>CM069857.1:256542347-258942347 GCA_036172795.1 Pelodytes ibericus
CCACTTTCCAATAATGCCACTTACAGTTGACTGTGTAATATCTATCAGTATGAAATTTCAGAAAATGACTTATTACAAAGTTGGCATCCTACCATAGTACCATGCTTGGATTCACTGAGCTCTTCAGAAGTACCCAAGTTTTGGTCTACGTGAAACGCGTCAAGTGATCTTGGAGTGTAGGTTTACTTTACGTCATGATTGGTTACAAACGTTTCGGTGACCGGAGCTTGCTGGGCACATAACTCCATGCAGTCCGGTAACAAAATGGTGGGGGTTTTTTTTCAAATTCTTAGCAGAGCACACGACCCTTTTTTTTTTTTATAAATAATTTTTTGTTTTGTGCAAGAATCTGATTGTCCTACATGGTGCATGAATAATTCAAATGTCCCCATCTTTCTTAATTCCCATATTTCTTTCTTTAAACTTTCCACATGTAGATAATGAAGCATAGTCTATAAATATTACTGTCAAGTAGCTGGGCTTTTATTTTGGACACCAAAACAAATAAAACGAGCGCTAGAAAAGTAGCTTCCAAAAAACAAGTTGAACCTGCCATGTCTAGCTCGCTAGAGGAAGTAGCAGGGGTGGAGCAGTTTGCCAGAAACCCACAGAAGTTACAGATGTGAATAATCTTAGTGTCATTTGTAAATGAATCTGATATTTGCAGATGTTACGAACTGATTATTTGGTTCAGTCTTGGGTTATGTGTTTATCCTTATGAACGCATTCTTGGAGTGCTCAGTTCGAAGCAAAGAGGAGAGCTTCTTGGGGTAATGTCAGTTAGATATAGAACCATTGCTTTCTCTCTGACGTTTTCTTCTTCTGGTCATCTGACACCACACATCTGTTTTTTTCTTCTTCTTCTTCTTTTGTTCTGGGACCTCAGCCGCCTCCAACAACTGCTCTGCACCTATTTAATTTACAGATGATCCAGTCTGCTTTCATTAGGAAGATGACCTTTTAATGAGGTCTCTCTGGATTATGTCTAGGAGATGGGGAAATTCGTAGAGTTCTATATAAAGTTCTGGAAGTAGCCTTCAGTAGCCATGTATTGTTCATGTGCAGGTGTATAGTCTCAATTTGTTTTATATATAGCAACATTCCTGCTTAATATCTAAGATGTGTGCATCTTGTACAGAAGCTATCCAAATGCATCTGATGTGGCCTGGGTTGCAAAGCTGCCATGCTATGGAAAATAAATATACCTATAGATTGTTTTATTTTTTTTTTAGTAATTTATGCCATCCTCACTTTGAAGCCCCTGTGTTTCTGCATACGTTTTTCTCTTTTTATAGCATCGAACCATAAATATTTCATGTCAGTGTTAATCATTGCTATATGACTATGCAATGTGTGTCTTGTATTGCCACCCACTATTCTTTACTCTCGAAGTAATAAGAAAGAGTTGGTTATGGAGCCCATTGATATCAACAGAAAATCCAGCATTGCAATATTAAAGTGACCGTTACGTCTGTTGTTTTTATTGCTGCATGTAGACAAATTTTAGTTTTTTAATTGATGAAGAGTACAATCTAAGCTTTGGGCGAAATACACCAGATAATCTGTTCCTCAGTAAAGTCATTTTTTTTTACCTTTTTGTTTTAAGGGAAGGGAATCTGCGGATCTCCCTACAAGGAAACTGTGCCAAAAGACAGACATGTCAGGCGTATTCTAGCTAGCAGGTGGTCTGACTTTTTTTATTTTTTTTTTGTGGTTTACCGTCTGTGGCTACCAGAGAATTAGTTACAAGACAAAGTCCCAATTGATCCAAACCTCAGGAACAACCACCAGCACATCACATAGTTCAATTCCCTACTCTTTGATTTGAACATTCTAGTCCCTCCTTGTTTTTTACACCCCCCCCCCCAACAAAAAATAAAATGCCAGCCACCAAATGTCTTTATTATATTATTATTATTATTATTATTATATTGGAGGGACATGCGGCGTTCCAATATGGCGCCTGCAATCGCCTCTGGGAAACAATTGCAGGGCCCCGTGGGGAACACAATTTTTGTTTTGTTTCTGGATTCCTCAATATAGTCATCACAGCGACAGTGGCTAAGCATAGACCAGTGATCAGTGCCAGTGTGTGTGTGTGTGTTTACCAAAGGCCTTTGTCCTTAACGGACAGTTTTTTCCGTGACATTGTCGCAAAGGTGATACAGGGTCGGGGCTATCTTATATGTTGAGGGGGGAAAGCTGATATCGCCTAAGAACTACATATATAGTGTAACCGTTTTATTACTGTTATTGCACAAACACTCCTGATTGGAGGCCACTAAATTTGGAGGCCCCCTTGAAATGATTTTCAATGTAAAACTACAGGAGAAGTTTGATTTTGTTTTGAAAATTAAAAATAAGTGCAATTCACCTATATTAGAAATATATATATATATATAACAGAGGAAATAAACTGGGTGGAACTAGCCAATGCCTGTGTAGTCTTAACACTCTTGTACAGGTTGAGCATCCTGTATCCAAAATGATCCTTTTGCCAAAATATGTTTTGGATTCCACACACACCGGCAAGAACGCCATCAGAAATTGTGCGGCCCCTTACAGACCAAAAAGTCTGCCCCTCCCCACTCCATTCCTCTCTATTTCTCCTTACATCCCTTGCCATAACACCTCTTTGCACACCCAGGACCTCCCTCAGCCAGCACTCACTTTTCATCCAAAGGACATGCCCCAGCACAATCCTCCCTCACCCACTTTGTACACCCAGGGCTTGCCCCTTGCCCCACTTTGCCCACCCAGGGCTTACTCCAACCAGCACCCGCAGCTCCCTGCTGTCTAGTGGCAGGCAGCATGGTGTCTGTGCGCTGCCCATGGGCACAGACATCCGTACCATGCTGCCTCTCATGCTCCCAGCATCTGAAGTCAGACACGTGTAGGGAGCACCAGTCCTCTACTCTCTGGCTGCTGCAGAGGCAGGTTCCCATTCCCAACCATGCCTCGCATCTCAGTAAAAGTGTTATTTGCTCAGTACAGTATTTGCATTGATACTACTGTACTTCATGAGTCCTGAGCGGCTGTGATATATCTTATTGGTGATAATGCTATGTTACTTGAAATTAGCCATTTCAGATAAGGGATACTCCAAATGTTAAATAGAACAGAATATCCTATTTTGTCCTCATAAGAGCGGGTATTAAAACATGATATCTAATGCCCTCATAGGGACTTTTAAAGCATCCTCTGCTGATGTAAGACTTTTCCCATGCATCTGGGATGGTAATGCAAACCACGTGTACAACACCTGCAGTGCCACAGGTTAGACATCTCGGATGAAGAGCGTTTATTGGTTTGGAGAGTGAGAAAGTCAACCACTATTCTCAGACCTGATTTATATTGTTGTAAAAGGAAGTTCTTTTCAGTACCCACACTGCTCGCTGTATGCTTTCTGCAGCCACTTCAATCCCACACACAGGATATGTTTTTCAGTGTGGATAGTGGAAATTGACCATAAATCCCTCCCTTCTGAGGTCTATGAGGACATCTATGTCTAGATTCCGGTTTTCACTATTACACATTATCTGATGCCTGGAAAATATTGTGTCTTGTTGGGTAACTGCAAGTGTAGTGTCCCTCCAGGAGCTTTCTATTCTTTCAAGGATTCACAGGTCAATAATGCATTGAATATTAAATGCGGAAATGGCCATCTGATCTGTCATCTGTATTCTGCTTTGTAGCATTTTGGTCCTCTTGTCAGTCAGTTGTAGCTTTGTTCTTGGCGCACCCAGAATCTTCACACCTCTTTCTATTGATTAAAGCAGTGCCCCTTAACCTTTTCTCACCCAGGGCACATCAAAGCTTTCCAGAATTCCATGGACACCACAAGCAAAAATATATAAAAATTAAGTTATGAAGTCCAGTATATACACAGAACATAAGAACTAAATGCCTTTATTTACCTTTAAAAGTGTGCAAAATAAATAACGAATGCACAAACCAAAACAAGTGCATTACAAATCATAAATAAACAAACAAGACCAGTGCATTACCAATGATAAACGGGCAAACCCAGCGCATTACAATTTGTCCATTAGTATGCCAGTATTACTTTAATACTAGGGTTCTTTTGCCATTAATAAAGCCACAGCCAATTTGCCCAATATTATGCCAGTATTATTTTGCCATTTAATATGCCCCAGCCAATTTACCCAATAACATGCCACCCCCCTTCCCCAGTACGCACCTCCTTATTGCTCTGTGTCCCGGTCTTCTCCTCTGTGCAGTCTTCCCTCCTGTACGGAGGAGGGAAACACAGCCACCGGATATGATATGCTGTCATATCCGATGGCAATTATTTAATTTTTAAAAAAACTTTATTTATTTATTTTTGGCAGACGCATCCAGCGGATGTCGGCCGGGTCCCGAGAGGAGAGCACGATGTTGTCTAAGTCTACATCGGGTTTTGTCTCAGGGCCCGGCTGCCAGCACCCGCTTGATGCGGCACAACTCCCAATATCCAGCGGCGCACCAGTGTGCTGCTGCACACTGGTTGCGGAGCGCGGGATTAAAGGGATGTGCTGTGTTCTATTGAGGCTAGTAGCTTTGCATTGTTTCAACCACTATTGGTTAGGTAAAGCAAGGCTAAGCACAAACATAAAGAAATGTCTAATTCACTGAACTATATAAGTGTGTATATGATGTATGCATTATGCTTCGTTATGTTCTTCGCCTCAATTGTGCGCTCAGACAACTTCGTTTTTTTTTTTTTTTTTTTAGGAAATTTGATGGATTTTGTTGTATTTTCAACCCCATAAAAGCCACTTTCTGTTCCCTGTCTTCCTAAACACACCCTGGTAGTGATTTTTCATGAGATTGTTTTGACTTCTGATATCCTGCTGAGTTCTTCTAAGAATCAATACGTCAAAGGCGGAACTCCTTGTTCTAGCATGGATATCAGGGACAGGGAAAAAAGTCAATGAAACATGACCTTTTAACATATTTTTCCTTTTTATTTTATTGGTTTAAAAAAAAAAAAAAAAAAAAAAATAGCACATGAAAATACTCTCCTTTCACTGGGTGCTAACATAGCAGCAGGAGTTGTATCTTTATTGAGGATTATTATGGTTAGCCTTGGAAATAACTGGCTTGTGACGCAATTTATATATATATATATATATAATTTTTTTTTTTTACCTGCATTACTTTGAACTACTACTTGTATACTGAACTGTCCAATGTAGAATTTGTGACTGTCTTCCTCTTTAAGAAACCAGATTGTTTTTCCCTTCAGGTGCCAGACCTGAACAACTCTTATTGTATTAAGAGATTTTTTTTTTGTGTACGACCAAGTGACTAATTGTGAGTCAGTCAGTCTCGGTCTGGATTCTCGACTCTCTTGTCAAGCGTATATCCTTGCTTAATCAGTGGTGAAACAAGCAAGTCAAATAAATAGGTGTACCACTGACTCTTTACTCCTGTGGTAAAACATGATTCACCTTTATTGTAACAGGAGTCTCTGCCACTCCTCTTGAAACTTCTAATAAAGCCCATGGCTCCTAGTCAGGTTAACTGTTGCATCCTCCTCCCATCCGTCATGTTTAATGTTCTTGTTTCTTAGATCGTTTTCGTTTTTTCTTTTGCTTGTATCTTTAAGGCCAATATTTGTCATCCGTCTAGTCAGTTTCATTACACAGCGTTAATGGTTGTGTGAAATTCCACCATATATTCAACATACACAAATCTACCGGAAAATAAATATTGTGGCTCTGTGTCTGTCATATTGTACTTGCAAACATTCTATTGCCCCCTCCTGCATCTGTTCTTTTGTAGGTTTTTGGTGGTAGATTTGGTTCTTTTACAATAAATCAGTCACAGGAGCAAGCCCCATGACTAAAGTCACCTGCATCATTAAAAAGAGGAGCACTACCCTAAACAAACACATAAATGGTGTGCTGCTAAACTAAACAAACATGATGCACAATATATAGGGATATATGTTCACAACCACATCATATATGTACAAAACCTACTATTTGTCTCCTGTAAAATTGTAATCTTAAATTAAAGTGGGAGTAGAGGCAAATTTTCTTCTAAATAACATTATGGTGAAATGTGTTTTTTTTTTTTTTTTTTTACAATTTTATTTAAATAATTACCCTTGCATGATATCTACTTATTTAAGTACTTTATTTAATCAGAATTAATGAATATTGCTTGCTAAGAAATGTTTCCCATTTCCCAGCGCACACATAACCACTGGCTGTTGGCAAGGAAGGTCCTCTGCCGGGGGACCTGGATACTAGACTTAAAGTCAGACCTCTATTTGATATACTGCGCCTTTGCACTAAAAACCTTCCTCTTATATTCGAGCAAATACATTATATAATAACAATAGAAAGTGTGTAGCTGAAGTTAGTATATGCTTGTACTTTCATATAAGAATGTAAGAAGATGAATAGTATATTATTCGTGGTTGGGTGCCAATATTCATGTGTATTGTCTTTTTAATAATACAGACATTTCTCAGTGCTTGTGTATACAGATCTAGTTAGATTACAAAAACACTAGTTTAGTTTTTTAGAAGATGTAAAGAAGTATATAAAATATTGACAATAAAAATGTACATATAATAGTTTTTTTTAGGACAGTTTTGCGCCAAATGTGGCGATAATCCTGATGTGTTTCTCCATACAGGATAAACCAGGTAAATGACTAGTACTTCTTTACATCTCCTTTTTTTGTAATGTAACTATGTCTCTATCATATCACCCCAATCTCCTTTACTTTAGACTGATGCAAAAGCCCTGCTTACAATATTGGGATTTGAATGTGTGCTCTAGGCATAGTGTCAGAGTGCATACCCGTGGCAGTGCGTATCTGAGGAACCGTGGGTGCCAGCCTGCTCAATCTATACCAGTTAGGAGTACATGGAATGTGGGAGAGGAAACCGCCAAAATAGAAAGGTAGTTTGAGCTTTTGCTGTAATGATTTATCTGCCTCAAAAGGGAGCTTCAATAAAATTTTACCTGCATTTTTTTATTGACCACGTGGGAACATGTTCTTGCACGGCTAAAAGCCAGCAGATTCGTTGCCTGTTCAGCTAATGTACCTTCATCCAGATGTGAGATGACGCAAGGGTAAAAATATGTGAATAAGCATGGTGGCACTTATACTGTACTAGTTCTCCAAGCCTTATTTGAGTGGACAGGGGTGAGATGGATCCTCTCCTAAAAGCAAATGGAACCATATCTCCTAGGAACACTTTCAGTAGTGAACAGTACGCAGTCTTAAAATACGTGCATATATATCTAGATTATCTATTAATGTGAATATTCTTCAATTCGAGTCAAGGTTGTTTAAATAAATAAAATAAGGAAAGTTAATTTGCAGTCTGACTTCAATCGTTCTTACTAGGCCTGAAGTTAGATCACTAAAAAGGGTATTCATTTACGCTTCTCAATTACATTTGCTCAAATAAGAGATTTATTTTGCATGAGGTGTTCACTAACAAAGTCAGAATGGATTTGTCCATATGGGCCTACAATTATTGCATCAGAAGGCAATCCGAAAACTGCAGTTTGTGAGGCGGATGGGTTCTGCTAATTAGCAGTGTTACATCTATCTGTGGTTTCAAGTCTTCATGGAAGTAAAGCGTTTTTATTTAATTTGTACGATAAATGACACATTAATACAAGAATATTTTCAATTGTTTTCTATGAGTAACTGTTTTCTGTTGTTTTTAATCATAGGTTCCGTTTTAAAAAGTATTGCTTGCTCAGAGATTTTCCTGGTCCGCAATGACGTTTTCAATGTTTTGTCATTTATAATTCCACTATTTAAGATATTATACAATCCATGAAAAGCAAATATACATCCAACTGAAGTGGTGAATTTTAACACAGAGTAAGGTCACTGGAAGGGGGAGGAAAGTTTTGATATCTAAGGGACTTCAGTTTTAGTTGGATTTTAATGCACAGACTGTTCTTTTAAATAGGTCAAACTGTTAGCAAATGCATAGATTTAGATATTGACACATAAAGTTATTGGCCTATAAACTACCTTGATGCGAATAAGCATTTTTTTTACATGATTATACAAAGTTCCTGGTAATTTACCTGCACTCTTGTTAATGTATAGGTGACATTTTGTAATGCTATTTAAAGTGGATCTGTCATCTGTTTATAAAGAATATTCTTGTTAATGTAAATATTGTGTTCAAGGTCTTAAAACAAAAAAGACCTGAATTGTGAGCTAATGCCATACAGTATCCAAAATAAAGGAACAAACAAATCTAGCACAGGATACTGGTAAACATATGGGAAAAGGTTATCCTTTTTGTAGACAAATCATGTAGAAGTTTGGGTATTTTATGCCTGTGCTTTTTGTTATTTTTTAGGACAGTATGTTTTATGTAACAATTTACTTAGTTTCAAATCTTTCCCAGCAGACAATGCTGCATGGGCCAACAACTTAAACTGCTTAGGGTTTTTTAATTTATTAAACTGGCCAAAGTAGCAGAGTTGGAAGAAATCTCTAGTTCAGCTCAATTGGAGAACCTTCTTCCATCTTTTTCTACTTTGGCGTTAAGATTGAACACAGAGCACTGATAATTCTCACCACTTTACTTGCTATACATTTTGATAATGAGCAGCTGTACTTGCTAACCCTGCAAAATAGCAGTTGTCTAGTCTGAAAACCGAGCACATGTGACGGCCTGTGTCACACTCCAAAACTTAGTCTTGCTAGGCTGTTATTAAACTGAAACACGCAAGCAAGCCAAATAACACCACTTAGCTGCAGGAGATCTACATGTTAAGGGAGTAGGCTACAGAACAGGTCGGGATTACTTTTTTTTTTTTTTTTACTTTTTTCCCAGGGAACTGTCCTGAGAACCTGAATGTGTGGATCAACAAAATAAAATGGCGTTGTGCTATATGTTAAGAGGGTGGGCATTGTCGATTTATTAAATGTACCTGATATGGGATCAATTCATAGGAATTTTTTTTTTAAAAAGCCTTTCAAATTGCTATCAAATGTGTAGAAATTTATAAAGAAAATGTATTATAAGGCTTGGCTGTCTTCTGTATTAAAGGCATAAGGGTAAAAATATACCAAGATAAACACTGGAATGCATACATGTGCATCTAATCACCACCGAATTATCCAATAACATCCCATAATGCTTACCGCTGATGTCATCCTGCAGGAGCAGGCAGCTATATGGCCGGCTTGATAGAGGTAGAAGACCTTTTCCTGCCGATTTTCTACTTTTCGAATTTGCTCGTTATTTTGAAGCAAATATATTTATTGGTTTAGAAGGATAGTTTTGTGCCCCTAGAAAGCCTTTTACTATTTTTGGTAAATTTTCGTAAAATATTCTTTCTCTGTTTTTAGATTTTTCACCTTCCAGCATGTCATGCACTCTTGTTTTGGGAGTTCATTTTTTAAATTAAAATAGAAACCTCCCATACACACTAAGGTAGTGAATAAAGTGCTGTGATGTTTTCTCTGTTCCCTTCTTCATTGGTTCCTCAGTAATATCAGAGTGTGTGTGCTAGCTGGAGCCAGGCTAGTTATATGAAGTTGTGTGAAGTTGTGTGTAAAACAGTCAAAAGAGTTGGGGGTTTAATTGCCATGGCTCAGTGGCTCCTGGGATTTGGTTAGTTACTGTGGCGCAGATGGGGAGATCACCGCTACTAGGCGCCACCTCTGTGTGCTACTTTAAACTCTAGCTCACTGCATCTTCCGTAGTACATCATATAATTAGGCAGCACTTGGGCAAGGTGATTCCATATACAAGTGAACATGTATCCAAACACACAGGACTCCATACAAAGTGAACTTGGTATGTATATGCGATACATTTCTGGAGGGATCTTGTCCCACCTACTTAAAGATACACAGCACAATTTATTTATTTGTTTTTTCATCGCAGTGAAAATATGCAAACATGGGATTTTGATTTCTTTTATTATCTCCGCTGCAACTGACCTCTGGTGGCTTCCTCATTTGGATGAGCCTTGTAAAGAATCGAAACAATTGACGGGGAGATAAATGTGTATTTATGTATACAATTGACGGGGAGATAAATGTGTATTTATGTATGTTCCAGCTTCTATAATAAGTAAGGAACGTCCATGCATATTTATGGCTGTTTACATTCTGTACAGCGCAGCATGAAGTTAATGATTTTACTATACTAAGAATCAATATAATTGTCATATATCAACCAGGGTTATCTGTTTATATCTGTTTATATAATGAGATCAAGAGATCCTAATGTGTGTGTGAAATGAATTGCTATTCTCATTCCAATTCTGTGTAGTTTGCTGTATAACGAATAACTTTACAATTATAAGGCGCTTTACATTTGCGCAGAGCGAAGCTTGGCATACTGTAATTACTCATCAGTATAGTTATTATCCAATTATAATTGGTGCATTTGATCTTGCAGTGTTGGCAAAAGCTAACTGCTTGAAATGAAGTGGATTTTTTTATATTCTTTCTTTCTTTGTTAGAAGCTCCAGAACACTTTTATTATAAGAATTTACTGGCTCCATTTCTTGTGTGGTTTGTGAGTGGTACATAACATTTTTAGAAAGCTCAGAATTGTTGAGTTATTGCAGAGACACACTGCAATTTATGCAAATTGAGCATTTTTGAAGCATTTTCGTGGTAAATGTGCTGTGCTAAGAGCGTTCTTTTAAAATGAGAGGTGTAATTTACATGAAAACGACATTCTTCCCCATGGGTAATAGAATCCATTAATAGGTATATGTAGGTATGAGCAGCAGTATTCTGTGTACACAGCTATAATTGCGATCCTTTAACCTAAACTGTTGGATTCCCACAGCGCTGAACTTTGCTGGATCCCATCTGTATTTTTATCTTAAACTTTTGCGAAGTGGCTTTTTTTTTTTTTCCGCTTCTTCACGCAAGCAGACTTCTTGCACAAAGGTTTAGAAATTATATTCATACACCATAAAGGTGGAAGTGGCCTGTATAAACTGTTTTACAGGTGTGGATTTGGGCTAGAGTTGAGATCCATTTCTTTTATAATTCATGGAATTAGAGCTTGTTTTGTCAAGCTGTTGCTGAATGTATTTTTCTAACCTCTGTCCTTTTCATTTGTTTGCCATACTGCTCCGAAAATCAACTGTTTGCAGGAATAGAAAGCAACCTTTAATCCTGTGCAGTTTGTTAGGAAGTTCATACACATTAACCGTTTCATTAGCGTGTGGTTTTATTTTAAATTCTAAGATGGATGTCCTAGTAATGGGCATGGACACATTTTTCACTGTTATTCAGCTGCAGCTCTATTCATGGAACAGAGTAAAAGCATAATGGGCAGGAGAAGCTCTAGTGCCATCGTAGACCTTCTTGCATATGGCGGGAAAGCTGTGGACCTTATACAGTAGTGTGCAATTTGCTAGAGGGCGTTAAAGCACAATTCTGGTACTTCAAACATTTTCACTCCCTCCACCACCGTTCAGCAAGCTTTAGCTCCTTCCAATTAATCGGAGTGATGGGGGTATGTAATGTGGGTGATGGGGCATGTGATGGGCATGTTGTGGGTGTGCAGCGTGGGTGATTGGGCATGTTGTAGGTGTGCAACGTGGGTGGGGGGTTGTTTAGTGTGTATGCAATGTGGGTGATGGTGCATGTAATGGGGCATGTCGTGGGTGTGCAACGTGGGTGATGGAGCATGTAATGGGGCATGTCGTGGGTGTGCAATGTGGGTGGTTGGGCATGTTGCAGGTGTGCAACGTGGCTGGGGCAGTGCCTGAATTTTGTGTGCCTAGGACAGCATAAAACCAAGATACACCACTGACCTTATCCATACTTCAGCAGAGAGTTTGGGATGTGTAGACTATTGGAATTGGAGGCTAGTTCATCCCACTCAATTGCTCAGCATAGCATTCAATTCACTAGCTATCTGATTAGGGTTGGAGATGATTCTCAAGCTTGAAGTAAAGTCTCCTATTGTTTATTGCTACAGTAAAGTCATTGTTGATGGTTATCTATGTTAGAAGCCTGGGAGGATTTTGAAATATTAAAGAACCATATGGACACTGAGGTCTCTGAGACTACATATGTTACATAACACTAGAAAATATGGTGTCAGAACATCATTTTGCTGTGAATTTTGGGGATGTTTCCCTTTAAGCAATGTGGCAAGCTTGTAGCTCTTGAGCTGAACTTTGTCCATGGAGATATAGTCACTTATTAACTCAAAGGGAATATGTTGCAGAAAAAAAATGTTGTGTAACAATGTGTTTTTATGGAGTGCAAAATATTTATCTGTAAAATAACAATTTTAACACTTGATCTAAATATATGACTAGCAGAGTAAGGAAACGTCTCACCTGTGTTCCCATCAGTCCTATAGTAAAGGAAAACTGTAAAAAATTATGTTTTAATTGAAAGATTGCGTCAAGTGTAGGCATTTTAAATAAAAAATTAATCAAGACATATAAAAATTTTTTTACTCCACGTTACGCTGACATGTTTAGAATACTGGTTTAGCTGTACAAACATGAGATTTTACACAACATGCCAACCCCCGGATAGAGCTAGAGGAGCATAGAGCGCAGAATAAGGTACTTTTATTTGTATTCTTCCATTAAAACATGTTATGCTAAATGCTTACTAGAACTGATCAAGTAACAAGTTTTATCTTTTTGCCGACAGATGTCCTTTTGACGGAGTAGCCCATTTTTTATAGGGATAAGAACAAAGCTCTTTCATTCCTTTACTGGTGAGAAGGACCCTGGAGACACATTTATGTTATTCACTGGTTTCAGTTGTTAAACCCAGTCACAGGGACAGTGCAATTGTAATTTGGAGACTCAGTTCTTAAGTGTTCAAGCTTTGAACCAGTAATGTTATTTACACACAAATGGGGCTATTCAGTAAAATGTGAGAAAAATATTTAATATCACTACTTCAGCCATACTTTGTGCACAGAGACATCTGGTGAATTTCCCAGACTAGGCGAAGTTGCCAGGTTTTCCCTGTACAGTATATAGCTATATCAGTGAAATGGATTGTTTCTCCCTTCAGCTCACATGCAACTCAGCCGGTGTTGCTGTAATGCAGCTGAACTTAGATATAGGGTAAGGGTTAAACTGTCAATGATTAGGTAAAAGCAGTACTTTCCCTTATTGTCCTATAACTTGCAAAAAAAAAAAAACAACACAAATTATTGATGTAAACATTAGGTGTTTCTAAACTCTGAATAAAATATATATATATTTTTTTTTTCTTTCCAATTTTTCTTATTTTGTTACCATTATTCACACCATATGATATAATGTATATTCTCCGATGCCTTTTTCATGTGGATAAAACCAATATATAATATGTGTGAGTACATTAAATGAGAGCGCATTTACAGCTAAATGCAAACATCACAGATGGTATGAGTTACATAGACACTGTAAACACTATATTAAAGTAACAGATTATGTAAAGCACATGAACTCTTTAGTCAGCCAATCTAAGTGTAGTCTATAAAGCAGGTAGCATATTAGTTGATGGTTTAGGCCTCTGCTGATTCTGACAGCAATTATAAGATTCGTTCCATTGGTGAATCTAAATGCCAAATGTAAAGCTTGTTTCCCTGAAGTTTGTTTTTATTTAAATTTATTTTAATGAAAATATTACTTTTATTTTTAAAAGCTGAAACCTACCGTTGGCAGTGAACTGTCCTTGTGCTCTGTTTATTTAGCCAGAAAATGTTACTATATGTAGGTTACAGAGCCATTACTTGGTTATGTTCTCACCAGCTGGATCTCTTCTCAGGCCAAACACTGCTCCTTGCTGGGATCCTGAATTACATATAGTTGTACAGTTTGCTACACTAAAAGTTGATGTATTTTCTCCCCCCCCCCCCTTTTTTTTTTAAACTTATGCGATGTTGTATCATTGTCAAATTGCAGATTGTGTCACCCATTGTTCAATAGTGTTTTAATACGTTGCCAGGAGGCTAATAGGACAGTGTGCAAAATGAATGACTAGGGCCTTTAAAAAAAAAAAAAAAAATGTACACGTATTTAACTCGGTAGTTCAGGTTATCAATGCATTTATATGCAGGTATAAAATAGGATTCACCAGGAGAGATGCCATGGTTTTATTTTGTTGCATTCTTCTTGTCAGTAAATCACAATTTATTCCATATACCTTGATCTTAAAAGAGAACTAAACTTTTGTTGTAGTTGTTTTTTGTTTTTGTAGTGCCCCTGTATGAGAATAAACATGGCAGTTTATCTTCTGACCCTGGTAAGCAGGCAGCCCGGTCCGGTCTGTGAGTTCACTAGGTTCCCTCTGCTGAGCCCGTGTAAAACAAGGGTCTCTCGGCTTGTGTACAGAGAGACCCTCATTTTTACTTGAGATCAACAGAGGTGACTTTAACTAGTGAGCCCTGGTTACATACAGATGCCGATCAGATAAGGGGGAATGAGCCCCTTCTCTGATTGGGTCTGTGTGAGCTGACGCGGTTGGTACACGCCAGCCTGCTGACAGTCAGTTGTGGACCCCCCCTATAGAGGTGACCCTTTTTTTTTTCTTTTAACTCTTGGTTCCTATAAGAGAAAAATATACTTTTAGTTGTCCTTTAACGCCAGTGTATAGATGATTTACTTAGACCCACATAGAATAGATTAATGCTGTTTTACAATATCAATCGATAGCCTGAATGTGTTTTGTTTGCGTGCAGAGACCCTAACCAACACCAAACCAGTTTCCTTACCAAGAAAATGTCCATTTCGATTTGTCTCCACTCAAGTTATTGAAGTGCCTTTGAAAAAAATATCCTTAAGATATAATCACGTTTAATACACTTGTTATGGCTTTTTTATTTTATTTTTTTGACCATAACAAAAAGCAAGATGAAAAAATAGGCAGCAGTTGTTTTTGTTTCTGTACTAATCAATTAAATTTTTTTGGCACACTTTTATATTTGTTCCCCCACTCCATTTTTCTTTTGAAAGTGTTTATGCCATTTTTGTGTTTTTCGTGTGGCGAGCATTGTTTTTCCAGCCCGTACTAAAAACACATTGACTCTCTGTGAAATTGATTTCAGTGGGGCTTTGTTAATCAAAAATAAGAGCAGTAAAGCGGAATGCTTTGGTTATTTTTATATTTTCCTGTAAAAACAGTCCTGTAAGCGACCCACAATGAGCCGTGATGTATTTCCTACAGAAGTGCGGAAAACTGGCCATTTATTATTTCATCTCTGACTCACCGTGAACCTGTTGACACTGGTATGTTTTAAAACATCCCAAGGAGCAGGTTGGGACAAAACTATGGACGTTGTGCCTGGAGATTACGCTCTTGTTTTATTACTTGGTGGTCCGGCTGCTTGTGCTAACTTCCTGCAGATTAATTTCACATACTCATGTTTTATGTGGTGGTGATATAACTTGTCGCCAGTGCTTGTATGTACAAGTGCTGTAGAAAGTGTATCTATGTAGTAGATACAATAAATATAAAGTGCCCACTATACGACGTCTACCAATGAATACTTTGTTTTAGAGGCAACTGACAGAGTTATAAACAAGCCTAATAGTTGGTGTCCAAATTCCATGGGTTTGTCTGAATTATCGCCCACTGACTACAGGCTTTTGGAAATTTTAAGTATATACCTCTCTCCTAGGATGTACAGGTGTAGTATCCTTTATCCAAAAACCGAAATGACCCAAAATGCAAAAAAAAATCCCCCCCCCTGGATGTGGGCCAATTCAGATAAGGGATACTTATATTCCTGGCATCTTGTGGTGAAGCTCCTTTGAATCACCCTCCCGGGCACCGTAAATGAGGAGCGCTCATGGGAAATGTCGGTTCTGGAACACTGCGACAGGAGGGAGGGATTACACGCGTCATAGAGATAGTCTTGGCAGCACCGTGGAGCAGGTAAGTTCACCAGCTAAACTGCTGGAAATGATCTATATTAACTAAACTCAATGTGAGCAAGGGCTGGTGCTGCCGAAATGATCTATCATCCGTAAGTATCCGTTATAAGGGATACACAACCTGTACTTTAAAACAATAGTAATCCCCATTTCTACTTCTAGTAAAACTTTTTTTTTTGTTTACATGTGTGTATTATTTTTTTCTGTCCAGTAATGTGACAATGATCCTCGTCAAGCAGCATGAGAAGCTGGAATTCTTGGCAATAAAATACGTTGGGTGTCGTCTAGTAATTGTATAATTTTATTGAGAAATATTACCCTTGTAATTTTTGTTTTTGTAAGACGAGTAAGTGGCTTTGAGATCTACAGGTGATGATTGTATTAGGATTACAGCATAGCAGTGATTCAAACGTGCCATCTAGGAATTATAATAAGCTTATTTAATGCTGATATAAAGTATGTACTGTGATTTTGTCGAACCCGCAGGCATAGCAATCAAAGCAGATTATATGTTCATGGATTTTTATAAGGCAAGTGTCATGTCTTACTGGGTATTCTCCACAAAGGATGTACTAATAACTGCTGATTCTTGAAGTTACCAGTGTTCCAATCAGCTATTTATACGTAATGCCATTGACTAGTAAGGACACAAAGCTGCCCAGCTTACCATGATAATCTCTTAGTATTTGCACCACTTGATACCAGCCAACCTCTTGCATGCGGGAGAGTTGCAGTATCCTGGTGTTGTCTTTTTTTCATTCATCTATGTGACGAGCAAATGCGTAAACATTTGTGTAGCTCAACGAGTCCATACTACAGCAGGAGAAACTGGTTTATTTTGTATAATGATTTAGTCTGTGTAGTATAAAAATGGATGTCACCTCGACTAAATTGTATGTAATTTGTTCTCCAGCATATTCCAATAATAATACTATCATTTTAATCTGGGACACCTAGGAAACTCAAAACAAATGGCACATTTGCCCCAAACTTGGCTATGCATATTCCCAGGCCTAGATGATGCCTTCTTGTGGAGAGAAAACCAGGATGGCTGTATTATCCTAATCAATGTTTGTTGTATGAGCGTCAGTCTGTTAAATAGAGTGCCACGGTGCAGTTTCTCCCATTCTGCATCTATGTGGTTTAGCACTGCATGGATTCAGTTTCGGAAACCGATTCATTATTCTTAACCTATGTGATGCTAATAAGTTACTCAGGGCTTTGCATGGCTCTTACATGCCAAGATGTGTGTCTGCTGCAGTTTTACTTTGCTTTTTCTATCAGTGAGGCATCTGCATGGCGTTAGCTCACTGGCAAACACTAAGTATGTATTCAGCCCCAGAATGCCGCAATGGGAATGTTTGACAACTAAGAAGCGAACTTCACATAAGAATATATTTGAATCAATATACTGAATCTCCAGCAAATATACGTTGCTTAAACACCTGAAGGGGTCCTTGTAATCCACGCATTTTGTGGATAACTTGCACTGCCGCCTAACATGGCAGGCGATTGCATTGGAAAGTAAGACTTGCTGTGTGCCCTGAATGGGTGTAAACATTGCCAAGTATGGGAATTTAATGTATTATCTACTCGACTAAGACAAACTGATCCATCAGATACAAAGGCACCTGCCTGTCCACAAACATTCTAGAGGGAAATATGGATGCCGGGCGGCTTTTTGTGTTTGTGTTTTTTTTGTGTACTGATGTCCTGGCCTTGTAGTGGGGCAGTCTGTCCGCAGGAGCGAGGTTGTGGGGCATTGACCTTTTTTCAGGTTTGTGACATACTTAGATTACAACACTGTAATTTCCTACGTAACATGTTGTTTATCGAAACCTGGCAAGAGATCTATGACCTTTGTGGCCACGTGTAAAACATGCAGCACAGTATCACAAAAACAGACTAGTGACATCAGTTTCTTCTTGGGTAAGCGTGATATCTATTTCTAAAGGTAGGGAATGTTCTTCATTCTAAGTTGTTCAATATCTGTTTAAACCAGCAGAAGGATTATTATTGGAAGTGACTCCTTTTGTGTGTATATGCCTGTGTTCAGCTATGAGCAATACTTTATGACCATTATAAATGGCTGTGACTCATTAACTGCATATATTAAGTCCCCCCCAAACTGAGGTGGAGCAAGAATTGCCAAGCTATTCCACAGAAAGCAGTAACAATTAATTACTTTCAGTTTTACCAGCTAATAATATCATTTATATGTGATCAGCGTACAGTACATTAGGCCAAGTCAGGACAAAGATACCCTTTGTAAGAGCAGGGGATGGGTTTCTCCTAAACCATTTTTAATGGGTTTTTTTTTTTTCTGAAAAGCTCATATAATATATATTAGCATTAATTTTGTTCTGCATGGTTTTCTCCTCTGCAAACATATTTAACCCCTTGATACTTGAACCCATGTTCATGATTCCAGGCAAAAAACGACAGTAATGAAAGAGTGACTAAAGCAATCCATACAAGGCACCCTAATTAGATCCCTTAGGACTTCAAGGATGCAGGCAGTGTTTTTGTGAAACCCGATGTAGATTTCTGAACAGTTTTTGCGCCTAACGGACCACAGACTGCCCTTTTAGGAAAAGACTCATTAATCCTGGTATCTAGGCTGTGGAGTAGTTGGGGTTGTCTGCCTCTCTCCCCTCCCCCCCTTCCCAAAACAATTTAAATATTCACAGAAATGATTAAAAGGTTTACCTGTGTGTAAAAACCTATACAAAAGCAGCACCATAAAGTGCTTACACTTCAGCAGTGTAAGCCGATCATGATCACATTTAGTTTAGTTTTTATTTTATTTTCTCCCACATACATTTCAGTTTCCTTTTGGTTATTATAACTGTTGTCTGCAGTCACATTGGGTCAGCCAGAATAAAGAAATTAGTTCTTGGGATTCTGGATTATAGTACATTTTACGGCTTTATCTGCTCCTGTGGAATCAGATAGTTGCTAGTTATACCCTGTAGTTACAACTCTTAGGCCTGTGATCTGAATACAGTCTTTGAAGATCTAATGTGTTTGCCTCAAGGGGCATTGTAAATTGAAGAATAGCGTGCACATTATAATTAGCTCCCCTTTTCACCAACAGATTGGAAATAGACTGAAAATTAAATGTGCCAAGAATTTGTGTTCTTTTTGTTTTGCGTCCCTGCAGAAGCAAGTGGTGCACATCAGTACACCGATAGCCAACTTCTGATGTCACGCGTACTGTCCATTAATGGTGAGCTCAGGTTGAACTGATATTTGTAGACATTAGGAGCCACTCAGACCAGTTCAGAAGCCTATCTAGCTCTTTTTAGCATTTGGAAATGTTTTGCTTCCATGGAGTGCTGACTAAAACAATCAAAAATGTTAGGTGGCAGCATTAGGGGTTGTAGGAGTCATGGTTCCTGTTAAATTATACCAGCGAAACGCGTCAAACTGGCTGGCTGTGAGCTTCTACTGAATTTCCCATTTTGTGGACTGGACCCTATTTCCATGTACATTCTGTTGTACATTTTGTCACCAGTAAGTGTTACAGACCAGGAGGTACATTCTAGACCCCAGTGATGAGACCTATTTTTAGATCAAGATTTTGATAAACAATCTTAGGCTTATTCTGCTTAAATTCACTTCCCCTTGTTGTGAGTCCATTTTATCGCATTGTAATTGGAGTTATATTATTTACATACTAAACTATTTGTGTTTATTATATTTTCATTCCAAGTTTTCCACGCCATCCCTGTTGTTTTTGTTGTTGTTGTTTTTTTTAAAGTCTGGGATGTTATTTGATTTTGATTCAATGTTATAAGTGTACACTATTTTGTGCACATTTTTTTTCTCACACTTCCTGGAAGTCCTGCTATATGTTAGTCCCAGTAAAAATCATCTGCACACAACACAATAGGGTCTTTGTGCAATTTTAAATAATGATTAAGTGCATTCATATGATCAACAGTTTTTAGGTTGATAAATCCTTTTTTTAAATGTTTAAAAAAAAAAAAAGTCTATTAGATTAATATCTTCACTATGTTCATGATGTTTTTTAATCAGTTTTTTTTATATAATGTTCTAAATATATTTTATAATTCATAGCAGTATTGTTGTTCTGCTAATCTGAGTTTGTGCTTTTCTCTTGTTAATACAAGCTTATTTTGGAACAGCATTGCACTTTTGAACTTTTAATATGTTTTTGGCTCTTTTTTTTTGATAAAAAATAAATAAAAATTGGCAGTAACATGACAAAACAGTAGTAACAAAATGTTGACCCTTTTTTCTTGTTATCAAGATGATATCCTGCTTTTGAGGGTCCTGCTGGAATGCACAGCCAATCATATCATCAGATTTCCTTCCTTTAGCTTTGAGTTTACACATCTTGAACATAGATGAACAGCAGTAATAGGAATCTATGTATTGCATTAGAATTATTCCTTCAGTAAGATTTATGCTTTCTGCTGTTTAGTTAAAGAATGACCTTAAGTACAGGTATACCTCGTTTTAGCTTGCTTCGAATTATAGCTTGCTTCGCAGTTATTGCACTTGACAGATACGTCAATTATCCATCAAGCAAGTATTTTGGCGCCATTTTCTTTGTGTCTCTGACTATTCCATGTGCCTATTTGTACTGACACAAAAATATTTCATTGAAATTAGACCAAAGAATCACTTACAATGGCCTTAAAGCATAACAAAAAGGTATAGACGGTACATATTTTTTTTTCAACTTAATCATCGTGGCTTATGTGACTCACTTTATAACGGAATTCGACTTATTGCGGTGGTCCGGAACCAATCCCGCAATAACTCTGAGGTATGCCTGTACTTATATTAAACATGGCATGATCTGGAGTGCTGTAGATAACGCAAACGAAGCGAACAATGAGCTCTGTCAATATACCTAAATGCAGAATGCACCTGTAATCATGGTTAATTATATGTCTTGCCCGTTTGTGTTCTGTGTTAAATTGGCATATTTTAATATTTTGTATTTTTAATATTCTTTTGTACCCTATTGAAACAATTCAATTTTTGTGGACCCAGGACATACTTGAGAACCCAACCAAATCTCAGTGCATCCTTCCTGCTAAAATACTTTTGTCACAAAATGTATTTATTTCAAATGGCCAAGTCCCACACTTTAGGCTGCTAGGTCGAAGGTCGTGCATTATGATCTAGTGTGTGTTCCTGGGTAGGTACACATTATTTCCTTTGTGTAAATAATTTGCATATAAATATCTGCTGTGCTTCCCTGAGGATACCAAACACTTTATTCTATATTAGAAACGTGATAACCAGGTGAGAGAGTGGGCCAGAAAAAAAATCTATTAATCTATTAATTGGGAACAGATAAATTAAAAAAATAAATGACCGATTTATAAATAGGTAATTTGCAGCAGACACTGATGGGGACCACCACACACACACACACACACACACACACACACACACACACACACACACACACACACACAAAATATAAAAAGTGAAATATACAAAAACGTGTTGCGCAATAAAGTGGAATACTTATCTCACAGACTGGTGGACAATATTTAGCCGTCTTGATAACATTTACTAGAGCCAGGATAAGGGCCATTGCAAATTGTTACAGTGTCACACATTGTATTTTTTTTGTTGTTTTTTCCTTTTATGTATGCACTGTCAAGCCGGCTAAATATTGCCACCAGTGTGTGAGAAAAGTATTTCACTTTATTGCGCAACACGTTTTTATATATTTCACTTTTTATATTATGTTAACTAGTTTCCTCTTGCAATATTTTTTAGGCGACTGAGTCCACTTATTGCCCCATCTGAGGCAGTATATTGTTCACCTGTGAAGGTTTAGCCAAAATGTAATATATAACTACATTATCAGGACTTTTATTTTTTTCATTTGTGTCCAAATATTGTATGACTTTTATTTATTTATTTATTAAAATATGTGGAAGAACGGTAAAGGGGGTAGAACATTTAGAATGTGTCACATCAGGAAATCCAGGCCCATTGTGACCTACATAAAATCTTACTTTACTATGATTTTTTTTTTTTCTGTGCATGAATACAATTTGGTGACATTTTTATTGTGTTTTGCTTTCCTTTTGTGTTGGTAAACCATTGTCATGGTTACTAGACTACAACCATGTATACCACAGTTCAAAGTTCAATGTAACCTTGAAGTATATACATTTTTATTACCGTTCTCTGTATTCTCAGTCCTTTTGAGTATTGAACAAAATTACTAATGTGGCATATGTTATTTAAAATAACACATGCTTTATAAAAAGCTGCCTATCTCCCTCTCTCATTAAAATAATCTGTAATTATTTTGGAAACCCTGTAATAGTTTTCAAGATCAGCTGTTGGGAACTATGTTACATGTGCAAATTTTTTTTTTCTCCTTTTTTTTATTATAAACATACAAAATATAAATATACAAACTACATTCACAATAGATGACAATGATACATAATCCATCAACAGCAATAAATTTACAATAGATAATATAACTGCATATTCTATCAATAAAAGGTTGTCGCTGTGCTTTCAAACTAAATTAATAATGGACCAATGACGTACCCATACAGTTATACCAATACAATCGCTGTTCTTTCAGATTAAATTAATAATAGACCAATGAAGTAACAGTACGTTCTGTAGTGCATTGGGTTCTTTAAAAAGACAGGTATTAGAAATCTTTGGGGACCTGGGTATTAATATAACTGTTTTAAAACCGGCAGGATTCCTTTTTCACCTAGATTTTCCAACGATCCCTAAGTCCCATATGGTCCTGGCTGTACACGTTCTTATGGCAGTTAAGTTGTGTATGGCCAGGCAATGGAGGAGTGAAAACCCCCCAACAATAAACAAAGTTATTGCACAAATAAATTACCAGGGCTCAATGGAGAGGGCATCATTCCTCGATGATGATAATATCCAGGAATATAAAAATATATGGGACTTATGGCTGGGCAACCATAGAGGGAGTTTATCCTGAGCATGCAACAAAACTGAATTGGATATGTACTATCTATATAAATCTTTCTCTGTCCCCATCATGAAATAGATTATTGGTGGGTACGTACCCATTCCCTTTAGGGCTTAAACTTGCTTTAAATATATTGTATACTATTCCATAGTTTCCGTCAGTCGTGAATCCTCCTGTGGCAGGTGGTAGATGTAGCATAAATGTAGTGGTAATGTAAAGTGGTATGTTGTATAAGTTACATGTGCAAATTATGTATAATTTGCTTACAGTCTTTGTTACATTCTCACTCCTGAAGCTACGGAGTGATGTTTGATTTTAATAAATGGCAGAAATAAGTTAGGTCAAAACTAACGCCACCCGGTAGATGGTATCTGTCTAGCCCTATACTAAGTATCTCTGCCCAGTGCTTTTCAACTTTCTACAAACAGATGCTACTTTTAAAGGGACACTAGTTCCCAAACACAAATTTGTGCAAGATCGAGATTACTGCTTGTATAGTGCTCAGGCACTGTGTGATGCGATGCAGACATTCTGCATAAATATCACATTTTTAATATTTGACTCAAGCCCTTCCCAGTGACTACTCTGTAAGTTTACTGCAGGTGTGGCAGCACTGATTATATAGACACGAAGCATAAAAAGTTTTGTTTCATTTAGTCACTTCCTGTGCTCTTCCATCTGAATACATTACGTGGGCTCTGAGTGACCTTTCTTTTGTACACAGTAGGATCTCTTAACAGTGCAACACATTGTCTGATGACATCACTAGAGAGACAGGAAATTCCATTCATTTGAATGAAATTATTCTCATTGGTTCCTGCAGAAAAAAAGGAAATTACTTTTACTTGGCTAGTGAGGGCAGTCCTGGTTTCTTGCAAACTGCTATAATTTCACAAATTCATCTAGCTGTAAGTATTTTAGATTTTAAGCAATGCAAAATGTAAAACGTGCATTTTAAAGTACGTTGAAAGCTCATTAATATTTATTTATATTTGGAAGAATTGTAAATCCCTTTAAAGGATAACTGTCATGCCATAAGTGACTTTGTCTGAAATAAATGAGTAAGCCCTGTTATTTTACAATTTAGCAGCAACTGTCATGGCTGCCATCTTGTCTCCTAGCTTGGATTGGATCTCTGGTTTTTGACCCAAGCAGCCTGCAGTCCCACCTCTCAGCTCTGTATAGCGCCACACCCAAATTGTATGCCGCCCCGCCTCCTCACATGTAACCCCAACCCCTCGCTAAGGTCACTGGTCATATAAGACTTTGCACATTGCACTGCTTGTATACTGGAAACAGAGCCACAAGTATATCTGCTATACTGTTAGCAGCGCATTGCACAGCTTGTATACTGGTAGGAGGGCCACAGGGAGATCTCCCAGTATACCAGATTGGCCATACTGATCAGAAAGTGAAGCTAGAAGATCTCCCTGATCTAAAATCTTTCCAGGCTTATTAAATGTCCCTGTTTCGCTCAAATACACCTGCATGATATTGATTTGTTTCATTGCACTTTATGCCTGGATAGAGTTTGCAATCTATAGGTACAGAAAGACACGTATCTGCTTAGACTGTTTGTTTATTGTAACAAAGCTGCTCACAAATGTGTACATAATACAAAGGTTGAAAACATGTTTTGATTCAGATTTGGTTGTTTTTGTTTGTGTCTGATAACTTACTTCTGCTTTGCTAAGAGGCTAATTTACATTGTTTGGTGGTCTTTGCATAGAAAGCAAACCTAGTTACTTACAACTGTACTCTTTGTACAATCTGCCCCTGTTCTGTAATGTAATGAGGACATTAAATGATGCACTTCGTGAGGTTGCAGTTTGGAGTTTCATGATTCACACCCAAAAAGCCTAATTGGATGGGGTAGTGGCAGTAAAGATGGCACCAGTGAAGGGAATAGCTGTTCAATGCATGTTTGGCACCTTTGTCAATCCATCTGTGCCACTGTATTTCACTGGATGCTCTCTTTAAAGCTTTAATACATTGGGATATATGCAATTTTGTATAATGGAAAGAATTTGGACATGTCTGTACATGTTGTAGGGAAGACCATTTCTGTCATTTATTGCAGCAGCAGGCAAATAAAATCAAAGTTGTATTCTCATTGTTTTCTTAGTGCTCTAAGCCAATCAAATTACAGGTACCATTCAAATCATGGTCACTGGTCCTAAAAGGCACACGTGATGACAAACTGATGGCGGCCCCTATCTGCTTACTGATTGCAGACTTATTGTAATAATCAAAGTCAACATAAATGGAAATATCAGTGCACTTTTTTTTTTTTAACATTCCTCTTTTTAAGCTGAACCAAAGTTGAGGCAGTAATTTCTCTTTGTAATGTTTAAAACCTGTAATATATGATGGTTCTTGGGGGAGCTAAGCATGTGCAGTTCTGAGCCAAAGCTTTGCATAATTGAGCATGCTTAATGCAACAATAAACAAAATAATTTCACTGGCTTTTCTGAAACGCCCTGTTTCAGTCTGTTAGACTTTCCCTTCCCTCTCTTAATGGGAAATTGATTGGGAATGATCGTCATGTTCCTAATGGATCTTTTCTCATTTGCATTATTGTTCTAGCACATCTCCTGTATGAATTGGAAGTTGCTTGCAAGATGAATAGGTTGCAATAAAGTAGTTTTTTTGTTGTTGCCTGCTTAAACAGACCTGAACAAGCCCTCAGCAGAGAGACCGTTGCCGACCAGACCAGGCTGCCTGCTTCCCAGGGAAACATGGCCGCTGCCTGCCAGAGGACTGACTGGCATGGACGAATACTATGGGCACTACATTTTTCACTTCTATATTAGAATCAAAATTGGAGAAAAAAGTGGTTTATCTTTTTAACAAGGTCTTTTGAGACCTCACTTCCTTGTTCCTGTTTACAACTGACTTGTAGACACCTGCAGATTTTTTTTTTCTACTGTCCAGTCATACATGAGTGACCAACACATGATACATGGAACAGCTGTGTGGAGTTGTGTAGAGTTTGTATTTAACACATGACCATATCTTTTGTATTAGAACCTGAGGCAGATATGAGTCCCCATGCAGAATGTATTGTGCTTCATTTATTCATATACATTTTCTATATATATATATATTTTCTTAGTGAAGTGCTTTTGAGGATTATGTATAAAGGTGTTGACATCAAATGTTTAGGGTAATTTTCACCAGGAAAAAAAAAAGTGATTTGAAGAACTCTATCAAACATATGTGTAAAAAAAAAAAAAAGTTGCAAAATTACACCTATTGTAGATCACTTTATTGGCGTGCAGGTATCCGCCAGCCCTAATCTGCACTGAACAAAAAGGCACAAAGTGAGACTAAAAAGTTGCATATTGAGAAAAAAGTGTCACTGTTTTACACTTTATGTATAAAATAAGCAAAAAGCTTATTTAAATAAGCTGGGATTAGACATAAAAGAGCACTATTAATTACCGTATTTATTCGAGTATAACGCGCACACGTGTATAACGCGCACCCCTAATGTTCGATTAAAAATCGGTATAAAATCATGTATTGACAACGTAAACTGGTATAAACACAATACCGAAATAAAATTACCGGTAACAATATTTTTTTAAAATGCTTCAAAGTCAGATTCATCATCAGATACACTAAAGAGTTGTTCCCATTCTTCTCGAGTTAATTTTTCATCAGTGTCCCAGTTGGCAGGAACATCTGTTTCTCCAGTTTCTTCGCTTTCTTCTGAGTCTGAATTCCACAGCAGGTCGTCTTCTGTGCCGTCCATTTTATTGCTGATGCCTGTCTTCAAAAAACTCTTGATGATCATTTCTTTTGGTATGTCTTCCCATGATGTTTTAACCCAGAATGTCACGAGAGATAGGCCAGGTTTCTTGAGGTTTCCTTTTGCAGTCAATTCTTTGTCGTCGGATTTCATCCAGGTAATCCACTTTTCCCTGACTCTGTCTTTGAAGGGTTTGTTTAAAACGACATCAAGTGGCTGAAGAATAGAGGTTAGTCCACCTGGAATCACAGCTTGAAATGTTTTTAGACTTTTCAGTTTGTCCTTCACAGTGTCTGTCAGGTGTGAGCGGAACTGGTCCCATACAAGCATGGATTTCTTCAGTAGTGCGCCTGGTCTAGTATTCCAAACTTTATTTAACCATAAAATGATGCCCTTTTCATCCATCCATCCTTTAGGATGACAATGGATCACGACGCCTGGTGGAAATTTAACTCCTTTTGGAATAGTCTTTCTCTTAAAAATCACCATTGGTTTAAGTTTAAAACCGTCTGCCATACAGGATAACACAACGGTAAAATTAGTTTTCTCATGGCCTGTGGTTCTAATCTGGACTGTGTGCTTCCCTTTGCTGTCAATTGTCCTGTTGCCTGGTAGGTCAAAACACATGGGGGTCTCATCCATATTGCCTATCTGTGAAAGTTCAAAATTAATCTGCTTGCGTTGGTTGATTATAAAGGTATGGAATGAAGCGATCTTCTCTTCTAAATCATTAGGCAGCTTCTGTGCTATCTTTGTTCTCTTGCGTATTGCAAGTCCATGCCTTTTCATAAACTTTTGTGTCCATCCATTAGAGGCTTTGAAGTTTGAATCTTTGCAAAACTTTTGGGCTTGAAGTCTAATGTGGAGTGATGTGACGATGTACCCACTACTTCTTTGGTCAATGATCCATTCATAAAGTTCCTTCTCCATGTCTGGGTACATGGCTTGTCTCCCTCGTTGTGCTTTTTTTGTTTTATTCATATCTTTCAGGACAACTTTCTGTTTTCTCCATTCTCTAACATTCGTCTCTGGTACAGTGAATTCTCGGCTAGCTGCTCGATTTCCGTGAATTTCAGCATGATCAACAACTTTGAGCTTGAATGAAGCGTCATATGCAGAACGTTTTCTCTTGATACCCTGAGTTGCCATCTAACGGGTAACAGTATATCAATTAAAATATGAAGAACACTGAATTACGGTACTCAAAACACTGAATTGTACAAAAGCAATGCTTACCGTAACTTGTGGGTGAGGCGAGGAAATGAAGCGGCGACCATACAACGGATAAGAATTCTCTCCCCCAGTTCGGGCCGCCCACTGTACGCGACGAGGGGACGTTTTTTTTTCTTCGCCCTCACGTACAGTGAGCGGCTGCAGCCCGGAAAAGGCACAGTGCGAACTCACAATTCACCTGCGCGCTCAATGGACCGGCCGCCACTGCCACCCCAGCCCTCGTTTATAACGCGCACCCAAACTTTGATTTCTTTTTTTGGTAGAAAATTTTGCGCGTTATACTCGAATAAATACGGTATACATAATCCCCTGTGTGTCTGTGAATTTCCAACTTTTTCATTTTCCTTAAATACTTTGATCACAGTGGTGTCAAGTAAATGTTGGTGGGTTGCATCTCCCACACTTTGCAACCAACCACAGCATCCAGAGATGTAGGCCATAAGCAGCGGGAGAGTTGCAGTTTGACACCACTGCTATGGTCTTGTAGTGGACTGTAGGTGTGCTCAATGCTTGTCCATGTGGTACATTGATGCACATTGAGACAGCCAGCGGTTATTCTTTGTTTGATCAGAGTAAGTTTGTTTGATTTTGCTCTGAGATGAGAGGCCTCCAAGAATTCAACTGTTACCCAGTGTCGTGACAACTATATTATGAGGTTCAAATCTGAGCTTAGCTACACAGTATGACGTAGCTTCCCTAAAATAATCTGTTGCTTTTAATAGAGTTGTAAATTGATAATGGTGGGTTTTTGTTTTTTCAGGTCACAATACTCAACCTGTGTACCCACTTCAGAAACACTTTAAAAAAAAAAAAGTGTAGTATTTTAGAGAATTTTTTTTTAATCTTGCACAAAACTGTTCTGTAATGTTGTCTGAGTTTGTAGTACAAGAGTAGCAAAGGGATTTTTTTTTCTTGTCATCGGTGAACTGCATCTGTATAAATCTATAAATAGATTGCTGCGCTCATCTCTTTCCTCTGTGTTAGTTTTTATCAAAATGTCTATTTTTATCGTGTTGAAACCCGGCCAGGTTCACAGCACTGTTACTGTACTTTCCATCATGGCTGGTTCCATGCTATGTAAAATTTGTATTTGTTGTTGTGTTAATGCTATTTACATCATTGTGTTGTTGACGGCTGGTATTCTTTTGTTATAAATCAATATAAAAAGTTACACACATTGTGATTAACCTCATCCCATGTCACACTAAGTGTTTGTATCATAAACCCTCTACTGGCAGACAATGAATAAATTCTCTTTTTTTCCCTTCTAACTGGTTATAAAACGCGTTCTAGGATATAGGTAAAGTGTGTTCCACTATTAAACAAAGTCTGGTGTCCAGTGCTATTAACCTTTTTTATTTAGCCAATGCTAGGGCTTCAGAAGGGATCAATCACCCTTGTATTTTTCCCAGTAGCAGAGTCTTCTCCTTAATCTCCACACCCTTCTGTATTTCTACCAGCTAACTAACTCTGAGTTGCCTTGATCTTTGCCTGCAACCCAGTTTTCTAGGGGGGTATGTACTGTTGCTCTTGGCTGTGTAGCCAAGCATTTCCCAGATTACGGCAGCTTCAGCATACACCAAATCATTGGTTTCAGTTATTGTGGTAGTATGGTGGCACTGAGGGCTCTATTAGCATCTTCTAGAATACTATCTGATGGCATTTCTCTACTGAGCCTTGGTAATCGGTCTCGGCAGGTGACTGTGTAGCTAGCTTATCCATGATCTTATTCCTCATAGCAGCTGCTGTAGGATAAAATTGTTAGGAATCAAACTCTACAATCAGTTATTGGTAGAGTTGAGCGGACACCTGGATGTTCGGGTTCGGCTGAACTTCGAAAAAATGTCCGGGTCCGTGCTCGAACTTGACCCCGAACCCCATTGAAGTCAATGGGGACACGAACTTTTGGCCAATAAAATGCCTCTAAAAAAAAGTCCTGGAAAGGGCTAGAGGGCTGCAAAATGAAGTAAAATGTGGGTAAGAGTGTCCCCATTCATACGAATAGGTCAATTGACCTATTCGTATGAATGGGGACTCTATTTCGGTTTATAGAATAGCAATAGCATTACATGTATTACATAAACCGAAAGTCTATAGACCGAATGTTTTTCGGTATATAGACATTCGGTTTATGGAATACATGTAATGCTATTGGCTTTCTATAAACCGAAATAGTCCCCATTCATAAGAATAGGGACTCTTATTTTGGTTTATAGAAAGCCAATAGCATTACATGTATTCCACAAACCGAAAGTCTATAAACCGAAAGACATTCGGTCTATAGACTTTCGGTTTATGGAATACATGTAATGCTATTGCTATTCTATAAACCGAAATAGAGTATGAATGGGGACTCTATTTCGGTTTATAGAAAGCCCATATCATTACATACAATGTAATCGCCGAACTCCAACCCGAACATACAGTGAAATATCAGTGTAATGTTCGGTACGAACCCGAACAGTGCGGTTCGGGTTCGCTCAACACTAGTCATTGGACTATAACTTGCAAAAAGCAACAGAAAAAAATCATATAAACATTGGTATTTCTAAACTCAGGACAAATATTAGAAACTATATAGACAGGGTCTTTTTGAAGTTTTGTAACTGTATAGAAGATTTTATTTGCCCACCTGAGAGAACTACATGTAGTAAATAATGCTCAGGAAGGTACTTTATTTGTATTATTTCATTAAAGACTTTTTTTTTTTATTATAAATCATCTAAACTTGATACAATCTTTTCATTAAACAAAAGTAAAAAAAAATTTCTACAGTTGTCCTTTAAGAGAGGAGAAATTGAATTTCTGATAAAAACTTGTCTTCAGCATGGAAAGTCCAGTGAAAGAACCTACTAGCAGAATACTAGTAATAGTGTGGTGTAACTGCATAGGATGTGTCATTTTTATTAGGTCATTGCAGACCTGTGAATTTAGAGACTACCGGTTGATGTTAAAATGTATTCCCTTTATGTCCTTAACCACAGACTTGTGGGTAGCATTGTATTGTCTTATTAACAAGAATCTGCATGACAAAGCATTATAGTGTCCATGTTGTACACACTTATGCAATAACATCATGTTTCTGTGTGTTGGACAGTTATATAGTTAGAAGAGTGCAAAAAACATTTTAAGGCCCCTTGGAAATCTTTAGTGAAATGCTATATGTGTGTGTGTGTGTGTGTGTGTGTGTGTGTGTGTATATCATTTATTTTTATACAATTATTCTCCATCCCTGCATTTCTAAAAAAAAAAAAAAAAAAAAAAAAAAATAATCTATTGTATTTGATAGCACCTCTATTGGAAGTGGATTCCATAACTTTATTGTCCTTCCATTGTTGCCTATGAAATTTTTGCTGTTCCAGTCTCAATGGAAGACCTCTTGTTCTTCTGTTAATGAACTGGAGAGTTATTTTACATTGACCCTGCACATGTAAAGCGCACTTTTTGTTCTTTTGTTATTTATATCCAATTAACTTAATTAAACTTTTTTTTTTTTTGGGGGGGGGGGGATTGGGACTTTGGGGATAAAGTAAAAAGTAAGCCCCCTTACAAACAATTAGTTCACTTAAGTTATCCGTTGACTCAGTGTTGAAAAAACTTTTTTAGTTTTCCTTTATTTAAGAACATCCATTCCCTTATTGATTTTGTAGCCCTTCATTGGACTTTCTGTAGTTCAACTTGTGTTTGTCTTTTCTCAAAACATGTTTTAGTTTGTTTTCCCAGATATTGTTGCTCTTGTTGCTGTGGAGGGGGTGTAGATTGGGGCATTGTATAGCATGGTGACGTACCTACATTTTACAGGACATCCGTCCATGCTGGTCTTTTTTTCTTTATCTTGCTGCTTGCTTTAACTTTCCTCTAAGATGTCTGCAGCTTCCTGCGACACAGGAATTTCCTGCAAGAACATGACTTCAGTACAACGTACCAAAAATGTCTGTTCTCGCTATAGAATCCTTCTTTCTTCTGTTTAGTGCACTGCATATCTTTCATTAACACTTTTTTGGTCTGACGTTTGATGATCTTTGGTTAATAAGACAGTTTCCGGTTTCCCATTGTGAGACATTTCACTCTCAATGTACTCTAAAGCACCAAAACAATAGCATTTTGATGACATTCAGGACTCTGCAGATGCTGTTGCTGCAAATATTGGTCTCTGAATCTAATGTTTTTGGAATATGACTACAGCATAATGAGAGGCAATGTATGTGCAGTATGAGGAGAGGCAATGTATGTGCCTCTCCTCATACTGCACATACATTGCCTCTCCTCATACTGCACATACATTGCCTCTCCTCATACTGCACATACATTGCATTGCCTTCCATCATGCGGGAAATATATTGCCTTTCTTTCTTATCATTCTGCACATACATTGCCTCTCCTCATACTGCACATACATTGCCTCTCCTCATACTGCACATACATTGCCTCTCCTCATACTGCACATACATTGCCTCTCCTCATACTGCAATGTATGTGCAGCATAATGAGAGGCAATGTATGTGCAGAATGATAAGAAAGAAAGGCAATATATTTCCCGCATGATGGAAGGCAATGCAATGTATGTGCAGTATGAGGAGAGGCAATGTATGTGCAGTATGAGGAGAGGCAATGTATGTGCAGTATGAGGAGAGGCAATGTATGTGCAGTATGAGGAGAGGCAATGTATGTGCAGTATGAGGAGAGGCAATGTATGTGCAGTATGAGGAGAGGCAATGTATGTGCAGTATGAGGAGAGGCAATGTATGTGCAGTATGAGGAGAGGCAATGTATGTGCAGTATGAGGAGAGGCAATGTATGTGCAGTATGAGGAGAGGCAATGTATGTGCAGTATGAGGAGAGGCAATGTATGTGCAGAATGATAAGAAAGAAAGGCAATATATTTCCCGCATGATGGAAGGCAATGCAATGTATGTGCAGTATGAGGAGAGGCAATGTATGTGCAGTATGAGGAGAGGCAATGTATGTGCAGTATGAGGAGAGGCAATGTATGTGCAGTATGAGGAGAGGCAATGTATGTGCAGCATAATGAGAGGCAATGTATGTGCAGCATAATGAGAGGCAATGTATGTGCAGCATAATGAGAGGCAATGTATGTGCAGTATGAGGAGAGGCAATGTATGTGCAGTATGAGGAGAGGCAATGTATGTGCAGTATGAGGAGAGGCAATGTATGTGCAGTATGAGGAGAGGCAATGTATGTGCAGTATGAGGAGAGGCAATGTATGTGCAGTATGAGGAGAGGCAATGTATGTGCAGTATGAGGAGAGGCAATGCGTGTGCAGTATGAGGAGAGGCAATGCGTGTGCAGTATGAGGAGAGGCAATGCGTGTGCAGTATGAGGAGAGGCAATGCGTGTGCAGTATGAGGAGAGGCAATGTATGTGCAGTATGAGGAGAGGCAATGTATGTGCAGTATGAGGAGAGGCAATGTGTGTGCAGTATGAGGAGAGGCAATGCGTGTGCAGTATGAGGAGAGGCAATGCGTGTGCAGTATGAGGAGAGGCAATGCATGTGCAGTATGAGGAGAGGCAATGTATGTGCAGTATGAGGAGAGGCAATGTGTGTGCAGTATGAGGAGAGGCAATGTATGTGCAGTATGAGGAGAGGCAATGCGTGTGCAGTATGAGGAGAGGCAATGCGTGTGCAGTATGAGGAGAGGCAATGCGTGTGCAGTATGAGGAGAGGCAATGCGTGTGCAGCATGATGTGGGTGGTGCTGTCCAGAGAATGTTTGAAGAGTAACAAAGGTGAATCCAGCAGCCTGTTGAACAGGAAGGGTGTGATTTACAGCAGACTGATTTTTGCCCTCTGTACAGACTTTTTAAGTCAAACACGTGAATTCTGTTGGATTCGGCTAAAATATCAGTCTTTATTGAAAATAGGCAGTTATTTAAATCATAATAAAGACAATGATGCCTATGGAAGGGATTGTTTTATGAAAGCTTGCAACTGAAAGCCACGATTAATCAAGGGTAAGCTAAGGAGACATGGCAACTAAATCCACCACTGCTGGCCACTAACTTTTTCTTGTTGATTTACATGCCATGGAAGTGCCATTTCTCTGATTCCTAAAGTCCACTAATACTTGTCAAGTTCTACTACAGATACAGTGACACAAAAACCCATAGTGAAGGAGCACAACTTGCAAATATAGATTTCTAGAACCATGGGAGGTGCCTTTTAACCCTTGCTGCCTGGTAACGCCATCAGTGCAGCCAGAGACTGAACTTTGCTTGTTAAATCTGATGATAAAGCTAAAGCAATAATGGGCTGCTTTTTTTTTTTTTTTTTTTGCATCCTTTCCCTTCACCAAATCTGTGTTCGGTTGCATACATTTAACCCTTATTGGCCTTGGCTCATCCTCCACTCGCATTCTGTATAAGGAATAAATCAGTAGAGTGTTCTGACCTTTGAAATTGCTCTTCAGTCACGCCTCATGATGGGATGGTTAACCCTTTCAGTGATTTGAGACGAGGAAGTGGCTCACTGCAAGAATTGTACATTGCTCAGTGGCCCTATCATTTGTAAAAGGCTTTAAAAGTGGGTGGGGATGGAAACCCTCCCCAAGTTTGTACAGGAGGTTGATTCACAGAGGCACATTCCTGCCACCATATGCACTGAAAGGGTTAATATGTTGGCTACGAGCTCCAGAGCCTGAAGGCTGTATTCATATTCTACATTGCATGCTTTAAAATAAAATAAAAAAACCATGATAAAATGTACCTGCAGAGAAATGATTACACTGACAGATACAAACTGGGTGTTCATCACAACTTCTAAACCGTGAACTGGGTTGAACTGAAATGCAAGCTGCAAAAATCAGGTGTTACTAGCAGAGCCGGAAAATAGTTTTTTGCAGTGCGCTTGTCTGTTCATTAGAGTCGTCGTCCGTCCCCCCCCCTTTTTTCTTTAATATACTCCTTTTGTGTTGCAGCCCTTGAGAAACCCTGGTCTATATTATTAATAATGTAAACATGGCCTGGAATAAAAGAAACTAATACAGCGCTGAAATTAAAACACCTTATATGATTGATTGCTCTTTTGTATCTTTACTATTTTTTTTGGTGCTGTAGATTATTTTGGTGCTTTGGCTCTCTGGTTAAAGTGATATACGGGCCGACTCCTATCCTCAATTAGTATGCCTTCATAATTGCAAAAGCAATCACATTTAACTATGTTTAAAATAGTTCTGCTCATGATACCTTCCATGTATACAAATGATCTTGGGTAAAATGATGTATAAGAACATTGTTTGCTCTGTTAGAATGACAATATCGTCACCTAATTGCTTTAAAACGCCATTCATTCCCTCACTCCTCTGATAACGAATTTATATGACAAAATATGGGAAAACCAAGGATACATAGATCTCATATTATTATTAGGGTTACCTATATACACTGTACCTTTCCTTCCTCTCTCCCCAATTCTCTTGCAGCTTCCCCCCCCCCCCTGCAATGTCCTGGTGGCTATGTGTAAAAACAGGAATTTGTACAACTGGCCTGACTTTTTTTTTTTTTTTTTTCCTGTTAGGAAATGTACTCCCTCCCCCCCCCCCCCCCCCCTCTCATTTGGCTGTAGATTCTGTATCTTTTTTGTGTGACCTCAGATGTCCTTGCAGCAATATTGCTAGTTTAGGATTTTTGATGAGTAAGTAATAACATGTTTCTGAAAATATGCAAGTTCCTTTTCTGGGACAATGAAATGTTTCAGTATAGATCAAAATTGGTGTGTGTTTGTTTTCTTTTTTTTTCTCTCTCTTTTCTGGGTCACTGCAGGCCTGTTTTGACTCCTATGGATTGGGTTCATATGTTAAACAATATTCCATGTTTATGTACAATGGTGGAGTAATTATGACTGAGTCACTATTTGTAAAAGCAGAGGGATCCTTTTAATTCCTGATCCTTCTAAATATTTGACCACAGGCATTGACCTCCAACTTGGAAAGTATATCTGTAAACCTCCTGAGACATTTATAGAATTCATTTGGCTTTAATTTGTAGCCTGGCCTTAATACAACTGGCAAAGAATTACTCCTTAAAATGCTCCCTTATCATCTGGGGTTAGATCTCAAGTTTTAAAGTATGCACACTTCCGATTTATTCCCAAGAATGAGAATTCATCATTCATGAGGCATAGACCTGCACGTGTGCACAACGTACATTTAAACTCATGCTCCCTAAACAAAGTCAACTTTATTTTAACCGTTTTACTTTCTTTGTTTTTCAGAATTCCATTCGTCACAACCTCTCGCTGCACAGTAAATTTGTGAGAGTACAAAATGAAGGAACAGGTAAAAGTTCATGGTGGATTTTGAATCCTGAAGGAGGTAAAAATGGCAAATCCCCAAGGAGAAGAGCTGCTTCAATGGACAATAACAGTAAGTTTGCTAAAAGCAGAGGAAGAGCCGCCAAGAAAAAAGCATCTCTCCAGTCGAGCCAAGACGCCAGTGCAGATAGTCCTGGGTCACAGTTTTCTAAGTGGCCTGGTAGCCCAAACTCACACAGCAATGATGACTTTGAGGCATGGAGCACATTCCGTCCTAGAACAAGTTCCAACGCTAGCACAATCAGTGGGAGACTTTCTCCGATCATGCCAGAACAGGATGATCTTGTGGATGCTGATGTTCACACTCTGGTGTATCCTCCTTCAGCCACCAAACTGACATCTACTTTGCCCAGCCTTTCGGAAATGGCAAACTCGGAAAACATGGAGAATCTGCTGGATAACTTGAACCTCTTGTCGCCAAACGCCTCGTTGACCGTCTCGACGCAATCATCACCTGCTTCGTTGATGCAGCAATCTGGCTATTTGTTGACCTCCCCAAACACGAGTATGGGTTCGCCCAACCCTGACTACAGAAAATACAGTTATCCTCAAGCAAGTATGAGCTCCATACCACAGATGCCTATGCAAAACGTACCAGACAGCAAACCAAGTTATAGAGCAGTCGGTCCCTACTCTGTTCCTGGACTTTTAAAGGAGCTGCTTACATCTGATTCACCACCTCATAATGATATTTTGACCCCAGTAGACCCTGCTGTTTCACAAGCCAGTAACAGAGTACTGGGTCAGAATGCCTTGATTGCATCTAATTCTATAATGTCAACATATGGCAGCCAATCCTCCCATAGCAAAATGACTTCTCGTCCCCACTCTCACCAGTCACATGGTCCACAAACGGCAATCAATGGTCGTGGCTTGCCACATACAGTGGGTGCCATGCACAGCTCCGGTATCAACCGCTTGTCAACAGTGAAAACTTTATCGCAAGTGCCTATGGCTCAATCCATTCAAATGGCAGGCCTGAGCCCTTACCCTGTTAATAGCTGCAACGGCTACGGAAGAATGCTCTCCATTCATCAGGAGATCCTCCCAAGTGACTTAGATGACATGCTTATTGAAAGCTTGGATTGTGATGTGGAGTCCATTATCCGGAATGACCACCTCATGGATGATGATGCAGATTATAACTTTGATAGCATTTTACCCAACCAAAGTTTTCCTCACAGTGTCACCACCACCACACACAGCTGGGTATCTGGATAAAGACTGGAAAATGGTAAAGCATTATGTTTTAATGAAAAGCAAGCCCTTTGGGTTAAAGAATCCATAAGGTCTGAATTTCTGTCATATGCAGTAGAACACTACTAACTACTAAGAGTTAAATCCAGGCATGTAAAAATGTAAATAATTCTAGTAGAACCCATGATAATGTGATGCATTACAAAGCGGTTCTATTTAATTCAGGTGGGAGTCTTTGCGAATGTTTGAAACCCAAGTATAACCCATCACATTGTGATCCTGTTCACATACCAATGTGACTCTTTGGGCCCAGAGCACCATTCCATAACTGTTTTCACCCTGTTTTCACATATACTCCCTGGAAATAATGTACATGGCCTTATTACTTAGTAGAACAATACGCAATAATTAATCGACCTGACAAATGTTGGGGCCTGATGTTTTTGGATACAGGTCCATATGGATACAATAGACATAAATAATCAGCTAATCATTGTATTGATCGTATTATTACAATGTTCATAAGGATGCCCCAAAAGATTTTGTACTAGAATGTCAACTCCCTGCAGAGTAATATGGATTTTGGAACTGTTTTGCAGAATTTCACATAATAACCAAGGTCTTATCATAGATTTTTTTTGTTTAAAAAAAAAAAAAAAAAAAAGGTGAAATTCTAGAACAGATTTTATGGCAAACTTTTTTTTCAAAAGTCGGCCAATGTTTCTTAAAGGTATGGGTTTTGTTTTGCCATATTAACGGTTTAGATAACCATTCTGAAATATTGCATGATACACAAAGGCTATAGGAAAAATTGGTAATGAACAGGATTACGACCATGGTATTGAGAGACATCTCTGTCTCATTAATGACCTAGAGCAGTAATGGCCAACCTTGGCACTGGAATGATGCTCAGTCTGTCTTCTGATACACTGACCTAGACACTCAAAGCTGCATCCTGGGTGCCATTAGATGCTTTTGATGCATTCTTGTTTTCACAAAATTCTCCTTCCAAGATCAAACAGGTCTTCTTATATTACTTAATATAATCTTTTACATGCTGGAATAGGAAACAAATTATTGGTTAATATTTACATTAAAGAGACACTTGTCCTTAATGCCAAATGTTAGCATAGAAAATAATCTATATTCTTTTTTTTTTCTATTTCCTTTTTTAGATGTCCTCCAAGTCACAGTGGAATAAATCGTCCAAAGATGTCCAATACCCTTCTCCGATTTACTTTTGACAATAAAAAAAAAACAAAACAGAAAAAACTGTTCCTTATTTTTTTCAAACTTGACTCATTAGTGGACTTCTCTCGATGGATGTGGCCTAGTGTTTTGACGTGCTGCTCTTGGAACTATTTTCTACTTTTAAAGTGCCAAACTGACACGAACGCATACATGGGAAAACAGCCTTCATGAGGTTTGGGCATCCTGCGTGTACCGCTCCTCTATTTTTTTTTTTTTTTTTTAACACAACTCCCATTGTCTTCAGACAATGTCCAACAGGCCTCTAGAATTGCTTGGCACTAATGTACATCATCCTTTACTGTTTTGGTGCATGCATGAGCAGTGAAGACTTGAGGAATCTGGCATGGTGTTGCGGCTTCATGGCTGTGCGTACTTGGTGTCAATACAACAGATGTTCAGCATTGGCGATTTTAAGAATACCATGACATGCCTTTTAAGACTTTAAATTAAAAAAAAAAAAAGGCAAACTAAGCAAACAGACTCCCTAAGCACCTAATGGTCTACTAAAGCATTTTAGCATAATTAGTGCTATTATTTTTATTTTGAATTATTATTATTTAAGTAAAGCTATCTGTGTCTTGGTAACTATGAAATGGGTTTTTAGCTGAAGCTTGATTATTATTTTAATTTTTTTAACATTCCCAGCCTGCTGGATTCGTGCCTAGACCAACATTAAAACGTATTCATAGTTGGAACTAAACATTTGATTTTGAAGCCTGTTTGATCTGCCTTTCACTCCCAATATTTAACCCCCGCTAGTTTTTGCAAATATTCTACTCCACACGCGCGTATACTTACTACATCAGTGATGACTAATTTTTGCCACCCCAATTGTTGGGGACTGAAGCTAGCTGAACATCATGGGAACTATAGTTCATAGTGGCTGGTATTCCAATAATTAGCCATCAGTGTACTGTAGTGTTGGCAAGAGGACCATTTATGAAGCATGTGTAAAAATATCCTTTAGTGTTAATTGTACACATGCCTGATTCATTGTATATTGATTCATTGAAAGCTTTAATCTAGAAACCGAATCAGTCCTTGTTACAGAGGCAGATCTTGTGTTTGTGTGTATATTGAACATGAGGTTAACATTCCATGGTGACAAGTGTATAGGTAAATTTAAGATCAAGAGGACAGTATGTTTGTTTTTTAAAGTCCATAACCCCATAAAGATATTCAGCCAGGCACTTGATGCTGGGACTCCCAAGTGAAGAAATACATTTCTTGCGCTGTGTACGTTATTCTAAATGTGTCGGTGTTTTTTTTAAATATATTTTTTATTATTGTTGTTGTTAGACCAGCCAGCATAATTGTAAAGTTAACATAATAGCACAGGAACTTTCTATATTCAGTTTGTTATATGCTATGTGTACCAGCTTTTTACGTACAGGATTTGGGTGCTCTTATGGTAAAATGTTTTTATGAAAGTTCTTAGGGGAAAATGGAGGAAAACTTGTAAATAAGCAGAAAAATATTTCTTCATTTTACCTTAAAAAAATGATATATATATAAATATATTAATATAAATGTTTGTTTTGCCTCCTTAGGAAATTCCTAACAATTTTAGATTTTTTTTTTTTTTTTTTTGTCTTTTATTTCATAAGCTTTCTAGAATACTGATTTACAAATACCGTAAAGTGTTTTATATGCTTTAATTGCTTATTATGATACATTACCCTCTACAATTATGCAGGGGGGCCAGTGATGCATTGTAGAATAAATCATTACTACCTTCTCATACAGTGAGAGAGTAAAAAGTTGTATTTATTTTCTGGAGGTTTCACAGTGTAATAATGCTGTTGTCTAATTTTAATTTAGTTTTTTTTCCTTTTCTTTATAGGGAATGAAGTCTGGGGGAATTTTTTTTTTATATATATATATATATATATATATATATATATATATATATATATTTTGCGTATGTGCAGTTTTTGAATATGCATTTGATGGGTTCCGTTGCTTTTAAATTTATTGGTCTGTAACCAATGCTTATAAGGGGCAGATTTGTCTGAAAGTTGCTGTCCATTTTAATGTATATTTATCACAGCCAGAGTAAATTTGTAGGTTTGGTGGTTTGAATCGACTAATAGCCACTAATGGAAACCTTCACTATACAATTTAAAGAAACCGATTGTGCTATATCCGTGTGCATAAAACGTGTCGGTTTGGGATTGAAATATAGATAGTTTGCTACCAGCCAGCATACCGGTCCGATGAGTGGAAGTGAAGTACATTAACCCTAAAGAGCGACCCAGTCTATATAAAATGCCATTGCCATACCGGATTCCAATATTAACTCCCTAGTTTGAGTACAATACCTTTTTAACACAGGTTGAAAATAGTTATGTAAATTTAAATCTTCATTTTTTTTTTTTTCTTTTGAGCACTAGTTTACATTTCAATATGTCTTACCTCTAGGATTTTTTTTATTTTTTTTTTACATTTTGTGTCTCTGTACCAGGTTTACACATTCATTACTAATACTTGCTACTGATCATCATGTGAAGTCCCATGATTAATATGCATCTTACTCGCCTAATACGACATCCAGTTTAGTAAAGAGCGTAATATTATCCCATGTCCTATAGTCGCCACTTGCCCAAGTTTACATACAATGTTTTATTGACAAATGTGAAAATGCCCCCCCTTAAAATTAAGCTTAAAAAGCTGGTCGACAAGAAAATCTAATCTGATTGCTTGACCAATTACAAAACACAACGCTTTAGTGAGTTATCTGTATGTAGTCACTCACGTCTGGTTATGCCCCAAGCATGGATGTCCATTTGATGTGTTTTTAATGCAGCATCAACTAACAGGATGGAGGAGCAATGCATAGAAATAGAGTTTGAAGTTACTCTTATCAATTGAATGCTTGTTACTAGAAGACCTTCTAGTGGACAGTACATTTATGTGTAACTTTAGAAATTGTTTGCACAGTGCTTGAGTTGGTTGTGTAGGGAATTTTATAAATGTATATTATCTGTGGTTCAAATAACAGTTCCACCTTAAACCACAGTCTACTTTTTTTTATCTTAAACATTCAGGTAGGATTTTGTTTGGTCTGTTGTCCATTCATATCAACAAACAGGGTTTTTGTAAATCAGCATTGGGTAGAAATGTTCTTTTTTTTTTGGGCTGTAAATAGCTGGATGATGGAAGACAAAAAAGATGCCAATGTTGGCAAGAATATTCTATAATAAATGCCACCTTTTTTAGGTGCGATTTCGAATGTGCAAATTGTACTCGTTTCCAGGTATGTTTTATATATTACCTGTTCAGGTTTGGAGGGGCCTCAAAGTGTAAATAATTTCCACACAATGCACAAGATATTTTTGTTGCCTTATCTCTATGTCCTAGATCACATTAATAACACCAGCTTTTAAAAGTTTCTATTTTTTTTATTGTGAACTCTCGTCGAAAAAATGTCCAATTATTGTGGCACTGCAGTAATCCTTTCATTGTCCGCCTTCCCCTCAGCGATAGATATTTTAAAAAAAATCCTTTCAATGTCTGCCTTCCAGACAGCGATAGAGCCATTTTTTAAAAATCCTTTCATTGTCTGCCTTCTCCTCAGCGATAGAGCTGTTTTTAAAAAAAAATCCTTTCATTTTCCGCCTTCTCCTCAGCGATAGAGCCGTTTTTAAAAAAATCCCTTCATTGTCCCCCTTCCCCTCAGAGATAGAGACGTTTTTAAAAAAATTCTTTCATTGCCCGCCTTCCCCTGACGGATAGATACATTTTTTTAAAAAAAAATCCTTTCATTGCCTGCCTTCCCTTCCGAGATAGAGATGTTTTTTAAAACTTCTACTTATTTTTAGGTTAAATTTATTAATCCTTTCTACATTTTTTTTTAGTTGTGTTTTCGACGTGGTTACAGATGCTAAATATCTCCCCTTGCTTGATGCTTTGTATGTAGGCATTTGGTGCCAACGGTCATTTTGATAGATGCTTTTTATTGCTGCGGACTCCTTCTGCATTGTTGCTGCTCTGTCAGAATTTAAAGCTTTTTTTTGGGACAGACTGCATGTAAATCATAAGCACAAACCATGTGTGCATCTGGGTCAGGTGTATTATAATGGACTGTAGTTATGGTGATATGATATAACAATGACCTGAATTATATCGCTGCTTGATATTATCTGCAAAGTTAATCCTGCAGTTACTCTTCTAAAAGAAAAAAAAAAAAGAAATACATTCCTCCTTAGACAATAAAGTTATGGATTGGACCAGTTTTACCATTGTGTGTGTGTATGTATATATATTTATATACATATATATCATTTGCACTTGTGAAACCACTGGAGATGGTATTGGTACCTTTTGATGCCGATATCATATTCATATTTTTGGTATATCATTTGTTAAATCCCTTAATTTATGACTGATTTTTATCTTTTAAATTACTCCTGTTATATATGAATTAGAAGCTACAAAGTGGTTCATGCAAGCAAAAAACAGTTTTTTCCCCCTCTATATCCAGCATATGATCTTCACGGATACAATAACCTGCGATATTGCTAATAGTAGCGTGTAAAAACTGCTATTGATCTTTTACCCCTCTATTGGTGTAGCAGCGATTTCATGTTCCCTTTATTAAGTCCTGATTCATTATCCGCAGACAAGTGCCTGATGTACTTACAGACACAAGAACAATCTGTTGTATGAAGCCATAAATGTATATAAATTATGTTACAAATCACTTTGTCTTCTGCTTGTTTTTTTGGATCTTCTCAGACATTTTCTAAAAGACTATGAGCTTGTGAGGTGACTGACTGACTATACAACACAGTCTTTATAAAGAAAATGGTGTATTACTGACCAGTCGAAGTTACGATAGATGAATCGAACATTTTCATATCTGGTTTATCAGTGTGCTACAAAAGGATTCACTTATGTGACCATCCAGATCTTCCTGGGGTTAATAAACAAAGATTTTGGCAGCAGAGGTTAATTGGAATCAAGTATAGATTTGTATGGTTATATATTTTTTTTAAATAGAAATGAATTAATGATCGTATACAAATAAAGTACATTATTACGCCTTGTCTAACTCTATCGGTGTGGACATCTAGGGTCGGATGATGGAAGATCTGGAATTAAATTCCCACCCCTAATGCATTACAAGCATTAATAATAAATTACTTTAATTGTATTTTTTACTTAGCATTTCAATTTAAAATGCCTACACTTGGTGTTATATTTTAAATAAACAAAACTCATTTACCTTATATAGTTAAGTAAATAAAATAGACCTTATGTACTTTTTATCCAGCTTAGGGACTGCACAAAAAAACTTATTGAGGGCCAAATCTGGCCTACGGCCTGCCTGTGGGACATATACACATTCAGAGAAACATAGAAACATAGAATGTGTCGGCAGATAAGAACCATTCGGTCCATCTAGTCTGCCCAATTTTTTTATTTTTTTTTTGAGTACTTTTATTAGTCCCCCGTTCCCGGTCTTATAGCTAGGATAGCCTTGTGTCTATCCCACGCATGCTTAAAATCCTTGACTGTGTTTACCTCTACCACTTCTGCTGGCAGGCTATTCCATACATCCACTACCCTCTCAGTAAAGTAATACTTCCTGATATTACTTTTAAATCGTTGCCCCTCTAATTTAAGACTATGTCCTCTAGTTGTGGTAGTTTTTCTTCTTTTAAATATACTCTCTTCCTTTACTGTGTTGATTCCCTTTATGTATTTAAATGTTTCTATCATATCCCCCCTGTTACGTCTTTCCTCCAAGCTATACATGTTAAGATGCTTTAACCTTTCCTGGTAAGTTTTATCCTTCAACCCATGAACCAGTTTAGTAGCCCTTCTCTGAACTCTCTCCAAAGTATCAATATCCTTCTGGAGATAAGGTCTGATTAACACATGTTAATGTTAATCAGAGATGCTGATTGACACATGTTACAACACTTTTTCATGAGATGAGTCCAGTCTCCAAAAAATAACAAAAAAAGATTGATGCACTTGCTCACCTATGTGCATGTTCAGTTCAGTGTGACCCTATGTACTTCTTAAACACGCAGAAATTAAACATGGTTAATGGATAAATGCAACATTCGATAATATGAAAAAGTTTTATGATGCAATGGCCTTTTTTAAATGGAAGATTTTATTCACAGAGTAAGTAAAATTCAATCAACCATTTTATACTGCACTTCATATAGAACAGTAGGGTATAATATACATCCGTTTTATACTGCACCTCATATAGAACAGTAGGGTATAATATACATCCGTTTTATACTGCACCTCATATAGAACAGTAGGGTATAATATACATCCGTTTTATACTGCACCTCATATAGAACAGTAGGGTATAATATACATCCGTTTTATACTGCACCTCATATAGAACAGTAGGGTATAATATACATCCGTTTATACTGCACCTCATATAGAACAGTAGGGTATAATATACATCTGTTTTATACCGCACCTCATATAGAACAGTAGGGTATAATATACATCCGTTTTATACTGCACCTCATATAGAACAGTAGGGTATAATATACATCCGTTTTATACTGCACCTCATATAGAACAGTAGGGTATAATATACATCCGTTTTATACTGCACCTCATATTGAACAGTAGGGTATAATATACATTTGTTTTATACTGCACCTCATATAGAACAGTAGGGTATAATATACATTTGTTTTATACTGCACCTCATATAGAACAGTAGGGTATAATATACATCTGTTTTATACTGCACCTCATAGAAAAGTAGGGTATAATATACATTCGTTTTATACTGCACCTCATATAGAACAGTAGGGTATAATATACATCCGTTTTATACTGCACCTCATAGAATAGTAGGGTATAGTATACATCCGTTTTATACTGTACCTCATAGAATAGTAGGGTATAGTATACATCCGTTTTATACTGTACCTCATATAGAACAGTAGGGTATAGTATACATCCGTTTTATACCGCAACTCATATAGAACAGTAGGGTATAATATACATCCGTTTTATACTGCACCTCGTATAGAACAGTAGGGTATAATATACATCCGTTTTATACTGCACCTCATATAGAACAGTAGGGTGTAATATACATCTGTTTTATACCACACCTCATATAGAACAGTAGGGTATAATATACATCCGTTTTATACTGCACCTCATATAGAACAGTAGGGTATAATATACATTCGTTTTATACCACACCTCATATAGAACAGTAGGGTATAATATACATCCGTTTTATACTGCACCTCATATAGAACAGTAGGGTATAATATACATTCGTTTTATACTGCACCTCGTATAGAACAGTAGGGTATAATATACATCCGTTTCATACTGCACCTCATATTGAACAGTAGGGTATAATATACATCCGTTTTATACTGCACCTCATATAGAACAGTAGGGTATAATATACATCCGTTTTATACTGCACCTCATATAGAACAGTAGGGTATAGTATTGATCCATTTTATACTGTACCTCATATAGAACAGTAGGGTATAGTATACATCAGTTTTATACTGCACCTCATAGAACAGTAGGGTATAATATACATCCGTTTTATACTGCACCTCATAGAATAGTAAGGTATAATATACATCCGTTTTATACTGCACCTCATATAGAACAGTAGGGTATAATATATATCCGTTTTATACTGCACCTCATAGAATAGGAGGGTATAATATACATCCGTTTTATACCGCACCTCATATTGAACAGTAGGGTATAATATACATCCGTTTTATACTGCACCTCATATAGAACAGTAGGGTATAGTATACATCCGTTTTATACTGCACCTCATATTGAACAGTAGGGTACAATATACATCTGTTTTATACTGCACCTCATATAGAACAGTAGGGTATAGTATACATCCGTTTTATACTGCACCTCATATTGAACAGTAGGGTATAATATACATCCGTTTTATACTGCACCTCATATAGAACAGTAGGGTATAGTATACATCCGTTTTATACTGCACCTCATATAGAACAGTAGGGTATAATATACATCCGTTTTATACTGCACCTCATAGAATAGTAGGGTATAATATACATCCGTTTTATACTGCACCTCATATAGAACAGTAGGGTATAATATATATCCGTTTTATACTGCACCTCATATAGAACAGTAGGGTATAGTATACATCCGTTTTATACTGCACCTCATATAGAACAGTAGGGTATAATATATATCCGTTTTATACTGCACCTCATATAGAACAGTAGGGTATAATATATATCCGTTTTATACTGTACCTCATATAGAACAGTAGGGTATAATATACATCCGTTTTATACTGCACCTCATATAGAACAGTAGGGTATAATATACATCCGATTTATACTGCACCTCATATAGAACAGTAGGGTATAATATACATCCGTTTTATACTGCAGTCATATAGAACAGTAGGGTATAATATATATCCGTTTTATACTGTACCTCCTATAGAACAGTAGGGTATAATATACATCCGTTTTATACTGCACCTCATATAGAACAGTAGGGTATAATAAATATTCGTTTTATACTGTACCTCCTATAGAACAGTAGGGTATAATATACATCCGTTTTATACTGCACCTCATATAGAACAGTAGGGTATAATATACATTCGTTTTATACCACACCTCATATAGAACAGTAGGGTATAATATACATCCGTTTTATACTGCACCTCATATAGAACAGTAGGGTATAATATACATTCGTTTTATACTGCACCTCGTATAGAACAGTAGGGTATAATATACATCCGTTTCATACTGCACCTCATATTGAACAGTAGGGTATAATATACATCCGTTTTATACTGCACCTCATATAGAACAGTAGGGTATAATATACATCCGTTTTATACTGCACCTCATATAGAACAGTAGGGTATAGTATTGATCCATTTTATACTGTACCTCATATAGAACAGTAGGGTATAGTATACATCAGTTTTATACTGCACCTCATAGAACAGTAGGGTATAATATACATCCGTTTTATACTGCACCTCATAGAATAGTAAGGTATAATATACATCCGTTTTATACTGCACCTCATATAGAACAGTAGGGTATAATATACATCCGTTTTATACCGCACCTCATATAGAACAGTAGGGTATAGTATACATCCGTTTTATACTGCACCTCATATAGAACAGTAGGGTATAGTATACATCCGTTTTATACTGCACCTCATAGAACAGTAGGGTATAATATACATCCGTTTTATACTGCACCTCATAGAATAGTAAGGTATAATATACATCCGTTTTATACTGCACCTCATATAGAACAGTAGGGTATAATATATATCCGTTTTCTACTGCACCTCATAGAATAGGAGGGTGTAATATACATCCGTTTTATACCGCACCTCATATTGAACAGTAGGGTATAATATACATCCGTTTTATACTGCACCTCATATAGAACAGTAGGGTATAGTATACATCCGTTTTATACTGCACCTCATATTGAACAGTAGGGTACAATATACATCTGTTTTATACTGCACCTCATATAGAACAGTAGGGTATAGTATACATCCGTTTTATACTGCACCTCATATTGAACAGTAGGGTATAATATACATCCGTTTTATACTGCACCTCATATAGAACAGTAGGGTATAGTATACATCCGTTTTATACTGCACCTCATATAGAACAGTAGGGTATAATATACATCCGTTTTATACTGCACCTCATAGAATAGTAGGGTATAATATACATCCGTTTTATACTGCACCTCATATAGAACAGTAGGGTATAATATATATCCGTTTTATACTGCACCTCATATAGAACAGTAGGGTATAATATACATCCGTTTTATACTGCACCTCATATAGAACAGTAGGGTATAATATATATCCGTTTTATACTGCACCTCATATAGAACAGTAGGGTATAATATATATCCGTTTTATACTGTACCTCATATAGAACAGTAGGGTATAATATACATCCGTTTTATACTGCACCTCATATAGAACAGTAGGGTATAATATACATCCGATTTATACTGCACCTCATATAGAACAGTAGGGTATAATATACATCCGTTTTATACTGCAGTCATATAGAACAGTAGGGTATAATATATATCCGTTTTATACTGTACCTCCTATAGAACAGTAGGGAATAATATACATCCGTTTTATACTGCACCTCATATAGAACAGTAGGGTATAATAAATATTCGTTTTATACTGTACCTCCTATAGAACAGTAGGGTATAATATACATCCGTTTTATACTGCACCTCATATAGAACAGTAGGGTATAATATACATCCGATTTATACTGCACCTCATATAGAACAGTAGGGTATAATATACATCCGTTTTATACTGCACCTCATATAGAACAGTAGGGTATAATATACATCCGTTTTATACTGCACCTCATATAGAACAGTAGGGTATAATATACATCCGTTTTATACTGCACCTCATAGAATAGTAGGGTATAATATACATCTGTTTTATACTGCACCTCATAGAATAGTAGGGTATAATATACATCTGTTTTAGACTTGCTCTTATGTAGCAGCACTTTGTTGCAAATGCCCAGCCTGTGAAAATTAGGAAACAAAATAGGGTGATGTAGCCATAAATGTCAGAAAGATGTGCTGCAGGATTGATGTTCCTGGATGGATAAGCCAAGTGGCAAATGATTTAGGAATCTAGAAAAATGGTCAAAGCTGTAACATTTAATGTGGACAAGTGCAAGATAATGCACCTGGAGAATAAAATGCTTGGTTTATATAGGGAGAGATGTATTGGCGATATAAACAAGGGTGTGCTCATTGTATATGAGAGAGAACTCATTTGGAGTACTGCAGGATAAAACTTACCAGGAAAGATTAAAGGATCTTAACATGTACAGCTTGGGAGATAGACGAGACAGAGGGGATAGGATAGAAACCTTTTAAATACATAACACGATAAAGGAGGGAGAGTGTATTTAAACGAAAAACTACCACAACAAGAGGACATTGTCTTAAATTAGAGGAGCAAATGTTTAAAAGTAATATTACTTTACTGGGGAGGATAGTGGATGCACGGCATAGCCTTCCAGAATAAGTGGTAGAGGTTATTACAGTGAAGGAGTTTAAGCATGGGATAGGCATAAGGCTATCCTAGATATAAGATAAGGCCAGGAAATACAGTAATCAAAAGTATTCAGATTTGTTTTTTATTTTATTTTTTTTATAGGCAGAAATTGGGCAGACGAGATGGGCCAAATGGTTATCTGACTACACTTTCTATGATTTTATTCCCTTGGCATGGCTATGGTGCTATATAGAAACATGCTGAACACACTACTGATATTAAAAGCATTGAAGGTGCAATTTTTTTTGTTTTTAATCTTCCCCATCAATATTTCTTATTTGGAGGAAGTGCAAAAAGAATGCATAAAAAATGAATCTATAGAGAATAGTCCGTCCAAAAAAACCCAAAAGCATATATATATAGCTCCGCAAGACAAGCAGCAGAACAAAAAACAATTGGGTTCTGCAAAAAAAAATAACCTATACCTTATCTGACCCCTGAAAGTGGCCTAACCCACCACAACTGCAATGTCAAATGGTCAATTTGATCTATCGTGACTTTATTATGAGAATTAGTGCAGAGGTGGACTAGCTAACCCCACTGAATGGAGAAGAATTGTTTTTCCTTTGTTTTGTCTCTAGAAGGGTGTGGGTTACAATGATGTAATAATGAGCGGCGTACGCTCTGAATAACAGTCCCACATCCTGCAGCAAGGTTTCTTTGAAAAGGGAGAGTACATTAGGTAGGATGCAGCAAAAGTTCAGTAAATGTGCACCATGAACAAATGTGTAAACATTTACATTTTTCGTTGAACCCTTAATTTAACTGCATGGACAATCCTTTGGGAAAGCCTGTCTAGAGTGTTGGGCAATGACAGCAAATGCTTCAAGGAGCCCATGAAAATTGCTACAGAGAGAGAGAACTAGTCTCCTTTGTACCCACTATCACTGAATTTAGTCAAATTATTTTCAGCGTAAAACGAAAGGGTTCCGCAATTTGTTTCAAAATAAAAATAGATTTACTTAAACCAACAACATACAGTAAATAAGAACAATTCTGTGGAAGTGGAATTGTACATTTAAGCAAAGAGCCCATGAGGTAAACACTCGAGACCTGCACAACATTCTGCAGAGTAATATTTTCTCCCATTACCACTTCATTTTCTACCCTTGTTACCCTCGGGTACTTCTCATTTTACTGGAAGTGCTTCAAACCCATCTACTTCCTTAATGCCTTTTGAAGTGTACCCATACTCTATTTTTATATTCATAATTGACTAAATGGAGTCCGACACAATTCTTAAATTTGATATGTCGGGACTGCCACAGATCCTCGGCTCAGTAGGAAATAGATTTCTCAACCCGCCATGTGCTTCACCAAAATATACAAATGGTCTCTGTCTTCAACCCACCGGGCATTCCAAGCCCCAAAAGTAGAAAAGTACACAACGGGGAACGAAGCAGGGAGACAGACTTGACGATGAAGTGTAGCAAATCGATGATTCCATATAAAATATAGTGCAATATAGCACAAAACTAGTAAGTATAGCATGAAACGCATAAGGCGACTTGATTGGAGCATTTTGTGGTCTGTACCTCCACTCAATGTTATATGGAATAAACATCGATTTGCTAATCTTCATCGTGAAGTCTGTATCCCTGCTTTGTTCACTCTTTAACAAATTGCAACCATGCCATACCAGTTGTCACAGATAACATTTGTATTATTAATAAGAAAGACAATATTCATCAACTACAAGGAACATAATTCCTACAAAAGAGCAATTGCATTACTGTAATAGAACATATAAAGCTAGGATTTGACATGCATTATTTATAGAAAGTCATCAAAGTCCACATTGTACATTGGAACTGGGAGGCAAGAAACGATACAAAATGAATACAATAAATGAACTCCCAGATTCTCCTACTCTGGTCTTACATCGTTGACTAAATCGTTCACCCATGAAACTTGAGTCTATGTGCAAAACAAACACTGGAAGATGCTGATATCAGAGTTCCCTCTTTGCTCAACTATTCGGATAACACTTGGTTCAGAACTGCATTTACTAAACCCAAAACCCAAATACGTCATGTAACAAGTTTACACATAACAGGGGCTTCAAATAAGCTTCAAGTCTAGAAGGAAGCAGAAATGATGTACACAGTTCAAAGCATTAATATTTCATGAATGTTACATGATTGAAGTTAAAGTGCCCAAGCAAGGTTCGCCATCACTAATTTATCACATAGTCAATGTGCTGCCCCTAAGGGGTATACAGGTTTTTTTGGGTTGTAATGAAAATGGACTGAAGTCTATGGGGTAGTGTAATACGGGATGGCACTCCAACCTGAAAATGACCTGCCTTTTACATTTAATGCATGTTAACGTTACATTATTTTAAAATGCATAACTTTAAATATTTATTTCTTAAATATATTTAAATTATTCCGACATCTACTTATCCTCCCTCTTAGCTTTCTAGCATTTGGCTGGTATGTGGGAGATAAAAATAAATAAATCACCTTTTAAAGTGTGAAAAAACTGCAACAAGTATCCCACAATATGGCTGTATTTGCATTGTGTGTCTATCCATATCGCACAGCAGCCTGTTCGAGGTTCAGTTCTGCATGACAATATGTAAAAGTTATATTTGTGTCGAGAAAGAGTGGCCACTTGCACAGTTGTACACTTGGATGCAGACACGATGTGGAGTTATGTTAAGATCTATTCAGGTTAATAGCAAGAAAGCCGTTAATTAATCATGGTGGGTCCCATGAGAATTCCATCCTGATTAATTGGATTCTGTCTGTGTATATTTCCATAGTAGGTACTTCCTGCCAGCTGCCATCCTTACATGCTGACTGATGTTGGCAATCTCTATCTGTATATATCTATATTATATATATATAATCTATAAAGTGACTCCAATGTGAGATGATGATACATAAAGGGTTTTATTCCAAGATAAAAGATCACTCAGATAGGGAGAGATTAAGATTACATTTGAACCTTAGAATACAGAAGTAATCACCTTTGCTCACTGTGCATATGGTCCAGACCGGATGGGGACAGGTCTTCACGGCTGTTTCATCACAGGAATTCGAGCGCCTGATGGTTCATCGCTGTCAAGCGCTCGGTCAATGCAAGTTAGTATTAGGGCTTGTTTAGGGTTAGCATTAAAATGTTAGGGTTAGTATTAGGGTAATAGGTTCAGATTTAGTACTGTGGATCGGAGTTTGGAGTTAGTATTAGGGTTACTTTGAGAGTTACACAATTTTGGTGGTGATAGGGGTACACGTTAGGAAATGATGAGTAGAAGTACATAGAGATATAAGCTAAATTCAGTTTGAGGTGTGCCAAAATTGACGTACCAAGTAGGCCTAAAAGAGCATTCCCCATGATAAAAGATAAAAAGAATTAAAGAGAAACGGGCAAGGGGGAGAAATCATGGGAAGACACATCAATGGAGCTGTGTGAAACAGGTGTTGGCTTCAACATCTCTCCAAGAACCACAGGCCAATGCAATTGGCCTTAAAATTTGGGGGGGGGGGGGGGGGCAAATGTTAGGAAATTAACCCCCCCCCCCAAAACTAACCCCGAGCCCTAATACCAAACCTAAAACTAACCCCCGAATAAAATACCTACGTGAAACGAGGTTGAACAAGTACCTGAAATACAATCACCTTGCAAAAGAAAGTAATTAAATGTCTACGTAGCAGAACTATGCCTACAACCTCATGGTGAAGAAACCCTGATGACACCTTCAATATTACCTTCTGGATAAAACAAGAGAGTGAAGTTAACAAAAGACATGATGTAAAACCACATAAAGTAGTGGTGTGCATTAACCCTATTGGTATAAATGATATTAAACATATACCCAGTAAAAAAAAAATGTAACACGTGGTGCGGGCAATCAGAAACATCCGCCATACGCCCTGTTCATGATGTTTAACCTAATAATGTATAAGCAATATACAACGTGTCCTAATAAATAGGAATATTACTTAAACATTGACATGCAGGATGGTGTAAACGTCTTCCAATTCCATGAAACGACTTCCTATACAATTCAACGTAAAGATGGCTGAAATGTAGTAATGTACAGATGCATAATCATGTTAAAGATGATATGTGAATGCAAATGATAACACACATAATATGATAGATTTTGTATGGTAACTGAGACATGCAGGCAAATGTAGTTATCATGTATAACAAGAGGCTGGAAAATTGGTTCCCTATACTCTTGAAGAAGCCATAAACACTAATTCGAGGGACATAAGCTCTTGTGAGCAGGGGAAATTTATCTCAGTTGGGGAGGGGTAACTTACTAACAATTAGAGGCAAAATAGCCAAGATAAGGCATAAGTGACACAAAACTCTGTGATGGAGTAAGCATGTGCCCCCTGAGTAAGCTACACTGGACATCGACTCCCCAGCTTTACAAAACATTTAAATGAAGAGGCGTAATAAGAAGAATGATTATAACCAACCAAAAAGTAGTTATAATGGGTGAGATCAGACATCTGCATACACCAACATATACGGAGCGACTTTAACAGGTGAGTCGACGGAAAGAACAGAAATCTGAATATACCAATGGATATCTACTGCCTGCCTGGGTAGTAACAAGGAGGAAAAACAACTAAGAGTTGGAGACTCGAAACCTCTGCAGTAAAGTATTGTGCAGACACATAACTAACTTTTCTGGATGAAATGCCTTACATCCACTTCTGCCAGACATGATAGCAAGTCATGTGCGGCGGCTGTATGTCCCCCCTCCACACACGCAGACTGCGGAGGAGACGGCCGGGGAGAGAGCAGCAGGTGAGCACAGGGGGAGATGGTAATAGCTTTTATTGGGTGATGTGTCAGTGGCATATTAATGGGCAAACTAGCCGTGGCATATTAATGAGCAAATTGGTGGTGGCATATTAATGGGCATACTAACAGTGGCATATTAATGGGCAAATTGTCTGTGGCATATTAATGGGTATACTAAAAGTGGCATGTTAATAGGCAAATTGTCTGTGGCATATTAATGGCAAAACTAACAGTGACATATTAACCCATTAACGACATAAGACGTGCCGATCACTTTCTTTGTTCTTTCAGTGTTGCTCCAATATACAGCAACCATATCGAGCCGTTGGAAGGGCGTGCTGTCTTCTAAAGATGGCGCTGCCCTTCTGCAGGTACTGGAAAGTGCTCAGATGAGCACTTGCCATTCGCAGTCAAAGGCAATATTTACAAATATTGCCTTTGACAAGGTTGGATCTGCCTCCCTCTCCTTACTTGCATTTTGGTGAGGGAGAGAGACAGATCTTTATGTGAAAATTAGGTATTTTAGTACTAGTTATAAAGTCCTAATAAACTGTGAGACCCAAAGACTTTTTTCAAAGCCATTCCCTGTGTTTAACCCCTTCCCTGCCTTTTGATCACTGTGTAAATAGTGGTCTTGCACACCAGCACTTTTTTGCTGTCTGAGCAGTTTTTTTTCTGTCTCTCCTCTGCCTTCCCGTGTCTGTCTCTCTACTCTTCCTTCCTATGTCTGTCTTACTCCTCTCTCTTCCCATGTCACTCTCTTTCTCATGTGCGTCGCTCCTCTCACTTTCCCATGCATGTCTCTCTCCTCTACCTCCTATGACTGTGTCTTTATCCCTCTACCCATGTATGTATCTCCTCTTCCCCATAGCTGTCTCTTTTCCTCCTCTCCACCGTCTGTATTCTCTCCTCTCCCCATCTTTTTTCTCTTCTCCCTTCAGTGTTCTCTCCTCTCTTTCCCCCTTCTCTCCTCTCTTTCACCATTCTCTCGTCTCTTCACCCCTGTTCTCTCCCCTACATTTTCTCCTCTGTCCCTCCTTCTTTCCACTGTCCCCCATTGTCTCCCCATGTTCTCTCCTTCCCTACTCCCCTCCCCAGTGTTCTCTCCTTAGCCCTTCTCTGTGTTCTCTCCTCCCCACTATCGTGTTCTCTCCTCCCCCTCTTCTCCCCAGTGTTCTCTCCTTCCTCCCTCCCCTGTGTTCTCTCCTCCCCACTACCGTGTTCTCTCCTCTCCCCCTCCTCTCTCCTCAAGTCAGCTCACTCTGCGGGGAGACACAGGCAGCATGGGCTCCGTGTGTGTTAAACACACTGAGAGTTCAATCCATGCTGCTCGCGCTCCCAGCACGTAGTGATGACAAGGGGGATTGAGTGCTCAGTGTGTTTAACCGACACGGAGCCCATGCTGCCTGCGACTCACCGCCGAGTGAGCTGCCCTGCCCTCCACTCAGGTTGGCACTGCTCGGGGGGGGGGGGCAATTGCCCCCCCCCCCCCCGGATCCGCCACTGCTCTGTGTAGTGAACTTTGTTCCCCGACACAGCTTCCCGTGCGGTAAGCAGTTGGAGGTGCGGCTACCTCAGCAGAGCGGGTACACTCAGGCCTTCCTGGTATATGAGGGAAAATATAACCATCTTGAAGTCACTAAGAACAGTCTCTCCTAAATCACAGTCAAAACTGTTTTGTTTTTTAAAAAAATGACCACTACACTCTTCCAACAATTGTTTTTGCAAACATGGTTGCATCAAATACATAAAAACACCTCATATTCAATACCTTGGGGTGTCAACATTTCAAGTATATAAACTTTTCTGAAAATAAAAGTAAACTGGGGTATGCAATGGGCCCCAAATTAAATATAGGTCTATCAGAACAAATACGCTCAATTTCAAACCAAATGACCAAGTTCAACAATTGTGACTCAACCATCCCAAAAATCCAGGCAAACGTATGCATGGGTGGTATCCCTGTATTTAGGAAATGTTGTTGAACACTTACTGAGGTGTTGTTTGGCAGTGACACATACCAAAATCTCAGAATACATGCCTGAAATACAAGGTGTGTGAAAAAAACACAAAAATAAGAACTACCCAAAAGATTGACAACGGCTGGTGGTAGATTGGTGCATGGAAAGAGGTAAAATACCACCATTTGAAATACCCTAGTTTTCAAAAATATATTGTTTGATGAGGTAAAATACACAGGCTGGCTTCAAAAATGTCCCAAATGGGAAATGGGAGCAGGTTGTCTGCAAGTCAAAATTTCAAGCTAGAAAACCAAAAAGCACACCTCTCAAATGTGGCCTTTTAGCCCCCCAAAAACATGACAAACCTATGCATGGGTGGTATCCCTGTACTTGAGGAGATGTTGCTGAATACACATTGGAGTCTTTTTTCACAGTGACCTATAGCAGGATCTGTGAATTTATGTCTGAAGTACAATGTGTGTGAAAAAAACACACACAAAAAAGTACTACCCAAAAGTTTGACAAAGGCTGGTGGTGGAATTAGTGCATGTAAAGTGGTAAAATACCACCATTTGAAATACCCTAGGTTGTCTACTTTTGAAAAATATATTGTTTGATGGGGTAAAATACACAGGACGGCTTCAAAAATGTCCCAAATGGGACATGGGTGCGGGTTTTCTGCACGTCAAAATTCCAAGTTAGAAAACCAAAATGCGCATCTCTCAAATGTGGCCTTTTAGCCCCCCCAAAAACATGGCACACCTATGAATGGTTGGTATCCCTGTACTCAGGAGAAATAGTAGAATCTATTTAGCAGGTTTTTCATTGACATTTGTAAATGAGTAACAGATTTTTCATATAAAACTCATAAAATAAGATTGTTTTTTACCATATTTTTTTTTATATTATATTATAGGATATGATCAAAATTATGGTAACTAAAGAAAGCCCTTCTTGTGCCAATAAAAACAAAATATCATTTTTGTGGGTACAGCAAATTAAAAAGAAGGAAATTACAACTAAACACGAACAGTGTTGTATGTTCATGTGGGTGCACTATGAGTGCAAACCAAGTGCTGTGGGTGCAATATAGGTGCATGGCAAGTGCTGTGGGTACTGTATTAGGTGCAATGTGGGTGCAGAATAAGGGAATAAAAACAAGAAATGCAATTTTTCAATAACATTTTTATTCATTTCAATTTTATTTAATTCATATAACACTAGGTGCATATAACTTTAACAAGTTTACAGTTAGAAACAGTGTTACATTGCAGCTTTAGAAAAATTTGGTCGAGATGGGCCCACTGCTAAAGACTTTGCCCAGGGCCTTAAAGCAGCCCTGCCTGAATTGACAGGTCTCACGGTGGGCTTTCTTTGCCGCATCGCACATTTTGCTAGCTTGATGCCGAAGCGCGTTGCATTTTTTTCCCCCTCTGCAGTTTGTTTGAGAGTGGTGAGCATCAGTGTGTGGACTCCACACTGTGAAGTCTGGAGTCTAAAGTGACTACTGTAATTTTGCTGTAATGGCCCGTGGCCAAGAGCATTGAATACTAAAACCATGATATTTAAGTTATGAGCAGATGAAGCACGCTCTTTGACAAATCATTCCTCTGGCAATTTGCTGGAGTCTGGTGATCAAATTCACATTTATCATAGGGCAGATAGAATGTTAGGCCGCTGTGTTTAGATGATTAATAACCAACTGTAAAATTATAACATTCTCTTAAATTACAGGGTTTTATTATATAATGACTAACCAACTTTCTGAAACGGAATCTGTCTGAACATGTATTGTAATGTTGTAATCGATGCTAATATACAGACACATACAACCTTGTTATGTATTGCTGTGGCATTATTATCATGGAAGCATGTGATGCCAATATGTCAGAGGTCAAAGCTGGCCAATGCTAAGCTTTAGCTAAGAATGCATTAGATGTGCATCATGGTTTTTTAATTATGAGCAGATGAGGTGTATGCGACAGCCAGTCTGGGACTGACAGAAGAACTCAAGAGGTCGATACAGCTTTTATTTATCAAGTCTTTAAATGGAGTTGTTTTTATTTGTGTTTATTAAAGGACAGATGTAGACAAACAAAAATAGGTTAATTGACAGATTGCATCAAGTGTAAGTATTTTAAATGAAAAAAATACAAATAATGCACCTTATTGCACAAAAAGGCTCAATAAGGTCATTTATTTCTTTTAAAAACATATACTCTTTGCTGCCTGGATTTTTCCTTTAAGGGAAGCAAGCAGTACACTCAAGTCAGTGAATGTCTCTCTCTGCTAGTGCAGAGACAGTCTTCTTTTCCAAATGGAATCAACAGAGGGGGACCTTAAAAAGCCGCAGCTGTGAGGCAGAGCCAAGAGTAAACCTGGGCCCAATTACTGTACAAATGGTCTATGTATCCCTCCACCACTCCATTTCTCCTGCATTCCTTTCATTATTGCCCCCACATCTCTTGCCATAACACCCAGGTATTGCCAGAGCACAGATTGCATTTATAGGGTCTTGCCAGAGCACCTAGATTGTATCCACAAGATTTGCCAGAGCAAGTAGATTGCACCCACAGGTCTTGCCAGAGCACCCAGATTGCACACCCAGGACATGCCCCAACACCAACAATGCATCAACAGAGCATGCCTCAGCGCCATCATAGCACACCCAGAACTTACCACAGTCCAATCTCAGATTGCAGATACAGGACATGCCATAGAACGCACATAGCATACCCAGAACATGCCACAGCACCCACAGTGGAAGGGATTATTTACTATAAGTATTTACTGTAAGGATAATAAAGGTATGGAATTCATTCCCTGGCGAGGTAGTGCTGGTAAATACATTAGATACCTTTAAAAGAGCTTGAATACTGTTTTAATGAACAAGAACATAGAGGACTATGTATGTTAGTACTATGTAACAGTGCACACTCAGCACTTACCCCGACCAGCATCCAGATTGCATCCACAGGACATGCCCCAGCACCCACATTGCACACCCAGCACTTAACCAGCCAGCACCCAGATTACATCCACAGGATATGCCCCAGCACCCACATTGCACATCCAGGACTTACTCCGACCAGCACCTAGATTGAAATCACAGGACATGCCCCAGCACTCACATTGCACACCCAGCACTTAACCAGCCAGCACCCAGATTACATCCACAGGATATGCCCCAGCACCCACATTGCACATCCAGGACTTACTCCGACAAGCACCTAGATTGAAATCACAGGACATGCCACAGCACCCACATTGCACATCCAGAACTTACTCCAACCACCACCTAGATAGAAATCACAGGACATGCCACAGCACCCACATTGCACATCCAGGACTTTCATAATCCATGCTCCAGATCTTGCTTAGCATCTGTGATGTCGGTTTTGCTGTGATGCTGCCACATGGCTAAATGGACCTTATGCCTATCTAACTGTCATTGTTATATTGGACGATTTGTCTACAACACTGCCATTTATAGTCAACAATACCAAACAACACTGTAACAAAAACTAAAGGGTGAGCACCCACCTGTTAATTATCCCCCATTAGCTAGAATGTTCCATTTGTGGTTATTTCACAATTCAAGACATTTCGTTTTTTAGTGGATAATTATGATTTGACCTCACAAGCATGTGACTTACTGTCGCTATTAGTGTTTAGCAGCTCTTCTGACATTCATGGGGTTAATCCATATATTGCCACCCTAAGCATCTAAGTGTTTGTACGTGTAGTAGCTGACATGCATAGCAGAGATTCCGGAATGTCATTAAACCTTCCTTCCTTAAGTTGATATTTCAGGAATTCTAAGACATGGCATCCTGTGTTCTCACACAAGTTGCAGTGATCAGTTTCTAAAAACCTTAAAGGCAAAATAGAGCATATTAGAGAAATGTGAGAATGCAGTCTCTAAAGCAGAAATGTCAGTGATGTGACATTATTTAATACAAATATATGCTGAACATGTTTTAGTATATTTATATATGCTGTATATGTTTTACTACATATCCACCGACCAGCTAAAACATTATGACCACTGACAGGTGGCAAGCTGTGTGCAGTGTGATGCTTTGGGCAATAAACTGCTGGGAAACCTTGGGTCCTGTCATGCATGTGGATGTTACTTTGACATGTACCACCTACCTAAGCATTTTTGCAGACCATGTACACCCTTTCATGGAACCGGTATTCCCTCATGGCATTGGCCTCTTTAACCAGGATAATGTGCCCTGTCACAATGCAAAAATGGTTCAGGAATGGTTTGAGGAACACAACAACGAGTTCATGGTGTTGACTTGGCCTCCAAATTCCCCAGATCTCAATCAAATCAAGCGTCTGTGGGATGTGCTGGACAGACAGTCTGATCCATGGAGGACCTACCTCGCAACTTACAGGACTTAAAGGATCTGCTGCTAACATCTTGGTGCCAATTACCACAGCACACCTTCAGAGGTCTAGTGGTGTCCATGCCTCAACGGATCAGGGCTGTTTTGATGGCAAAAGGGGACCTACGTAATATTAGGCAGGTGGTCATAATGTTATGGCTGATCGACATGATCGAGTTTGATTTGTCACCAGTCTGGCTGCTGAATTTTGTCTGTCAGTTCTTTATTCTGGGAGGCCCAAGTAAAGCATATTACAGTAATTGCGAGGACACAAATGCATGGATTAATGTTTGCATATATTCTGGGGGGTTTGGGTGTTGTATCCTGGCTATATTTTTTTAAATGAAAAAAGGCAGATTCTATGACAGACATTTATCTGACGTTTAAATGACAGTCCAGAGTCAATCATCACTCCGAGATTTCATACCTCTGTGGAACTGATGTGTTCAGTGCCTCCAAATTCTAGGCCAGTTGGGTGATCATGCGATATTCTCGTTGCCCGGGGTCCCCTTACCAAGAGTAACTCTGTTCTGTCTGGGTTTACTTTTAGCCAACTAGCATTCATCTACTCTTTGAGGTCTGCTAAGCAACTGTTGATCAGGAATGTGTGGTCTCTGGAGCAAAGGAGAGGTAGAGTTGTGTGTCATCGGCGTCGCAATGTTAGGCCATGCTGCCCCAGCGGTAGCAGTTGTGAATAGCATGGGGGACAATTCTGTTGGTGCCATTGAGCTGTTTCAGTGCTGTGGCAGCATCTGGAGCCCATCTGGAAAGGATCAAGGATGTTAAAGCTTGATAGATGGGCCTCCAGTTGAGTTGCCACTATTTGTCAATGATTTTACTAAGAAATGGGAGGATACTGGTCTGTATTTTGCCATGCAGTCTGGGTCTGGTGAAGGATTCTTTGGCTGGGGCTTTACCACTGCTTCTTTTAGAGGATCCGTGAAGTTTCCCTTTTTAGTGAACACTGCACTATTTTTGTGAGGGCTGGGGCGAGTGTTTCAATGCATGCAGATATAAGATGAGTTGGGGCAAGGTCTAAGTCACACGCAATGGGCAGCAACTTTTGCATTGTTTGTTTAACTTCCTCTATATCCACATTTGTAAAAGTAGCCCAAGAATTGGGGCAGTCTGGGATTCTTCTATAGTAATTTTGCTGTGTGACTGGTTTGCCTGCTGTGATAGAGGCCCGGATGGAGGAGATCTTGTCTGTGAAGAAGATTGCAAATTCTTCACACTTATCCTGAGAATAGCTGGGTGGGATTGTTTGACCAGGTTCTTAGGCTGGGGTCAGGCTAATTGTGATATAATGGAGAAATGTATGGAGCGGGGGTCTGACCAAACAACTGGATTTACAGTTACTGTCGTCACTTCTAGTCCAGACTGGAACAATAGATCAAGTGTATGACCTTCTCTTTGGCAGGAAATGGTGATGACTTGTATGAAGCTGAGTGCACTCATCAAGCTGAGGAGGTCCTGCCCAAGTTGGGATAGGGTGTCATCAAAGTGTTGAAATCTCCCAATAAAAGCCATCAGGGGTGTTCAAGGATTAAAGCAGATAAAAGGTCTGTGAGTTTGTGTAGAAATCTCTTACCATCTCCTGGGGGTTTGTAAATAGCAGCCACCAGAATCCTCTATCTATTGAGACACTGGCAGCTACGCATTCAAATGATTGGGGTGTTTGGACTGATATCGGCCTGAGGTTTAAGGATGATATAACACAGATCATTACTCCACCTCCCTTGCAATCTTGTCTCAGGGTGGTGGAACACCATATAATTGCCTTGAATCGCTGCCTCTAGGATCGGACCCATTCTATCCAGGATTCTGTAATGCATTCTAATTCGCATGTTGCAATAAGGTCGGCAATACTAGCTGTTCTATTCCTTATTGACATTGCACAGGACTGATCTGATAGGACAGTCTGGTGGTTCTGAGTTTTTGCTCTGTACTTTGCAAATTGTGTGTCTTCTTCTTGGGACCACATAAAGCGGTTTCCTTGATTTGATTGTGCACCTTTGGTGGCTTCTAGGTTGAATCACTTTAATTGAGTTTGGTTAAAACCAAAGTGGTGGAGCAGCTATGAAATTATCAAGACACTGAGCTTTAAGTTTGGATTTTCCTCCATGGCAACCCCTGTGAGTACTTTTGAAGATGCCCAGTGATTTTAGGGTAACCACTTGTGAGACACTATGTGGAGAGACCGCTTTTTTGGGTCATAGGGACTACAGATATGATGGAGTATAGGTGAGCATTCCCTCAGCAGTGACAGGATTAAAATAGTTCTACGTTTTCAGGGATGTCAGCTGTGGGGGGAGGGGGGGGGGGGAGACCACATTGTCCTGTTCCTTAGGATGTAGGCCAGGGTGAGGTGTGAAATTTTGCACTTCAGGCTGAATTGTAGATAATATAGATAAGAGGACAAGATTACAGGATCTCAAAACCAAGGTGCTTTAGTGACAAATATTTTTAGATTTCAGGATAGATTATTAAGTCCCAAACCTAGTTTATAAATGGAGGGGAGTGATTTTTATATTTTCGATGTACCGTGTTTGTGGTGTTCAGGTGAAGATATCTACTTAGCAATAAGAAGATCCTGGGGAAGTAGAATGTGATCTGCTGTGTATCTCAGTTTAGTAAAGCCATCCATTCAATTTTGATAGATCCAGGTGTGTGATATGTGGAGTCAAGATTGGTCTTCGGAATATGTGTGGTAAATTTAAAATTTCTGGAGATGTCAGAAGCTTGAGAAACGTGTGGCAGTCAGTAGGGGATCCTGAGTAATACCCTTGCCAGCCCTTACCTTCGGGAAGCCATGTGTACTGAGAATACCTCCGTGTTGAGTATTGTTCAATTTGCTATAGATCTCCTGTAGAATACATAAGCAATCCAAACAAAGTAGTAATATTTGAAAAGTGTCAAAATGCATTTCAGAAGAGACCTTAGGGTGGGAACATGTCCTTACACACAAGTGTCACATTAATGTGCTCAGTCATTATGAGCTTGCAACCTGTGCAGAAGCGCACACATCCGTAAACGTACGGTTTGATGCTCTAAGACCATTTGGAATGCTGTTTGACCTGATCTAGGTTTCTTTCAACAATCCAACCCCAAATACTAGAATATTTTTCTATCTAGATACATGTAGTAGGATTGTGTGGTTGCAGTTGAATACAATGTGCTGTTGGGATTAGGACATGAAAGAGTATTGGTATATACATGAATATGTAGATGAGTCACCAATACCTTATGTTGTGGATGATACAAGATGATGAAAACATTTCCCATACATTGAAGCAGGGCTTGACAAATTGAATTTAGTTTTAGGAGCCAGCAAAACAATTGTCAGGAACTGACCATGCCTGGACTTGAACACTGACTTCCATATTACTAGCTCTCTTCTTTACCGGTTCGCTAGCCTGTCTTTTACATTTTAGCCTATGTTCTAGTTACAATGAATATACCAAGCCTTGTTATTATCATCAACTCTCCTAACCTGTGTCAAGTCATGTGCTCACTCTCTCAGCCTATAAAAGCCCCTTCCTGTGAATCTACCTTTGCCAGATTATTGTGGTTCCTGCCTGCAGCATATCAAGCTTTCTATTGATTGTTATTTACCTGTTACCGATTTTGGACCGTCTCACTACTCTGCCTTCTCCTACCCACTGACCTTGGCTTGCCTGACTACGTTTATACTCTTTGTTCCAGCCTCACAGCTCTGCTAAAAGACCAGATTGTCACTCAAAGCTCAGGGGCTCAACCACCTGGGTAACGAGTGGCTACTTCTGGCAGAAGACCTTGCTGATCTGGCTGCTGGACTCCAAACCTGCTAACATCAGTATCATTACAGAATAATCTGGCCTATCATGGAGACCGCTGGATCAGAATCTGCATTAGCCCAGCAGGTTGCATTTAATGCAAGAACTGTGCAGACCCAGGCACAGACCATTCAAGTGCTGAAAGATCAGGTAGCTGAACTACAAAATGAAGTTCGTGCCATGCACAATGAATTTACCAGCTACAGAGCACATGATGTTGCAGCGGCCGCTGCTGCAGTTGCTGCTAATGCTACTGCTGCCCCTGCACAAGATGCCCGCTTGCCTCTGCCAGAAAAATTTGGTGAGGTGACTGCCGAAAATTCAGGGGTTTCCTAAATCAATGCCGTTTGCACTTTATGATGTTACCCAACAGATATCCGTCTGAAAGAGAAGGTGGGATTCATTTTTTCCCTATTAAAAGATGAAGCCCTTGCCTGGGGCTCCCCTTTACTGGAACAGGATAGTCCAGTCTTGGGAAATTTAAGACACTTTATTGATGCTATGAGCATCATTTTTGATGACCCCAATCGCTGTGCAACAGCAGAAGCTACTCTCCTTAACTTACATCAAGGGAGGCGTTCTGTGGCTGAATATGCTGCTGAATTCAGGCAGTGGATTGCTGATACTACTTGGAACCAATCAGCTCAGAGATTCCATTTTCGCAGGGGACTTTCGGATGCTATAAAAGATGAACTGGCTCGTGTTGACCTTCCTGATGAATTTGATTCTTTTGTGCAGTTGGCTATACGTATAGATCGGAGACTCTCAGAAAGAAGATTGGAAAGACAGGGCTCTTTTAAATCAAGTGCTAGTCCTGCATTCCATTCAAGACTTTCTGCTCAAACCCCTCAATTATCTGTGGACTCTGAACCAGAGGCTATGCAGGTTGATCTAATAAGAGGGCCACTGTCCACTGAAGAAAAACGGTGGCGACGCAATCACAATTTATGTCTCTATTGTGGTAGTGCAGGGCATTATGCCATTAATTGCCCTAGCAAGCCTAAAAGAACAATAGCAATGACTGCTGAAGGTGCACAGATCCAACACCAACCCCAGACTTCAGACCAGCTAGATTCTGTCACACAACCCTTATTTTCTCTGGCACAAGGTGAAGAAGGTATGATGACTCGGCATCCTCATCTAGTGGTACCCATCACCTTGCAATATGGGGGTAGAAAAATTTCAACTTCCGCTATGATAGATTCCGGAGCAGGAGGCAACTTCATGGACATTAAATTTGCTGCAGGAAATGAAATTGAGTCTAAACTTAAACCTTCACCTGTATTAATGGAAACCGTGGATGGTTCTCCACTCACATCAGGACCAGTTACACATGAGACTGTACCCTTAGAACTGGTTCTGGAAGTAAATCACCATGAGACCATCTCTTTTCAACTAATTTCCTCAACACAGTTTCCAGTGATTTTGGGTATACCCTGGCTTGCCGTACATAACCCACAGATTGACTGGAAGACTAGAGCCTTGTCATTCCCTTCGGAACACTGCTTGCTTAACTGTCAACCTTCTAATACAACCCCTACTTTTACAGCAATTAACGAACTTGTTGCTACAGATCTTACCCAGCTTCCTCCACAGTATCATAATTTTGCAGATGTCTGTGACAAAAAGAATGCTGATCAACTTCCACCTCACAGGCCCTATGATTGCCCCATAGAACTGCTACCTGGAGCTGCTATCCCATTTGGACGTATATACTCACTCTCTGAACCTGAATTGAAAGTACTCCGGGAATATCTTCAAGAAAATCTTGCCAAAGGTTTTATTCGACCATCTACTTCCCCAGCAGGTGCTCCTATATTTTTTGTAGAAAAGAAAGATGGCAGTCTGCGGCCTTGCATTGATTACAGAGAAATAAATGATATCACTGTAAAAAACCGCTATCCCTTACCTCTTATTCCTGAACTTCTGGAAAGACTACGTTCAGCTAAAATGTTTACGAAACTTTATTTACGAGGGGCCTATAATCTGGTTCGCATAAGATCTGGTGATGAGTGGAAAACTGCTTTCAGAACCAGGTATGGACATTATGAATATCTAGTGATGCCGTTTGGGCTTTGTAATGCCCCTGCAACCTTTCAACATCTAATCAATGATGTATTACGGGACCTTCTGGATCAGTTTGTTGTAGCATACTTGGACGATGTACTGATATTTTCTGATAATATTGAAGATCACAGAAGACAGGTCTGCATTGTTCTTGAACGCCTCCGTGCCCACCAACTCTACATTAAACTGGAAAAATGTGAGTTTGAACAAACAGAGATTCAATTCATTGGCTATATAATAACTCCAGAAGGTTTAAGTATGGATGCAAGTAAAATACAAGCTGTATTGGACTGGCCCATCCCCAAGAATGAAAAAGAAATTCAGAGATTTGTGGGGTTTGCTAATTTTTATAGGCGTTTCATTAAAAATTTATCTCGAGTAATTGCACCAATCACTGAACTCACCCATAAAGGGACCACTTTCAAGTGGACAGACAAGGCTGATGCTGCATTTTCAAGGTTAAAGACTCTGTTTACATCTGCCCCAATTCTGGTACACCCTCAGCCAGAACTACCATTCACTATAGAGGTAGATGCCTCCGATTCTGCTGTTGGGGCTATACTTTCTCAACGGACTGGACCTAAGATGATGTTACATCCATGTGCTTTTTACTCCCGCCAGATGTCACCTGCTGAAAGAAACTATGACATAGGGAATAAAGAACTCTTGGCTATAAAATCTGCCTTCACAGAATGGAGACATCTCTTGGAGGGGGCCACCAATCCAATTACTGTGCTCACAGATCACAAAAACTTGGAATGTGTCCGATCAGCTAAGAGACTGTCAGCCAGACAAGCCCGTTGGTCCCTATTTTTCTCCAGATTTAATTTTCTGATTTCATATCGGCCTGGCTCCAGAAATTGCAAAGCTGATGCCTTGTCCAGGATATCTGATCCTCTCAACATTTAAAGAAGAAGTAACTTCCATCTTACCAGAGAGTAGATTTCTAGGTGTTACCATTCCTTCCACCTTAATGTCTCGCATCAAAAAGGGTTATGCGGCAGATCCAGTTTTTTGTGACCCACCAACTGACCTTCATATGACTATGCTCAATGGATTTTGGGTTTTTCAACAGCGTCTATTTGTACCAGAATCCATAAGATTGGAAGTCTTACGTTTATTTCATGATTCCAAACCAGCTGGTCATCCAGGAATCCAAAAGACACAAGAACTACTGTCCAGATACTTTTGGTGGCCTAAATATCATGAGGATGTGAAAAAGTATGTCCTCTTGTGATGTATGTGCTAGAAATAAGATTCCTCACTGTTCGCCGGTAGGCTTGCTACAGCCTCTTCCTATTCTTAATCGTCCCTGGGGATCCATATCCATGGATTTTGTTGTAGAACTGCCTCCCTCTAAAGAACACACTACCATCCTTGTTGTGGTTGACCGGCTTACTAAAATGAGTCATTTTATACCTGCTCGCGGGCTCCCTTCTGCCAAACAGACTGCAGACTTAGTTATTGGCGAAGTGTTTCGTTTGCATGGTGTTCCTGATGAAGTGATATCTGACAGGGGGGTACAGTTTACTTCACGCTTTAGGAAATGTTTTTGTTCTGGACTTGTAATAAATGTGAATTTGTCATCAGCTTTTCATCCTCAAAGTAATGGACAGACTGAGAGAACCAACCAAACTCTGGAGCAATATTTGCGGTGTTTTATTAGCTACCTGCAGGATGACTGGCTAGACTTTCTACCCACAGCAGAGTTTGCCTACAACAATGCTCAACACAGCTCTACTTGTCATCCAAACTTTCTAGTGAGTCTTCCAATTACTACTTCCACTCCTGCGGTGGCAGACCGGCTTACTACCTTGCAGCAATCACAGGAACTATTGAAAGAAACGCTTTTGAAGGCTCAGGGTTGTTACAAAAGAGCTACTGATAGGCATAGGAAAGAGGCCCCAGTTTATCAAATTGGTGATAAGGTATGGCTTTCCACTAAGAACCTCAAGCTTCATATTCCGTCTCACAAGTTGGGTCAGAAATATATTGGGCCTTTTGAGATCATCGCTCAGATCAATTCTGTCACTTTTCGCCTACAACTCCCAGATTCCATAAGAGTACATCCCGTATTTCACACTGCATTGCTAAAACCTTATCATGAAAATCCTTTTCCTGGACGGACCTTGCCTGCCCCTGCACCTGTCCTGGTGGATGGTGAAGATGAATATGAGGTGGAAAAAATTCTTGATTCTAGGATCTTCCGTAATAAACTACAGTACTTGGTTCATTGGAAAGGCTATGGTGATGAGGATAGGTCATGGGAACCAGTGGAGAATGTTCATGCTCCACGTCTAATTACGGCTTTTCACCAGCGGCACCCTGAGAAACCAGGAAAAAGTGCGGCCAGAGGCCGCTCCTGTAGAGGAGGGGGTGATGTCAGGAACTGACCGTGCCTGGACTTGAACACTGACTTCCATGTTACTAGCTCTCTTCTTTACCGGTTCGCTAGCCTGTCTTTTACATTTTAGCCTATGTTCTAGTTACAATGAATATACCAAGCCTTGTTATTATCATCAACTCTCCTAACCTGTGTCAAGTCATGTGCTCACTCTCTCAGCCTATAAAAGCCCCTTCCTGTGAATCTACCTTTGCCAGATTATTGTGGTTCCTGCCTGCAGCATATCAAGCTTTCTATTGATTGTTATTTACCTGTTACCGATTTTGGACCGTCTCACTACTCTGCCTTCTCCTACCCACTGACCTTGGCTTGCCTGACTACGTTTATACTCTTTGTTCCAGCCTCACAGCTCTGCTAAAAGACCAGATTGTCACTCAAAGCTCAGGGGCTCAACCACCTGGGTAACGAGTGGCTACTTCTGGCAGAAGACCTTGCTGATCTGGCTGCTGGACTCCAAACCTGCTAACATCAGTATCATTACAACAATCTAGGAACCAGGCAATGGCACATTCACACAACCATATATATACACACACACAGAGACAGTCAGTCAGTCACATACATATAGAGACTGTCAGTCATATTCATACAGAGACAGTCAGTCACATGACACCCGTCGATCGGACACATTGCGCTGCTATGGAAAAATATATATATATATATATATATATTTTTTTTTTTTAAACTAATCTCAGGACGAAGAGCTCCTTGTGCTGGTGATCCTACCCAGACGCCAGGTACAATTTCCTAGTCGCCATGGCGACCTGGCGCCCGGGCTTTGTCGAGCCCTGCATTGAAGGTCATGTATAAATATCCCATTCACAAAACTGTCAAGAAATTGATTATGTATAACGGTGATTGCACCTTCTTTATACATCCTGGGTTATTTTGTGTACAGCAATGGTAACTCCAACAAATGGCTTATCTAAAAAAAAAAAAAATTCAGACACTGTCAAAAGAATTGCAGCTGTGTATTATAAGTATGTTGCCATACCTGATTTGTCTCACCTATGTCTAAGTAAACAATAGAGAATGCTGATCAAATATGTATTCACTCAGAAACCTGACAGTTGAGATGAGCCTAGGCCAGCGATGGCATTGGTCATATCATCAGCACATACCCAGTGAAGCATGGATATTTGGGGAAAAAAACAAGAATACAGTCATGTAAATACATAGAAACATAGAATGTGTCGGCAGATAAGAACCATTCGGTCCATCTAGTCTACCCAATTTTTTTGAGTACTTTTATTAGTCCCCCGTTCCCGGTCTTATAGCTAGGATAGCCTTGTGTCTATCCCACGCATGCTTAAAATCCTTGACTGTGTTTACCTCTACCACTTCTGCTGGCAGGCTATTCCATGCATCCACTACCCTCTCAGTAAAGTAATACTTCCTGATATTACTTTTAAATCGTTGCCCCTCTAATTTAAGACTATGTCCTCTAGTTGTGGTAGTTTTTCTTCTTTTAAATATACTCTCTTCCTTTACTGTGTTGATTTCCTTTATGTATTTAAATGTTTCTATCATATCCCCCCTGTTACGTCTTTCCTCCAAGCTATACATGTTAAGATGCTTTAACCTTTCCTGGTAAGTTTTATCCTTCTATACTCTCTTCCTTTGCTGTGTTGATTCCCTTTATGTATTTAAATGTTTCTATCATATCCCCCCATGTTTCTTACATATATAAATTGCTGCAAATGTTTTTCAATTTCTTTGATTTACTGTTACAGTGATTCTTTGAAAACCTAATTGTGATGCAAAATAAGTTTATCAAACATTCCTAGATAGATTTCACTCACAGGTGCAAAGTCTATATTTCACATAAATATAGTAAAAACCCACCACAGAGATCTTTGTTTATGGCATGTCCGAAGCAAGATGTGTTACACTGTGAAGATGATGGGTATGTTTGATTGTAAGCCTGCAAGCAGGTTTATGTACCTCATGTATTGGCAGGGATAAGCAAAATGACCATTCAAGGACACCAGTGTCCATGGCAAGGTCATAGAGCATCATTATATTGTCCATAATGACCACAATGAGCAATGTTAGCACTGTCCATCTAGTCTCTAATTTGTGTTTTAAGCTCTTTGCATTGTGCTGCTTTTAACATTTTATTAGTTATTTTATAGTCTGTTGGTAACCAGAAGAAAATACTATGCACTTGACCAGTACTTATATGTGAACTTCAAATGGTTAAATAAGTTAAGAAAATGATCTTTAAAATATAGAAAATATGTTGAAATGAACAATGTGAGTCTGAAGGAAAAGGAAGGCCAAGCACCACTTTACCAAGATCCCATCTCTGCAGCAAATTAGATAATCATTATGATGCAGTTGGTTTTAGACAATTTAATGATAGTAAAGTAATGGAAATGCTTCCATAACAGCCTTGACATTAGAGACTTATATTTCAAATTAGACAGTTCCTTCATGGTTAATTTATGGCGCTCCTGCAGACAATCTAATGCACAAAATGACATTCTCGTAAAGTGAAATCAATGGCTAGTTTGGCGAATATTAGGTTCATTTTGTACGTATAAGTGGCAGGGTAATGAGGAAATAAAGGCTGGACATAAGCAAGGTCATGGGTATAACAAGACTAGGACTGACTCTAGGTGTTAAGTCTTAAGGGGGGCATTCCAGAATGAAGCACTGAATGATACATTAATAAAGGGAGCTATTGACCAAAGGGACATGTGGATTTAACTATGAATTTTGGAGGGAAAAACCTGGTGACTTTCTCCTGCTAGACAAACTGAGCGGGTCTTGCTGAATAATTTTCCAGTGTATTATACAGAGTGAACTGAGCTCATTAAGTTTGCTCCTTTATAATGGACAAATCATGGTGTTGTGACCAAATTTAATGTAAAGACAATTTGACACACCCTTTGGGTTTTAGTCTTCTATGTGTTTATTGCTGGATGGACACACGGGTAAGTGTAAAAGCAACCACATGTTGGACGTGGGAAGTCAGGTATAGGCATAATGCCTGATTTTTGCAGTTCACTACACTAACTTTTTAGTGAAATGACCGATAGTGAATGTATCAAGAATAAGCACAAACAGTGTCCATGGCAAAGGTCCATAGAACAAGATATGCAAATACCACGGAGTGATAGAACAACATTAACTTGTCCGTCACCTAGTCCAGAAAATGTCCACCATTGGTGACCACCCCTGGGAGAAGTTGGGTGCTTGAGTTCACAACAGGTCTTCAAGACATAAGCCATGCTTGTGTCTACCAGAGTAGTTAATTTTTTAATCTTGTATTATTATTTAATATAGTATTATTATTTAATATAGTTTTGGCATATATGTGGATATTTTTCCCCATCCCCATTTCTGTCATTTATCCCTAAAAATTTCAGTAAAAAATAAAATAAATGTGAAGAAGGAATATGTGCTATTTTCAAAAACATGATTGATACTACCCTAACATGAACAAGCATGATTTCAAATATAATTTTGGTTTGTACATTTCCAAACAAATATTCAAAAATATTTTAAGGTTAGCTGTTCCATTAATCCACATACACTTAGTGGTGCAACTCAGTGTGTGTATACCTTAAAATATTACAGATAACAGTAAGGTATATACAATATAATCAAGCATAATTTGCTTGAGTTAGTGCAAACAATATAATGAGCATACACTGTTACATGCCCAGATTGACATGATACAACTAGAGAGATTGATAAAAAAAAAAAAGGCAACATCAATAAGATAAGTTAAACATATTTGCCATTCTTTTGGGCTTCTAGAGAAGTGTTGGAAAAGTTGAAGCTAATCTGTGAAGCCTTGAGTAGGTTAATAAGTTCTGATAAACTAGTAAAGCCTTGTGTACCAGAATAACACTTGAGTCAAGGAGATTTGTACAGTCTGCTTGGCAAAACAAACAATTCTATGCACACAGTGCTAGAAATGAACAACTTCCCTAAAAGGTGCAGTACTCTGTTAAAATTATTAAACATAAAAAGTGTGACAATAATTAACGTCTTCTTTGATTTCCAATCCTCAATTTTGTATTTCTTCATCATATGGTGATGTATAAAGCATCCACACTTTACATTCTCCAATATGTGCAGTGTTTGCACTTTGAAGCATGCAAAGTAAAGTGCACTGCATGCTCCATTGTTTTTGCAGTTTTCAGTGTTCATTTAAACGCACATAGTATTACGCAATATGCCCGCAAACATATTGCTAGTAAAAGCCTCAACCAGCTTTCCAGTGCCATATTTGCCCCTAAACAGATTGTCAGTGCCACTTCTGTCCCCAAACAGATGGTGAGTGTCATCTATGTCCCTAAACAGATTGCCAGTGTCATCACTATCCCCAAACAGCATGCCAGTGTCATATTTGCCCCTAAACTGCATGACAGTGCTATCACTTCCTTCAAACAGCTTGCCAATGCTATCTCTGCCCACAAATATCTTGCCAGTGCCACCTGTTCCAAATATTTGTCAGTCCCATCTTTGCCCCTAAATAGATTGTCAGTGCCAACTATGTGCCCAAACAGATTTCCAGTGCCATCTCTGTCCCCAAACAGTAGGTCAGTGGAATATTTGTCCCCAAACAGCTTTGCAGTGCATCCCTACCCACAAACAGCTTGCCATCTCTACCACCAACAATCTTGCTAGTGCCCTCTGTTCCAAACAGTTTTTCCGGGCCATATTTCCCTGACAAAAACGGTTGGAGAATAAAAAGGCATGCATGTTTCTCATTGTTCTGCTACTGGCCAGCCAGCATAAACAGAGCAACTACCCAGAGTTCTAGTTAGAGAAAAATAGATGAGGGAAAATAAACTATGATGAGTCATTCTCCTATTGAAAGTTCTATTGAAAGTAACCTTTTATAATGCATTGATATTTTTGTAAATAATATAAGTAAGGCCCCCAATGGAAAGTCCGGTCCTCGGCCTACAAGTGACTTAAAATAACCCTGCTATCAGGACACAGGTTAACACTCTCCTGTACACGAAAGCCTTGAACACTAATTGCATCTGAATGGTGCTCCATAAAAGCCTCAGTTTAGGGTGGCAGTGTGGAGGGAGCGGCAGCAGCGCCAAAGTAACCATGTTGGTAAAACCTCCCTCACTGCCTTGCACTGCCTGCCCAGACATCCAGCTTGACCACACTACATCACCAGGGAGAAAGGCAAATGGTGCAGGAAAGAGGGGCAATCTGGTGTAGTGGAAAGGGTATGTGAGGAATGGGTGCAACCCAGAGAGGAAGGGGTGTAACAAATGAGGGTTAGGCCTAGCACAGCACAAAACCTAAATACACCACTCTGTCCTACTGATTGAAATATTGCTTTATATATCATTTTAAGCAACACATGCATTGTGCAAGGATTACCATATATCAGATAATGCCATTAAATGTCTCTTTAGCATAATAATAGACATATGTTCTCATGCAAATATATGCAAAGTGAGGGAGGGAGAACAACACAAGTGGCCAATAATTCTAAGAAGAGAGGAAGAATTGAATAAATAGCATGTTAAAAATGAATGTCTTCAATCACGTTCTCCAGTAATGGAAGCTGACATATTTTTAATTATGTCATTGGGCTTCACTGCCTCTTTATTTCTATGATAATCAAAGGTTGTCTAAATTGAATGTGCTTTTTTTTCTCATTGAGATGTCTTTTGAGAGTCGTCTTAGGGAATTCAAACTACTTTCATAGTTTCAATAAAAGCACAAGAGATAATACATTTTGCTTCAAAAGCAGTGAGGGTTTTTTTTTATTGAGCCTGTTCACATCATTTGCTACCAAATGCCAACCTCAAAGCTATTAAAACTCCTTTGTTTACAATCTCTCCAATTGTGCTGCATGGAACAATAGTTCCATGATTATAGTCATTGCACTGACACACTGTTTCATTAAACGGAATGGCATATACTATAATACTAGTTCTATTGCTTCGTGTTGTCTTAAATAAGGAGGATAGCACAAGGGAGGCCGAACTCTGCATAGCCAAAAGGAAATTTAAAGGGGCAGTTTCAGCTACAGAGGGAAAAAGGATTTTTAGATAAGTACTGGGCCATGTAAAGAAATAAAAACAGATCTTTCTTGACTTTCCTACCTCCTAAAAGCTACAGTCCCACCGATCTCCCCAAGCCCTCCTTCTTGTATTTTCTCACATCACAAAAAAGTTGGCTGAAACAACCGGATGTCACAGAATTTGGAGAATCTGGTGATTTAGTGTAAAACTACAGAACTGTCAATTATTTTAAAGTAAAAATAATTGCATGTCACATGTATAAAAGCTTTGTACAACAAACAGAAAATTAGCTAAGTGGCACTACCCCTCTAAAGATGCTACTTACTTAGGCTCAGTTACCTAAATGTGTCTATGTGAGCATAAATAAAAACAACGTTTTCTAAATATGTGTGTGCGGGGGGAGAGAATATGATGTAACATGCAGGTAGGGCTTAAGAGAATGAGCAGTGCCATCACTGAGATGCTTTGAATGCCGGGCTGATACAGACTGCGCAAAGAATTATATAACTTATGTTGGTCAAAGAGAGGAGCGAAAGTACTTTTTTGTTGATTACCGAACAAGCAGAGTTTGGTGTAATTAGGGTCCATGGACTGTGCTTCCTATAGGCAAACTAGGTGTTAGGAGAAAGAACAAAGGGGGAAACATGGCATGGGGAGAATGTGACAGACAATGATGGCATGGGGAGAGCGAGACAGACATTGATGGCATGGGGAGAGCGACACAGACATTTATGGCATGGGGAGAGAAAGACATACAGGGATGGCGTAGCGGGCGAGTTAGCAGACATGGCTGGCATGGGGAGAGAGGGACAGACAGGGGTGGCGTAGAGAGAGAGCGAGACAGACATAGAGGAAGAGTGAGACAGACAGTGAGTGTGTGAATGGCTGCAGGTGACATTTTATGTGCCTGCATATGTATGTGACACTGAAAGTTTTACTGCGTGAGTAAATGCCTGGGGGCAGCAAGGGGCGGCAAAATATAGTCTTACACCAGCCCTGTGGAGAAAAAGTGTGAAAGATGGGACAATATTCGTATGAGATCTGTTTAAAAACTTGAGCTGCAAACCATGAATCACTAGATGCCGCGCTAATTAATGTTACCTGCTTACATGAGAACTTTGCAGACATGACTTCTTGGTGATTATCCTGGTCAAGGAGCTACTCAATATGTACCTGTCTGCTGGATTCAGATCTGGCATCTTAGCTGAATCAAACAAATCCAAAAAATGCTGGCAAATGCCCCCAGACCCCCTTAAAAAAACAAAAAAACAATTAACCCCTGGGGTCTGGGGGCTACCAAAAGGCTCCCAGATCCCCATCGTAAATAAAGTATGTCCCCCTGGGACCCAATGGTGACAATCTACATTTAGAAAGGGGGGGGGGGCAAATGGGGCTTCAATCCTACCCAATTCTAGCTCTTTGTTAATCATTTCCCAAGCAACCAGAGGGTGATCTCTAACCGATTTTAAATTCTCCACCCATTGAAATACAGGAGGATTTTCAACTGGAATCATGAAACCCTCACGAAAACCTATTTCAATGGCTTTCTGCGTGTCTGGTTAAGTTTCTAGAAATGGAAGCATTTTTTCACAATTTCACTGGGGTCAAGGCTTTTGTGAAGTGACTCTCTAACTGGGATCTGAGAATTGGGCAATTTGCAGCGAAAAAATGGGCCCTACTGCAGGGTTTGCAGTCATGCCTATATTTACAGTTATTCGGCCATTTGTCTTGAGCCTCGTTAAATGCCCAGCAAATGCCTCTCATATTGTTGAGAATTGGTATTAAATCTGTTAAAAGTTCCTAAAAAAGAAAAACAGAAATATCGCCTAATTTAGCACTTGTCCTATCTGTTGGGTGGTTCTTTAAATGATGACATCAATAAAGATGATTTTGTTGTCAGTAATGCTTCTTTTGATGATGCTGTTAACTGGGTAAGAGTTTCTGACAAAGGTGCCCTGCTAGCAAAAGTAGATGTGGAAGCTGCATGCCAATTACTACCAATTAACCCATAATCTTTTAATTCATTAGATTTTCAATTTGTTCCCTTTCATGTTTTTATTTTGAAACTTGTTCTTCTTTTTTGGAGTGGGCACTGAGTGAGGTGTCAGGTATTGATTCAGTTATTCATTATTTAGATGATTTTTTGTTTATAGGCCCCCAAGGGACGCACACAGGATTGCAAGAGGCTGCTAGATTGCTTTAGTGGTTTGGTAGGTTATATAGTAGGTTGCACTTGTAGATGAAAAACAATGGGTCCAACAACTGAGCTGCAGTTTCTAGGTATTGTGATTGATACAGTAAAAATGGAGTTCTGTTTACCTTTAGAGAAAGTTACACAGTTGTTTAACATTTTAGATAAAGTTATGTCATCAAGAAAAGTTCCAGTTAAAGTGTTGCAATCCTTGCTAGGTTTATTGGCATTCAATACACGAATTATCCCTATCGGAAGAGTGTTTAGCAGTAACCTACATATTCTTGTGAACAAGGAGATGATCTTTGGGTATGGAAATCTTTTTTGAAAGGTTTCAATGGCAGAACATTGTGGCAGGAAGATTCCCAGTCTAATGAAGAGCTGAGTATATTTACAGATGTAGACGGTTCAGCAGGATTCGGTATAGTGTGGGAAAACAAATAGGGTGCTGACATCCTGGTCTATTCATTGGCAGGGGATTGGTTTGACAAAAAATGTAATTCTTTTGGAGTTATTTCCTATAGTAACTGCAATAAAAGTTTGGGGAATGGATCTGGCTAATAAAAGAATATTTTTTTTTATTGCGATAACCTTGGTGTAGTTTGGGTAATAAATAAGCAGAAAGCCAAATCTAACCTGCTTTTGAATTTATTCAGACATTTAGTGCTTGAATGTTTGTTTAACAATATTTGGGTAAGAGTAATTCATTTGCCAGGAATGGTCCATAATGTGGCTGATTCTCTTTCATGCTTACAGTTTCAGAAGTTCCGGAAGTTACATCCCTCAGCACCAAAAACAAGTGTGAGGTTTCCCCCCAGCCTTTGGGTCTGGATTCTGGAGAACTGAATATTTACATCCATAGATCTCTAAGTCTACATGGTCATATTATGTCAGGGCCTGGAATGATTGTTTTTTTTTTTCAAGGCTAAAGGCAGAGATCCACGCAGATTGAGTAGACAGGAAGCACTAGAATTCCTAGCAAAGCTTATTCATAATGGTCTATCAGGGAATGTTATCAATAGATATTTTCATGGGATTTATTTTTCCTTGAAATTACTGGGCAGACATATCATTACAAAGGATTTAATTTTCACTCAAATTCTGAAAGGATATGATAGAAACATAGAAACATAGAACATAGAATGTTGGCAGATAAGAACCATTCGGTCCATCTAGTCTGCCCAATTTTTTTGAGTACTTTTATTAGTCCCCCGTTCCCGGTCTTATAGCTAGGATAGCCTTGTGTCTATCCCACGCATGCTTAAAATCCTTGACTGTGTTTACCTCTACCACTTCTGCTGGAAGGCTATTCCATACATCCACTAGACTCTCAGTAAAGTAATACTTCCTGATATTACTTTTAAATCGTTGCCCCTCTAATTTAAGACTATGTCCTCTAGTTGTGGTAGTTTTTCTTCTTTTAAATATACTCTCTTCCTTTACTGATGATATGAGGAAGAGAACTCCAGATCAGAGAAGACCAATTTCTTTTGATCTTTTGAATAAAATGTTTCAGGTATTTCCAAGGGTATGCCTATTAGACATGTGCAAAACTAAAATTTTCGTTTCGTTTTCGTCCATTTGGACGAAAATGTTATTTATTTCGTCCAAAACGAATTTTGTTCATTACTGCATTCGTTTCAGACGAAATTCGTTCATTATTTTCGTTTTGTTTTATTCATTCGTACGAATTGACCTATTTTAACCTCTCTTTCGGTTTATAGACTTTCGGTTTATGTAATGTATGTAATGCTATTGGCTTTCTATAAACCGAAATAGAGTCCCCATTCATACGTATTGACCTATTTCAACTCTATTTTGGTTTATAGAATACCAATAGCATTACATACATTCCATAAACCGAAAGTCATTCATTATGTCGGTTTATGCAATGTATGTAATGCTATTGGTATTCTATAAACCGACTCTATTTCGGTTTATAGAATGCCAATAGCACGAATGGACGAATGATTTTCGTTTATTAACCATTCGTTCATTCGGCTTTCGTTAGTTTAGCTTTTTCGTTATTCATTTTTCGGACGAATGGACGAAAATGCTATTTTCGTCCGAAAATGCATTCGTCCGAAAAATGAATGCACATGTCTAATGCCTATCAGACCAAGAAGTTATTCTATTTAAAGCAGCATTCAGCCTAGCTTTCTTCGCTGCCTTACGTTTGGGTGATTTAGTCTCACAAATTAAGGATAACCCTACAGGGTTGCAAGTTGGAGATGTGACCGTTGATGGGAATAAGATATACATTTTTATTTCTAGATCAAACACGGATACAGAAGGTAAAGGCAAATTTTTGTCAATTGATATGGTAGTGGGTTCTGAATGCCGCCAGTGATGTCAATCAAAAGATTTCTACAAATCAGACCCTATCCAAATGCTCCTTTTCTTTTACACAGATCTGGTATCCCTTTAACAAAATCTCAGTTTGGTAAAGTTTTAAGTTTATGTATGAAGGAACTAGGGTTGGGACATCTGAAGTTCTCTTTACTTTCATTTAGAATAGATTTTTAATTTTAAAAATTGGAAGATGGGAGTCGGGTAGATATAAGACTTATATAAGACCACAGCTTTTATAATTTTGAAATGGAAATTTTAATGTTTTTTCTCATTTCCAGATGGCAAGACAAAAGTTGTCTGGATTACTGGACATTCTTTTATAAACTGGGCTTAGAAGTTTTGATATGTTGGTGGGGAGTTCGAGGTTTGTGATATGAACAACTATTTGATGTTATTAAACATTGTATTTTACATTTGCCAGAGCCAGATGTGATTGTATTCTGTTAGTATATTGGTTTATGTGTAATGTTTATTTCTGTGAGTAGACCACTCTGAAGGATTATAATGTGTCAGTGACAATAATTGATAGTTTACTCCAACATCCATTGTTCTGGATTAACTGGATTAACTGGTAAACTGATTATGTTGTGTACATTATGTGTTTTACTCTGTGTTTTGTAATTAGGTCTACTCATTGTATGGTAATTCCTATTTGGTTTGCAGTCTGAAAGTCTAATGTATTCCTAGCCCCAGTTAGTTGGAGAACTATGTTTAGTTCCATCCCCCAGGGCCGATCCTGGGCGGGTGCGCGGGGTGCACGGGAGGAGAGGCGCTGCTACAGGGAGCTCCCTCCCCAGCACCTCCTCCTCGAGGTGTGGGACGCAGGTGAGCACCTGCTGTCACCGCACCTCCTTGTCACACTGACCACAGCGCGACAGGTGCAAGCTCCGCCCAGTCGTGCTGTGAAGTGGGCGACACGACGGATGTCAGATGACATCCGGCAGGAGAACCTACGTGACACTGTTGAAAACGTCCTCCTCCCTGCAAATATAGGTAATTAAGCAGGGAGGGGGACCAATCATCATCATGGTTTTTTTGGGGGCGGAGATTTGTGAAAAGAAATGTATGTGTGTGTGTCAATATGTATGTGTGTGTGTGTCAGTGTGTGTATGTGTGTGTGTGCCAGTGTGTATAAGTGTGTGTGTGCCAGTGTGTATAAGTGTGTGTGTGTCAATGTGAATAAATGTGTGTGTCAATGTGTATAGGTGTGTGTGTCAATGTGTGTGTGTGTGTGTGTGTGTGTCAATGTGTATAAGAGTGTGTGTGTGTGTCAGTGTGTGTGTGTGTGTGTCAATGTGTATAAGTGTGTGTGCCAGTGTGTGTGTGTCAATGTGTATAGGTGTGTGTGTCAATGTGTATAGGTGTGTGTGTCAATGTGTATAGGTGTGTGTGTGTGTGTCAGTGTGTTTAAGTATGTGTGTGTCAATGTCTATAGGTGTGTGTGTCAATGTGTATAAGTGTGTGTGTGTCAGTGTGTTTAAGTATGTGTGTGTCAATGTCTATAGGTGTGTGTGTCAATGTGTATAAGTGTGTATGTGTGTCAATGTGTATAAGTATGTGTGTCAATGTGTATAAGTGTGTGTGTCAATGTGTATAAGTGTGTGTGTCAATGTGTATAAGTGTGTGTGTCAGTGTGTTTAAGTATGTGTGTGTCAATGTGTATAGGTGTGTGTCAATGTGTATAGGTGTGTGTCAATGTGTATAAGTGTGTGTGTGTGTGTGTCAATGTGTATAAATGTGTGTTTGTGTGTGTGTCAATGTGTATAAGTGTGTATGTGTGTCAATGTGTATAGGTGTGTGTCAATGTGTATAGGTGTGTGTCAATGTGTATAAGTGTGTGTGTGTGTCAATGTGTATAAATGTGTGTTTGTGTGTGTGTCAATGTGTATAAGTGTGTATGTGTGTCAATGTGTATAAGTGTGTGTGTGTGTGTGTCAGTGTGTTTAAGCATGTGTGTGCCAATGTGTATAGGTGTGTGTATGTGTGTCAATGTATAAGAGTATGTGTGTTCCAGTGTGTAAAAGAGGGTGTGTGTCAATGTGTATAAGTCTGTGTGTGTCAATGTGTATAGGTGTGTGTGTCAATGTGTATAAGTGTGTGTGTGTCAGTGTGTATAAGCATGTGTATGTAAGCGTGTACATGAGTGTCTGTGTAAGTGTATCCTGTGTGTAAGGGTGGCTGTGTGTGTGTGACAGTGTGTATAAGGGTGTCTGTGTAAATGTATGTATGTGTGTGTGTGTAAGGTCACTAAGTGTGTAAGTGTGACTGTGTCTATTTATGTGTGACTGTGTAAGTGTGCACGTGCCCAGGGCCGCTGGTTAACCGGGGTCCCCACTGGCCAAAACATGGTCCAGCTGCCTGTGTCACATGGAGGGCAGCAGTCGTCATCCAGCCGGAGTCTATTTCCCCACTTCCTGTACTCAGAGTGCTTAGAGGGTAGACTGTGTGGATGTGACGGCCACTGACACCAGAGAGCAGCAGCAAGGTGAGTACTTGGGACGGTGGGAGAGGAGATAATGCTTTTATTGGGCAAACTAAAAGTGGCATATTGATGGGCATATTGACTGTGGCCTATTATTGGGCAAACTAACATTGGTATATAAATTGGAAAAACTGGCTGTGGCATATCAATGGACAAACTAAGAGTGGTATATTAATGGGCAACCTGGCTGTGGCATATTAATGGGCAACCTGGCTGTGGCATATTAATGGACAAACAGTGGCATTTTTTAATGGGCAAACTTGCATTTTTACTGTACAAACTGGCATTTTAGTTGGCAAACTGACGTTTTTAATGGACAAACTGGCATTTGAATGGAAAAACTGGCTGTTGCATATGTTAATGGCAATCTGACTGTGTCATGTTAATTGGTACCTGACTGTGGCTCATTTTAATTGTGAAAGTGATGCTGTGGGATCTTCTGTGGGGCAAAATTACATGTACTATGGGGCAAAGGTATGGTACACCTCTGCAAATGGGCTGTCCATGTGCTGCTTTGCTGCCCCTCCGAGCCGGCTCTGCAGACCGGTGCCCTGTTTCCTCTTAGACCTCCGTCAGCTCTTTTCATGGTGGAATAATATTTATCGCTCATTGTGTACTTATTTTCCAATGATGCTCGGCCAGACTAATGGGAGACTTTGGCTGGTTGGGCATCATGGGAATGGTAGTTAAAACACATTCAACTAGCAATAAGTCTTCCATGTTGCTGGCTGCGCATCATAGGAATAAAAAAAACCACTACACAGTATTATGGCCAAATAAATATCTTTATTTAAAATAATAGTTTGCGTTGGTCCTTTACATCAAAATAAAGTTTGTGCTCTCCTCCCCTCTCCCCAGTATTGAAATGGGCATGTCTGGAACAGACATGTCTAAAGGGGAGTGGTTCATAATATAGCCACGCCCACACAGGGGCGCCAAAAGAAAACCTGCACCCAGGTGCCCCGTGACCCTAGGATCGGCCCTGCATCCCCCCCATTGTATACAAATGTCTGTAAGGTCATGTTTATGTCTTTTTATAAGTCTGTGTTGTTACACAAATAAAGGAGTTGATCATTCTTGCTGTACCTAACTGCTAGTAGTCTCCTGTCTGCTATTTGGGTACAAAGAGCAAGGGTCCAGGAAAGACTTGCTGTGTGAATGCTGAGCTTTAATCGGGGGCTAAGGAGGTGATTTCCTACAACGGACAGAGGGTCTACTACATCCGGTAGACGGTCCGTTACAGTCAGTGTTTGAAAGAACAAGTAGTTTGGTTATTTAAATTTAGTAAATCAATGACCACGGCCTTTCTCCAGCCAATTGTGTCATTGTCTTTATTTATCCATTACCACCTACAGCGCACATGCAAAGTTATCCTGTCACAGTACCACGCTTGAATTCACTGAGCTCTTTGTTCCATTTTATCACAAATGTTTGTGCAGACTGCAATGGGTCTGATTGAAACACCTGAATTCAATTATTTTAATACTTTTGTCAGTATAGTGTATATATAGACACTAGTCATTGGATAACCATCACTAGGCAAAATGATATACAGTATACTTATATTTAGAGCCATCTGAAGCTCTATGGTATTTAATTACAGGCCTGTATAATTGTGATCCAGTGTTTCCTGTCAGGTCTCATTATAAGGCTTCCTACTTCCTGTTTTTCTTTGTCTCTCTTTTTTGTGTCTGTGGAAACATTTCCACTGCAAGTCATGTGGCATTTGTACTGTAGATTATGTGCATTTTAATGTTATTGTATTTAATAATTAAAATGTTATCAGCATTTCTGTACATTTGCCAGAGATCTCTCCAGGAACCTGTAATCCTGCAACAAAATCAGCTCTTCTTTCTGAACAATGGTCAAGATAAGATTACCAGGGGGCTGCGGGTCATCAAAAACATGTTGACCCAGCTAATGGATTAACTATGAAGACTGTGCTCCTTACAAAATGTTGGTGATTTCTGTTGTTTGTCAAATTCATTTCCTTCCGTAAGTTGTAGCATGCACTGTGGATATCAAGGCAGCAGCAGTGCAATGTAGCTAATTTCCAGGTAATTTAGAGTAGTAAGGAACATGATGAATAAAAAGGTGCAGTTTAATACATATGGGGTAATGATTTTAACCCAGGGTTGTATCCAAATTTTGGGATACAATTGGAAGCATCCTTTTTGACAACCAGTCTCCTACCAGATGAGGTTTGTAGGAGTTGCAGTCTACGAACGGTTGGCTGCCTTCTTATGCATTAACCTGTTATTGACCATGTTAATTACACTGTATATACCTACCATTTACCTTATGATATATTCAGATGTACACTTAGGGGTCTATTCTGGTAACAATGAAATTCCACCAATTTGACTGCAATTTCGTTTATTCAGTATAGCACATTTCAGCTAATATACCCGATTTCACACCATGAGTTCGGTTCATGTGAAAGGTGAACTTGTCTCGTGAATGCATAGGATTTTCCCTATTCCTGTAGACTCCAATTTCACACTACAATTTGGTGATTCCACTTCAAATGATTACTATTCTCTAGATATGATTTTTGAACCAAAAAGTACATTAAATAAATATTCTAAACTGCAAAATCAACAAGGAAATTGCTAAATATATGCTGACATATCATATTTGACAAAAATTATTTATATTTTTTCAAACTATTCTATTTTGGCCTGAATGGTGCAATTCCCTGTCAATCAACCTGTTATTTGTAATGTTCTATATTATAACACACATATTTGCACCAATTGGTAACCTCAAAATAAAAAGTAGGGAATGCATCCATATATGTATAGATTTACATTAACATGTATTATTTCACACACTGACATACCAATAATGGATTATTTTGGAATAAAAATGCTGGTGATGTCATATCAGCTATAGTGTGGCATCCCATCAATGGTTATTGATTATTGTCAACAGCAGTGACAGCTCCCACCATCATTTAAGTAATGTAATTATTTTATTGATTTAAATATGTATATATATATATATACTAATGTGTATTTATATACGTATATTATTTACATGGATATTAATATGTATTTATTTGTATTTGTTTCATTACTTTTATTTATTTGTTTAAATTACATTTTTATTATTGTTATTTTCATTGTATATATAGCATCGTGGTGACAAACAATCCAAATAATATTCAAGTAGATAAGGAAATTATACGTGTAAGAAAGAAAACACAACATTTGCTGGTATCGACTCGGTAGCAAAAAATATAAATCGAAAATACAACAGAAATCAAAGGTAGAACACCTAAAATTTAGACAGATACCTGGTCAAAACTTCTCTACTTAAGGTATAAACGAATATTATGGTGTAGTTCCTTATAAAAGAAAAAAAGAAAAAAATACAACAGCGGGTCGACTGATAGGTATCAGATGCAGAGTATGAATGTGACTAAAATGGAAAACAAATGGGCAGTAGCGTAGTATACACTGATATGGGTGATGGGAGCTATACATTCCAAACTATTTTATGAAAAGAAAAAAGAAAGGAAAAACATGGGGGAGATGGGGGAAATAGACAAACAAAACAGAAGTAGAGATAGGAGGAAAAGAACAAGGGGTGGTACAAAAAAAAAAAGAAAAGATAAGCAACATAAGATGTGGAAAATGGTGGTACAAGGGAGGACTCACCGGCAGTTAAAGAGATAACTGCTCATTAGAGGGGCTTGCGATCCACATTTTATGGCCGCAGTATCGCTCGCTCCACAATGGGAGCAAGCGAAAATGCCCTGAGGGGGGTAGACATCTAGGCAGCAAACAGGTACTAGGAGCAGAAATAATCAGCAAGGCTTAGAATTAGCAGTCATCAGGCGATAGACGGCCCAGCTGAGGAATCAGGCGGCAGATTGGGGTCGGCAGTTTGTCGAGACGGCAATTGAGGGAGTCCCAGAGCCATTAAAAGTTCTGATGCTTCTTCTATGTGTTCCATAGTGAGTTGCTTCCCCTTGTTCATTACCGTTATAATTTGTGCCGGACCCCAGCGATATTTGACTTCCCTCTCAGGTGCGCTGTCAGAGGGTGCATCTGACTTCGCCACAGTAAAGTGGCCGATGGTAAGTCCTCAAGGAGCTGTAGCACTGAGTCCTTATAGGTCCAACAATACGGGTCTTGTGGGCCACCATTAGGACGTGTCTGTGTGAGCCACTTGACCAGGTATTCCCGTAGAGAAGTCGGGTCAACCTCCTCCGGTACCCCTCGGAGTCTGACATTGGTCTGGCGGGTTCTAGTGTCCATGATAGACATGTGTCTGTGAAGGATACCATGTGACCCAACCTGTCCGCCTGGGTTGTATGCACTTTCTTTATATCAGCGACTTCTGATTTCATCAGGTCCATTTGTTGCTGTAGAGTTTTCATCTCCCGGCGGACTCCCGCTAGTTCTGTAGCCAACACCTCTCTGAAATCAAGTAGAAGGGCATGCAGTGTCCCATTAGTGGCGGGTACTTCATCCGCATTAGGGTCAATGGCCGGAGTAGCACGTCTGCCCTTGGTGGAGAAATCAGAGTCAGCAAAGGAAGCATAGGTATCAGCTTCCAAAGGCAGCGGGCGCTTCACCGGTGTGTCACCTACAGGCACGACAGGCCTCATGAGTAGCACGATAATATCTTGGCAATTACTTTTCTGAAGCAAGTCTCTCTTTTTATCTTTATACCCCATGGCTTTACCGTGTCTCTGCCCCTGTGATGTACCGGGTTTCAGCGGAATTTACATCATCTTAGTTTGTGCTGGTTGTATACGGAGCCTCTCTGACATGCGACCGACCGCTAGCTAGGCACGCTCTGCCCCCTTACTTTTATTTTGTATTACAATTATTCTTATTTAATAATGTATGATATTAGCATGCAATAATACTTAATGTTTTCATATTTTATTTATTTATTTAACTTGGGCATGTTTAACATATGATGGAAATTGGTGCATTTTGGTACATTTCGGGTCAATTCAATTATAAGAAAAGGCAAATCTGAGGCCTTTTTTTGACATTTCAAGTGCATTTTGAGTCAGTTTGCTAGCTTAGCATTTCGAGCCAATTCCTGTTAATTCGATGCAATTTGGGTGCATTTTGGTGGTAACTAAATAGTTAAATTTAAAGAGCTATTTTATGCACTGAACTGACAGGAATTGAACTATACAAGAGATGCTTGCAAAATGTGGAATTTCATTTGTAAAGTATGGATCCTAACAATACTGTTGCCAATATGTAGAACCAGTATGGCTGACCAATCTATTGCCAGGGTCCACTGATTCTTTTTAAAGGTATCCTACATGTCTATGTGCAATCAGTTATATGCTCAGTACCTGTTATTGTAGCGTGTCTCACATAGGCAGTTAATTTATTATGCATGCTGTGCCCTGTAAGTGCTATATAAATAAAACAACAGCAACTGTACATTAAATCTATCCATGACTCTGCTGGCGGGCACAAACACAAGATCAGCCTTGTATAATGATAGTCCACACCCTATAATTTACTATAATAACAATAATTGTATTCCATGATAAAAGTATGAGGTGTTAAAACCGTTCCACAGGAGGAACAGTCAGTGCAGGTTAGATGCTCTGGAAATTTTGCTACAGATGTGACTATTACAAAAAAAGGTGCTTCTGTTAGATTGAGAATACATGGCTATATTTTCATTGGAAAATTCATAATTTTTTTCTTAACGTTCAGCCATATTTATTTTGCAGTATGTATAGTAAACGATGAAAGGTAGCTTGACATAAGGTTTAGGGTCAGAAATGTGACAAGGTGAACTTACAAGGCTTATGTGTGATTCTTTTGAAGTGGTTGTAAAGGTTCGATACTCACCTTGAAAATGGCTAGAGTACACTTTGTGATCCGGTTTTCAACATTCAAGTGTTGCGAATTTATTTCCCTTGCCCAACATTGGAATACCAAAGCAAGGTAACTAGACACCTACTGTGTCAATTATTAACTGTATTCCTCCGTATTCCTGATTGTATGATATTACCATAAAGGTTCTATACACGACATTCCATTTTAATATACTTCTAACTTCATCTTCAACTTCATTGCTAGCCTTGTGGCTTCATTAAAATACAATGTATTTAACTCCTTCTGGTTCCGGTCCTCCTGTGGCATTATGCAGAAGGACTAGAACCAGAAGAATGTAGAAGAATATTACATTTTTATATAAGCCCTAAACTATTTATTTGCTCGTGTCAAGGGTAGCAAATTGATACATGGCATTTGGAGTATATAATTATACATGACGAACTCCGTCTAATGAATTCAAAATAATGCTTGAAATTGACAAACACATAAGGATCTACTCAATAAAGACAGAATTGACGGATTTGTGAGAGGAATTTCGAACTTAAGGTGAAAGTTTGTTGAAAAAGTTCTCCCATTTGCTTGCATTAGAGAATTTCTTTTATTATAAATATACAAAATAACAGTCGCATATGAGGCTTAACATAGTAACATACATATAAACAAAGGGTATTGGGCATGGTTCCAGTTATCAGCTTAAAATCCTGTTCAGTATTATTAAAACTAACATCAATATCTCTAGTACAATAGATAGGTTTACATTAGATGTATTGTTTGTAATTAGCCATATTCTGAAGGAGTACAGACTATCTAACTACTTACAAACACATAAATACACATAAATAAACATAGTGTGAGAGCTTGTGGGATGTAGGTGAGGGTTCCCTTCCACCCGCCCGGTAGAAGGGGCAGAAGAGAGGCCCGGAAAGGTATAGTTTATATTGTGTCTAAACCATCTCAATTCCCAGTTGAAGTAAGGATGCTCTATGGCATTATGTAGGCATCTAGACACCTGTAATTTAGGACTTCATCGAAAGTTCAACAAGCCCGAAGGTCGATTCTGTTTTTGATAAATAAATAAAGTTTCATAACATAAGAAACATTTTCCTATAAAGGATTATTGCCTGAACAATCACCAGTTTTGACAAACTAAAACTAATCTATTATTATTATTGTTATTATTATTATTATTAAAGACCTCTCTGGCTTGAAAAATACCTACCTTGCATATTAAAGTTAAATAATTCTAAAAATGTATGTATTCATTAAAATCTGAATATCTGTATTTTAAATGTCCTGGCTAACCAGGCAACATTACTCCCGAGTAGCTCCTCCCCTTCGGTGAGTAGGACAGGATCTAAGGGTTCCGACTATACCTTAATGTCTCCAGTATTTTTTTTTCATTCCTTCAACTGGGAGAGACTCCTGTTACAAGAGTTAGTTTTATGTTATGCCTCACCAACACCTTTCTTTATAGGGCTACCTGAGGGCAATTCAGCCTTGCTGCCTTCTGAAGAATCCTGCATGACCCAAATGTGGTGGTTTTCCTGGGCTATCCATTACACATTTTCTATGGGCTCTAAATCCAAGCTTCCTGTTTCTATGCAGCACATCTCAGACCCTTTCTAAAGCACAGGGCATGGTTTTATTTCATTCATTTCATAGAGTGGACACAGCCATACTATGATGCAAGACTATCTGTCCCATGGATGGCGCCTCTCTGATTTAACCAATGGATCGCAGACTGCATGAAAACCTCCTAACATTGTGTGCAGAATGCCATCCAGGAATAACTTTGACAGTCCCATGGGGCACTTCTTTCATCCCTCTGTAACCTTTATGGCCTCACCTATTGCCTTGTTGAGCAGGAGGACTCTTTGGAATGACGTAGAGCAAACATTTTGGGACCAAGATTAAAGGATTTACTTCACATCTGGACATGAACCAATACAGATACCTGGGTGCTGTTAGTACTTCACAAATGCCACAAACTGAAATTATCAAATTGTCCTAGGAAACCTCAGTTTACCAGTTCAAGGACTCTTAACTTAAGAAAAAAACTGGAGCGCTGAAAAACGTGACATACATTATTTGATATGAATATATTATTAGTTGGTTCATTTATTATGTCCACCTGCTACAGATGTACTAACATTGCTTTTAAGTTTTGTTATTTTTCTTTGGATGCATTACATTCTCTTTAATGTGTGTACCAAGGATATCCATTATTTTTTCTACGTTGCAATCATTTATACTCAAGAGTTATATATACATAGCATGCATGTAATACATGTTCTCCTCAGTGCAATATTGTTGATAGCGTGGAACTGGAATTAGAGATGTATTCCATGCTGGGATAAAGTAAGGACTCAAGTATTACATCAGTTAATTCAGATTAAAATGTATTGGGTTGACTATGCAAAGAGTTGGGATTGTGGATAGTAAAAGAAGACAATTACTGATTCCTGATTCCATGCTGTTATTGAAGAATGATGTTGGGAACTGAGGGTTCATGAGCATGTGTGGTCCTACTGTAATTACACTTATACATCTAATATATATAATTTGTGGTCTTTAGAATATTCTCCTTCTCCTCAATATACAGATACATGCTTGGTCAGAATGTATGTTATTTGTTATTTATTTATCCAAATGTATTTTTTTTTATTTATGTATAATGTTTGTCTTGCAATGTACATATCTGTTTATATGATATGCATAGGATGTTATATTTATGCAAATTAGTAATATATGTAATATTTTGTAATTTTCTAAGAAAAAAAAGTTATTTATCCACAAAGCATATAGGACTATTCTACCTCAAATAACCTGCTTACAATGTACAACAGATAGATAAAATGTAAACATATAAAGGGAATTCCATATTTATTAGTCATGATAGCAGAAGCTAAATCAACCTATTTTTTTCTAATTTAATACAACCTATACGTATCCAGTTGTTTATCAAAAAACGTGTATATAGTACTACATTACTAACCTATTATAGGCTGTTATCCCTTTCAGTTTTTTGGCACACTAGGAATATCACAAGAGTGAGACAAACACACTTTCGAAAAGAGTGATACATAGTAAAGACCCTGTGGGTCCATGACAAAATAGTGCAAAATTTCAGAAGTTTAGTCATGGCAATTCTTAGTAAAATAATTCAGTTTGTACAAAAATATATAACTAATTCAAATTGTACAACCAACTTTGAGTGCTCTTGTACACTATTATGTATTCATTTTTTCCTTCTATATGTGCTAAAATGGACATCTACTGAAGAAACATATTTATGTATATTATTTTTATTATCACACTCACTGGTAGTTGTTGTTGTTTGCAGCATTTTAATTATTTATATGCATGATTTTCCATTCTAATCGCTCCAGTTTTTTCTATTTTTTAGTTTGTCACCTGTTTGAGCAGCATAGTTAACAAATTGTTTAATTATAACCTATATAACGCTTCTTTGTATTTGTTTCCTGGCCTACCTAGCCTCCTTGCTTTATGGATTCAACAAATTAAGAGTTGCCCTTGTATTATCAGCTGTTGCCTACAGCTAATCTGATTTGAGAAGGCCTGGACCCATCTCACCTGGGAAGCTAGGCAAAGTTGTGCTTGGACAGTACTGGTGTGGGTGAATATTCGGTAACCCAAAGTGTAGGCTTTCTTTTGTTTCCTGGCCTACCTAGCCCCTTGGTGTACTGTTTCTTGAACATTCAGTGTTGCCCTTGAAGGACCAGCCTTCCCCTGCAGCTATTATAGGCTGATAGCCCAGATGAGTGAGTATGTAAGTGTGGGTATGTATGTATGTGTGTAAGGGTGTCTGTCTGTTTAAAGGTGTGTATATCAGTGTTTGAGTGTGTATGTAAGTGTGTGTGTATGTATGTAAGTAAGACTGTGTGTGCACAGGTGTCTGTGTAAGGGTGACTGTCTGTGTATATATGTGTGCCTGTGTATGTGTGTAGCTCAGTGCGGTATTTACTGCGAGGGATGCCTAGGATGGCAAATTTCACCCCCAACAGTAGAAAACAAAAACCAAGAAAAAACGCACGGACAGCCTGATTGCGAAGATCCAGCTGCCCGTGCGTTTTTTTCTTAGGGTAGCGGAGTGATGACAGGTCACCTGACCCGGCGCTCTGATGTTAGATGCGTGACGGGTCACATGTGACCCGTCACGCATCTAACATCATAATAGTCTGCCGTGTCGGGCAGCATGGAGGATGTCTGCACGTATCGTGCAGACAACCCCCAGCTGCCCGATTTACCCTGGTGGCTAGTGGGGCAGCAGAGGAAGTCTGCGCGATGAGCGCAGACCTCCCCTGCTGCCGCTCGGCACGCTCGCCGGGACTTCTGTGACGAAAGCGGAAGTTCCCGGCTTCTTCACAGAAGCCCCGGCGGTCGTGCCGGGCGGAAGCAGGGGAGTCTGCGCTCGTTGCGCAGACATCCCCTGCTGCTAGAGAGGGGGATCCAGGTCCCCTGCAGCTCTGCTGGGGACCTGGATCCATGTCTTATAGTCTGACCTCAATTTGAGGTCAGATTATAAGAGACCTCGATTATAAGACGAGGTGGATTTTTCAGAGCATTTGCTCTGAAAAAAACCTCGTCTTATAATCGAGCAAATACGGTACATAGAATTACATGTAATTCTATGTATTCTATAAACTGAAAGTCTATAAACCGAACGACCTTCGGCTTATAGACTTTCGGCTTATAGAAAACGTGTAGTACTATTGCCTTTCTATGAACCGAATGGGGCTCTCGTTCGGTTTATAGAAAGCCAATAGTATTACACGTATTCTATAAAATGAACGAATAAAACGAAACGAAAATAATGAACGAATTTCGTCTGAAACGAATGCAGTAATGAATGGACAAAAACGAAACGAAAATGTTAGTTTTGCACATGTCTACTAGGTACACCTCTGCAAACAGCTGCCCAGGTGCTGCTTTGCTGCCACCAGAGCCGCTCTGCAGCCCTTCAGACCTTATTCAGCGATTCCTGCTCTTGCCGTGCTCAGTGATGACTCAGAGCGTTGGAACATGATGCTCTGAGTCATCACTATGCGTGGGGAAATCGGGGCAGCGCTGATGAGAGACAAAGAGAGAGAGCATCATAGAAATGGTAGTATACTGCAGAAATAAAAAAAAGCACTACACAGTATTATGGCCAAATATTTATCTTTATTTAAAAGAAAAGTTTGTTGGTCCTTGGAAAGAAAGTTTGTTCTGTTATTGTACCCCTCCCCTCCCATTTGAAATGGGACAGACATGTAGAAAGGGAGGAGTTAGTGATTTAGCCACACCCATCTGGGGGACCCAAAAAACCCTGCACCCAGGCGCCTATGTCCCTAGGATCGGCCCTGTATCCCGCTTGGTTTACAGGTTGAACAAGTTAAGTGTAGCCCTTGTATAACCAACCTTTTCCTACAGCCATTATGGTCTGAGAGTACCCAATCCTGTCTGAAGCCAAGCACCATCACCGTTGGTCAGAACTGGTGTGGGAAACCCAGGTGCTGTAGACTTCTGACATCGGCATGGATGCCAGTTCCAGCTGGAGTCCTGGTGCAGGGGAAGGAGCAGATGTGATACCCTGTGCAGGGTGACCACTCTCCCCCAATGGTGGAGCCCCTGGCTTTCAGTGGCCACAATCAGGGATTTGGGGACTTCTTTTTGGCATCTTGAAAAACAGTCAAATCCAGAAAATGTAGTCAGGGTCACAAGCCAAAAGGTCAGGAGTGGAGAAGGACAGAGTAGTCAGGGAAAATAACAGTAGCCCAATCAAAGGACAGGCAGGCAAAATGTTCCAGCAAAGAGTTCTGGGAGGAGGGGGTTTAAATAACAAGGCAGTTAACGAAGGACAGGGAATACCTGAGCTGAATTAAGTATGGGCAGGAGGTAGACAGACACACAGCAATGCTGAAAAAACAAGCCTTCTGGTGGCATGCAGAACAGGTATAGGTACCAGAAACACAGAGGTCCAGGTTTCAATCCCAGCCAAGGTTACAACTTCTTTATTTTTCTACCGGGCCTACTTGGTTTATGGGTTGGACAAGGTAAGAGTTACCCTTTTTACTAATAGCCTTTGTCTACAGCCATTATGGACTGAAGCAAAGCAGAGCTGGGCTTGATCTGTACTGGTGAAAGAGATAGACCTGGAAACCCAAGTTTTGTAGGGTTTATTTTTTTTCGTCCTGACACACTTGGCCCCTTGGTTTATGGCTTGGAATAGTTTTAGAGTTGCAATTATTGGATCAACTATTTTAAACTGAGAATGTCTGTCCCCATCCAACTTGAGAAACTAAGCAAAGCTAGGAATGGTTAGCATTGGTGCGGGAGACTGTTCAGGAACCCCAGGTGCTGTAGGATGCTTTTTTTGTATTGCTTCTTGGCTTATACAAGTTGCCTTGAAAGGTCAGCCTTTGCCTACATCAATTCTGGGAGCAGCCAGTCCTTCTAAACTTGGAAGCTAAACAGAGCTGGGCTTAGTCAATAACAGTGCAGGAGACCAATTGGGAGACCCAAGGTGCTGGCAGCCTATAAGCATTGTGGTCTAGGAAAACCCAATCCCATCCAAACTAGAAAGCAAAGCAGAGTTTGCATCCTGGTTTTTTAAATTTAATTAGCAGTCTAATTCTACAAGTGAAGCGATTTCTTTCAAGAATTGCTTTACTTGAAGTAGTAGCCTGTTATCACAAGTTACGAGTTCTGATATTCTGTTTGATATAAAATCATTTCAGATTGTCACTGGGGTTATTTATTTCCTTTCATAACTAGAGCAGACCCAACATAAGGGAGGAGAACCAGCGCATTTTTCCATTAACCTGTTTATACAGATGTTTTCTACGTTTCCTGGACTAGCAATCCCTGCCAAAATTGAGCTTCTGTCTGTTGATAACTGACGTGCATCCTAACCTATCATTACCTTAACCCCCACGGAACTGGATTCAATTGGGAGAAGTTCATCAAAAACTGTTTCAATTCACCACTGAATGTGAGAAATTAAGCAAAATTATTTACTGCAAGTTTATCAGCTGTGATAGAAATGTCAAATTTTTATCATACACAATTCTCTCAATATATTTATAAAAATACAGTAACATATTAAAGAGGTCAGTACCATCAATTCCAAGGTGCCCGACGTGTTCCATGCTATGTTTGGTAAAGTTGATGGCGTGGGAGCTCAAATCCTATAGAGTGTCCTTGCACTGGATAGGTTCTCATTGCTCCAGGCGCTGTAGCAATAGGAACAAATGCAAAGTCCCACAACTTGAACACAGAATGTATATGAATAAGCATTGATGGTGCGAAATGCGTCAAGCCTCCCCCTTTTGCTGCCATCCTGTTTTTGCTCCAATAATTTTATGGTCCATGGGCATTCTAATAAAGGATTTGTTTTTTTTTTTTTTTACATTGGTCATACCTGGTTTATGTATATGAAGTCAGTTGGCATTTGATGGTTTCTGTGCATAATAATGCTAGCACAACATGTAAGCAGTATATATAGTCTGTTTATTAATAGTATTATAAATGTATTTATAATATAATGGGCAGGCAGTTATTGAGACCCCACTCTACTGAGACCTCTAATGAGCCTTGACATCCAAATAGCAGACCCCCGGCCTTGCCGCCACACCAGAACCCAACCCCACGAAGGACAGAGACCTGTTGTTGGTTAAATGTTTAGTAATAAAACCAAGACAAAAGGTTATTGTCATAACTTAACAGCGAGATCACCTCCACTCTTAATATACATGTATGATAACGCACCCCCAAAAGGTTATATTAAAGATTAATGATCATACCAATAAACTTTCAGGATTGACCTGAATACATAACATATCACATTTCCAGGTAGGCATACCAAGATGACCACCACCACCATGATTTCTTAGCCACAGACCAATTGAAAGCCTCCATATTCAATTTCCAGCAAACATCTTAACTTTAAAATTTCCAACTGCTCCCCAACCAACTGCCGTGCAAACCCCGCCACAGTGTGACAAGAAACGCCCCCTTAGTGTAAATGCAGGGAGGATGGAAAATCAAGGTAGTGTGAATTCTTTTCTAAAATGGCTGCTTAAGGAAACTGACCAACCTGGATATAAAGCCAGGCCACTACTCCTTAACACAAACCACCCAATCCCCACCAGTCCCGCCACGCTCCTATCTGCTGTCGAGGCCCATTTCTAGTACAAGCATTCTGGTACCGAAGATCTAACATCTTTAATGGTACCAGGTCTGTAGGGCAGCTGCCTATATAATAAGCAGGTTAATCAATGACAGAAACATTCTTGAAGTACAAATCTGTGATGACCGAATGGAATGTCTTGATTTTTTTTTTTTTTTTGGTGATGTTTCAAACCCATCCTGTGTGGTTTCCCAGCAATTGTCTTAAACCGGGTCCCAGAGTCTTAGATATTCAGATATCTTCTCTTCAACACCATTTGGGCAAGTGAAAATCATTATGTTTCTGTATGAAAACAGTGGGAGTTTATTGTAGTAACTCTGCCAGATAGAAGGTGTGGTAGTTGGCGACTTCTCAGATCTAAACTCCACTCCCATGGTTCTGGCCAAGAGGGTCACACCTTTTACCCCTGCTAAGAGGTGAGAAAAGTATCAGGAAACAGAGGTTATAATTACAATAATAATATATTTCTTTTGAATCACATCATAGGAATCAGACCTAGTGCATTGTTCTTATTAACATTGGGACCTATTCATTATATCATTTCTGGAGTATACGGGGGACAACTCTAGGTCGGGGGTTACAGATGTCTAGGGCTAACCTCAGTTAGCCCAGTTTTTAAAAATACAATTTGGTCTAATACCAAGATGGCCTGCTCAACACTGAAAAACATGTCCTTAATTTGTTAAGAAAAATACATTTTTTAGTGTAGAGTTCAAATGATACCATGTACAGGCTAACGTAGAGTTACATCGCAAGCTTTCATGACCAAGTTGCTAGGTCCCTTCCTCAGGCATTAATGAGACTGAAACAAAATCCCTAATTACAAAACATAGTTAACAGTTTAGGCAAGAAAAAAAAAATTTGAAGATTCCACTTAGTGGTAAATCAACTGGGTCTTCAGAGATCCAAAAGATAAGTCCACTGCAGCAATCCAGGACTTGTAAAATGATTATTAATTAGCAAGATTACTTTGGGAAATAAATTCACTATCTTTATGAAGGCCAGTGATTAAGACCTTGAACTGGGATATTAATTTGACCTTCCATATTTTTCTCTCTTCTGGGTGCCTGACAATCACGTCAGTACCAAAAGCTTCAAATCTCTTTTGTATCATTTCCCATTTCTCTGTGCAGGATGCTCCTCTCCATCAATTGTTTGAGGTTGTGGGGCTGCTTGAATAAAAGTAGTGGGGGATGTTTGAATATTGTCTGGATTCTTTCCTCTCTGTGTAAAATTGTTTGTAGTTCCCTCAATATCTTGCTCAGAATATCCATTTGTAGATTGTAAGTCACCACTAATGTAAGTCACCGATCTTCATTTTGTGGCTGTTGGTATCTCAAGAGATTTTCTCTGGGGGTATTAGTGGCTTTCTGTATTTGAGAGTCTGGGATCTTTTGTACTGTAAACATGGTTGATGAATTCCTTCCTGAAGTTCTGAAGATGTTCATCTCTCATAATTTTTAATGACTGAAATTCACAGGATTAAATGTCTAAAGAACTGGCATTTAGGGAGTGACACATGATATCTCAAAATCAATTTGATTGTCATAGTGTTTCATAGGACAGGAAGTATTACTTTACTGAGAGGGTGATGGATGTATGGAATAGCCTTCTAGTGGAAGTGGTGGAGGTAAACACAGTCAAGTATTTTAAGTATGCGTGGGATAGGCACAAGGCTATCCTAGATATAATATAGGGAACTGGGGATTAATACAAGTATTTAGAAAATTGGGCAGACTAGATGGACCGAATAGAATGCTACAAGATGCTAAAGAAGGAAGCAAAGCATGATACCACATTTGTATGTTATCAAATTAAGTCATTTCAGGATATTACATGACAATAAAAATAACAATTAAATATTGTTTTTATGACACACCCAAAAAACCCAGCTACTAGATATTTGTACACCTGGAGATACTGGACTGGCCGTTAACAGAAAATCTTGCCATCACTGTTCTTCTGAGTGGACATGAGTGGTACAAGGGCTATAGAGATGGGAAGAATGGTTGTGGGATTGTTTTGGGAATCATGTAATATAACATAGTATCAAAAATCATCGACTATTTATCTATGTATCTTTAAACATTTTTTTGGGGAGGTGTGTTGGGTGAGGGGGGGGGGGGTGGGTGTTTTGGAGATCACATATTCCTGTAAATTGCTGATCCCCTGCTTGTATGATTGTATAACACACAAGTGAAAACGTGCGCTGTGACCCAACACTTCAAAACACACAACTCAGGAAAAATAAATAATAAATTGTTACCCTTAAAGTAAATCAGCCTTAAAGTAAATCAGCTCAATATTCAATCCGAAGGGAAAAAAATAAAACAAAACAGAACAGAAATAATATAGTGTAGTATATCACATAAAAGTGCTGATAACAAATAATAAGTGAGAACACACTCACATCTTCCTGAGCAGAGATCTGCTCAGTCTATACAGCATCCAGGGAGCCCACCAAGGGGTTAAAGATCCAACAGGTTCACAGAGGAATCCTAGGCAGCTTATTCAGGGTAGCAGACCCAGAAGGTACTCCCAGCAGTAGTATAAGAGAGGGTAAGGAGGAGAATTCAAAGATCCACTTGAACAGTACATATATAGAGTCCCAGTAGCAGTCTCCTCTTGTCCACAACGCGTTTCACCCCCAAAGTAGGGCTTTTTCAAAGGCTGATTTACTTTAAGGGTAACAATTTATTATTTATTTTTCCTGAGTTGTGTGTTTTGAAGTGTTGGGTCACAGCGCACGTTTTCACTTGTGTGTTGTTTTGATTTGTTTATTGCCAGGAGTGAGACACTGGTAGAATTTGCTGCAGCTGTTTCCACCACAATTAGGCGCAGTGTGTTTCTCTCTTGTTTCTTGTATGATCGTACAAGATTGTGTCATTTTACACAGCGTGGGAAAGTTCTTTAGAATTTTCCCACTCTGTTTAAAATGGCTAGCACTCTGATTGGTTGGTTTAAACCACCCGCCGGCAATGGGTGGGGACCGGGGGGGGTTGACACTAGGTCCCCCCTCATTATTATTATAGGGTCCCCACCCGCCGGCAATGGGTGGGCACCGGGGGGGGGGTGACATTAGGCCCCCTCCTCATTATTATTCATTATTATTATAGGGTCCCCACTGAACTCTGTCAGTGTTCGGGTCCGGGGTCCAAAAATCTTAATGTTTGGTATGAACCCGAACTTTGCGGTTTGGGTTCGCTCAACTCTAAATACAACTAAACAAATGCACATCCAAGACTTAATATGCTACAGCCAGTGTTAGTTTATTCATTAATATGCCACTGATAATTTGTCCATTAATATGCCACTGATTATTTGTCCATTAATATGCCACTTATACTTTGTCCATTAATATGTCACTGATAATTTGTCCATTAATATGCCACTGCTAATATGCCACTGACAATTTGACCATCAATATGCCACTGCTAATATGCCACTGACAATTTGACCATTAATATGCCACTGATAATTTGACCATTAATGTGCCACTGATAATTTGACCATTAATGTGCCACTGATAATTTGACCATTAATATGCCACTGATAATATGCCACTGACAATTTGACCATCAATATGCCACTGCTAATATGCCACTGACAATTTGACCATTAATATGCCACTGATAATTTGACCATTAATGTGCCACTGATAATTTGACCATTAATATGCCACTGATAATATGACCATTAATATGCCACTGATAAGGTGTCCATAAATATGCCACTGAGAATGTGTCCATTAATAAGCCACTGACACATGTCATATCTGGCAGCAGTGGCAGAAGCCGGGTCCACTTCCGCTGTATGCCCAGCTGATGCCCAATTATGACTGTCTCTGTGTGAGACAATCACACGGGCAGCAGGCAATTTTGCGGGCAGGGGGGCCCACGGGGCAGTTGCTTTGGGCCCCCAGGAATTAATGGGTCCAGGGCAGCTGCCCCGTTTGCCCATGCTTTTTTAAGGGCTGGGGGCCCAAGTGCCCAAGTGGTGCCACCTCTTGTGTTTCACGGTGAGCACTCCTAGCGTCTTCTTCGTAAATGTAATTCATGTTTCTAACATTGTGGTGAGCACATGAGTAATAATCATAAAAATGACTGACTCCAAGACAAAAAATATTCAGACATCACCATCAAATCCATATTGTATTAACATGAACATCCATGCAAGCTAGTGTGAGTATATATATGTAAGCGCTCCCACAATGCGTGGCTCACAACCAATCTGGTATTTAACTGACAGACTGGTAAAACTAAATTGGCCAATTGTAAGTCTATGGTGGCAAAAAAAAAAGAAGCAATATTTTTATCTACCAAAAAGATGCCAACCCTACTCACAATTCAAAAACTCGCTGGAGGAATTCTGGGGTTGGGTTAAACATCAAAGAGGCTCAATGCAGGAATACACTTCCCAATGCTCAGCAATAGTCTTAGATAAAGACCTATGGCCTTGGCATATAGATTGAAGATGCATTATTCAATATAGAATAGCTTAGTGTTAGTGCAGAAAAAAATGTCTGTTAATTGCGTATTTTTTAATGTGTGTAGTTAATAGACATCTGATTGAAAAGAATATGTCAATGCAGGTCACGGTTAGTACTGAGGGCTGAATCAAAGATTACGTTTGGCTAAAAACACAGCAAATAAATACATTATATATAAAGTGGAAAAAGCATTTGACATCACAGGCAACATATTGAAACCAGATATACAACATACTGAGAGGCTTCACATGTATTTACGAATATGCAGCTTACTGACATAAGTAAAACCTGTATGTATATTCCAATAAATATTTCAAATACAGGTTAAAATGCAGCTCTCTTTAGGACTGTATGTTTGGACCTGAGTATTCTGGTTATATAAGAATAGATTTCTTCCATAGCAGCAGGTTATTGATCTGTCTTCCCATGTCTGTTCGCACATGTATGCCATGCTGGGTATGCAGGAGGTGTATTGAAACTTGTTTCTATAAGGCCGGCACTGTGCATCCCAGGTAAGGTGGCTTTAAGACAATGTACTGAGGCCGGGTACCGCTGTGTAACAAATGTTCCACAAGGCATTATCATCAGGAAATGAAATATTTACTGACCTGACAACCGCCTTCACTCTCCAGGTAGATTGCCCATCAAAACTCTCCTCTGTATCAAACATACCTAGAACTCTTGGCATTTACGATCAGGTGTTAATGCATTTCTTCATGTCTGAATAACTGAGGTTGACTTATGGGCAGTTTTTCAGTGGAGCAGATTAAAGCTGACTCCTTTATGTACTACACGGATTGGATGCTAATTGAACCTTCTAGTTTGTAAAATCTAATAGAAAATGGGACTGGTGAAGGGAAGATAACAAGAATGGGCAGTAACTACTCACAGCCAAACGGAGACCAACAAGACTCATAACAATGTCAGATCTGAACGAGGGGTGGTGGATGACCTCGAGTGAGGGATCCATGATCTTAACCATTGGGGATTCAATTCCTAACATGTACCACATGTTGGTTAATATATAGTCCTCAGATAATGGATAACAGCCAATACTGCCTAATAGTACATACATAGCTAAGTAGCACAAATTCTATCTTTATCAGGGCCACGTTTGTTGGCGTAAGAGCCAGGGGATTCATTCTACGGACAGGGTCAAACATCCATATCAAGAGAGTTCATTATAAGGCAATATCAAAAGTTACAAATAGGGGAAATCATAAGGGACATGTGTAAGTAGGAGGCTGTTTCACTGGGAAAATAGGTACAACATGTGGAAAAAGAATAACCGTACAGTAGTGAAGTATGTCTAAACATATAAAGTGTACCAATAATGAAAACGAATGCACTCACAAATGAAGGGTGCAATGTAAGCCTCAAAATAACTTCAAGGAGATGGGGTTCTTCAAAACACCAAATATTTAATTTATGTATGAAAGGAACAGACACAATCTGCAACATCCAAGGTAACAAGGGTAAATCATGACATACAGGATGTCTGCAGGATCCAAGCCAAAGTGACAAGTGGTGCAAAGAAACAAACGAGCCAATTGCCCATGGGTCCAAAAAATGGCAATGTGGTCCCATTGTAAAGTCCATTTATATATTGTAACGGAACGGATACCCAAGGCCGGTAGCACCTCTGTCTGTTGTAGGAAATCACCTCCTTACCCCCTGATTATAACTTAGCATCCAAGTCTTTCTGGAGCCTTGCTCTTTGTACCCAAATAGCAGGCAGGACCACTAGCAGTTAGGTACAGCAAGAATGAACAACAACTTTATTGGAACAGAAACAGAGTCTTAAATACAGACATAATCAAGTTAACATAACTCAACCCGCATATTAATATACAACTCAACAGAAACCAAACAGCAATTAATAATTGTAATACAAATTGTAATACTTCAGAGTGGTCTCCTCACAGAATGATGCATTACACAGAAACCAATTTACTAACATAATCTTAATAAATAACCATATTGAAGTATACAGTTATAGCACATAAACCAGGGTGAGTCAGGATTACAGAGGGCACAATCTTGGTGCATGAGCAAAGTCAATGCAAAGTGCAAACTTACCCACTGTACCCAAATCCCCTTAAAACAGGACCCCTTTTTAATGCCCATAATCTATAGGGATTTTGACCCTCAGACTCCTCCAAGAGCCCAGTCATGGAGGTTATCAGGATTCACTTTGTGACATATATATATATTTTTCCAGAGCACGGGGCCCATTTCTGGACATACAGTTTGCGCTCCAGCATGGTTCCCTTCTGGTGCCTGTGGACACCAAACCAAAAGTGCATCCATGTGCGAGCTCCTTCGGTATAAAAATAAATGGACTATGGTAAAATTCCATCTCAAAATGAAAACAATTTGGAGTTAAAATAAAATGGATACACTCCAATATAAAACCTCCCTGCTTCTGGGGGATATACTCGACCATTTCCAACTTGAATTCCTTTATTGTGTTCAATAACCCTGAGAAGGCAAGAAACGTCGATTGTTGCCCACAGATAATCAGGGGACCAATTAAAATCATCCAAGATCTCAAAGAAAGTAGGGGGCCCTTACAGACAGATATGTCTGCAGGAAGAAATCTATACATTTTGACAAATTTGATGCCAATGAGTCAATTCCACTTACTATCGGCCTTCCCGGAAGGTTAGACAAGCTTTTGTATATCTTTAGAAAAAAGGATAAAAATATAGACATCTTAAGAAATTATTCAAAAAGATATGAATATTCTGATTTGTTTACACATTTCAAATTTTATTTAATGTAATTGGTTTTTTTTTTTATAAGCAATCTATATGTGGTGGAGTCTTTACTTTGTCTATCAAAAGTTTACTTAACTGTCGCACAGATTACTACATTTCTCAAGCTGTATGGCTTGTCAAAGGATAACCGCAAGGGTCTAGGACACTTCTTCGCCGCATCTTCATCGCTGACAGTTCAGCGCGGCAGTTAGAACGCTGAACTGTCAGCAATGAAGTATAACGCGGCCGTTTCATCGCGGCTGCAGCTATGTAAGAGCTGACAGTTCAGCGCTGAACTGTCAGCTCTTACAAATCTAAAATTAAAATAACCCCCCCCTAATAGATGATTCCCCCCCCAATAGTAACACTAAACACTAAACCCCAAAACTAACACTAAAATTAACCCCAATACTAAAATTAACCCCCTAAACCCTAATACTAACCCCCGACCCCTAATACTAAAATTAACCCCCTAAACCCTAATACTAACCCTAATACTAACCCCCAACCCCTAATAGTAAAATTAACCCCTAACACTAAACACGAAACCTAATTCTAACGCCCTAAACCCTAATTCTAAACCAACTAAAATTGGTAAAATACTTAATACTTATGTCCCGCGATGAAATCTCCAGCGATGATCTGTCTTGTGCTGTAGAGTCGGCGGTGAAGCGGCTGCGCGGAAGCAGCCGCGATGAAGAGTCCCATCCCCAACCGCAATAGAACCCACATCCACACTATTTTATGGCAGATGATTATATCAGAAAAACTAAACTATTATCTTGCGCTGTCAGTCTATTTAGAAAGTTGCAACATATTCCACAGTGTTGCTCTTTCTTAGAGCGAACATAGTACGGAGAGACATTTATTTTTATCTAGACTTTCCCACCACTTGAAAATCCTGGACCAAAAGATAGTTGTTGCTATCTACTGATTTTTTTTAATATTTCATATTTTTATTGAAGAACTTGAGTTTATCATAAAATGTAATTAGAAACAGGTGATTGTGTATGTTAATGTTTTCATATGTGATGTGGAAGCCTGCTGCTTCCGGCCCATACAAACTGTTTAATTATGCTCCCACTCCCCCCCTTTCTTTTCTCTGTACCCTCCCTTTTCCTGTTTAAAAACTTTTAATAAAAACTATTGTACAAAAAAAAAAAAGAAACAGGTGAAACATAGGCATAGTGGAAACAAACACAATGTAGTTCAACTGCATCTGTATGGAGTAAAAGAGAGGGCGCTATGGAACTGGAACTGGAAATGGTATGACAATGCTATGGTGGGCATGGGGTGGAGATAGAGGAACAAAAAAGAAACAAGGGGTAACAAGTGTAAGGGAATGGACGTGATGGATTGAGAATGCCTTTTCAGCATTATGAGGACATTGATTTAAAAAAGGGACGTGTAAGGGGAACCAGCGGGAGACGCTGCTCTGCTTCACAGGGTGGGGGCGGAGCTACACCGCTCAGCCGGTTATCTCCGCCCCCTCCCCGGATCTAGAAGAGCATGCCGAGCAGAGGGCTGGTGAGGGGGGATCTTTTGATCTCCCCCAGCCAGTGCCTCTACCGGCTTTTTTTTTTTTTTTTACTTTTTTTTTTATTTGGGCGGGAGGGCGCTCGCACAGGTCGCACACCCCTAAGGCCGGCCCTGGCAGGAGCTATGTGGGATACAGCTATGAATAAAGCAGAATTCCAACAAATCGGAGTCTCTTTAAATCTAACTTTTGCTATACTGGGGAGCCTTCATTGCTTAAAGATGAGCTGCAAATTAATATTCCTCTTTCTAGCTGGCATAACTTATACCCCCCTAAAAGAGGGCGTAAGGTGGGAGGAAAAAAGAGGAAAAACAGAAGGACTTGAATCTGACTTCTTTATAAAATTAGATCTGCTATTTGGGATCTTCGAACGCAATATAAATCCTGGTGGCAGCAGGATCTCAGAATTATTTAAAGTACTCGCGGTGTGAATAGCAAAAATGGCTACAAAAAGAGATGATAAGCCAAATAAAGACAAAAAGAAAAATTATCCAGATAAGAAAAAAGAGAATTTGGGGGGGATATTTTACATGATATTTCTCAAGACCCTGGTGCTATTGACTTAGAATATTGGTTCTCCAAAATTTTAATTACAAGGGCCACACTGTATATTTTACGCAGTTTTGCTGGCCTAAGGAAAAATATTATAATTCAACTTTTTACATATATAATAACACGGTTATTTCCTTCCGCTGAACCCAGACTGCACCCCATTACACTCACAGGTCCCTCCCCCAGCACCCAGCATTGCACTCACAGGACTCTGCCCCAACACCCAGCATTGTACTCACAGGACTCTGCCCCAACACCCAGCATTGCACTCACAGGACTCTGCCCCAACACCCAGCATTGCACTCACAGGACTCTGCCCCAACACCCAGCATTGCACTCACAGGACTCTGCCCCAAAACCCAGCATTGCACTCACAGGACTCTGCCCCAGGACCCAGAATTGCACTCAGAGGACTCTTGCCCAGGACGTAGAATTGCAGTCACAGGACTCTACCGCAGTGACCAGCACTTTATCCCGCACTCTGCTGCACCTGCCCGCTGCGCGCCATGTCACCTTTTCACTGAGCGCTGAATGGCAGATGTCACATGACAGAGCAAGCAGTATGTGCCAATGTTGCTCGCACAGACTGCTTCCCGTGAGTGGGAGGGGGAGGGAGAAGCTGTGGGCTGGATTAAAACTGCCCACCCCAGTTTGGAGACCCCTCATCTAGATGATTTGAGAAGATGATAAATCAGCTTTACTCTCCAGTCTTCACTTATAATTACACGAGAATATCTACAACAATGTATGGAAAAACAACTTATATTTTATTTTTATTTGCCCACTAAAGCACTTTTATACATAATGAAATAATTTTTTCAAAGAGCTTACCCATAAGGTGAAAAGAGAGTCATGGGAAACCATTATTATGATAATAGGCTGTGCAATTCCCTAAAACATAATGTGACCAGTGACCTATAATAAAACCTAGATTGATATAGGCAGTGTCAGAGGAGTATACACCTGGATTGTTTGACAGAGCTAGGCACTGTCAGAGGAGTTAATACCATGGGTGGCTAGACAGATATAGGCAGTGTCAGAGGAGTTATCCCTTGGGTGGCTAGACAGATGGAGGCAGTGTCAGAGGTGTTAACCTCTTGGGTGCCTAGACAGATATAGGCAGTATCAGAGGAGTTAACCTCTTGGGTGTCTAGACAGATAGAGGCAGTGTCAAATGAGTTAACCCCTTTACCCACACACTCACACACATACACAGACAGTCTATCACTCACACATACACACACACACACACACACACACACACACACACACACACTGACATACTTTTAGTTTTCTGTTTAATCTATATATCATTATTTGGATGTATTGGGTTATAAACTGATCTTTTAAATATTATATTGTGTCAATGTGTCATTTATCAAATTGTTTAACAGATAATAGAATTATAATATACTTAATATTAATAACAGCACACTACACTGACATACAGACACCCCCCACTCACACTGACACACACACTCACACTGACACACACACACTGTCTAATTGTTTAACTTACCTGGCCCAGGCATCTCTTTGCTTTGAGCTCGTGGTGTGAAGGGACTGAGACAATCACAGGAGGGTTCTGAACTCTCAGCCAATCAGGAGTTGAGAGGTCTCGTCTGATTGGCTGAGATCTCCTTCTATAAAGCTCCCTTGAACACATGAAAAAAAAAGAAAAAGACTGCTGCATGGAGCAGCAAGGTGTTGCCTCTGCCAGGGTGCTGCCTGGGTCAGCTGCCCCAGTTTGCCCCATTAAAGGGCCAACCCTGATTAGAGGCATATCCAATTTAATAGCTAAAGCTGGAAACATTTTCACTGAATCAATTTAAGAGCATGGGCATCCATGAAGTAGAAAGAGAAGAAATGATAGCGCTAGCTCACAGAAAATGAAAACGGTAAAAGGTGTTAAATGCATCAAGAGAATATTCACCAGAAGATGAGAGATTCAAGATCTTATTATTTTTTCCAGATGTATCTGTTATTACCAGACAAAACAGATTTTTTATATACAGATGCTACTGCCATTTTGCATGAAGCTCATAGTTTGGCTAGACAAAAAGTTTTATGTGCTAACTATTCTTGAGATGGCTCTACTTTGGCTTAAACTTGTTTCATACATGAGCATGAGTAGGAGGAGATGTTGCGATAGGGATTATTACCGTATTATTTATTTATTTGTTATGACAACACTTGCAAATAGAGGTTTTAATTGTAAATAAGCTTAGTAAAATCGGAGCGATCGTGGGGAGCCATATTGACGGAGCAGCATCTAAGTCCTCTGCCGGTCTGAGCTTCGGAAGTGAAAGTAACTTCACTTCCGTCGCTCTGAATATGCTACTTGACTAGTTGAGTAGCATTGCAATGGAAAATAATTAAAATACATATTTAATTAAATAAAAACAGGTTATTTAGCTATATTAGCCTATAGGGTTAAAATTAAATATTTTTTAGCATAAGGGATAGGGTTAAAATTAAATTAAAGTTAAACAATATTAAGGGATATAATAAGGATTAGAGTTGGGGTTAAATTTAGTGTTAGGGTTAAATTTTGGGTTCGGGTTGGGGTCAAAAGATCAATATAGGAAAAAACCAAAAAACAGCATTTTTGGTTTTTGCCCCATAACTCGCAAAAAAATACCGAAAAATATGGAAACATGCATTTTTTTGAACTCGGGACAACATTTAGAAACTATTTAGATGGGGTCTTTTTTAATGATTTTATTTGTGTAAATTATATTTTAGGTCAAAGTTAGAAAAAGTGGGTTTTTTTTAATTTTTCATCATATTATATGATTTTTTTTGTAGTAAATTATAAGATATGATGAACATAATGGTATCTAATGAAAGCCCTTCTTATGACGATAAAAACAACATATAATTTGTGTGGGTACTGTATGTGAGAAAGAAAAAAATTACAGCTAAACACAAACACCCTAGAAATGTCAAAACAGCCATTGTCACCAAGGGAAAGTCAAGGTGAAAATGTCTTGTCACTAAGGGGTTAAGTAAAATATGCCATTTGATTAAACCTATTGGCGACGAAATGTAGTTAAATATGGTTGATGTATGCAAGTGTTTCTAATGTTGTATTTCGCTGCCATGTAGTCTTTGGATGCCATCCCCTCTGAGATTACTAATTGGAGAACCAGAGTTGTCAAACCTTACCCATATATATATAACTTTGCCCATGTCCATTTGTCACCACCCTGATTTATTTATTACATTTTTTTTTTTCGGCAGCCGTCCCCCCAAAAAGCTCAGCAGCTCGATTTGCTGCGGGGATGCAGGCACCTTGGGCGTCTCCAGTGGGCCCTGGGCAAGTGCCCAGTTTGCCCATTGGTTAAAGCAGCCCTGCTGCCACTACATGGAGGTACATACCCCTGTCTGTGTGGTATCTCCAGCATCCATTATCCATTTGATTAAAAATGTGATCTAGGGCTCTTCTCTGCTACATCTCTTATACCCGAGCTTCTGTAACATGACAACCATTCCTTTGTAGCTTTATTGCACACAGTCTTGAGTGTGCTTTAGGTGAAATAAAGATGAGCATTTCATTGCATATTTATCAGCTGTAGTTTCTTGAGTTTCAAACAAGACATTGTCATAGTGAAATTAAATAAAAGAGCACATCTTGATGGAAAACAATTATGCTAATATAATTTACCACAGCAGTTTTGAATAATGCAATTCTAAAAAAAGGGGGATTGTAAAGAGCTTTTTGTCTTGTCTAATCTTTTTCTCAAGATAATAAAGAGTACTTAGAACACTGGCTTTCAGACTTCAGGCCTGTTTCTGATTATTTTCTATTGTTTAAAAGTGCTGTCATAAACATAGGAATATATTCAAAATTATCTTGAAAAAAAAAAAACTTTCCATGATTGTTACATAATTAATGGGGGTATTCTGTAAAAAGGATGTGATTATGTTCACAGTAATATTTCTGTATCTAGTTGAAGATAACTGACAATATTTAAAAAAAAAAATTTGTGGAGGGCATTATAAAATTCATGGAAGTGAAAGTTTGTCACTTATCTCAGAGACATGCCTTTCTGGCCTCTGACTATCAAGTTAGAGACTTGGGAGTCCCTGTGCCCTAGTTCCTTCTTGATAGAGGCTTGGGAAGGCCTTGCCAGGCCTATTCATTCATCAAAAATCAGGCATGAATAGCCGAGTTGAAAAAAAATTACTTAACTTGTTAATTTTTCCAATCCATCTATTAATGTCTGATGTTTGCAGTACTCTTGGCATCTCACCAAAGTCTTGGCAAATATACATCATTGGGGGTTCTTCACTAAAAGGAGAGTTGAGAATAGGGTTGCCACCCTTTTCTACAAAAAAATACCGGCCATGCTACTGCCTCCATAGACTTGGCCTCAAGCCTATCTTTTACCGGCTTGCCGGTAAAATACCGGCCAGGTGGCAACCCTAGTTGAGGTGAACATTTAATCTAACCAGGTTAGCTATACATTGTGTATAGCGTACATCCCTGCAGTACTCGCATTGGACAGAGCATTGGACACTACACACTAGACATGTGCAAAACTTAAATTTTCGTTTCATTTTCGTCCATTCGGACGAAAAATGTTATTTATTTCGTCTAAAATGAATTTAGTTCATTACTGCATTCGTTTCAGACGAAATTCGTTCATTATTTTCGTTTCGTTAATTTTTACTCGTTCGTTTTATAGAATACATGTAATACTATTGGCTTTCTATAAACCGAACGAGAGCCCCATTCATAAGAAATTCTTATGAATGGGGCTCTCGTTCGGTTCATAGAAAGGCAATAGTACTACATGTTTTCTATATGCCGAAAGTCTATAAACCGAACGTTCGGTTTATAGACTTTCGGCTTATGGAATACATGTAATCCTATTGCTATTCTATAAACCGAACGTTCGGTTTATAGAATAGCCATAGGATTACATGTATTACATAAGCCGACAGCCTATAAACCGATTCATAAAATTATGAATGGAGACTTTGTCTCCGTGTAGTAAAATGCCGACAGCCTATAAACCGAACGTTCGGTTTATAGGCTGTCGGCATTTAACTATACAGAGACAGAGTCTCCATTCATTATGAATGGAGACTTTGTCTCCGTATAGTTAAATGCCGACAGCCTATAAACCGAACGTTCGGTTTATAGGCTGTCGGCTTATGGAATACATGTATTCCTATTGCTATTCCATAAACCGAACGTTTGGTTTATAGAATAGCAATAGGAATACATGTATTCCATAAGCCGACAGCCTATATACCGAACGTTCGGTTTATAGGCTGTCGGCATTTCACTACACGGAGACAGAGTCTCCATTCATAAAATTATGAATGGAGACTTAGTCTCGGTGTAGTAAAATGCCGACAGCCTATAAACCGAAGGTTCGGTTTATAGGCTGTCGGCTTATGGAATACATGTATTCCTATTGCTATTCTATAAACCGAACGTTCGGTTTATAGAATAGCATTAGGATTATATGTATTACATAAGCCGACAGCCTATAAACCGAACGTTCGGTTTATAGGCTGTCGGCATTTCACTACACGGAGACAGAGTCTCCATTCATAAATTTATGAATGGAGACTTTGTCTCCGTGTAGTGAAATGCTATTGTATTCTATAAACCGACTCTATTTCGGCTTATAGAATGCAATAGTACTACGAATGGACGAATGAACGAATGATTTTCGTTTATTAACCATTCGTTCATTCGGCTTTCGTTAGTTTAGCATTTTCGTTCTTCGTTTTTCGGACGAATGGACGAAAATGCTATTTTCGGACGAAAATGCATTCGTCCGAAAACGAATGCACATGTCTACTACACACATGTTTAATAGTGTCCTGCCTTAAAGGTTTGTAGTGTAGTGACAGCATTGTCTGTGCTGTATGTCAAATTTGTGAAAGGGACACCTCAGAGGAATAACAACAGCATGTGCCCATAAAATAAGTCATGTTTTTATGCCCTGTTCATTTTATTTTTAGAAATATTTTATATTGATAGAAATGAGTTTTATGGATGAAATGGGCACAGTTGGATCCTTTTAATAAAAATATTTATCTGTTTTGATTAGGGTGGGAACCGCACACTACCTGAGATATACAGAGGAGTGGTGCACACTAGGCATGGTTGTGAGTTGCTGCAGGGCCAGTGTGTAGTAGTATTCCCTCCCTCTTTCCTGAGGAGACATGGGTGTGTTTGCATGTCTGACAGACAGAGGTGAGGCTCAAGCCTGCAGATACGTTGCTGCGCTTGGATAAAGTAGAGTCTGCATTCCCTGCAAGCTGCCCCTGTGCTGCATGTAACATGTACCTCAGTTCCCTGGCTGTAGTATGACTGTGGTGCAGGTGAAGAGGAAGATGCAGTTCAGCTTAGAGAACGATGTGTCTCCTGCAGGTACAGTGCTGCCCTCCTTAGCTGTAGCCACAGCATCCAGGTAGCAAGGAGTAGCCTGATTTCTGGGCCTTTACCTTCTCAGAGGAGACAGGAGCTGCAACCCCCACCAATGGCCTGGTGCATACCTTATACCCATGGCCAATAGGAGACAGGCGTCAATTATTCTCCACATGTGCAAACAGTGCCAGTGTTCAGGGCAGGACACATGCCGGACTATAGCTAGACTTGGGCAGGTTCCTGTCTGTGGCCAGACTTAGGCAGGTGCCGGTACTGTCTGGCCGACTAGGGAAGTGACAGGGATACAAGAATACAAAGAAAAGACAGGAGAGAGCGTAAATCACAAACAAGTGAGCACAGTAAAAAGGATACAGGAATGACTGGTTACTGGATTAGCCTCCCATTAGGTTGACTCGTGACACTTAATATGGTAATTCCCCCCCACCCCCGCCCCCCACACCAAAGACACACAAATTCAGTCACTCCCATAAAAAACAAAAAAGGCCCTCTTTGGTTATCTAAAATGTTGCTTGGTATATACTATGTTCTGTATTTCTAAATGTAGATAGCCAGATGCCCTGTGTAACTCCTGTCAATTTGGTAGAAAAGTTAAATGCTTGTACAATCTTAAAAAAATCTAAAAGTTTGAAGCAACAGTTTTCCATTTATTCTTTAGTGCAACATACTGTATCATACTGAAAAGGTAAAAAAAATGTCAATGTGCTAATAAACACGCACTAAACTGAAGTATTCCGACTTAACCCCTTAGTGACATGACTTTTTTGGCTTGTCCGACGCTTGGTGACATGGGCTGTTTTAACATTTCTGAGGTGTTTGTGTTTTGCTGTAATTTATTTCTGTCTCATTTAGTGTACCCGCACAAACTATATATCATTTTTATCGTTATAAGAAGGGCTTTCTTTTGATACCATTATTTTGATAATAGCATATCATTTGATGTAAAAAAAATAATAAAATATGGCAAAAAAATTGAAAATTCTTTTTTTTTATGACTTTTATTTGAAAAATCGTATACTCATGTACAAGAGACAACAAAAAAACACTGCTAAAAAGTTTCTAATATATGTCCTGAGTTCAGAAATAGCCCATGTTTTTATGTTTTTGTGCTTTTTTATTCATGTTACAGGGCCAGAACTATAAGTGGTGCAAAGCTATTTTAAAATCCTTTCTTTCAAAATTAGCGATAGTGACATTGTAACACTGATTTCTGTACTAAATCCATGAATGACCCCCAACATGTACATATTTTTGAAAACTAGGCAACTCAGGGCATTTAACTTGGGGTATTTTGACACATTTCATGTAGCCATTTTACCACCAATCTATGCCAAAGTTTGCAGCAAAAAATCTTTTTTTTTAATTTTTCACATAGATTGCAATTTAGGTAAACATTACCTTAAAATGTGAAGGGGTATTTCCAAATAACACCTCAATATGTGTTCAGCAACATCTCCTGAGTACAGGGATACCACCCATGCATAGGTTTGTTGATTTGTTTTGGGGCTAAAAGGCCACATTTAGGGGGTGCGCATTTTGGTTTTCCAACTTGGAATTCTGACATGCAGTAACTTGTGCCCATGTCCCATTTGGGTCATTTTTGAAGCCAGAAAGTGTATTCTACCCCACAAAACCATATTTTTTTTTTAAACTAGACACCCTAGGGTATTTCAAATGGTAGTATTTTAACACTTTCCACTCACTAATTATACTACCAGCCTATGTCAATGTTTGGGGTAGTAATTTTTTTTCACATACATTGTACTTTGGGCATGAATTCACAGATCCTGTTATATGTCAGTGCCAAACAACACCTCAATATGTGTTCAGCAACATCTCCTGAGTACAGGGATACCCCCCATGTATAGGTTGGTTAGGTTATTTGGGGGTTAAAAGGCCACATTTGAGAGGTGCGCTTTTTGGTTTTCCAACTTGGAATTCTGACGTGCAGAAAACCTGCGCCCATGTCCCATTTGGGACATTTTTGAAGCCAAAAAGTGTATTCTATCCCACAAAACCATATATTTTTGAAAACTAGACACCCTAGGGTATTTCAAATAGTAGTATTTTAACACTTTCCATGCACTAATTATACTACCAGCCTATGTCAATGTTTGGGGTAGTAATTTTTTTTCACATACATTGTACTTTGGGCATGAATTCACAGATCCTGTTATATGTCAGTGCCAAACAACACCTCAATATGTGTTCAGCAACATCTCCTGAGTACAGGGATATCCCCCATGTATAGGTTGGTTAGGTTATTTGGGGGTTAAAAGGCCACATTTGAGAGGTGCGCTTTTTGGTTTTCCAACTTGGAATTCTGACGTGCAGAAAACATGCGCCCATGTCCCATTTGGGACATTTTTGAAGCCAAAAAGTGTATTCTATCCCACAAAACCATATATTTTTGAAAACTAGACACCCTAGGGTATTTCAAATGGTAGTATTTTAACACTTTCCATGCACTAATTTTACTACCAGCCTATGTCAATGTTATGGATAGTAATTTTTTTTCACATACATAGTACTTTGGGCATGAATTCACAGATCCTATTATGTGTCAGTGCCAAACAACACCTTAATATGTGTTCAGCAACATCTCCTGAGTACAGGGATACCACCCATGTGTAGGTTAGTTAGATTATTTGGGGGCTAAAAGGCCACGTTTAGGGGGGGTGCATTTCCAACTTGGAATTTTGACATGTAGTCAGCCTGCGCCCATGTTCCATTTGGGACACTTTTGAAGCCTGTCAAACTATTTTACCCCATAAAACCATATATTTTGGAAAATTCGACATCCTAGGGTATTTAAAATTGTGGTATTTTAACACTTTCCAAGTGCTAATTCTACCACCAACCTATGTCAAAGGGTTGGGATGTCATTTTTTCCCCACACACATTGTAGTTCAGGCAGGAATTTTCAGATTCTGGTATTTGCCACTGCCAATCAACACCTCAATATGTGTTCAGCAACATCTCCTGAGTACAGGGATACCCCCCATGCATAGGTTTGTTGGTTTGTATTGGGTCTAAAATTCCACATTTAGGGGGTGCGCAATTCCAACCTGGAATTTTGACATGTAGTCAGCCTGCGCCCATGTTCCATTTGGAACATTTTTGAAGCCGTCCAATGAATTTTACCCCATCAAACCATATATTTTTGGAAAATAGACATCCTAAGGTATTTCAAATGGTGGTATTTTGATACTGTACAGGTACTAATTCTACCACCAGCCTTTGTAAAAGTTTGTGGTAGTACTTTTTTGGGAGTTTTTTTTCCACATGCATTGTACTTCAGGCATGAATTCACAGATTCTGGTATATGTCACTGCCAAACAACAACCCAATATGTGTTCAGCAACATCTCCCGAGTACAGGGATAGCACCCATGCATAGGTTTGTTGGTTTGTTTTTGGCTAGAAGGCAACATTTGTGAGATGCGCATCTCAAAATTCCAACTTGGAATTTTGACATGTAGTCAACCTGCGTCCGTGTCCTTTATGGGATATATCTTTGAAGCCAGCCAATGTAATTTACCCCCACCAAACCATATATTTTTTTATCGGTAAACCCCCATCACTACTTGTGGCAAGGGCGCAGCAGCCACCAATACATCGCTAGATGATGTATCAGAAAGCTGAATAGGGTCAAAATCGAACCCTGAGTCCGCGGCCTCAGAATCAGTGCCTAAGCAGTGATCTCGAGCAAAGAAGGGGTTAATAGCTCTTAGAAGAGCCTATCTAGTACTGTAATACATTACAGTACAAAGAAATGAATCCATAAAACAGTGCAGACAGCAAAACATACTGTTGCTGTGCAAGATTACTGCTTACACAGTGATGAATGGCAGGGAAGGGGTTAATACACAGTGAAAGACTTTCATAAAACCTGACAATTTTATAAAATGTTATTTTATATCACTAATACTGATCTGTCTCTTTCCGTCACAAAAATGTAAGTGAGGAGAGGGAGGCAGATCAATATTTGTGAATATTGATCCGATTAATTTTGATCTGACCAGGGCGAATGGTGAGCTTAATTGAGAAATCACCAAACCTGCTTTGCCACTAATTCGCTGTTACTGATCGCTATGCGCTCAGGCAGCTTAAAAAAAAAAACTCAAATATTTTTACTTTACATGTAATCCCCTAGCGGGTATGTGTAAAAAAAATAAATAAAATAAAAATATGCAGACAGATAAAAATTGCTTTGGCGTCAATATTATTGCGTAAGCAGTGATCGACGGCAAATAAGGGGTTAATAACTCTTAGAAGAGCCTTTTTAGTACTGTAATAAATTACAATACAAAAAAAATGAACCCCTAAAAAATGCACAAACAGCAAAAATAAATGCGCTGATGTGCACGATCACTGCTTATGCAAGATCAGTGGCAGGGAAGGGGTTAAACGCAGGGAATTTCTTTAATAAAATTTTTTTTATTGTTTTATTATTTGTGTGTTGTGTATTTATTGTTTTTTTTTTACTTTTACTTACTTTTCTTTCTTTGATCTGTCTCTCTCCCTCACTAAAAAAAATGTGAGGAGAGGGAGGCAGATCATAACTGGTCAGATCAATATAGAGTTAATATTGATCTGACCAGTCAGTGGGGATGTTCAGGAGAGCATCCCCACTGCCTGTCAGTGTGCCTGGCAGTCACTGATTGCCTCTGTGAAGAGGCAATCGTGTGACAGCCAGAGAGCACAGGAAGCAGGTACTTCCTGCCTCCTGTGCTCTTGCCCTTAGAAGGGCAGCGCCATCTTTGTCACTCAGTGACCAAGATCGTGCATTTTTTTTTTTGTGTTTCTGATTGCCTCGACTTGCGGGGCAATCAGGAACACTTTCTGAGCATAGGAAGCGAAAGATTCGCTTCCTATGCTAATTTTTTTAATGCACGTGTTTTAAAGGCTCTGTGCCTTTAAAACCGGCATTTCTATCGCTCTCCGGAGCGATCGAAATGCAGACGGGCATTTTTTTTAGTATTGTACGATGCTTCCACACGGAAGCATCGTTACAATGAGGCTTGAGCACTGAAAGCGGAAAAACTCCGCTTTCAGTGCTCGTTTTGACACAGGACGGACTAGGTCCGTCCTGTGTCACTAACGCCTCGGCACCCAGGACGGACCTAGTCCGTCCTGTGTCGCCAAGGGGTTAAACTGTCTCAGGTAGTAGCCTCCTCTTTCTGCTCATTACCGTATCTCTGTCTCTAAAGGGAAAATATACACTGTTTGCTGGTAAAATTGGGCAGCTGACAGGCAGGAAGTAAAACCTCAGAGAGCACTGACTGTGGTATTAATTCAGTCACTTGACATTTAATATTGTTTTTACATATAATGTGAAGTATTTATATATTTGATGCTTGCTATTTTACACAGTGCAGTAGCTATCTTCACTTCCTTTCCTACATTAATATTTATTTTGTTTTTACAGCATTTGAACTAATAAGCCATCTTAGTTAAATTACGTGTCTTTACTCTATGAATAGCCTTTCAGCAGACTCAAGGTTAATGAAAGACTATCTTAAAGACTATCTTAAAGGGACACTCCCACCGCAGGAGATAAACACCTTATTTTATTTTTCCTTTTATATGCAATTAATTTAATCATATAAAAAAAAAAACAGTGGCACATGATTTATATATGTGTTTGTTTTAAATGACCAGGTTATCTAGTTACATCTTATGTAAGAGGTAGTGTCCGTTTATTTTCAAACCTTTAAAGCTTCAATTACGTTTAAAATGTATAATTTATTTTCCTGTCACCATTTATATTACCATGCTCATTAGGAATATTATCAAATCATACCGGCCAACTTTCTTTGGCAGACTCCCAGGCCTCTGCAGAACCTAAAGTAGGTGTACTCATGTATGGTTTAATTGTAGGGTGTAGAGGGTATATTTCTGTCAGGCCTATAAGAAATTGGCTAATGTTAAGTCTGTGGATGCAATAACAAAGTTGGTCATTTTCGTTTTAAGAAAAAGTGTCAACCCTAAGGCCACATGATGTCACGCAGTGTGAGACACTATGTGTGTCTGCAGTTGCTTTCCCTGCATTTTGCTTGTGTATGTATGTTAGACATTCACAGTTTCAAGGCAATACGGCCTGTGCATAGGCAGTATTAAAGGGCAACTGTCGGGGGAAAACATTTCTGTTTAATTGAAAGGATGTAGGCACTTTAAATAAATATGCTTTAATGAAAGAATACCCAAAAAAGCACATTATTGAGGCCTTTATGCTTCACGGGGGTTGCCATCTTGGGTAAGATGGGTCAGGTATTTTTTCATCTGACCCAAGATTCTAAACAACATGTCTGCCCCCTGATATAGCTATGCAAACAGAGAGCGCTCAATAAAGTGATTTATTTATATTTGTTCAATAAAAATCTCTATTTGAAATGTCTACACTTGATTACACAGAAATTACTTTTGTCCTTTAATACCAGGACCCGAATTTCATGGGACAGGTCATACTTGCCAACTTTGTTCAGTTGACTCCTGGGACAAAAGGGGCAGGGATACAAGGAGGGAGAGTCACACAACGTTTCGTTCTTCCAAAAGTTTGAGCTCCAGCCTCCCCAGATACATAGTTTAAATGCAATGCTGATTGTCACTGTGCTAAGCAATGTACATAGGCAGTATTTAACCCGGAACAAGAACGAAAAAATTGGTACTGTCCTGGAAAATTTACAACTGTTGACAATTATGTCAGTTTAATTACAATTATAATAACAAAAGGAATACCGTTAGCCAAAACAGATTTTAATTTCTTTCACATAATGTAGTTTAATCTGTAGGGTGACACAATGTCCCCCGTAAATTGGACCCAGCTGTTATCCACAAAACATTAACGTGGTCCCCTTAAGGTAGGTAGTATTATTACCATATTTGCTTGAATATAGGGCAAGTTTATTTCATAGCAAATGCTCTCACCTAATATTCAAGGTTTCCTTGTATCTGAAGATCCAAGAAAGAAGAAAGTCGACACACGGAGTTCCAGTGTGTATCAATTTTACTGTGCAATTCATCTGAAAACAGCATAGTCCGAGACTCAAAACACGTAAAGTGTTTCCTATCCATTTTTTCGTTGCTATGCTGTTTCCAGATTAATCACACAATAAAATGTATAGACATTGGAGCTCGGTGTGTCAGCTTTCTTCATTCTTGAATCTTTGGCTTCAAACACTGGTGGTGGGAGAGGCTGTAGCACTGGTAACGCCCACAAGCAGTGAGTAACCACTTCCCCCTTCCTCTTCCACATATATCAGAATTGAACCCAGACGTTTCTCTTGGGGGTTCTATTTTGTTTCAGTGCCTTGTATCTGTACCTGAAAAAGTGGTCCAATTGCAACACTGAGATTCCATGCAGATTTGTAGGGACATCGATCTCTCAGCACGGTATGACTTTGCATTTAACTGGCACATTCCAAACAGACATACCCTCTGCCTGCCCCCGAACATCTCTGGAAATCGAAGTGTAGGGGATCACATGACCTCTCCTGGAGAGAATGTCTGTGTGCCTGGGCAGTGCACAGACATCCAAAACTAGTTGTAAGTTAAGGAAGGGAGGAGGCAATTACTGGGCTGCAGTGGCAATTCCTGGGGTGCATGCAATAGGGGTGCAAACGGTAAGTGTGCAATATTGGTGCAGAAGCAGGTCCTGGGTTGCAATATTGGTGCAATGGCAAGTCCTACATGTACAATATGGATGCAATGGCAAGTAACATAGTAACACAGTAACATAGAAATTTAGGTTGAAAAAAGACACAAGTCCATCAAGTTCAACCCTTCTTCCTCTCATTTCAGCGTTTTGATCCAAAAGAAGGCAAAAAAAACCCTAAGGAAGCTTTTTCGAATGTTGCCTCCCAGGGGGGAAAAAAAATCCTTCTTGACTCCAAAAGGGCAATCAGATTTCTCCTTGGATCAAAAAGCTCTATTATTAATGCTTATTCTATTATTAATACCCCTGTATGTTCTGCTTTTCTAAAAAAAAAAACATCCAGACCATTTTTAAATGCATCTATTGTGGTTGATAGCACTACCTCTCTTGGCAGGGAGTTCCATAATTTTATTGTCCTTACCGTAAAGAATCCCTTCCTTTGCTGCCTATGAAATCTTTGCTCTTCCAGTCTCAGGGGGTGACCTCTTGTTCTTTGTACATTTCTATTAATGAACGGGTCCCTGAAGAGCTCCTTATATTGGCCCTGCACATATTTATATAATGTTATCATATCCCCCCTAAGACGCCTTTTTTCCAAAGTAAATAAATGCAATTTTTTAAGTCTCTCCTCATAACTAAGATCCTCCAATCCCCTTATTAATTTTGTAGCTCTCCTTTGCACTTTTTCTAGTTCCTTAATATCCTTTTTAAGGGCTGGTGCCCAGAATTGTACTGCATATTCAAGGTGAGGCCTTACCATTGATTTGTAAAGAGGCAAGATGATGTCCTCCTCCCGTGAATCTATACCTCATTTTATACATGCTAATATCTTATTGGCTCTTGCAGCTGCTGACTGGCATTGGGCACTGTTGCCAAGTTTGTTATCTACAATGATTCCTAAATCCTTTTCGTTAGTAGTTTTTCCCAGGGAAATACCATTTAACGTATATGTTGCTTTGTTATTATTTTTCCCATAATGCATAACTTTACATTTGTCTATATTGAACCTCATTTGCCACTTTCTTGCCCAGTTCCCCACTCTGTCCAAATCTTCCTGTAAATAAAAAATATCAAGATTAGTCTTTATTACCCTACCTAATTTTGTGTCATCAGCAAACACTGAGACATGGCACTCAGCACAACGTGGGAGATCATTGATAAACATATTAAAAAGAAGAGGTCCCAAAACAGACCCCTGAGGTACTCCGCTCACTACCCTGGTCCAATTTGAAGCTTTACCATTTACAACAACCCTCTGTGTTCTATCTTTTAGCCAATTTTCAATCCAAATACATAAATTTGCCCCCAATCCTATTTCTCTCAATTTGTAGAGTAACCTTTTGTGTGGAACTGTATCAAATGCTTTAGCAAAATCCAAATAGATCACATCAACTGCCACACCTCGATCTATATTTTTACTGACCTCTTCATAGAATGTTATTAAGTTTGTTTGACAAGACCTGTCTTTTACAAAACCATGTTGACTTTTACTAATTATATTCTGATTCAAGATGTATTCTTGAGTGTACACCTTTAGCAATCCTTATAATTTCCCCACTACAGATGTCAAGCTCACTGGCTTATAATTACCAGGCAGAGATTTTGATCCCTTTTTAAATATTGGAATGACATCCGCCTTTCGCCAGTCTGTTGGCACTATACCTGAACTGAACGAATCCCTAAAGATCATAAATATTGGTCTGGCCAGAATTATGCTTAACTCTCTAAGGAGATGTATACCATCTGGCCCTGGGGCCTTGTCTATCTTAACAGAGTTTAATTGCATAAACACTTTTTCCTGTGTCAGCCAATCCCATGTTTGCGGTGACTGTTCCATAACTTCCGGTAGCAGGGGCTCATCCATCTGTTCTTCCTTAGTATAAACAGAAGAAAAAAAAGTATTTAAAATGTCTGCTTTTTCTCTGTCCTCACTTACCAAATTTCCCATTTGGGATAACAAGGGCCCAACATTTTCCCTCTTTAGCTTTTTTCCATTTATATACTTATAAAAGATTTGGGGGTTAATTTTACTCTCCTTAGCAATCCTTTTCTCGTTTTCCAATTTAGCCATTTTAATTGCCTTTTTGCAGGCTTTGTTGGCATCTTTGTATTTTATAAATGATAATGTTGATCCCTTGCTTTTATAATGTTTGAATGTCATTTTCTTGTTTTGCATTTCCTGTTTCACGGTACCGGTAAGCCACATTGGTTTTGATTTGTGTCTTTTGTATTTGTTTCCCAAAGGTATATATTGGGATGTGTACTTTTGTAATGTGTGCTTAAAGGCATTCCACTTGTCTTCTGTGTTTAGTCCAGAAAACAATCGTTCCCAGTCTAAATGTTCCGTTGATGCCCTTAGTCCATCAAAGTTGGCCCTTCTAAAATTAAGTGTTTTGGTGGCGTAGTTACCAATTTGCTTTTTTGCATTAATCTCAAACGAAACCATGTTATGGTCACTATTGCCCAAGTGTTCTCTTACTTTGATGTTTGAGATAAGCTGCTCATTGTTTGTTATTACTAAATCCAGACAGGCATCCATTCTAGTTGGGGTGTCTACTAATTGTGCCATAAATGTGTTATTAAGCAGGTTCAGAAACTTGCTGCCCTTAGCGGAACTAGTTGTGCCACACTTCCAATCTATATCTGGGTAATTAAAATCTCCCATGATTAGAACTTCATTCAGATTTGCAGCCTTTTCAATTTGTAATAAAAGCTGATCTTCTCCATCAATGCTAATATTTGGTGGCTTGTAGCATACACCTACAAGTAATGTGCGATTCTTTTTAGCGTCTAAGCTAATCTCCACCCACAGAGTCTCCACATCAGTTGCAGTTACATCATGCACACCTTCCTTAATACTGGGCTTTAGTTTAGGATTTACATACAGACAAATCCCTCCCCCTTTTCTATTTACTCTGTCCTTTCTAAAAAGTGAGAATTAACTGACCAGTCGTGGGTCTCATCCCACCACGTTTCTGTGATTCCGATTAAATCATACTGTTCAGCACTTACCAGTATCTCCAGCTCACCCATTTTGTTTGTCAAGCTTCTTGCATTTGCTAAAAGACATTTGAGATTACTACCCATTTTCTGTTTAGTTGACAAACACGTAATGCCCGCAGGTTTAATTGTATGTACCTCCCTATGATCTATGTTAACCCCACCAGCGCTTTCCTCCTCCTTTGCCATAGCTATACCCACCTTCCAATCTACTCTAGCTGCCATTGCCTCATTTCGATCTTGACCCTCCCCCCCCAGAGCTTAGTTTAAAAGCTCACCTGACCCTCTAGCCAACCTCTCCCCTAATACTGCAGCCCCCTCATCATTGAGGTGCAGCCCATCCCGTCCAAAGAGTCTGTAGCCAACTGCAAAGTCTGCCCAGTGCTCTAAGAACCCAAATCCCTCTTGCTTGCACCACCTTCGCAACCACGCATTAATCTCTCTAAGCTCCCGTTGTCTCCCTGACGTAGCGCGTGGTACTGGTAATATTTCAGAGAATATTACCTTGGAGGTCCTTTCCCTTAGCTTCTTTCCTAGTTCCCTAAAATCATTTTTAAGGACCCCCCACCTACCATTTACTTTGTCATTAGTACCAATGTGTACTATGACCGCTGGATCATGCCCAGCCCCTCCCAATAATCTGCCTACCCATTCCGCAACATGCCGAACCCGAGCACCCGGGAGACAACATACAGTTCGGCATTCAGGGTCCTGGCGACAGATTACCCTATCTACCTTCCTAATAATAGAATGTATGTGCCATGTAAGTACAATGGCAAGTTATATGTGGGAAGGAAAAGGGGATATGGACAAATAAATCTCTATTCTGTACCTTTGGTACAAACTCTATCGAAATCCTGTATTGAGCAGAGAACCTTAAAAAGTTAACTACATAGAATCCGTAATATTTGTCAAGTCTGTAATATGTGCTGAACCTGAAAGGGTGAACTGCCCTAAATTTTCAAAACCTGTTAATTCTTTATTACAAACTTGCTGCAAAGCTAACACAGCAGTGACTGGACAGATAATACGTACTTTATAAAAACTGCACTGCACCAGTGCAAGCTGTTAGCTTTTTATATGTGGAAAGGAAAAGGTGTTATGGACAAAGAAATCTCTACTTCGCACCCTTGATACAAATTGTATTGAAATCCTGTAAGGAGCAGAGAACCTCAAAAAGTTAACTACATAGAATCCGTAATATTTGTCAAGTCTGCAATTTGTGCTGAACCTGTAAGGGTGAACTGCCCTAATTTTTCAACACCTGTTAACTCTTTAGTACAAACTTGCTGCAAAGCTAACATAGCAGCGACTTGACAGATAATATTCACTGTATAAAAACTGTACTGTACAAGCCCAGATATCCTACGTGGAACCAGTGCAAGCTGTGTATTTTTCATATGTGGAAAGGAAAAGGTGTTATGGACGAATAAATCTCTACCTTGTACCCTGGGTACAAACTGTTTTGAAATCTTGTAATGAGCAGAGAACCTCAAAAAGTTAACTACACTGATCTGTAATATTTGTCAAGTCTGTAATATGTGCTGAGCCCGCAAGGGTGAACTGCCCTAATAAATTTCTCCCTAAAGGGGAGGGCCTTCTTTTTTTTTTTTAACCCAGCTGTAAAGCAAAGCCATTTGGGTTTATTTAAAGCTGTGTTTAAGGGGCAAATCTACAATATAGCAAATCCTGCATAGACTTAAGGCACACAAGCACAAGATTGAATTTTTAAAGCAAACAGGAAATCTCTTTATTAAAAGCTCCCTATTTCCAAACAAGTCGAAAGTCTATTATATTCTATCTACATAGTACTACGCGGCAATACTCAGGCATTACTAGAGCGGAACTTCTGGTTGTATAGTCAGCTGAGAGCCGAAACATAGCACTGCTTTACCCTCCTGCATCAATATTCAACGTCAACTCAGTACCTTTTTATATAAAATAAAATCAGATACAACTACTGCATTGGTACTAAACCTAAGTGTGTTACTATCTGGCGCTAAAGCGCCAGACTGCGGAAATAACATTTATTTGAATCAGCAGGAACTCAACTTTTTGCAGTCTGAGGAAATCAAGCACTCAACTACCTCAAGAATCTAGAAGGGGAAAGTAATTACTGGCTACATTTTATTAACTCAGCAAGATAGGAATACATCGCGAAAATGCCTCCCAAATCTGACAAAACAGAGAAAAGCAAAAACACCTAGAAAGTGGGGAAACCCCACCCCATTGAGACATACTATTCCCCTAAAGCTCAAATGAACATCTCTGCAGCAACAGACAAGAGCTCGCCAGATTGGATCTCAGAGTCATCTATACAAGAAACAACAGCATATATAACTCAATCAAACTTGATAACAGCTCTGGACTCATTATATTCAAAAATTAAAATAGACCTGGATATAAACTTCGCAAGTTACAAAGACGAGTTATCCCAGATAAAATCTGCAATTTCTTCTCAATCTATGGAAGTGTCTGCACTGCATGCAAAATTAGAAGAAATCCAAACAAAACAGGAACAAACAACCATTGAAATTCCAAAACTGGAGATGAAGCTGGCAGACCTGGAAGACCGTTCACGCAGACAGAACCTAAAAATACGGGGTATTCCCGAGGAAGTCACTGATCTGTTTGCCTTCACAAAAGATCTTTTAACTACCTACATAGATCCTACTTTAATTCACCATTATGCGATAGAAAGAGCACATAGGCTACCAAAACCATCTACTATCTCACAAACAAAGGATCCTAGAGATCCTAGAGATGTTTTAGTCTGTTTATGCAGACTAAAAGAAGAACTAATGAGGGAATTTCGGAAGGATCCATCCAAAACATCTAAATTTGCATTTTTGAAATTATATACGGACTTATCATATTATACAAGACAAGCAAGACAAAAATATTCAGACTCCACTACCTGTTTGCGAGACATGGGAATCAGGTACTCTTGGGGATTCCCAACAAAACTAAGAATCTCCTATCAAGACAAAATCCACATCTGCTATGACCCACAACAAGCGAGAGACAAGATTTCTATGTGGGGCCTGAAAAGGCCATAGAACTTACTTCGTTGGTAATCTAATCCAGAGACAGGAATTCGAACTAGGAGAATAGAACAATTAAAGGGGAAGAGTTTAAAAGTGAAGAAAGTGGGGCGGTTGAGGGAGGGGAAAGAAAGGAAAGAGAAAGGAAGGGAGGGTGGGGAGGGGTGAAGGGGAAGAAGGAGTAAGGAAATAGGGAAGGTTGTAAAACATGATGAAAGGATAAATAATAAGCTGGGGGGTTAAGGACGCCAGGGAGACTAGGCGGTCTCTACCGCCTATTTAAGGTAATGGGGAATTGAAGTGGGGAGATATAGGAGGAGGATAAAGAGATTAGAGATGAAGGTCTATCAATTTAAAGCAGGGCAAATAAAGTATGATAATAAGAATAAGAGCATGGAACTAAGGTTGGGATTTTCAGACAAGCTGCCCCCATGGGGAATTATAGGGAATTAAAATAAAGCCCTGGATATCTATACATACATATAACCAGCAGCGAAGATAGTGCCTATAAGTATTTTGAAGGATGTAAATCAGCATAGGCAACCCTTTATTAAAGCTTAGCATATTACAAAGCACAGGTCGGGAAGGGGGAATCAGGGGTAAGGGTGGTAAGAATTGATTAAACATTAAAAATTAATAAATTATGGTTGAATGGTAGTGCACCAAACACGTAATGAGTTTAGGTAAATAACTTATAGCACAGAGGGAGGAATTTATATAGGTAGATTAAGTGGGGCTGGTAGGGATGGGGTAAGAAATAAGTAATGGAAATTAATACGCACTATATATTCACTAGTCACATCACATAGAATATATAGAATTAAGAATTATGGTAAGATGATATATTAGAATATTGAACACACACACTAGTTGGAATATAAGTAAAGTTTAATTTAAAAAGTAAGGGAACATACCAATTAGATGTATTAATCGATGGACACAGGGGATTATAGATTAATTGAAGTAAAATGATGCACTAAGCACGGCAAATTCACTTGAGAAGCAATACCAGCTTCTTGTCTGCTGATTTGGGTAGACTAGGCTTGCGGGGCTATCATCTAGAATGGGGCACTGTTAAAGCAATGTTTGTATGCAATGTTGATATTGAGGGAACAGATGTACAATGTCCTATATTGCTGATGGAAAGCAGAGTTGCAACTTAGAGGATATGATGACTGGGAGTTTCCAATTTAATGATTCATTTAGATGAGTCTTAGCAATTGAATATTGTAAATATGTAACTGCAATTGAATCTTCTTATTTCATATAAGCCCATTTTCACCCCATATCCACCCCATCCCAGCCCAATGATCATTATGTGTATATATAATAATTAGGGAACATAGCTTAAGGACTTGCCCCATTGGCCTAGATCTAATTGGGAAAATTGTGGAGCAGCTCCCCAGACGTTTGCCACGCCCGTCCCCGATGGTATGGGGACTTGTTAGTTCGGTTCAACTTCCTTTGCTGCGGCGGATAAGTTGTCTCCGTCGCTTTGGAAACCGGATTTTGTTAAGTCTATGGGAATGTATGGATGTAGATTTGAATTGTGTGTGTGTGGGGGGGGGGGGCGGGGTGGGCGAACGTGCAAAATATAAGTTTTAATGTCCCTTAAAATTCTATCAATAAACGCCCAGGGATTAAACTCGCCCTACAAATGATCTTATCATTATTCTAGAATTGATTATCTTTTTGTGATGGGCCCCATGCTGGATAGATGTAGGTCCTCCAGCATTGGGCCCATCACATGGTCAGATCATGCCCCCATCTTTCTGGTTATTAACACAGATCAGGCATATAGAATGAGGAAGAGATGGAGGTTGAATGAGAATATTCTCGAGTCGACTGAAAGTAAAAAAAGATCTGCAGGATCAAGCAAAGTTATATTTGGAACTTAATGATGGTCCGGAAATATCCGAGGGCACGCTCTGGTGTGCAATGAAATGTGTATTAAGGGGACATCTAATTAAGAAAGATATCTGGCTGAAGAAGCAGAGGGGTAAAGATCTACCAGAACTTTACGCCATATTAGCACCGTTGGAAAGACAACATAAACTGAACCCAACTAGGGAAGCTACAGAACAAGTACAGTCGATCCAGAAACAAATTATTCAAAGACTTACGTTAAATACAGACTTCGCTCTATCTAGACTAAAAAATAAATGGTACTATAGTAACAATAGAGTGGGGAAGGAAATGACTAGGAAAATTAAATTGCAAAACGCAGCGAATAGAATAAAAAAAATAATATATGAAAGACAGGAATGTATTTCACCTCCACAGATTGCGGAATAATTTAGGAAATTTTACCAATCTTTATATAATCAACCAAAACTAAACTCCTCTTTAGAAGAGGTTACTAAATATCTAGAATCCCTGAACCTCCCAAAACTATCTAAACAGAAACTGGACAAGTTAAATGGTCCAGTTACAGTATCAGAAATAAACAATACAATTAAAGATCTAAAAAAAGGGAAAGCTCTTGGCCCAGATGGGTTTGCGACCTCATTTTACCAAGTCTTAAATCCAACGATCTCCCCGATCCTAGCCAGACTATATAACTCAATAAACCCAAATAAAGAATTTCCAACGGAAATGCTGGAAGCTTCAATATTACCAATTCCGAAGCCAGGGAAGGACCCCAACTACGTAGCAAATTATAGACCTATATCCCTGATCAATCTTGATATTAAGATCTACTCAAAAATATGGGCCAAATGATTAAAGGGCATGATCGTGGATCTGGTCCATCCGGACCAATCCGGATTTATTCCAGAAAGAACAGGAACCGATAATATCCGGAGAGTCTTAGGCATAATTGAGGCCATACACCAGAATGCAGAAAAAGCCTTCGATAGAGTAGACTGGAGATTTATGTGGGAGACTCTCCGGACGTTTGGTCTGAGTGGCAAAATACTTGATTCTATAATAGCTTTGTATTCAGATCCACAAGCAAGAATAGAGGGTCCTTCACTGGCTTCTGACTTGTTCAGCATTAAGAACAGAACTAGACAGGGCTGTCCACTGGCTCCTCTTCTGTATGCCCTGACTATCGAACCTTTGGTACAACATTTGCGTCAGGCCAAACAGATAGAGGGCATTCAGATTGGAGATCATGACCATTTAGTAACTCTATATGCAGACGATATAATCCTTACTATGTCGTCTCCAGAACACTCGATTCCGTAACTACTCAACTCTGTAGACAAATATAGCTTAATGTCCAACTAAAGCCTAAACCTGGCCAAAACGCAGACCATTCCTTTTTTTTTTTACCCTTATCAGTATGGTCTTCTCCAAAAATGTAATAAACAAAGAAGGGAGCTTGACTATATTGATTATTTGGGGTTAAAGGTACCACCGCAGGTAGAGAATTTGGTAGAATTAAACTACTCCCTTCTGTATAGGGAATTACAAGACGAGAGTAAGCACTGGGCCAGGACTGAATTATCATGGATGGGACGAATAAACATCTTAAAAGCGTATATTCTTCCAAAGCTTACCTATCTGCTTAGAGTCATTCCACTTAATGTTCCAACAGAGACTCTAAGGTAATTCGATCTATTATTCTCTAAGTTTGTCTGGGACGCAAAGAAACCGAGAATACACGCTCAAAACCTAAAACAAACATCTCAGAATGAGGGCCTTGGCTACCCCGATATCAGTAATATATACAGAAGCTGTCAGATCACACATTTAACTGAATGGAAAAAGGCGATTTCCATTAACCCCCCCTGCTTAAATATAGAGCAATCACAAACTCATATAGTGGATCTATCTTTGATTTGCTGGATGCCACAAAAGGCATTTAAGAGATTAGAGATCGCATCCAAAATAATTAAGGACCTTATGTAAGTTTCATATAGAACAAAAAAATCATTAGGTATCGGTAATGCACTTTCAAAACGTCCCCCGATTCAGGTGGTCTCCCTCTGTATCTCAGACTTGAATCTGCAATACTGGAGGGATATAGGTATTAAGTGTATTGGGGACCTATATAAAGACAACCATCTAATCCAGTTTCCGGACCTACAGTGGATATTTAATATTGATTCATGCCAGATTTTCACTTATCTTAGAGTGAAGAGTTTCCTGGCAACTTACCCTCCCGCGGATCATCCGTGATGGGATGCCCTTCTGGAAAGCCCCTCAGTAAAGAACGCAATTGCTAAGATTCTGAAACTACTGGATTCTTTTGCTCAAAGAGGCAAATCTAAGGCAATTCTTCAATGGGAGAAAGACATGGGTCATTCCCGGATGAAGTATGGTGTACGACGTGGGGGGAGACTAGGAGGGCATCCCATTGCGTGAACATCCAGGAGCAATTTTATAAGTTAGTAAATAGATGGTATCTAGTGGCAAAATTTAATGCAGATGGGAATGATCTATGTTGGAGGTGCCTTAAGCAGAAGGGTTCTCAACTACACATATGGTGTGAGTGTAGGGCCCTGGATATATATAAAAATAAGCTAAAGTGGGTTTTGGATATGGTACTCTCCAGAAAAATAGAAGTAACTCCACACAGGGTTCTCTTCCACATTGATCTACCATGTAAAGACCGGTACGAAAAAACTTTGTGTATAAATATTCTATTGGCATTTAAAATCTGCCTCTCGAGATACTGGAGGAGGCCTGAGATACCATCCTGGTCCGAATTTAGATCCCAAGTTGATTTCCAGGCGTCCTCGGAAAAGTACTTTTATAGAAGCATCTCAAAGACCTTACCTAAATACGAAAGAATATGGCAAGCGTGGTCCAGGATACAGGAGTAGTAAAAGATAGCAAGATAATCACGGAGGAGAGCAGGTAGAGTTCTGGGCAGCCCTGGACGAATTATAAGCTACATAATGGCGGGACTAGACAAAGCTAAAGGTTCGGCATAATAAAGAATAATATAAAAAATTTAAAAAAATGAGAAATCTATTTTTTCAATAACATTTTTATTAAATACATGAACAAAGTTAACATGTGAAGCAATATTTACTAGCAAAAAATTTTTCTGAAAGGGCCGTCTTATACTTAGGCCTTTTCTGATTTTCATTCACTAAGTTCCAAAGTTTGGGGTTTTTTATATAGGGTCTATATATTTGCCAGCATTATATTTCACTTTATATGAATGTTCTTTCTTGATTTCATCAACTGTGGTAAGTGCACATTTGCACCACTTTCAGTAGGCAATCACAGAGTTTCTATGTTTCCTTCACACATTATTGTTATACACATATTATGAATCAGTGCCAAATTTTAGTTTTTTTTTATACTTATTTTGGAAATGTGTGAATGTCAAATAAAACAATTTTCACTTAAAAGTTTGCCCTGAGAAATGGTACTCTTCCAGAAAATATCTAATTTTAATTAATCATTTTAACACATTACATATAATTTCTTTTGACCTATTTTGTCATTGATTGCATAATTATTCTTTATACATGTTGTAAACTCGGATTTCAAAATTACAAAGATGGATTTCCTTTTAATATGCTGCATAGTTACATATTTTATTAAAGGTCTTTTTCCCCAATAACATCAGGTATAATTAGGATTTATACATTTTAACACATATTGTATAATTGCAGTTGTTATATTTTTAACTCAAATGCATAATTATGTTTTATACATTTTTAATGCGCAATGCACAATCACAATAGATTTATTTGTTTCCTACTAAATAGTTACAATTCATAATTCATGTCCTCAACCATAGGGATTGATTCTGTTTGTAATGAAAACGCGTAGATGTCGTAGTTTACACAGTTTTGAAACGCGGCTTCAATAAAGTTTGTTAAAAAAAAAAAAGCGACTTTATTTATCCGCGCGGCTGGAGGGGAGCGCACAAAGCTTCCCTCAAAGCCTCCAACCGGCTTAACGGATTTTTTTTTTTTTTTACCTGGCATGACCCTGGCCCCCTGGACCATACTGAGGGGCAAAATCCTGACATATTAATTGACAAATTCCTGGCATATTAATTAGCATAACCCTGACATATTGAGTGACAAAATCCTGGCATATTAATTAGCATAACCCTGACATATTGAGTGACAAAATCCTGGCATATTAATTGGCATAACCCTGACATATTGATTGGCATAATCCTGACATATTAATTGGCATAATTAAAGTTCATAATATGACCACGCCCACCTTTGGGCGCCAAAAGAAAACCTGCACCCAGGCGCCCATGACCCTAGGGTCGGCCCTGCCCTAAGCCTATTTCAGTTAATTTGTACAGTAACTTTTTAAGTGGGAACGTATCAAATATCTTAGCAAAGTCTAAATATGTCCCATCCAACGATGCACCCCTATCTATATTTTTATTCACTTCTCCATAGAAAGCAACTAACTTAGTTTGACCAGATCTGTCTTTCACAAAGCCGTGTTGGCTCCTGCTAATGAAATTCCTGTTCAAGATGAAATCTTCAATATTTTTACATTGCAACCCTTCAAACAGTTTCCCCACGTCAGATGTCAAGCTTACAGGTCTGTAATTGCCTAGCTGGAATTTTGATCCTTTTTAAAATATGGATACCACATCGGCTTTACACCAATCTTTAACGGTCATGGCCTGGCTTAGCTTTTTAGGTACCCGTTGGTGTATAAGATCTAGCCTCGGGGCTTTGCCTACCTTGACTCCATTTAATTGTTTTAACACATTTTGCTTGCTGTGACTGTACTGTAAAAAGTAGCTAGCAGGTTCTTGCCCATTGGTTCTTCCTTGGTAAAAAAAAAAAAGAAGAAGAAAATAAAATATTTTAAATATCTGCCTTTTCTCGGTCCCCATTGACCATCTAACCCATTTCAGATAGAAAAGACACAACATTATCAGTCTTCATTTTTTGTCATTTATGTCATTGGTCATTTAGCAATTATTTTTTCATTCTCCAATTTAGCTAATTTAATCACCGTTTTACTGGCTTTGTTGGCATATTTAGATTTGTTCGCTTCATAATGTTTGAATGCTACTTTCTTTTTATTTGTTTCCTGATTTACCTTACTGGTTAGCCACATGTGTTAAATGATTGGTAATTTATTATTTATTTTGAAAACCTGGACTATTTTTTTTTATTAAGATCCCTGTAGTGTTTTTGAAACTTCACCATCTAACCAGTCCATGAGTCATATGTTGGTTTGCAACTTGTTGCTGCTGGTACACAGGTTTACAATCTGAGCTCACACTGTTGGATAACACAGATAGAGATAGCTCGAGAACTTTTCCAACCACTGCTGTCAAGACTTCATTCTCATCTTGTTAGCTCCACACCCTGGGAGACAGAATTTCTCTTTTGCCCTTACGCAGAAAGGAAGTTTCCATTCCAGAAACAAATTGTACATTGCCTGTCAGTGCTAAAATCCACCCGTTGCTTTATCTCTTGGTGCATGGATGTGATGTTTGACCCTGACAGTGCGACAATCGTTTACTTATAAAAAGTTCAGAAGGGCAATAATTCACAATTTGTTTTATTTCAGACCTATATATAAAAAAATCAACGTCATGTTTTTGTAGCTATCTTTGATTAACTCTTTCAGTTCTAGCCTTGTGTCCAGTGAAACTGTTATTAACTTCTGTGCAGTTAAAGCAAGGGAGATGGATATACAAAGCATTCTAAGCATACAAGTGATATTACAATAAAAATTAGGATGTTTTTCCTTTTATATATATATATATATATATATATATATATATATATATATATATATATATCAAAACAACACACAAGTGAAAACGTGCGCTGTGACCCAACACTTCAAAACACACAACTCAGGAAAAATAAATAATAAATTGTTACCCTTAAAGTAAATCAGTCTTAAAGTAAATCAGCTCAATATTCAATCCGAAGGGAAAAAAATAAAACAAAACAGAACAGAAATAATATAGTGTAGTATATCACATAAAAGTGCTGATAACAAATAATAAGTGAGAACACACTCACATCTTCCTGAGCAGAGATCTGCTCAGTCTATACAGCATCCAGGGAGCCCACCAAGGGGTTAAAGATCCAACAGGTTCACAGAGGAATCCTAGGCAGCTTATTCAGGGTAGCAGACCCAGAAGGTACTCCCAGCAGTAGTATAAGAGAGGGTAAGGAGGAGACTATTTAGCTTCAACGATTTTAATACCAATAAAAACATATAAAGAATCTTACATTCAAAGATCCACTTGAACAGTACATATATAGAGTCCCAGTAGCAGTCTCCTCTTGTCCACAACGCGTTTCACCCCCAAAGTAGGGCTTTTTCAAGTTTTTTTTTACACTTGAAAAAGCCCTACTTTGTGAGTGTGTTCTCACTTATTATTTGTTATCAGCACTTTTATGTGATATACTACACTATATTATTTCTGTTCTGTTTTGTTTTATTTTTTTCCCTTCGGATTGAATATTGAGCTGATTTACTTTAAGGCTGATTTACTTTAAGGGTAACAATTTATTATTTATTTTTCCTGAGTTGTGTGTTTTGAAGTGTTGGGTCACAGCGCACGTTTTCACTTGTGTGTTGTTTTGATTTGTTTATTGCCAGGAGTGAGACACTGGTAGAATTTGCTGCAGCTGTTTCCACCACAATTGGGCGCAGTGTGTTTCTCTCTTGTTTCATATATATATATATATATATATATATATATACATACATGGCTGGCCTTAATTTTTCAGGCGCCCTGTGCAACCCACCCCCGCGACGCCCCCCCTTTCTCCTTATGTCTTCCCATGTTTGTCTCTTTCTTCTTCCTTGACATGTCTATCTCTCTCCAATCCCCCCGTTTGATGTCTCTCTCCCTTCCTATGTATGTCACTCCTCTCCCCACCCCAATGTCTTTCTGTCTCAATCATCCTTCCCTCATATCTGTTCTCTCTCCTCCGACTCATGTTTATTATAACTCATTCCCCTCCCTGTACCTCTTTTCCTCTCCCCACATCTCTTTTCTCTCCTTCCCCTCCCCATATCTCTTTCCCTCTCCTCCCCTCCCCATATATCTTTCCCTCCCCATATCTTTTTCCCTCTTCCTATATCTCTTTCCCTCGCCCCCTCCTCCCCATCTCTGTTCTCTTTCCCCCTCCTCCCCATTTTTGTTCTCTCCCCTCCTCTCTTGTCTCCCCCCTCCCGTTATCCCCCTCCTCTGTTCTCTCCCCCTCTTCTGTTCTCTTCCCCTCCCCCATCTCTTTTCTCTCTCTCCCCCTGCTCACACTCTTTGCACGTAGTGATGATAATCACTAAGCGCGGGGAGCATGAGGAGCACTTACTGAGCTCTGTGTGTGTTTAACACACAGAGCTTACACTGCCTGCGGTTCCCCCGTGAAGCAGACGCTGCTCTGCTTCACAGGGTTGGGGCGGAGCTCACACCCGGTGAGGTCCGCCCCCTCCCCGGATCCTCCTGTGCTTCTGTGCAGAGTGCTGGCGAGGGAAGATCTTCTGATCTCCCCAGCCAGTGCCTCAAACTTTTTTTTGTGGATGTTACTTTGACATGTACCACCTACCATGTACACACTTTATTGGAAATGGCATTACATGATGGCATTGGCCACTATAAGTAGGATAAAATGCCCTGCCACAAAGCAAAAATGATTTCAAGGTGTTGACTTGGCCAACACACCTTTAGAGGTCTAGTGGAGTCCATGCCTCGATGTGTCAGGGCTGTTTTTGTGGCAAAGGGGGACCTACATAATATTGATACCACAATTTAGTAGTATTGCTGAATAACATGCAACTTATTGTGATTTTACTGTGTTTTCTCTTTTATATGGTGGAGACGTGCTGTACATAGTATTGTTCAAAAGTTTAGGGTCACTTAGGAATTTCCTTGTTTTCCATAAAAACATACATCAAATGAGTAGCAAAATAAATAGAAAATACAGTCAAGACATTGACTTTTAACACTATAAATTTGGAGTAGCCAACCGATCGGTTAAAAAACCAAAAACAATAAATAGATAATGTACGGTTCATAATTCCCTAAACCCTCTTTCCTCCTCCTTTTTCTTTTCTATATAGTTTATATTCCCCTTTTCTTTCTATAAATTTATTTAAAAACATTTAAAAAAATGTTAACAGTCAAATATTTCTAATAATTACAAATTTTTATAGCTAGTTAGTTTTATACTATACTATTAATATTTACATGTTTTATATAATATATATATATATATATATATATATATATATATATATATAAATATATATAATATATCTGTATAACTCCATATATTTATTATTGATATACATATATATGATTTTATATATATAATTATATAAGTGTATTTATTATTATCATTATTTAATATTTATTAAATGTATAAAATATTATGTACTGATAACTGTACTTAACGTTTTTTACTATGAAAGTATGTAAATGTAATATTACTCAATACATTTTAAAAAAAGGAGTGAATGTTCAGAAAATGGGCCTTTGTATTTGGCCTATGTATTCCATGAAAAATCAGCCATTTCCAGCTTTAATAGTCATTTGCAACATTTACAATGTATACACTGTATATCTGTTCAATTTGAGGCCCTACCCTTTCCGAAATGGATTTGGATCTGGCATAATAGCCAAATCGAAGGGATAACTGAAATTCGGCTACACAATTCTGATCTGAATCCGCCATTCAGGCCATCGGAACCCAAATCTTCAGGGCCATTCAATTCGGGACTATTTTGCTTTGAAAACCATAGGTTTTGAGCTGCACAACAAGTGGCCATCAACCCTCAATACAATTCAGATTCAGGAATGATTGGAGGATTACAAACATTTCAATCCACCTTCTTTGAGAAAGCATTTTGGAAACAAAATCGATAAATATTTTAACAAAAAAAAAACCCTTCCCGGTGCCAGTAGACATCTGCTGGCTCCATAAATAAATGTAAAAACCAAAAAAGGTGGGTCAGGGCTAGTAATATTATAAATGGGGCTGGGAAATGACAAAATGATTCCCAGCCCCTAAACTGTACATGGGGCCCCAGATCCCGCTAATAAATAAATTATTGCCCCTCTTGGGGTCTGGGGCTGGCCAATGGAGCCAGACACCAATAGTAAATTAAATGATTCAATTAATCCCTACCTATCCCCCTACCTGTAGCTTTCCCAGGTAGGGGGGGGGACGATTCATTTGTATTAAAAATAAATCACCAATTGGGTGCCTGGAGGGTGGGCAATGAAAATCCCCAATAAATAAAATGATTACCTGTATCCCTGTTCCAGCGGAGATACACAGCGCCCTCGATCCTCATCTTCTGGCACAGGGAATTGTGCCACCAAAAAATACACCTAGTCTAATAAAAAATCGTGCTGTCACCCATTTTTTTTTTTTAAATGTGAGTTTCCCTGTTCTAAGCATTGGTCCCCGGCGGGAGACAGATGCATACTAAAATCTCTCCTCTGAGTGGGGATTTCATTTGAAGAAAAAGCCTTCAATTCCAGCTTTCCCATTGGCTGGGTTTTGAAAACAATGTTAGCCATTCAGATGTCCCATTTTATAAGGGGGCGGGGTCAGGGATTTCATTTTTTGTGGCCCCACTGTGGCCACATTTTTTTTTTCATTTTGTGAGGAACTCAGCAATGTCCATAATAACCAAATGTGTCCTGAAATGAGCCTCTATTATCCAATAGAAATCTTTTAAATTTATAAATCTTTATTCAATTATTATTCAACATATATATCCATAAATATCAAAAAGATAAATACATACACATCTAGACATACATATATATCAGAGTTAGCAGACATCTGACAAAGGGTGCACTGTGGCTATAAACCGCCCGTAAGAATAGATACAGGTTCATAAAGTGCACAAAAACAAAACAGACAAAATCAAACGACAATTCCGCCAGGATTTGCCACGTCTACCTCCCGTCCGTCCATCCCCACGCCGTAGGTACAACCCATGCTGGACTAATCGCATAGAGTTAGACTCAAGGCCACCCACAGAAATCTATGGGGATGATAAAGTCTACTTTTGGCTTGGTGTATTTCAATCTTTCTACTTTACGCCCAACTGTCTCTCTCTCTTTTTCAGACACCCTGACACACACACTCACACACATACACTTACACAAACACCCTTACACACACACCTAGACACACACTGACACACACACATAGACCCTACATACACACTGACACACACTTATGCAGACACCCTGACACACACACCTAGACCCTAGACACACACTGACACACACACACTTACAAGGACATCATGACACACACACCTAGACACACTGACACCCACACCTAGACACACACTGACACACACACATACACTTACGCAGACACCCTGACACACACAACTAGACACCCTGACACCCACACCTAGAAACAGATTGACACACACACCTAGACACATACTGACACCCACACTTAGACACACACTGATGCAAACACATACATTTACACAGACACCCTGACACACACAACTAGACACCATGGCACACACAACTAGACACCATGGCACACACACCTAGACACCCTGACACACACACTTACACACATTGAGACACCCACACGCAGTCACACTTACATGCAGACACTTTCACACATTTGTTCAATTTTTTTTAGCCAAAAAATAAATAAAAAAATCTTTATACTGTTGGTTCCCCTCCCTGCTTAGCTACCTTTATTTGCAGGGTGGAGGACCTTTCTGACAGCCAAACATAGAGTGTGACAGGGGCCCGTCGTGCTGTGCTCAATGTGACTAGGAGGTGCGGTTAACTCGAGGAGGTGCAAGGGAGAGAGCTCCCCATAACAACTCTTCTCCTCCAGATCGGCCCTTACCCCCACCTTGGATTCGGGGCTATAGCCCCAGTAGCCCACTCCTAGAGACCCACTGTATTTGCCCATTTTGGCCAAATTGCAAGGCTATTAAGGGCCACATAGGGGCATATTGTGTAGCCCGGAATTCGGCTTCCGATATTACCCTGAATCTTTCCAAACTTTTGGCCAGTTACACTCAGTGTCATATATTGGCATATTTTTGTAAAGTTGCATATGTGCGCTGTCTAATAGACAGTAGGAATATAAGAAATGGAGGGGGGGGGCTGCAATTACATTGTCCAATGGGAAAAAGCGGCCATAAAGTTGGCAGATATGCATTTAAATAGATATAATAATTTTGGCCAAGTGTTTTTGCTCAGATGTTCTCTGGTTTTCAAGTGCTTCCTGTGGATGTTACCAATGCCTAGCATCCACTGGATGTTACTATTCTCCAAGCTAAGGCATTTTATCTATCAGCATGAAAAGCAGAGCTGACTCCACCGGGAATTGGATCTACAAGCCTAAGGGTTGAACAGATTTTACAGACGGTGTATTAACCCACTGAGCTTTATCACTGGCCAACTTCAGGTGAAATATCACCATATTTCACTATAGGTTTACTCAATAAAGAGAGAATTGCAGGTAATTGAGAAAACAATTTCAAAGTTAAGGTCAAACTAGTTGAGTTGGAAAATTCTCCCATTCAGCTGCATTTGAGAATTTCCCCCACTCAACCTTATTGGCCCAAGGTTTTAAACTCCCATCTCAAGTCCCCGCAGTTCTCTCTTTATTGGGTAGACCCTCATGTGGTAATAAAGTAGTGGATACTACATTTTTATAAAGTGGCTCTTGATGACATTAGAAGTGTTATACATTAGGTTTAAAACTATGTAGGACTTTATAGTTTGGTTCAGAAGGTTTAGACATTAGGGAGCGTGTAAAGCTACAAACAAACTCAAAACCCATGTTCTCTTGTAATTCTTACAGTATATTTGATTGCACAATATACAGAGTTTAGCTTTGCTTTTGATTCTGTACATTACAGCAGCCCCTTTAATATATCTGTGCTGACAGGAGTTTTAGCATGGCCAGAAGAAAGGCTACGCCTTTGAAGCATTGTGGATCTTTTGAACTGTTTACTCATAGTAGTCTCACACCCTTACATTTATATCTGACAGACGGCAATTATCTTGTTTGTCTGAACTTCATCTTCTTCATGACCTGTCAGGTGACCCCCAGAGATGCCTTAATGTCCCAGTCATTAACTCCTTGTGTGATGAATGAAGGAAGAAGACGAACAGGTGTCTTTGGTGTTATTAACACGGGCCTACCCCGTCATTGAGCCTCAGGGCTTTATCATCACACGGAACACCTTACTGCTTTTTTTTTTGTTGCTAAGCATGAACAATAGCTTGTTAAACTAGATATGCGGGTGTGCAAGTATATCACGCTAAAGTAGAAAATGGCAAAGGCAGAGTTAAATTTTAAAAAATAAAATGAAAAAAGAAATTCAATATCTGTCTGTAGGTGGGGTGTATATTTAAATGATTCATGAGTTGAAAACGATTAATTGTGGCACATTCCAGATGTTGTGCTAGGGTTTTGTACTCATGACACGCAACATGATCTGTTGAACACAGCATTTCACCCATGACATTTCAAGCTTAGATGATTAAGTCATAAATCAGTTGTATCCAATGGTGTTACAGGTGTAGGTAATAAGAATATTAATCTATGTTGCAACTGATAATCCCTGTTTTCATGTTACTCATTCATTCTGGAAAACAAATAACATTGTATTGAAACACTATGGTTATTACTTGTTCTTTGGAAGAGAAGAGGCCATAGAAATGGTATTAATCAGACTCCGTCCAGATTTGTACATATAGGGCCAAATTTATCAAAGCAAAACATAACTTTCTATTGGTTTCCATGGTTACTGCTACTATTTTAACACTTTTCCTGAAAAAACACCTATTTTGTCTTGATAAATATGGCCCCTTGTTAGCAGAATTGCAAGCCGTTTAGGTGACAAAGGGCCTTATCTATCAAGACAAAACTGGTTCTATTTCAGGAGAAAGTGCTAAAATAGTAGTAATAACCAAGGAAACCAATGGAATTCTGGAGCAGTTTGCTTAAAATGTAGCACTTTTTTTGCTTTGGTAATTCTGGCCCAAAGTCCCTTTAAAAGAATGCATCTGCATTAAATATATTAAAAGTGTAATATCACACATAAGGTGTTACATGTGATAATACATGTGTGAGATTATATATATATATATATATCTCAAAACGTGTAATATGTGTAAATGTTTTTATATTTAGATAGACAGACAGATAGCTAGACAGACAGTCTTGTTTGGGGAATATTGCTCCTAGCGTGGTCACCCATTTTATTTATTAGCTAACTTTATTTTGGACTTATTAATGAACATTTAATTATATGAGACAAAACGAAGACATATAACCATGTATTTCCGCTCATATATATTTAATATTTCTGTGCATATGTGAAGATCATTATCAAAACAATTATGGCCATGTAGTAGCATAGAAAAAATAAAATGTAGTTCCTGATAAGAACTGTTCGGCTCATCTGGTCTTCCCAATTCTCCAAACATAGCAAAAAAAAACAAAAAACATTTATCTGCTCTTGTAACTGTTAAAAATGCTGACAATTTAAATACATTTAAAATATTTGGTTTTGATTTGCAAAAAAAAGTTTTGTCTAATCATTTTGTAATATAAGCATTTTTTTCAGTTGTAAAGAAGCAAGTTCCTTTTTTGTGTGTGCTGTGCATACTTTAGTTCCATGAGTGCAATAGCTTCCTTGTCATAAGATTGTGGAATTTCTTGACAAAATTAGATTTGCAGTCAGACTTTATCCTTTTTTCCAATCCCCCTGCAGTATTCAGGCTTCTTTTGAATTGCTTGTCACTTTATAAAAGTGAAAATAGATTCACAAGCAGCTAAAGCATATATAAATGGGGTTTAGAAGTAGAGCAAATGAGTAGACGAAATGATAATAGAGAACTTACAATTAAGGATCTTTTGTTTGTTTTTTAGCTCATTATCTTGTTGCCACGGAGATGTGTTCTATGTAGAATTGGATAAAATAGGTATTCCTTTCAAATATCAATCACTTATGTGACAATATTTGGGGCCACGTTTGAAACAAAATAATACAAAATAAGATTGTTCAGAAATGGTCAACTGAAAATGAACAGAAAGAATCACTAAGGAAAGGTGGCTGATTCTTGCTCTGAAGTCTGCCAGAGTAAATGTTTATGTAATAAGCTGGCGGGTATTTAAACAGTGGGCTTGTCGTTCCTCTCCATCAGTTAGGAGCTTCGTAAACAGGAGGCTGGATTCTGACCTCCAAAACAACATAAATTAGAAATAATGACAGTGGGAAATAGCAACCAACTTCATATAAAATACATAGACATGGAGATTGAATTCATGCTGGTGTATTTATTCAGTACAGCCGAAAAAGCATGTGCACTATGTGCTTAATCATCAGCTAAATTATAAGGTCCAGTAAAACATTTAAATACTAAAATAATCAATCAAGTGATCAACTACATATGTAGGAAAGATATCTGTAGCTATGATGTCTGCCAGAGTAGATTTTTATGCATATCATCCTAAACTTAGTACTGCACTTAAAAAAAGACATAATTTGTATTATATTTTTAACAAAATGTTTATATGGTCTGTATTTTAACATAGAATATTTCGGGTTTTTTCAGATAAATAACCCTGGCAATGGAACGCAGTTCTTTCGTCTATATAGGTAAGTAAATATAGGGAAAACACATTGAAAACATCTTTTGGTCGCTCCCGTAGTAAAGCAGGGAGGAAGAGAGGCAGTTTTGTGTTCAAAAAAGTTAATTACATTTTGGAGCCAACTCACTAAACAGTTAAGTGACGATCATACCTCCCAACTCTCCTGCTTTATGCAGGACAGTCTCGGATAGGAGGCTGTATCTCGCTGAACTCTACCCAGTGGTGTATCTTGGTTTTGTGCTGCCCTAGGCAGACATATTTTGGGCACCCCCCCTACCCACGATGCACACCCACGACATGACCCATAACTCACGTTGCACACCAAGGACATGCCCCATCACCCCATTTGCATGCCTCTATCACCCCATTACATAAACATTGCCAATATTATTTGCCCATAATATTCCCCAGCTAATTTGCCCAATAATATGCCAGTATCATTTGCCATTAATATGCCCCAGCCAATTTGCCCAATAATATGCCAGTATTTGCCATTTAATCTGCCCCTGCCAATTTGCCCAATATTATGCCAGTATAATTTGCCATTAATATTCCCCAGCCAATTTGCACAATAATATGCCAGTGTTATTCTGCCATTTACCGGTAATATGCCCCAGCCAATTTGCCCAATATTAAGCCAGTATTATTTGCCATTTCATATGCCCCTGCCAATTTGCCCAATAATATGTTAGTGTTATTTGCCATTAATAAGCCCCAGCCAGTTTGCCCAATAATATGCCAGTGTTATTTATCATTTAATATGCCCCTGCTAATTTGCCCAATAATATGCCAGTGTTATTTGCCATGTTATATCCCGCAGCCAATTTGCCCAATAATATGCCAGTGTTATTTGCCATTTAATATGCCCCTGCCAATTTGCCCAATAATATGCCAGTGTTTTTTGCCATTTAATATGCCCCTGCCAATTTGCCCAATAATATACCAGTGTTATTTGCCATTTAATATGCCCCTGCTAATTTGCCCAATAATATACCAGTGTTATTTGCCATTTAATATGCCCCTGCTAATTTGCCCAATAATATACCAGTGTTATTTGCCATTAATATGCCCCTGATAATTTGCCCAATAATATGCCAGTGTTATTTGCCATTTAATATGCCCCTGCTAATTTTCCCAATAATATGCCAGTGTGATTTTCCATTTAATATGCCCCTGCCAATTTGCCCAATAATATGCCAGTGTGATTTGCCATTTAATGTGCCCAGCTAATTTGCCCAATAATATGCCAGTGTTATTTGCCATTTAATGTGCCCAGCTAATTTGCCCAGTAATATGCCAGTGTTATTTGCCATTTAATTTGCCCAATAATATGCCAGTGTTATTTGCCATTTAATATGCCCCTGCTAATTTGCCCAATAATATGCCAGTGTTATTTGCCATTTAATGTGCCCAGCTAATTTGCCCAGTAATATGCCAGTGTTATTTGCCATTTAATATGCCCCTGCCAATTTGCCCAATATGCCAGTGTTATTTGCCATTTAATATGCCCTGCTAATTTGCCCAATATGCTAGTGTTATTTGCCATTTAATAAGCCCCAGCCAATGTGCCTACATCCCCCCATTTCCCCAGCACTTACCTTTCCCTGGTGGCTAGTGGCAGGCAGCATGGTATCCTCCATGCTGCCTGTTCGGCTCCCCGGCGGTTGTGCCGACAGGTCACGTGACCCGGTGCACGTATGACTTCAGCGCGCCCGTCACATGACTGTCAGCAATTCCGTGTCACACTGCACGGGGAGCCGAACAGGCAGCACGGAGGTTTCTCTGTGCTGCCTGTTCGGCTCCCCGTGCAGCCTGGCAGGCAGAGCAATGGTGAGGGGGGATCTTCCGATCCCCTCTCACCTCCGTCTCTGCCTGCAAGCGCGGTCTTTTTTTTTTTTTTTTTAAGGGGCGGAATTTTTTTTTTTTTTTACAAAATCTATTTCTAACCTGTTGGCCGCTGCCGTCCCCCAAAAAATTTGCCGCCCTAGGCATCCGCGGTAAATACAGCACTGACTCTGCCTCTGTCCATTTTCTAGTGTCTGGGATCCAGCATTGAGCGCATGCACACTAGAGCTGTAGCTTCTGTCCTCTCCTTAGAACACATGCATTATGTTTGACAGGTGTACCACCCCAGTCGCTGTCTGCTTCCCCGGGGGCAGAAGATGAGAGGTATTGACAAGTGATCTGCAAAAATCAGGCATTTATAATGGACTTGGAAAATTCTCCAACTCAGTTATCAACCCATTTTGTCTGCCCAATGATGTACCTATATATTTATCTAGAAAGTGTTTTACCAGGAAGAATATATTGAGATTTCTCTCTTTCTTAAGTAGGTCCTGGGGACCAAGTCCAGTCAGTATTACACAGAGTTTCACATTTAACAGCAGATAAAAAAAATATACATGAATGCTTGTAAACCTTGACTTTTTCCTCATGTCCCCTTTATCTTTATCCCGGACCCATATTTTTGAAGAGACGAGAACAGACTATATATAATTAGATCGTTGTGTGGTATATGGTGCAGATAATGTTTCTTAGCTTATAATAATCATTTCCTTCTTGTGAAAGAAGGCTGGCTTTCCACTCTCACTGTTTGCCTTTTACTAACTATCCTGCCCTAAACCATGTTGCTTTTTGTCCTTTTAAAACCTGAAAGGAAAGCTAATATTAAGAGTTTATAACCAACTGCATGGGGTAAAAAATATATTACGTGAGGCCAAAACAATTCTTCCAGTGCATCAAAGCCAAATATTCCATTCATAGATCCAGATGTTACTTCCCGTCTGGGGTTTGAACATATAAATAATATTCAGCGCCACTTAGGATTCTGTAGACAGCGCCAAAAAGGGAACGACCTCTGATTCTCTATTTTGCACAACGAGAAGATAAAATAAACGATATCTTAACATATTCATTTTCAGGTTTGGAAATCTAACAACTTTTTTTTTTACCATGTTGTATTCTTCATGTGTGATAATCAGGAATTATACTGACTGATGCATTTTAGCTTTACTTAACCCCTTCACGACCTTATGATGAGTTCACTCCGCATAAGCGGGGCATCGTCCGTACCCCTATGACAACAGTTAGTTAAGCTGGCGGTGAGCACCACCATTGGGTGTGAAACGGGTCCAGGTCTGCCTGGCACCCGAGGCAATGTTCCTGGACCTGATCCACGGGTTTCCGGCTATGTGATTGCATTAAAATTAGATAGCATAGTCTTTTATTTTTTTCAAAATGGTCCCCCTTTTATATATATTTTTTTAAATACTAAATTGTAAATTATTTATATGTATATGGTATTCAGAGAAATCAATAACTGTCCTTTAGAAAAAACAACATATAACTTGTATGGGTGACGGAGTGACGGAGTCGAAAACTACCTTTAAACATATCATAATGGAAAAATTGTCTCTGATCACTGGTCCAGGAAAAGCCCTGGTCCTGAAAGGGTTAATGTGCCATTAAGTTACTTTGCCAACAGGTCACACAGCCTTTTCTTTAAAGCCACAAACTCACACACTGTGTGTCAGCAATTTATTCTTAAAACAAAGCGATCGACGAGCTTATGAATACTGGCGTGAAAATTGCTGCTGTTAACACATTCATTCAGGGCATGTACAACACATATGGTACAATGTTTATTTACGTATGTCCCACCCCGTACTTAGATGTTATCAACGGGATGTAGAATAGAAAATGTGGATTCTTTATGAAAAACATTTACCTATCCAGTGAATAATCAGGATAAATCCTCTGGGGATCCAAGAGACCTGCAGTAGAAAATATCCCACATTCACGGCATTTAAATCTTTGACTCTTTTCTTGATATACATAATATGTCTTAATAATATATCCTTTCCCAGATAGTTAACCCTTGCGCACCCAACAGGTTATAAATAGATTTTGTTAATCGGGGGGCATATCGCACCCAACAGGTTATAAATAGATTTTGTTAATCAGGGGCATTGTGCACCCAACAGGTTATAAATAGATTTTGTTAATCGGGGGGCATTGTGCACCCAACAGGTTATAAATAGATTTTGTTAATCGGGGGGGCATTGTGCACCCAACAGGTTATAAATAGATTTTGTTAATCGGGGGGGCATTGTGCACCCAACAGGTTATAAATAGATTTTGTTAATCGGGGGGCATTGTGCACCCAACAGGTTATAAATAGATTTTGTTAATCGGGGGGGCATTGTGCACCCAACAGTTTATAAATAGATTTTGTTAATCGGGGGGCATTGTGCACCCAACAGGTTATAAATAGATTTTGTTAATCGGGGGGCATATCGCACCCAACAGGTTATAAATAGATTTTGTTAATCGGGGGGCATTGTGCACCCAACAGGTTATAAATAGATTTTGTTAATCGGGGGGGCATTGTGCACCCAACAGGTTATAAATAGATTTTGTTAATCGGGGGGCATTGTGCACCCAACAGGTTATAAATAGATTTTGTTAATTTTTGTTAGTTTGAATTTATTTATGTTTTTATTACTTTTCCAAGACCTATAACTTGTGGTAACAAACTGGAGAATTTTTTTTTCCTGTGTGCATATAAAACCTTATTTCCTGACAATCTTCCTATAGTGTCATAATTAATTTTTTATAGGCCTAGAGGCTACTGAGGGATTAAAGGGAATCTGTCATCTAAATAATGGGGACTGCTCATTGAAAAATTGAATTAATAAATCAGACAAAAACTCGGCCATTAATGCTTCCATTGTTGTAGTTCAGTTGTAAATTTCCCACAGTTCACTTCAAATAAGCTGTACAGTATGTTAGCAAAATTGAAGCCTGTGTGCAGTTTCATAAAACTAATGTGATCTTTTGGTATGATGTCTAAATTAATTATTCTTCACTAAGTGGATTCATTTGCATTTGAAGCCACAGAGTGATGTCATAAACATGAGACAACATAAGACATAGTTGCCAACTGTCCCGGATTTGCCGGGACAGTCCCGTGAAAACCGAGATTGTCCCGGGTGAATTCTCACACCGGGACAATCCCGGCAATTTGCGCTGTTTTAGCACGACGTCACGTGACCCGCGCAGTTCAGTCTGTGTGAGCTGAGCTCACATCAGCCTGCTTTAGCCATCCCTGCCACACGCGTCTGCTGGAAGCTGGCAGGACCCGTGTGACAGGGCTGGTAACAGGCTGCTGTGAGCTCAGCTCACAGACTGAACTGCACGGGGGATTTTTTTTTTTTCCAAAAAACTTTCATCAAAACAAACAAACCCTCTGCCGGTGCACAGAGGAGATATGGAGCAGGTGAGTACCGGGACAGGGAGGAAGGGGGGAGGAGGTTGGTGGCATATTACTGGGCACTTAAACTGTAGCATTTTACTGGATATTTAAACTGTGGCATTTTACTGGGCAATTAACTGTGGCATATTACTGGGCAATTAAACTGTGGCATATTACTGGGCAATTAAACTGTGGCATTTTACTGGGCAATTAAACTGTAGCATATTACTGGGCATTTAAAATGTGGCATATTACTGGGCATTTAAAATGTGGCATATTACTGGGCATTTAAAATGTGGCATATTACTGGGCAATTAAACTGTGGCATTTTACTGGGCAATTAAACTAGCATATTACTGGGCAATTAAACTGTAGCATATTACTGGGCATTTAAAATGTGGCATATTACTGGGCATTTAAAATGTGGCATATTACTGGGCATTTAAAATGTGGCATATTACTGGGCAATTAAACTGTGGCATTTTACTGGGCATTTAAACTGTAGCATATTACTGGGCATTTAAACTGTGGCATATTACTGGGCAATTAAACTGTGGCATTTTACTGGGCATTTAAACTGTAGCATATTACTGGGCAATTATGCTGGGCATTTTAACTGTGCCATATTACTGGGCAATTATGCTGGGCATTTAAATTGTGGAATATTACTGGGCAATTCAACTGTAGCATATTACTGGGCAATTATGTTAGGCATTTAAACTGTGGCATTTTACTGGGCAATTAAACTGTGGCATATTACTGGGCATTTAAACTGTGTCATATTACTGGGCAATTAAACTGTAGCATATTACTGGGCATTTAAAATGTGGCATATTACTGGGCATTTAAAATGTGGCATATTACTAGGCATTTAAACTGTGGCATTTTACTGGGCAATTAAACTGTAGCATATTACTGGGCAATTAAACTATAGCATATTACTGGGCATTTAAAATGTGGCATATTACTGGGCATTTAAAATGTGGCATATTACTGGGAAATTAAACTGTAGCATATTACTGGGGGATCAGGCTGGGCATATTTATGGGCAATTACACTGTGGCATATTACTGGGCAATTAAATTGCAGCATACTTCTGGGCAATTAAACTGTAGCATATTACTGGGCAATTATGCTGGGCATATTACTGGGCAATTAAACTGTGGTATATTACTGGGGGATCAGACTGTGGCAGATTACTGGGCATTTAAAATGTGGCATATTACTGGGCAATTAAACTGTCGCATTTTACTGGGCATTTAAACTGTAGCATATTACTGGGCATTTAAACTGTGGCATATTACTGGGCAATTAAACTGTGGCATATTACTGGGCAATTAAACTGTGGCATTTTACTGGGCATTTAAACTGTAGCATATCACTGGGCAATTATGCTGGGCATTTAAACTGTGCCATATTACTGGGCAATTATGCTTGGCATTTAAACTGTGGAATATTACTGGGCAATTAAACTGTAGCATATTACTGGGCAATTATGTTAGGCATTTAAACTGTGGCATTTTACTGGGCAATTAAACTGTAGCATATTACTGGGCAATTATGTTAGGCATTTAAACTGTGGCATTTTACTGGGCAATAAAACTGTGGCATATTACTGGGCATTTAAACTGTGTCATATTACTGGGCAATTAAACTGTAGCATATTACTGGGCAATTTAACTGTAGCATATTACTGGGCATTTAAAATGTGGCATATTACTGGGCATTTAAACTGTGGCATTTTACTGGGCAATTAAACTGTAGCATATTACTGGGCAATTAAACTGTAGCATATTACTGGGCATTTAAAATGTTGCATATTACTGGGCATTTAAAATGTGGCATATTACTGGGCATTTAAACTGGTATTTTACTGGGCAATTAAACTAGCATATTACTGGGCAATTAAACTGTAGCATATTACTGGGCATTTAAAATGTGGCATATTACTGGGCAATTAAACTGTAGCATATTACTGGGCATTTAAAATGTGGCATATCACTGGGCATTTAAAATGTGGCATATTACTGGGCATTTAAAATGTGGCATATTACTGGGCATTTAAACTGTGGCATTTTACTTGGCAGTTAAACTGTAGCATATTACTAGGCATTTAAACTGTGGCATATTACTGGGCATTTAAACTGTGGCATATTACTGCCCATTTAAACTGGTGGTATTTTACTGGGCAATTAAACTAGCATATTACTGGGCAATTGGCATTATAAATGTGGCATATTACTGGGCAATTAAACTGTGGCATATTACTGGGTGATCAGGCTGGGCATATTACTGGGCAATTAAACTGTGGCATGCTACTGGGCAATTAAACTGTGGCATATTACTGGGCAATTAAACTGGCATATTTCTGGGCAATTAAACTGTGGCATATTACTGGGGGATCAGGCTGGGCATATTTATGGGCAATTACACTGTGGCATATTACTGGGCAATTAAATTGCAGCATACTACTGGGCAATTAAACTGTAGCATATTACTGGGCAAGTATGCTGGGCATATTACTGGGCAATTAAACTGTGGTATATTACTGGGGGATCAAACTGTGGCATATTACTGGGCAATTAAACTGTGGCATATTACTGGGGGATCTGGCTGTGGCATATTACTGGGGGATCTGGCTGTGGCTTATTACTAGGCATCAGGCTGTGGCCTATTAATTGCCAGGCTAATAGTGGCATATTAATGGTCAGGCTAATAGTGATATATTAATGGGAAAATTTACTCTAGCCATGGTGATGCTGTACAAAGTGTCACTGTGGTGTGTTCTGCAGGAGAAAAGTTACATTGTGGTATGTTCTGGGGGGCAAATTGACATTTATGGCATGCCAAAACGTGTGGGTGCAAAGTGCTGTGGGTGCTATGTTAAGTTCTTTAGGTGCAGCATGGGTGCATAGGAAGGGATAAAAATAAAAAATTAACAATTTTTCAATAACAGTTTTACTACATATAAAAATAGTTGAAAACAATATTAAAAAGTTCATATAAGTATAAATGCAACTAGTTAAATACATATATTTGGGGTCCACCTCAAGCTTTTCAAAAGGCTGGAAATATTTAATATTTTAATGTGTTTTTGTGGTCAGAAATGTAATATTACTTTGCTGAGAGGGTGGTGGGTGCATGGAATAGTCTTCCAGCATAAGTGGTAGAGGAGGAGTTTAAGCAGTAATGGGATAGGTATAAGGTTATCCTAGATATACGATAAGTCCAGGGACTAATGAATGTATTACTTTACTGAGACGGTAGTGGATGTATGGAATAGTCTTCCAGTAGATGTGGTAGAGGTTAATACAGTGAAGGAGTTTAAGCACGCGTGGGATAGGTATAAGGCTATCCTAGCTATAAGATAAGGCCAGGGACTAATGAATGTTTTACTTTACTGAGAAGGTAGTGGATGTATGAAATAGTCTTCAAGTAGAAGTGGTAGAGGTTAATACAGTGAAGGAGTTTAAGCATGCATGGGATAGGTATAAGGCTATCCTAGATATAAGATAAGGCCAGGGACTTATGGAAGTATTACATTACTGAGAGGGTAGTGGATGCATGGAATAGTCTTCCAGTAGAAGTGGTAGAGGTTAATACAGCGAAGGAGTTTAAGCATGCATGGGATAGGAATAAGGCTATCCTAGATATAAGATAAGGCAAGGCAGTATTACTTTACTGATAGGGGGGTGGATACATGGAATGGCCTCCTAGCAGAAGTGGTAGGTTAATACTAATGTATGTTTTATGGTGTACACACAGCTCTCTGACTGCATCTGCACCAGGTCTTGCTATATTTCATGTAAAAGTGATAAAATGCACCTGCCTGATGTAGATGTTGTGCTGTGAATGTATCTGTTGTATACCAAGGATCAGGGGCGGGCTGGGCCGGGGGGCAGGGTGGCAATTGCCCCCCAGGCCGCCCTAAGCTTTGGAAAACACGGCCGCTGGGCCAGTGTTTTAAAAAAAAAAAAAAAAAACGCGCTTGCAGGCAGAGACTGAGGTGAGAAGGGATCGGAAGATCCCCCCTCACCTCCGCTCTGCCTACAAAGCTGCACGGGGAGCCGAACAGGCAGCACAGAGAAACCTCCGTGCTGCCTTTTCGGCTCCCCGTGCAGTGTGCCGACACGGAAGTGCCGACAGTCACGTGATCGGCGCTCTGACGTCAGACGCGCGTCGATCACGTGACCTGTCGGCACAACCGCCGGGAGGCCGAACAGGCAGCATGGAGTGACCATGCTGCTTGCCACTAGCCACCAGGTAAGTCCTCCTGCCACTAGCCACCAGGGAAGTCCTGCCACTAACCACCAGGGAAAAAGGTAAGGGGGGGGGGGGGGGGGGCAAAAAACACTGGCATATTATTGGGCAAATTGGCTGGGGAATATTACATGGCAAATAAGACTGGCATATTATTGGGCAAATTGGCTGGGGCTTATTACATGGCAAATAAGACTGGCATATTATTGGGCAAATTGGCTGGGGCATATTACATGGCAAATAAGACTGGCATATTATTGGGCAAATTGGCTGGGGCATATTACATGGCAAATAAGACTGGCATATTATTGGTCAAATTGGCTGGGGAATATTACATGGCTAATAACACTGGCATATTATTGGACAAATTGGCTGGGGAATATTACATGGCAAATAAGACTGGCATATTATTGGGCAAATTGGCTGGGGCATATTACATGGCAAATAAGACTGGCATATTATTGGTCAAATTGGCTGGGGAATATTACATGGCTAATAACACTGGCATATTATTGGACAAATTGGCTGGGGAATATTACATGGCAAATAAGACTGGCATATTATTGGGCAAATTGGCTGGGGAATATTACATGGCAAATAAGACTGGCATATTATTGGGCAAATTGGCTGGGGCATATTACATGGCAAATAAGACTGGCATATTATTGGGCAAATTGGCTGGGGCATATTACATGGCAAATAAGACAGGCATATTATTGGGCAAATTGGCTGGGGAATATTACATGGCAAATAAGACTGGCATATTATTGGGCAAATTGGCTGGGGCATATTACATGGCAAATAAGACTGGCATATTATTGGGCAAATTGGCTGGGGCATATTACATGGCAAATAAGACTGGCATATTATTGGGCAAATTGGCTGGGGCATATTACATGGCAAATAAGACTGGCATATTATTGGGCAAATTGGCTGGGGAATATTACATGGCAAATAAGACTGGCATATTATTGGGCAAATTGGCTGGGGAATATTAAATGGCAGAATAACACTGGCATATTATTGGACAAATCGTCTGGGGAATATTAAATGGCAGAATAAGACTGGCATATTATTGAGCAAAATGGCTGGGGAATATTAAATGGCAATTAACACTGGCATATTGGGCAAATTAGAAGGGCATATTAAATTGCAGATAACCTTGGAATATTATTGGGCAAATTTACTGAGTCATATTAAATTGCAGAATAACACTGGCATATTATGGGACAAATTGGCTGGGGAATATTAATGGCAAATAATATTGGAAATGTGTATGTAATGGGGTGATGGAGTCATGTAAATGTGGTGATGGGGCATGTCCTGGTGTGCAACGTGGGTTATGGGTCATGTCGTAGGTGTGCAACGTGGGTAGGGGGGGGGCCCAAATTTTGGGATATTGGGTGTCTAAATCCTGGCATATTGAGGGGCATAATCCTGGCATATTGAGGGGAAAATCCTGGCATATTGAGGGGGCATCATCTTGGCATATTGAGGGGAAAATCCTGGCATATTGGGTGTCTAAATCCTGGCATATTGAGGGGCATAATCCTGGCATATTGAGGGGCATAATCCTGGCATATTTAGGGGGAAATCCTGGCATATTGAGGGGGCATCATCTTGGCATATTGAGGAGAAAATCCTGGCATATTGAGGGGCATAATCCTGGCATATTGAGGGGCATAATCCTGGCATATTGAGGGGCATAATCCTGGCATACTGAGGGGCATAATCCTGGCATTTTGTAAGGGAAAATTCTAGCATATTAAATGGCAAATCCTGGCATATTGTGGGGGAAAATCCTGGCAATATTCGTTATAAAACAAGGAAAAGATGGCCGTGCATGGGGAGGCGATTCGATGGTGCAATGGGCCACTTGACTGGATTTGCCCCCCAGGCCTAAGGCTGCCAGCCCTCCCCTGCCAAGGATGCATGGTAATGTTGGTGTGAACTTGGTGATATAATCTACACTGTGACATGTAGGTGGAGTTACATTATGCTAATCATATCGAGTGGGCGGAGCTTTTTAAAGGAGGTGTAGTCAATTGGAAGAAAAGCTGCAAAGTGTCCCTGGAAAAATTTTTCAAATGTTGGCAACTATGCATAAGACAGGACAGACACATTTAAAATAGATCTTTCTCTTAATCTATATTTACTATTCTGCTAACACAATATATAAGTCATGCAGCAATAAGCAGCTCTGTAGCTTATTCCCACCTGCTTAAACAAGTAATATGGTAGGAGTAGATAAAAGAGCTTGTTAACTGTGGAAAAACAGGAAACAGTAGACATTATACCCTTTATTGGCTAACTGAGAGTTTGATTGCAAGCTTTTAAGACAAAGTTGCTCGCTCCCTTCCTAATGTCAGGAGTAAAACATGTTTATAACCAATATACGAACACTGTTAAAATTTCTCAAAAACAAACTCCTACACCGTACCAACAGACCTCATTATCCATTAAAACGCATCCGAGCTATAGTTGATAGATTCTCTTTTGTTAAGAATAAATATAAATGGACTGCACATTTCCATTAGTGGGACTTAAATCAAAATCTATCAATGGAGTCCTTACATATAACAAATACCACTTACTTCCTGAGAAGCATGGATCTTGGTAAAATGGCAAACATCTTTACATCAAGGCTATTACAGCACTGGTTACTAAAGGTCAACTTCATTTACTTAGTTATGCTTTTGTATTCAAGATGGATGGCTTGAAGTCCAGCTTATTTGTCCATTAGAGCGCAAGGTATACATGTCTCTAGAGAATGTGTACCTCATGTGGCTTCCCTTGCATATTTTATGGAGGTTACATTTACCTGCGAGTCTTCAGTCCTCTAATGGAGCCAAAGTATAGAGGTGGAATCTTTAATGCTTGCTTACAGAGCTACAGTATTCAGGCACATACATAATTTGTATATTATCATAAACCTCTATTTATGATACTTACATAGAAATATAGAATGTGTCAGCAGATAAGAGCCATTTGGCCCATCTCGTCTGCCCAATTTTCTAAATACTTTTATTAGTCCGTGGCCCTATCTTATATCAAGGATAACATTGTGCCCATTGCGAAAATAGCTGAAATACTAGCAAAATGGGCTTAAATAAAATACAATAAAAACATTATTTAAAAAAAATATCGATACAATTGTAATAAAATATATTAAAATAAAATATAACAAATAAAAAGCAATTAAATAGAAATAATATATATATATATTTTTTTAAATGTAACAGATGTAAAGGAGATTCCTACAGTAGGAAAGGAGAAGTAGTTGTTAATTTAAAGAGGCTGTAATAGGTAAACATACAAGCATTCTTGGATGAGATAACCATGATCACCATTCACGGAGTGCTGGGGGTCTTGGATTATTTCTGTTATTTGGAGATTTGGGTGGTATCTTGCCATGAGCAAGGATTTACATTTATAAAGGACTGTTTTTGCTTCAACCACCACCTCGAAGTAGACCTGTCACCTAAAGACTAGTTTTCATTAATCAAAAGAGCAGAATATCTATCCATGGGATAAAGAAATAAGTCAGCGGATTATAAGGTATCTTTTTAATACATTTTAACCTCTGTAACCTGCGTTACAGAGTTATGGGTCTCATCAAACCAAAGTCATTCATACAAAACATGCATATTTACTGCCATTGTCCCATATCAGGGTTTTTAAATGTTTCACAGGAATTCACTATCAACCAATAATACACACCAGCAGTCACCTGACCTCTTCCATCAGTCACCTGACCTCATTCCACATTGTCCAGCTTGTAGCATCACGTGTCTTACCAACTTGGCATAATTATGACAGGTGGAATTTCCTTGGAAATGTAATTTGATGTTGGTGCCATTCTCCATTGAAATTATTGTATAACCACTGCACGTGTGTGTGTTTAAAGGGACTGTATCACTTGAACTAGGGCTGTTTTAACCAGTGGCATATTAATGGGCAAATTGGATGTGGCATATTAATGGGCATACTAACAGTGACTTGTTATGGGCAGGCTTATAGTGACATATTAATTGGAAAATTGTCTGTTGCATATCAATGGGCATACTAACAGTGGCATATTAATGGGCAAACTGGCTGTGGCATATTCATGGGCATACTAACAGTGGCATATGAATGGGTAAATTGGCTGTGGCATATCAATGGGAAAACTAACTGTGGAAAATTAATGAGCAACCTGGCTGTGGCATATGTTAATGGCAAAGTGACTGTGGCATGTTAATTGGTACCTAACTGTGCCTCATTTTAATTGGCAAAGTGATGCTGTGGCATGTTCCGTGGGGGGAAATAGCATGCCAAATCATGTGGGTGCACTATGAGTACAAGGCAAGTGCCGTGGGTGCAATATAGGTGCATGGCAAGTGCTGTGGGTACTGTATGGTGCTGTGCTAAGTCCATTAAGTGCAATGTGGATGCAAAAGAATGGAATACAAACAAGAAATGTAATTTTTCAATAACAATTTAATTACAAATAAAAACAGTTGAATATATTATGAAAATAGTTGCATATAAACATTAAAAAGTTTACATTTAGTTTTATATTGTTGCTTTCGATAAATTGAGAGAAAACGGGAAAGAATGAGGGGGAGTGGAGAGAGCAAGGGGGAGAGGAGAAAACAGGGGGGAGAGGAGAGAACAGGGGGGGAGAGACATGAGAGAACACAGGGTAGAGAGAGGAGAGAAGGGGGGATAGAGGAGAGAACAGGAGAGGGAGAGAGGAGAGCATGGGGGGGGGGAGATAGTACACTGAATCACAAATTATAACATGTACAGAAATTAAGTACAGTATTGCAAACTATGTTGTGAATTGTATTAAAGCTAAATTGAGCTGTTGTGATGAAATCAATGCCAGTAAAGCCAAAAATCCAGCAATCTACAAAATGTTATAGGGCAAACTTGGGCTGACTAATGCATAAAATATGGACTGCCAACTAGTCAAACAACGGTCCAGATTAGAACACTGTGGTCATGCAGATTTCTCTGTAGTTACATTACTAATTCCATATATAACATTAGAATGTTAGAACTCTAAGCACATGTACCACCAGTGACCAGTGTGACATTATTTATTCCTGTCTAGTTTGAAGTATTTATAAGGCTGGAGTTGCCTACTAATGATATAAAAATATAACAAGGGTGGGAGTACAGACAGAACTACAGTAGCCAGCCCTAGAGGATGGTACGTACTTGGGAGGGCATCACCGCTTTTTGCTTGCTTACACAATTACAGAGGAAACCACTCCATTAGCATACCAGACTAATCCCACCCATAAGGGCAGTCCAGATACGAAAAGCATGGCTGGTCTCCTCTGCATGAGAAACACAGCAAACCACAGACCTACGTTTCGGCCTACATTGGCCTCGTCAGTGGGGTATGCATGATGATCCAGGTGCAGCAAGCCAGGGACCCACAGCCGTATGGGCGTACCCTCATTTATGGTGACAAAAGTAGTCAGTCTGATAGGATGGTACCTACTCAGGAGGGCATCACTGTTTTTTTGCTTACTTACACCATTACAGATAAACAAATTGGTAAGGAATACCAGTTATTCGATTCCAACTTTTGATATGCTTTATGCCAAAATGCCTCAGCTCCCTTCTTAAAGGAAAACTAAACTTTTTTTTTTCAACACTGGGTCAATAATGAACTTATTTTTACTTTTTTGTGGGGGACTACTCACTTTATACTTTATTTGATTTGTAGAGTTCCCAGCCCCTTCAACTTTCATTCCAGTCCCCTTGGCTCAGTTGTGTCGCCAACACAAATGAACCACGGGGCCGAATTTTACATCCAAATTGCATTTCTCACACAACCTGTGTCGGGAATGCAATTTAGTAAGATGCCCAAACTGAACTGTGGGCCTATGCGGCAGTTGCAGCTTTTAAACTATAGCAGAATCAATGGTTTCCTGTGATTCTGCGGTGGAAGAAGTCCCAATCACGGATGTGCGCACTCACAATTCAGCGGTCGGGTATCTTGCAAATTGCTAGACATGTTTCGGACGAAAAAGTTATTTATTTCATCTAAAACGAATTTCGTTCATTACTGCATTCGTTTTAGACTAAATTCGTTCATTATTTTCGTTTCGTTTTATTCGTTCGTACGAATCAATTCACCTACACATTCCATAAACCGAAAGTCTATAAACCGAACGTTGTTCGGTTTATAGACTTTCGGCTTATGGAATACATGTAATGCTATTGGCTTTCTATAAACCGAACTAGAGTCCCCATTCATAAGAAATTCTGTTCATTACATGTATAGACTTTCGGTTTATAGAAAGCCAATAGCATTACATGTATTCTATAAACCAAAAGTCTATAAACCGAATGTCGTTCGGTTTATAGACTTTCGGCTTATAGAATACATGTAATACTATTGGCTTTCTATAAACCGAACTAGAGTCCCCATTCATAAGAAATTCTTATGAATGGGGACTCTAGTTCGGTTTATAGAAAGCCAATAGTATTACATGACGTTACAACGACGATGTTACAACGACGTTCGGTTTATAGACTTTCGGTTTATAGAACAGCAATAGCATTACATGTATTCTATAAACCTAAAGTCTATAAACCGAACGTCGTTCTTATGAATGGGGACTCTAGTTCGGTTTATAGAAAGCCAATAGTATTACATGTATTCTATAAGCCGAAAGTCTATAAACCGAACAACGTTCGGTTTACAGACTTTCGGTTTATAGAATACATGTAATGCTATTGCTGTTCTATAAACCGAAAGTCTATAAACCGAAAGTCTATAAACCGACATAATGAACGACTTTCGGTTTATGGAATACATGTAATACTATTGGCTTTCTATAAACCGAAATAGAGTCCCCATTCATACATTCGTATGAATGGGGACTCTATTTCGGTTTATAGAATAGCAATAGCATTACATGCATTCCATAAACCGAAAGTCGTTCATTATGTCGGTTTATGGAATGTATGTAATGCTATTGATATTCTATAAACCGACTCTATTTCGGTTTATAGAATGCCAATAGCACTAATGAACGAATGGACGAATGATTTTCGTTTATTAACCATTCGTCCATTCAGCTTTCGTTAGTTTAGCATTTTTGTTATTCGTTTTTCGGATAATGCACATGTCTACAAATTGCATTGCCGACACAATTGTTGACAATGCAATTCTGATGTGACATTCATAGAGTCCCTAGCAGTGACTGGGAACGCTACGAATGAAATAAAGTATAAAGTAAGCCCCCCCCCCAAATAAATACATTAACTTAAGTTAATTATTCAACACAGAGTCCAAAAGAAAGTGTATTTGTCCTTCAAAATTTACTATCATGTCCCTAATAATTGTCAGCATTAGACCCCTGTTTTCTTGAAAGGAAACTATTCTATCTATTTGATTCCAACGTGAATGAATTAATCGCTGGATTATTATTGCCAACGGTTAAATAATAATGTACAAATCTTTACATTATAAATGCTTAACATTATAAATGCTTGGAGGACATTTGAGGAGGGCACATCTATCCAATGTTACTGACCCAATAATGCATAATGACTACATAACTTGGGAACACATATTATATGAATGGCAATCTGTCTGCTTGTCTGAGGTCAGGTTCATTCTTTTGCATGAATTGTCTCTTTGTCACTATATAGTATTTGCTTTCTGGGTTTCCTGTTAGAGAAGTTACAGCTAACCACATGCACCTGCAAAGATTCAACTGGAAGTTCAGTACTTGGCCCCAAAGCTCTCACTTTGTATTTAACCACTATGATTGCATCAAATTTTTTTTTTTTTAAAGATTGTTCCACTTTTGTGAACTTTTGCCCCAGTTTCTCTTTCTATATAACCCACTAGGACTCACTGCTGTTAGAAGGGTTAGATGCCTATGAATATGGTATATACATAACACGGGGAAGACCATGATTAATTACCTGAGGATTGTCATGTGTTGATTTCAGCTTTGCTCTGTGTAATATAAAAGCACTGTGAACTAATCAGTGTGCTTGCAAAATGTTCATATCTGACATCTGTTTTGCCCCATTTCTGGCCAATCTCCCCAACTAAGCTCCAAGTCTAGGGGCTGCAGCCAGTCACGGGAAGAATGGAAGGATGAATAGGCTCTGTCCTTTTTTTTTTTTTTAATGAACCTGACCAGGTTTATTCCTCAAGTTCAGCACACTCTCAGAGGGGAAATAGGTGTGTATTGATCCTCTGTCAGCCATTATCTGTGTCATTTTCTGTTGTACAATTGTTGTATACAGTTTCCCCTTGGGGGATTCATTTGCCTGCAATTTTGAGGTAGTCTATTGTGTCGTTGCCACAGACTATTTATTTGTACCATTATTGTGTGATAGTACCTGTGTACATATATATTTATACGTTGTTTGTACTTTTAGAGAATTATTTTTATATTAAACTTTATATTTTATTATAATTTATACTTGTGTGGTATCTATTTTGCTTTTAATTACAGATTTCTTATTTGTATAGCGCTGTCTATTTAGATATTTACTGAAAGGAATTGACTGTTCTATTTTGTGTTCCAATCATGTGCACTGAAACATAAATGTACTGCATGGAAAGTCCACAATAGGTATGGTGGACACACTGATCTGATCTAGGTTTCTTTGTTCTACATAGTTAAACTGAACATTTTTGCATGAAATTCCTTTTTAAACCACGCTCTACACATCTTACCTTATGAGCCCTACTAAAACCATTAATCTCCATGTGGCATTTCCCAAATACTGAGCTTATAGGAGCTCGGAAGACACAACCACCAAAAAAAAACATTCCTTCTAGGCCTAAGAGACATTTAAGTGTTATACTGCAAACCCCAAGCCTTATTCCACCAAAATATTGCAGAGATGAGAGCTGACATGATAATTATTCAAATGAGACTGATCTCCTGGTACACCAAGTCCACAAATTGCATCACCAGTTCGATAAGGTTCCAGCAACAGAATCTTCTTATTAGTGAGATACCACAGATGTTTGTACTCTTTATATATTTGTCAATAAGCTGATTACTTATATCTTACCAAAGCACAATGACTGGTAATAGGGTAAATGAGGAAATCAGTGGCGGCACCTAACCCTGAGATGTAGTAGTGAATGTTATGCATTGGTCTCTGATAGTGGAGGAAGCAGATGCCCCCCTCACAGCTTACCTTTATCAGTATGGCCCCCTCACAGCTTACTGTCACCATTATGACCTGCTCACAGCTTACCTTCACTAATATGGTTCCCTAACAGCTTACCTTCACCAGTATGCCCCACAAACAGCTTACCTTCGCAAGTATTGCCCCTCACGGCTTGTCTTCACCAGTAAAGCCCCCTCACAGCTTGCCTTCACCAGTATGGCCCCCTCAAAGCTTGCTTTCACCAGTATGGCCCCCTCACAGCTTACCTTCATCAGTATGGCCCCCTCATAGCTTACCTTCATCAGTATGGCCCCCTCACAGCTTACCTTCACCAGTATGGCCCCCTCATAGCTTACCTTCACCAATAAAGGTTTAAATATCGCTGGGGTAAGAACTAACTCTTATTTTTTTTGTAGGCTAGTTAGAATCGATTGTATACTTTTTGCATTTTTTTCTCCCTCTCACTATTTTGCCTATTCCTTCCTATGGTTATTTCTCGTTCCCCTCCATTAATAACCTTGTTTTGCACCCTAAAAACTTTGGATCATTGTTTTAAATTCCCTCATGGACAATATCCTGGCAAACAAGTTTTGAAGCCAGACCCTCACCCACACAGTACAAAATATTTTATGAATTACATATTGCATATATTAGTTTAAAAAATTATAGGAAAATACAGTCAGAATCCTATTGTATGCAGGAAAATAGTTACAGAAAGTATTTAGTCTTTTCCTGAGGCTTTAGTCCCAGGATGCTGTCAAGAAAGTGCAATATGTCTTATTAACACAAATGAAAAAGTAAAGGCTTGTGCAGTTGCAGTATAAGCCTATGTTTCCACCCATCCAGTATTTTATTGGTAAGCCATTAAAAAAATGCTTGAGGCCAATGTTAAGTCTATGAAGCCATTAACTTGACCAGTGTTAGTGACCCATATAGGTAGCAACCCTATATGGGTCACTAACTTGTAATTGACCCCCCCCCCCCCCCGCCCCTAGGTCAAATGCTACCAGGCCTTATTTGTTGATGGCATTTCCACACAGATGGGCTTTGAATTCTGACACACTTATTTCTCCATTTTGGGTATTTCAGGCTTGCTGAAATATGTGTCTTTGCTGTAAAATTCATAGAAAGCAGGAAGACACATTATCGCGGGTTTTTTTTGGTGAAAAAAAAAGTTATTTATATTATTTGACCATTTACACCACTATGTTTCTCTCCACAGTGTTTCTCAATTAAAAATAGTTTGTCCGTTAAGAAGAAACAAAATTATTTAAAAAATTGCAGCATTTGCTAGAGTCACAGATGCATGGGTGCAGGGCCTTTTGTTTGGCAACCCCAGGTGGGTGTGGCTATATTATTAACACCTCCCCGGTCTGTTCCAAGCATGCCAATTTAATTTTTGGAGGAACGGGGCAACATGAACTTTATTAATAGTGTTGGGGGGGCAGCACAAACGTTATATTAATGTAAAGGGACAGTACTTTTCTTTTTATTAAAGATATATATTTGACCATTAGTGGTTTTATTTTTTTCGGCAGTATACTGCTATTTCTATGATGCTCAGCCAACAACATGGACAAATGTTGGCTGGCTTGCAGAATGAATTTTTAAGCCAAAGCTCCCATTTGTCTGGCTGAGCATATTTGAAAAGAAGTAAACAATGAGCAAGAAATACAAATTCTTCCATACTCCCCTCATTTCACTTTCTCTCCCAATATCCTTATGTTTGTCTGCCCATGTCTCTCTCCCCATACCCTCATGTCTGTCTCTCTCCATCCCCAAACCCTCATGTCTATCTCTCTTTCTCTCTCTCTCCCCATAAACTAGTGTCTGTCTCTCCCTCCCCCATACCCTCATGTCTATATCTCTCACTCCATCTCCCCGTGTATATCTCTCTCTCCCCATATCCCCATGTCTATCTTTCTCTCCCCTGATACCACATGTCTTTATCCATGTCTGCCTTTCCTTGGTGGTCTCTTCTTCTGCATGTCTCTGTCTCTCCTCCAATACCCCCATGTCTGTCTGTGTCTTTCCGATGTCTGCATCTCCCTCCTATAACCCCCCATGTTTTCTCCTCCCCATGTCACTGTCTCACTTCCTATATCTCCACCCCCATTGCATTTGTGTCTTCTCCATGCCCCCTCCTGACCATCATGATTGACAATCTCAGACCTCAATCAATGCTTCCTCGGCCTGTACATAGTGATGACTGTGGTCTGAGTGAGTGGAGAAGGAGCACTGAGCTGCAGAGATGGTGCTACAATAAGGCAAGGCGATGGTTCTAGGGGGCAGCAAGGTGGTACATGGGCACTCCGTTTGTTAGGGAGATCTCCCTAACAAACTCTCTACCCATGTGTTGCCTTGCTGCCCCCCAGAGCACGGCAATGCTTCTGCTCTCTGCTACTTGGCGCCTGGGCATAGTGAACTCTGAGCACCTGACCAGGATCAGCCCTGGACAAACTATTTCATGAAAACCAACACGATAATGTGCATTCTTGCTTCCTTTGAATTTTCTGTTTATTTACATACCGTATATATGCTTCACAGGAGCACAAGCAATTTTAATGGCTTTCTGTTTCGTTAACAATTTTAGGCTTTAGTCCCACCTTTAAAGCGTCATTTCTGTTTTGCAATTCGATGCCTAACCTGCCAATTCTCTGCATTTTCTTTAAGTCATTTTATATTCAGAAAACATATACTATAATACAACATTTCTATAAATGTATAATCTTCTTTAGGCAGACACAAGAAATGTAGAAGAACTTAACATAGATATTTTGAAATGATAGATAGAAATATTGTATATTACCAATATTTGTATAGATTTTCTGTAAGAGTAATAAAAAGCAAAGTAACACACCAGATCAAAGTGATTATATTCATCTACGATCATCAAGATTTGGGACCTTGATGGACCTAGGTTTTCCTTTGCTTGCATCCTATTTACTGCTCTGACCTGAAATTGCCTCCCACTTCATGTCAATAAATCAGTCAAGTTGTGGAGTTGAAGGTCTTATGGGTTTAGAGGGGAACTGTAGATCAGAGTGCTACAATGGCTTAATGTCTACTTCAGAAATATAAGGGTTAAACAGCTAGTAAGCACATTCCTCTTAAAAGGAAGTAGGGGAAGCAGAACAATAGACCAGGATGGATGACGCATAAAACGAGAAAGGAAATGAATGTAAAGAAAGGACTCGATAGACATTGAACAAGAAGAAAACTGAAATAAGTCAGCTATACAAATATACTACCTGTAAAAAAAAAAAAAAAGAAAGCATTACAAGACAGTGACTGGCAAGGAACATGAACAATTCACCCTACTTGTCTTTGTAGATGTAAAAATGTGTCAGAAGATAAGAGCAGGTTGTTGCAAACGCAAATGACAGGATAATTGCTGTTGATAAGAGTTTTATCAATGATGTCCCTCCTGGATGGAGACATTCTTGAATTAGCGGAAGTGCTATAAATGAGGCAGTAGGAGTCATTTAATAACACTATCCTCTTGGAAAATATGAGGGAGTTCCTAATGGAAACAAACTTCCATGTGTTTTTATTATTATATTTCCTAACAATGCTTTTGTTTCGTAGTTATCAAATTATTTTTATGAACCAATCCTAGACTTGTGAGTGGATACTCTCAGGTGGTATTTTTTCCATGAGGGAAGGTTTGATTCAGTTATTTAACATAGTATTGGTTTTTAGTTATTTGTTTTATGAATGTTTTATGTTGGAACTTAATCCAAAACTCAATTTCGCTATTAACAAAAAGGAAAGCACTCAGCAATAAAGGCAAACTGTGCATGCGTACTCCCGTCTCTTACTTATAGAAATTCTAGAATATTGTTTTATAGCAGTGTATTTTAAAATAAAACTATAATTAGTTGGTAGCATAAACTAATTATTAAAAAAAAATACTTCTTATAAAAAAAAATGCGCATTACATTCGCTGGTTAAAACTATTTTTGCCTTCAAGGTGTACAAATATGAAGTGTGCATTACATTCGATGGCACATTAGATTTGCGTAAATACGGTAAATCAAAATATACTGATGGCAGGCAAGTTGCTGATTTAATTAAGATTTTTGCAGTCCGGAATCTGCTGTCCCAATGAACTCTTCCTTTGTCCGGAAAAGTGGGACAGAGGTAGAGCTTGGCAGAACTGACCCCCTGTAGTACATGATCAGCAGCATGTATGATTGTGCATTTCTCAGCTTCATTAATAAATGAATTTGAATTAATTTGAAGCACTTACGTGTGTTAGATGCCACCAGTTGCCATTTTCCAGCAGGTTTCTTAGGACACCTAACACATACAGTCGGCAGAGACTAAGGATGTGGACGTAACACACAGTAGGCTGTTATTCCACTGTGCATACCAGGGCAAAATTATTTATTTGGTTAGAATAATTTAGTGTTTCACGGTTTCCGATTGAGCAATATGTTCTTCATGTCAAGATGGTTGTAAAGAAGATTGAGGAACTGCATGCATGCTTAGAATTCTTAACTTACCTGTGAAGGGAAACAGAAAGTTAGCAAAAAAAAACCTCTATTGATTATTCACATTCCATAGGGATTTCTGAATGAGAAAATGGCTTTGGATTCTTCTCATACAAGACAAACTTTTGTGTTAAATATTGCAGAAAAGAAACATTATTTTTGAGAAGCACACAAGCAAAGCATATAGCTACACACCTGAACAGTGCATATTATGTGCGTTAAGCTGGACTGAGTACACTACCTTTAAAGTCATGATCATTCTAAGAAAAATTACTCTGAGCTTAATATTACTTAAACTTAATATTTTTTTTTTATAGATTTTTTTAATGGCCTTTACCAAAAACTCATAGGAAATCCTGTTCACTAAATCACATTCAGATCATTCAATGTCACCCACAAAATAATCTATAAAATATTTCTCTTGCCCACGCGGAAGTGCGTGCATGCAGAGAACATCATGCTAGCAAAACATTCCTAGCTAACCTGTGAAAAAAATATCTATAAACCATCCTGCAATAAATGTACATGATGGGCCAATAACAGTGTTGGAGTTTCCAAATCTCCACTACCGGTCTACTTTCTACATTAAATATTTGTTTTGCTTTTTTTCGAGAGTAATTATTATTATTAATTGTTTGTCTTATTCTGCTTCTCTTTCCATGATATGAGTTTGATATGAAATCTCCACAGGAGCAAAGGGCAGCTGGCAAATTATCATTAAATGTAATACTGTCTACAAAAAAAACACATAAAAAGTTGCTTCAACATTATTTATACTGTGAATGTAGAGAATAAAAAGAATCAAAAATTATTTACACAATGGTCATTTTATATAATTCCCGCCAAAATCCAAGCTCCAGACATTCCAGTAAGTTATTTTTTAACCCTAGCTATCTTCAGTCTCAGCTTTTTTTGGAGGATCCAGGAAACATGCTGTATTCAATTTCCCCATAAAAAATGAATTCAGGCATTTTAGTCCATTGAATATTGGGCTCAGGTGTAAAATATGAATTGCAGCAAATCCGGACATATCAGTCATTTTTATCATTTTTAGATTGCCGATCTAATGTCTGTCTGCTCAGTTAATCTTTGTTCCACTGATCATCCATCCATAACCAAGCCATTTAATTCATTTACAGTTTAATTTCCATCCATGATTTTTCTCATAATGAGACCCCCATTTAATTAACACAATAAGTTGAGAATCATTATGTATTTCACTGGTAGTAAAAACAGCTTATTAATTCAATCTTCACAAACAAGTTAAAGTATTATTACAAATTGCAGATCATTTTATGTCTGCCATCTTCCCTGCCTTCTCTAACACCATTTGTATCTCCCTGCTTATCACCCTTTCTAGATTATAAGCTTATGGGCAGGTCTGTCAGAGTTTCTAACTCCTGTTTAAATTTTGTCATAAGCATTGCCTAAATATTTACTGCAATATAAAAACTTCAAGGAATATAATAATATCTGTTATCAGCTGCTTGTTTGGTAAAAGGAACTCTGTTACTGAAACATTGTTTAGTTGGGAATACAAAAAAACAACAACAATGATCTGTACATTGTATTAGCAGGCCTGTTCATATCAATCCACAAAGTGATGTCATGAACAAGGAGACGCCACAGACACATTTAAAAAAAACATTTGTTCCTTAATTTAGTCATTTGTTTGCAGTTCTGCTACCACAATGTATAGATCTTTGTTCAACTTGTATTCTCAACATGCACCAATTACACACATTGTAGTGCTCCCCTCCCCCTTTCCTGCCCCCCCCCCCCCCCCCTGCCAGTCACAGGCAGTGGTAATGTATAGTTATCAGATAATGTTTTTTTAAATGCATTCTTTGTTTTTTTCCCGCATAGCACTTGATTGCACCCATATAACTTGTCACGGCACCACCTTGCAGCACCCACCACAGGTCTTGCCAGAACACCAAGATTGCATACAAAGGACTTGCTCCAACACCCAGATTGCCCTCACAGGACTTGCCCCATCATCCAGATTGCACTCGCAAGACTTGCTCCAGCACACAGATCGCACCCAGAATTTACCGAGCACCGAGGACTTAACCCAGTGTCCAGATGGCACCAAAGACTTACCCCAGCACCCAGATGCGCCCATTACTTATTTCAGTGCCCATATGAAATTCAGGGCTTACATGGGTGTAGGAACCCCCAAAAATCTGGGGGGGACAGCATTTTTGCTCGCCGGGTATAGCAGCAGTAAAAATAAAGCTTGTCACAGTGTATATTATATCACCAAGTTCCCACCAACATTACCAGGATCCTTGGTATACAACAGATACATTCACAGCACAACATCTACATCAGGCAGGTGCATTTTATCACTGTTACATGAAATATAGTCAGCGAGCTGTGTGTACACCATAAAACATACATCAGTATGAACCTACCACTTCTGCTGGAATGCCATTCCATGTATCCACTACCCTCTCAGTAAAGTAATACTTTCATTAGTCCCTGACCTTATCTTATATCTAGGATAGCCTTATACCTATCCCATGCATGCTTAAACTCCTTCACTGTATTAACCTCTACCACTTCTACTTGAAGACTATTCCATGCATCCACTACCCTCTCAGTATAGTAATACTTTCATTGGTCCCTGGCCTTATCTTATATCTAGGATAGCCTTATACCTATCCCATGCATGCTTAAACTCCTTCACTGCATTAACCTCTACCACTTCTACTGGAAGACTATTCCATGCATCCACTACCCTGTCAGTAATGTAATCCTTTCATTAGTCCCTGACCTTATCTTATATCTAGGATAGCCTTATACCTATCCCATGCATGCTTAAACTCATTTACTGTATTAACCTCTACCACTTCTACTGGAAGACTATTCCATGCATCCACTACCCTCTCAGCAAACAAACATTACATTTCTGACCAGAAAATAAACTGTAAAATATTAAATATTTCCAGCATTTCCAAAAGCTTAAGGTGGACCCCAAATATATGTATATAACTAGTAACATTTATACCAGGGCTTGACAACCTTAACTAAGTTTTAGGAGCCAGGAAAAAAATCTAGGAGCCAGACAACAGCACATACACACAATCACATGCAGTCATATACAGTCAGTCACATAGACACATATACTCATACATACAGCCTGTCACACATATACATACTGTCACATAGACACACACTCATACATACATACATACAGTCTGCCAGGCACACACTCACACATACATACAGTCTGTCAGACACACACACACTCATACATACAGTCGTTCACAGACACACTCATACATACATACATACATACATACATACAGTCTGTCGCAGACACACACTCATACATACATGCAGTCTCTCAGACACACACTCATAGATACAGTCTGTAACATAGACACATACACTCAGTCAGTCACATAGACACACACAGTCATACATGGTCTTTCACATACACTCATACATACAGTCTGTCACAGACACACACACTCATAGTCAGTCACATATACACACAAACTCATACAGTCAGTAACAGACACACAAACTCATACAGTCAGTCACAGACACACAAACTCATACAGTCAGTCACAGACACACAAACTCACACAGTCAGTCACACACACTATATCTCATTGCAGGGAAGGTGGGCATTTCCGTTCCAGGTTTGTCTGTGCGTCTTACAAAGGCACAGACCATCATTACTTATTAATTACATTATTTTGCCCATTCATTTGTCAGTTTTATTTTGCCCACATTCATTTGCCAGTGTTTTTTTTTTGCCCAAATTCATTTGTCAGGGTTTTTTTTGCCCACATTCATTTGCCAGGGTTTTTTTTGCCCACATTCATTTGCCAGGGTTTTTTTTTGTTTTTTTTGCCCACATTCATTTGCCAGGGTTTTTTTTTTTGCCCAAATTTATTTGTCAGGGTTTTTTTTGCCCACATTCATTTGCCAGGGTTTTTTTTGCCCACATTCATTTGCCAGGGTTTTTTTTTGTTTTTTTTGCCCACATTCATTTGCCAGGGTTTTTTTTTTTTTGCCCACATTCATTTGCCAGGGGTTTTTTTTTTTTTGCCCACATTCATTTGCCAGGGTTTTTTTTTTTGCCCACATTCATTTACCAGGGGTTTTTTTTTTTGCCCACATTGATTTGCCAGGGTTTTGTTTTTTTTTGCCCACATTCATTTACCAGGGGTTTTTTTTTTTGCCCACATTGATTTGCCAGGGTTTTTTTTTTTGCCCACATTCATTTACCAGGGGTTTTTTTTTTTGCCCACATTGATTTGCCAGGGTTTTGTTTTTTTTTGCCCACATTCATTTGCCAGGGTTTTTTTTGCCCACATTCATTTGCCAGGGTTTTTTTTTGTTTTTTTTGCCCACATTCATTTGTCAGGGTTTTTTTTGCCCACATTCATTTGCCAGGGTTTTTTTTGGCCACATTCATTTGCCAGGGTTTTTTTTTTGTTTTTTTTGCCCACATTCATTTGCCAGGGTTTTTTTTTTTTTGCCCACATTCATTTGCCAGGGGTTTTTTTTTTTTGCCCACATTCATTTGCCAGGGTTTTTTTTTTGCCCACATTCATTTACCAGGGGTTTTTTTTTTTGCCCACATTGATTTGCCAGGGTTTTGTTTTTTTTTGCCCACATTCATTTGCCAGGGTTTTTTGTTTTTGCCCACATTCATTTACCAGGGTTTTTTTTTTTTTGCCCACATTCATTTGCCAGGTTTTTTGTTGCCCACATTCATTTGCCAGGGTTTTTTTTTGCCCTCATTTTTTGATCATCTAATCATTAGTAGAAGTCATTGGCAGATTTAAGAGACATGTTATTATGGCATCTTCGGAAGTCAGCTGCCATGATAAAAAGAAAAACGGTACATTATTGGCAGTGACACAGTCACTGTTCCTACCTCGTTCCTCCCAGTGTGGGGCTGTGTGACTTGTGGAGGACGCGCACAAGCCGTGCGCATGATCACATGACGTCGTGCGATGAAGTCACGTGATCAGGTGACCTCCGTGATCGCTGCAGAGCTGATTCTCCCGGGACAGTCCCAGGATCGAAAACGTTGCGGGACTGTCCCGGGTTGGCAAGTTTGCTCAGGGCCGTCTTTAATAGTGATTGGACCCTGGGCAAGCATTTGCTTGGGCCCCCTGGACCCTGCCACCTCCCCTGCATGCAATCCCGCCATCCATCGCGATGTTAACCCCCCACCCCCCAACATATGCCATAATTTTTGTGCCATTCAGCTGCCAGTAATATTGTGCCATTCAGAGCGCAGTATTATTGTGCCATTCAGAGCGCAGTATTATTGTGCCAGTCAGATACCAGTAATATTGTGCCAGTCAGAGCCCAGTAATATTGTACCATTCAGAGCCCAGTAATATTGTGCCAGTCAGATGCCTGTAATAGTGCCATTCAGAGCCCAGTAATATTGTGCCATTCAGAGCGCAGTTTTATTGTGCCAGTCAGAGCCCAGTAATATTGTGTCAGTCTGAGCCCAGTAATATTGTGCCAGTCAGAGCCCAGTAATATTGTACATTCAGAGCCCAGTAATATTGTGCCAGTCAGATGCCTGTAATAGTGCCATTCAGAGCCCAGTAATATTGTGCCAGTCAGAGCCCAGTAATATAGTGCCAGCCAGATGCCTGTAATATTGTGCCAGCCAGAGCCAGGTAATATTGTGCCAGCCAGATGCCCAGTAATATTATGCCAGTCAGATGCCTGTAATATTGTGCCAGTGAGAGCCCAGTAATATTGTGCCAGCCAGATGCCCAGTAATATTGTGCCAGTCAGAGCCCAGTAATATTGAGCCAGTCAGATGCCCACTAATATTGTGCCAGCCAGATGCCCAGTAATATAGTGCCAGCCAGATGCCTGTAATATTATGCCAGTCAGAGTCAGAGCACAGTAATATAGTGCCAGCCAGATGCCTGTAATATTATGCCAGCCAGATGCCCAGTAATATAGTGCCAGCCAGAGGCCTGTAATATTGTGCCAGTCAGAGCCCAGTAATATAGTGCCAGCCAGATGCCCAGTAATATAGTGCCAGCCAGATGCCTGTAATATTGTGCCAGTCAGAGCCCAGTAATATAGTGCCAGCCAGATGCCTGTAATATTGTGCCAGTCAGAGCCCAGTAATATAGTGCCAGCCAGATGCCCAGTAATATTGTGCCAGCCAGATGCCCAGTAATATTGTGCCAGCCAGATGCCCAGTTATATTATGCCAGTCAGATGCCTGTAATACTGTGCCAGTCCCCCCACCCCCCTTCCCTAGTACTTACACTTCACTGCTCCGTGTCCCCCGCCGGATGTCTCCTCCGTGCAATCTTCCCTCTTGCACGGAGGAGGGAAACAGTCACCGGATGTGATGCAACGTCACATCCGGCGTCAGGTTTTTTTTTTTTTTTTTCCAGCCGTCGCATCCATTGGATGCGGCTTGCCGGAAAAAAGCGTTCACAAGCGCAATGGGCTTTGAACGCGGCAAGCAGGGGCTGTGGGCCCCGTTTGCCTCGCGTTGCTGGGGGGGATTTCACCCTACCTGTCCCCCCCCATCCCCCCCGATTCCTACACCCATGAGGGCTTACCTTAGTGCCTAGGCGGTACCAAGCACTTACCCCAGCACCCAGATGGCACAGAGGACTTACTACACCGGCCTGCTGGCACCCATTTCTTACTCCAGCACCTAAAGGACACCTTACTCCAGTGCACCCAGGGCTAATTCCAGTGAATACACTAAATAGTTTTTCCCCTGGGCAAAAAGTTGCTAGTCCTCCACTGAGCTCCTCCCAATGTTCCCAAGCTCAGTCATTTTGGACGCATGGTCCTGTGCAGACCTCTCAACTATTTCCGGGATGGCGGGGGGGGGGAGAGCTTAGGTAGGCACTGTCACTCAAGCTGGCAGTGCTACTGCACATGCACATAATACTGCACATGCGTGTTAGCCAGTCGCTGGTGTCCCAGACACCAGATAATTAGTCTTTTCCTTCCAGGCTTGCATGGTATATTCTCGCAAAATAGGATTCAGTGTTGTTTACTTAAAAACAAACAAACAACAACATTTGGAAGGCCATGAACTGTAGCCTATCACATTACGTCAAACAGCTTTCTTGGAAGCTGCATGTAACACCTCTTCTTTTATAATCAGTAAATGACCCCCCTCTAAACCTTTGTATTCATCTTATTGCACTTTTGTGACTCAGATTCTGCATTTGATAACAATCATGATTTGGCATTAGCAATATATTCTTTTTTTTCTTCTTAATATTCATAAAAAAATATCTACGCCTTAGACATTCTTAATAAGAAGTAATGTGACTCATTAAGAAGCAATGTGACTCATTATTGCAAGCTTAGGAACCGGGTGCCTGTTACTGCCTGAAGCTAGCCGGCTACTTGAAAGCAGGACAAACAATAAACAGCAGTGTACAGTGTGAAACCAGGGAACAATAATACAGAGGGGAAAATACCTTATTTCCCTTTGTTTTTGCTAAGTAGCACCGATCATTTAACAATGAGATTGAAAATTATACAAATAAAGATACAGATACTGACCTGAATCGAATCTTGTCCACATGCCCTTGAATCTTGTCCATATGCTACTTTTTCGTTTCTTTTTTTTTATTTTTTATTTTTTTATGTCAGAGCTACTGTTCCACCCATGTCAGTTATTAGTGATAATAGGGAAAAATGGGAGACAAGCAAGTGTTCAAAATGGGTCACTGGTAATCTATCAATGTGTGTATGTAATGTTTATCTAGCTGTCTTTCTGTTTATACAGCACAACTTCTAAACACTTGGGATGCAATCGGGTAGTTGAGAAGGAGCTAATTTAAATCAATAAAAAATGGTTTAAACACACATGTAAAAAACTTTTTTATGACTCAATAGATATAGGTGTTTTAATTTTTATTTAATCATTATTATCTTTGTTCTGCACCTCTGTACTATCAAAAGTACTTGCCATATTAGGGTTGCTAAACTTTTCCCTTGGCTTCAATATTAAACACACAAGTGACAAAAAGTGGCTCTTTAATATCTGGTGTAACCATGAAAGGATTTCGGCATGAGAGCATTATCTCTACTGTGAATATAGACATAAAACATGATCTGTTCTATACAGTGTTAGCAGAATTATAAACTTCTGAAACAAAATATGTTTTAACCCATTAGTGACAGAGTTCCATGCTGCATTTGATGTGCCTTGAAGACCAGAATTCCATTATTTTTGTCATACATTTGCTTAACTGTGATGTATTACCTGTGCATTTAAAACAAACACATATATAAGACATAGGCCACTGTTTTTTCTTCTATGTTTTAATTAATTGCATATAAAGGTAAAAATAAAATTAGGTTTTTATCTCCAGCATTTATTTTGAGAATTTTACCCATGATGCAACTTTCTCCAAAATCTTCCAGCAAGTCTCACTTTACCACTGTGGCCAAAGCCTACATGATGATGTCATAAAATACACCTCTGCTCTCTTATTGGCTACTGTGTATTCTAGTGGGCAGGAGTAGGTGGCTGTGTACAACTTTTTTTTACCTGCCTTCCCACACAAAGAGAGGAGATTGACCTGATCAAACAGGATCATAACTCTGCCCCCTTGTGATGTAATAGTCACATTACCCTCCCATTCAAATGCAATTCTATGATCAGAATTCTGACTTATAGATTGCATTATGTGTCCCCAGCCCCAAAGTGAGATACTAGTGCTGTATAGTCTCTGGGGAGTGGCACCCAAAAACACTATATTTCACAAAATGGCAGTGACCAGTCACACTTGTTAAGTAAAATATTTCATAAAAAAAACTCACACCACAAAAAAAAATAAGACATATCTGAAATCAACCATGCAAAGAAAAAACCTTTTTATTTTTTGTTGGGAGTATCCCTTTAAGAAAATGGGAAAAGGAATTCAATTTGGTTATAGACTTGGGGGAATGGAATGGTGCTTTAAACTATTCCTATAAATCAATACATTGTCTACATTTGAATGAACTCCAATTCAAAATGATGCACAGGTGTCACTTGGTCCCTGTGACCAGCAGGCTTCTGGCCTAGGTATCTGGGATCCCTAGAATGGATTACCTCTAGATAGTGTAATGTGGTGTTCACCCTAGCAAGTATGTACCCATAGGTTGAGCCCAGGATACTCCTTGCCAGGGGCTTGTGCAGCACAAGCACTATCTAAAGCAAACCAGGAACTAGGCGGGAGCATAGTCAGAAATGATAGCCAGAGGTCGGGACAGACGGAGAACAATCATAGTCAAGTTTGGTAGCTGAGAGCTGAGACAGGCAGAGAGCAATCGTTGTTGTGTATGGTAGCTGAGGGTCAGGACAGGCAGAGAGCAATCGTAGTTAAGTATGGTAGCTGAGGCCCTAGACAGGGGGAGAGCAATTGTAGTCTAGTATGGAGGCCGAGGATCAAGACAGGGGGAAAACAATCATGGTCAGGTATGGTAGCCGACGTTCAAATCCAAGAGTCAGAACAAACAAGATAAACGTAGCCCTAATTACAGAGAAGACTGTATGCACAGGCAATGGGGGTAGGTTTATATATTAATGAAATAAGAGAACACCCTGAAAGGGGTGGAGGGAAGGGCGTTACAAAAAGTGTTGGTTTCACCTTTAAATATTCAAATTTGACGTTTACCACCAAAGAAAACATAGGAGACTGCTTGGTACACAAGCGGACTCCAAATAGATGGCCACCACCAGTAACGAAAAATCAAGGTTACTTCCGGGACTTCCGGACTCCAAAAACGAGGATCTCGGTGGTGAAGATCCCGGACTGCGATCAGACAGGTAAGTGACAGTCCCTACAACTTTATCATATATGTCCAGCTGAAATATCCCTAATTGTTGGAGATGGGATGCAGAAAGAGGGGACACACTACATATCTGGTGGGGTTGCCCAGTGACTTGATAATTGTGTCAAAGTATTTCACATTTTGTATTTTTGCATTTCTCTAATAAAAGATAAAACAATTAAAAATATATATACCTCTGAGAACCTAGTGTGTCTTTAAGGCCTACCTGACTGTCCATACATTGACTACGGTCATGTGTTAAGGAGGTAGTGTGTGTGCAACGTTTGCATCATATACAGCCCCATTTACAACAAATATATTTATTAGGTATCAACACTCTGAGCACTTTGTATAATCCTGCAGAAAGCTCACTTGCTCTATAAATAATACATCTTTTCTCCAGAAGAGTAGGAATTCCTAGGACAACTGGCTTACAGATCACATCTTTTGATATATTAATACATTATTTTTTCATTTTTTTAGCCCCCGACACTGGCAGTGGGAAAGGTAGCTAGAACAGAATTTATTTACTTGACACTGATAAACCTTGGACTTATATTAAAAATACATATGCATATTTGATTTCTTTCTTTCTTTTTCCTGCATAGGCCAGACTGTCTCCATAGCGACACATAGTACCTCAGGGTAGGCTCTGTCTAACATGGGTAACACCTAACTTTACAGAGCTGCTTCCATATGTGACTACGTGGATTGTGCAGGCAGATGTGAGCGGTAGCTCGACTTTCCAATTTATGACACAAAACTTTATGAAGACCATAAAGGTTCTTGATAAAGTTTCCTTTCATGAACCAAAACGATGATAATACTGGATACAACTGTGACATATTAAATCCACATTACCAATATTCTCAAAGTCCCACGAGTGAGTACATCACTTTGGATTTATATGTATATTTTATATATTTTGTACCTAACATTTTAATAAAAGTTACGCCTTTTGTCTTGCAGTGCACAATCCTTTTCTTTGTATATACCAAAGTAAGGAGTTTGAAAGCGACTCATTACTATATAGGTAGCTAATAAAATGTCTTCAGATTTACGGATTTGTGATCAAATCTACATTTCCAAGAGATTGTTCTAGCTGCGACGTTCTTCACTCTTGGAGCGAGCAAAACAGGAAGTCTGCCGTGCTTACATATAGGATATTACTGCAGTTCATGTGTGATCAGAAGATTAAAATTATTATTGTTTCAGGCCCTTACTGTTTAAATGTGTGCCGTTCTGTATGCCATCAATATAGCTTTAAATTTCCACGGTTGCCTCAACCTATTATATTTTTAATCTTGCTATAGAAAAGGACTAGTTAGAGTAAAGAATTGCAAACCAGACATGACATGCACGGAATGAACGTTTATCTGCCTAGTCGATCATTTGAAAAATAAAATATATTAAAACCTCTGTTTTTTACTCCTAGGAACACAATCTTTACTATATATATATATATAGAGAGAGAGAGAGAGAGAGAGAGAGAGAGAGAGAGAGAGAGAGAGAGAGAGAGAGAGAGAGATGTATATATTGTTATATTGTACAAATATACATATATATCCAAAATACATATATACATATATGTATATATAAAAATCCAAACAGTAGTGCAGTCGACTTTAAAGCAATGAATGGTTCACTACCTAGGTGCAGTGCAATTTTTCAACAACATATCCGTCCAAAAAACAAATGAAAAACACGCACTCATAGGATTTTTAGAAAAAACCTGTATTACATACTGACTGTCATATAAATCGACGTTTCGACTCCACCTGGAGCCGTTCTCAAGATAACGGCTCCAGGTGGAGCCGAAACGTCGATGTATATGACAGTCAGTATGTAATACAGGTTTTTTCTATTTTTCTAAAAATCCTATGAGTGCGTGTTTTTCATTTGTTTTTTGGACGGATATATGTATACAGTGGATATAAAAAGTCTACACACCCCTGTTAAAATGTCAGGTTTCTGTGCTGTAAAAAAATGAGACAAAGATAAATCATTTCAGAACTTTTTCCACCTTTAATGTGACCTATAAACTGTACAACTCAATTGAAAAACAAACTGAAATCTTTTAGGTGGAGGGAAGAAAAAATATAAAAATAAAATAATGTGGTTGCATAAGTGTGCACACCCTTAAACTAATACTTTTTTCAAGCACCTTTTGATTTTATTACAGAACTCAGTCTTTTTGGGTATGAGTCTATCAGCATGGCACATTTTGACTTCTTCTTTGCAAAAACACTCCAAATCTGTCAGATTGCGAGGGCATCTCCTGTGCACAGCCCTCTTCAGATCACCCCACAGATTTTCAATCGGATTCAGGTCTGGTCTCTGGCTGGGCCATTCCAAAACTTTAATCTTCTTCTGGTGAAGCCATTCCTTTGTTGATTTGGATGTATGCTTTGGGTCGTTGTCATGCTGAAAGATGAAGTTCCTCTTCATGTTCAGCTTTCTAGCAGAAGCCTGAAGGTTTTGTGCCAATATTGACCGGTATTTGGAACTGTTCATAATTCCCTCTATCTTAACTAAGGCCCCAGTTCCAGCTGAAGAAAAACAGCCCCAAAGCATGATGCTGCCACCACCATGCTTCACTGTGGGTATGGTGTTCTTTTAGTGATGTGCAGTGTTATCTTTTGGAATTATGGCCAAAAAGTTCAACCTTGGTTTCATCAGACCATAACACCTTTTCCCACATTCTTTTGGGAGACTTCAGATGGTGTTTTTGCAAAATGTAGCCTGGCTTGGATGTTTTTCTTCATAAGAAAAGGCTTTCGTCTTGCCACTCTACCCCATAGCCCAGACATATGAATAATACGGGAGATTGTTGTCACATGTACCACACAGCCAGTACTTGCCAGATATTTCTGCAGTTCCTTTAATGTTGCTGTAGGCCTCTTGGTAGCCTCCCAGACCAGTTTTCTTCTCGTCTTTTCATCAATTTTGGAGGGAGCTCCAGTTCTTGGTAATGTCACTGTTGTGCCATATTTTCTCCACTCACTGTGTTCCATGGTATATCTAATGCCTTGGAAATTCTTTTGTACCCTTCTCCTGATTGATACCTTTTAACAATAAGATCCCTCTGATGCTTTGGAAGCTCTCTGTGGACCATGGCTTTTGCTGTGGGATGCGACTAAGAAAGTTTCAGGAAAGACCAACTAGAGCAGCTGAACTTTATTTGGGGTTTATCAGAGGCACTTTAAATGATGGCAGGTGTATGCTGACTCCTATTTAACATGATTTGGAATGTGATTGCTTAATTCTGAACACAGCTACATCCCCAGAGGGTGTGCACACTTATGCAACCACAATATTTTATTTTTATATTTTTTCTTCCCTCTACCTAAAAGATTTCAGTTTGTTTTTCAATTGAGTTGTACAGTTTATAGGTCACATTAAAGGTGGAAAAAGTTCTGAAATGATCTATCTTTGTCTCATTTATTTTACAGCACAGAAACCAGACATTTTAACAGGGGTGTGTAGACTTTTTATATCCACTGTATATATATGTATTTGTATTTTGGGGTTCTCATAAAATTGCTACATTTTCTCCTCTCTATAAAAAAATACTAGGGACATTGTATAAGGGGAATTACAGCACTGGGAAGAGAAGAACCTATATATATAGGTATTTGTTTACCTTCCAGCTCATAGAAAGAAATGCAGGCTTTTTGGAGAGTGGACAATTCTTCTCTTTCTATGTTTTTATTGTCATTTATTTATTTGCAATCTCCAAATAAAAAATCCAGATCTGCAAAGCCAAATAATGCCATCATGGAACGATAAACTGTATTTAAGGAGATGTGATTCACAAAATTGAATAATACAAACATAGAATGTGTTGACAAATATGAACTATTAACCCCTTCGTGACGCTAGGACGTTCTACGCCGTCCTATTTTTCTGGTCCCAAAAGATGCTAGGACGGCATAGAACGTCCTTCAGTTAACAGTGCATCGCGGCTCCCAGAGATGAGCTGTGCTCGGATCCAGCTGCAGGGACTTGGTTTGCTTTCCAGAACCAATCAGATCACTAGTAGTCCTCAGGCTACTCAGAGACCACTGAAGTGATCTCGAATCATCCCAAAAATTGGCCAATGTGGCTGATGTTCGTGCTGATATTTTGGCAACCGGACTTCTATGGGGAGGACGTCAGCCTATTTTGGGGCCTTTTCGTGAGTACCTTGGCTATTACGTAATAGTTGTCCCATAGAAGTCTATGAGAGGACTTTGGCTACTGCGAAAATAGCCAAAGTCCTCCCGAAATGGCCAGATCTTAAATAAAATTAAAAATAAAATATAATAAATGTATGTAAATATATTAATATAAAAGATAATAAAGTAAAATAAAGACAATTTAATAAAAGTAATACATTTATGGAAATTGGTTATGATGGGTAGCCAAATTGCAGATTTCTCCGCAACTCGGCTTTATGCTCCGATCTGGCCTGATTCTGAGGCAGATCTGGGTACAATTAGTCAACCCTTTTATATAATTATTGGGATACATTTGATAAAATGAAAAGAATATGTCTCTATTTCCCAATGAGTTCTAAAGAATATTTTAAATGATGAGAACTCTCAAAACTTTGTCACCAGCCTCATATCAAACTCTTAATGATAGTATGAAAAATAGATTTTTAAGTACATCATTTGCTAAATTTCAGATGTACAGTAGATTGCTTCTTAGGATATTTAGTTGCTATTACAATTCAGAAGGCCAGGAGCCTTCATGAGACTAATCACCACCTCTACATATAGTATGATTATCTTTGAATATGATTTTTGTCTGTGACGATATAGGCCATTTTTTTTTTATCCCCAGCACATCAATTAATCCAGACGCTTGCATAAAACAATAGTTTGTGACAAATAAAGCTCATGACTTTGTGATAATAACAAAGGGGTTTATATATACATAGTTCCACACACTAAATAGCCAGCAAAAAAATAAATTTTGGGGGGCATGTCCTGGGTGCTAGAGTCATTCCTGGGTCTGCAGTGTGGGTGATGGGGCATATCCTGGGTGTGCAATGCTGTTGCTGGGTCATGTCCTTTTTTACCGTCTATTAAATTGGCTTATTTTTGCTCACCTGTTGATTGTGAGCTCCTTCCGCAAACCAATCGTTTCTCTTGTTTGAATTCCTGTATTAAAATAAGTATAGGTCTGCGCTCCAAGGAAGGTTGAGGGAATTTTTTTAAAAAAGGAGGGAAAGCTACAGAAATACAATAAACACAAAACAGCAGCTGCTAACTTCAATGGGTTGTTCAATGTGGATGGCAAGGGATGTGGAGGCAATAACAAAAGGAGTTCAGGAGAAATGGAGTGGGGAAGGTGGGAGCCCAGACAATTTGTTCTGAAAGGGGCCCCACAAGAGTGCAGGCTTTCAAGACCTCCTGGGTCTCTTCATCAGGCATGTTATACAAAAAAACGTGATAAACAAATATTTTTCACATTTTGTATAACATGCTTGAGGAAAAGACCTAGGGGGTCTTGTAAGCTGGCACTTTAAATCTGCCAATATAAAGGTATTAACTTGACTCTACTTGTCTACTTTATATATAGCCGCACACACAGATAGAGCCTGTATTAGGTGCTATCTCTGTGTGTGTCTTATTTATAAATAACCCTGAAAGGGGTTACATTCAGAAAGGCTACATTCAGATATTTTATGGTTTGCAAGCACGTCTTGGAAATGTTATTTTTGCCCATCGTCCATGGATTAGTCATTTTATCTACTTCTTGAGGGATGAAGGGCTGAGTTGACCCGACCAGTACTTTAACCTGCAATTCTGAAGGCTGATTTGGTAAAGTCAGGGCAAATTTGACTAGTATAGTCCCAGCTCATGCATTGTAATCATTTCATTTACAGTATCATTCATCATTCTAAGTGCTTGAGAACCTCTTTTGAGAAGTCATTTTCACTTGTGTTTGAGAGACTGGTAAAGTTTATTGTGGAAATCAAGAGGTGGTTTTTGGTAGTTATTTCAACTCTGTTCACTGAGTTTTTAATGAGGTTTCAGAGAAATATTGATATTTATTTTCCTTACTGGATGGAACATTGAGGGGTGTACTTTCCCTGCCATTCCGTGACATTGTTACAATATCCTCGTGTATTACCATGCGTTTTAGAGATCATGGCGATTATATATTAATTTGTTGTCCCTAGTGTTAACAGCATTAACTATGCTCTCGAAAATGCATGTGAACCATAGTCCACATCAGTTGGAGGATCTATGTCTCTCCTAATGCTAGGAGTTCCAGCTATGGTGACTTGTAGAACGTCTAGGAGAAATTGCGTGTTTTTGGAGATGCAGCTTATGAGAACAGGAGTTCCGGATGGCCAATGTTGCACTAATCGAAAGGTGTTTTAATCAGGCAGAATTCTGCCTGATTAAAAAAAATGTTTTATCCCTATTTAATCAATGGCACAAAAATGACATTTTAGTAAATTGTGGTATCCATAATAATAGAAAAGAATGTTGTCTTATTGTATGTGTCTAATCCATGTGCCTATTTGTTTTTTCTCATATTTCTAAATTTGTATTTCTTTATTCCTATGTTTACAAACTCCAAATCCACGTGTCCTCTGTGATCATAGTAAACATTAGAGTCCTTTACTATATTAGGCAGGCAAAGTTTGATTTAAAAGCATAAGGCATTTTGAAAGATATCTTTGTGAGTGGTCATTTTTTTATATGTATCCTAAGTAAAATGTTTTGGAGGTACATAACTGATTGAATAAAAGCCCAGTATAATCACAGCAATTATTGCTAATGAATGTGTGGTGCATCAATGATCTATTTATTGAGGGCGGAAAGTACTCACAAAAGGGAAAATGTTGCATTAACTATTTGATACAGTAAGAAAAAAAAATGCATTAGTGTATTGGTATATTTTTGAGATCTATTACTGAAACTAGAACTTTCAGTCCCTCTCTGTTATCTATTTATAAAACCTTACCCTGCAATTATTATAGAGGAGTATATGTCCTCTCAAATCTCACTGTACATGCACGGGACATTTTGTTTATTAAGGACATATGCAGATTAAACAATGCTACATTTTCCATTTAGGGGGCATGGCACCATAGCACATGTGATCTAAATTGGTCAGTAGCGTTTTGCTGTATCCCCATTCTAATGTTTAAACTTGAATTATAGGATTATTGCCAATATTTTGTTACATAAGTTATGATGTAAGTACTGAATTTCCAGGTGTTAAAAAAAATGCAGAGTGAACCAAAGAAAAATCAAAATTAATCAATATTTGGTGTGAGCACCTATCGCCTTCAAATCAGCTTTAGTTCTTCGAGGTACACTTGCACACAGAAGAAACTGAAAGTAGGTATCGGAGAAAGAACGTCTGTTGCAATAAAAATGAATTAAAATAATTTTGATTTATTGAATGCCACAGTGGCAATACACTTGCACATAGGGCCGATCCTGGGCGGGGGCTTGGGGTGCACCGCCCCCAATGAGCAAGGGAGCAGATTAAGGGAGCTCTCTCCCCAACACAGGGGCGGATCCAGAGTCTGATCTTGGGAGGGGCACATGTCCGTCTGTCTTTTTTTCTCTCCCATGTACGTCTGTCTTTTCCTCTCTCCCATATCCTTCTGTATTTTCCTATCTCCCATGTACGTCTGTCTTTTTCTCTCTCCCATGTCCTTCTGTCAAGCTCCTCTCCCTTCCCATGTCTGTCGCACTCCTCTCACTCCCTATGTCTCTCTGTCTCTCTTCCTTCCATGTCCTTTTCTCTCCTCTTCCTTTCCATGTCCATCTATGTATCCTCTTCTTTCCCATGTCCGTCTGTCTCTCCTCTCATTTCCCATTTCTCTGTCTCTTCTCTCCCATCCCATGTCTGTCTCTCCTCTCCCATGTCTGTCTGTCTCTCCTCTCCCATGTCTGTCTGTCTCTCCTGTCATCCCATATCTGTCTGTCTCTCCTCTGCCATCCCATGTCTGTCTGTCTCTCCTCTGTCATCCCATGTCTGTCTGTTTCTCCTCTACCATCCCATTTATGTCTTGCTCTTCTCCCTTACCATTTATGTCTCTCTCCTCTACCTTCCCATATCTGTCTGTCTCTCCTCTGCCATCCCATATCTGTCTGTCTCTCCTCTGCCATCCCATGCCTGTCTGTCTCTCCTCTGCCATCCCATGTCTGTCTGTTCCTCCTCTACCATCCCATTTGTGTCTCTCTCTTCTCCCTTCTCATTTATGTGTCTCTCCTCTCCCTTCCCACGTCTGTCTGTCTTCTCTACCTTCCCATGTCTCTCTCTATTCTCTACCTCCTATGACTGTCTTTGTCTCTCTAAACATGTATGTGTCTCTCCTCTTCCCAATAGCTGTCTCTTTTCCTCCTCTCCCCATCTGTGTTCTCTCCTCTCTCCCCCTCCCGTCAGTGTTCTCTCTTCTCCTCCCTTCAGTATTCTCTCTTCTCCCCCATACGTGTTCTCTCCTCTCTCTCCCCCATCAGTGTTCTCTCCTCTCTCCCCTCCTATCATTGTTCTTTCCTCTCTCTTCCCCCCTACCCACGATGCACACCCACGACATGACCCATAACCCAGGTTGCACACCAAGGACATGCCCCATCACCCCATTTACATGCCTCCATCACCCCATTACATACACATTGCCAATATTATTTGCCATTAATATTCCCCAGCCAATTTGCCCAATAATATGCCAGCATTATTTGCCATTTAATATTCCCCTGCTAATTTGCCCAATAATATGCCAGTGTTATTTGCCATTTAATATGCCCCAGCCAATTTGCCCAATAATATGACAGTGTTTATTGCCATTTAATGTGCCCCAGCCAATTTGCCCAATAATATGCCAGTGTTTTTCAGTGTTATTTGCCATTTAATATGCCCCTGCCAATTTGCCCAATAATATTCCAGTGTAATTTGCCATTTAATATTCCCCTGCCAATTTGCGCAATAATATGCCAGTGTCATTTGCCATTTATTATGCCCCTGCCAATTTGCCCAATAATATGCCAGTGTCATTTGCCATTTAATATGCCCCAGCCAATTTTCCCAATAATATGCCGGTGTCATTATTTGCCATTTAATATGCCAGTGTTATTTGTCATTAATAAGCCCCTGCCAATTTCCCCAGTATATCCCCCCATCACCCCACTCCCCAGCACTTACCTTTCCCTGGTGGTTAGTGGCAGGCAGCATGGTCTCCTCCATGCTGCCTGTTCGGCTCCCAGGTGGTTGTGCAGACAGGTCACGTGACCCGGCGCGCATATGACATCAGCACGCCGGTCACGTGACCTGTCGGCATTTCCGTGTCACACTGCACGGGAAGTCTGAACAGGCAGCACATAGGTTTATCTGTGCTGCCTGTTCGGCTCCCCGTGCAGCCAGGCAGGCAGAGCGATGGTGAGGGGGGATTTTCTGATTTCCTCTTACCTCCGTCTCTGCCTGCAAGCGTGTTTTTTTTGTTGTTTTTTTTTTTAAAGCAGCAGTTTTTTTCCCCTCTTCTCGGGGGAGGGGGCAATTGCCCCGTTGCCCCCCCCCCCCCCCGGCTGGATCCGCCACTGCCCCAACAGCACCTCGAAGTTTGGTCTGCAGGTCAGCGCCTGCAGTAACCGCACTGAGGGGTGAGCGCAGTGCGACGTCACGCTGCAAGACTTCCGGAGACTAGAGAGCCTAGAGTGTCAGCTGACTTTCGTCTCTCAGAAGACGCCAACGGACAATGTTCTGCCTCTGCAGAGACAGGAGGCAGACACTGTCTGAACGGTCCTCCTCCCTGCAAATAAAGGTAAATAAGCAGGGAGCAGGACAAATGAGAAGGGAATTTCAAATGTAAGGCCAAACTCGGCTACATTGGCCTAAAGTTCGAAATTCCCATCTCAGTTCTTTGCAATATCCTGCAATTCTCTCTTTATTGAGTAAACCCTTTATTTTAATGCAATTCAAATCCCAATCAACTTGTGTATTAGATATAGAGGTACGCAGTTCCAGTGAGAGAGCAGTAACATGTCGGCTCACATGGATCCATCAGGAACCTTATCTGCTTCCGGCTGTCGGGGTTGGACACTCCTTCACACATAGCCATTCCAAATAATCTGATGTCCATTATTAACCTGAAATCATTTTCTTCTGAAATAGTTAAATTATATCCACCACCAAACCTTTTTAAATCTGCGATTCCTTTATATTATTAGCATTGTATTAACCTCTCGGAGAAGGCAAACAGCACATGGTTATAATTTGTTAAAATGAATGAATTGTGATATGAAGATTACATTTTATTGAAATGAATCAGTTCTGTACAAATTCAAAAACTTTACAGCAATAGATTTAAATCTAACCACATGCCTGTGGTCTCTTTTATGGAACAAGTTCTACCACTCCCAATGAAGTTCTGATGCCTGAATCACTTCCAAAGGCGGATCAGTGGTCAGAGATTCATTATAGAAAAATTAGCTCGGGTAACCAATGACAAATATGATCTTAAATTAAAACTACAAAATGAGGTGCACTTTGCGTGTCAGTGCAAACATTTATATATGAATTGTTTTACCCCAGCCTAGGATTAGTCCTCAATTTTCCTTTTTTGGGGGGGGGGGGGGGGTGGGGGGGGGGCTTGAGTATAGGTGCAGAACCAGAAATGATTGCTCTGGGACTGTTGGAAATATTTATAAACAGGATTGTTTTATGTAATGCTCCAGATACTGGTTTATTAGCCTCAAGGGTCTCTCTCCCAGAGTGCTCTCTCTCAGAAAGCTTGCCAGAGCTTCATTTCCCATTTCTCTGTAGGGAATTTCTTCTGGCGGCTCTATATTCCTGGCAGGCTGTCCCTATTATTGTACAGATTCCTCTAGAGCTTTCTCTTCATCTATCGCTCTGTCGTTACTCAAAGCCATCGCTGACATTTTTCTTACCAGAACAGAATTCCCATCTTCTGGATACAGAAGCCACCTCTTCTTTCCAAAAACTGTACAGTGGATCAAGTGCTACCCTATAGTGCTGAGCAACACTATCTGTATATTTCCCTCTATATTTTACCCTTTACTTACATATTTTTTTTTACCTTCAGCAAATTGTTGCAGCATGGATGGAGACAGTTGATTCATGAAATGTTACAGTCTAAAGTACCAATTATTGCCATTTGGTATTCGAACCAAAAGAGACTGCATTTTCACAGGAATTTCATCAGCGAGCTAGAATGCCTGGCAATCTATGCAGTATAAAACAAGATGGGTAATATCATTGCTGTGTGAAAAGTAATGAGATGTATTTGAGAATTAATCTCAACCGACCTAGACTTTTTTTACGATGTTACTTATTTTATACGGGCTTTGAATCTCGACCCACAATACCTTAGCCGACTAGAAACATAGAAACATACAATGTGTCGGCAGATAAGAACCATTCGGTCCATCTAGTCTGCCCAATTTTTTGGAGTACTTTTATGAGTCCCCCGTTCCCGGTCTTGCAGCTAGGATAGCCTTGTGTCTATCCCACGCATGCTTAAAATCCTTGACTGTGTTTACCTTTACCACTTCTGCTGGTAGGCTATTTCATACATCCACTACCCTCTCAGTAAAGTAATACTTCCTGATATTACTTTTAAATCGTTGCCCCTCTAATTTAAGACTATGTCTTCTAGTTGTGGTAGTTTTTCTTCTTTTAAATATACTCTCTTCCTTTACTGTGTTGACTAATCACGTACTAGGTTGGAAGTCCTATGGAGTACCTTGAAATTCACCAAGATCTAACTGTACTTATTTCAGCGTTCAATATATAGTATCTTTTATTTTTGTACACATTTATTGTTTTTTATGCTATCAGATATGACAGACAGACAAACATATAACAGAGTTAAATCAGTAGATTTTACATGTAGACAATTCTTTACAATATTACTTTGGCAGTTCCCATTCCCAAGAGGCAGAATGCTAACTGAGTATTTATTTGATTCAATACTGTATCTCTTCATAAGTATGGTAAGTAATACATATAGTATCTAAGTGTTTACGTTCAGCATAATTATACATGGAAAAACTGCTAACTGTTTTGTCAATATCATACCTGTGACTTATAAGTTTGTTGATATATAATTTTGTATAAATCATGACGATTGGAAACAATAAAAATGATAAATTGAAAAGTAATGAAATGTATTTGATAATTAACAATTAATTCCTCACTTTACCTGGTGTTACTGACTGGTAGTAACTGATTATCTATTGCTAAAATGTGTTAACGAAGTAGGAATAAACCACAATCTGTCTCACTGATTTCCAAATAGTGGTCCCCAAGCCAGATGTAGCCCTTTTTGTCCAGTGTCTGTGCAACAAACCTTATAATTCTGAGTAGACAATAACCATTAAACATGCTAATGCTGATTATTAATTATTTGTTCTATCCCACAAAAATATTTAGTAGATTATTTGGTAACACTTGACTGTTGAGTAAAATCATTCTTCCATCAAACCACTGTTTGAACTCATCAAATAAGATTCCCACAATGCAATTCCACAGTCAAGGGGCAGTCAAGGGGCACACAAAAAAAACCCCCAAGAAATTCTCAAGTACTCTTCCATTGTTTGAAACCATTACGGGAAATATCAATCTAATAAAGATTTCATTGAAGTTAGGTTCATGGCTCCAATCTTATAAAATATCTCCTATTTATATTTCTTCCCTGTACTACATCTTATCTATTTGTCCAAACTTAAGTCTACAAATTATTTAGCAATCTGTGCTCAAACTCACTTTTTGTGATTACTACTGTGGTCACCCATTGCCACTTTCTAACTGGAGTTTTTATAACAAGCTCTTTTATCAAGGAAACAATAATGATTGACTACAGAGCAAATTTTAATGAATTTTAAGTCATTTTTCGGTTTGTATATCAAGGAACACAACATTACTGAAAATAAATAATGAATTTTGTTACTGGGGATACTGGTTTCTATGGTTTATCAGTGTTACACAAATATCTATGAGCATTTAATTAAAACCCAGATTGCAAAAATAAATACATAAATAAATATTAAGGACAAATATAAATATATTCTGTCCAAAAGAGTTTTCACATTTAGCCTCTTTCCCAAAATAATTATAACTCCACATGTCTTGTGTTATTATCCGAACTGTGTTCCAAACACACGCATACATTTTTTAGTGTGGAACGGACTGGGTAGAAAATCGAATTCTGCAACTTCTTTGCAATTATTTTGCTAGAGAAAGTTTTTAAATCCGGCAGTAAGTAGCTGTGGTTACTTGAAGCTGGCAGAAATCTGAAAATGTTCCCTTGTTATTATAGTGTTGGTGAAATGAGAAATGACATCTGTTACCTCCTCGGCAGATTACTCATTGGAGCTGCTTCTAGGTCACAAAAAGCAATTTAAGAAATAAAAAAAATCACACAAAAAAAATCCTATAGATTTGCTATTTTTACTTATAAATGGAAATCTCAATGCATTGTATGTTTATCATAAATATACAATATAGTCTGCATTAATAAAAACAACATAGCTGATAGGGTGATAGAAATTATGATGTGTTTAAAGGACCCGTATACAAAAAATAATTACCTACAAGAGAATAAATTATTCCAGAAATAAAGCACTCTAAATTGAATTGAGGACCTTGTCTTGATTATATACTTTCAATGGAGTGAGGTACATATGTTTATTGGATTACAAACTTTGTATGTTTTTCTTTACAAACAACTTCTAACACTTTCAGTTATTGTTAAGGAATAAAAATCAACAAAACTCAGTATTGGCCCTGACAATCAGAATTTTGTCTAATTAGATCTTGATGGAGGTAAGTTGGCAAGACACAACGCCTGTTTTATAAAGTCAGCCACTTATTACAAGAGGTGTTTTCATATCCTATGTTATGTATAATATGCTAGTTATCAGATGTACCTGGTTTGTATCGTACAAGACCTTACTCCCCATTGTCTTTCATAAAAATGAATTCTTTTGTGAGAATTTTAAAGGTACTCTATCATCCTAAACTTTTGCTTTCGTTTACTATGAACATAGATAATAATAAAATATCTATACATTGTGGTGGCAAATGGAGGCCGAAACGTCCGTCTGTGGTTGCTGTATTCCTTGTGCAGAGGAAACCTGCCAGGCAATTTAGATCTGGACTGGCCTTATGGGTGGGACCTGTCTGATATGCTAATGGAGAGGTTTCCTCTGTAATGGTGCAAGCGAGCATAAAAACGGTGATTCCTCTCCCGAGTAGGTTACATCCTATAGGGCTGGCTATTTCAGCTTTTGCCCATTCTCGCTGAGAGGGATCCCACACCTTGTTTTTTGTGTCATTGTGGTGGCAAAGGCATAAAATAAGAAGAAGCCATGTATTAAACAAGTCTGTGGTGTCCCATCTCCAATGGGAAATGTGTCATTTGCATATGAAGCCACAGGTGATGTCATAAGCAGGAGACATGCGAGTGAAATTTAAAACATATTTGCAATTCTTCTAACACAATGTATAGATCATTTTTAATGTTTTTATTCTCTACATTCACAGTAAAAACAATGTTTGGGCTGACAGATTCCCTGTAAGTTAACTGGTTATGTAGAAGTCATGTTATTAAAAACCATTATAGGGCTCAATCTATTTTATAAGCTACAGTGCACTATTTATGTGAACTGTGGTAAAATGAAAACCAAATTGTAAAAAATAAGGAAAGGTTTTCCAATACATCTATCTAATTCAGCCATTAATGCCATATATTTGCGATCCAGTTCTCAGTCAGTTCACTAGTGTTCACAGCTCAGTGTATAGATGTAAAAATATAGACCTAGATTGTAAAGTACAAAATCTCATCATTACAATTTACATTAGAAACTACGAAATACACAGACTAAGAGTTTCAAATCCACTGTCTACGAAAACTCAGGATTAAAATGTGACAAGTCTCTGAATTTTAAACTTAAAACTCTCTGGATTCACTCTTACAAACCACGGCATTACGGCCTAAAACATGTCCAGATTTTCATTCCTGTCATAATATTGGCATGTTTCCTGTTAGAAAGGGAATGCACTGGTTTCTGTGAAACAGCTTTGGCTAAAGCTTTTCAAACATTCTCTGGCAGAAAATCATTTTTAGATTAATTTAAATGCCTGTAAACAATTTTAGATAATTTAAACCAACAGGGCATGTTACATATTGTGGCATATAACAATAATGACTCACAGCTGATGTATGTCCCTGACCATGTGCTTCTAGTCTATTCACTTTAGTGTGTAAATTCATGAAAAGGTGACAGTTAATTGCAATATAATACCTAAAACATTAAATCAGTTTTATAGACATTTCCCATGCCATTAACAAGCAGAGAGGGCCTGTTTATTCACTGTAGGAGTAGGTTGTCTACTGAAATCCCTAGGTAACACTTGGATTAATGTGTTTAATGTGTTTTTATTAAGATGAATTTGATATCTGAGAAGTGAGCTACTTGGATAAAATAATATACATGCAGACTAACACTATATGAAAAATTAGCTTTTTATTGTTTAAGTACAAGAGCACAAATATTACAATTCTGGGGATTCCACAGCTCAGTGGCCAGGAGAACTCCCCTATCCACTTCCTTTGGAAATGGAAGTGTGCAGTCAATGGCAGGGAATAGGCAAAAATGGGAGCACCTGTGGTAAAGCAGGTAGTGTTGGAAAAGGATGGGTCAAACTCATAAGTCGTGGCACACTGGTGATTGAATTGATTGAAATGTCCTGTTAAGGGGATGGATACACTATTTTAAGCAAGTACTCATCACATGATCTCCGATCCAAAAAAACGTGAATGTAAAATTCATGGATTTGTAAGAAATACTTAAATATTTTATATTATTGGGATAAAACAAGCAGATACGGTAGGAGAAGAAGCAAAATCTTTTTTTTTTTTTTATCACAGTAATTATTTTAACCTATGAAAAAATTCCCTGTTTGCAAACAATTTTTAACCAAGGGCCAAAATGGAAATCTCATCACAATCTACAGTAGTGTAAATAAAAAATGATTTTCTGCTCGAGCAGATTGCATATACCTGTTTATATACTTAATTTACTTTAATTAAAAGGTTAATCTGCTATAGAAATTGCTTTTCTCTGAAGCCACCTGAAATCAATTTAAACTCAATTACAAGCTGTTAGCCATTGTTTATGGTGTCTAAGATTAGAGAATACATCACGGCTATCAGCAAAGGTTCTGCACGCTATGATCACAGGAGACTCAGAATCCTTGAGTGCTCTTTAATAGGCAGTGAGAAACCATTACAAAGTGTAATCAGTCATATTTGACAATTTTGACCTTGGCACTTAAACATCAAGGGTCTAATCATCTCTGTCTCACTAGTGCCTCCATAATCTGTTATGCTGGTTTTATTTGATCATGGGATGTTTGTAGAGAGCTTAATACACATAACTTGATGGAATACAAATTGCAGAGAAAATCTGCAGCTAATGTACCAGGTATAGATTTTTGAAATATAAATGGACATTTTTTTACAGGAGTGTAATTTTATTATAAAAAAAAAAAAAAATGCTATTACATTAAAAATGGCCGCAATTCATGTTGGTGCGAGTTTAATTTATATTGTCTTCACATTGTATGAGAGCCAAGAGAATATGGTAGTGGGACAGAATAGGCTCTGATCTCTGACTTGATCAAATTGACTTCAAATTGATCAGTCAGCCCTTTAATAGGAACTAACCCTTCAATTTTGTAATGAAGCAAGAGGCCCCTTCATTCATGTTTCTTTTGCATATGGATTCTTTTTTTCCTCTTCATGACACCATTTGCTTTACCTCCATCTTCTGGTGCTACATTGGTCATTTCTGTTTTTTAACACTTTAAATGCCAGAGTGGGCATTATACTTTGCACCCTTTTCAGGTAATCAAAGGATGGAATTCTTAAAGTGACACTTCAGGCTAATGAGTCTGTAGCTGGGGTGAGGAAGAGGATTTACAGAGGATTGTGATATAGAGGGGTCTATTCACTAAAACCAAAGATTGGAGGTCAAGATTTGCATGCATCCCCCCATCCACCCCCCATTGGATGCCACATTCGACCTTGCAAACGGGTATTCACTAACCATTTTGCAAATGATCGAGATGAGTTGAAGAATGCCGTAATGAATGGGAGCTAGATTAAAACTCCCATTCATTTCATTAGGGGAAGAAAAAATTAATCTGTCGAGACTTGCCTGAAAATTCTTTCCCCATAAAATAAAATAAAAAATAACTAAAGATTCCTTCCAAAACGGCCCCTGGAATCCTTAACACATATGTAGGGTCGGGGCAAGTAGTTCTGCCCCTACCATAATGAGAATGAGTCCAGGAGCTGCCAGATGCTCCCATCACCTATACCAAATATGGTGGGGAAGGGCAAGCTGCTTTAGCCCCGCCTACAATTAACGGGCATGGGACAATGCCAAATGGCACTCAGACCTCTTACAGGAATGGGCCAGGGACGAGCCCGAGGTCAAATACGACCTCCCAATTAGTGAAGAGGCCCCGTTGGGGTGAAGTTAAGATCTTTATTGACGAAAGAGAGAATTGCTGGGGAATTGAGAAGGGAATTTCAGACTTAAAGCTAAAGTAGCTGAGTTGGAAAAAATCTCCCATTGAGCAATTACAATTCCTTCTTTCGTCAATGAAGCCCCAAGTGTTTACATAGGTTTCGGGAGAAGGTATTGGTGGAACATGGAACAACATTTGTGCGGCAAAATTGGGTGAGGTTAATTTCAGTGGTAACTTCATGACCTACGTGGTTTTCATTTAAAAGAAATGTAAAACTGAAAAACAAGACAAATCAATAGCTGGGATTTCCCCCCCGATCTACATTTAACTACAAATCCCATCATGCTCAGCCAGCAGTAGGGTTTAGCACATGACCCCTGTAGTTGATTCCATTTCGGCTTTCATAAAACTAGTACATTATTCGGTCAATATATCATGAAACCAAGTGTTAACACTTCATAAAACGTAAGGTGTCAGTGGTTTGTGAAAATGCACACGTACGGAAAAAATGTGCCTAGCAGGATATGTCATTTACTGATAATTATCACTGCATGAGAGTCTATCAGTAATTACAAAACTGAATGAGTTTAAATGATATCTACCCCTAAATTATTCTAATTGACAGCTGTAATTGAATGATAACAATATAATTAATCACTACGTTTGACATTCCCGCATTCATTTTCTTGCGTTTATGTAATTTAACCACAACTTGATACTGTATTACACTATATTTTTTTTATATACATATTTCTTCCCCTATTTAGTTTTCTGCTCCAGTCAAGTTGTGGTTGTATCTGATGTACAAGAAGAAGTGCATATTGAGAGAGCTGTATTCCACAGAGAGGTTATCATTCTTTCATATTTGTGTACACCAGTACACGGGGTTAGTGTATTTCTGTGAGCTGCCTATGTAATTTAGGAAGGTATCACAATTCTGAGTTTTCTGTCAATAAACAAACAATTAGAGTTGCCATTTTTCATTGGCCATATATACATTTTGCATACTGCCTTGCAGTTTTAGTTAAGTTTACTGTTCATAGCATAGTACATAGAAACATAAATACATAGAAACATAGAATGTGTCGGCAGATAAGAACCATTCGGTCCATCTAGTCTGCCCAATTTTTTTTTTTTTGAGTACTTTTATTAGTCCCCCGTTCCCGGTCTTATAGCTAGGATAGCCTTGTGTCTATACAACGCATGCTTAAAATCCTTGACTGTGTTTACCTCTACCACTTCTGCTGGCAGGCTATTCCATACATCCTTTACCCTCTCATATATTGTATGTTTTTATAACTAATAACACATTTTTACAACTAGCATAGATTATTGATAAATATTGGTTAATTGATCAAACAAATACAAAGTGTGGCATCCAAGAGTAAAAATAGTTGATTTACCAATACATAGATTAACTACTGCATAATTTCAGCTGCTTTCATATAAGCCAGAAATGGATGCTTACAAATATGCCAATATACCTGTTAATATGACAATGTACACATATGCATCTGCTGTTGTGGACATCACAGCCTCCTGATGTCATGAATTTACCTGGAATGTGGTAATGATACTGGCTGATGAGTGTATATGTGGCACCTGCTGATGATACCTGTTGATGAGAGTATGTGGAACCTGCTGATAATACCCGTTGATGAGTATATGTGGCACCTGCTGATAATAACCGTTGATGAGTATATGTGGCACCTGCTGATAATACCCGTTGATGAGTGTATGTGGCACCTTCTGATGATACCCGTTGATGAGAGTATGTGGAACCTGCTGATGATACCTGTTGATGAGTGTATGTGGCACCTGCTGATAATACCCGTTGATGAGTGTATGTGGCACCTGCTGATGATACCCGTTGATGAGAGTATGTGGAACCTGCTGATGATACCTGTTGATGAGAGTATGTGTGGATCCTGCTGATGATACCTGTTGATGAGTGTATGTGGAACCTGCTGATGATACCTGTTGATGAGTATATGTGGCACCTGCTGATAATACCCGTTGATGAGTATATGTGGCACCTGCTGATAATACCCGTTGATGAGTATATGTGGCACCTGCTGATGATACCCGTTGATGAGTATATGTGGCACCTGCTGATGATACCTGTTGATGAGAGTATGTGGAACCTGCTGATGATACCTGTTGATGAGAGTATGTGGAACCTGCTGATGATACCCGTTGATGAGTATATGTGGCACCTGCTGATGATACCCGTTGATGAGTATATGTGGCACCTGCTGATAATACCCGTTGATGAGTGTATGTGGAACCTGCTGATGATACCTGTTGATGAATGTATGTGGAACCTGCTGATGATACCCGTTGATGAGTGTATGTGGCACCTGTGATTGAAACCTGTTGATGAGAGTATGTGGCACCTGCTGATGAAACCTGTTGATGAGTGTATTGGAACCTGCTGATGATACCCGTTGATGAGTGTATGTGGAACCTGCTGATGATACCTGTTGATGAATGTATGTGAAACCTGCTGATGATACCCGTTGATGAGTGTATGTGGCACCTGCTGATGATACCCGTTGATGAGTATATGTGGCACCTGCTGATGATACCCGTTGATGAGTATATGTGGCACCTGTTGATGATACCTGTTGATGAGTGTATGTGGCACCTGCTGATGATACCTGTTGATGAGTGTAGATAGATCCTGCTGATGATACCTGTTGATGAGTGTATGTGGCACCTGCTGATGATACCTGTTGATGAGTGTGTGTGGAAACTGCTGATGATACCTGTTGATGACTGTATGTGGCACATGCTGATGATACCTTTTGATGACTGTATGTGGAAACTGCTGATGATACCTGTTGATGAGTGTAGATAGAACCTGCTGATGATACCCGTTGATGAGTGTATGTGGCACCTGCTGATGATACCTGTTGATTAGTGTATGTGGCACCTGCTGATAATACCCGTTTATGAGTATATGTGTCACCTGCTGATAATACCCGTTGATGAGTATATGTGGCACCTGCTGATAATACCCGTTGATGAGTGTATGTGGCACCTGCTGATGATACCTGTTGATGAGAGTATGTGGAACATGCTGATGATACCCGTTGATGAGTGTATGTGGAACCTGCTGATGATACCTTTTGATGACTGTATGTGGAAACTGCTGATGATACCTGTTGATGAGTGTAGATAGAACCTGCTGATTATACCAGTTGATGAGTGTATGTGGCACCTGCTGATGATACCCGTTGATGAGTATATGTGGCACCTGCTGATAATACCCGTTGATGAGTGTATGTGGAAACTGCTGATGATACCTGTTGATGAGTGTATGTGGCACCTGCTGATAATACCCGTTGATGAGTGTATGTGGAAACTGCTGATGATACCTGTTGATGAGTGTATGTGGCACCTGCTGATGATACCCGTTGATGAGTATATGTGGCACCTGCTGATAATACCCATTGATGAGTGTATGTGGCACCTGCTGATAATACCTGTTGATGAATGTATGTGGCACCTGCTGATAATACCTGTTGATGAATGTATGTGGAACCTGCTGATGAAACCTGTTGATGAGTGTATGTGGAACCTGCTGATGAAACCTGTTGATTAGTGTATGTGGAACCTGCTGATGATACCTGTTGATGAGTGTATGTGGCACCTGCTGATGATACCCGTTGATGAGTGTATGTGGCACCTGCTGATGATACCTGTTGATGAGTGTATGTGGCACCTGCTGATAATACCAGTTGATGAGTGTATGCGGAACCTGCTGATGATACCCGTTGATGAGTATATGTGGCACCTGCTGATGATACCTGTTGATGAGTGTATGTGGCACCTGCTGATGATACCTGTTGATGAGTGTATGTGGCACCTGCTGATGATACCTGTTGATGACTGTATGTGGAACCTGCTGATGATACCTGTTGATCGGTGTAGATAGAACCTGCTGATGATACCTGTTGATGAGTATATGTGGCACCTGCTGATGATACCTGTTGATGAGTGTATGTGGCACCTGTTGATGATACCTGTTGCTGAGTGTATGTGGCACCTGCTGATGATACCCGTTGATGAGTGTATGTGGAACCTGCTGATGATACCTGTTGATGAGTATATGTGGAACCTGCTGATGATACCTGTTGATGAGTGTATGTGGCACCTGCTGATAATACCCGTTGATGAGTATATGTGGCACCTGCTGATAATACCCGTTGATGAGTGAATGTGGCACCTGCTGATGATACCTGTTGATGAGAGTATGTGGAACCTGCTGATGATACCTGGTGATGAGAGTATGTGGAACCTGCTGATGATACCTGTTGATGAGTGTATGTGGCACCTGCTGATAATACCCGCTGATGAGAATATGTGGCACCTGCTGATGATACCCATTGATGAGTGTATGTGGAAACTGCTGATGATACCTGTTGATGAGTGTATGTGGCACCTGCTGATAATACCCGTTGATGAGTATATGTGGCACCTGCTGATAATACCCGTTGATGAGTGTATGTGGCACCTGCTGATGAAACCTGTTGATGAGTGTATGTGGAACCTGCTGATGATACCCGTTGATGAGTGTATGTTGAACCTGCTGATGATACCTGTTGATGAATGTATGTGGAACCTGCTGATGATACCCGTTGATGAGTGTATGTGGCACCTGCTGATGATACCTGTTGATGAGTGTATGTGGCACCTGCTGATAATACCCGTTGATGAGTGTATGTGGCACCTGCTGATAATACCTGTTGATGAATGTATGTGGAACCTGCTGATGAAACCTGTTGATGAGTGTATGTGGAACCTGCTGATGATACCCGTTGATGAGTTTATGTGGAACCTGCTGATGATACCCGTTGATGAGTGTATGTGGCACCTGCTGATGATACCTGTTGATGACTGTATGTGGAACCTGCTGATGATACCTGTTGATCGGTTTAGATAGAACCTGCTGATGATACCTGTTGATGAGTGTATGTGGCACCTGCTGATGATACCTGTTGATGAGTGTATGTGGCACCTGCTGATGATACCCGTTGATGAGTATATGTGGCACCTGCTGATAATACCCATTGATGAGTGTATGTGGCACCTGCTGATAATACCTGTTGATGAATGTATGTGGCACCTGCTGATAATACCTGTTGATGAATGTATGTGGAACCTGCTGATGAAACCTGTTGATGAGTGTATGTGGAACCTGCTGATGAAACCTGTTGATGAGTGTATGTGGAACCTGCTGATGATACCTGTTGATGAGTGTATGTGGCACCTGCTGATGATACCCGTTGATGAGTGTATGTGGCACCTGCTGATGATACCTGTTGATGAGTGTATGTGGCACCTGCTGATAATACCAGTTGATGAGTGTATGCGGAACCTGCTGATGATACCCGTTGATGAGTATATGTGGCACCTGCTGATGATACCTGTTGATGAGTGTATGTGGCACCTGCTGATGATACCTGTTGATGAGTGTATGTGGCACCTGCTGATGATACCTGTTGATAACTGTATGTGGAACCTGCTGATGATACCTGTTGATCGGTGTAGATAGAACCTGCTGATGATACCTGTTGATGAGTATATGTGGCACCTGCTGATGATACCTGTTGATGAGTGTATGTGGCACCTGTTGATGATACCTGTTGCTGAGTGTATGTGGCACCTGCTGATGATACCCGTTGATGAGTGTATGTGGAACCTGCTGATGATACCTGTTGATGAGAGTATGTGTGGAACATGCTGATGATACCTGTTGATGAGTGTATGTGGCACCTGCTGATAATACCCGTTGATGAGTATATGTGGCACCTGCTGATAATACCCGTTGATGAGTGAATGTGGCACCTGCTGATGATACCTGTTGATGAGAGTATGTGGAACCTGCTGATGATACCTGTTGATGAGAGTATGTGGAACCTGCTGATGATACCTGTTGATGAGTGTATGTGGCACCTGCTGATAATACCCGCTGATGAGTATATGTGGCACCTGCTGATGATACCCATTGATGAGTGTATGTGGAAACTGCTGATAATACCTGTTGATGAGTGTATGTGGCACCTGCTGATAATACCCGTTGATGAGTATATGTGGCACCTGCTGATAATACCCGTTGATGAGTGTATGTGGCACCTGCTGATGAAACCTGTTGATGAGTGTATGTGGAACCTGCTGATGATACCCGTTGATGAGTGTATGTTGAACCTGCTGATGATACCTGTTGATGAATGTATGTGGAACCTGCTGATGATACCCGTTGATGAGTGTATGTGGCACCTGCTGATGATACCTGTTGATGAGTGTATGTGGCACCTGCTGATAATACCCGTTGATGAGTGTATGTGGCACCTGCTGATAATACCTGTTGATGAATGTATGTGGAACCTGCTGATGAAACCTGTTGATGAGTGTATGTGGAACCTGCTGATGATACCCGTTGATGAGTGTATGTGGAACCTGCTGATGATACCCGTTGATGAGTGTATGTGGCACCTGCTGATGATACCTGTTGATGACTGTATGTGGAACCTGCTGATGATACCTGTTGATCGGTTTAGATAGAACCTGCTGATGATACCTGTTGATGAGTGTATGTGGCACCTGCTGATGATACCTGTTGATGAGTGTATGTGGCACCTGTTGATGATACCTGTTGCTGAGTGTATGTGGCACCTGCTGATGATACCCGTTGATGAGTGTATGTGGAACCTGCTGATGAAACCTGTTGATGAGAGTATGTGTGGAACCTGCTGATGATACCTGTTGATGAGTGTATGTGGCACCTGCTGATATTACCCGTTGATGAGTATATGTGGCACCTGCTGATAATACCCGTTGATGAGTGAATGTGGCACCTGCTGATGATACCTGTTGATGAGAGTATTTGGAACCTGCTGATGATACCTGTTGATGAGAGTATGTGGAACCTGCTGATGATACCTGTTGATGAGTGTATGTGGCACCTGCTGATAATACCCGCTGATGAGTATATGTGGCACCTGCTGATGATACCCATTGATGAGTGTATGTGGAAACTGCTGATGATACCTGTTGAGGAGTGTATGTGGCACCTGCTGATAATACCCGTTGATGAGTATATGTGGCACCTGCTGATAATACCCGTTGATGAGTGTATGTGGCACCTGCTGATGAAACCTGTTGATGAGTGTATGTGGAACCTGCTGATGATACCCGTTGATGAGTGTATGTTGAACCTGCTGATGATACCTGTTGATGAATGTATGTGGAACCTGCTGATGATACCCGTTGATGAGTGTATGTGGCACCTGCTGATGATACCTGTTGATGACTGTGTGTGGAACCTGCTGATGATACCCGTTGATGAGTGTATGTGGCACCTGCTGATGATACCTGTTGATGACTGTGTGTGGAACCTGCTGATGATACCTGTTGATGAATGTATGGGGCACCTGCTGATGATCCCTGTTGATGAGTGTATGCGGAACCTGCTGATGATACCTCTTGATGAGTGTATGTGGCACCTGCTGATAATACCCGTTTATGAGTATATGTGGCACCTGCTGATGATACCAGTTGATGAGTATATGTGGCACCTGCTGATGATACCCGTTGATGAGTACATGTGGCACCTGCTGATGATACCTGTTGATGAGTGTATGTGGCACCTGCTGATAATACCCGTTGATGAGTATATGTGGCACCTGCTGATGATACCTGTTGATGAGTGTATGTGGCACCTGCTGATAATACCCGTTGATGAGTATATGTGGCACCTGCTGATAATACCCGTTGATGAGTGTGTGTGGCACCTGCTGATGATACCTGTTGATGAGAGTATGTGGAACCTGCTGATGATACCTGTTGATGAGTGTATGTGGAACCTGCTGATAATACCCGTTGATGAGTATATGTGGCACCTGCTGATGAAACCTGTTGATGAGTGTATGTGGAACCTGCTGATGATACCCGTTGATGAGTGTGTGTGGAACCTGCTGATGATACCTGTTGATGAATGTATGTGGAACCTGCTGATGATACCCTTTGATGAGTGTATGTGGCACCTGCTGATGATACCTGTTGATGAGTGTATGTGGCACCTGCTGATGATACCTGTTGATGAGTGTATGCGGAACCTGCTGATGATACCTGTTGATGACTGTATGTGGCACCTGCTGATAATACCCGTTGATGAGTGTATGTGGAAACTGCTGATGATACCTGTTGATGAGTGTATGTGGCACCTGCTGATGATACCTGTTGATGAGTGTATGTGGCACCTGCTGATAATACCCGTTGATGAGTGTATGTGGCACCTGCTGATAATACCCGTTGATGAGTGTATGTGGCACCTGCTGATGATACCTGTTGATGAGTGTATGTGGCACCTGCTGATGATACCAGTTGATGACTGTGTGTGGAACCTGCTGATGATACCTGTTGATGAGTGTATGCGGAACCTGCTGATGATACCCGTTGATGAGTGTATGTGGCACCTGCTGATAATACCCGCTGATGAGTATATGTGTCACCTGCTGATGATACCTGTTGATGAGTGTATGTGGCACCTGCTGATGATACCTGTTGATGAGTGTATGTGGCACCTGCTGATGATACCTGTTGATGAGTGTATGTGGAACCTGCTGATGATACCTGTTGATGAGTGTATGTGGCACCTGCTGATGATACCCGTTGATGAGTGTATGTGGCACCTGCTGATAATACCAGTTGATGAGTGTATGTGGAAACTGCTGATGATACCTGTTTATGAGTGTATGTGGCACCTGCTGATGATACCCGTTGATGAGTATATGTGGCACCTGCTGATAATACCCGTTGATGAATGTATGTGGCACCTGCTGATAATACCCGTTGATGAGTGTATGTGGCACCTGCTGATGATACCTGTTGATGAGTGTATGTGGCACCTGCTGATGATACCAGTTGATGAGTATATGTGTCACCTGCTGATGATACCTGTTGATGAGTGTATGTGGCACCTGCTGATGATACCTGTTGATGAGTGTATGTGGAACCTGCTGAGGATACCCGTTGATGAGTATATGTGTCACCTGCTGATGATACCTGTTGATGAGTGTATGTGGCACCTGCTGATGATACCTGTTGATGAGTGTATGTGGCACCTGCTGATGATACCTGTTGATGAGTGTATGTGGAACCTGCTGATGATACCTGTTGATGGGTGTTGATAGAACCTGCTGATGATACCTGTTGATGAGTGTATGTGGCACCTGCTGATAATACCCGCTGATGAGTATATGTGGCACCTGCTGATGATACCTGTTGATGAGTGTATGTGGCACCTGCTGATGATACCTGTTGATGGGTGTTGATAGAACCTGCTGATGATACCTGTTGATGAGTGTAGATAGAATCTGTTGATGATACCTGTTGATGAGTGTATGTGGCACCTGCTGATGATACCTGTTGATGAGTGTATGCGGAACCTGCTGATGATACCTGTTGATGAGTGTATGTGGCACCTGCTGATAATACTCGCTGATGAGTATATGTGGCACCTGCTGATGATACCTGTTGATGAGTGTATGCGGAACCTGCTGATGATACCTGTTGATGGGTGTTGATAGAACCTGCTGATGATACCTGTTGATGAGTGTAGATAGAATCTGTTGATGATACCTGTTGATGAGTGTATGTGGCACCTGCTGATGAAACCTGTTGATGAGTGTATGCGGAACCTGCTGATGATACCTGTTGATGAGTGTAGATAGAATATGCTGAGACTACCTCATGTAAGCGATTATCATGGAACCTGCTGATGAGGGTAGCATGTAGCATGGAAAATTATGTTTTATTTGTTTATTTACCAATTGGCTCACCAGGAAGAATACATTGAATGTTCTCTATGTTTTGTTTTGCTTAGTAATGACAGTTTATGATAAGAGAAAATCCTGGATATTAGCTAATGAACTCCTAATGTCATCAGTTGATGTCCACTTGACCACAGGTTTCTTTGCCATAGTGAGGCTGATAATAGTAGTTCTTGTGAAAAAAACTGAAGCTCTACTGTTTCTCTTTAGTAAATCTCAACCCTAGTTTATAAAATGTAGCAGTCTAATTTAAATGCCCTCTCCTCCATCATTCAAAAGATTGCAATCAATCTTATTCTCACTCCTCCTATCCAAACTACAGCCTCTTTTACCACGTGCATTTGCAGTACTGCCACGTATTTGGATTTAAATCACATCACAACAGATACAAGGAGCAGAGGTTCAGCTGTGACTACGACAGATCGCTCACAAGGTCTGGCACTCCAGGGTTTAAATTGCCCCCACCCCCCACACACACAGTTAAGTTTTGACCTGTTTATTTGTCATTGTAGGTCATTTGCTGAAAGTGGGAGCTTTTTCTCAATTATTATTATTATGATTTTTTTTTTTGCTCAAGCATTTTTTTTTTTAAAGTAACATGAGTTTTATGGCTAATGAGCCGAGGGAAAGCAAGCTGGTCCATTCAGTATTGCTAATGAGTCCATTCTCCAGAGCCTAATCAAAGATTTGTACATTTAATTGCTGTTAAGTCAGCTTTAGCCACCTGCCATTTTTTTCAGCACCTGAGCTCCTACTTTGCTGGCAGCAATTCTAAATGAATCCATCACCCAGCCTGAAGGAAAAAAAACAGGCCTTCCAAGCAACCGTGGAACAGGGCATATCCAAAGATAAAGCAGAGTGTTGTTACTGAGAACACTTCAGTCACCAGTATGTGTTAATGTTTCAAACCCAGATCTGTTTATTTGGCATCAATCACTGACGCTCTATGGAAAATGCTTTAGACTCTGGATAATGTGTATTTCACACAACTCACACTTCGTGCAGTCTCTGCAGTGCTGATAATTATCTGTATTCTTTGCTTTATATGAATCACATAGCACCTAATATCCCTGAGATTTATACATTGCTAGAAAACTTACAAAAAGTTGGAAAGTGTAACTAAAATATAGGTGGATTATTGGAAACCACATTTTGTAACATTCAAATGTGTACTGGTTTCTACTAGTGTTGAGCGAACCCGAACCGCACTGTACGGGTTCGTACCGAACACGGTTTTTGGACCCCGGATCCGAACACGGACATTTTACTGTATGTTCGTGTTGGAGTTCGGGGTTCGGCGATTACATTGTATGTAATGCTATTGGCTATCTATAAACAGAAATAGAGTCCCCATTCATAAAAAATTCTTATGAATGGGGACTCTATTTCAGTTTATAGAAAGCCAATAGTATTACATGTATTCCATAAACCGAAAGTCTATGAACCGAACGACATTCGGTTTATAGACTTTCGATTTATAGAATAGCAATAGCATTACATGTATTCTATAAGCCGAAAGTCAATAAACCGAATGTCGTTCGGTTTATAGACTTTCGGCTTATGGAATACATGTAATGCTATTGGCTTTCTATAAACCGATATAGAGTCCCCATTCATAAGAATAGGTGAGTTGAATGTGGACACTCACCCACATTTTATTTTTATTTTGCAGCCCTCTAGCCCTTTCCAGGACTTTTTTTAGAGGCATTTTAGTGGGCAAAAGTTTGGGTCCCCATTGACTTCAATGGGGTTCGGGTTGGGGTCAAGTTCGACCCCGAACCCGGACTTTTTTCCGAAGTTAGGTCGAACCCGCCGAACCCGAACATCCAGGTGTCCTCTCAACTCTTGTTTCTACATCTTGAGAAAATTATTAGAAGAATTATTTAAAAAATTGGGTGCTCCGTGTAAAAGTGGAGCAAACACAGTGAAAGCACTGCTGATAGTAACTGTATGTTTGCACCAGTGTTAATTTTGATGGCAAATTTTGATTTAGTTTTAGTCATACTCTTTTGACTAGAATGCCATTTGTATTTGTATTTCAGCTCTCTGAATTGTTTTAGTTTTAGTGTCGTTTTGGTCAACTAAATCTTCAGCCGTGAGGGAGGGAACAGGTCTGAGAAGGCTGTTACACAGTGTTAAGTTAACTCGCTAGGGAGATGGGAGGGGAAACACTCACATGACAGTACCAGATGAATCAGATGAAGGAGTATCCTCTTCCTCTGCAGTCACATTTTAGTCAGTTGCAATGGGTTTTAGTCATAGTTTTAGTCCTTTTTTTATTTAGTTATTGTTTAGATTTAGTCACATGGAAAAAAAGGAAAACTATGACAAAAATGTTAAGTCAATGAAATTAACACTGGTCTGCACCAATGTATAACTTGTGACAAATGTGAGGTGTTTGGGCCAGTCCCAACTGAATATGAATATTTAGCATTGAATTCTCATCCCTACAAAACATAGAAATCAGGTTAAATGTAGTTTTAAATTTATAAAGTCTAAAAAACACTATGCATTTAATTCTATATCTGTTTAATCTTTTATAATAGAACAATATCTTTGTTTAGTCTTTAATACATTTTCCTTGGTAAGCTTAGCATGGTGCTCAGCCTGCTACCAGCATATGCAAGTATATTTTATCTGCCTATGCATACATTACTCTTAGGGCTTTATTTATGGAAAATTCTCCCATTCAGCTGTACTTCAAGTCTGCTATTTTGGACTTTGCCCATCCCTGGAAATGTGCCATGCGCATTCTATAGGGAAAATAGAGCTCTAAGATTTTTAATATATATATAGGGGTTTATGGATAAAAACTCACGCACTACAAAGTATATATGTATAACGGCGAGCAATACTTTTTCATAACTCCCGACACGTTGCAGCGCCTGATTTATACATAGGCGCTTTATACATAGGCGCCCTCAGTATTTGTACGCCGTATTTATAAATAACAAATGTCTCCCGTGACATGGGAAATAATGAAAGCTTCCTAAGTTCAAAGTAATCTCTTCCCCCACAGCTTGGCATCTATTTTGCATGAGCATAAGCCCTGCCCAGATGCCAGATACTAAACATTATTATTGTAAAAATGGCAGGTGATAAAAAGGCTATTTATCTCGCCATGCTTGTACAAACCATGGCTAAAATTCGTTTCAATGAATGAAACTAAAGAAGCATAATTAATCACTCCAACTCAAGCCCAGTTTCCCCAAGAGCCGATCATTTTTTTTAGTGCCAGACACAGAGCCCCCTACCAGATGTAATTACATGATGTCTAATCTAATGAAAGGCTCTTCACCTGTGCTTCTACCAGCCATCTGCCTTTCTTCAATTTGGTTCTTCTAAATACAGGCTAATCTGAGACCACCCTCCCCCCATAACATGCTAGGAAATTGCTCATGACACATTACACTCTGAGCATGATTGTTTTGTGTTTTTTGGAGCCTTTGTGTCATTTTTAATGCATAACATATTTTCTTTTTGTTTATATGAGACTAATTAAATTAAACCTTTCAATCTTTGTCTACTTCCCACAGGTTTCACATTTAGACAGTTTCTTTTAAATGGTCCATGATTTACATGTACCCATCACACCATTATATATTTTGTATTTCGTTGTTACCCGTACATAGACACACTAAGTGAACAAGAAATAAATAGACAGATATCTTGAATTACATTTGTCTGTTCATTGACAATTGCAGATAGTGTCATCCCAAAAGATTCATTTCTACAAACAACTTGGTCTGGTGGGAATTAGTCTTAATTGTGCTTTAGTAACATGATTTAAATAATTTACATGTATAAATGTACCATTTCTACTTGTTTTTGTCTACATTCATTTAGCTCCAGGTATTATAAAATTAACCCCTTAGTGACCAGAATGTTTGTGAAATGTTGACGCCTTTGAGTCACTGGCTGTGTTTACACTTCTGTGGTGTTTATATTTAGCTGTCATTTTCCTCTTTATCATTTAATGTACCTGCACATTATTGTATATCGTTTTTATTAACATAGGAAGCGTTTTACATATTTTGATGATATCATATCATTTACAATGAAAAAAATTTTTCTAAATCTTACATGAAAAATCTTTTACACATCTACAAATGCTAACAAATAACTGTTAAATAGCTTCTAATATTTGTCCTGGGTTTAGAAATCCCCAATGTTTACTGCATTTTGTTATTTGTGGAAGTTATAGAACAATAACTGGAAGAAGTATATTGCTTTGCCTTAACCATTTTCTCCTACAGTTTGTTTTTTTAACCTTTTAGCCCCTAATCTGACCCTAACCCTAATGCTAACCTTAACACTAACCATAGAGCTTAGGCTAAAAAAAAAATGAATAAAAGTATTTTTTTTATACTGTAATGTTGCTGGCTGCCTAGAAGCAGTCTAGCAACACTCCCTGAGTGGCGAAAGTTATCACTGATTACTTATTAAGACCTTGCCCACAGCAGCACTTACTGAAAAGGTATGTTGCTTTTCAATATGGCACTTGCAGTCGCTTCATGCCATATTTAGGTGTTGCTGTATGCCTTGACATTGAGGCATTGCAGCAACACCATCTGAGCATAGAAAGCAACCGTTGAATTGTTTTTAACAGGATGTTTTTCTTGACGTGCCTAGCACGTCAGTTGTCGCGAAGGGGTTGAATAAAAAGTTAGTCTAATCAGTTCTCTTCATGACATTTTCCTGCAAGGTTAGAAGCAAACCATGGTTAGAGGAGGAGCCCAGTTACACAGAATAACCTAGCAAATGTCCTTCGCAATGTAATTATCTCCCCACATGTTTTAAGTGGCCGCGAGATAAAACCACTTACTCTATAGAGTTGTTGGTAAACTGGCATAGAATTCATAAAAGAAAAAACACACTTACACATAAAATGGACCGAATTCAAAAAATGTATTTTGTAAATGAAAATAAAATAGCTGCCCAAAGCGAAAGATCCTAAAGATGTAAGGGTGGAAATGTTTTTTCATCCTAAAATTCCTCATAGCGCTGTATCAGAGGTGACGTTGTATCTCACCTAGTTCTACCCTAGACCAACTGATTCTGGTCCTGTACATACTTGGCCTGTGAAAAAAAAGTCTCCTGTGAAAACGGTGATACCTCCTTAGTGGAGACCCAATTACTGTGTTGAAATTAAAGTGTTGCATTTTCCTCTAATGTGTAGTAAAATCCTTGCAGGTAGATCTTATCACAATGTAAATAAAAAATAGAATAGAACAAATGCATCTTTTCCCCTACTGTTTTCTAGTTACTGAGTGTTGTCATATTGCGAATGATGCTCTTCCCCTCTCTTTCCCGGCTGTTTTTCGTATGCATGGTCACCATGTTGATGATGCACTGCCTCTGTGATGTTGATTCTCATTTGTTATATTGCGCATGTGTGGCAGAAACATTGCGGCCGTGTGTCTTGATCATGGCACTCGCACATGCACAAAACAGCCGGGAAAGGAGTGGGATGCTTATAATTGGTTGGATCTAACCAAATCTGACAGCGCCCAGAAAGTAGGAAACAAGGCTTCGGGAGGGGAAAAAAGGCATTTGTTCTATTCTGTCATTTATTATTTTTTACAATATGATGATATCGCTGAGTATTTTATTACATGAGAGGATTTGACCAGAGTCCTTTAATAAGCATTATTTTCCATACCTTGCCTTTAACAAATTAGGAAACTTTACACTTTATGTAACATTGATAAATTCATAAGGCTGCTTCATCAGTTACACTAAATACCTATAAACACAATATGACCTTCCTTGGTGCCCTATAATAAAAGGAGAGAATATAAGTTATATTAGTTATATAATATTATTTATATTAATATACTATATATTTTATTCAATTCACTGTGTAATCCCATTGCCAGAAATACAGGTCATAAATAATTACTGCAAAAGTGCTGCTCTATTCAAACCTTCCTAAATAATAATGTTCAGTGTTTACCTTGCAGAATGGGCTAAAAAATGGTCTACTTTTCACTAATCGTTGTGAGTCCTTTAACAGGAGCATTATAAGCTCTCCCATTATACGTGTTTATTTATTTATATGTGTAATTATTTATTTTATTTATTTTATTTAACTTGTATGCTGTTTGCATATCTTGTGTTCTGGAATGTCTTGTTTAGCATATCATTTTATTATTTGTGACAGGCATGCTTTATATCATCGTCTATTCCTTAAAATAAGGCTGGAATAAGTGATTTGTGGAGCTAATTGTGCCATAGGTTGTGTTGAGTCGTGCGTTACTCTGCGTAGCTATGGTGTGCCTGAAGGAGAATGGGTCCCTGCGGTTTTAAAGGTGCCAGAATGACTCTGGGGTGACACAAGTCAGCCTCATTAGTTTCCCAAAGGACAATATAATCCTCATTGAGATGTTTATAGCATAGGACTTTTAGTAAGTATACATAGATGATAAAATAGGCCATGAAGCTTATACAAATATATATTTATTTTTTATTCTCTCCGTGTTTCCCCCCTGTCAATTCTTTGACAGCTACTGGTTTAATTAATGACTTCTTCACTATACGGTGACAGTCCTTTTTTGAACCTTTGACCTAGATTTCTAAACATGTCAGGATCTTGGCATGAAGGATCCATAATTAGTTTGTCGCTGGGTTCTGTTGCTAAACATTATTAAGCTATTTGGATGCAACTTTGTGTATTAATGACCAAGTCTATAACAAAAATGAGACAGCTTTTGTGAATAATATATCCATTATGTAACACTCTCGGTAATTATTATGTTATCTATACGTTAGAGTGTATTTCTATCTGTGCTGTAAGAATTTGTGTTGGTGAAATACACAGTTTCCAAAACTTTGAGTGGATGGCTAAACACATTAAAAGTTTTCAAATCCTCATATTAAATAGTTCCAGCTGGGTATATGTACTTTGGTGATTTGCTTAATTACAAATAATAATAGATTTATTGTGTCAGTAAGGAAATTATTTGTCTCGTACAGCTGGATTTCAAGTTTGTGTAAGACAGCATGAAAACATATTCTTTATGCTCCTGGAAACACAAGTGGTCTGTCCCAGCCCTGGCATTCAACATGGTGGTTGACATGACCAAAGTTTGTGTTTGAGATGCATGTATTCTTATGCGGTGGACATCTACTATTAATGGTCAGGAGGGTTGAACCAACCTTTGATGTCATACCATGGCCACAGTGAGAATATGGAGAATGGCACATATCAGCCTGACATCATCCTTCCAAATAAAGTCACTAAATAAAAGATGGATTTAAACACTTATAATAATGGTGTTTTAATATAGGTCGTAATACCTGCCAATATGATACCAATGATACGATAATGCAGAGCCTAAAGTAGGTAGGGTAACGTGATGGTGCATGACACTGTGAGATTGAGCTCCAGTCTACCCAACATAGGTACTGTGTGTCTGCAACTTACTTGTGTTTGGACAATGTCCCACAGACATAAACAGTTTAAACACAATGTCCCCTGTGCAGCAGTAAACTGCAACAGACTGAACTTTGAAGGGAGAAGACCCCAAAAAAACAGGGCTGTCCTCGAAAATCTGGAACAGTTGGCAACTATGCTACTTTGTGGATTACAACCTCTTTTGTGACTTCTTTTGTCCAGCCTCAAGAGCCCTGGATTGAATGTTAAATTAATCCCGTTATGTCCCAACTGGGTTTCCCACTGTACATAAAACAAATCCATTTACTGTTCTATTGCCTAATCTCTGTTATCAGATGCCTGACTTTATATATGCTGTACATGAGACCTGTGTCAGTGTGATCATTGGAACAAAGAGCAGAGGGAACAGTGGCTTTCATTATGGGCTAAAGGAGGGGACTACTAGACATGCGCATTCGTTTTCGGACTAATGCATTTTCGTCCGAAAATAGCATTTTCGTCCATTCGTCCGAAAAACGAATAACGAAAATGCTAAGCTAACGAAAGCCGAATGAACAAATGGTTAATAAACGAAAATCATTCGTTCATTCGTCCATTCGTAGTACTATTGCATTCTATAAGCCGAAATAGAGTCGGTTTATAGAATACAATAGCATAGTACACTTACATTCCATAAACCGAACGACTTTCGGTTTATGGAATGCATGTAAGTCTATTGGCATTCTATAAACCGAAAGTTCGGTTTATAGAATAGCAATAGGATTACATGTATTACATAAGCCGACAGCCTATAAACCGAACGTTCGGTTTATAGGCTGTCGGCATTTCACTACACGGAGACAAAGTCCCCATTCATAAATTTATGAATGGAGACACTGTCTCCGTGTAGTGAAATGCTCGCACGTTCGGTTTATAGGCTGTCGGCTTATGTAATACATGTAATCCTATTGCTATTCTATAAACCGAATAGACTTCCGGCTTATAGAAAACATGTAGTACTATTGCCTTTCTATGAACCGAACGAGAGCCCCATTAATAAGAATTTCTTATGAATGGGGCTCTCGTTCAGTTTATAGAAAGCCAATAGTATTACACGTATTCTATAAAACGAACGAATACAACTAAACGAAACGAAAATAATGAACGTATTTCGTCCGAAACGAATGCAGTAATGAACGAAATTCGTTTTAGACGAAATAAATAAAATTTTCGTCCGAATGGACGAAAACTTGTATGATGTAAAGGGGAATGTTCCTTACTTACTTATAAACCCCATACCCTTTCCCAATAATGACACGAGACATGTATGGAGTTAAATAGGCCACAGCTTTCTTTATTTAACAAAACCGAAGGAACTGTATGCCAAACCTTCTCCACTTTATTCATCTATTTCTTATAACTTATTAACTCTGTAAAATATAAAATATAATTATAAATACTTTAATAACATACCAAAACATAATTAACATACAGCTCCAAATAGTCCTTGCCAATTGTAAACATTAAATCACCATCCTTTAAACTGGAGTCCCTAGAGGGACACCCCTCTCCCCTCGTCCATACTAAATCCAGCATTATTTCCAACCTGATGCTAACCACCAGCCGACATTTAGCTCGGTGGGCACGACCATTAGCCATCCTTCTAATATCTGAGAGGTTAGGAGAGGGGCCACCCTGTCCATCCTTTGACTCGATCCTCCATTCATAACAGTATTGGCAAGGACCACCCCGCCTGCTGTGACAGAGAAAAGGGGTGTTAATACGACATGAATAGTACAATACAAAACAATAGGGAGGGTGGGCGGGAGATTTTTCCTGCTGTGTCCGTTTGAAATTAAAATGGCTGCTGAATCCAAGATGGAGGGGTCCTTAAATACCCCACCCCACAGCCACTCCCCCCCCAGCACTGTCATAGGTGCCACTCACACCCCTCACTCATACATGCCCCCTCCCACCTAGGCTTTGCCTGTTTCCCGGGGAACTTGTATGATGTAAAGGGGAATGTTCCTTACTTACTTATAAACCCCATACCCTTTCCCAATAATGACACGAGACATGTATGGAGTTAAATAGGCCACAGCTTTCTTTATTTAACAAAACCGAAGGAACTGTATGCCAAACCTTCTCCACTTTATTCATCTATTTCTTATAACTTATTAACTCTGTAAAATATAAAATATAATTATAAATACTTTAATAACATACCAAAACATAATTAACATACAGCTCCAAATAGTCCTTGCCAATTGTAAACATTAAATCACCATCCTTTAAACTGGAGTCCCTAGAGGGACACCCCTCTCCCCTCGTCCATACTAAATCCAGCATTATTTCCAACCTGATGCTAACCACCAGCCGACATTTAGCTCGGTGGGCACGACCATTAGCCATCCTTCTAATATCTGAGAGGTTAGGAGAGGGGCCACCCTGTCCATCCTTTGACTCGATCCTCCATTCATAACAGTATTGGCAAGGACCACCCCGCCACAGACACCGCTGTTTAACCCCCTTAAATCAGCGGTGACCACCCACCAACGCCATGGCCTGTTCCAGAGCCTCCTGCAAGGCCAAATTGAAAAGGTCCAAACCTACATCAGTCAGGTGAACCCCGTCACTGCGGAAGAAAACAGCCGCATTCCTCTCAAACACCCTATGACGGACCGTAATCCCCCCTATACCCAATACAAATTTGGAGACCCTCTTATTCAACTTAATCCGGGAACGCTCCAGGGCCCTCTGATTTTGGGCACACCTCCAGTAATTCCTAGGGACGACCTCAGACCAAACCAAAACCACATCTGGGAATAAGACCTGCAACCTGGCCAAATCCCGCCTGATAGCGTCCCCTAACGCCAATACCGGAGCCGTGCCCAAATCATTACCTCCTAGGTGAATAACCATTATATCCGGGGGACCCACCAGCCGAGCCAACTGAACCACCTCGGGCAGGAATTGGATCCACCTCATCCCTCTTGCCCCCAGCCATCGAACCTCCGCTTGTAAAGGAGAGAAACCCATACGTTCCCCTCCCGGGCGGACAGCTGCACGCCGTCGAGCCCAGTAGATATAAGAATGGCCGATCAGCCAAATCTTATATGGGCCATGATCTAAACGGGCAAGAAAGGTGAAGAATCAATTAGTCCAGCCGGGCGAACATACGATTGAAAGCGGCGCGATTCCCAACGCCCTATGCGCTGCACCGCCCGTGCCGAAAAACCCACTCTGGAGGCCTCTGTAGCCGCCCCTATCCGAAAGGAGTGCCCCCCAAATTCGGAACTAGAAATCCCCATAGCATCCAAAGACTTTTTAAACACCCGCAAAAACTGAAAGCGAGACAATGGGGACCCGTCCAAGTGCAGTAGCAGAGAGCCGGGGGCCTCTGGGCGAATAAGAAGGTAGGAATCCAAGCATGCCACAGGACATACCACCGAACCCCTAACCTCCTGTAAAACAACCCAAGCACCCTTTCCTTCCCTGTCGGTCTTAGAACGACGTATCAAAAACCGCAGGGACCCTGGCTCCCGCAGCACGTCCTGCCGTAAGAGTCCCCCTTGCCTAGTCTTTGAGGGGCTAACCAATTCCCCAATCCGCAAAGCACCAAAAAAGGCAAAAGCCAAGGCAACCCTGAACAGTGTCACTTCACCAGGAGATGAACACACAGATGGCAATGTATGAAAGAGCCCCAACAGAAGAGCCCCAGACACAGGCCTACGAGAGTCCCTACTCACCCTACCCCTGCGCCACCCCTTAAGGGCCGGGCGCACCACGAAGTCCTTCGTAATGTCCGGGGCCCTGCGGATCTTAAATCCAAAGGCGAAACCAGCAAGTTTTCCCGAAACCGCCCCTGGGGATATCCCCGACGCCTCCCAATGCCATAACAACCACAACAGACCTTGAACACTATCCTCCAGGGTCCGAAAACCCCCACGGGACCTTTCCAGATTCTCCCATTCCGCCCAGGCCTTCCCATACCTCTCCCAAGTTGCATGGCATACCGACCCCTGAACCCATTCCGCTACTCGTCCTGCCCAAGGTCCCACAGGTCCTGAGGGCAGGGGGATCCGTCCTCGTCCGCCCAAGGGGCCGCAGCCCTGAATACCGGCCACTGCGAACGAGAAATGGCATCGGCTATGACATTCTGCACTCCGGGTATATGCACAGCCCTACAAGTCACATTAAGACAAAGACACCGCAGCACCAGGCGCCGCAATAGCCTAATCACCGGAGGGGAGGAGGCCGTCAAGTTGTTGATAGCCATAACCACACCCATGTTATCACAGTGGAAAACGACCCTGCGATCCCGCAGGGCCGACCCCCAAAGTTCCAATGCCACCAATATAGGGAACAATTCTAGAAATGCCAAATTCCGCGTCAAGCCAGATGTCCGCCATTCCGACGGCCACACCCCAGAGGACTATTGCTTTCCCAGGATAGCCCCAAAACCCACAGACCCTGCCGCGTCGGTATATAAATGGAGATCCCTGTTGGACACCTCAGGGGCCTGCCATAGGGCTTTCCCATTGAAATTCTCCAAGAAAGAATCCCAGACCCCCAAATCCTCCCGCAAGGGCCTCGTTAAACGGATAAAATGGTGAGCATGAGCAACCCCAGCCGTGGCACGAGCCAAACGCCTATTGAAAACCCGGCCCATCGGAATAATCCGACAGGCAAAAGTCAATTTACCCAATAAGGACTGCAACGGGCGAAGTTGTATCTTACGCACCCGCCGCGCCTCAGCCACTGCCACCCGGAGACCCACCACTTTATCAGACGGCAGACGGCACTCCCCGGCCACCGAGTCAATTTCGATGCCCAGGAAGCTAAGGCACGTCGCTGGGCCCTCTGTTTTGCTAGGAGCCAATGGAACCCCGAACCAGCTCGAAACCATTTCCACCGATCTCAATAGGTGAGCACACACATTAGATCGGGGAGGGCCAACGCACAGGAAATCATCAAGATAATGCAGCACAGAGTCACAACCCGATTCCGTGCGCACCACCCACTCCAAGAATGTGCTGAAGCATTCGAAATAAAAACAGGAAATTGAGCACCCCATGGGCAAGCTCAAATCCACGTAAAATTCCCCTTCAAAGAAACATCCTAGTAAATGATGACATTCCGGGTGCACGGGCAGCAACCGAAAAGCCGATTCAACATCCGTTTTGGCCATAAGGGCCCCCACTCCCGCGGCCCTAACCATACGTACCGCCGCGTCAAAAGACACGTAAGACACCCGGCACAATTCCGCGTCAATGTCGTCATTCACCGAACCCCCGTGGGGATGCGATAAATGGTGTATGAGGCGGAACTTGCCAGGCTCTTTCTTGGGCACCACCCCCAGGGGAGACACCCGCAAGTTATGCAGTGGAGGGTCCCGAAAGGGACCCGCCATTCTACCCATAGCAATCTCCTTCGCCAACTTCTCCCTCACCACTGCCGGATAGGATGCCACTGACCGCAAGTTACGAAAAGACATCACCGTAGGTCGATCCTGAAAGGGGATCCAAAATCCCTCTTCAAAACCCGACAGCAGGATATCCGCAGCCCTGCGGTTGCGGTACCTATTTAACCACGGGCGCATCGCGGCGACGTCCACCGGCGTCCTCCCCCTTTGAGCCCATGTCTGACTTATCGCCCGACTTCCCACGTTTAAAGCAACGGGAGGAGGGATGATTACCTCCGCACCCCGAGCATTCGTGCTTAAACCTGCAGTTTGACCCCCATTTACACTGCCCATCATTAAACTGCCAGCAAGACCCGGGACGCTTCTGCGCGGCCGACGGGGTGGGGGTAGTTCCCCCCATCCCGCCGGCCCCCCCGAGAAAGGAAGATAGACCCCCCTGGGCCGAAGCGGGCCGCGTCATGATAGACAGCCATAGCCCTATGTCCATTTGGTCCCAGGAGAGCGTAGGACGCACGGCCAAGCGCTGGCGAAACTGTTCGTCGTAACGCCACCAACTCAGACCCCCATAAACCCTACACGCCGTCCAAATCTGATCCTGATAGCAGAAAAGCGACGAGCATCGCTCAGGATATTTTTCCCCCATCACACTGGCCAAAATAGAAAACCCCCTAATCCAATTACCGTAGGTCTTAGGGATCTTACGGTATTTGTATTTTTCTTTTTCTTTTTCGGAGTCTTTTAACTCCTTCTCGGGAGGAGGAACATCCTCTAGGGGAATCAAAGAGAATATCTCCAGGAATTCCCCTTTCCAGATTTTTTCCTTAACCTCCTGCTTCAGGTGCAGGCCCAACGGGCCCGACCAGCACATATAGGAAGCCCCGTTAGCCACCGGGGCCACAACCGCAACCGGAGCCTCAAGCATACTAGCCCCAGACTCCACCCCAGAGACCGTCGCATCCCCTGCCATAGCCACCACCGGGGGAGATAAAGCCAGCAATGGGGCCTGTTCGGGGACCGTCACCGGCCCAGTACCCATCAAGCCCGTACCAGCCAACCCCCCGGCCTCCCACACCCCCCGCAGCTGCGCATCCAGCTGCTGTGATACAGAAGGAGTCACTGGAACCCCGGGCGCAGACAAATGCAGCAATACCCCTTGCAAACCCCGCATCAAACTCTCCCACGCAGGCGCTAGACCAGACCCCGTAAAAGACCACACTCACAGGTTGGATGTAGCAGCCCAGGCGCTGCTAGGCCGGAAGGCGCCAGACCCGCAGCGGGGACCGTAGGAAGGGCACCCGCTACCGACTGAATCACCGGAGGGGGCACCTGTTGCCCCACCGGAGCGTGAGAATAATGCACAACCTGAGGATAAGAAACAGTCCCATCAGAGACCCTCCCCCCTAACGGGGGCCCAGTGGGCCCATGACCCTCAGCCAAGGCAGCACGGGCAGTCATCGAGGAATGGGGAACTGGGGAGGGGGTCCATACCTCATCCTCCCCCTCTGAGTAGCCCGACAGGGACCCCTCCGCAGGAGGAGCTGGGCCGGGCAGCATAGGAGGTAAGCGGGATGCCCTCCGTTCTCTCGCCCGTCTGCCACGTGCCTGGGGTGCACGGGGCCTCCTCCCCCCGCTGGGGGGACCAGGAGGCGTGGGCACCACCGGGGGCCTTACCGGAGGCGCGGTAACCACCGCCCAACCTCCAGGGGACACAACACCGCCGGACCGGAGGATCCTGGCCGGTGTGGAAGCAGGTAAGGCCGGGGAAGTACTCTGGCGTGGGCCTGAAGCCCGACGGGCGGGCCTCGCGGCCGGCGACGGCCCGCCCTGGATAAGGGGTGGGAGCGGGGAGACCTCCGGAGAGGCAGTAGGCATTGCGGCCTGCAAGCGCGCACTACGGGGCAGGGAGGGAGAAGGCCGGGGCCTTCCAGGCGTACTCACCGGCCTCGCGGGAAACGAGCGCCGCCGTCCCTCTTGCTCTCCGGGGCTCCGGCTCCGGTACCCTCCGCTGGGGCCTGCAACAGGACTCAGGCGGGCGGGGGGGCGCGAGACACGCCTGCCCGACCCGCGACCAACCTCGGGAACGGGGGCTCCGGACGGAGTCCCCCTCAGCCGAGCCATCTGCTGCTGGAGGTGTGCACCACCATCCAGCAGCGCCTCAGCCCTAAGGGCCGCTAGAATGTGCTCCACATCCATGCCTTAGGCCGTTTCACTAAAGACACGAGCAGAGAGAAAGATTTTTCCTGCTGTGTCCGTTTGAAATTAAAATGGCTGCTGAATCCAAGATGGAGGGGTCCTTAAATACCCCACCCCACAGCCACTCCCCCCCCAGCACTGTCATAGGTGCCACTCACACCCCTCACTCATACATGCCCCCTCCCACCTAGGCTTTGCCTGTTTCCCGGGGAACTAAACGAAAATTTTAGTTTTGCACATGTCTAGGGACTACCCATTTTAGGATACGTCTCCTTGCTGATTCGCCACCTACTTACTAAATAAATTTAGTCTATTACCCCAGTCCATTTTAGATTATTGATATTTACATTTTTTTTTACAAAGCTTTTCCCTTTATTTCCAGACTTAGTACATTGCTAAGTAAGACTCTGCCAGCTAGTAAAGACATATGGGAAAGCTGGATGTGAAATGTAATATTACAGTTAATGTCTGCAATTGGATGAGCAATGCGACACAGTTAATATTATTTAATCAGTCATTCTGCAAGGGTATCAAACTGCACAGGGTAATGATTTTCAGATGCTTGCTCTTCCTTTGAGCAAAATCCCAAATATCAGAAAAAAGGGAAACCAAATGAGGCAAATACTTCTAACTCATGCTAAAGAAAACAACCTAATGAGATTCCTGTTGAGACAAATTAGCAGAACAGATAAGTATCTTAATAAGAGCAGACAAACTGCCTAGTGTGCCAAATTGGATAGGTCGAAGGCATTTGGCCAGGAGTTTTATTTTTTGGAGAAACACAAAGAACACAATCTATAAAACCCTTTATGTAACCCTTTATATAAAAGAATATGCACAATACAAAAGAAGATGAAGGTTTACTATTGAAGTCAGGCCCCATAGACGAAATAAGGCAATACATTATTTGTATAAGAGAACAAACAAACAGACCTCATGGATCTATCTGACTCTGTTTGTCTAACCTATCTGTTAAATATTCAATTTCCCTCCAAAACAGGGACACGTGGCAGACTACTCATGATGCTTTGCAACATATTTAACAAGAGAGTGTACATTAAAAGTGTAATATCATGCCTCATCCCTAGCAGAGAATGAAAAAAGGGCTGAAGTGAGATATGAAGATAAAGCTCTACTGGAGGAAGTAGTAGATGAGATAGAGGGAAAGTGGAGAAAAAGATTTCTAAGAGGTATTGTGAGAAAAGAGAGCTGGGCAGGCAGTAATATATGTGAAGAGAGGATAAAAAAAAAACTGGGAGAGAAGAGAAATCTTGCCTTTGAGAAGACAGGTAATATTGATCATGGAGAGACATGGAAAAAAACTACTGAAGGGATTAATGAATATTGCTGCTGCAGGGCCTCCATTTTGTATACTTCCATCCTACACACATTTTTCAGTCCAGGTTATAATGGGACATCTGTGGATATGTATGTGGAACAAGCAAATAAGTCATGCAGGCTTACCAAAACTACTTACAAACACTTTACTCTACAAATATACAATGTGACCTATGTCACTGATGTTTCAGTCCATGTATCAGTCTGTAGGGAGCAGATCAGAGAGGAGGAAGTGATATACTTATCTCAGCTTATGAGCATCACTATTGTTATAGTTCAGCATTATCACCAGTGGGACCTTAAAAGACAAAAAAAAAAAGTATAAATAGTAAGATATTTTGAGTGAGTTTTCTGATTAGGGTGAAAGAGGGTAAAAAATAAATAGGAACATTATCCAGACTGATAAGCTTAGTGACACTGGAACTCTAAATAATTAAAAAAGAAATGTTTTTGATAAAATAATATTATATTTGGATACCCGTTTGATAGCAACATATCTTTTCCATGAATTGTTCTGCTTGTTTTGATAGAGAACGTGTAGCGTAAGCCTTCCCCAGCTTGAATGCTTTTGTGACACAATCAGATCATTATCAGCTCATTAGCCATAAGCCATAAAAAAGAGCAATAGGTTGAGCCAACATTTCTCTGACTCACAAACCGGTTTCCTGTCTGAAGAAAAGAAAAACCGACCCATTTTTCCACTACGCTCGAAATGGTGCTATACAGAACACGGAGAACATGTTTCTATCAGGGAAACAAAAACAAGACATCTGTTTTTGATCCAAAAAGAAAATTGCCATTCAAGCAATCTTCTTCCTTCATGGTAGCCTAGCACTTCACTCCTCTACTCCATTTAAACAAGTGAGTAAGAGTGGGATCATTATATCCCCAGGACTGTATGATGGGGTTAAAAGAACCTACAAATAATTATATAGGTAACAAATTAGACAGAGTTGAACATAAGGTGAGGGGTGCACTGCCCAACTCATTTGTAAAGCTATTTGTAAAGCTTTGTAATAAATTAAGAGCATTGCACAGCACTGTGTTATGACATCATATTAAAACATCACTTCCCTTTAAGTCTGTGGATTTTTAAATAAGGACTAATTTCCCCTGATGATTGTTTAATCAGACAGAAGACAACTTCTCCCATTTATTGTGGAAGTGAAACAGTGACTTCCAGGTGGCCATCATGACGTGGATCTGATTCTCCATGACCTGGCAGAGATGATTGGCATGTGTTATCTGTGAGGCCAAACACACCTCCAGTGGGAGAAGAGATAAATAAATCTTCTACCACTGTTGGCTATGTGCGGTATGATTGACACATGCACACACGAATGATGGAAAGAGATGGTCTGGCTGCTAAGGAACGATTAGGATTAAAAATATTCTGGATTAGCAAGAATAACAGGGAATAGTGCTGAAAAATCAGTAATCATACAAGCTGGTGCTCACAATGTTAGTTTTAGTGGGTATGGCTATGGAGGACGTTATTGGGGCATTTGTGGCTGTTGCTAGCAGTGAAACTAGCTGGGTGATATTGGTCACTGTGAAGTTTACTTTTCTTCATTAATGTATTAAATACACTCAGTATAGCTAAAACAATAATCAGGATTTTGAAAACATTTGGATTGTACAGACCGATCAGCCATAACATTATGACCTCCTGAATACTATTAGGTCCCTTTTTGACCCATCGAGGCGTGGACTCCACTAGATCTTTGAAGGTAATCTGTGGTATCTGACACCAAGACATTATCAGATCCTTTAAGTCCTGTCAGCTGGAGTTGTGGCCTCCATGGATTGGACTCGTTTGTCCAGCACATCCCACAAATGATTGGTTGGACTGAGATCTTGGGACTTTGAGGCCAAGTCAACACTTTCAACTTGTTGTTGTGTTCCTCAAATCATTCCTAAACCATTTTTGCTTTGTGACTTAAATAGGCCAATGCCATCTGGGAATACAGTGTACATGGTCTGCAACAATGCTTCGGTAGGTGGTACTTGTCAAATCCATAGCATCCACAGGAATGGCAGGACCCAAGGTTTCCCAGAAGAACGTTGCCCAAAGCATCACACTGTCGACCCCGGCTTGCCACCTATCAGTGGTCATAATGATATGGATAATATATGTGTACTTAGTAATTATTGAAACTAGTACAAGTTAACAATTTAAAAACTACATACATGAATATTGTTATGTATGTCTCTACACAATTTGGACATAACAATAAAAACACGTAATATTTGTTCATGTTTTGGCTCTCAAACATATGAAGTTTATTTTAGGTGGCTTTTTCGTTAAGCAAATTTGGCCACACCTGGTATAAATCGTTTAACATAACGTTTCTAGGCACTTAACGTTTGCTCTTTAAGATGCATGGTTCCACTCCATGTAGCAGTTCCCCAATGACTTCAGTACAGTTGATCACCTCAGGATGTTATTAGCTATTTTTGTTCCACAGGGCAACACATAGACACAAACATTCTTTCTAAATTGGGACATTTTTTTTTATCGTATTTCACAGCCTGTTACTTTTGTTGTCAGTTATAACAGGAAAGCCTGAATGAAATGTTCAAGATGTGTGCAGAAAAACATGACTGTAATGTATGACATTGAAGGAAGGGGAAGCACATGCTTATTTACTTAGACTAGGAAGGGAAACCCAGCAACTGTCTTCATCAAAAAAAAGTGCCAAAATCAAAATTACAGCCTCAAGAAATTGTAAATGATTTTAATCCTTCTTTTGCAGTACTACACTATGGGGAATAATCCAGTGATTACCGGTAAATATCACAGACAATTGTATTTTTACTTAAATCATTAGAAAGTTATTTGAAGAATCCAACATAAGGTAAGCAAAGTAGCTGTCATTGCAGTGGGAGCGTGGCCATGGACTTGAACATCTTTTAGCCAAGATATTCAGTAGAGATGGGCAAAACGAACATTTGGACCAATTTCGTCCATTGCTGCATTCGTTTCAGACAAAATTCATTCATTATTTTCGTTTCGTAATATACATTCATACGAATGGAAAATAATTCACCTATTGGAGAATTCGGTTCAAAGAGTCTCATTAAAACAAATTTCATATGAATTTCATTCAAATTTCATTCATCCCCTACCTTATGCTAATGAGATGTTGAAATTCGTCTTTTTCTTTAATCCGAATTCCCCAACCTTATACTATGTATTAAATGAACATAGGTGTAATGTTCATTCATACGAATTGAATGGTGAAATGAATGCAGCAATGGCCAAAAATGGCCTCACTTCAATATTATAAGGTTGGAGAATTTGGTTGAAAGAGACGACATTTTCGAATTTCATCCCTTACCTATGCTATTGAGTTGTTGAAATTTGGCTCTAAGTGGTTGGGAAATTCGGATATAGAAGCTTATGGACATCATTTTGTTGAAATCAAACAGATAGAAAGTCACATTTTAGTGGTGTAGATGTAAACCCAAAAGTGTGATTAAAATAATATTAATAAAAGAGTATAAAAAAAGTTGAAAGATTTTGTTGGCTTTAAAGGGCCAGTAACCTTTATTAAGGCTACTTTGTATTTAAGTTTGAAATTCCTGTCTCAATTCACTACAGTTTGTCTCGTGGAGTATACCCTTTAGTGACCCCTTAAGATATATGGTTCATGCATGTTTTTATTTCCGCTCTCTTCCGAAAAGTGGAACAGCGGTAGAGCTCTACGGGAAAACGGTGACAACACATCCCCCCCCCCCCCCCCCCCCAAAATCAGAACTGTCTTGCGAAATGTCTTAGAGCATGTTACTGGTATATTACGCCATTCAGTCAGGGATACTCCTAAGGCATGCATTAACCCTTAAAGAGCCAGGCATTTTCCAGGGCTAATGACAAGTGGTTGATTAAACTTGGTTTTCCTCTCTCTCATTATAGTTATATGTTAGAATTGATTTTGTTTGGATGGATACCATGTACATATAAATGATCTATAATTTAGTATTAAAAAATAGTATACAATAACTTAAGTGGAAACTGAGACGAAATTCGAATTCAACATATCAGAATGGCTGTCAGCATCTGAATGAACAAATGGACAAATGATTTTCGTTCATTTAGCATTCGTTCATTCGGATTTCGTTAGTTTATCAGTTTTCTTCTGCATAGTATAATGTTATGCAGAATAAAAACGAATCTGATGAATACTGAATGTCTGATTAGTAATCAGACATTCAGTATGTAACCCCTTGTCTATCTTCCCCCATCCTGCTTGTTTCTCTCCCTCGCTCCCTGCTTGTCTCTCTCGCTCACTCCTTCTGTTCTTACCAGGAGTTGTGACCCATGCAGGCAGCCACAGTTCTAATAGTATGTCTTGCTCAGACCTCAATCAGCATTGTATCGCTCTCCCTGCGCAAATTGATAATTCATAGCCATTGGCACCCCGCACATAAGTAAGCATTGTATTTATTAAAGGGACTGTGTCAACTAAACATTATTTTTGCTATGTACGTAGAGAATAAAAAATGATTGAAAATGATCTATACATTGTGTTAACAAAATCACAAGCAAATGCCTAAATTAGGAAAACAAAATGTGTTTTACATATGCTGTGGCATCTCCAGCTTATGACATTACAACTGATATTCAAATTAACTGCTTTTCTACATGAAATATGCAATTTTCATAGTAAGCCACAGGTGATCTCATAAGCAGAGACTCCACAGACACATTAAAAAAACAAAACATTTTTCTCCTAATTTAAGCATTTGCTTGTGATTCTGTTAACACAAGGTATAGATCATTTTTAATATTTTTTTTATTCTCTACATTCACAGTAAAAAGAATGTGTAGGTGATACAGTACGTTTAACTATTTACACGTGTGTGTGGGGATAGTAGATAAGCTAAGTAAAAAAAGGCAGGTAGGGCGGAGAAATAAAATCAGAAATAGCAGTCCTGAATTCGGTAAGATCTGGTGTCCAGACATACAGTTCTTTCTTGTGTTTTATTATAAAACATTTTATATACATATTATACCAGTGATTTTAATAAAATGTAATTAATTCTTAGAAGTTGTTATCATCTGTTATTATTCATGTCAGTCTCCCAAGGAATCCTTTATTCTGTAGATAATCGTGTATATACCTGCTCTGCCATTTTGTTAAGTGTTCTTGGATAGCAAGACCACTTAATATTATCTCACATATATATTTAAGCGTTCTTGCATTGCAAGACCACTTAATATTATCTCACATATATATTGTTATTCTTATTATAGCCAAATTTACCATCCTAACTCCTCCCACAGTTTTTACACTACATAGACAGTAATATACAGAAACGTGCGGATTGTTCCCGATAGGTGTGGTATTACTTTGTGGAACATTTTGCCGAATGGTTCACGAAATATCGTCGTTTTTGTGGCGACATTGGTCCCATAGGAATGAATGACGGAATGTTTAAAACTAGAGTGGGAGCTGACAAAAGTTAGAGTGTGAGCTGAAAAATCAGGACATGATTTCTAAACTGCCACCATTCCCTCATTTTCATGCCCACCTACACAAATCTTACGGTCAACTATCGCTGCTGCCACTAAACATTTCCACGGCTAAGCCATAGTCCTGATAGTTTTCACAATATGATCATTTGTTTGCAACTCACACCGTCCATTGACATTCATTGAAACTTCACTCTAGCCACCTCAAATTTGAAGGGCAATATCTAAACTGCGACTGTGCCTTCATTTTTAATATTTCAGAGGCATACTATGCATCAAAATGTAGGTCTGGGTCTTGTGATTCTCACAAAATAAAGTTCTTCGTAGGATTTATAGTTTTTAAAATACGACCGTTTGAAGATGGCAACCGCACTCCAACCTTTCCACAGTTACTCCAGCCACTCCAACCACACAACAGTTACTCAAGCCACTCCACCCAGTTACTCCGCCCACTCCAGTTGTAGACTACAGGTGGAGGCAAGATCACTTCACACAATTTCCCCAGAAATTGTAGCTTTTCTAGTTTGTTCTACTATTTCAAGATCAGCCACAGAGGAGAGTATTATACATTTATCACAAGTGTTTCATTTTGTCTGTTTGATATTCATGTTTTGTGTCTGATCATCTATTTTGTAAAAAGGTGAATTGTTACTTATGGTGGGAAAGTATGGTTGCAAAGCAACAAATAGTTAAATCATGGGCAAATATGCACTTTGTTTTAATATAATGTCCAGTGGCGACAGAAATAATTCCTTATGCAATCAAATTTAAATGTATAATTAATCAAAAATCAAATAAAACTCACTATAAAAGCAAATTAATCAAGCTTTGCTCATTATGGAACACTGTGCAATAAAGAACTTTCCCTCTCTGGAAGTTTGGAATTTTACCGTATTTGTAACAATCAGCGAATTTTACAGATTTTAGTTTCTTGACATCTCAAACGAACATTTATTTACTGGCTTTTTTTTTTTTTTGTAACATATTATGTGGGACCGTTTGAAAGCTTATGTAAAAATGTTAGAAGCTCGTATTTGGTTCATCTCCCTGACCTAGATTTTAAAATACCTTTTGATAAAAAGCAAGTAAATTACTTTGACACGACCTATTACTCATAAAATCATGATGACTCCTACGAATGATAATACATACTAATATATGGGGGAAGCACAAAGGACAGGAAAAAGTATTTTCACCTCACTGAAAAAAAAAACACATAATTAAGTAGAAAATACATTAATGTCCTATTATGTAATGTTTTATTTGCAAAATGTAATTTCCTGAGTAGTATCACTTCAGAAATATGTATGTTTTTCACACTTTGGACAATGACAAGTATATATATTGCAAGTGAAGAGTGGGCCGGAAATAAGAAAGAAAAGAGGGGTTCTAAGTTAAGAAAATTCTCTTTCCTGGCTTTTCAACTTGTCTTATAATTCCTTTGTGAATTCTTCAATTAGGCAGGTGAATATAACTAACCACTACTTATATTAATAAAACGTTTTTAGTATGTTACAGTTGTTCTTATTTTGTGGAAAAAAGGAGGCAATGGCCGGCGGACCTGTGACATGTTAGCTACCGCACCCAGCAGCAAAAATGTGAGTGCCAAACTAATGATTTCTGAACGATAACGGATCCGTATGCAAATTATCAGCTCAAGGTCAAAAATGGACTCTTGAGAAGGCCACCTCACACCCCTATTGACTGACAATACAGTGAAACCTTAAAAAGTATATTTTTGTATGAATCACTTGCTATCTCCATCTGTTCAGGTTTTGTTTCGGGTTATTTTTGTTTTTCCAGACTATCTATTGTAATGCATATTCCTCCCATTATGTGTCTCAGTCATCCCAAATACATCTATGGGGATACTACTTCAGTTCCGGTGCATTTATGTCTTTTTCTGTTTCGGTAGGTATCATTGTGTAATCGTTTTGGATATGATTTTGATCGTAATTGATGTGTGGTAGACCTACCTTATTCTTAGGGCTCTCCCTTCACTTGACATGCCTAAAAGGACAATCGCAACCACACTCTGCGGCATCCATCTGACCTGCCATTCTTTTGAAGTGGATTGGGCCTCCCTAACATCCTGGTACCAGATTGGCAGAGACCCTCCTTGTTCCGGTCTCCATTCTGAGACTCACAACCCCATGCTGTCTTTGATGCTAAATTAGTACTAATACCATATTACTTCTGAGCTTCCTTAAGTCTTTTATTCATTGTGCCAGAACATCTGAGAGTCAAGTATTATTCAACAAGCACTAATATGCAGTAACTATGTCTTTGATCTTATGGGTACCAGCACATAGATGATTCTAAACTTGTTCTATGGACACTTCTTATTCTAACTAGTGCAGCTGCAACTTTAGTCGAACACTTTTGCCTTCCACGATCACAGCTACCAAACCTCATGCTTTTCCATTTTCTTGGGGCTACCACATGCATAATGTTTATGGTGATCTCTGCCCTGATTCGTTTCTATGATGGGAACCTCCCTGAGACTAAACGAATGAGGCTACAGGTCACTTTGATAATATCCATGTTCTGGCAATTTTAATAGTGTCAAAGTCGATTCCGTTACTCTGTTTTTCTTATTCACAAACCTAGATTAAGACTGTTTGTCCTTTATTTTACAGTTCCTTAGAGCTGCAGGTGGTCTGTCCCACCTAGGGTTTATCCCCCAAAATCTGTTCTGTTCTCCCTTTTTCTCATTCTGCTCTATCTTTATCTTCCCTGGTCTTATTCTTATTTATCCCATCTTCCCTTTCCCCATTCTTGGTGTTATTTTATCTGTACCTTCTGTTTTGTATTTTTCTGACCCTTCTCTAACTCCCTTTTCCCTATTTTATTTAATTGTACCTTACTCTGTTCATGTTTGTTCTGCAATATTGAGTTACTGCCTCTGCAAAGACTTGTTACATGCATCCTTTTATTTATTATGAAACCAGAAAATCTAATAATATGTAATTCATTTGTTTGTAAAGTACAAGACAAGGATGCCCACTCTCAGCAACACTTTCTGTTTTCGCATTAGAATATTTTATTAGACACCTTATTAAAAACAGAAACTACACCTGTGTTATAGAAATCAATAAAACATAACCATTATTCTTATTTTAAATAAAAACAAACACACAGAACACATTTAAAACTAACAGGCCATTCACACTATGACCTACATGAGCCAATTTATAGCAGATAGGGCAGCAATGTTAGTTCACAGTAATAAGGAGTAGTATTAACAACAAATGTAACACACTGTAATGGGGGTGCTCACAAAACATGATGAACCTGCCCTCGGTGAACACTGATCTGAATTAAAAACCATAGCAGCAAGGCACCATCTCCAAGAGTTATAATACATTTGATTCATATAGACAGTAAGTGGCAGAAGGAGTCCACCATGTCCAAAGTAAAATCCTAAATAACAGTTAGATGAAAGAGTAAACAACAGTGTATGCAGGCAGCTGTACTGACATACTACCAGACAACAGCCAGCTCCAAAAGCCAGTCATGAATGGCTTTATAAATCTGATGTCTGCAGACACCAAAGTTCAAACTTAGATACAAATGTTCACTGAAATGCCCCTAAACTTTTTCAGGGCCTCTGTCTAAATCTTTCAAGTGAATTCAGAAAAAAAAAATTAAAAGTTTTCAATATACTGAATGGTTGGATCTTAAAATGTAGTAAAATACCATTTTGATGGAGAAATAGCAGTCGTTTCTTTATGTTTGCATATTCGACAAGTCATAGTGCAGCCTGAACCAATCTGCACAGGAGGGCTGGCACCTGAATTCTTTCTTTTTACATTTTCATATTTTATTATATATTTTTGTACAAAAGACAAACAATAAAAGTGGCATTCAAAGGCAAAGCTGTCGTGTTTAAACATCAGCACCAAGCATAATAGCCAGGCACTTGAACAAATCACAAATTACACACTATTTACATGATCATAACATTACAAAAATAAACATTATATAGACATTCACATTAAGTGTCCGGCGATTCAGCTTGATTTAGAGTTTTATAGCAACAGTTTAAGTTGAGTTTTGGACAACTGACATTCAGTTTGAATTAAAATTATGATTAGTAGTTTTATATTTTGGTAATTTGTTAATTGTCCTTGATTTTCCATATTTGTTATCATTCAATCCTCCTAGTTTATGTCTATGTTTATATTTATGTCCTCCAAGTGCTTACAATGATCTGTATTCTTGGCTAATCATTTGTGTATACAATATGTCTTAAGTTGGTATGTGACTTAATACATCTAAAAGCACATGTAAATTACAGTTTTTTGTGTCATAGTACATTTATAGTATCATGGGTTAGGTATTTAAAACTGGAAGTGCATTATTAACGTGTGCCTACTTGTGGGCGTGAAACACACAAGGCGTCTTTTCTGTGCACTGGTCAGATGTTTACCCCTCTGTTTGTAGCTTTTGTGGAAGATGGATTAAACACATTTGTATCAGCAACAGTGTGTCCACAATTTTATTTGGTGGCTGATGAAGGACTGTATTGTCTTTGTTCAATTCTATTACAAACATTAGCCCTAAAAAGAAAAGATAGAAAGTACACATGTGCAAAACTAAAATTTTCATTTCGTTTTCGTCCATTCGGACAAAAACGTTATTTATTTCATCTAAAACGAATTTCGTGCATTACTGCATTCGTTTCAGACGAAATTCGTTCATTATTTTCGTTTTGTTTCATTAGTTCGTACGAATCAATTGACCTACACATTCCATAAACCGAAAGTCTATAAACTGAAAGACATTCTTTTTATAGACTTTTGGTTTATGGAATACATGTAATGCTATTGGCTTTTTATAAACCGAAAGTCTATAAACCGAATGTCTTTCGGTTTATAGACTTTCGGTTTATGGAATACATGTTATGCTACTGGCTTTCTATAAACCAAAATAGAGTCCCCATTCATAAGAAATTCTTATGAATGGGGACTCTATTTCTGTTTATAGAAAGCCAATAGCATTACATGTATTCCATAAACCGAAAGTCTATAAACCGAAAGACATTCGGTTTATAGACTTTCGGTTTATGGAATACATGTAATGCTATTGGCTTTCTATAAACAGAAATAGAGTCCCCATTCATACGAATAGGTCAAGTGACCTATTCGTATGAATGGGGACTCTATTTCGGTTTATAGAATAGCAATAGCATTACATGCATTCCATAAACTGAAAGTTGTTCATTATGTCGGTTTATGGAATGTTTGTAATGCTATTGGCATTCTAAAAACCGAATATATTTCGGTTTGTAGAATGCCAATAGCACGAATGGACGAATGGATGAATGATTTTCGTTTATTAACCATTCGTTCATTCGGCTTTCGTTAGTTTAGCATTTTCGTTATTCGTTTTTCGGACGAAAACGAATACACATGTCTAATAGAACGAGAGAACAGAGAATAGACCAAATACAAAATACATTAATATTTATACAATATTTTCAATTTACCTAGCATTTGGCACAGTATCTGTTTTGCTCTATATGTATATATATATATATATAAGTTTTAAATTTCATCATTTCAAAGGGACCGTTTATGATTATTCCATTCAAAGTGTTCTCGATTTGGAGTCAGCTATGTGATTGGTCGTATTATTCTGAGAAACAGTTCATTTATTGCCTATGCAAATTAGCAAACCTCACGAATCGTTGCACTGCCTTGACCTAGTGACGGGTTTTCCATTGAAGGATTGTTGTCTCTTTTTTGAGATCCATCTTAATCTCACTGGGCATAATGATGTACCCAATGAACTCCATTGTGGTAACTTCGAATGTGCATTGCTCCAACTTAGTGTATAGACTCAGCTCATGTGTGTTCAGAGAGTCAAGGTGAGTAGACTAATGTATCGTCCAGATATATTACTACAAAGGTGTCAAGCATATCTCAGAGCACGTCACTTAATAACTGCTGGAGCGTAGATGGTGAATTGCAAAGTCCAAAGGGCATTCCCCTATATTCAAAATTACAGTAGAGGGTTTTGAAGGAAGTCTTCCATTTGTCCCCTTTTTGGATACGAACAAGAGTGTATGCTCCTAAAAGTTATATTTTGGAATAGTCTTCCACTTCTCGTAATCGGTACATCAGTTCAGGGATAAGTAGGAGTGTATACTTGTTTTTCATGGTGATATTTATTTCCCTGCAGTCAACACAGGGTCGTTCTTCCCCACAAAGAAGATGCCCTGTCTGGCTGGAATTGTTGATGGCCAAATGGATCCCCTGCGGAGACTGTTCTCGATATATTCCTTAATGACAGGCAATTGCGGTTCGGAGAAAGGAGAATAGCAGCTTCTGGTAACAAATTGATAGGACAGTTGTAGGAATGGTGAGGGGGCAACTTCTTGGCCTTTTGCTGATGATACAAAGATTTGCAGCAGGGTTGATATTCATGGAGGGATAAGCCAAATGGCAAATGATTTAGCTAAACTAGAAAAATGGTCAGAGCAGTGGCAACTGGCATTTAATGTGGACAAGTGCAAGATTATGCACCTTGGGCGTAAAAACCAAAAGCAGAATATAGACTATTTGGTACAGTCCTAACCTCAACATCTGAGGAAAGGGATTTAGGAGTAATAATTTCAGAGGACTTGAAGGTAGGTAGGCAATGCAATAGAGCAGCAGGAAATGCTAGCAGAATGCTTGGTTGCATAGGGAGAGGTATTAGCAGTAGGAAGAGGGAAGTGCTCATGCCATTGTACAGAGCACTGGTGAGACCTCACTTGGAGTATTGTACGCAGTACTGGAGACCTTATCTCCAGAAGGATATTGATACTTTGGAGAGAGTTCAGAGAAGGGCTACTAAACTGGTTCATGGGTTGAAGGATAAAACTTACCAGGAAAGGATAAAGCATCTTAACATGTATAGCTTGGAGGAAAGACGTAACAGGGGGGATATGATAGAAACATTTAAATACATAAAGGGAATCAACACAGTAAAGGAAGAGAGTATATTTAAAAGAAGAAAAACTACCACAACTAGAGGACATAGTCTTAAATTAGAGGGGCAACGATTTAAAAGTAATATCAGGAAGTATTACTTTACTGAGAGGGTAGTGGATGTATGGAATAGCCTGCCAGCAGAAGTGGTAGAGGTAAACACAGTCAAGGATTTTAAGCATGCGTGGGATAGACACAAGGCTATCCTAGCTATAAGACCGGGAACGGGGGACTAATAAAAGTACTCAAAAAAAAAAAATTGGGCAGACTAGATGGACCGAATGGTTCTTATCTGCCGACACATTCTATGTTTCTATGTTTCTATGTTCTTGATAAACACGTTCCAAAAGGAACTACATACTATACAGGAAATGTTGTAGTTTCTGATGTGTTGGAGTTGTTCTCTTGAATAATGGACAACAAAGATTGGGGAAGACAATGCTGTTGGCAGTGTCTGGAGGAGAAGGTGACCTCACTGGTGGACCACTAGATACCAGGATCATGTTGACGTAGCCATGTGAGTGCCAAATTGAGGACGGAAAATGGAGACTGAATGAGGTTGAGGCACAGCTTCTCCTTATGCTCATTTCCCATGGTTAAGGTCAAAGGGATGGTCTCTTCTGTAATGGGACCAGACTATATGGGATTTCCATCCACCAGTTGAACAGTCAGATGGTGATCCTTAGAGCATGTCAGTATTTGTAGGGAGCGGACAAAATCCAGAGTCAATAATTTCTCCCTTCTCACTTCTCCAATGTAAGGAGATGGGAATAGAGGTGAGGAGACACACCACCCAAAGATATCAGAGCATAGTGAATAAATGGCTTATCTCTGGTGGTTAATTTGGAGCACTTTTGGACTCACAGCCCCACTGTAATACATGCACAAGTTGGCCCATCATCTTCTGAATTTTTAGGCCTCTGACAGGTGAAATTGGTCATCAATGAGTAGAGGTAGGACAAGACAGAGCTGTAGAAGCAGTCTCATTGAGTCACTAACAGAATAGTTTCTTCCAAGGAGCTGGGAGACAGACACGTGTTTGTCTCTAAGGACATCATAAATCCCAAGCGAAACTGATGGAGAAGTGCCACTTCATTCCATTGGGTTTCCGCTGCTGTTTCTCTAAAGTCCAAAATGTTCTCCTCTACGTGGTGATAACCTTGTCCTTATGCTCTGATACTGGATTAAGCTGTAGAAGTTCTGTCGAAGTTCTGTTGAGTCAGACACATGGAGCAAAGCACCAACAGGGTTTAATAGTCCACCGAGCACAACAACAAAGGGGAAAGGCAATAGCAATGTCAAAGGGAGTCCAAAGGTCAAGGCAGGCAGAGAGGGTGTCATGAAGTGAATCATGACAGTCTGTGTGACTGGGGTTCTTGGAGGGCCCTGAGGATGTGCTATTTTTCGGGGTGTATACTTTGGGGGCATCAGTGACACCCTGCTTCAACACAGCTAGACATCAACACAGGCTCACTCAGGATGTCATCCAAGGTGTGCACCTTGAGATCCAAGCCTTTGCTCTATTCGTTTTGTTTTCCCCTAGTAAAGAAATGTTTTTATATGTTAGTGTTGAACAGTGGTGTATGCTCCATATGTGCTTGGTGTGAGCATCCGCGCTGTGTATTTCAGAAATGCATCCGAAAGGCGACGCCAGCTACGAATTCGGCAACAGAGTCACTCACTCTGTTGACCATTCAACAATCACTAAAAGTGCCGAATTCGTAGCAGCGTCGCCTTTCGGATGTAATTTGTGTATTTCGGGGGGTTTGTGTTCTGGCTCAGCACACAAACCCACAGAAATACACAAGAGACGTCATGCTCCGGGCTGGCAGCACACCTGTCACTCAGGGGCACGATACACCCTTGGTGTTGAAATGTGTACTTATCCAATCCAATAAGTGTCCTGTGAGCCATCTATTGTCGCTTGTAGTCTGGATGTCTAGATCTAAAGATGGCATGTAAAGTTATACTGTGATTAATTCCCTGTTTCAGATAAGGTTTTCTATTGTTTGAGGCTTACATGTTATAATTTGTACCCATGTGTCTCCCCCCCCCTAGTCTATATAAATCTGTGTTGTTTTCACAAATAAAAGTTGCTGTTCATTCTTGTCACTGTGTAGAATATTTTAATATGGTCATACTGGATTTTTTTCTTTTCTATAAATATAAAAAATGTAATAAAGCATTTATATATATATATATATATATATATATATATATATATATATATATATATATATATATATATATATTTATATATATATATATATATATATATATATATATATATATATATATATATAAATCAGAACTACCATCTTCTGTTAGCTGACATTAGTGAGATATTACAAAGCAAGTGCTGTTATATATAATTACAATCTATAATTGTATAACATGTATTAATGGGTCCTTCTTGCTTCCAAGAGCCACTGTCATTAAGTTATCTTTATACTGACTTTTGACACACTGGTTGAACACGCAGTTTGTCAGTCCACCCTGGTCTGCTGTCTGCAAAACTGTTGCTCAGTTACTGAAAAACCACCAGGCTTGCTAATGACTTGTGTAGTGTCTGTCAGAGAACTTGCCTTCAAGTGTGTGTGACCAATCATCAATCTTTTTAATAATGCTGACAACATATTCTCTCTTTTTTTTCCCCCTCTCTCACGTAGTTAAGTTCTGCACAAACAGTGGCAAATTAGCCTCATTCTGGATAAGGCAGGCAATGCTTGGAAGTAACTAAAAGGTTTTATCATCTTTGTGCAGAAAAACGGGGGTATTATGTAGAATTCGACTCAATGTGCAATTACCTTATTTGTAAAACTGGTGAAATACAAAGTATTTGCGAGATTACACTTTTGTGTCACCTGTATACATTATTCAATTAAACATAGTACAATTATTACTATAATAGAAAATTTAACAGGCTGGGTATAATAGGCCTCGCATAATCCCGCTTGCAGCCTAAATTTCATTCAATAAAGTCTTAATTTCTCAAATGATTTCAGAAAAGAAAATGTGCTCACTATATTCATTGGCTCTTAGGGAGCTTCAATTTACTTTACTTTGAAGAAATACATAAAAATATGACTCTCTTTTATCAGCGAAGCGAAGATAGGAAAGATCATTTTAATCACACTCCATTTAATGGAACTTATTATTTTAAAATAATGCACCCCCAACCAGCCAGTGTAAGATGTATTAACCACTTATTTTTCATTGCATTTTTGCGCACTTTGATAATAAATGATAGTATGATTTAACAGTTTCCCAAACATAATTAATAATAATAATTCACAGGCATATTTTGTTGTGAAAGTGGAAAAAGAGCTAAGATCAATAATATTAAGAGTTTTATATATACATGCATTTAACCAGTAAAATTGTAATCTTTTAATTCAAGGGATAATTCTGTAATTTCATCAAATTAATGAGTATTTCTAACCTGTATGTTTTGCCACATGTGCAGACTTGGAAAAGAAGCAAGGTGATCCGGGCTGCCCAGGTGAGCAAAATCATTTAGGTGTAGAAAATCCCCGCTAATTCAACTCTGGTGCCTTTTGCTGGTGTGAGACCCACACCAGGGATAACATACAAGAGGGGAAAAAAAGAGAGGTAGCAAAAAATGGCACTCTCGAGATGGTAAGTGTAAAAACTAATAATTTTAATTGGAATGAAAAAATATCCAGTATAACGGTGGTAAATCACAGCATAAGGAGGCAAAATAAAGAGGTGAGGATGGGCTTGACGCGTTTCGCGCTAAGCGCTAGAAGTGCGAAACTCGTCAAGCCCGTCCTCACTTCTTTATTTTGCCTCCTTATCCTCTGCTGTGATTTACCACCGTTATACTGGATATTTTTTCATTCCAATTAAAATTACTAGTTTTGACACTTACCATCTCGAGAGTGCCATTTTTTGCTACCTCTCTTTTTTTTTTTCTCTTACATGTGCAGACTTCTTCATTAAAACAATTAGTTAATACACATAATGATCTTAATTGAAGCTACTTGGATTATCAAAAATGGTATACATTGCAAGTTACACTATGACACAGTGTATTCAGACAGATGAGAGGGGGAAGCATATGAGTAGGAAGACACAGTTGTGAAGCTAAGGAGATGAAAGCGTAGGTTGATATTATAGCAGTATGAGCCAATAAGTTAAATTGTTATTGGAATGAATACATAAAAACAGCATGCAAATCATGTCAAATTCTATTTGAAGGAATGAGAATCCACAGGGACTTTTACAGTTTGCCACAAATAAATGAAAGTAATCAAGGGCACAAAGTGTTATGTAAACAAAGTAAAAGTGAAGACTGTTTACCTACAGCCTTTCCCTGTAATAGATTAATAGCTTCCACATGTATATGTATGCATGGCCCCTTTAAGGCACTAGTGGGCCATGGACATAGCTTTCAATATTGGGTTTCCTTCAACAGAGAGTCCCCTCTTCTCTCAGTACCACCCATGTTTACAAATTTCAAACGTTACACAACGTATATGTTCTTCTGTTTCCATCTGTCATTAGGCTGGTGATTCACAATGACATTTTCAGTCTGTAGACATATATGCATCTCAAACAATACAATTCAATTAAGAGATGGGATTCAAATCAGCTGTAAAATGACAATTATAGGGACAATTAGAAAACCTCTCTAGAACAGATAACTATAAATGGGCTGTATTGATTGTACCCAGCCCATGTGATATTAATCCGTAAAACATTTACTACATGGAAATACATACAGCATACATCTATACAATAGAAAAATACATAAACAGAAGATGAGGGAGGGACTGTGTCACCTAAATATTACTGTGCATGTAGAACATAACAAATGATTGAAAAGGACCTATATATTGTGTTACCAAAAATGCAAGCAAATGCCTAAATTAGAAGAAATATGTGTTGTAACTGTATCTGTGGAGTCTCCTGCTTATGACATCACCTGTGGCAGCGACTGATTTGTGTCGGAGTCCTTCTCTCAATCAGTGGAAAGTGTTTGGAGTTATAAAAATAAAAGTGCAATCGCCATTATACATATGAAACGGCGGTGCAGGAGTTTTTATACATAACCGCCAATGTATTTTTATCTCACGTCATTCCGTGAAAAAATGATTGTTCATTGTAATGTTGTTCTTGTGTGTTAACTATGGACTACATGTAAACTGCAGGTGAGCATTTCATTTCTCTGACTTACAATGCACTGAGCAGGGCACAATCTGTTGAGCTCTCATGTATGTGGAACTCAACACACAGCTCCCTGAGCAATGTATAGTTTAGAGTGAGATGAAATATTGATGTTTGCCCCCTCTGCATCTCACTTCTAGTGACTATTTCCCTATGATGTAGTACAACTGTTCATTACACTGTTGCTCTTTTATGCCAAGTGTTTACCTGTATGTCATGGCCCCTTTGACAGAGGAATGGCACTGTTCTTCACCGCTTTTTCCCTATGCAAGTTTCATTGCAGGACTTTCAGAAGCTGACCGTACAGCATCCTTGATTCCTCACGCCGCACTGAATTAAGGTTAGTTTTAGTGGTCATGTTAGGCTTTCGTTTTAGTGTTATGGGTTACTTTGAGGGTCAGTATTGGGGTTTGAGGTTAGTTTTAGGGTTAGTACTAGGGTTGATATTTGGGGTAGGGGTTCCGGTTACGCATCGGCACTGACACTTCAGTGCCGAAACTGATGCATTGAAGTGTCAGCACTGCAACATCTTCAAAGAAACTGCCATGAGGAAAGCACAGTGAAGAACAATCCCAGACCGGTGGTGGAGATGCTGGTAATGCTATTCCTCTGGCCACCTACTGTGATCAGGGGAGGGCTGGCAGCCTTAGGCCTGGGGGGCAAATCCAGTCAAGTGGCCCATTGCACCATCGAATCGCCTCCCCATCCACGGCCATCTTTTCCTTGTTTTATAACGAATATTGCCAGGATTTTCCCCCACAATATGCCAGGATTTGCCATTTAATATGCTAGAATTTTCCCTTACAAAATGCCAGGATTATGCCCCTCAGTATGCCAGGATTATGCCCCTCAATATGCCAGGATTTAGACACCCAATATGCCAGGATTTTCTCCTCAATATGCCAAGATGATGCCCCCTCAATATGCCAGGATTTTCCCCTAAATATGCCAGGATTATGCCCCTCAAAATGCCAGGATTATGCCCCTCAATATGCCAGGATTATGCCCCTCAATATGCCAGGATTATGCCCCTCAATATGCCAGGATTTAGACACCCAATATGCCAGGATTTTCCCCTCAATATGCCAAGATGATGCCCCCTCAATATGCCAGGATTTTCCCCTCAATATGCCAGGATTATGCCCCTCAACATGACAGGATTTAGACACCCAATATCCCAAAATTTGGGCACCCCCCCCCCCTACCCACGTTGCACACCTCCGACATGACCCATAACCCACGTTGCACACCAGGACATGCCCCATCACCACATTTACATGCCTCCATCACCCCATTACATACACATTTCCAATATTATTTGCCATTAATATTCCCCAGCCAATTTGTCCCATAATATGCCAGTGTTATTCTGCAATTTAATATAACTCGGTAAATTTGCCCAATAATATTCCAAGGTTATCTGCAATTTAATATGCCCCTGCTAATTTGCCCAATATGCCAGTGTTAATTGCCATTTAATATTCTCCAGCCATTTTGCCCAATAATATGGCAGTCTTATTCTGCCATTTAATATTCCCCAGACGATTTGTCCAATAATATGCCAGTGTTATTCTGCCATTTAATATTCCCCAGCCATTTTGCCCAATAATATGCCAGTCTTATTCTGCCATTTAATATTCCCCAGACGATTTGTCCAATAATATGCCAGTGTTATTCTGCCATTTAATATTCCCCAGCCAATTTGCCCAATAATATGCCAGTCTTATTTGCCATGTAATATTCCCCAGCCAATTTGCCCAATAATATGCCAGTCTTATTTGCCATGTAATATGCCCCAGCCAATTTGCCCAATAATATTCTAGTCTTATTTGCCATGTAATATGCCCCAGCCAATTTGCCCAATAATATGCCAGTCTTATTTGCCATGTAATATGCCCCAGCCAATTTGCCCAATAATATGCCAGTCTTATTTGCCATGTAATATGCCCCAGCCAATTTGCCCAATAATATGCCAGTCTTATTTGCCATGTAATATGCCCCAGCCAATTTGCCCAATAATATGCCAGTCTTATTTGCCATGTAATATGCCCCAGCCAATTTGCCCAATAATATTCTAGTCTTATTTGCCATGTAATATGCCCCAGCCAATTTGCCCAATAATATGCCAGTCTTATTTGCCATGTAATATGCCCCAGCCAATTTGCCCAATAATATGCCAGTCTTATTTGCCATGTAATATGCCCCAGCCAATTTGCCCAATAATATGCCAGTCTTATTTGCCATGTAATATTCCCCAGCCAATTTGCCCAATAATATGCCAGTGTTTTTTGCCCAAACCCCCCCCCCCCCCTTACCTTTTTCCCTGGTGGCTAGTGGCAGGACTTCCCTGGTGGCTAGTGGCAGGACTTCCCTGGTGGCTAGTGGCAGGACTTCCCTGGTGGCTAGTGGCAGGAGGACTTACCTGGTGGCAGGCAGCATGGTCCCTCCATGCTGCCTGTACGGCCTCCCGGCGGTTGTACCGACAGGTCACGTGATCGGCGCGCGTCTGACGTCAGAGCGCCGATCACGTGACTGTCGGCACACTGCACGGGGAGCCGAACAGGCAGCACGGAGGTTTCTCTGTGCTGCCTGTTCGGCTCCCCGTGTAGTTTTGCAGGCAGAGCGGAGGTGAGAGGGGATCTTCCGATCCCTTCTCACCTCCGTCTCTGCCTGCAAGCGCGTTTTTTTTTTTTTTTTTTTTTTTTTTTTTTTTTAAAACACTGGCCCAGCGGCCGTGTTTTACATAGTTTAGGGCGGCCTGGGGGGCAATTGCCACCCTGCCCCCCGGCCCAGCCCGCCCCTGACTGTGATGCACCTGCTGTGGAGAGGAGCAGTGAGGTAAGATGTATTGCATAGGTACAGCTTTGTATTTGGTAGATATATGTACCCACCATTCCTCTGGAAAGTCTTCTACAAGAAGGAGTCCTCTAAAGTCATCATAAGATGGTATAGGCACAGATGGAACCTCACCCTGCAACCCCTCATCAGAGGTATCATTGCAGCAATATTTGCCACAAATGATGCAGAGTGGCAACATGGCTGCAGTTGTTTGCAGCTGTGTGTGGGTGTAATGCAAATGCTGCATTTTTACTGGTTGTTGTTGATGCTGGTCACATATATTAGGTTGCATGTTTCAGGATATGTCTGCATGTCCTCTTGTGTAGAGATTATGTTAAATTTCTAGAGTGTGTGTGCTGTGTGTGCCACTCTGACTGTTTATGAATGTGGATGGGTGTTTAAAACAGTGTAGAAATGTTTATTGAATTTCATACGTATTGTTGTTGTATTGCACAGTTAGGGTTTTGGTAAAAATACAGAGTTAAGTTGTTTTAACTGAGCAATGATGGCTTTAGATCACTTTTTTTTTGGGCCTTTAATGTAATGAGCAAAAACTTACAATTTTTGTTCACTGAAATGTCTTTGTGTAGTTATTATTGTGCATTTCCATGTTAGAGATAGGACTTTTTCAGTGAGTGTAGCAGTGATTTTAATGCACTCATTTATGTACTAACATAGGGCATTGAAACATTTTTACCTATTAATTTACAGCAAACAGCATTTTTTTTTTTTAACACACTCCCCTGAATCGAATCCATTGATTTACATCCGTTACTAGCTTGATGCCATTTAACATGATCAGCTCAATAATGAAGCCTCCATTTCCAAACACCTTTAAGTGGCATAACACTCCTGGAATCTGATTATATGATTAGAAAGAAAAGAGGTGAGACCTTAAAAGACCTCAAAGGGAAAAAAAAGGGTAAAGCTATTTGGAAAGTTAAAAATAGACTGTAATTAAAACATTCTAGACGAGTGACACATTCCAGACAGGTGATTTGTGGATATAAGTGTATTTATCTAAGATCATCATCTTCTTACATGACACTTCATGTGACTCAGCATTGTTATATTTCTTGTTTCAATCTGCACCAGTGGTTTGAGGTTTAATTTATGAAAATAACCTAGCAGCAATTACATAGACACTGAGATGAATGTGCTTGCATATGTACATATTGATGTGTCATTTTATATCCATTACCCTAACATTTTACCCACAGACATACGGAAGATAACACGGGTGTAGAGCAAAATCGATCACCTTATGTCAGATTTAAACCGATCACCCTGTGTCACTGTTTTTCTTTAAAACATATTGTATTGCGATCTGGGGCTGTTCATTAAAACTGAATTGTCAAGTGAGCTGGGAGGAATGTGCAAAAATCAGGCATTAAAAGCTGAGTTGGAAAGAAGGGGATCATTTTTTCAACTCAACTATTGGTGCCTGTTTTTTTACCGTTCACTCGACAAATTAACTTTTAGTGATTAGTCTCCATTGTGTTCTAGTGTTGTGATGTTATTTTATAACCTATTTCTCTTACATGTTGAAGGCTTACATTACCAGACCTGAAGTTCATTTGCAGTAGACCTGGGACTCGCGTGATTGGTTTAAAGTCTAAAATATATTCTCACATGTTCTACCCTTTGCCTGCTAAGAAAAAATCAATCCAGGTTGAGTTATTATGCCGTAAGTTGTGCAGTTCATTTATCATTACATTTGTAGTGTCAGGCCTCATTAGTTTACATTCATTATGAAGCATTAGATTCAAACACCGCTGGAAAATCTTTTAAACCTTAACTTACACGTACATGTAATTTACTTAATTTGCTATGGAATATATCACGGGTTGGTACCCAGCCGGTAAAAAAATTAATCTATAGAGGCAAGCATATTGGCCGTTATATTTTGGAAGAACAGGTGGCATCCCGAAATATTACTGGTGTCTGGACATTACTTCATAAAATGATTTATCTCAAACAAAAGAAAGAGGCCAACTGTCCTATGATACTTGACAAATGAGGACACAGTTTGAAAGCAGGAAGAAGAAAAAGTGAAAATCTAAAACAATGGGGTTAATGTACAAAAAAGTTTTATAAAAAAGGCACCATCGCTGTTTGTTGGCAATTGTATTTTTTATACTTTCAGTGCAATAGATCAATCACCGCCCAAACAGTTTTTGGCGGAGGTACGCCTGATTTTTTTATACATAGGCCGCTCCGTCACAATGAGCGCTGACACAAACGAAATATACATATTAAGTGGCAGCACTCAAATTTTATCGGGAGTCTGCTTTATACACTGGTGCACACGTTGATTGCGCCAGTATTTGTTTATATTTATTCCCCCAGTATTGATACTTTTGGATACTCATCATCACCCTTGTACTAGTCCCGTCCATACCCTGATTTTATCTCCATGGGTCCCTGGAGACATTTGCTTACCCAGTGTCCTAGCCGCACACCTGTGGGTTTAGCTTGCTTATGCTCCCTATACAGTTTCAGACTGAAAGCTTGTTCAATGACTGCATACATGCTATTTTGTGAAACATCATAATAATTAAATAAAAGAGAAATCTTATGTTTAGCTACTTTGATTATGTTTCCTGTGGTTATCTCGTAAAGAGCGTAATTAACTGAAAAGTGAACAGGTTTTTTATGTAACATTTTCAATAATCTACTTCATTTTAATCATCTCTATATATTCCATTAAGCCTTTTAATAACAGTTAAGTGTATACTAATAAGTATTATTTTCCAGTATTACAGAGTGTTCTTTTAACAGTCATGTTTCCTCTAGAACATAGTGCTTCCTTTAAAAAAAAAAAAAAACTGTAGAGTATAACAGGTCACACTGATGAATGCAGCACTTTCATGGTTTTTCGGAAATAGAATAATGCATAAAAACGTAGAAATATATAAAGTGCCGGAAGAACTATTTGGCCCATCTTGTCTGGCCATTTTCTGGAAAGAAAAACATTTGAACTGCACTGAAATATAGGATGGTACCCACAGGGGAGGATTCAGAGTCTAAACTCGGGGGGGGGGGGCACATTCCATCTGTCTTTTCCTCTCCCCCATGTCCTTCTGTTGCTCTCCTCTTGATTCCCATGTCTGCCTGTCTCTCTCCTCTCCCTTCCCATGTCCGCCTGCTTCTCTCCTCTCCCTTCCCATGTCCGCCTTTCTCTCTCATCCTCCTTCCCATGTCTGTCTTTGTATCCTCTTTTTTTCCCATGTCTGTCTCTCTCCCATTGCTTCCCATGCCTGTCTGTCTCTCCTCTCCCTTCCCATGTCGGTCTCTTCTCCCCCTTCCCATGCATGTCTTTCTCATCTACCTCCTATGACTGTGTCTACGTCCCTCTACCCATGTATTCTCTCTTCTTCCCCATAGCTGTCTCTTTTCCTCCTCTCCTCCATCTGTATTCTCTCCATCTTTGTTCTCTCTTCTCCCTTCAGTGTTCTCGCCTCTCCGCCCCCTCCTCTCTCATCCCCCACCTGTTTTCTCCCTTGTGTTCTCTCCTTTGTTCCCCATGTGTTCTCTCCTCTGTCCCCCTTCTCTCCCCTGTGTTCTCTCCTCTTTCCCCCCCTTCTCTCCCCTGTGCTCTCTCTTTTGTCCCCCCTTGTCTCCCCTATAATCCCTTTAACTTTAGGGACATTTAAACTCCTGGCCGATGGAATGGGCGCCTACCATTTCCCCTTGAACCAGGGTGACCACAAGGATCCGTGCCGACAGTTTGGGGTGACCAATTTGCAGTGCCTCAAATACGCCAAGGGCTGGCGAAAGTCCCAGGCAACCGTGCTTAACCTTTATTGTGGTGGGCCGCCTAGGGTGTTTTGCCGCCTGGGGAACCATACTGTCCTAAAAGGGGCTAAATAACCGATCGTAATTATATTTCACCTCACCTTTCGGATATATTTTGCTTCCCTATTTTGAGCGACGTTGAGCCGGGGCACAGGAGTTTTAAATGAACCAATGGGTGGCTGAGCGACGGGCTCCGTAGTCTCTAGGTATAGGTTGCAGTAATGGGGTCGCTACTTAGGATGTTGTAGTTGGGCACCATGGGGGCGGGGAACACTCAAGTGATTTGCCCTTTTGGGGAGGTATTAAAGTGGGGCAAACACAGGGACACACTGGGTATCCAACAGCATTAACACAGCATTTCCCGACCTACTTCCCAAGTCACAGAGGTTCATGACAATATGTAACAGCGATTGCACTTTTTTTTTTTATAATTCCTGACACTTTGCAGTGAGGGAGAGAGGGACCGCCATCAAACTGTGTTTGGCAGAGGTTCCCGCCACAAATCAGGTGGTTTTCAGCGCCTGATTTTTTTATATATAGTCTGCGCCAGCAGGATGAGCCCCAGCACAACCTAAATCTACACATTTGGCATAGATAAAGCAGACGCCTGTGAATCTGCTTTATACATTGGTGCACATGTCGATTGCGCCATTGTTTAGCGCAATCTGCATGTGCGTCAGGTTTATACATGCCTCCCACTGTCTCCAGTATTGTGTAGTGCATACAATACTCCAAGTGAGGTCTCTGTACAATGGCATGAGCACTTCCCTCTTCCTAATGCTCATACCTCTCCCTATGCAACAAAGCATTCTGCTAGCATTTCCTGCTGCTCTACTGCATACGTACCTTTCAGTCCCCTGAAATAATTACCCCTAAATCCCTTTCCTCAGATGTTTTGGTTAGGACTGTACCAAATATTTTAAACTGTGTCCAGGATGCATTATCTTGAACTTACCTGTATTAAACGCTAGTTGCCACAGCTCTGACCATTTTTCTAGTTTACCCAAATCATTTGCTATTTGGCTCATCCCTCCAGAAACATCCACTCTGCTGTAAATCTTTGTATCATTAGCAAAAAGACATTTTTTCCATCAAGACTCTATAATACCACTAATAAAAATATTAAAGGGAATACAAGTACAGATCCCTGAGGTACCCCACTGGTAACAAATATACTCCATTGACTACAACCCTCTGTTGCCCTGCCACTGTCTAATCCATTTAAAAATATAGAAATCCAAACTCAAAGATTCAGTTTATTGATAAGCCTTCTATGTGAGACAGTGTCAAAAGATCACTAATCTATTATTTGAAGCACCCAGTCAAAGAATATAAAGATGAGTTTGGCCTGATCTCTCTAAAGAAAACCCACGTTTATTTCTGACTTTACAATCCATGTGATTTTAGATGTTCAACTATCCTAACATGCTTTCTATTTCGCTTTAGACTTGGTCATGTGAAAACGAATAAACTGACACAGCATTATTGGGTCAGTTTATAAGTTTGAACTTTCATAGTAATATTTAATTTAATTAAATCAAAATGCTAAATGTAATTAAGTTTAACCCCTCATACATAATTGTTGCTGCTGTGGATTGAAAAAAGGACAAAAAAGGACAAAAAAAAACCATGGTAGAAGTTACCTTCAAAGGGGAACAATTCCTTCTTTGTTCCAGAATAATTCATAATATTTGGATTTTTGCTGGAATCATACATTTACAATTTCTATGGCTGTTCAAATATCATGGCTGTGCATGCTAAAAAAACCACTCAGATTCTTTTAAGGGCACAGAGTGAGCATAACCTTTCCAAGCAGGAAGTTCCAAATATGTGCTCTTTCCACTGCTATAGGTGAAAAATAAGATATGATATCAATAGTCATATCCTATAGGAACAGTGTCATCAGTGGGGTGACAAATGTCAAGTAGAGTTGAGCGGACACCTGGATGTACGGGTTCGGCAGGTTCGGCAGAACTTCGAAAAAAATGTCCGGGTCCGTGCTCGAACTTGACCCCGAACCCCATTGAAGTCAATGGGGACACAAACTTTTGGCCACTAAAATGCCTCTAAAAAATGTCCTGGAAAGGGCTAGAGGGCTGCAAAATGAAGTAAAATGTGGGTAAGAGTAGGACAAGTGCCCTGCAAGCAAATGTGGATAGGGAAATAACTTAAAATAACATAAAATACATACAAATTACAAATACAGCTGAGCCATAAAATAGCACTAGATGGAATCTTTGATATTAGCTTTGGAAGAACATAAATCTAAATCTAAAGCATGGCTGCCAGGAGGATCAACAGCATTATCCATTTGAGAGAGGGCTGGAGTGCAGAGTATTCTGTTTCAGTTTATACAAATTGACCCATAGGTTGAGGAGGCGGTGACCGTGGGGGTGTAGGTGGAAGCGGTGCTGTAGGAGGAGGAGGAGGAGGTAGCCAGAATTTTTAAAAGTAAGCACAGTACTGGACTGTTCTATTTGACTCTCAGATATGAAGTGCACCGTAAGACGCAAATGTACTATTTAGCACCCAAAACAATTAGAATTTTTCAAAGTGCACTGTAAGCACAGTATTGGACTGTTCTATTTGACTCTCAGATATGAAGTGCACCGCAAGACGCAAATGTACTATTTACCACCCAAAACTATTAGAATTTTTCAAAGTGCGCTGTAAGCACAGTATTTGCCGGTTCTATTTGACTCTCAGATATGAAGTGCACTGCAAGACGCAAATGTACTATTTAGCACCCAAAACTATTAGAATTTTTCAAAGTGCGCTGTAAGCACAGTATTGGACTGTTCTATTTGACTCTCAGATATGAAGTGCACCGCAAGACGCAAATGTACTATTTACCACCCAAAACTATTAGAATTTTTCAAAGTGCGCTGTAAGCACAGTATTTGACGGTTGTATTTGACTCTCAGATATGAAGTGCAGGACGCAAATGTAATATTTAACACCAACAAATTGCAGTATTTAAAAATGACTAGATGTTGCCCACTGAGCTAACAGAACAGGATTAAAGTCATGTGCCTGGCACACATGCAGTTGCATATAGCACCCACTAAAATAATCACTGTAATTTGAATAATCGCTGTAGGATTATGCCCCTCAACATGCCAGGATTATTCCCCTCAATATGCCAGTATTATGCCTCTCAATATCCCAGGATTTTGCCCCTCAATATGCCAGGATTATGCACCTCAATATGCCAGGACTTAGCCACCCAATATGCCAGGATTATGCCCCTCAATATGCCAGGATTATGCCCCTCAATATGCCAGGATTATGCCTCTCAATATGCCAGGATTATGCCTCTCAATATGCCAGGACTTAGCCACCTAATATGCCAGGATTATTATGCCATTCAATATGCCAGGATTATGCCCCTCAATATCCCAGGATTTTTCCCCTTAATATGCCAGGATTATGCCCCTCAATATGCCAGGACTTAGCCACCCAATATGCCAGGATTATTATGCCACTCAATATGCCAGGAATATTATGCCACTCAATATGCCATTATTATGCCCCTCAATATGCCAGGATTATGCCTCTCAATATGCCAGGACTTAGCCATCCAATATGCAAGGATTATTATGCCGCTCAATGTGCCAGGATTTAGCCACCCTCTTCCTCCCCCCTTCCCCCTTACTTGCCTCCTTGCTGCTGCTCTGTCTCCCGGTGCTGCAGGTCCGTGGCTGTGAGGGAAGCGTTGTGCGTTCCCGTCCAGCCAATGCGCATTCAATAAAGTTTGTTTAAAAAAAACTTTATTGAATCCGCATCAGCTGGAGGGGAGCGCACAACTCTTCCCTCACAGCCACGGACCTGCACCGGGACACAGAGCAGCAGCGAGGAGGTAAGTAAGGGGGAAGGGGGAGGATTTTTTTTCACGGTTCTGGCGCCCCCTGCTAAGTTGCGCCCTCGGCGGCTGCCTAGGTCGTCTTACAGGTGGCGCCGGCCTTGCCGAACCCCGAACTCCAACACGAACATACAGTGGAATGTCCGTGTACGGGTCCGGGGTCCAAAAACTGTAATGTTCGGTACGAACCCGAACAGTGCGGTTTGGGTTCACTTAACACTACTGTCAAGTTATCCTAAATGCCTACAAATAAGAAAGCTTTCTCTACTCAACCCCTTCTACCTATGGCACAATCAAGTGTGGATATGGGATCTGCAATTTATAATGATAAGAGCACAGTTACCTAGCTCAAATATACAAGTCACAGAATACCACCTACACTGGTGCAAATAGGTGCTGAAGCAGATCTAACTACAGATTCAACATTGAAGTAAAATGAGATATCCTAACGCACTCAGGCTTCTGGCAGGGTAAAATCCAAAAGAAGGAAAACTTACTCCATGATAAATCCAATCCAATAAAGTTTACTGTGGTCACACAGTGCAAGACAGTTTTGGACTGATGTTCTTATTCATAACGTGCCTGAACACATTCCACCAATCCATTATATAGACGCTATTGCAATTAAACACAAGTGTACTTGTATCTTGTCTATCACATTCCTCAATTGTCAAAACATGCATAATAAAATAACGTGCTTAGCTCACAAACATGCATTATATATATTAGTAAATAAACATAAATGCGATTATTGTTGCTTTGGAATTGTGTTGATTTAACCAAGTTTCTCCAGAAGGAATAGACCTGAGAACATATATATATATATTGGAACAACACTACATGTAAAAAAGTGGAAATTGTTCACTATACAATTAATAATTTCCACTTTTGTACATGTAGTGTTGTTCCAATATATATATATATATATATATATATATATATTCTCTTGTCTAGAAACTTGGTTAAATTAGCACAATTTCTTGAAAAATACTCTTTGACTATACTTAAAAATACTCTTTGACTATAAGCATAAATATTTATTCAGCTGTAGTATTTATATAATGTATTGTTACCTTTATTATAATTGTTGGTTTTATTACATACATACATATATTTTTTGTTTATTATTATTGCTTTTAAGATTCTATCTTACCACATTTAAAACCAAAAGGTTATGTATTGTTTATCATTTTTTATACTTTTTTTGTTCCAATATAATTTTCTTGGGAATAAGGTAAGCAGTTACTATGAACCATAATAATAATTTTTCTTAAAATATGAGGTTTTTCCCACTTACTAACCATTTTATTTTAGAGCACGGTTTTTATTTAATATATACATTTTTATCTCTATTCCCTTTTCTCACCAGTATACTATTAGATTATAACCACTTTATGTAGAACAGGTTAACACAGTGTAATATGATCAGACAGCTTACGAATAAAGACGGCAGTCGAAACGCGTCAAGCTGTTTTTTCTATTGGTCATGCACTGTGTGACCACAGTAAACCTTTTTTGGAATGATACTTATCATGGAGTAAGTTTTCCTTCTTTTGGATTTTGCACTGCCAGAACCATGAGTCCATTAGGATATCTTCTTTCACTCAATCTGCAATACATAGGGAGAGAAGGCCAAAAACATGAGATAGCTCTCTATCATCATCGATGGAATACTATTAAAGGAACATTGCACCTTGTATTAACCCTTGCTTCCTTTTAAGGAAGCAAGGGTTAAAACAAGCATGTCCCGAACTTTTAAGTAAATCTGACATGTATCTTAATAGACACACGCGGGTTTACTATCTGCTGTGTCTCACATGCGAGACACAGCAGTTCAGAGCGCACAGCCAATCAGAGCAGGGTCTCGCCTCGCGCTGACAGCCTAATGTGAAGGTCTTTCGCTGCTAGCACAAAGAGAGCCCCTTGTTTTTGCATGGGATCAGCAGGGGGGACCTAGTCAAGTGAAAAATAAAGTTTAGTGTTCCTTTTAAACTGAAAATAACCTTCTGCTCAAGATAAGAACACATTATATACCGTATATACTCGAGTATAAGCCGAGTTTTTCAGCACATTTTTTGTGCTGAAAAATGCCCCCCTCGGCTTATACTCGAGTAGGTGTCTGAAAGAAAATAAAAATCTAAAACTTACCTCTTTGCTGGTCCATTTCCCGGGGCTCTGAAGGTCCGTGGCTGTGAGGGAAGCGTTGTGCGCTCCCCTCCAGCCGCGCGGTCAACAAAGTGTGTTTTTTTAAAACAAACTTTATTGATCTGCGCGGCTGGAGGGGAGCTCACAACGCTTCCCTCACAGCCATGGACCTTCAGAGCACCGGGAGACGGAGCAGCAAAGAGGTAAGTACTGGGGTCTGGGGAAGGGGGGGAGGAGGGTGGCATAACGAGCATACTAAGGGGCAATATCCTGGCATATTACAATGGCATATTGGGGGCAATATCCTGGCTTATTAAAATGGCATATTGGGGGCAAAATCCTGGCATATTAAATGGCATATTGGGGCCAATATCCTGGCATATTAAATGGCATATTGGGGGCAATATCCTGGCATATTAAATGGCAGATTGGGGGCAATATTTACCAGTAGCTGCCTCATTTCCCACCCTAGGATTATACTCGAGTCAATATTTTTTCCCAGTTCTTTGTGGTAAAATTAGGTGCCTCGGCTTATATTCGGGTCGGCTTATACTCGAGTATATACGGTATGTAATATTACTATGAGATGATTTTTTAAACCATGTGTTAGTGACAGATTCATTCATTGATAACCAATGTTAAATGTTGCTATATAGCTCCATCGTCAATGTGTTTCAGTCAAAAAATCAATCAATTTTTTATGTATTTAGCAAAATGAAAATGTTGTAAGAAGTACTGGCACCGGATCATTTACTTGCTTCATTTATTTGCCTTTAGCAGGTTAGTGGTAGAATTACCTAACTAGCTGAGGACGAAAGAACTTGTTCAAATCACTCCAGTGATGCAAAAACGTTACCCCCTGCCATAAGATTGAATTATGATTGAGGGGTTGATTCATGTAATCCTGAATTCAGACCGAACTGGCCGAATTTGGGACAGGTTATCTGCAATTTGACTACTCTATATCACCAAATTTATAGATTTTTCCAAAATTCAGACCGACAATTCAGGGCATTTCAGTTCAGGGGAACGTGGCCTGGGAAAGCATACGTTTCTCCCAATTCCTATAGCCGTAAATCGATCTGAATTTAGCCTGTATTCGGAAAAATATTTTTGAAATTCCAGGAGTTTCAGTTCTCTAAATATTAGTTAACAATAAAGGATCAAAAAAAGTAGCTTAAAAATATTGGTTTTGTTGATATGGAAATTGTTAAATATATGCCGTAATAGCATATTTGAAAAAAAACATTGACGATTTCATTGTTTTTTCAAGTATATGATGTTGGCAGAAATGGTGCGATTACCAGGTCAGTCAACCTGACATTTTTAATGTCATATTTTAAAACACACATAAAAAAAAGTTACAAGAGAAAAGGGCCGTTTGAGGCAATGTTTTCAATTCAGGCCAATTTGGAGGTATTTTGGTGATGCCTCAACGGCGCGTTTTAAAGGGCTATTCAGATCCCTGAAATTATCTGAATTCAGCTGAGATTAATTTCCTCAACAAGTATGGAGCGTCATGAAACAACCCCTGAATTTGACTTTGAGTTCCACAATTACTAAGGAACAATCTGCACTAAAAAGTGAAGATGAACTTACAATTAAACTGCAAAAATCAGATACTAGTTGGAGTTGGAAAAATCCTATCATTTTTCTGTCTTTCCAACTCAGCTCCAAATGCAGGATTTGTATAGCCCTCTTACAAGATCACCACGGTCACAATCTAGACTTCAATATGTCTGCATAGGAGCATAATAAAGACGTTCATCATAGCTGTAGATGAGTGAAGACATTAGATGGAATGGAATTATTTTACAAAATCATAAGTCATCCACTTTATCAACATGCTGCAGGCACTGCTGGCATGAAACAGTTAAAATTAACCACACCTTACATTTCACTTGAGAGATGGAGGATGGAAAATGAGTTATGAGCCTGTTAAGTTAGTTGTCAGAAATTTGCTTTGACAAGTATGAGTGCGGCACATTTTAATGATGCATAAATTATGTAATCATGATCTGCTGCCTTTGGCAAAATAAATCAAGTTAAATTAGAATAATGAATTGCATTTTCCTCTTTTGTATATCTGGGGATACAGATTAAATGCATAGGAACTGCTCAACCCAGTAGAATATGTCCCAGGAGGGCCAAAAAACATTTTTTCTTGTGAATCAAGTTCCACAAGTAACTTTATGACAGTGGTTCAGAGATTCATCATTGTTACATTAAATTAATTATTTGGTTAATATTTGGTTATACAGCACCAAAAATGTATGCAACACTTGGTACAGTACATAAATGTGGTTACAGGTACAGTATAGAAATAATGAAAAATGGACTGCGCTCATCAGTCTAAAGAAAATGAAAACTAACTAATACCAATAACATTCATGGGCAAAAAATAGTCTTCAATACATATAAATAATAAAATACATATAACTGAATATACAACAACAAAAAACACAACACAGACCAGCAATAATTATTTAAGGTAAAATAATCTCCAAAATGGTCTGCTGTATAAAAATTCCAATTTGTAAGTAAAAAAAATCATTTGACATAAAGTGCTAACTCACTATATAATATAGAGGACGTAAATTTGACCCGGCCAGGAATACCTTAAAACAAAATCCCAAAACTGGTCACACTAATTCCCCTGGGGAAAGGGGTTTATGTGTAATTTCTTTTTATGTATATTTAATTATATGTTTTTTTTAAATTATTTATATATATTAAAGATTTCTTTTTTTGCACACAAATTTTATTGGTATTGGAAATTTAATTATTTTTTTTAGCCTGATTAGCGCTGTCCATGATCTCAAAAAGTTGGGAACCTCTGATCTAAACAGAGTTATGGAGGGGAGATACCGGAGGTGAGGTAGACAAGCAGTGGTAGTAGAGGTGCATTGGGGAACTGTTATAGGTCGGTGGGTCTCAGGCTGAAAAGTTGGTATTTAAATTGGATGAATTATCAGTCTGCATATTGTTCCCTGTATTTTGTGGTTGTGTGTACAGCTCTGCTTTTCTCTTTTCTAGACTGTAAGTTATGGAGAAAAAAAAATATTTTTTTTCATTGGATGTTTATTTGAAATTATTTAATTACTTGGGGCAATTGGTGCCACAAATCCAGGCACAGGTTTGGTGCATTGTTTTGTGAATATGCAAATGCACATATTTCCCTGTGCCTTTTCTATAACCTATGGTCAGGGCCATCTTGAATATTGATTGGACCCTGGCCATTCACAGCCTCCTTCCCATACCCCCCACAAAAAAACACAATATGTATGCACTCTCTAATATACAGGTATACTTTGTAAGAAAGGCACTGAGTGCTTTTTTTTTTTTTTATAAAATACACATATATACACACATACATCTCTTTCTCTCTCTCTCTCTCTCTGTATATATATATATATATATATATATATATATATATATATATATATATATATATACAGAAAGAGAGATGTGTGTGTATATATGTATAATTAATATGTAAACAGATAACTAGTTGCATTTATACTTATATGAACTTTTTTATATTATATGCAGTTGTTTGCTGGATGCAGACTTCCGGCAGCTGCCCTAATGTCTTCGTGTGAGAAATCAGGTGGGCAGTGGTGGCCCAGGAGGCAGTGGCTTTGGGGTCCCCAGAAATGAGTGGGCCCAGGGCAACTGCCCCATTTGCCCCTCATTAAAGATGGCCCTGCCCATGATCATTTCTGCAGCACCCCAATAATATATACAATTATTATTATTAGGTAATTCTTTAGGTCACACATCCTTTCACAGTATCCAACTATGACATCCTTTAGCAGTATCCAACAATGACATGTTTTATCAGTATCCAACAATGAAATCCTTTAGCAGTATCCTACAATTACATCCTTAAGCGGTATCCAAAAATGACATCCTTTAGCGGTGTCCAACAATGACATACTTTAGTGGTGTCCAACAATGACATACTTTAGCGGTATCCAACAATGTCATGTCCATCAATGACATCCTTTAGCAGTGTCCAACAATTTTATCCTTTAATGGTGTCCAATGATGACATACCTTAGCGGTGTCCAACGATGACATACTTTAGTGGTGTCCAACGATGACATACTTTAGTGGTGTCCAACGATTACATACTTTAGTGGTGTCCAACGATGACATACTTTAGTGGTGTCCAACAATGTTATCCTTTAGTGATGTCCAAAGATGACATCCTTAAGTGATCACCTGCAACTGATACAGTTTAGGAGGCTCTCATCCCACTTAACAAATATAGTTACTTCAGTATTAAGTTGCTGTATAAGTAAAAACAAAGTATAAAGAATGTGATACCGTTTGGTGATCCTACTTGACAAGCTGGACCAGTCAGAGTGTTAAATAAAAGAAGCACAGCGGTAACATATGACTTAAGAGGTGACAACATTGAGGTTTGCTTACCTAACCTCTTCGTCCTTTTAGCATCTCTCCAGCCTCATAACCTCGCTCTTTCTCACACTTTAAAAATCATCGTCAGCTCTCTTTCCCTCCAAGTAAGACTTAATCTTCCCCTTTCAATGTCTGGCGTACCTACCACTGATGCAGGGGTCGCAGCTGCGACTGGGTCCGTCACTCCAGGGGCCCGGCCGCCCTGCGACCCCTGCACAAAAAAAAAATGTAAAAAAAAATGTGCGGGAAAACGGGGCAGCTGCCCAGGGCCCATTCATCCTTGGGGCCCAAGGCAGCTGCCCCGTGGGCCCCCGCTACCCATGCCAATACTTACCTCTTTGCTACTGTCTCCTGGTGCAGGTCCGTAGCTGTGAGGGAAGCGTTGTTCGCTCCCCTCCAGCCGCGCGGATCAATAAAGTTAGTTCAAACTTTTTTTATTAAACAAACTTTATTGATCCACGCGGCTGGAGGGGAGCGCACAACGCTTCCCTCACAGCCACGGACCTGCACCGGAAGACAGCAGCAACGAGGTAAGTATTGGCACAGGTAGCGGGGGAGGAGGGTGGCATAACGAGCATACTGAGGAGCAATATCCTGGCATATTAATTGGCTATATCCTGGCATATTAACTGGCAATACCCTGGCATATTAAGTGACTATATCCTGGCATTTTAATTGGCAATATCCTGGCATATTAAGTGGCAATATCCTGGCATATAAAGTGGCAATACCTTGGCATATTAATTGGCAATATCCTGGCATATTAATTGGCAATATCCTGACATATTAATTGTCAATATCCTGGCATATAAAGTGGCAATATCCTGGCATATTAATTGGCTATATCCTGGCATATTAATTGTCAATATCCTGGCATATTAAGTGGCATTATCCTGGCATATAAAGTGGCATTATCCTGGCATATAAAGTGGCATTATCCTGGCATATTAATTGGCAATATCCTGGTATATTAATTGGCAATATCCTGGTATATTAATTGGCAATATCCTGGCATATTAAGTGGCTATATCCTGGCATATTAATTGGCAATACCCTGGCATATTAAGTGGCAATACCCTGGCATTTTAATTGGCAATATCCTGGCATATTAATTGGCAATATCCTGGCATATAAAGTGGCAATATCCTGGCATATTAATTGGCAATATCCTGGCATATTAATTGGCAATATCCTGGCATATAAAGTGGCATTATTCTGGCATATTAATTGGCAATATCCTGGCATATTAAGTGGCTATATGCTGGCATATTAATTGGCAATACTCTGGCATATTAAGTGGCAATATCCAGGCATATAAAGTGGCAATACCCTGGCATATTAATTGGCTAAATCCTGGCATATTAAGTGGCTATATCCTGGCATATTAATTGGCTATATCCTGGCATATTAAGTGGCTATATCCTGGCATATTAATTGGCAACATCCTGGCATATTAATTGGCAATATCCTGGCATTTTAAATGGCAATATCCTGCCATATTAAATGGCAATACCCTGGCATATTAAGTGTCAATAGAGTGGAAAAATCCTGGCATATTAAAATGGGAAAAGAAAGGCACATTGAGGGGCAAAATCCTGGCATATTGAGGGTACATAGCACTGGCAAATGTGCACAACTGGCAAATGTGCACATAACACTGGCAAATGGGCACAACTGGCAAATGGACACAACTGGCAAATGGGTACATAACTGGCAAATGGGCACATAACAGGCACATAACTTGCAAATGGGCACATAATTGGCAAATGAGCAAAATAACACTGGCAAATTGGCACATAACTGGCAAATGGGCAAAATAACACTGGAAAATGGGCAAAATTGGCTGTGGCATATTGGCAATCTGGCTGTGGCATATTGGCAATCGTGGCTAATCATGGCATAATGGGCAAATTGGCTGTGGCCAAATTGATACTGTGGCATGTTCTGTGGGGCAAAATAACATGTACTATGGGGTAAAAGGAACACTGTGGCATGTTCTGTGGGGCAAAATATCGTGTACTATGGGGGAAAGTGACACTGTGGCATGTTCTGCAGGGGCAGTTCAGTGGGACAAAGTGACACTGTGGTATGTTCTGGCAGGAAAATTTATACTGCAGCATGCCAAATCGTGTGGGGGCAATATGAGTACAAGCCAAGTGCTGTGGGTACTGTATAGTGCTGTGTTAAGACCTTTAGGTGCAATGTGGGTGCAGGGAAACGTAATAAAAATAAGAAATTTTTCAATAACCTTTTTATTACATATGAAAATAGTTGAATATAATATTTAAAATTTCATATAAGTATACATGCAGCTAATTATATACAGGGCCGATCCTGGGCGGGTGCACGGGGTGCACCGCGCCCAGGCGCACGGGAGGAGAGGCGCTGAAGCAGGGAGCTCTCTCCCTGCCGTCCTCCTCCTTGTTAAAGCAAGCACAGCGCGACGGGTGCAAGCTCCGCCCCGTCGCGTTCTGTGATTGGCTGCTGCCGGGAGGAGGACGTTCTCTAGAGTATCTGCCAAGACACCATAGAGAACATCCTCCTCCCTGCAGCCAATCACAGAACGTGACGGGGGCGGAGCTTTCCCCCGTTGCTCTGTGCTTGGACTAACAAGAAGGAGGAGGTAACAGTTAGGGTTTGGGGGGTGTTAAAATATAAAATAAAAAAAGAAAGAAAGTGTGAAAGTGTCTGTGAATGTGTATAACTATGTGTGTGTTACTGTCTGTGTATGTGTGTGTGTGTATGTGTATAAGTGTGTATGTGTGTGTCAATGTGTATAACTATGTGTGTGTTACTGTCTGTGTATGTGTGTGTGTGTATGTGTATAAGTGTGTATGTGTGTGTCAATGTGTATAACTATGTGTGTGTTACTGTCTGTGTATGTGTGTGTGTGTATGTGTATAAGTGTGAAAGTGTCTGTGAATGTGTATAACTATGTGTGTGTTACTGTCTGTGTATGTGTATGTGTATAAGTGTGTATGTGTGTGTCAATGTGTATAACTATGTGTGTGTTACTGTCTGTGTATGTGTGTGTGTGTATGTGTATAAGTGTGTATGTGTGTGTCAATGTGTATAACTATGTGTGTGTTACTGTCTGTGTATGTGTGTGTGTGTATGTGTATAAGTGTGTATGTGTGTGTCAATGTGTATAACTATGTGTGTGTTACTGTCTGTGTATGTGTGTGTGTGTATGTGTATAAGTGTGTATGTGTGTGTCAATGTGTATAACTATGTGTGTGTTACTGTCTGTGTATGTGTGTGTGTGTATGTGTATAAGTGTGTATGTGTGTGTCAATGTGTATAACTATGTGTGTGTTACTGTCTGTGTAAGTGTGTGTGTGTATGTGTATAAGTGTGTATGTGTGTGTCAATGTGTATAACTATGTGTGTGTTACTGTCTGTGTATGTGTGTGTGTGTATAAGTGTGTATGTGTGTGTCAATGTGTATAACTATGTGTGTGTTACTGTCTGTGTAAGTGTGTGTGTGTATGTGTATAAGTGTGTATGTGTGTGTCAATGTGTATAACTATGTGTGTGTTACTGTCTGTGTATGTGTGTGTGTGTATGTGTATAAGTGTGTATGTGTGTGTCAATGTGTATAACTATGTGTGTGTTACTGTCTGTGTATGTGTGTGTGTGTATGTGTATAAGTGTGTATGTGTGTGTCAATGTGTATAACTATGTGTGTGTTACTGTCTGTGTAAGTGTGTGTGTGTATGTGTATAAGTGTGTATGTGTGTGTCAATGTGTATAACTATGTGTGTGTTACTGTCTGTGTATGTGTGTGTGTGTATGTGTATAAGTGTGTGTGTGTGTGTATGTGTATAAGTGTGTATGTGTGTGTCAATGTGTATAACTATGTGTGTGTTAATGTCTGTGTATGTGTGTGTGTGTATGTGTGTGTCAATGTGTATAACTATGTGTGTGTTACTGTCTGTGTAAGTGTGTGTGTGTATGTGTATAAGTGTGTATGTGTGTGTCAATGTGTATAACTATGTGTGTGTTACTGTCTGTGTAAGTGTGTGTGTGTATGTGTATAAGTGTGTATGTGTGTGTCAATGTGTATAACTATGTGTGTGTTACTGTCTGTGTAAGTGTGTGTGTGTATGTGTATAAGTGTGTATGTGTGTGTCAATGTGTATAACTATGTGTGTGTTACTGTCTGTGTAAGTGTGTGTGTGTATGTGTATAAGTGTGTATGTGTGTGTCAATGTGTATAACTATGTGTGTGTTACTGTCTGTGTAAGTGTGTGTGTATGTGTATAAGTGTGTATGTGTGTGTCAATGTGTATAACTATGTGTGTGTTACTGTCTGTGTAAGTGTGTGTGTGTATGTGTATACGTGTGTATGTGTGTGTCAATGTGTATAACTATGTGTGTGTTACTGTCTGTGTAAGTGTGTGTGTGTATGTGTATAAGTGTGTATGTGTGTGTCAATGTGTATAACTATGTGTGTGTTACTGTCTGTGTAAGTGTGTGTGTGTGTGTATAAGTGTGTATGTGTGTGTCAATGTGTATAACTATGTGTGTGTTACTGTCTGTGTATGTGTGTGTGTATGTGTATGTGTATAAGTGTGTATGTGTGTGTCAATGTGTATAACTATGTGTGTGTTACTGTCTGTGTAAGTGTGTGTACAGGAGTGTCTGTGCAAGTGTATCCTATGTCTAAGTGTGTAAAGGTGGCTGTGTTTGTATTTATGGATGTGTGACAGTGTGTATAAGGGTGTCTGTGTAAATGTATGTCTGTGAGGGTGACTAAGTGTGTAACTGTGTTTGTGTGACTGTGTGTGTTTATGTATGACTGTGTGTATTTATGTATGTGTGTGACAGTGTGTATAAGGGTGTCTGTGTAAATGTATGTCTGTGAGGGTGACTAAGTGTGTAATTGTGTTTGTGTGACTGTGTATTTATGTATGACTGTGTGTATTTATGTATGTGTGACAGTGTGTATAAGGGTGTCTGTGTAAATATATGTCTGTGAGGGTGACTAAGTGTGTAACTGTGTTTGTGTGACTGTGTGTGTTTATGTATGACTGTGTGTACAAGAGGCCAGCATGGAGAACAGAAAGATAGAGATGGAAAAATATATGAGGGATGAGGGGAGAGACAGACATGGGGTATGAGTGGCGAGAGAGACAGACATGGGGTATGAGCGGAGAGAGAGAGAGACAGACATGGGGTATGAGCGGAGAGAGAGAGAGAGAGACATGGGGTATGAGCGGAGAGAGAGAGACAGACATGGGGTATGAGTGGCGAGAGAGACAGACATGGGGTATGAGTGGAGAGAGACAGACCGACATGGAGCATGAATGGAGAGAGAGACAGACATGAGGGAATAGGGAGAGAGAGACAGACATGAGGGTACGGGGAGAGAGAGACAGACATGAGGTAATGGGGAGAAAGAGACAGACATGAGGGTATGGGGAAGAGACAGACAGACACAAGGGTATGGGGAGAGACAGACATGGGGAGAGACAGACAGACAGACATGAGGGTATGGGGAGAGACAGACAGACATGAGGGTATGGGGAGAGAGAGAGAGACACGTGAGTGACTTACTTGGTGGAATATTATTTATCACTCCTTATGTACTTCTTTTCCAATGATGCTCAGCCAGACTAATGAGAGACTTTGGCTGGTTGGGAATCATGGGAACGGTAGTTAAAACTCATTTTGCTAGCCAGCAAAAAGTCTCCCATGTTGCTGGCTGAGCATCATAGAAATAAATAAAACCACTACACAGTATTATGGCAAAATATATATCTTTATTTAAAATAAACGTTGGCCCCTCTCCCCAATATTGAAATGGGCATGTCTGGAACAGAAATGTCTAAAGGGGAGGAGTTCATAATATAGCCACGCCCACCCTTGGGCGCCAAAGGAAAACCTGCACCCAGGCGCCCGTGACCCTAGGATCGGCCCTGATTATATACATATATTTGGGGTCCACCTCAAGCTTTTGATAAGGCTGGAAATATTTTAACGTTTTTTTTTTTGTGTCCAGAAAAGTAATATTACTTTACTGAGAGGGTGGTGGATGAGAGGTTAATATATGAAGCAGTTTAAGCATAATATAAGCATATAAGAGAAGGCCAGGACTAATGAAAATATTACTATACTGAGAGGGTAGTGGATGCATGGGATAGCCTTTCAGTAGAAGTGGTGGAGGTTAATACAGTGAAGGAGTGTAAGCATATGGCTATTCTAGACATAAGATGAGGCCAGGGATTAATGGAAGTATTACTTTCTGAGAGGGTACTGGATGCATGGAATCGTCTTCCAGCAGAAATGGTGGAGGTTAATACAGTGGAGGTCAGAAACTTTGTATTATTTTACTGAGAGGGTAGTGGATACATGGAATAGTTTGCCAGCAGAAATGGTAGAGGTTAATACAGCGAAGGAGTTTAAGCATGCATGGGATAGGTATAAGGCTATCCTAGATATAAGATAAGACCAGGGACTAATGAAAGTATTACTTTACTGAGAGGGTAGTGGATGTATGGAATAGTCTTCCAGTAGAAGTGGTAGAGGTTAATACAGTGAAGGAGTTTAAGCATGCATGGGATAGGTATAAGGCTATCCTAGATATAAGACAAGGCCATGCACAAAGCGGAACAGTTGGGAGGCATGTAAGTGGCATTTCTGGGGTGGAGTTGCATGGTTGGGTCGGGGGGCCCCGAGGCAATTTTTGCACCGGGGCCTGGTGGTTTCTAGTTACGCCTCTGGTCTGCTGTCTATCACTCTTAAAAACACACGGACCTTAATCTATAAAACATTGCTGCGAGAATGTTTAAGACATTAAATAAATCAAGTAAAGCTGCTATTTTTTTAAGTTTGCACAGAGCAGTATTTTACTAAAAGACATCCTAGGAAGCTTCATACCTCTGTAACCCTTTTAAATACCATTTAGTACAAACTACTTGCAATCAAAACAGCCAAGCGGGAAAGTATAAAATGAATGCAAAATTAATTCCATGAAGTAAGATGTTTTACATTTTATAGTCTCTATAGCATTTAGATGATTTTGGGCCTGGAGGTTTGGGACTGAAATCTACTCGTAGACAGTGTATACAATGTCTGGTATGGTGTCATTCTCTTAGTAATGTCTGGTATGATGTCATTCTCTTAGTAATGTCTGGTATGATGTAATTCTCTTAGTAATGTCTGGTATGATGTAATTCTCTTAGTAATGTCTTGTTTTATGTCATTCTCTTAGTAATGTCTGGTATGATGTCATTCTCTTAGTAATGTCTGGTATGATGTCATTCTCTTAGTAATGTCTGGTATGATGTAATTCTCTTAGTAATGTCTTGTTTTATGTCATTCTCTTAGTAATGTCTGGTATGATGTCATTCTCTTAGTAATGTCTGGTATGATGTCATTCTCTTAGTAATGTCTGGTTTTATGTCATTCTCTTAGTAATGTCTGGTATGATGTCATTCTCTTAGTAATGTCTGGTTTTATGTCATTCTCTTAGTAATGTCTGGTATGATGTCATTCTCTTAGTAAGTCGTTTTATTGGTAGTTATGTCTTCCTGACTGTATGATGTACCATGAGCATAACACATCACAGTATATGCTGAACTCTAGCTGTACTAGAGAATCATAATAATAGATTATAACAAATAAAACAAGACTTGGTTGAGATTCACCATTGTGGTAAGTCACTGATCAAGACATTATTATTATTTAACATAATTATTTCCTCCAAAGGTTAGAAGAGTTAGGTGTATTGAGGCAGGCTGGATTGCAACATCAGCCATGACCGGGGTGAAGTGATCTAGAAAATAAACAGGGTTATAAAACATGGCTGAAATCCCGTAAACATAGACAGGCCCAGGTGGCAATAGACACCAGACATTCCTAAACAGTTCATTAATAGTGTCTCAATGCTTATAAAGCAGGAAAGAGCAAGGTTCTATGTAACAAATATATTTAACATGATCAAATTACTATTTTTATTTCTGGGATGAATAAAGATATTATTAGATATATTAGTAGATACATATCTACCGTATGTTTTATGCTTATTTTGTTGTGTACTATACATAACATGGTTTTTTTTCAACAGCAACCCTTATAATATGTGTTCTCCTTCAGGTAAGAGCTTCTCCATTTCTTTAATGTTCCTTTGTGGCTTTTAAGATATTTGTATTATTCTTCAGAGCAGTAACACGAGTGTTGTAACTGAGGCACTCACCTTAGGGGCACACAATTAAGGTTGGTGCAGTGATGATATCCATATAACTAAACTGATGACGTCCCATGTAATGGAGCTGAAGGTATCTGCCCCTTTTTTCCAGTGCCTATAACGTTGTGCGCAAACCTGACCATAGTGTCGGATATGATGCAATATCACCGGGCCCCAGCCCAGCATATACAACTTGCAGTGGTATGGCCATGAGCAGGCCTCTGCCAGGAAGAGACAAACAACCACTCCAGTAACACCACAGAACACCAAGAGGCCAGCGACCAAAAATAAGAAAATATCATCCCAACCCACTAAGCATCTCAGTCCCCCAAGAAGGGATGTATCTGATATAATTATTCAGGAAAAAAAAATAAACTCCTCTGAAACTCTATGGAAGACATTCTTCTCTTGGGAGCAGAAAGGGCTAGCTACAGTTCTGTTATTCTTATTTTATGTTTTTTAATGAAGTCATTTTTATTTCACATGTGAGAAATGTCCTATCTAATGATTATCCAGTGTGTGCATACTTACAATGTGCTAGTACTTCCAGATAGTGGTCTGCATATTTAGGCTCGTTCTACATTAATTATTAACTGTGGGCTAAGTATAGTCCTGATTATACATAAGTGCAACGTAGCTTTTTGGTCTGTTTTGTCTAGATTCACAGGTGGCAATAGATAAACAGCAGACTCTTCAACAAAATATGATTCTTTCACTTAGAATAATACAGATTGTGGTTAAATTCTGTCAACTGTTCCTGGAAAATTCTATTGCTTATAGCATCTGCCAATCCATTTCTAAAATAAACTATGTATTGCCTTGTAATGAGCTTTGAATGCAGGAGATCATTATTTAACCCTGTGTACTCCACCAGGCTTGCCGTTTAACCCTCAAAGGGCAACATCTTGTTCTCTCTTTTTTCAAATACAAACATAGTGAACATGTTTTATTGTGGATTAAATCATTGATGTATACTAATCATAGAGAGACATGCAATTACTGTAGAGGCATTTCTACATTGTTATGATTGATATAACTATATATTAGGGGCATAACTAGGCACCAAGCACTGCCAATGGCAAATGCCCTCACTTTCCACAGTACCAGATTTCCCTCTTATACTCCTTGGTAGTTCAGGCCCCCACATCACTTGTCAGTGTTAGCTTTGCCCCAAAAAAAGCTTGTCAGTGCACGTTTCGCCACCAGACAGCTTGCAGTGCCAGTTTTGTCCCCCAATGTTTGTCAGTAGCATCCTTGTCCCCAAAGCTTGTCAGTAACATCCTTGTCCCCAAACAGCTTGCCAGTGCTCGCTTTGCCCCAAAGAGATTGCCAGTGCTACTTGTCCCTAAAACAGCTTGTCTTTGCCATTCGTGTCCACCAAACCGTTTGTCAGTGCTACCCTTGTCAACCACACAGGACATCTCTCACCCCATTACTACATTTTTGTAAAAATAAATCAGCTAACACTGATTTATTAAATAGTGGCTAAAACAAATAATGGATTTCAATATACAATTGTGACCTGCCTGTGATCAGAATTCTCCTTTTAACAAGGATGAATTTACTCAAATAAGGCTGTGAGGGAGAGATCTTTTCCTGCAGTCCTCTCATAAGTATAACAGTGCTGCAAAAAGGTAATAAAACATGACATTTTATATTGACATCCATAATCTTTTCAGCCACTATTGGATAAATCAGTGTTAGAAGATTTATTTAAAAAAGTAACTGTAATTACCACACAGTTCACTTTGTACTTTTAAATACTGGAGGCTGTCAAGATGACCCTGGCCACCTAACAATTATCGCCGCCAAGGGCTGAAGAAGATATCCCCACCCCCATTATATACGGCGGCCTTCCGAAAAGGGCACCAGCTCCCTAATAACTAAAGGGGCCAGGGGCAAGGCAAGGCTGCCCCAAGTGCCCTTGGCACCATTAAATGAATGGGGTCAGTGGCTGCCCAAGTGCCCTGAACAACCCAGTGAATAAATGGAGCTGGGGACTGTACAAAGGGCCCTGGCATCCCTTAAATATATGGGGCAGGCCAAGTGCTACATTCAATGAACAGCTCCCATTAGGTACACTAGATTTTTCTGACTTGCTGAACCCTTGTTTTCCTTTTAATGTCATCTATGGAAGTTTAAGTTTAAAGTAGTTGCATTTGCATCATGTGGCCTGCAATAAAATGTTTGTCTGTTAGTCCAACAGACCAAGAGCAGGACACTTGGCAGTCAGAACTCATATTGGAAGTAACACTCCTACTACAAAAAATGTCTGTTATGTTTTATATTTTTATTATATTTTAAAACAATAAAAAAATGGGCAATTGATGGGAGCTTTTTAAAATGTGACGTTCCTCCCTCTTTAAACAGGTAAAAGGCAAGTGAACAAATCCACAGCACAATGTAATCTTGTCAACATTTACTTAACAGGAAATGGTCTTTACATAACCCTATTTACTAGATAATAATCTCAGGTGTCTGTTCACTTTACACATAGGAACAGTAAATATTGATGCAGCTTCATTAAAAGAGGTACTCAGCAAAAATACATACACCCGTACGCAGCGTGATGGTGACAACTAAGCAATTTAAACCCATGGATAAACTCATGGATAAATCACAAACCATAGGTGAAGAGTTCTGGACAACCTTGCAGGGAAAGCTCTTCGAACTCTTTGTTATTTGTTGATGACTAATGAACTAAAACACAACACACAACTTTATGATTGTAAAATAAAAGATAAATAATGGCAGTTTTGTCCCCGTTGCAGTGGTGTATCTTGGTTTTGTGCTGCCCTAGGCAGACCAAATTTTGGCACCCCTCTACCCACGCAGCACACGCACAACATGCCCCATATTCCTCATCACCCCATTACATGACCCCATCACATGCCTCCATCACCCCCATTACAGGCCTCCATCACCCCCATTACATGCCTCCATCACCCCCATTACATGCCTCCATCACCCCCATTACAGCCCCATTACATTAGTGTGCAAAAGCAGATGTGTAGTGAGTGCCTAAAAATGTTTAAATAATGACAGTTGTAAACATGAATGGTAGTAACAAAGCCCATTATATCTACACAATAACATAATGGGCTCAGTTCTGTTAGCTGTGATGCCTAATTAAAACTGGTGAGGATTTTTACTGAAATATTGTTATTAAATTGCTAGCGGTACACCCCTACAGCATGGGGTAAAATGTTTGAGTTAAAATGCCCTATAGAAGACAAAAGAAGCTTTAGTTGCCTTTGCTATTACAACGCATGTAGTTTTATCACAAGTAATGCAATGTCCAATAGTTGGAAAATAGACAGTTACCCTTTAACATGCCCATTAATATAGCAGTTATTGCCCTTTAACTGGTACCACATAAACCCTTCTCACAAAGGACTGAGCCGTATTATTGTGTTTACATCTCTACTATGAGTTACTAATTTTGCTTCCACAACACTACTGTTTAATGGAAAAAGTCACACTACAATAGCAAGGATAATGGTAATGTTATTGTATATGGTTTGGCAGCATTCTACACATAGAAGTAAACAATGTTTCCAGTAGGTATTTCCTCCGATTCGTACTGTAACCATATTATCGAGTAACCCAGCATCCTGTTTGCCCCCAATCTCACTTCTAACTAGAGACATCCAAGCTTGTTTTCTAAAACACTTGTGCTTCCTTCCATAAGCAATAAAAAGGTGCCGAAAATATAGTATTGAAATCAGAGCCAACATGGAAAAACAAATTAGTGTTAATCTTATTAGGTTAATTGTTATTCTTTATATGTTTCTGCATGTTATGCACAGAGAGCTAAAGCAACCATGCATTTTACTCACTATTAATATCACATACAGGGGTTGTTTGGGGGTCACACTGGTAAGTCTAGGGGTCAGGTTGTCACGTCTGAGGGACAGATTGGCAAGTCTGAGGGACAGATAGGTTAGTTTGGGGGTCAGGCTGGCAAGTCTAGGGGTCAGGTTGTCACGTCTGAGGGACAGATTGTCAAGTCTGAGGGACAGATTGGCAAGTCTGAGGGACAGATAGGTTAGTTTGGGGGTCAGGCTGGCAAGTCTAGGGGTCAGACTGTCACGTCTGAGGGACAGATTGGCAAGTCTGAGGGACAGATTGGCAAGTCTGAGGGACAGATTGGCAAGTCTGAGGGACAGATTGGCAAGTCTGAGGGACAGATAGGTTAGTTTGGGGGTCAGGCTGGCAAGTCTAGGGGTCAGACTGTCACGTCTGAGGGACAGATTGGCAAGTCTGAGGGACAGATTGGCAAGTCTGAGGGACAGATTGGCAAGTCTGAGGGACAGATAGGTTAGTTTGGGCGTCAGGCTGGCAAGTCTAGGGGTCAGACTGTCACGTCTGAGGGACAGATTGTCAAGTCTGAGGGACAGATTGGCAAGTCTGAGGGACAGATAGGTTAGTTTGGGCGTCAGGCTGGCAAGTCTAGGGGTCAGACTGTCAAGTCTGAGGGACAGATTGTCAAGTCTGGGGATGCACTGGTAAGTCTGAGGTGCAGATATTTTGACATAGTAAAAGTGATATATTAGCTCTATCCAGTATTTGCATTGATTCTACAGTATTTCATAAGTGCTGAGAGGCTTTAATATTTCTTATTGGTGAAAATGATCCATTATTCAAAATGGTCCGTTATCAAAAACACTTCTGGTCGCAAGCGTTAGGGATAAGAGTTACTAAACCTTCATCGCATACAGTGTGTTTACTATGCTTTCATTATTATACAGGTTTAATCTACCAACAACTGATTTGAAAAATATATATATATTTATTTATTTTTTTACAAAATTGGCACGCTATGCAAAGGAAAGAAAATCTTTATTTTATCACAAATGTTTCCAACATCTGTATAACAGCTCTTTATTAATTTCCTAACACCCCACCCTAGTCAACCAAACACATATGCGGAGTACTAGATAACAGACATCATGCAACTCTATCCCTTGTGAGTAGTCGTTTGTGGTTTAGGAACTGATAGTATGGAAAAATAACCTCTACTAAAACATAAACTCAAACATTCAAGCAATAATAAGAAAAACATGGCAGTGCTGCCCATTGATGTGTGAGATTATAGGAAAGGTACCAGATGACACGTGAATACAATGCATTCAGGTTATGGAGAGAGTGTGTAGGATGGGATGTGGGATGGAAGGGGGGTAGGCATATCCTCAGCCTGGGTCACGTGATCGCGTCTCCCTGCTGGAGTGAAACGGAGGGCATTATTTTCTCCTGAGGAAGCCGACATCACAAATGGCGAAACGCGTTGAAACATCCGATATTTCAACTTTATTCATTAGAGTTGTGTGTTACCTGATTTGCCCATCCTGGTGGCAGCAGTAACGGAGCAGTATAAGTCTTCGGGACTTTATAATAACACGCAAGTTGCACTTTATGTTGTTTGTATTTTGTACGTGCTTTGTTTTTTTTAGTTGCCATTTTATCTATAATACTGCGCAATTGTTTTAATTATATGTGTAAATTTAGATTGTGAAATAAATCAAACACACTTTATATGATTTGATAAGCCTGATATCTTCATGTGTTTGTGAGTGGGATAATTTGGAAACACCATTCCCAAGTGTATTTAATTGTGTTACACTATATTTGTTTTTTCCTTCTTTCCCCGGTACCTGCGCCTCTACTGTTGGTGTGTTTTTGAGAGTCTGTAGGCCACAGACCTTAAGCAGCCACTTCAAATTAAAAAAAGAAATCACTGCTTTATTATTTGTACCTCAAGCAGCCATCAAACTCAATCGCACTTTCTGATTTGTTTCTGTTTCAGCTATTAGCAGGAATAGATTTTACCTTAACTAATCCTACTCTCAGCATCCATGCATACAATATATGTTTGGTCATATTTTCAAGGGACATATAGAACTTGTGCATGATGATCTGCCTATGGCTTCAGAAGGTAATCAATTATTTAATCATAGTAGTTCCAATGGAATCCTCTGATTAATTGGTTTAAGCTGAGCACATTTGCATCCTACATCCTACATTCTGCAAGACAACATGTAAAAGTTACAAGTTTCTAGCAAAATCTGGAATGCTTAGCTGGTCTCTTGGTGTATAAAACCTGCAATTGCATTCTCTATGCAGGCGTCTATGTAATTTATATATACACACCTTGCAAGTAAAATTCTACTTGCGGTGGTCCTTTAACCCTTTAAGGACCAGGGATTTTCCTGGGCCAAGGACCAGAGCGTTTTTCAATTTTTAATACGCGGTTTTTGAAACATAATTTTCCTCTCTCTCATTTAACGTACCCATAAAAGTTATATGTTGTTTTTTAAAGGACAGTTAGAGCTTTCTTTTGATACCCTATACATAAAAATGATTTACATTTTAGTATTAAAAAATACATATAAAAGAGGAAATTTTTGAGGAAAAAAAAGTTTTCCCCCATTATTTTCACAATAATAAGCTACATAACTAGTGCAACACTAACCCACTTATCCCCCCTAATTAAAAAATGTAAAAATTAAAAAGAAAATTAAAAAGAAAAATATTGGTTCCCAAACCCCCCATAACAAAAAAGACAGAAAAAAACTCTGAAGAGTGCGATGTCAGATCAGTAAAAATCATGCAACAGGCATGCAGGGGTTACATTTTATTAAATTAATATATTAAAATTACCTTTATTTATTAAAATAACTTTATAAATTGTAAAAATAAAAAAATCTGTTAAAAAAAAAACTAAATGAGGGCCATAAAGTGGAAGGAAACTGATCACAGTTAAAAACTGTGATCAGCAATGAAAGGGTTAATTTTTAAAAAAAAAATTTTTTATAACCTCTGTATTTAATTAATTTATTTTTACTTACAGGTCACTCTCTGTGCTTCACTATAAGAATGTGAAGCACAGAGAGTGAATTAGAGGGAAAGTCAGTGTGTAAACACACTGACTTTGCCATCTAATTTGCATGTTATCGCGGTGATCACGTTATCACCGCGATCAGATGCCCGGAAATGCACCGATCGGGTCCAGGAGCTTTGCCTCGGGTGCGAGGCTTAGCCCTGGACCCGTTGCAGACTAGCTGGCGGTGCCCACGGAGCGCACCGCCGGCTAGACTGCATGACGAGTTAACTCGTCATAAGGTCGCTAATGAGGCGGCTCTTATGACGAGTTAACTCGTCATAAGGTCGGGAAGGGGTTAATGCTCTTTCTGTAAATATATAGGTATCTTGTTTTCTAGCGGGGTCAGCGGTTACCGGATTCTTAGTTCTCCACTTTCAAGGAACATCAGCACCTTACTGACTGCATCGGATATCAGTCATGCCTTTTTCTGTCATACAATTAGTTATTTGAATAGAACTTACACAAAGACCAAAGCTGGATGAGAGGACCCAGGGAATCGCAAGGTGAGTACACTGCTGCTTTCCAAATGAAGCAGGTGAAGACAAAGATGGAAGTGGACAAAGAATTAAACTTGAGTTCAACATCAGGTCGCTGATGCAGCAGCAGCCTTTCCATTGGTCGCCAACCCTTTTGGCTCAAAATTCAATTATGTTTTAACCATTGAGTTAAGATAATGCGTTTAAGTTACCATTGTTCAATGATTGTTATATTAATTCTGTCAATGTATAAATATCTTGTCTCTTAAAATAAATGTTTTATGCTTCCTGAACCTAATAAGACTGGTGTCGTCCACATATATTGGGGGGAACTATCAGACAGTAATAATGAATATAGCTCAATTGGGACGAATTAGCAGTACGGGACAAGAGCGGAGAACATCAAGAGACCTAAAAGCTCTTGCGTACCATTACGCATAGTTTTACTGGGCTGTGTAAATTGCACCTCTACAGGTATTATTTGACAAATACTCCCATCCACCTCATAAGCCCAGGATAAAATATCAAGATACAACGCTATCACCCATGTGAAAAAAACTTTAATTAAATAATAATATAAGGAAATAACCTTACCAACCCGTAACAGTGGGTGACATGTACCAATAAGTAATGCAGAATAAGTGTCTTATCCTTTACACTGTTGCACAAGGAAAGGAGCGTTAAACAGCCATATGAGTATAAACTCCAATTTCCTAATAGATCTGGTGGGGGGGAAAAATTATATAAAAAATGCACACTTCTAATGTTAGAATATTAAATTCAGGATAGATATTTTAATACCAAGATTTGATATACATTTTTATTTATTAATATAAATAATATTTAAAAGTAACAATATACACAACATATATAAAAATACATTTAAAAATTAATCAGATACAATGTAAGGACTAACTATTATCTTATAAAACTAAATTTAGCACCAAGACATGTTGTATTTTAAAGGATAATAAGTGCTTTCTTTGGATACCCTATACTTAAAAATAATCTACAATTTAGTATTAAAAAATAGATATAAAAGGGGGACAATTTTTTTTCATTATTTTCCCAAAAACATTCTACACAACTAGTACAACACTAACTCACCTATCCCTACTAACTAACTAATAAAAAGAAAAATATAGGTTCCCAAACCCTTCCCCCAAAAAACAGAAGAAAAAGAATCTGACCAGTGCAATGTTACCAGCCATCAGAACCACAGCACGGGCATGCAGAGGTTAACGGTAGTTAAACTAATAAATTCAAATAATATAATTAATATATTTAGAAAAAACTTTAAAATTGCACACACAAAACTAATTTGAGAAAAACAAAATAAAATGAGGGCCTTAAAGTAGGAAGAAAAATTATCACAGTAACAAACTGTGATCAGCAAATGATCAGAAGGGTTAACTTTTTTTTATTATTATTACACTTGCCTGTCACTCTCTGTAAAATGGAAGCAAAGTGAATGTTTGAACATCTTGACTTTGCCATCTAATTTTCATGGTGTGAGGCAGTGTCCTGGACTCCTTACACAGCCGGTTTACCTACATGACGAGTTAACTTATCATAAGGTCGCAAAGGGGTTAATAACAGCCTGTCCTGTTTCATCAATAAATCACCCGACATTTCTTCCAATATTTCAGCTTTATCTCACTTGGGCTCCAGTCTGAAGGCTGTTGACAATTTCATATTTAGAAGAAATTACATTAATGAACATAATAAATTACTGTGTTAATATACAATATTTTAAAAGTCTAAAAGTAAAAATAATCATTTGTACACAAATATTTGATGGATACTGTATATCTGAGTGTTCCAGCAGTGAACATAACTGCACTCAAGGGGCTAAAAAGATACTTTTATATTTGTTCGTTTGGTTATTTGCATAGCTTCTGCTTTACTCATTTGATACAATTTCAGCACCCTTTCTGTATCAACCTATTGTTCCCAAAATAAAGTTTGTGAAACCTTAGTTATAGTACTGTATGACTCAATCTCAGTATTTATGATAAAATCTCCACTGATTCATGATGACTAGAACCAAAGTTATCACCCACAACTTTACTCTAACACGTCATCTGCCTGAACTCGCTGCACAGAGAAGCCAAAGCCACATTTGGCAGACTATAGTATCCCAATATGTCATCCTTGATTAAGATCTTCAAGTTTTTCTCAGTTGCCTGTAATGTTTTGTTCTATTTCACTCCTTCTCCTGAGGTCTGCATATCTTTCCTTATGTTATAACTAACTTAAAGAGACACTTAACTTTTTCACTTAAAATGTTCAGTGGCCCATGTGTATAGGATAAATGTACATGTACATTTTAAGTTACCATGTGACGCATGAAGGCTGATCTAGTTGCCAATTGTCCTGCTCTGCTAGCGCAGTGAAAGCACCTTGGTTTAACATAATATCTATAGAGAGGATCCTAATTGGCAGAGAGATAGTCCCAGACAGTCAGATCTGATTGGTTGCTCACTCAGATCAGCTATGCCTCAACTGAGAGGCAGAGATGAATATAAAACTGCATGTATCTCCAAAGATGCTTAAACATTTGGGGTGAGAGACTGGATATTTGATGAAGAGATTAAATTGTAATATTGGTAGAGATCTTCAGCAATAACAACCAAAGATCCCCTCAAGTTGGACCTTTAGGCTTGAGAGACCATCTGGGATAGATATTAGTACAAATGGGGTTGATGATCAGTATAGTTGGAGACAAAGACCTAAACCTACACAGCTTATAAAAGATACAACGGACCTGTCTGTATTTGCGGTGGAACCTGTGTTGACCACTGTCAGAGAGGTGAGTGACAGATGCATGTTGAGCTTGGATGGGAGAAGAGGCCTTGTTTTTTTTAAGGTTTGCTTCTCTCAAACTAAACAAAAGCTAATATTTCTTAGTGCCCCAGTCACTGACTTATCTGGTGTCGAGAAGCATGGAAGCATGGCAGCTGTCGGTCAGAGGATAAACTGGCATGTACTATCAAAAGTACACGCCAGTTCATCCTCATACCAGGGACAACTAACTTTCCACTTGTGCTTCTATATTAGAAGCACAAGTGAAAAATAAAGTTTAGTGTCCCTTCAATTGTGAATGGATGCAAGATTAACATGCGGGTCGACTCAAAATGCGCCTATAATCAGACCAGAAATGATGACTCCAAATTGCGCACTGACACATCGGGAAATTAATTTTGAGCTACCCAGGTAGCTCTGATCTGCCTGCAAATAAGCTTGCAAGTCACAATTCATAGCCTAGGGCACCAGATCTGTGGGGACTGGCTGCTGTGTGCTGACTCCCTTGTATGCTGGGGTCAACAGGGGTGCCAGTCCACCCCCACCCTGTGACGTAGCGCCCAGTTCCGTGAAAGGCTGGCATATGAAACATCAGGTCTCTCTCTTGTATCAGACTAAGTGTGAATCCAGTTCAATCATGTCCAAGTCAGAGGCTAAATATTGTTACATCAACTTCGAAATGGGGGGAGTAGTCTCCTATAATCCTCCATCCTGTAGCATGAATTTGTCGCAGTAAAACCATGTCTTAAGGCATGTGTCTAATGTGTCAATGGCAGAAGCCAGAAGTTCTTCAATTGTTCTAATGTCCTCCACTCTGGTCAACCATTCTCCTCTAGACTAGACCGTTTTGGTGGAGCAGTCCAATTGTACTATCATGTCAGATATCATGTCAATATATTGAAGCTTCTTCTTCACATTTGTGTGTAGGTTGAAAATTGGCGATAATTTAGAATGCAAAGAGTGGTGGTAAATGGGATGTTCACAAATGTGACAAGTTGAGTACCTCAGGAATCGGTCCTGGGACATCATCTTTTAAGTTTGTTTATTAATGATCTCCCAGGTGGCATAGGGAGCATTGTCTATGTGTTTGCCGATTATACAAAAAGGACAAAACAGTCTGAACTAGATGTGGCCTCACTGCAAGATCATTTGGACAAATTGGGTAAGTGAGCAGATAAATGGCAAATGAGATTCAATGAAGACAACTGTACAATTATGGATTTTGGGTATGAAAATAAAAATAAAACATATACTTTAATTCCTGTTTCCTTGAGAAAATCTAGTAATGAAAAATATTTGGGAGTAGTTGTAGACAATAGACTTAGCAGTAGTGAACAGTGCCAGCTGGCGGCTGAAAATGCCAATAAGATATTGGCATGAACTAAAAGGGATATTGACTCATGGAGAAGATATCCTTCTGCCTCTTTACTGGTCAATGGTAAGACCTCATCTTGAATATGCAGTTCAATTCTGGGTGCCTTGTCTAAAATAGGACATTATGGAACTAGAGAAAGTGCATATTTGGGCCACAAAACTAATAAGCGGAATGGAAAGTTTTAGCTATGAAGAAAGACTAGAGAAGTTAAATTTGTACATGCTAGAGAAATGCCAATAAGATATTGGCATGAATTAAAAGGGATTTTGACTCACCGGAAGAAGATATTATTCTGCCTCGTTACTGGTTCATGGTAAGACCTCATCTTGAATATGCAGTTCAATTTTGGTTTCTTTATCTAAAAAAATATATTATGCAACTAGAGGCAGTGCAGATTTGGGACACAAAATTAATAAGGGAAATGGAAAGTTTTAGCTATGAATAAAGTCTAGAAAAGTTACATTTGTACACACTAGAGAAATTGTTTCTTAGAGGGGATATGATAATGTTATATAAATATGTACATGGCCAATACAAAGGGCTTTATTAAGACCTGTTCATTTACAGAACAGAACAAAGAACAAGAGGTCACAGAGGATTTAACAATGGAATTGATGGTATTAGGTTAAAATATAATCATGGGAGAAGATCAAAATAGAATTAGGCCTACGATATAAAATTATTTTAACTTGGCACTTGAGAAATTTGGAGTATGATATGTTAGACCTTGAAAAATGGGGAGGGTTTAGATAAACTAACTATAAAAGATAGGTAAAAAGTGCACAGAGATTCAAAAGTGAAAAAGTGCTATAGTGAAGTATATAGATGTATATAGATGTCCACACACACACTCAAAAAAAACCCATATAACCAATATAGAGACAAATCTCTTGATCCCGTGGAGGGAGGATCTCTACCCGATAAACAAAAAGCTGATAGTCTTTGAGACTGCAGTGATCTGCACCACTGAAAAAGAAAGGTACAATGTTAAAAAGAGAAGACAGCGCTAAAATAAACTCCAAAAACATAAAATATATTATAAAATTATACATTTATTACAAAGAAAATAAATAAAATGATATATACATAAATATAGCATATAAAAAAGTCCTGTGCTGTTGAAAGGTATATGATGTAACCAATCACAAGGACATTGAACACAATAATAGTGGAATTTACATACAAGTAAAAAAATGAATTGGTGCACCAATACCCACCAGCTGAAGAATTTTTTTAACAAAACGCTTCCTGTGGGGTGTTTTGTTCTCTGTGCTATACCGTTTTCACGGATGTTCAATACCTGGCCAGGTGAACTATAAGCAGTGGGAAAGAGTTTATTTTGAATGTTTTTTTCCATTTTTTTTTTGTATTTTATGCATTTTTTTACTTGTATGTAAATTCCACTATTATTGTGTTCAATGTCCTTGTGATTGGTTACATCCTATACCTTTCAACAGCACAGGACTTTTCATATGCTATCTTTATGTATGTATCATTTTATTTATTTCCTTTGTAATAAATGTATTCTTTTATAATATATTTCTGTTTTTGGAGTTTATTTTAGCGCTGTCTTCTCTTTTTAACATTGTAACTATAAAAGATATAATGGTGAATGGTAATATAATTCCCTTTCAGAAATTAGATTTGCTATGTAAAATATCGCGTAGAGAAACATTTACATTTTTACAAATAAAAAACTTTCTGTCAGTCCTGATGTGTATAGATCAGTCATGTCCAAAGTCCGGCCCGCGGGCCAGTTGCGGCCCGTCCTTTACTTCCATACGGCCCCAGAGACACGGCTGATCAATGTCTCTCTCTGAAAAAAAAAAAAAGCTTGCAGGCAGAGACGGAGGTGAGAAGGGATCGGAAGATCCCCCCCCACCATCGCTCTGCCTGCCAGGCTGCACGGGGAGCCGAACAGGCAGCACGGAGAAACCTCCGTGCTGCCTGTTCGGCTCCCCGTGCAGTGTGCCGACACGGAAGTGCCGACAGGTCACGTGACCGGCGCGCTGACGTCATACGCGCGCCGGGTCACGTGACCTATCGGCACAACCACCTGTGAGACGAACAGGCAGCATGGAGAAGACCATGCTGCCTGCCACTAGCCACCAGGGAAAGGTAAGTGCTGGGGACTGGGGAGATTGGGGGAAAGTACTGGGGAAAGAGGCAGGGGCTTATTAATGATAAGGTAACACTGACATATTATTGGGCAAATTAGCTGGGGAATATTAATGGCAACTAACACTGGTATATTACTGGGCAAATTGGCTGGGGCATATAAAATGGCAAATAACTGGCATATTACTGGGCAAATTGGCAGGGGCATATAAAATGGCAAATAACTGGCATATTACTGAGCAAATTAGCTGGGGCATATAAAATGGCAAATAACTGGCATACTATTGGGCAAATTGGCAGGGGATATTAAATGGCAAATAACTGGCATATTACTGGGCAAATTGGCAGGGGATATTAAATGGCAAATAACTGGTATATTACTGGGCAAATTGGCAGGGGATATTAAATGGCAAATAACTGGTATATTACTGGGCAAATTGGCTGGGGCATATAAAATGGCAAATAACACTGGCATATTACTGGGCAAATTGGCAGGGGCATATTAAATAGCAAATAACACTGGCATATTACTGGGAAAATTGGCAGGGGCATATTAAATGGCAAATAACATTGGCATATTATTGGGAATATTGGCAGGGGCAAATTAAATGGCAAAAAACACTGGCATATTACTGGGAAAATTGGCAGGGGCATATTAAATGGCAAATAACATTGGCATATTATTGGGAAAATTGGCAGGGACATATTAAATGGCAAATAACACTGGCATATTACTGGGAAAATTGGCAGGGACATATTAAATGGCAAATAACATTGGCATATTATTGGGAATATTGGCAGGGGCAAATTAAATGGCAAAAAACACTGGCATATTACTGGGAAAATTGGCAGGGGCATATTAAATGGCAAATAACATTGGCATATTATTGGGAAAATTGGCAGGGACATATTAAATGGCAAATAACACTGGCATATTACTGGGAAAATTGGTAGGGGCATATTAAATGGCAAATAACACTGGAATATTATTGGGCAAATTGGCTGGGGCATATTAAATGGCATATAACACTGGCATATTATTGGGCAAATTGGCCAAGAGAACCATGCATGGGAAGGGAGAAGAGAGAGACATAAATGGAATGGTAGAGGAGAGACAGACAGACATGGGTTCGCAGAGGAGAGACAGACAAATATGGGATGGCAGAGGAGAGACAGACAAACATGGGATGGCAGAGGAGAGACAGACAGATATGGGATGGCAGTGGAGAGACAGACAGATATGGGAAGGGTTAGTTGTGTTCCTGACATATATTTCAGCATCTTGTGTTGTTGTTTTTTTTCATCTGGCCTTCAGATATGAAAGGCAGAGTGATTTTACTACTGTTTAGAATTGTCATTCAAATCGTTTGCAATAAAGTTTGCATAAAATAGTTCATTTGTACTTAATTTTAACTGTCAGGCAAAATGGTCGGCCCTCACGCATGTTCACTTCATCAAGTCTGGCCCTCTTTGAAAAAAGTTTGGACACCACTGGTATAGATGATAGTTTTGTGGATTCCTTGATCTACTCTATATTCTGCTACAAGAAGGTTAAGAAAGTGGCAGCAAGGTGCCTCAGGCATTCTTGAGACATTATAAGAGATTTAGCAACTTGGTCTGGAAAGCTTGCAATCAAACTCTCAGTTAGAAAATAAAATATATAATTTTTACTCTACAGCTAGCAGAGATGTCCCATTTCCAGCATTAAAGGCAGGAGAAAGAGAGGTAAACTGTGAAAAAAAGTCTAGCGGTATTATATACCTCATAATTTCCAAATGGCTGGAGATGTGGAGATTCAGGTTGACCCTTTTCGACACATATGGTGGCGCTGTAAGCATGTGAGATCTATGTAACTGGGCTTTTTGAAACTAGACACCAACTAACTATTATTAGATTATAACAACATCCGCTAATAACTCTAACTTTATTTATTAACCATAAGGCTGTCTCAGCAAGAATTTACTGATGTTATGATATACTGTCTATCAGCAATCAAGATAATTATAGCAAGAAATTGGAAGCGAGACAATTCTTTTGTTAAACAACATTATAAAAACCAGGTCTTATTCCAGCTATCTATGGAAAGAGATATACATTGGATAATCTATCATTCTGAGCCCAAAAATGATAATATCAACTTGTGGAATGGTTGTTAGAAGGGACATAACCAAGTCCCATGTGCCATAATACCTAATTTGAAAATAATAAGTGACCTATCTAGTTTTTTCTTTCTCTCTCTTAGAAACAACATCACCCTGCATAACCCTATTAGATGAAATCTCCGATTAATTGTTATTTGTTGTATGTGTATAGTCTTGCTACATAAGAATATTGTTGTATATAATGTTAACATGTGATTGAAAACAAAAGAGAGTAAGTATATATTACTATGTGTTCTATGTGTCATAAAATCGAAAGTGACAACAATACGTTGTTTTAAATAGGTATCTATTAATGTTTTGTAATGTTTATTTTAAAAAAACAAAAAAATATGAAAAGGGTATGGAATTCACTGTCTGAAAAGGTGGTGCTAGCAAATACATTAGATGCTTTTAAAAGGGACCTGGATACTTTTTTAATGAACCAGATAATAGAGGACTATGTATGTTAGTGTTGGCATTGATATTTATCTAGTGCTTGTTAATGCATTTTATTTCCACAGTGTAGAAACCTTCAACATGGGTACTGATACATACTGTACAATGTAACATAGAAGTATCATAGTAATTTAGGTTGAAAAAAGACATAAGTCCATCAAGTTCAACCCTTCTACCTATCATTACTGCTTTTGATTCAAAAGAAGATAAAAACCCCTAAGGAAGGATTTCTCCTTGGATCAAGAAGCTATATTACTAACGCTTATTCTATTATCAATAGCCCTGTTTGTCCTGTTTTTCTAGAAAAAAAACAAAAAAAAAACATCCAGACCAATTTTATAAATGCATCTATTGTAGTTGATAGCACCACCACTCTTGGCAGTGAGTTACATAACATTATTGTCCTTACCGAAAATAATCCCTTCCTTTGCTGTCTATGAAATCTTTGCTCTTCCAGTCTCAGGTGGGTGACCTCTTGTTCTTTATACATTTCTGTTAATGAACAGGTCACTGGAGAGCTCTAACTAAGATCCTCCTTATTAATTGTGTAGCACTAATTCGCAATTTTTCTAGCACCATGATATCATTTTTAAGGACTGATGCCCATAGTTGTACTGCATATTCAAGGTGAGGGCTTACCATTGACTTGTCAAAAAGCAAAATGATATCCTCCTCCCATGAATCAATACCTCGTTTTATACATGCCAATATTTTATTTGCCGTTGCATCTGCTGACTGGCATTGAGTACTGTTGCTAAGTCTGTTATCTACAATTATTTCTAAATCCTTTTCATTAGTAGTTTTTCCAAGGAGATACCTGTGAAGAACTGTGGATTACAACATCTTTTGTCCAGCCTCAGAGTGCTCAAGAGCCCTGGATTGAATGTTATATTAATCCCATTATGTCCCAACTGTGTTTCCCACTGTATATAAAACTAATCCGTTTACTGTTCTATTGACTAATCTCAGTTATCAGATGCCTGACTGAATATATTCCCCATGTTATGCTTTAATACATGTTCTTAGTTTTCTGCTGTACCTGAGACCTGTGTCAGTGTGATTATTGGAACAAAGAGCAGATGGAAGAGTGACTTTTTTTGGGACTTGCTGGCTTTCATTATGGGCTAAAGGAGTTGACTACCCATCCTAGGATACGTCTCCTTACAATACCTTTTAAAGTATATGTTGCTTTATTATTATTTTTCCTATAATGCATAACTTTACTTTTGCCTATGTTGAACCTCATTTGCCACATAATTGCAATTAACCCCTTGGAGACACAGGACGGACTAGGTCCGTCCTGTGTGCCGAGGCGTTAGTGACACAGGACGGACCTAGTCCGTCCTGTGTCAAAACGAGCACTGAAAGCAGAGTTTATCCGCTTTCAGTGCTCAAGCGGCATTGTAACGATGCTTCCCGTATGGAAGTATCGTACAATACTGAAACAAATGCCCGTCGGCATTTCGATCGATCCGGAGAGCGATTGAAATGCCGGTTTTAAAGGCCGGTTTTAAAGTTCTAAAGGCACAGAGCCTTTAAAACACGTGCATTAAAAAAACGAGCATAGGAAGCGAATTTTTCGCTTCCTATGCTCAGTAAGTGTTCCTGATTGCCTCGCAAGTCGAGGCAATCAGAAATACAAAAAAAAAATGCACGATCTTGGTCACTGAGTGACCAAGATGGCACTGCCCTTCTAAGGGCAAGAGCACAGGAGGCAGGAAGTACCTGCTTCCTGTGCTCTCTGGCTGTCACACGATTGCCTCTTCACAGAGGCAATCAGTGACTGCCAGGCACACTGACAAGCAGTGGGGATGTGATCTGACCAGTTATGATCTGCCTCCCTCTCCTCACATTTTTTTTTAGTGAGGGAGAGAGACAGATCAAAGTAAGAAAAGTAAGTAAAAGTACAAAAAACAATAAACACACAACACATGAATAATAAAACAATTTAAAAAAATTATTAAAGCAATTCCCTGCGTTTAACCCCTTCCCTGCCACTGATCTTGCGTAAGCAGTGATCGTGCACATCAGCGCATTTATTTTTGCTGTTTGTGCATTTTTTAGGGCAGTGTTTTTCAACCTTTTTTGGGCAAAGGCACACTTGTTTCACAATCACAAGACGCACACCACCATTAGAAAATGTTAAAAAATTTAACTCTGTGCCTATATTGACTATATATAAAGTAATATTGTGCCACTCAGAGCCCAGGAATATTGTGCCACTCAGAACCCAGTAATATTGTGCCAATCATAGCCCAAGAATATTGTGCCAGTCAGAGCCCAGTAATATTGTGCCACTCAGAACCCAGTAATATTGTGCCAGTCAGAGCCCAGTAATATTGTGCCACTCAGAACCCAGTAATATTGTGCCACTCAGAACCCAGTAATATTGTGCCAGTCAGAACCCAGTAATATTGAGCCACTCAGAACCCAGTATTATTGTGCCAATCATAGGCCAAGAATATTGTGCCACTCAGAACCCAGTAATATTGTGCCAATCATAGCCCAAGAATATTGTGCCACTCAGAACCCAGTAATATTGTGCCAATCATAGCCCAAGAATATTGTGCCACTCAGAACCCAGTAATATTGTGCCAATCATAGCCCAAGAATATTGTGCCAGTCAGAGCCCAGTAATATTGTGCCAGTCAGAACCCAGTAATATTGTGCCACTCAGAACCCAGTAATATTGTGCCAGTCAGAACCCAGTAATATTGTGCCACTCAGAACCCAGTAATATTGTGCCAATCATAGCCCAAGAATATTGTGCCATTCAGGGCCCAGTAATATTGTGCCAATCATAGCCCAAGAATATTGTGCCACTCAGAACCCAGTAATATTGTGCCAATCATAGCCCAAGAATATTGTGCCACTCAGAACCCAGTAATACCCACACACACCTAGACACCCTGACACACACACACACACACACCTAGACACCCATACACAGTCACACTTTTTTTTTTTTACTTACCTTACACTTTTTCCGTCATCCAGGACCTTCTGCCGGATGTCCGTCCACCTGACATCCGGCAAGCAGCTGACACAGCGCAACGGGGGCGGAGCTTGCACCCGTCGCGCTGTGATCTCTATGGCCAGGAGGAGAGGCTAGGGAGCGAGCTCCCTATAGCAGCCTCTCCTCCCGATCGGCCCTCACCCCCGTGTGAGGTTAATCCTCCGATTCTGGGACTATGTCCCAGACGGAGGAAAGCTCACCGGGGGATTTTTTTTTTTACATTTTTAAATTTTTCCCACGGCACACCAGGCAACATCTCGCGGCCGCGGAACAGTGGTTTAAAAACACTGTTTTAGGGGTTATTTTTTTTTGTACTGTAATTTATAAAAAATATATGGTTTGGTGGGGGTAAATTACATTGGCTGGCTTCAAAGATATATCCCATATAGGACACGGACGCAGGTTGACTACATGTCAAAATTCCAGGTTGCATCTCACAAATGTTGCCTTCTAGCCAAAAAACAAACCAACAAACCTATGCATTGGGTGCTATCCCTGTACTCGGGAGATGTTGCTGAACACATATTGGGTTGTTGTTTGGCAGTGACATATACCAGAATCTGTGAATTCATGCCTGAAGTACAATGCATGTGGAAAAAAAACTCCCAAAAAAGTACTACCACAAACTTTTACAAAGGCTGGTGGTAGATTTAGTACATATACAGTATTAAAATACCACCATTTGAAATACCTTAGGATGTCTATTTTCCAAAAATATTTGGTTTGATGGGGTAAAATTCATTGGACGGCTTCAAAAATGTTCTAAATGGAACATGGGCGCAGGCTGAATACATGTCAAAATTCCAGGTTGGAATTGCGCCCCCCCTAAATGTGGCCTTTTAGCCCCAAAACAAACCAACAAACCTATGCATGGGGGGTATCCCTGTACTCAGGAGATGTTGTTGAAGACATATTGAGGTGTTGGTTGGCAGTAGCAAATACCAGAATCTGAAAATTCCTGCCTGAAATACAATGTGTGTGGGGAAAAAATAACATCCCAACCCTTTGACATAGGTTGGTGGTAGAATTAGCACTTGGAAAGTGTTAAAATACCACAATTTTAAATACCCTAGGATGTCTAGTTTTCCAAAACATATGGTTTGATGGGGTAAAATACTTTGACAGGCTTCAAAAGTGTCCCAAATGGAACATGGGCGCAGGCTGACTACATGTCAAAATTCCAAGTTGGAAATGCACCCCCCCCTAAACGTGGCCTTTTAGCCCCCAAACAACCCAACAAACCTATGCAAGGGTGGTATCCCTGTACTCAGGAGATGTTGCTGAACACATATTGGGGTGTTGTTTTGCACTGACACATAACAGGATCTGTGAATTCATGCTCGAAGTACAATATATGTGGAAACAAAACATTAAAAAATTACTAACCTAAAATTTGACAAAGGCTGGTGGTAGAATTAGTGCATGGAAAGTGTTAAAATACTATCATTCAAAATACCCTAGGGTGTCTAGTTTGCTAAAATGTATGGTTTTGTGGGGTAAAATACACATTCCCAAATGGAACATGGGCGCAGGTTTTCTGTATGTCAGAATTCCAAGTTGAAAAAGCACACCTCTCAATTGTGGCCTTTTAACCCCCAAATAATCTAACTAACCTACACATGGGTGGTAGCCCTGTACTCAGGAGATGTTGCTGAACACATATTGAGGTGTTGTTTGGCACTGACCTATAACAGGATCTGTGAATTCATGCCCAAAGTACAAAGTATGTGAAAAAAAATTACTATCCATAATATTGACATAAGCTGGTGGTAGAATTAGTGCATGGAAAGTGTTAAAATACTACCATTTGAAATACCCTAGGGTGTCTAGTTTTCAAAAATATATGGCTTTGTGGAGTAGAATACACTTGTTGGCTTTAAAAATGTCCCAAATGGGACATGAGCGCAGGTTTTCTGCACGTCAGAATTCCAAGTTGGAAAACCAAAAAGCGCACCTCTCAAATGTGGCCTTTTAACCCCCAAATAACCTAACCAACCTATACATGGGTGGTAGCCCTGTACTCAGGAGATGTTGCTGAACACATATTGAGGTGTTGTTTGGCACTGACCTATAACAGGATCTGTGAATTCATGCCCAAAGTACAATGTATGTGAAAAAAAATTACTACCCAAAACATTGACATAGGCTGGTAGTATAATTAGTGCATGGAAAGTGTTAAAATACTACCATTTGAAATACCCTAGGGTGTCTAGTTTTAAAAAATATATGGCTTTGTGGGGTAGAATACACTTTCTGGCTTCAAAAATGTCCCAAATGGGACATGGGCGCAAGTTTTCTGCATGTCAGAATTCCAAGTTGGAAAACCAAAATGCGCACCCCCTAAATGTGGCTTTTTAGCCCCAAAACAAACCAACAAACCTATGCATGGCTGGTATGCCTGTACTCAGGAGATGTTGCTGAACACATATTGAGGTGTTATTTGGAAATACCCCTTCACATTTTAAGGTAATGTTTACCTAAATTGCAATCTATGTGAAAAAATTTTAAAAAAGATTTTTTGCTGCAAACTTTGGCAAAGATTGGTGGTAAAATGGCTACATGAAATGTGTCAAAATACCCCAAGTTAATTGCCCTGAGTGGTCTAGTTTTCAAAAATATGTACATGTTGGGGGTCATTCATGGATTTAGTACAGAAATCAGTGTTACAATGTCACTATTGCTAATTTTGAAAAAAATGATTTTAAAATAGCTTTGCACTACTTATAGTTCTGGCCCTGTAACATGAATAAAAAAGCACAAAAACATAAATCATGGGCTATTTCTGAACTCAGGACATATATTAGAAACTATTTAGCAGTGTTTTTTTGTTGTCTCTTGTACATGAGTATATGATTTTTCAAATAAAAGTCATAAAAAAAAATTTGTTTTCATTTTTTTGCCATATTTTATTATTTTTTTTACATCAAATTATATGCTATTATCAAAATAATGGTATCAAAAGAAAGCCCTTCTTATAAATATAAAAAACGATATATAGTTTGTGCGGGTACACTAAATGAGACAGAAATAAATTACAGCAAAACACAAACACCTCAGAAATGTTAAAACAGCCCATGTCACCAAGCGTCGGACAAGCCAAAAAAGTCATGTCACTAAGGGGTTAATTCCCTTTCATTGTGACACATAAGTGTCTGTGCTGCATGTGTGCTTTGCTGCTTAACGATTTCTTTTACATTTGCATTGTTCCATATATGTCCATATATCATCTATATATTGTAATCAATATTTGTATCCAAACTTATATTAGGACATATATGTAGCCATATCCATACAAAAACACATAAAATATTTTGTAATCTACTATAGAGGCCTTTGTAGTAGAATTCTGTAACTAAAATCTGGATGAACATTTCCCAAATCCATAGCATTTTTACCGGGTGATCGGCACACATTGGTTAACCAAAAATCTATGTTTCTCATAGCAAAACTGACCCCATCTGAATGCTTCTGAAGTTTCAGTTACCAAATGGGTTGGGCAGACGATTCAGTCCCGAAATCAAGGACATTGATCTGCAAGATTTCGGAGATTTCTGAAATTCGCCCAATCCGAATATATTTCGGGCAGATTCTTCAGGGAAAAAAATGGCTGAGGCATTGTAATTAAATGTAAAGTAACTCTATACCCCAAAAAAAATGATTACTAACATGTATATAAATCTTGTAATAGAATTTAAAAATAGGAAAAAAATAGCATTAATAGAATTTCTCGATAGTATAGTTATGAGATAATTATTCCACCTGAACAACCACTTACATTTCAGGTTCTGATCTAGGGCAATGGCTAGTCTTGACACTAAAGATGTTTAGGAATTACAGCTCCAAAGATTCCCAGTCAGCTTTATTAAATATGTCGTTTCCATCCCTTGTGATGCTTTACCAATGTGCTGTAGTGTATGTCCTTTGGTCATGTTCCTGTGTTTCTGCTTCATTCTGGATACTGATGAAATCTTTGTTCCCTTTGCTGCAGTTTCATGCCTATGTATTATCCTCATGTACACGTTTCTTTGTCCTACGTCTTATGATTTGTAATGTTCTACACTGATCTTCTGGTTGTGAGCTTTGATGTGGACATGAATTGTGTATGTATACCTCAGGCCCCTTAGCGTCCATTCCTTCTACAAAGCATTACAAATTATCCACTAGACTAGGCAAACCCCTGCAACTAATCTCTTTCCACGACGGTTGTACTCCTCAGATCTGACTGTTATTTGAATATAATTCGATAACATACATTTCGATAGAGCTGAAAGGATAAAGCAGAGGCGTCCACGTTTATTCAGAATTAAAGAGGCCATACGATAAGTAGGCCACACGATTAGGAGGCCATACGATTAGGAGGCCACATGGTTAGGAGGCCACACGATTAGAAATCCACATGACTAGAAATGCTTGCAAGTATAGGCCGCATTATTTGATTTACAATAATAGTTAAAAGCAGCCTGTAAGCCCTAGAATGAAGGTTGATGGTTTGTGTAACATTTTAATGTTGAGTTTACTTAGCAGTAGTTCAAAAACGTAATTCACGGAAAACTCGATATTTATGAAGCGAATGAGAATATGAGGCTAAGTTGGGCCGCACCTTGATGTTAGATGGTCAACATTGGGAAACAGGCCACAAATTGGACTCTTCTGATATTAAACTTTTTAAACTACATATTTGTTGCAATGTTTAGAATACCTTACTCATTTGCATTGCAAGAGGCCATGTAACTTGAAACTATTACTTCATTTCATTGAAGACACAGATCTATGTGATTGTCAGCTTTGTTCGACATTGACAAATTGCTGCCAAAGCAAGTGATGAGGTAATTTGAAAACGCCACATATATTAAACATGTAAATGGACGCGTCAAACTGTTCCATTTGAAAATTTGGCCAAATGTTGATAATTTCTTTGTTTGGATTTTAAGATATTCAGTGGCTCGGGCATAGTGAAATGGTTAAGAAGATGTCTCACCCATCTGGCAATTATTTCCACTGCACAATGTGAAATTGTTGATATTAATCATAAATATTAAGCGCCAGAATAATGTCTCCTCTCAATATTTTATTGTAATTAATTCTGGAGTATGGAAATTAGAAAAATGTATGCCTAAAACTGTTCCCCCATTAAACAAATAACGGCATTGAAAATCAGATGTACGAGAAACAATTTCTTTCATTTAGTGTGTACTTTAGTAATTACAGTGAGCAGCTTGACAGTAATGAGTAATCATATATGTTATGCTGATGATGTGAAGGTCAGCTCATAGTCTAGCACAGCTTTTACATGAATTTCACAAGGAAAGTACTATTTACTGTGAATATAACAGTGTAATACATCTTTTTCTGGCTCTGTACTAGTGTGAGGGAAATAAACAGAGGAGGGAGATTAAAAAAAGAAAAAAAAAAAGGAAAAGAGAACAAGGAATAGAGAGGGAGATCTTGGTCGGTGGTGCTTCTAAGTTTTTTTTTTTGTTTTTTTTTTTGGGGGGGGCTAAGCTAAGTTAAAATGAAATGGGGACCCCATGTCACGCTCTCTTTCTCTCCTCAGGAGCCACATGGGGTTCTAAACTGCCACTTCATTTTTTCCTTTTTAGAAGTTGGTGACCTGTCAAGTATTCAAATATATATATAATATAAAGTTCTGCCACACACTCACACACACACACTCTCTGACACACACACACTTACACTCTGACACTCACACACACACACTTACACTCTGACACTTTCACATTTTTATACTGTATATGGATTTATTAGGTTATAAACTGATCTTCTAAATATTACATTGTGTCTATGAGTCCTTTATAAAATTGTTTAACAGATTACAGAATTTATCAGAATTATTTACAAAGTAAATGTCAGATATACAACTTAATATTAATAACAAGGTGAAAAACACACACACAAAAAACTCAAATAAATAAAATAGAGGTTTGTAATTACTTAGCTTAGCTTAATCAATAATTAGTATTAACAGATCTACCATAAGGGTAGATAATAACCAAATTTCATTGCCATCAGCATACATCTTGTTTAATAATGTTGGTACTAGATATGTCCTGTGTAACTGTTTAAATGCTTGTTCGTTAAAGGTAACTGACAAACAACATTTTGCTGTCTCTTCTAATATTTATGACCATTTGTCATCCTCTATCGGTTCACCTATATCTTCCTGCCATCTATACCTGCAAAAAAGTTACTTATGGTTTATATTGAACATTGTATATAAGTATATACATCTCCGAGTCCATAGTTCCAGTGTTTTAGATATCTTTCAAAATATGTGTACTTACCAGCAATATGATGTCATAGAATTAGATAAATGATTACAATTTTCCTCTGTAATGTCATTTCTATCATTTAGGTTTGTCATAAATGCATGGTATGCCAAGATTTTATTGTTTGCAATAAAATCTTATATTTTATAAAAACCTTTATCAGTCAGAACTTTGTATCAAACAAAAATGTGCAGGTATAAATGCTATAAGGGGTGATCATTTACTTCTTAGAGAGATCATTTTTTTTAGAATATGTGATTTTGAACCAAATTTTTTAACTGTGAAATATACTCTGGGGTAGATTTCGTTTTTTTTTAAATTACTATTACAAAAACTATATTCACGTTCTGCCCATTTTGGAGTGAGTACAGTTATATCATTATTATCTATATGATACAAATGCAATAGGTTTTCTGCTTGACATGCTGTAGTAATTATAGATATTAGGTAGGTTCCATCCACCATGTTTTTTATCCCTAAATAGAATGTCCTGTGAAATGCATGTTTTTTTATTATTCCATATAAACTTTATGATGTTTCGCTGAAGATCTTCTAGGGTCGACTTAGTAATATTTATTGGAAAGCTTTTAATCGTTGATCGCGAAAACCGCTTGATTCACCGCAGGACGTGACAGATACGTCCATTGTTGCGAAGGGGTTCATTTATTTAAGAATATGGACATTTTATCAACCAAATTAGTTAATCTATGTTTATTATTATTATATAGATTTTCATAAAGGCTTTTAACCCCTTAGTGACAAGACATTTTCACCTTGACTTTCCCTTAGTGACAATGGCTGTTTTGACATTTCTAGGGTGTTTGTGTTTAGCTGTAATTTTTTTCTTTCTCACATACAGTACCCACACAAATTATATGTTGTTTTTATCGTCATAAGAAGGGCTTTCATTAGATACCATTATGTTCATCATATCTTATAATTTACTACAAAAAATAAATCATAAAATATGATGACAAATTTCTATCTTTGACCTAAAATATAATTTATACAAATAAAATCATTAAAAAAGACCCCATCTAAATAGTTTCTAAATGTGGTCCCGAGTTCAAAAATATGTATGTTTCCATATTTTTCGGTATTTTTTTTGAGAGTTATTGGGCAAAAACCAAAAATAGTGTTTTTTGTTTTTTTCCTATATTGACCTTTTGACCCCAACCTGAACCCAAAATGTAACCCTAACACTAAATTTAACCCCAACTCTAATCCTTATTAAAACCCTTAATATTTTTTAATTTTAACCCTATCCCTTATGCTAAAAAATATTTAATTTTAACCCTATAGGCTAATATAGCTATATAACCTGTTTTTAATTAATTACATATTTATTTTAAATATTTTCCATTGCAATGCTACTTAACTACCACTAGGGGCAGTCAAGTAACATATTCAGAGCGACGGAAGTGAAGTTACTTTCACTTTCGAAGCTCAGACCGGCAGAGGGCTTAGCCATATTGACGGAGCAGCATGCTCCATGGGGCGATCGTGGGTGCCCCAAAATAGAAATTTCGGTGCTGGCTATTGCCTCGACATCGAGGCAATAGACCAGCACCGTTAAAGCGGTTTTCATAGTAACATAGTAACATAGTAACATAGTAATTTAGGTTGAAAAAAGACACAAGTCCATCAAGTTCAACCCTTCTACCTATCATTACAGCTTTTGATCAAAAAGAAGGCAAAAATCGGAAGCTATTTCGAATTTTGCCTCTTGGGGGAAAAAATTCATTCTTGACTCCAAGAGGCAATCAGATTTCTCCTTGGATCAATAAGCTCTTTTATTAATGCTTATTCTATTATTAATAGCCCTGGATGTTCTGCTTTCCTAAAAAAGCAACCAAACCATTTTTAAATGCATCTATTGTGGTTGCTAGCACTACCTCTCTTGGCAGGGAGTTCCATAACTTTATTGTCCTAACCGTAAAGAATCCCTTCCTTTGCTGTCTATGAAATCTTTGCTCTTCCAGTCTGAGGGGGTGACCTCTTGTTCTTTGTACCTTTCTGTTAATGAACAGGTCACTGGAGAGCTCTTTATATTGGCCCTGCACATATTTATATAATGTTATCATATCCCCTCTGAGACGCCTTTTTTCTAACGTATATAAATTCAATTTTTTAAGTCTCTCTTCATAACTAAGATCCTCCAAACCCCTCATTAATTTTGTAGCTCTCCTTTGCACTTTTTCTAGTTCCTTAATATCCTTTTTAAGGACTGGTGCCCAGAACTGTACTGCATATTCAAGGTGAGGTCTTACCATTGATTTGTAAAGAGGCAAGATGATATCCTCCTCCCTTGAATCTATACCTCGTTTTATACATGCCAATATCTTATTGGCCCTTGCAGCTGATGACTGGCATTGGGCACTGTTGCCAAGTTTGTTGTCTATAATTATTCCTAAATCCTTTTCATTAGTAGTTTTTCCCAGGGAAAAACCATTTAACGTATATGTTGCTTTGTTATTATTTTTCCCATAATGCATAACTTTACATTTGTCTATATTGAACCTCATTTGCCACTTTACTGCCCAGTCCCCCACCCTGTCCAAATCTTCCTGTAAAGAAAAAACATCAAGATTAGTCTTTATTGCCTTACCTAATTTAGTGTCGTCCGCAAACACGGAGACATGGCTCTCAATTGCAAGAGGCAATCAGATTTCTCCTTGGATCAATAAGCTCTTTTATTAATGCTTATTCTATTATTAATAGCCCTGGATGTTCTGCTTTCCTAAAAAAGCAACCAAACCATTTTTAAATGCATCTATTGTGGTTGCTAGCACTACCTCTCTTGGCAGGGAGTTCCATAACTTTATTGTCCTAACCGTAAAGAATCCCTTCCTTTGCTGTCTATGAAATCTTTGCTCTTCCAGTCTGAGGGGGTGACCTCTTGTTCTTTGTACCTTTCTGTTAATGAACAGGTCACTGGAGAGCTCTTTATATTGGCCCTGCACATATTTATATAATGTTATCATATCCCCTCTGAGACGCCTTTTTTCTAACGTATATAAATTCAATTTTTTAAGTCTCTCTTCATAACTAAGATCCTCCAAACCCCTCATTAATTTTGTAGCTCTCCTTTGCACTTTTTCTAGTTCCTTAATATCCTTTTTAAGGACTGGTGCCCAGAACTGTACTGCATATTCAAGGTGAGGTCTTACCATTGATTTGTAAAGAGGCAAGATGATATCCTCCTCCCTTGAATCTATACCTCGTTTTATACATGCCAATATCTTATTGGCCCTTGCAGCTGATGACTGGCATTGGGCACTGTTGCCAAGTTTGTTGTCTATAATTATTCCTAAATCCTTTTCATTAGTAGTTTTTCCCAGGGAAAAACCATTTAACGTATATGTTGCTTTGTTATTATTTTTCCCATAATGCATAACTTTACATTTGTCTATATTGAACCTCATTTGCCACTTTACTGCCCAGTCCCCCACCCTGTCCAAATCTTCCTGTAAAGAAAAAACATCAAGATTAGTCTTTATTGCCTTACCTAATTTAGTGTCGTCCGCAAACACGGAGACATGGCTCTCAGCACAATGTGGCAGATCATTAATAAACAAATTAAAAAGAAGAAGGCCCAAAACAGACCCCTGAGGTACTCCGCTTAATACCCTTGTCCAATTTGAGGATTTTCCATTTACAACAACCCTTTGTGTTCTATCTTTTAGCCAATTTTCAATCCAAATACACACATTTGCCCCCAAACCTATTTCTCTCAATTTGTAGAGTAACCTTTTGTGTGGAACTGTATCAAATGCTTTCGCAAAATCCAAATAGATCACATCAACTGCCACACCTAGATCTATATTTTTACTGACTTCTTCATAGAATGTTATTAAGTTTGTTTGACAAGACCTGTCTTTCACAAAACCATGTTGACTTTTACTAATTATATTCTGGTTCAAGATGTATTCTTGAGTGTATACCTTTAGCAATCCTTCAAATAGTTTCCCCACTACAGATGTCAAGCTCACTGGCCTATAATTACCTGGCAGAGATTTTGATCCCTTTTTAAATATTGGAATGACATCCGCCTTTCGCCAGTCTGTTGGCACTGTACCTGAACTGAATGAATCCCTAAAGATCATGAATAGTGGTCTGGCCAGAATTATGCTTAACTCTCTAAGTACCCTTGGGTGTATACAATCTGGTCCTGGGGCCTCCTGGGGCCTCTTAACAGAGTTTAATTGCTTAAGCACTTTTTCCTGTGTCAGCCAATCCCATGTTTGCGGCGAATGTCCCATAACTTCCTGTAGCAGTGGCTCGTCCATCTGCTCTTCCTTAGTGTAAACAGAAGAAAAAAAAGTATTTAAAATGTCTGCTTTCTCTCTGTCCTCACTTACCAAATTTCCCATTTGGGATAACAAGGGCCCAACATTTTCCCTCTTGAGCTTTTTTTCATTTATATATTTATAAAACATTTTGGGGTTAGTTTTACTCTCCTTGGCAACCCTTTTCTCATTTTCCAATTTAGCCATTTTAATTGCCTTTTTGCAGGCTTTGTTGGCCTCTTTGTACTCTATAAATGATAATGCTGATTCCGTGTTTTTATAATGTTTGAATGCCATTTTCTTGTTTTGTATTTCCTGTTTCACGTTACCGGTAAGCCACATTGGTTTTGATTTGTGTCTTTTGCATTTGTTTCCCAAAGGTATATATTGGGATGTGTACTTTTGTAATGTGTGCTTAAAGGCATTCCACTTGTCTTCTGTGTTTAGTCCAGAAAACAATCGTTTCCAGTCTAAACGTTCAATCGATGCCCTTAGTCCATCAAAGTTAGCCCTTCTAAAATTAAGTGTTTTGGTGGCGTAGTTACCAATTTGCTTTTTTGCATTAATCTCAAATGAGACCATATTATGGTCACTATTCCCCAAGTGTTCTCTTATTTGGATGTTTGAGATAAGCTCCTCATTGTTTGTTATTACCAAATCCAGACAGGCATCCATTCTAGTTGGGGTGTCTACTAATTGTGCCATAAATTTGTTATTAAGCAGGTTCAGAAACTTGCTGCCCCTAGCTGAACTAGTTGTGCCACACTTCCAATCTATATCTGGGTAATTCAAATCTCCCATGATTAGAACTTCATTCATATTTGCAGCCTTTTCAATTTGTAATAAAAGCTGATCTTCTCCATCAATGCTAATATTTGGTGGCTTGTAGCATACACCTACAAGTAATGTGCAATTCTTTTTAGCGTCTAAGCTAATCTCCCCCCACAGTGTCTCCACATCAGTTCCAGTTACATCATGTACACCTTCTTTAATACTGGGCTTTAATTTAGGATTTACATACAGACAAATACCTCCCCCTTTTCTATTTACTCTGTCCTTTCTAAAAAGTGAGTAGCCTTGTAAATTAACTGACCAGTCGTGGGTCTCATACCACCACGTTTCTGTGATTCCGATTAAATCATACTGTTCAGCACTTACCAGTATCTCCAGCTCACCCATTTTGTTTGTCAAGCTTCTTGCATTTGCTAAAAGACATTTAAGATTACTACCCATTTTCTGTTTAGTTGACAAACACTTAATGTGTGCAGGTTTAATTATATGGACCTCCCTTTGGTCTATGTTAACCCCACCACTGCTTTCCTCCTCCTCTTCCATAGCTATACCCACCTTCCAATCTACCCTAGCTACCATTGCTTCATTTTGATCTTGACCCTCCCCCCCAGAGCTTAGTTTAAAAGCTCATCTAATCCTCTAGCCATCCTCGCCCCTAATACTGCAGCTCCCTCATCATTGAGGTGCAGCCCATCCCGTCCAAAGAGTCTATAGCCGACTGCAAAGTCTTCCCAGTGCTCCAAGAACCCAAATCCCTCTTGCTTGCACCACCTTCGCAACCACGCATTAATCTCCCTAAGCTCCCGATCGCAAAAAACGCTTGATTCACCGCAGGACGTGCCAGGCACGTCCTTTGTCGTTAAGGGAGTTTCTCCCAGGACGTGCCTGGCACGTCCTTTGTCGCGAAGGTGTTAAAACATTCCACTATTTCCTATATTTTTGACACATACTTGTTATATGTGTCAAAAATCAGGAAATAGTGGAAAGTTTTAAGGGTTAAAATATCAATAACAAGTATCTGCCACTCACACACACTTACACTCTGCCACTCACACACACACTTATATTCTGCCACTCACACACACACATTTACACTCTGCCAGTCACACACACACTCTGCCAGTCACACACACACTTACACTCTTCCAGTAACACACACACTTACACTCTGCCACTCACACACACACTTACACTCTGCCACTTACACACACTTACACTCTGTCACTCAAACACACACACACTCTGCCACTCATACACACACTCTGCCACTCAAATTAAATTATTTGGACTTGCCTCAGCACTTAGAAGCAGAGTTCAGCAGCCTCTGCCTAGCTCCCATACTGCCGCGCTCCCAGCCAGTCACTTTAATCAGAGCGTCAGGAGGAGACCTCAGACGCTCTGACTTCCAAACAAGTGAGGGGAGCGCAGGAGGCTTTGTGTGTGTTGGGGCGCATAGAGGGCTGCTAGCCAGCTCCTCTGACCCAGGAGGCGCCCTGACACGCACATTTAAAGGAATGACATTTTTAAAAAACATGGGACTGCCAGCAACAGGATACATGTATCGCGCAAAGCAGATGGCACGAGCCACCCCCCCCCAAGATGCGGCCTAGTTTGCTTATTGGTACATAGTTACCAACATTGGCCATGTTTCCAGGGACACATATTTGTTCTACATGCTACAGAAAGAGCATGCAAAGTGCAGCCCTGCAATCTGTAGGATGCATAAACGCACAGGCGGAATCCGATTAATTAATCATGGTAGGTTCTATGATATCTCTACTCTGATTATTTAATTGGATTCTGCCTGTGCGTATATCCATCCTACATACTGCCGGGCTGCACTTTGCATGCTCTTTCTGCAGCATGTAGAACAAATATGTGTCCCTGGAAACATGGCCAATGTTGGCAACTATGTTGGTAGCGCCGGCTCTGCCTAAATGTGACAGTGAGTATCATTATTATTATTATTATTATTATTATTAAAGCACTCAGCTCAGTGACATAATGGATCTAAGCTGCATGAAACAGACATAAAGTGTTGTTATAGAAACAATTAGTAGTTACAGACTCATCAGGCTACTAGTTTATCACATTTTATGGAAATAATACTATGCATTAACAGCAGTAATGGCTTAAATAGCAGGAACATTATGAATGTCTGTTAGTGTGCAGTTTGACTTGTATGTTAAAATTTGTTTACTACAATGGTTGTTATAATTTTGTTTGATATCTCCAATGAGCAAACCTGAGATCACATCTTCCTTTTACTGGCAGATAGGAAAAAGGCAGGTCCAAGGTGATGGGTGTACCAGGTTAGTGATAGATGGGTTGGCCCTGAAAATGGACAACATTTAGTAAAGGGGGAACAAATATTTTGAAAAATATTGAACAAGTATGTCCAAAAACAAATTTTGTGAAATTGTAAATTCTTATGAATTACAGTATTACGACCGAGACAAAAAAAGAAGAATTATTTAGAAAAAAAAAATGTATTTTTAAAAATGATTAAAACTGCCTATATATTACTAAATGGTATAATTTGATATTTTCATCTCTGGTTCTATCTTGTTTTAACAATAAACAAGGTAAGCTGTAATTGTTTATGATGTAATAAGGCAAACTGCAGAAAACAAAGTTAGGCATCTTTGAAACACATACATGTTGTATGTTTTTAAACTAATAATAATAATTAAACATGTTACTTGAATCCTCAATTTTATAGTGATACTTCCACCACAGTAGACTTACACCATTGGATATTTATAAAGAAAAAAACAATGGGTGTTCTTAGGAGACAATTGCTAAATATTTTATATTATTTGTATATTTTTCATATATACTTGTTTTTTTTTTTTTTTTGTGAATTGTCTCCACTACTTAGTGCCTAAGAACACTTGTGTTTTTTTCTTTGTATATATAATAATCATAGTCAATAGGTACATGGACATCTCTTTTCATTTATTTAATTAGAGTTTTCTCTGCCGCTCAGTGCTCATCCTTCACTTTTTTATTGTCTTGGATATTCAGGCACAAATACAAGAAAAGCACAATTTGCTCATGTGGGTAAATTATTATTAAACAAAGTATGGAAATCAGTAGCATAAAAAATGGCCAACTTGCAAGACAACTTGCAAGTGTACAGAGGCTAAATATAGTATTGCTCATAGCCAGGTACACAAATGCAATTTTTTTATGCACAAGGTGTGCCAGTGTGATTGTGGCTGGCACATGCCTGAACACATTCCTTGGTGCACATGGAGCTTTCTCCTTTGTATTTGTCAGGAATAGACCGTTCCACTATTATCATGTGGGTCTACATTATATATCACCCTTACGCTTCTATATTATTACGGATTATCAGATACACAACATATATTTTTGGTCAGGAAGGAAAAGGTGTTATGCTAAACTAATAGACGTGTAATTCTAACAAAACTACGTCCAAACAAATCTGTAGTACATAAAAAAAGCAGTGAAAGAGGTCTGTCTTCTTCACATTTAAAAAGAGAACCGTCTTCTTCTCTGTTTAACTTATATAACCAAACTGCAATATTATCAACATACATTTTGAACTGTTTGTCAAAAACAAAATTATATGGACTGAAGAGTAATAGTTTATTGTTGAAAAAAATGGACGTTCTAGGTTGCTGGAGGTCTGAAGTAGCCAATCACAAAATTCATGGCACACATTAGGGCAGGCATGTCAAATTGCAGCTCCCCCATCTGTTGGAAAACTATATTTCCCATATTGCACTGCCAGCCTGCTTAGCTGACAAAGTATTACAGAATATGTAGGTGATCTTTAGCTGGAGATCCACAGTTTGACACTAGTGCTACATGGTATGAGCAGACTGAACAGAACAACATTGGAGCTTAATTATGTTAGGCACACTGTTATATCAGCACAGCTAAACATTGCCTTCTAATATTATAAGTATGAAAACACCAAATATAACATTCACTGCAATGTAACAAGACAAAATGTTTGGCATGTTTTTAAATACCATACTTAAAGATTTTATTAAGTAATATCTGGAAGTATTACTATAAAGAGAGGGTAGTGGATGTATGGAAAAGCCTTCCAGCGGAAGTGGTAGAGGTAAACACAGTCAAGGAGTTTAACCCCTTAGTGACAAGACATTTTCACCTTGACTTTCCCTTGGTGACAATGGCTGTTTTGACATTTCTGGGGTGTTTGTGTTTAGCTGCAATTTTATTCTTTCTCACATACAGTACCCACACAAATTATATGTTGTTTTTATCGTCATAAGAAGGGCTTTCATTAGATACCATTATGTTCATCATATCTTATAATTTACTACAAAAAAAATCATAAAACTTGATGAAAAATTTTAAAAAACCCACTTTTTCGAACTTTGACCTAAAATATAATTTACACACATAAAATCATTAAAAAAGACCCCGTCTAAATAGTTTCTAAATGTTGTCCCGAGTTCAGAAATATGAATGTTTCCATATTTTTCGGTATTTTTTTGCGAGTTATGGGGCAAAACCAAAAATAGTGTTTTTTGTTTTTTTCCTATATTGAACTTTTGACCCCATCCCGAACCCAAAATTTAACCCTAACACTAAATTTAACCCCAACTCTAATCCTTATTATATCCTTTAATATGTTTTAATTTTAATTAAATTTTAACCCTATCCCTTATGCTAAAAATTATTTAATTTTAACCCTATAGGCTAATCTAACTATATAACCAGTTTTTAATTAATTAAATATTTATTTAAAATGTTTTCCATTGGTATGCTACTTAACTACCACTAGGGGCAGTCAAGTAGCATATTCAGAGCGACGGAAGTTAAGTTACTTTCACTTCCGAAGCTCAGACTGGCAGAGGGCTTAGCCATATTGACGGAGCAGCATGCTCCGCCAATATGGCTCCCACGATCGCTCCGTGGGGCGATCGTGGGTGCCCCAGAGCAGAAATTTTGGTGCTGGATATTGCCTCGACATCGAGGCAATAGACCAGTACAGTTAAAGCGGTTTTTGCGATCGTTGATCGCGAAAACCGCTTGATTCACCACAGGACGTGCCAGGCACGTCCTTTGTCGTTAAGGGAGTTTCTCCCAGGACGTGCCTGACACGTTTAAGGGGTTAAACATGTGTGGGATAGATATAGGATAGGGAACGGGGGACTAGTAAAAGTATTTAGAAAAATACTAGATGGAACGAATGACCGACACATTCTATGTTTCTACACGACAGTTTGAGGACCAGGTCAGATTAGGACAGATGATTTTTAACTGTTTAGAAAATGAGACTAGCAGGGTGAGTCACCACAGGGAGCTCTGGATAAGTGCACCGATGAACACATCTGAGCGTGGGCCTTGCTGCTCAAGAAGCACTGCCAAGTAAATCCTACTTCAACAGTCTGTGCAAATAAAGTTACAGGATCTGCACAACCTTGCCTCACGTGAACTGTATGTGATGTGGTGCCAGTTCTCCACACACAAAGTAACAGAAGCATCAAAGTTATCAAGCCTGATGTTATCACAGGATTACAATAATAACCTTGTACAAAGTTTACACAGACAGGCATTCAGAGACAGGCAAAAACTGTGCATGGTGAATTTGGCCCAGACCAAATTGAGCAAAACAAAATGCATTCTCATAGCTTTCAACATTTCACTGCCCCAGCCTTTTAGTAATATGTGGAACTTTTCTGTTACCCCTACAAATCTCCCTCCTTCACAGAGCTGTCCCATGAAAGGGGAGATTAGCAGGGCACAGGGACAATGTAGTCTCGATTGCTTAAAATGGTTTGTGTTAGGAGCGCTTTATTTCTCACTAAAAAAGATTTGGCAGAAAATGGCAGAAATGCAGTATAAAGTAAGAACCTTTGCAAAATAAACTAATAAAAAAAAAGATAAAACAAAGTTAGTTTGCTGCATGAAGTGTCCTTTTAATGAGAATAAAAGATTGGTTCAGGAAGTGGGAGAATGCGGTGATATGGAAGGTAATTGCTTACAGTCCCATATATATATATTGAGTTTTTAGGGTACATTATCGTATAGTATTTTCTTATTAATCATCAGTCAGTGAAGTAGCCATTTATTAATCATAGGTTTTAATCACTAATAAAAATTGAAACAGCTAAAGTTGTGTTAGGCCTCTTTGGTTTACACAACGATAATATGTCTGGTGCTAGAGAGATGGAATAATTCATATATGTCCAGCGCAGCATTTAATGTGATAATTATATTATATACATTTACTTACTATGAGAAATTAAATCCAGTTGTCAAACGTCTTAGTAGTTCATCCAATTTTTTCTATATTCACTAATGCATTAATTCACATTGTGGGTTCCCTGGGAGTTAATTATTACTAATAGCGAGATAATGATCTTCCCCTTAACTGGCGGCAACTGTTTCCCATACAATATCTTAACTAGCAGCTAAGAGCAATATAAAAAATAATTAGAGTGCAGGTACAAACTCTAAGTGGAGTGCTGTGAGATTTAAACATAGAATCATGGTAATGTTATTTAATTCAAGGTGAAACTATATCACTGCAACAAAACTGAGTAGGTGGAAGGAGGCGTATCATTTATTGGTTACATGACTTTCCAGCTCATGGGATCATAAAGAGATAAGATGGGAAAATATTGTAAAATGGATTAAACAAAAGGTTTCATTAAGGATACTAGACATACATTAATGAAGATTAAATAATGAGAAATATGTAAAACCAGTAACCTTGGCATTGTTTTATATGGATACATTAATAACCCATGTACAGCAGATACATGTGGGTTAGGGTCCTGTAGCCACCTACCATTGAACTGCTGCTACACTGAGACTGCTGTTTTTTTTACCAGTGTGGTGCTAGTTGTACCATTTAATGTATTCAAATTATCTTCATCTACTAAGTTGTTTTATGGATGGGCAAACATGATTAAAATGCAATTTATCTAATAATAGCAGATACATGTGTACTGGCCATGCTTATATTACTGTCTATATGCATTTAACTCTATATATGTTAAAGATTCCAACTTTTAGTGCTATTTAATTTTTCCTCTACAAACTATGCTATTTTCTAAGCATTGGTGAAGCTATCCTAGGCCACAACCAGGGCCAGCCTTAAGTGTCTGTCTCCTCTCCCTCCTCAATCCTGTCTCTCTCCTCTCCCTTTCCATGTCTGTCTGTCTGTCTCTCCTCCTCCTCCTCCTCCTCCCCCATATTGGGTTTCTCCCCCATATCTATTATCTCTTCATCCCCTCCCTTACATCTGCTCTCTCTCCTCCTCCTTCCCATATCAGTTCTCTCTCCTCCTCCCCCATATCAGTTCGCTCTCCCCCTCCTCCCCCATATCTGTTCCCTCTCTTCCTCCCCTCATGTCTGTTATCTCTCTTCCCCCATATTTGTTCTCACTCCTCCTCCCCCATATCTGTTCTCTCTTCCTCCCCCATATCAGTCCTCCCCTCATATTTTTCATTCCTTGTTACTTATGTTCCTTATGTCTGTCTGTCTCTCCTCCTTCCCCCATATCTGTTATCTCTCCTCCTCCCCATATCTGTTATCTCTCCTCCTCCCCATATCTGTTATCTCTGCTCCTTCCCACATATCTGTTCTCACTCCTCCTCCCCCATATCTGTTCTCACTCCTCCTCCTTCCATATCTGTTCTCACTCCTCCTCCCCATATCTATTATCTCTCCTCCTTCCCCCATGTAGGTTTTCTCTCCTCCTTCCCCCATATCTGTTCTCTCTTCCTCTCCCATGTCATTTATCACCCCATATCAGTCTCCCCCCCCCCCCCCCCCCCCCCATATGTTTCATTCCTTGTTCCTTATGTTAAAGCTTGACATGTTTAGTTCCAGGTACTGGCCTAGCTACTTCATGTTGTCTTTGTAGGAACTTCTCACGCTCCATTATGCCTAGCTGACACACACATGCAAAGTTCATGTTTTCAATATAGTATAGTTGAAGTCATAATTGTCTTGGAGTTTACACACATTATAAACTTGGCCTAGCTGCAAGCCTCTTCACAGTTCACACGAGTGAACTGAACAACAGTTTGTGTTACAAACAGTCTGAAATAACTACTAAGTTTGTACATGACAATTTCCCTATTGGTGTTTCTCTGTAATAAATGGCATATGGATGAATAGAAGGAAAGAAAAAAAACAATAACTTAACCAATCTCTAGATCATCTTTCAGGCTTTTGAAATATGAGTATTGCTGAGTAGCAATGAAAGAGTGCGTCTGTAGTTGCGTTAACTTACAAAAGAATAAGGCAATGAATTCTTCAGTGGACTTGACAAGTGTTTCAAGTGAGCATATCTGTGATGTAATCCACTATTTGACGGTAACATGTTCAATGACATTCCCTCATTGTACATTTACTAATATGTTCTTTATATTATTAGATCCTGTGCATTCACCACATTGTTGTAACAAGCATTGTAATTTGACAGTAAGTGGATAATAATATCCTGGTCTTCCGTTAGTTTATTTCATTTGCACCCACCCATTAACAATTTCCCATTCTGATCTAAAGTGTAAACGCATACAGTGTTTATACCCCTTGCTCCCACAAGAACACATTGTTTAGGACACACAAAGACTGCCTGTTTTGCACCACCTATTCTAACTGCTATAAAGTCATATGACAGGCATAAATGTATGTGCTGCCGCTACACTGTATAACTGGTTGCCAACCCATTGCACTGTTGAGCTGCATTTTAAATAATGCATGGTTTTAAATATTTTTCTGGAAGTGAGTAATAGTAATCAAATAGTGCACCATCTAATATCAGTACAAAACACTATTATAAGTAAGTTAATGTGGTATATAGAAATACTGCAAGGCTTGCCAGGTTACATATTACATACTTACAATGTTTCATAGTTATTTAATTAACTGTAAAAACATCAAGTCCCTACTTTTTAACCTTTCCAAAAACCTACATCTCTCCATGCAGTAAATGGTCAATTTAAAATCAAAACTAAAAAAAAGAGATTGTGTATAATTTTTACTCCAAAGGCAATCACAATACATGTGAGATTAGGGGTATCCATGTTTTATCTGAAGTGGGTCACATGATCAGAAATGCCTATGTGCATTGGGCCACAATATGAATGATGACGAATAACTTGGCAGCTATAGAACAATGTTTGGTTGATTAACAGTGGCCCTCGAAAAACAGTTTAGATCAACTGTAGTCAAATAAAACCATGCATTTATAGGGCTATTGAGAATATGAGTAGTTAAGTCAGGTAGGTCGCACCTTGCTGTCCAGTGAGTCGCACAGCATCACAGCCGAGGCTCAGGGGGTATAAAACGTCATATGCTGTGCATGTGGGAGCTTAGAGCTCCTAGACTTGAAAAGAGCTCAGTGCTGGGCTTAAAGGTCGTTATTTTTTGGTGGATTATACTCCCTTTAACGGTGTGCTGAGCAGGGCCGATCCTGGGCGGGTGCACGGGGTGCACCGCGCCCAGGCGCACGGGTGGAGAGGCGCTGAAGCAGGGAGCTCTCTCCCTGCCGTCCTCCTCCTTGTTCAAGCAAGCACAGCGCGACGGGTGCAAGCTCCGCCCCCGTCGCGTTCTGTGATTGGCTGCTGCCGGGAGGAGGACGTTCTCTAGAGTATCTGCCAAGACACCATAGAGAACATCCTCCTCCATGCAGGCAATCACAGAACGGGACGGGGGCGGAGCTTTCCCCCGTTGCTCTGTGCTTGGACTAACAAGAAGGAGGAGGTAATAACAGTTGGGGGGGGGTTTGGGGGGTGTTAAAATATAAAATAAAAAAAGAAAGAAAGTGTGGAAGTGTCTGTGAATGTGTATAAGTGTGTCAATGTGTATAACTGTGTGTGTAAGTGTTTGTGTATGTGTGTGTCAATGTGTATAACTATGTGTGTGTTACTGTCTGTGTAAATGTTTGTGTATGTGTATAAGTGTGTATGTGTGTGTCAATGTGTATAACTATGTGTGTGTTACTGTCTGTGTAAGTGTGTGTACATGAGTGTCAAGTGTGCAAGTGTATCCTATGTCTAAGTGTGTAAAGGTGGCTGTGTTTGTGTGACTGTGTGTATTTTTGTATGACTGTGTGTATTTATGTATGTGTGTATAAGGGTGTCTGTGTAAATGTATGTCTGTGAGGGTGACTAAGTGTGTAATTGTGTTTGTGTGACTGTGTGTATTTATGTATGACTGTGTGTATTTATGTATGTGTGTGACAGTGTGTATAAGGGTGTTTGTGTAAATGTATGTCTGTGAGGGTGACTAAGTGTGTAAATGTGTTTGTGTGACTGTGTGTGTTTATGTATGACTGTGTGTACAAGAGGCCAGCATGGAGAACAGAAAGATAGAGATGGAAAAAGTTATAAGGGATGAGGGGAGAGACAGACATGGGGTATGAGTGGAGAGAGAGAGAGACAGACATGGGGTATGAGTGGCGAGAGAGAGACAGACATGGGGTATGAGTGGAGAGAGAGACAGACATGGGGTATGAGTGGCGAGAGAGACAGACATGGGGTATGAGTGGCGAGAGAGACAGACATGGGGTATGAGTGGAGAGAGACAGACCGACATGGAGCATGAATGGAGAGAGAGACAGGGACATGGAGCATGAGTGGAGAGAGAGACAGACATGAGGGAATGGGGAGAGAGAGACAGACATGAGGGTACGGGGGGAGAGAGAGACAGACATGAGGGAATGGGGAGAAAGAGACAGACATGAGGGTATGGGGAAGAGACAGACAGACACAAGGGTATGGGGAGAGATAGACAGGAGGGTACGGGGAGAGACAGACAGACATGAGGGTATGGGGAGAGACAGACAGACATGAGGGTATGGGGAGAGAGAGAGACACGTGAGTGACTGACTTGGTGGAATATTATTTATCACTCCTTATGTACTTCTTTTCCAATGATGCTCAGCCAGACAAATGAGAGACTTTGGCTGGTTGGGAATCATGGGAACGGTAGTTAAAACTCATTTTGCTAGCCAGCAAAAAGTCTCCCATGTTGCTGGCTGAGCATCATAGAAATAAATAAAACCACTACACAGTATTATGGCAAAATATATATCTTTATTTAAAATAAACGTTGGTCCTTTACATTAAAATACAGTTTTCTCTCTCCCCAATATTGAAATGGGCATGTCTGGAACAGAAATGTCTAAAGGGGAGGAGTTCATAATATAGCCACGCCCACCCTTGGGCGCCAAAGGAAAACCTGCACCCAGGCGCCCGTGACCCTAGGATCGGCCCTGGTGCTGAGTCTCCTGTGTTTTCTATTAGCTTAGAGCCCTATGCCCAATGGCAAGCTGCCGGGTCGGATGCGACTGAAAAGATGGAGGAAATGGAAGCTTCCTGCCCATGCAGCAAGCTCTGCTGGGGAGGGATATATGGTAAGAAAGTGAATGTCTTCATTTAAAAAAAAAAAAACACTGCCAAATTTAGGTAAATATAAGCCTTTGTTTTATTTCATATAGAAAAAAATCACTACAGTTGTACTTTAATTGAGTGAATCCAGCAAACTACGTTTTCTAAAGAATCCCCAACCACTTTCTTTTATGAAAAATAAATGATTTATTTGCTAACATCCAAGTTAAAGCTTGTAGGAGGTTGGGTGAACGAGCTAGCAAAAGTAGTGAATTTACAATTCAGCAACAACTTCTGTTTTCCTCTCTGTTCTGGAGCTCTAAGAAAACCAAGCTTGAGTTTCTGTCATGTTTCCATACAGTGCAGTAACAAGCTCTTTTTGCTGCTTAAGCAAGAATGTAAAAGTGTGCACCTCCACTGCAAATAAACAGTCATAGCACTTATTTTTCTGTTAAAAAAAAGGAAAATAGGTACACCAATAAAAAGTAAATTAAAGATATCTGCTGCCCCATATCTACCGCTGTCCCACAAATCCTTCACTGTCCCAAAAGTGCATTAACTGCACCTTATTGAGCACCAGACGGAGCTGTGTGGGCAGCTTTAGTACTGTGTATTTGAAAGAGATCATCTCCAAGCACTTACCAATTTTGAGAATAGACCCAGGTTATCGTGTGGTCTTAGAAAAAGGTGTGCGATTTGCACACCGAAAGGCACCCACTTTAAAAAATATTCTATCTCCAAGTCATTTCTCTTCAAAAATTCCTGGAGCAAAACACACACCCCAAACCTGGTTATCCTCTACAGGCACATACCCATGTGGCCATAACATTTGCATGACCTGCAGACACGTAGAGAAAAAGGATCAATTAATTTCTAAAGCAAACGGTAGGGTGTACCAGATTAGGGAGCATTCAGACTGTTGCACATCATCAGTTATATATGTTGTTTCTTGCGGAAAATGTGGCCAGCAATATGTTGGCCGCACTGTCCGTGAACTGAAATGTAGGGTGAGAGAACATCTGCTAGATATCAAAAAAGGCACCAACACCCCAGTGGCAAAACATTTTTCCCTCTGTAATAATGGCAATCTCAAATATTTCTCTGTCTCTATTATTGAGAGGATCAGGAGGGGACCTAGAGGAGGTAACACACATAGACTTCTGTGCCAGAGGGAGGTTTTTTGGATTTTTAACCTCGGCACTAGAAGGCCAGAGGGTTTAAATACAGAGTACGACATCACTCACTTCTTTTGATCCACCATATACTATAGTAATTATTATTGCTTCAACAGGTCTCTATATATTTTTCTCCTCCTCACACTTTTGGTCTATATAATTTCACATTAGAACCATCGCTTATACAGATAAAAAAAGTATTTTGCAGCTACTAATTTTTCAGGTATATTTCATACGTTATTATTACTTTATAACTGTCAGAATATTTATGACCCTATTTTTTGAACCAGGGTGATATATGTGTTTTTACATATATTTATTATCTATGAAGTTTATTGTACCGGTTCACTATATTTTCTGGTCTAGGACGGTATTACATTTGTAACGTATATTACATTTATGTAGCTGCATATATATTTTTTAATGCATATGTTATCTAGCAATTCATGTATCAGCATGTACACACTATTTTGTTAAGAACTTGATTATGCTATATTTTTTAATATATATTTTTTCATATTTTATCACATATGTATTATTGCACATGTCCACTTTTTTATTCATCTTTTATGTATATCACTTAAGGGTTAACATCTTCACCTATTTACCTGTGTTTTTCAGCCACTCCCTTTTTTACTAAAGCAATTAAGTTGACCTTTAATTTGATTGGTTCCCATGTATTTATATATGTTGACTGTTATTTCATTTGCTCACTTATGATTAAGCGTGTTAAGCACGCGAAACGCGTCGTGTTTCTCCCCTCTTTTTGCCATGCACATTATATTTATTTGCTGTATTATTCCTCTTTTTTGCCATTAAAATAACCTTTTTTCACTGGAATCCGGAGTGCAACTTTCCTTTTTCTCCCAGCTGCTTTGAAAGTACCAGACCTCAGTCAGCGCTGACTTTTGATCCCTGCACATAGTGATGACTCAGAAGCTGTTCTTAAAGCCAAGAGGGATGGAGAAAGGGTAAAAGACATATCCAACATATATGGGAGTGTGAGGAGCTCTCAAGTCTCAGGTAAGTATATTTAAGCATTTTAGTGTTCATTGACATGATATACAAAGTGTATGCATTTAAACCATATTGGCATAAAATATAAAGTGTATGCATTTAAACCATATTGGCATGAGATATAAAGTGTATGCATTTAAACCTAATTGGCTTAATGTACAAAGTTTATGAATTTACTACTCATTGGCATGATATATAAAGTGTATGCATTTCAACCTCCTTTGCATGATTTATAAAGTGTATGCATTTAAAACTCACTGGCATCATATACAAAGTTTATGAATGTACTGCTCATAGGCATGATATATAAAGTGAATGTATTTAAACCTCATAGGCATGATATATAAAGTGTATGCATTTAAACCTCATTGGCTGGATATATAAAGTGTATGCATTCAAACCTAATTGAAATGGTATATAAAGTGATTCATAAAAGAAATCATTTTAATTCTATTGTAATTATCATGATATAACATAATGTATGCAGGTAAGTGTTGGTGGGCATGGTTTTAGTGGTGGTGTGCTCCTTCCTTCTTTTGCAATGTACTAAACATTTAACACTCAAATAGTTTTTTTTTAGTTTTTTTTATTATAAACATATAAAAATACAATCATACAGAAAGATAAACCAGTACATAAAGTTTCATTGATCGATGGAGAAAAAAGGTATTAGGACTGGATTATTTAAAGATTAGAAGTGACAATATTCCAGATAATACATAAATAGTATACAGTACATATACATATGCAATTAAAAACGTACAAGTGGGGACGCTGTGCCAAAAACCCGCCAGGGGCCGCAGTGGAGGGGGACATGTCGAGATTTTAATGGTAGTGAGAGGGGAAGGAGAGGGGCGAAAGTATCCAAGGTCCGATGACCCTAATGCGTCTATGCCCAGGGTCAAGGTTAGGGTTAGGTAGTATAGTCATTTATCCACTTTCTCTCTCAAATAGTAAATATGAGTAAATTGTGAATCAAAACAGGCATGTTTGTGAATATTTTTTATTTGAACTTGCTAAAAGCTGGTGTCATTTTCACATGCAGAATCAGAATAATTTTTCAGAAAATATTCAAAAAAAGTAATTCGTGTGCACGAATATATACTGGAAATATGTTACTGCAAGAGGAAAAATTCACTCTAAATAAACAGTTTTTAAAAAAAAAGCGAAACTAAAACAGGGCAAAATGTTACAAATACTTGCTACTTGATCATTTTTTACCTATTTTTTCACCACTGAGCTTGTTTAGCACATAGAGGGAGACAACAACTACAAAAATACACTGAGGTCCAGCAATGCAAGATGTAAAGGTGCAGAAAGCTGATCTAACACAGATTCTGTTCTGTACTTATGGTTTAAACCAGGCACTCTGTGAATAAAAAAAAAAATCATACAACACACTATTTGTTCTATGAATTGCAGAGTAAGATTAAATAATTTCAATTTGAGGGAGACTCAACATAGGATTTGACCTCAGGAATTATATCGTTGAAAAGAAAATCCCTGAGTTGAAAGAAATGATGAGTGAAGATATTAAGGCATTAAAAACTGGCAATTTAAATACAGTGGTTGAGGCTCACACGTGAGTCATTAATCTGCCTCATCATTTTGGGATTACAAATAATTTCGAAGATTTAGATGTCTGCTATTTTTCTGTCTGAGACATTGTTCAAACTGCTATCACTGCATGAACCTTTATTTTAGCAAAGCAATATATACTTTTATTTATAAACACAATTGATCCACTGGCCAACTGTGCTTTCTACAATAATGCATTATCTTTTACAAACTACATATGCACCAGCAACTTTAAATCATGTAGGTTATGAATATGTTGTTTTACCAGGGTATATATTTTGAGATTCCTCTCATTTTCCCTCATGGCTTCACTGTAGACAGATGACACCACAATTAATATGAACAGGTTGTCAGCCAAACCTGTCACAACTGTGTCAAATTAATAGTACTTAAAGGTTCAAAAGTGGATCCCTGAAAACGTTCTATTCTTCAATACTGACAAAATGGTAGCCATGTTGTTTGGGACAAATCCTAAAATATTTGGAGACTAGAAAAAAATACAAAAAACGATCCACCCATTTTGTTAGCACAAATGTTTCAAATAAGAGAAACATGTTTTAAACAGGTATTTCCTGGTTATGACATCACCTTGTGGCGTGAAATGGAACCATTTGAAATGGAAAATGTATGATTTGCATATCAAGTCATAAAGTGATATCATAAACATGCAACATCACAAACACATTGAAAACATATTTTAATATTGTCAGCACCGCCATTAGAAATGTTGGGGCCCTCTACCAGCTAAATGGTCTTGACCCCAATAAAAACTATATTTATAGATGTACATGGTGGTTAAAGCAGTTCAGTGGCCCAGTGAAGCCCATGGCCTACACAAAAGCCCAACTTTAGGTGTGGCTATTACAAGTCCTCATAAGCAAGCTCACCAATAATTCTGCTTCTGCAATAGCACTTCAATGAGAATCAGATACCACATATATATGGTTCTCATATAGACTATCATCGTCTGGTGCTCTACCTGAGCAAGAAAGAAAAACATAATCATAGAAAAAAGGATCCAATCCAGGTGCTGAAAAAGAAATATCAGATAAGGTGCTAATGTATATAACCCTACATGGTTTAAATGGGTGAAAAACAAGTTATATAGCCTGCCTAAAAGTATTAAAAATAACATTCATTGACACCTGATGTCTAATTAAATATAATCTGATTTAAATGGTGTAAATTCCCCATATCTGACAGTGCATGATAACAGAACTGTACAGCCCCATGTCAACAGGTAGGAGCCAAAGATAATAGTCAATGTTTTATTATTTTTCCAAAGCACTGAAGTAGAAAGACTGAAATGTGAAACCTGTGATACACTGGAACAACACGTGGGGAAGGTAATTATGGACATTTTCCAAGATAAACGTTCATGGTATTGAAAAAACTATAATTCGTTAATTAATTATAGTGCTAAAGATATAATTTGGAAAGTATACGTGCGCGATTTTTATTTAAATAATCCCACTGGCAGGTGGGTTTCAACATTTTACTTACGGCGTGATATACTGAAAGCTGAAATAAGGAAAATAATTGTTAAAACATCCAATAAATCCATACATGATGGCTGAAAAAAAAAATATTTATACAAAGATCTATGCCCGCCTCTTTATCCAAAAAGAAACATAGAAGTAATTCTGTGCATTTATAACATATAAATAGTGTTATTTCTACTTCCTATCATGCCTTGTCATCACTCAACATAGTGCTCAATGTACACAATATCACCTCTCTGTGAGACAGTGCTCAGAACATAAATTATACACTTAAAGGATAACTCCAAATTGCAAAGTAAAATTATTAATTAATAGCAAAGTTAATATATACACACTGGTAACGCAATGCATTATAACACAGTTCATTCCCGCTAGTATCTCAAGGTGAGACCATGGATCCTCAGGGCTGACCTGTTTATATATATATACTTATAATATATATGTGTGTGTATATTTATATATTGATATAAATATATGTATGTGTGTGTGTGTGTATGTGTGTGTGTGCACCACCATGATGCTATCATCATACATACCCAGTGATCCCCGTTTATCGTTAATGGTGAGATCTCTGGTCAAGTCTGTCTCTGAGCATTCATAAGAATCTACAACAAATAATGTGTAGTATATTAAATAAATGCTGATCCTTGCCCCCCTCATGGATCAACTCACTCGGGTCACAGTCCAAGAACCGGCTCTGGTATATACAGGCTTTGGAACTTCAGTCACAATCCAATTAGGTAGTTACCACAGATTTACTTGAGTAGTATTTTGAGATAAGTATTCCTGCGCAGCACTCTTTTTTTCACTTTTATGTTTTATGCGTTTTTTGTGGTAAACAATAGTGTCTGCTGCACCATATAATTGTACAATACTTTAATACATATTACACACTATTTGACACCTCTTTTCTCACATTTGCATATGAATCTGCAGACCTGGGGCTGGTGGGGCATCATGGGAACGTTACATGATTTTGAACTACAGTTCCCACAATGCCCAGTTAGCCATAACTCTTGCATAATGCTGGCTGAGGAGGTTAGACCTGAGCAGCAATAAATATTATGAATACTGGGAGCCATGTCTGGTCAGCTATATGCTGATGGAAGTTGCTATACCACTAAGATGGCCGAGATGGGATAGCTTCTTATAGGCAAAACTTATTTTTGGAGAGAAATTGCTACAACAGAAGAATCGTAAAATATAACATCTTACGGTGTACAGCAGGTAAGGTCCAGAGCTTACCCAAATATAGAGTAAAGTAATCCAAGGAGGAAGATCAGCTTCAATGGAACAAATATCAGCACACTGATAGTGTATTAAAAAATCCAATGTATTCCATCGAAAAATGTAAAAATGATCCAAGGCTTGTATCAAAAACACACATACTCCAGTAGTCAGGTATGAGAGATTTAATCATCATATCCACATAACCTAACGCGTTTCCTACCCTTAGAAAGTAGAGGGGGTACTTTTTGGCCCAGGTAGGCAATCCATGCACCTGCTTTGTATTCCATTCTAGTTAGAATTTAACTCAATTGTAAGTATCTTCTGGATCAGTTTGTTTGAACTTGTGTAATTGTGTTTGGAACCCTTTTTAAATTCTGCACCAAGTGCTGCATTCATTGTTGGCACTATAGAAATAACCATTAAAGTAATGTAATTCTCCTAAAAGCAAGAAATTCATGCAAATCACAAACCTTCAAAATCCTGTTCACTCATCTTTAATGCTAAAATGTGAATAAGTATTTCCGCGGCCTAGAAAGATTAATATGTATCGATTCTGCACAAGATGGGAGAATAAACATAATTCTTGATGTTACAATACAACAGTAAAACATCAGATTAAATTATTTATACATAAACATATTACAATTTCAAGTCTGTTTCTTTTTCTTTCCAAGCATTGCTATGCAATAAAACCTTTACAGTGAAACGTTTTAAATGACGTTCTAATGTTTCGGATGCATTTGTCACTAAGCACAGAAGACTCCAATCAACAAATGATTGATACAGATTGTAAACAGAGCATTAAGCAAATGACGTATGAAATGGTAACATGGTTACGATCCACGTGTTTCCAGCATCTGCACATTACCTGTGATTGTAGTAATTCACTTTTATAGATTGTTTCGAAGCATATCGCTTGTCATAGTAAACAGTTTGCCAGAGCTCTGGTGAAATAGATAAAAATACTCAGCGAACAAGTCATTCTGCTACATGCAAGTGCCAAAAACAGTGAGACTGGTGAGTTTTAGTTTTAACCAGTTTACAACAATGGAATTGCCAGGTACGTCACAGAAAAACAGTCCGCAGTATACCACGATCGGGCTGTAAGTGACATGGCTGAGTGCCTTGGATGCTAGGCCCTCCACCTATCTCTGCGAAGGCCCCTTCTGTCACATCCTGTCACCATGACAGCCAATCACAGCGCCTGAATGAGTAGAGCTGTCAAAGCCAGTGTCTAGACAGGTATAAAAGGTTTACCCATGAAGAGGCACTCGAACAAAATAGGTATATGAAATGTATAGAAAAATGTATTAAATTATTAATCAACAAGTGAACATGCAATAATAACATATAAATAACTTACAAAGACATACAATGTATACATAGAGACTCTGTCGATAGAGTAGAAAAAATGAGCTCACAAATTGGCTGGTAGTACTTGGATTGGACAAAATAATTATGCCATTCACCAATAAAAGACCCAGTTTGGGTGATGCAGAACAAAAAATAACATTGTTCGCAGATGATATTATATTGACAATATCTAATCCTAATCATTCAATACCAGTAATTCTCAAGTGTATAGAAGAATATAGTAGGCATTCTAACTATAAAATAAATATGATGAAAACACAGGTGATTTATTGCCATCTCTCCCCAGACCAGAAACAGAATTTGGAATCTAAATATAATTTTTTTTATGGACTAACGATTATATATCATATTTAGGAATTAAAATAAACTTTATGATCGATACATGGATCGAAAAAAACTATTTAGAATTATATCGAGAGCTATCTTCCTTTTTGATGTCCCCAAAAATATCCTAAACTTATTTCAGAAACTTTTTGTTTCATATGTGTGGGGCGGTGAGAGAACGAGAATTACGATAAAAGGGAGGTCTCTCGTTCCCAGATGTGTCATTTTAGCACGATACAATAATGTTTTCACACTTTATGCAATGGGGAAATCCCAACTGTAATATAAAAATGTGGTATACTTTTTCTTACAATGTGTAACAACATCGATCCCTCATGCTTATTTTGGTTGGACAGGACTAGTTTCAGGAGGCTAAATATTGACAATAAAGTTATAGAACAAGTCTTTCTCTCCATTGGTCCAATTAAAGACCAGCTATATATTAAGGACTGTATTTATAAAGAAGCCTCTCTTTACTCTTAGGACCCATGACCTTAATTTGAGATGATGGTCTGAGCTGGGTATTCTAAAAGTGTCCGATGTAATCAACAAATCTAGGCTTTGCTCCTTCTCCCAACTTTCCACACCTCTGAAACCTTTACATATATAAGAGTGATTAGTTTATTAGGGGAATTCATTAATACTGATGAAGACCCTCTGGAGAAACTATATAATAGTTACCTTTCAAAATGAACATCAAAAGTTAGAAATATTATAGCTGCTAATGTTGAGGATGGGAAATTAAACAACGTCATTAAATGGGAAATAGACATGGAAGAAACTTTTCCAACTCAGGAACGGTTAAGATCCTTTGAAAATATTAGGAAAAATATCCATTGTATTAATATTCAAGAAAACTATGTAAAAATACTACACAGATGATATATGGTTCCAACAAAGTTGTGCAAATTTGAGGCTCAAACCTCAAACTTAATTTATTTTTATCCTAATTGCTTCTTTCTTTTGGCTGTTGCTCCTCTTTTTTTTAACCTTTAATACTAAAGTAAATCTTTAATCCCTGTGAACCTTTCTATAAACAGTAAGAAAAAGAACATTAAATACAACGGTTTCACAAAACCTAAATAATCAAAGTTCAGGAACAATTTGCTTAATATACATTTACTGTAACGGCAAAGTCAAAGGTCAGTAGGACAAATATCATAGTAACGTTGCCACTCTGAAGTTATTTTCATGAAGTCTTTTACAATTAGCTCTTTGTTACAGGCATTTCATTTTTATAAGATTCTCACCATCAAATAACAATGCAAGTTTAGAGAATCGCTTAAATTATTAATCAGACAACAAAGGCAAAATAAACTTATACTTATTATATTCCGTCCCTGTTGGGACATAAGGTGGCAACAAACATTTCCCATTTGAACCTACCTGGTTCTATATGCTGTGCCTTGCCCCATTGTAACCCATCGCCATCAGATTTGTCATTTCAGTCTTCCATTGCCTGGTAGATTTCACCTTTGGGCTCCTCACCAGTATGTATGTTCTATACGCATCCTCTTTAATGACAAATGACTTCCCATGCTGTCATCACAACCTGGGCATCTTACCCAAACAAACTTGTATGCACAGAAATGGCTGACACATGTTAACTTGTGTAGAAGCGAGGATCCCTATAGGTTTGGAAGCTATCTTTGCTTCTATAGGTGCCAGACAGGCAGTACAGCCACAGAGTGCTGTATAAATAAAAGGAGAGTACACTATAAAGAAGACAATATTTGTATGTGTCTAAAGCAGGTTCTAGGTAATTTCCAACGTCCTTTTGTCATAAATACAGTGTTTTAGCTGCACTTAAACATTATATAATTAAATGGCCTCTTGTCCTGCATTCTACGAAGCGATAATGATAATCTAAGACAAGTCATCCTGATTTCCAAGAATCTCATAAAGGTAATTATCTAGTATCAGTCAGGCAGGATTTTCTCTTTTATACTGCTCCTCTGCTGTACGCTTCACGAACCCTGAACTGAAAGTAGCTACCATACATGAAAATAAACATGAAGTAGGAGCATGGGAAAGTGAACTGAACTTAAATAGAAAAAGAGACACTCAAGATCCTTTGGAACAGGGCTGTCTAGTTTTTTTCCTAAAAGTGGGCCTCATGTTCAGAGGTTTTGGAGCAAGTGTTTCTAAGCAACATTATTTTGTTATAGTTAATAATGGAGCAATAGATAGAAGCCATCATGTGAGTAGAACAACTTCATTACGTGATATTCTTATTTCTCATTGGCTGGTTCCACAATGAGGCTTCTAGCACTGCCAGATTTCAATAGGCATCAGTTTACTGTCGGTAATTTCATTTTTATTTATTTATTTATTTAGACAGTGTTTTACCAGGAAGAATACATTGAGATTTCTCTCGTTTTCAAGTATGTCCTGGGGACCCAGTCCATAATGGAGTTACACAGAGTTACACATTTCACAGTAGATAAAAAATACATACATACATACATATATTAAACAAATTGGAAGGAGAACATACAGGGTAAATCATTAATGATACAAAAAAGGAACAACATGTACAGGATACGAAGCAGTTTGTAAACTAATAAAAGGTACAATCTGTTTTGAGGATTTGGGAGACACTTATTTTCAGGGATTTTAGACTAGATGATGATTTGGTAGAAACAGGAAGGCTATTCCACATATGAGGAGCTCTGAAAGAGAAGCACCTCAACCTGCTTCCTTTTTGAAGTGAGGGATCACTAGTGAAGGGTTGGTGCAGGATCTGAGATTGTGGGATGTGCAGGGAGCATGCCGCTCAGGTAGGTGGGGGAGCATTCCAGAGAAGTGGTTATGCACTAAGCAAGCTAGGTGGAGAGTGCATCTGGAGGCAAGCGTCAGCCAGTTTAACTCTTTTAACATTTTACAGCGATGTGTGTTATAATTGCACTGTAGTGCAAAACGACACAATGTATTGTACATAGTGTCGAGTTTACCGAGATGGGTCTGCGGGGCAGAATCATACACAACATCTCCATAATCTAAGATAGCATTAACATTTGCTGCACAATATGTTTCCTTGCCGTGGAATCTAGGTTAGAATTGTTTCTATATAGAGAGCCGATCCTAGGATATAGCTTTGACATGAGCTTATCAATATGGAGACCAAAAGATAAGTTTGGATCTAGCCACATGCCAAGATACTTATATGAATTTACCTGGGTCAGGTTATAACTGTAAATACATCTCACAATAAGGTGTCCATGGGTGAAATTCTAGTGCATTGCTGGGCCTTAAGTTTGCTTTCAGCCTTATGGGAAGCCAGAAAGATAGAGAATACAAGTCAACTACATACAAAGGAACAATAGATGTGTTTTACATTAAATGCAGATATGCAATACTTTATGCATCAAAAATTAAATTGTTGGGAATTGGAAAGGGAATGTCATATATAAGGCCAAAGTGATCAAGTTGAAAAAATTCAGCTGAATTTGAGAATATTTGTACCTCAGCTAGAGTTCTCCAATTCAGCTGCATTGAGAAGCGTGACATCTGGAATCTATGGTGGCTCAAAGGGCCTAATATACCAACACATTTCCACCTTACAGTCTTCCTCAGGGTATGTGGCTTACAGTACACGGTCACTGTATATTTTGTGGTGGGCGGACACGATACAAAAGACAGTTCGAAGCTGTTATAAGAAATTAATACATATACAATGTGCAATAAAATCATAAATGATAGATGGGATAAAAACTGAATGTATAAAAAATCATAAGAAAAAGGGATGATTTGGTATAAACATAAGCTTTAAAGGATCACTACCACTTACATACGATGTAACTACACCCTGTTCCAAATTATTATGCAAATTATATTTTTCTCATTTACCTAAATAATTGATGTAAATAATAATCAGCATAATTCTCATGTTATCAACTATTAACCCCTTAACGACAGATGACGTGCCAGGCACGTCACGGCAAATCGTGGACTTGCCGACAGGTGACGTGCCTGGCACGTCATGGACTAAACTGAGTAAAGAAAGCGACCAGCGGTCGCTTTCTTTACTCTAACGGTGTTGCTACAATGCCTCTAGGTAGAGGCATTGTGCAACACCCCCCAAATGTGCAGGGGCGCGCTACGATCACTCCACGGAGTGATCGTAGCAGTCATTTAAAAATGGCTGCGCCCACTGCACACATGTGCTTAGAAAGCGAACGATCGTTCGCTTTCTAAGCATCTCCGATGTTGTTAAAGTGCCTCGCCAGCTTCCTTTTTGAAGTGAGGGATCACTAGTGAAGGGTTGGTGCAGGATCTGAGATTGTGGGATGTGCAGGGAGCATGCCGCTCAGGTAGGTGGGGGAGCATTCCAGAGAAGTGGTTATGCACTAAGCAAGCTAGGTGGAGAGTGCATCTGGAGGCAAGCGTCAGCCAGTTTAACTCTTTTAACATTTTACAGCGATGTGTGTTATAATTGCACTGTAGTGCAAAACGACACAATGTATTGTACATAGTGTCGAGTTTACCGAGATGGGTCTGCGGGGCAGAATCATACACAACATCTCCATAATCTAAGATAGCATTAACATTTGCTGCACAATATGTTTCCTTGCCGTGGAATCTAGGTTAGAATTGTTTCTATATAGAGAGCCGATCCTAGGATATAGCTTTGACATGAGCTTATCAATATGGAGACCAAAAGATAAGTTTGGATCTAGCCACATGCCAAGATACTTATATGAATTTACCTGGGTCAGGTTATAACTGTAAATACATCTCACAATAAGGTGTCCATGGGTGAAATTCTAGTGCATTGCTGGGCCTTAAGTTTGCTTTCAGCCTTATGGGAAGCCAGAAAGATAGAGAATACAAGTCAACTACATACAAAGGAACAATAGATGTGTTTTACATTAAATGCAGATATGCAATACTTTATGCATCAAAAATTAAATTGTTGGGAATTGGAAAGGGAATGTCATATATAAGGCCAAAGTGATCAAGTTGAAAAAATTCAGCTGAATTTGAGAATATTTGTACCTCAGCTAGAGTTCTCCAATTCAGCTGCATTGAGAAGCGTGACATCTGGAATCTATGGTGGCTCAAAGGGCCTAATATACCAACACATTTCCACCTTACAGTCTTCCTCAGGGTATGTAGCTTACAGTACACGGTCACTGTATATTTTGTGGTGGGCGGACACGATACAAAAGACAGTTCGAAGCTGTTATAAGAAATTAATACATATACAATGTGCAATAAAATCATAAATGATAGATGGGATAAAAACTGAATGTATAAAAAATCATAAGAAAAAGGGATGATTTGGTATAAACATAAGCTTTAAAGGATCACTACCACTTACATACGATGTAACTACACCCTGTTCCAAATTATTATGCAAATTATATTTTTCTCATTTACCTAAATAATTGATGTAAATAATAATCAGCATAATTCTCATGTTATCAACTATTAACCCCTTAACGACAGATGACGTGCCAGGCACGTCACGGCAAATCGTGGACTTGCCGACAGGTGACGTGCCTGGCACGTCATGGACTAAACTGAGTAAAGAAAGCGACCAGCGGTCGCTTTCTTTACTCTAACGGTGTTGCTACAATGCCTCTAGGTAGAGGCATTGTGCAACACCCCCCAAATGTGCAGGGGCGCGCTACGATCACTCCACGGAGTGATCGTAGCAGCCATTTAAAAATGGCTGCGCCCACTGCACACATGTGCTTAGAAAGCGAACGATCGTTCGCTTTCTAAGCATCTCCGATGTTGTTAAAGTGCCTCGCCAGCGAGGCACTTAACAACACCTTCAGGCTGCCCAGAGCCGATGGTGGTCGCTCTCCTGAGCGACCCCATCGGCTCAGTAGAAGGGAACGCTGCCTGTACAGGCAGCGCTTCCCTTCTAATGGCAAGAGCATCGGAAGTGAAAGTATTTCACTTCCGATGCTCTAGGGGGAGCCAATCGATGCCGGCACAACAGATCTATGTGATCTGTGTGCAGTCATGTATGGTAAGTGCTCTGATGATTGATCTGCCTCCCTCACCTTACTAGTTATAGTAAGGGAGAGAGACAGATCAGATAAAGTAAAAGAATAAAATAAAATAATAAAAAAAATATTTAATTAAATTTTAAACACCAAGGGCTTTTATAAAAGCCATTTAACCCCTTCCCTGCCATTGATCGCTGGGTACGCAGTGATCATACACAGCAGCACATTTTTTTGCTATCTGTGCATTTTTTTAGGGGTTCATTTTTTTTTACTGTAATTCATTACAGTATAAAAAAAGCTCTTTTAAGAGAGATTAACCCCTTTCTTGCTGTAGATCACTGCCTAAGCAGCGATCTGACGCAAATGCAGCAATCTTGCTGCAGAAGCATTTTTAAATTTTTTTTAACTTTTTTTATTACACCCGTCACGTGTTAATTATACCCGCTAGGGGACTACGTTTAACGTAAAAAAAAAATTTTTAGATGTCTGACCGCACTAGGGGATTACGTGTATTCCTTTTGAAGCTGTCTGAACGCGTGTATAGCGATCAGTAACAGCCGATCAGTGGCAAAGGTGGTTTGGTGATTTCTCAGATGAGCATCACCATTCGTCTGGTACGTAAATATTGTTCTGACCCATATGGATCTGCCTCCCTCTCCTCACTTGAGTTTTAGTGAGGGAAAGAGACAGATCTGTATAAAATAATTTTTTAATTGTAATAAATTAAATAAAATGTTAAAAAATTGTGAGTCCCAAGGGCTTTTATAAAAGCCATACCCTTTGTATAGTGTAGTGTATGAACCCCTTCCCTGCCACTGATCACTGCACAGCAGAACATTTTTTCTTGTCTGTGCATTTTTAGGGGTTAATTTTTTTGTACAGTACTACAAAGGCTCTTATAAGAGCTATTAACCCCTTCCTTGCTCTACATGTTCAAATTCCAAGTTTGAAAATCAAAAAGCGCACCTCTCAAATGTAGCCTTTCAACACCCAACAAAGCTGACAAAACTATGCATGGGTGGTATCCCTGTGCTCGGGAGCTGTTGCTGAACATATATTGTGGTATTGTTTGTCAGTGACACATACCGAAATATGTGAATTTGTGTCTAAAGTACAATGTATGTGGCAAAAAATACACAATAAAATGAGTACCACAAACTTTGACAAAGGCTGGTGGTAGAATTGGTGCATGGAAAGTGTTAAAATAACACCATTTAAAATAGCCTAGGGTGTCTTCTTTTACAAAATATATACTTTTGGGGTAAAATACACTGTCCTACTTTAAAAAAAAAGTCCCAAATGAAAGATGGGCTCAGGCTGGCTACACGTCAATATTCCAAGTTGAAAATGCGCACCTTCACAATGTGGCCCTTTTAGCCCCCAAACAACCCAACAAACCTATGCATGGGTGGTATCCCTGTACTCAGGAGATGTTGTTGAACACATATTGGGTTATTGTTTGGCAGTGACACATACCAAAATCTGTGAATTTATGTCTAAAATACAATATTTGTGAAAAAAAAACACACAAGAATTACTACCACAAACTTTGACAAAGGCTGGTGGTAGAATTAGTGCATGGAAAGTGTTAAAATACCACCATCTGAAATAGCGTAGGGTGTCTACTTTAAAAAAATATATGGGTTGATGTGGTAAAATACACTGGCTGGTTTCAAATATGTCCCAAATGGGACATGGGTGCAGGCTGTCTGCATGTAAAAATTTCAAGTTGGAAAACAAAAAACTGCACCTCACAAATTTGGCATTTTAGCCCCCAAACAACCCAACAAACCTATGCATGGGTGGTATCCCTGTACTCAGGAGAAATAGTAGAATCTATTTAGCATGTTTTTCCGATCGCTATTGTCGATGAGGAGAAGTTGTTTCAAATAAAAGTCAGGAAATTTGTGTATTTTTTTTTTTTTTTACCATATTTTTTATTTTTTTTTAATAATATGATAAGATATGATCAAAAATATGGCATCCATAGAAAGCCCTTTTTGTCCCGATAAAAACAATATATAATATGTGTGGGTACTGCAAATGACGAAGAAGAAAATTACTGCTAAACACAAACAGCACAGAAATGTTAAAATAGCCATTGTCCAGAAAGGACAAAAATGTTTCAAAGGCTCTGTCCTTAAGGGGTTAAGAGTACAATTCAAATTGTATTGAACAAACCTCCTAATGATAACAGCATTTTTTTTAAACATAAAAAAACTTACAATGCACTGTTCCAAATTATTATGCACAGTAAGTTTCAAAACACTTTATAGGTTGTAAAGAACTGAAAATTGTCATTTGTTTTGTTTGCAGCATATTTACTGAAATCAAAAGCTTTTTCAGTCAAACTTATAACAACATTTTAACTTTTTACACCTTTTAACAGGTCACGTTACATTTTAACATAGGTCCCCTTATTTGATAGCAGCTTCACAAGTCTTGCATCCATTGAACTTGTGAGTTTCTAGACCGTTTCTACTTGAATTTGTTTGCAAGATGTCAGAATAGCCTCCCAGAGCTGCTGTTTGGATGTAAACTGCCTCCCACACTCATAGATCTTTTGCTTGAGGATGCAGGGGTGGCACACAAAACCAATATATTTCACAAAATGGTGGCGCCCAGTCACACTTGTTTAGTTCCATATTTAATTAAATAAAGTCACATAAATATAATGAAAGATACATCTGAAATCAACAATACAAAGTAAAAAAAGAAAAAAAACCTTTTCATTTTTTGGTGGGAGTGTCCCTAAAAACAGTAATGTAGGTAAAATGGCCATATGAATGTAATATATATGCATAAAATAAAAATAAATGGAAGTGAAAAAAAATAAAAAAGTTAATACATGAAAAATGCAAGTATTTAATGGATTTTGTTGTGGTCCTATATTCTCTCTTTTTTGTCTATGTACTGTACTTTTGTGCACTAATTCAGGAATAATGAATAATGCGTGAGTTCTTATAGCCAGTGAGGAATCCCGCAATTGTTTTCATTACACTGAATCCACTGCCTTACCACAATCTTCGTGTTCGAAGCTAGATTACCTAGGATGAAAGCAATTCTTTGTGTCCTCCCATTTCTAAGCAGATAGGCAAGCCAGGTGTTCCTACCACAAGAGTTGGGAAGGACTCCCCCAAAGTTGGGAAGAAATCACATATGGTTTTTATAATCTGGCCCCAACTGAAAAGGATAAAAAGATTTTTAAAAACCCTGGGGAGATCAGACACTTCCTGCGATGGTGCCATCCAACCATATTGCTCCGTAAGTAGCTAATGGTTGTGCTGCAAAGGCTATAATTAACCATAAAGGATAGTGCTCAGAGGAAGTGGAACATAATGAATAAGCAAGAGAGGTAACTTTGGAATACAGAGTTTAACTTAGTTAAAGAACAGCCGGTTGTATTTGCACCGGTCTATAAATCTGCTTTGATTACCCCATCACCAGATGCTACGTAGCGTTTAGGCCAAGACATGACAAGAAAATTAGCTGAGTGCTGTGTTGAACTTTTTACCCTCAGTTTCAGATTTCCCGCTCCACAAACCTAGATAAGAAAAAATAAACCCTATTAAAGTGTTAACGGGTATACAAATCCTGAGATCAAAATATGTTCATCAAGGCAGCAAATGGGATAAAAGTTATAAAAGAGGAATTAAATAAAGTATCAGCCACATAAGATCAGAATTCAAGAAATGTTGCAGATAACTCAATAATTATGCATCTTGAGCAGTTTTGTGTGATATAACCATTACTGATAAATATTACTGGAACTCAAACTCAAGTAATATAAACTCTATATAAAAAAAAAAAAAAAATCTTTAATGTGTTATGAGAATTATTGACCACTATTAAGGTTATATTGTTATATGTGCATTCAGATTTATGTATTTTTATCAATGACATGTACAGAGTCAAATCAAAAAATTATATTTAAAGGCAAAGTTCCAGCTTATTTTCTGTATGTTTTTGTTTTCTGTTAAATGCACTTCATTTTACTTTAATACAAATTACAGTTCTCCTCCAGTTACCCTTTAAATTCAGTGACATCTAATAAAAAGGGCTTGGAGAAATAGAAACTAGCCATTTTTAGGCAGTGTTGAGAAAAAAAAAAACCTCTAAGACATACATTTCTTTTTCTTTACTTTGGATGCATTGTTTTTTTACAAAAATATTTTTTTTCAAACGCGGTAAGTGCGACACATCGGTCACAGCGAGCTTGTGACATTTTTAATACACAACCACTAATGAAAATATATTAAAATCAGTTTGTAAATAAATGACATTAAGTTATGTACTGATAAAGCAGGTAATAAATAATCCATGTAAAATTAAAAGTAAACCATGTATCAAAAGTCATGCAATGATATTTTAGGTAACCTTCAGGACATGTCTAAGAGCAATAAAAAGTGAATATTAGTATATCTCTAAGTAGGAATAATATACAGTGTGATACATCCCCTGCTGTATGTAATGAATGGATTTATGAAAGCTACATGGTTCTTTTTGAGATAATGATACAGGTAAATAACTTTACATACATTAGGAGGTATATTATACTGTATAATATATACGTGAGAGTGGGATTTTCTGGGCACACCATGTATTACAAAATTATTTGACTAATGTACTATGTACCACACACTGTGAGGTTTGAAATGTAACATTGGAGGGTAACGAATGTGCTCATTTTCTTTCAGAGGGGACATTAGTTGTACATTTAGTTGTGTTTAAGATATTTTTTTTTTTATGTACGTAGACGTCTAAGGCAAACAATAGTCTGTCCAGCCAATCTTAGCAAGCATTAGAGATATCACATGGATGAAACAGCTGATGCAGCAAAGGGCTTAAGGAGTTTAATGCAAGGAATTGTCACAGTACATAGAATAATTCATGTGACCTGTGAGTGTTCTGATGGTAATGACGTCTTCTAGCATCACGTTCAACCAAAATGAAGATGAAGTGCACTGCCAGGTTCGCAACAATGCCTCACTTTGGTGGCGTTACAAATGGGGTGAGCGGGGGTATAATAATGGGAAACTAACACTGGCATATTAATGGGCAAATTGGCTGTGGCATAGCCAGCCAAGCAGAAGACTCCTGGAGTCCTTAGAACTACCATGCCACCTGGACTAGTATTTCTTTAGCAGCCTGCCTCTGGTGTTGTTTTTAGCTGTTGTTTTTAGCTCTAGGAGGATTGGGGTTTTTTTAATTTCTGTTTTTTGGTGGCCCCTTTCCCTGGGCCACATGGTAAGGATCGAGGGTATCGATGATCGCCACTGAATTCTGGATACAGGTCATATTTTATTTTACAGGGAATCCTTTGTGATTTGACTGCCCACCCTCACGGCACTCAAAGGATTTTTTTTTATAGGTGGGGGGGCATTTTTGATTGTGCCCCCTACCTGGACAAGGTAGAGGTAGGAAATGGTAGGTAGGAATTTTATTTAATTTTGTTTAATTTATTTCATGTGCAAGAGGTATTTAGCCAGGAATAGCAGGGGGAGGGGCTATTACTGTATATTTTTATTTCAAGAGACTTTGGGACATAGCGACCCCAAAGCCCTGGTGAAGGGCATTCTTTATTTATGTGAATGGAGGTTTGGAGCATAGCTATCCCAAAGCTCCGTGGGGTGCCAGTTATTTAATTAATGGGGCTGCAGGCATATGCTGGCATGCAGCGCTGTGGTGGGCAATTATTTTAACACCTACCTTTCTTGGTGTGAAGCTGCAAGTCTCAGTAGAGGCATCACCACTTCATTAAAATAGAAATGTGAGAGTCATTAACCGGGAACCATGTCCTTATTTATGAGTGTCCTTTTCTTACAATGAGTCACTAATTAACTTAGGTGACCTTATTTTTATTTGGGGGGTAGGTACTTTATACTTTATTTCATTCATACAGTCCCCATACAGACACTATGAATGTTACATCCGAATTGCATTACTGAAAATTGTGTCATAATGCAATTCAGAAGATACCTGACTCGTGAATTATGCACGATTTTGGCTTCTTTGACCCCAGAATGATGGAAAATATAGTTCCCACTGATTCTGCTTTCGCGTATGTGCACATGCACAGTTCGGGCATCATACAGAATTGCGTTCCCCACACAGGCTGTGTCAGAAATGCAGTTTGGATGCCACATTTGGCCCCTTGGTTCATTTGTGAGTAGTTCTAATTAAAGTGTGTTTTATATACTTGTAAACAATATTACGCTATATGCTTCTTTCTTTTACTGTCCACATTTCCACCCTGGTCTCTTAAAGAGACAACACATCTTTTTTTTTTATCATATTGCTGCACCAAGAGGTATATCTTTAATTGCCTTCATTTGTGTCGACAACACAACTAAGCCAAGGGTCCAGGAGTGAAAGTAGGAAGGGTTGGGGACTTTATCAAGCAAATAAAAGTATAAAGTAAGTCACCCCCCATAAAAAAAATAAGGTCACAAGTTAATTATAGACTCAGTGCTGAAAAATACTCAGTCAAAAAATACACTCATGAGTAAGGACATCATTATGGACTCCCTCCCACATTTTCAATTTAATTAAGTTAATAATTTACTCAGTATTTAAAAACAATAGAATACAGATATTCATCTTTTTAATAAGTACATCCATTTCTGTGAATATTTCTCTTTAATATGCATTAAAAAGGTGGGTTATTTTCCCGTCCGAGCTCCACAGTCCATACATAATTATACATTTGTGATCACGCGGCACACTTGGACACCCTTATGTTCATAACTATTAACTGCAATATCTCTAAAATACTGCTTCCTTCAGAAAATGGTCCCTCTATTTACAGTTTATTTATTTTTTTGTACCAGCGGATCTTTAATTAAGATAAGAAACCTCTCTATTTACACGAGTAGTTGAAAAGATTAGAAAACAGTGTATAAAACAATTGTCACGTGGACTTTTTGAGATCATTTCTGTGTGTTGTTTTGGACTCTATGCTTACAGCAAGGTACATTGATTTACAGGAAATTGCTCTGTAATACACATATAAACTCGTTTACACATACTACTCTAGGTTAGGCCCCGAATCCTGATAAGCCTGTGTTATCTTCGTAACTCATGTCATCACAAACGTCAGTATCTGTTTGTAAACATCTCTTTCGTTCTCCGTGCCAGTATTCATTCGAAGAGAAAATATTTGCTAAAAGCCTTTGAATGAAATGGCATGACATCCTGGTTTTGCTTCTAGGTGAATGGTAAAAGTTAATAAATGTTTTGAACAGGAAAATAAAAAGGTCAGGTAGGAACACATATTTTCTATTCCCCATAAAAGAGAATATAATTACATTTTTAATTCTCTGTTCTCTGCCTTTCATTAAGGATTTCGATACTTTTGTGCTCCTAGTACTTCCTGCCGTTTGTATGAGACATATCGAGCATTACGTATAAATTTATCATGCGTTCGAATTGCAAAATAATAGACATCTGGATAACAAAATGGTGGGAAAAATACATAACAACTTGATGTTTTCGATCAACGCGTTTTCAAATGGGGAAAGTAATTGAAAAATGTGTGCAATTTATAGTTCAGCTGGGCTAATGCACCATCTGAAGAATCTATTCAGCGCTCATGGTTGCAGGTTTAATTCCCAGCAGGGTCAATTCAGGTAATAAATATCCCAAGGACGTACTTGAAAACCAGAGAATATCTGAATGAACCCTTTCTTGGTAAGGCTGTTGTTATTATTACTATGTGTGCTATGTGTGCTTTGACACCATAAAGCATAGATAATATATACCTCCCATGTATGTATTATATTTGCTCTAAATCCTCTGGTGTCCCAATTTTTAAGGAGCTCAGAATATTAGATGTGTATAAATGTCTCACAAAACTCCACAGCAATAAAACAGCAATGAAATGTCTTGTTTAAATGCAGTTAATTTGCTTATTAGACATGTGCATTCGTTTTCGGACGAATGCATTTTCGTCCGAAAATAGCATTATCGTCAATTCGTCTGAAAAACGAATAACGAAAATGCTAAACTAACAAAAGCCGAATGAACGAATGGTTAATAAACGAAAATCATTCGTCCAATTGGCATTCTATAAACCGAAATAGAGTCGGTTTATAGAATTCCAATAGCATTTCATACATTCCATAAACCGACATAATGAACGACTTTCGGTTTATGGAATGCATGTAATGCTATTGGTATTCTATAAACCGACTCTATTTCGGTTTATAAAAAGCCAATAGCACGAATGGACTAATGATTTTCGTTTATTAACCATTCGTTCATTCGTTCATAGCATTACATGCATTCCATAAACCGAAAGTCTATAAACCGAAAGAGTTGATTTATAGACTTTCGGTTTATGGAATACATGTAATGCTATTGGCTTTCTATAAACTGAAAGTCTATAAACCGAAAGACATAATGTCTTTCGGTTTATAGAATTTCGGTTTATGTAATACATGTAATGCTATTGCTATTCTATAAACCAAAATAGAGTCCCCATTTATACGAATAGGTCAATTGACCTATTCGTATGAATGGGGACTCTACTTCGGTTTATAGAAAGCCAATATAAACCGACTCTCTTTCGGTTTATAGACTTTCGGTTTATGGAATGCATGTAATGCTATGAACGAATGAACGAATGGTTAATAAACGAAAATCATTCGTTCATTCGTGCTATTGGCTTTCTATAAACCGAAACAGAGTCGGTTTATAGAATACCAATAGCATTACATGCATTCCATAAACCGAAAATCCATAAACTGAATGTCTTTCGGTTTATAGACTTTCGGTTTATGGAATGTATGTAGGTCAGTTGATTCGTACGAACGAATAAAACAAAATGAAAATAATGAACGAATTTCGTCTGAAACGAATGCAGTAATGAACAAAATTCGTTTAAGACTAAATAAATACAATTTTTGTCCGAATGGACGAAAACGAAACGAAAATTTTAGTTTTGCACATGTCTAGTGCTTATATATTAGTTTTTGTAACTACAGTTGGTTAATCTCATTCTAAACGTTGACGTATGGTACAGAAGTGACTACTGAAGAGAACACATTTACCAATGTTTAAATTAATGGGTGCAAGTAGACATGATTTTAATGGTTAGCACATTAATATTTATTTGTTTCACATATTTGATGCAGATATGTAAGTCCTGGCAGTTTCTGAAGTTGGAGTTCTAAGGAGACAAGTGAACTCAAGGCAGATTTGCAATATAATGCACAAGGAGGCATACGTCAGAGAAAATAATAAGTAGCGGGAATATCTTTAAAATGATTACATTTTTTGAAAATAAAGACACAGTATAATTTGTTAATGCTGCAATAACTGAAGTGACATAATATAGGTTTGAAAAAAACCTATATAATAAAAAAAGACAGATATAAAAAAACACTTTAAGAGTCCAGTGACTGTAGATGTTAAACCTAGAGGTTGCATATGTATTGACATGCTATTTATATTTTTGCTGTGATAAGCCTTTTTAGAGATTTGTTCAAAGCTTTGCATAAAAACACCTGTTGTGTCTGCTTCCTCTGACATCACGTGTACAGTGAACATCATAGATAATGGAAGATCATTACTCAAAAGCCCCATTTTGACTCATGTTCCGAAAAGCCAATTAGGGTTGCCTGTACCTTTAAGGATTTAAAGGGAAACAAATATTAGTGAAAAACATATTACTTTCCTCCAACACTAAAGCAAACTAACACATTAAAACACTAATACAGTAAGTGCCAGTTCATTTAACACAAATAAGGGAAGTCAGACAGATGTTATTCTATTATTACCAGGCTGTGATAGTTCATATCCCATATGGAACAGCATGCACCTGTTGGAAGACCTGTTAATGCTTTAACCCACAGGTGCTCTTTAAATAGTACCTGACACAATAATAAAAACAGACCTCACTGTTAGATTACTAACATATTTGCTCCATTATAAGACTACCGCTCCAAGTGTTGGATCTTAATGAAAGAAATAAAGAAAAGGCCTCAATACAAGAGAACCCTAATCGGAGTAAAAATTAAAACCTGTCACTCACTCATATACACATTTACGCTCTGCCTCTTTATCATGCACTTATTTATGTAAGTAAAATTTTTTATTTTTTTTTACTTTTTTTTCAAGAACACAATATCTCCCTCTCACCACACAAGTTTGAAGGCAACCAGGATCAACCATCCCCTCCACCCCCATGACATTGGGGGCAAGGAAGAGTGCAGAGGTCACAAGCCTTTATGCTTACTTAAACCTCTATGCAATTGTTGGAGCAATAGTCCTAGCAGTTGCAGTCCCTTTATTGGGTATTCCAGGCCTGCCTCAATTCAGAGGCATCCTGGAACATCTGTCACGCTATTTGCATCCTGTCTGTGGTAATTTAGATGAGCAACTTAAAGTGTAAAATAAATTAATACAGTGCTGTAAGGAAAAATAATTTGAAGCATGAAAATAGTGGGACATGTTTATTAAACAGTGTATTGAACAGGATTACCAAAAATCGGGCATTAAAGGGACTGTCTAGTGGCCAAAATGCATCTTTCAGATCTTAATGCATATGCTGCATTGCTTAAAATATAAAATACTTACAGCTAGATGAAATTGTGAAATTACAGCAGTTTGCAAGAAACCAGGACTGCCCACACTAGCTGAGTAAAAGTAATTTCCTTTTTTTTTTTTTTGCTGCAGGAGCCAATGAGAATAATGGCATTTAAATGAATGGAATATCCTGTCTCTCTAGTGATGTCATCAGAAAATGTGTAGCACTGTTAATTGATCCTACTGTGTACAAGAGCAAGGTCACTCCGAGGCCACTCAATAGACTCAATTTGAGGAGGACAGGAAGTTACTAAATAGAAACATAGAAACATAGAATGTGTCGGCAGATAAGAACCATTCGGTCCATCTCGTCTGCCCAATTTTTTTTTTTTTTGAGTACTTTTATTAGTCCCCCGTTCCCGGTCTTATAGCTAGGATAGCTTTGTGTCTATCCCACGCATGCTTAAAATCCTTGACTGTGTTTACCTCTACCACTTCTGCTGGAAGGCTTTTCCATACATCCACTACCCTCTCAGTAAAATAATACTTCCTAATATTACTTTTAAATCGTTGCCCCTCTAATTTAAGACTATGTCCTCTAGTTGTGGTAGTTTTTATTCTTTTAAATATACTCTCTTCCTTTACTGTGTTGATTCCCTTTATGTATTTAAATGTTTCTATCATATCCCCCCTGTTATGTCTTTCCTCCAAGCTATACATGTTAAGATGCTTTAACCTTTCCTGGTAAGTTTTATCCTTCAACCCATGAACCAGTTTAGTAGCCCTTCTCTGAACTCTCTCCAAAGTATCAATATCCTTCTGGAGATACGGTCTCCAGTACTGCGTACAATACTCCAAGTGAGGTCTCACCAGTGCTCTGTACAATGGCATGAGCACTTCCCTCTTCCTACTGCTAATACCTCTCCCTATGCAACCAAGCATTCTGCTAGCATTTCCTGCTGCTCTATTGCATTGCCTACCTACCTTCAAGCCCTCTGAAATTATTACTCCTAAATCTCTTTCCTCCGATGTTGAGGTTAGGACTGTACCAAATAGTCTATATTCTGCTTTTGGGTTTTTACGCCCAAGGTGCATAATCTTGCACTTGTCCACATTAAATGTCAGTTGCCACAGCTCTGACCATTTTTCTAGCTTAGCTAAATCATTTGCCACAAACTTGTACAAAATTTTGTTTTGAAATTCCCTGCTATTCTCTCATGAATAAAGCCCCAAGTTTATATATGCAGCTTTTAGGGAATATAGTGTACAGGTTGAGTATCCCTTATCCATTGACAAAATGATGTGTTCTCCAAAACAGTTTTCAGATTTTTCCATAAGTTGCAGATCCACACACACCTGTCTGAATGCAAACACACAACAGTTTATTCAGTGTCCAGACACCTTATCTGCAATATATGCATGCTCGGATTCCCCCAACTCAGATACGTGTGCAGGCCTGATGCACCAACTGCAGGTTCCCAACGTTGCCTCACATCACAGCTTCATCACAGTAAAAGTGATTGATTTGCTCTATGGAGTATTTGCATCGATACTACTGTTTCATGAGTGTTGAGAGGCTTTAATATATTTTATTGGTGAAAATGATCCATTATGCAAAATGACCATTTATCCAAAATTCTTCTGGTCCCAAGCATTTTAGATAGGGGATAATCAACCTGTATATTCATTGTAGTTTTAAACTATACAGTGCTATTATAATAGTGAAAATAGATTGTCCAACACTGCTCCCTGCAGTATATCTGTAAAATGCAGCTTGAATCATTGAAAGAAGTTATTTGTTATTAAAATAGCTTGATATTATAACCCAAAACTACAAAAAAAAAACATGCAATTATAACACTCATGTCTATGAAACACTTACTCTTTAGGTTGGCTTATTCCTTCCTAATTTACTCATACTCAAAATAACACATGACGTTGCCTTCTATCTATTGATTTAATGGAACGTTTATACTAAAACATAACCTGATCTTACTATGAAAGGTTGACTGTGCAGATAAAATATCTGAGTCCCATGTTAATCTCAAATACAGAGCCCCCAATATCTCTTAAGAGTGTACATTTTTCGAGTTACCCCGTGGCCATTTTTAACACGTCCTACAGAATGTGTCCAGAAGGAAATCAGTTGGTTTCGGTGGGATCCCCTCCTTGATGAATTAATTTCTGTTCTTCTGGACACATATGATTCTGGACACTGCAAGACAATGGGTGAAGAGGCAAACCCTAAATGTACCATAAGTATTATACAAACCGTATCTCTTAGGAAGTAGACGTATGTACGAAACGTGTCAGATTTAGATTCCTGTCAAAAGTGTATTTAGTTTGGCTCCTTTGAACTTTTTCTACCAGGCAACACCTTTGGAGCATTATTCACAAGTGTGACTGGCACAACTGTGGCTTATCCATATATATAGATATCTTAAATGTGTTTTTATATATTATATTGTATTAAATTGATTAACACTAGAAGTTGTGTCCTTTTTGTCTTTTTTTCACGTTATGTTATTTAATGTTGCAGTATAGTCACCGCCTTGTTACCCTTATATGATACAGTGAAATTGCTATAGATCTATTTTTTTAATATTTATAATCTTTATTTAACTTTTATTCTTCCACATACATAACAAAGAAACAAAACATACACATATACATAAGTAAACATACAAACATGGTTCTGGCTGAAAGTGCAAAGTGCAAATCAACCCCACCAGAATTATTACTGGTTTATCAAATCTCTCAAAAGAAGCAAGAGAAAAGGGAAAGGAGAAAAAAAAAAAAAGAAGAATAGGAAAGAGAGAGAAAGAGACGGGGGAAAAAAAGGGGAAAAGTCCCGCCAAGGTCCGCGGTGTCCGTCCAATGTCCCTCCGTCGCCTGATCCCCTACCAACGAAGAAAAAAGAGTGTCTAATTATCAACTAGATATTTGACCTCAAGGTCTCCCAAAGTGTCCAAATCTCCTCAGATCTCTTCTCTAGCCCCTTCGAGAGAGATAGAACACCCTCTCCACAGACAGCTGGAATTCTGTTTACGAATATACAGCCATGTGGGGAGATCCTGTCCCCTCAAGAGTCTCTGTCAAAAACAGCCAGTGGACCCTATCAAATGCCTTCTCGGCATCGAGGGCGAGGAAAACTGCAGGAACCCGGTCGGCTCGAACCCGATGCAATAGATTAGGAACCCTCCTGATACTATCACCCCCAGAACGATTGTGTATAAAACCTGTCTGATCCGGGTGAATAAGGTCAGGGACCACATCCCCAAGCCTTTTTGCGAGGAAGAGATTGACGTCTAAGTTTATCAGAGATATGGGCCTGTAGTTAGGAATAAGCGATGGGTCTTTACCAGTCTTAAGAATTGGGGAAATGGAAGCTTCCAGCATCTCTGGAGAGAATGTGCCTAACTGAGATGATTCATTAAATACCCTGAGTAATAATGGTGTAATATCTGATTGGAGTGTTAGGTAAAAGAGAGATGAGAGCCCGTCGGGTCCTGGAGCCATGCCCCTCTTGATGACCCTCAGAGCCAAGGTCAGTTCTGTTTCCGAGATCGGCTGGTTCAGGATAGTCAGTCTCTCCTCTGAAACCCTGGGCAGGCCTAAGCTGTGCAAAAAATCCCTAATCTGAGACACAGATCTTCCTGCAGACGGAAAGTTATAGAGGGAGTTGTAGTATTTTACAAAGGCATCGCCTATCTTAGTGGTGAGAGGTGGGTCTTACCATCAAAATTGATCTTATTCATTCACGATTGGTAGTTCTTAAACTTAATTCGATTTGTAAGTGTTTTACCTGGTCTACCATTGCTAAAATACCACAAAACTTTCAGGCGCAATAGTGATTTTTTAAATTGATCGTCTAATTTCGCCTTAATTGCTCGTTGTACCTCCCCAATAGAGTTAGCAATATCAGAAGAGCTCTGCACTCTTCCTAATTCTAGGGTCCAACCTGACCCCTCTGGGAAGGCTCTAGCTCTATTTAAAGTAAATAATAATAATAATAATAATAATAAGTAATGTTCTATCCAAAATGTATGTTTAAATAGTTTCATAAAATATAATATTATTAGCCAACAAAAACCAAACATGTGTATTTGTATTTAATTTACACAGGACAGCCAGGACACAAGTTGTGTTCCAGTGAGATTTCAGGTGAACGGAAGACAGACAGTGATAGGGAGTATGGGAATTAGGAAACCGCCCAAGGAGTGTCTGCATGTGACCCCTGGCCTAATAGTGTTTCTTAGTTGGCGAGATGAGTAGCACAGAGGATTCTGTCTCCTCTATACCTTTTTTTGGACTGTTGCTGTTTATTAGCCTTAGTTGGAGTGAACAAGTGACTGTTGAGGGAATATTATTTATTCATACATTAAAATGTATCTTTTTTTGCAACAAATTTTCCATCTTTAACAATTATTTACCATATTTGCTCAAATATAAGACAAGGTTTTTTTCAGAGCAAATGCTCTGATAAAGACCCCTCGTCTTCTATTCGAGGTCGTTTTATAATCTGACCTCAAATTGAGGTCAGATTATAAGACTGGGATCCAGGTCCCCTGCAGAGCTGCCGGGGACCTGGATCCCCCTCGCTAACAGTTGGGGGATGTCTGCGCAATGCCCTTCCGGCTTCATCATAAAAATCCCGGCGGAAGTGCCGCACAGCAGCCGAGGATGTCTGCACATATCGTACAGACATCCTCCAGCTGCCTCCACTAGCCACCAGGAGGTTTGGGCAGCCGGATCCTATTATGACGGACCGGCTGTCCATCATAATGGACGGAAGTGTCGGGCAGCATGGAGGATGTCTGCACGTATTGTGCAGACATCCCCCGGCTGCCCCCACTAGCCACCAGGGAGGCTACATTGGGGGGAGGGTGGAGAGACACAGACAACATTGGGGGAGGGTGGGGGAGAGAGACAGACAATGCTGGGGGGAGAAACAGACAAAATTGGGGGAGGGTGGGGGAGAGAGACAGACAACTTGGGGAGAGGGTGGAGGAGAGAGATAGACAACGCTGGGGGGAGGGTGGGGAAGAGAGACAGGCACCGTTCGGGGGAGCATTGGGTAAGTCTGGGGGGTAAGGACCGCATTGGCACATAAAAGGTAAATAAAAACAAGAAATGCATTTTTTTTATATCATAAGTTTTTATTAAATATGAAAAAGCAATTTACATGTGAATATTTACAAGTTAAACTTTTTTCCTATAGGGTAGTCTTATATTCAGGCTTTTAGTTTTTTCCTAAAGGAATATCCATAGTTTGGGCGGTCGTCTTATAATCAGGGTCGTCTTATATTCGAACAAATATCCTAATATATTGTTCTGATTGCTGTGCTCCTATATGGAGAGGAAGCATTGGGACACACCTGACAGATAGTTTAATAAGGTCAGCTTTTGGCATCTAAGCTTGTTTTTGTAGACAATGTCCCTATTACTGCATAGTTAGTTATTATGTCTAGTTAATATTGTCCTTGTCTTGCCAAAATCTTTCAGGTTCCAGCTACCCAACCACCTATTTGTTTATCAAAACGACAAAAAAAATGGGATAGCATGTAGAGATGATTAATGATAGTGTATCAATATCAGTGTTCCACTATTATATTTCAGGTATTCTGACATTCAGAGACAGGTGGAGAGGAAGCTATCCAGGGCAGAAGCCACTGCTAGAGCCACTGATGGAGGTCCTCCTGAGCAGACTGACCTGCTGGATTTCGAGGAGAAGCTAATGCAGGACATGGAGCTTGAGACAGTTACAGGGGATGAGGGGCCAGTTGAAACAGACTTAACTGGTTGTAACTATAGAACATCCATTGATAGGTTATGTATGTCAATTGACATGTACCCACCTGGCAACATGTATGCACGTATGCACGTATGTGCATGTCAACTGAAGTAGAAACATGCAACAGGGCATGTAGGGCTCCATTCATGAAAGAGGGGATTGCATGGAATTGGTAATGGAGATTTGGCCACTGAAAGGCACTTGCCATCTGAACATCTTGGCCACACAACAGTATTGGCCATTTCAGTTCCAGAGTGGCACCTGTCCAGACCAGCCACAGAGCGGCATCTGCAAGACCATCCATAGAACAGCACCATATCTCTACTGTTAATACCCCTTTCCTCCTAAGTAACTGTATTCCATACTGTGAATGGGGGTATTGTCATGGGGCACTCTATCTCTGCTACAGCCTCACTTCCATCTGACATGCTTCTGCTCCAATGAGCAGAAGTACGTGTTATATGTTGTATCGTTCAGCTTTAAGACTGAAAACAGGAAGTACCAGACTCTAACACTACTTAAGGTGGACCAAAACACCACTAGGGCATTCAGTCTTTACTATATTGTAACCCAGATCAGATACCTTAAGCTGAACTGCTGGGCAGTATTGTGAAGACACTTCCAAACCAGATATACTTGTCATAGAAAAACCTATCCTGTTTTGGTGACTCATTCCTAATAGTTTTTCTACAAAGGTACTTACTTTGTTCCTGCATTTACATTTTCTATATTCAGCTCCTTCAAAGTGCTTACATTGTTCCTGTACAAATAACAATTGTATCTCAAGCCTGCAAAAGAACCTTGCTTCTGGAATCAACTCTACTGCAGTATAAGATCAGTTTATACTTCTGTTATATTTAAAAAATTAAGGAACCAAAATCTTTGTCTAATTCGGGATGTTACACAGAGTAGCCAACTTGCTCTCTATTAGGATAATGCATGTACATGCTAGGCGCACTGTTATGAAACTGTCACCATTAACAAGCAGCAGGGGGACCGAGCACACCCGGCTCCAAACTACTTAATGCCCTGATTTTAGTGTACCTAAATGACGCTAGGATGGAATAGAGCGCCCTGCATTTAACAGCTCATCGCGGCTCCCCACGATGAGCTGTGCTTGGACTTGCAGCGGGATCCTACCTGTCAGATCTGACCATACTCTTTGGCATTCAGTTAAGTGGTTCAAATTGTTCCGCCTATTGTATGCTGTTTAATCTGAATCAGTCTGCATCAGTCTGTATTATTGCGTATATCTTCTGCAAGATCTATGAAGTGTAAGTCTTGCTGCATATCAGAATTCATCTGCTCGCTGCTTCTAATACCTATAAGCTCTGTTACATTATGTCCAAACGTTCTATCCTGCTGTAACCTTCTGGTGAGAGTGTGTGGCCTGTCAATCTGTATCAGTCGGCTGCTATTTGTTAAAGAGTGCAAGTCAAGCTATTATCTGCAATTCATTTTTAGTCCTCAGTCACCTTCCTGCAAGTGCAAGCCCTGCTACAGTCTGTATCACAGTGTGCTGCCGTCTTTGAATCATTAACTCAGCCATTTCATCTATTATATCAAGTTGGCATTAATCAAGTTCATTTTGGTAGCCATCTGTCCTAAGAAATGCAAATCCGAGAGAAAATCATCTTGGTGGAACTCAGTGAATCCAGGAATGTAATACAGTTCAAGGATGGCAACCTGCTATTGTTGAAGGACTTAGTCCTTCGAACCACTATCATATAGCATAACACCTGATGGTGGGCGTTTTCTTTAGAATCAGACACCTGAGTTGTGAGAACAAACTTGCATTCAAAGAAGAACCTCAATTGACACATCTTCACATTCTTGCTTTTGAACATTGGATACCTTGTTTGAGATAAAATCTGCTGTCCATGGAAACTTTCCCAGTGTATAGGACACAATGCTGCTTCAAACCATTCCCCTGCATTTGAAGCAGCATTTTATGTAGCCTTGCAGAAGCACTTCTTAATGGCCTTGATAGAATAGCTTTGAATGGTATGTGATCTGAATATGACTCCATAAACATAATGGTGAAACTTCTTGGACTAAAAACAATAGCCAGCACTTCTTTCTCTATTTGCACGTGATGTATGTACAATTGGTCTTGCTTCCTGCAGTAGAAATGCTCCAAATCAATCTTTGTATGCATCAGTTGGCACTAGCAGTTGTTTGGCTTGATCATAAACACTCAAGACACGTATAAGTGCTTCTTTCAAGTCTTTCAAAGCTGTTATTTACTCACGATCCACTGCCGTGTTATATTTTTCTTAAGCAGTTCATGTAGAGGTGGAGTCAGATTTGCATAATTTGAAATGTTTTGGGCTAGGTGCCTGGTCATGCCAAGAAGACACATGATCTCTTCCTCATCTTGAGAAGACCATGGTATTTATTGCTCTTATTTATTTCTCTTCATCAGGCTTTGCCTTTTCTATTGTGGTGACGTCCAGTGTACTTGACCTGACTGACTGTGTTTTCTCTTTGTTAAACTTGATATTGTTCTTTTCAGCCCTCTTCGTGATCATATGTGACTGTGCTCCTCCTCATAGATCCAGCCATGCTCATGTTGAAGGTTTCTGCATTTTTCTGCTGAAATACATCACTTGCTGATTTTATACCAAATGGTAGTTTGTTAAACTTGAAGTGGCCCCATGGGGCATTAAAAGTACACTTTAATAATTACTCCTTATGAATGAAAGTTTGCATTGTATATCAGCTAGAGTAGGAATGTATGCCTCTTCACTGCTTTGTTGAGGTCCTTTGGATGTAGACATACTGTAACGGACCATCTACCGGACATAATAGACCCTCTGTCCGTTGTGTGAAATTACCTCCTTAGCCCCCGAATACAGCTCAGCATTCACCCAGCAAGTCTTTCTGGAACCTTGCTCTTTGTACCCAAATAGACAGGACATCTAGCAGTTGGGTACAGCAAGATTGAACAACTCCTTTATTTCTCAAACAACACAGACTTATAAAAAGACATAAACATGACATCACAGACATTAGTATACAATGGGGGGGATGGAACTAAACATAGTTCTCCAACTAACTGGGGCTAGGAATACATTATAGTTTCAGACTGCAAACCAAATAGGAATTACCATACAGTGAGTAGACACACAGTAAGAAACATAATGTACACAACATAATCAGTTTACCAGTTTATCCAGTTAATACAGAACAATGGATGTTGGAGTAACTATCAATTCTAGTCACTGATAGACCATAACCCTTCAAAGTGGTCTACTCACAGAAATAAACATTACACATAAACCAATACACTAACAGAATATAACTAACTAATAATATTAACGTATAGCGTTATGACACATAAGCCAGGGCCCATAATCTACAGGGAGGTGTTTGGCCCTCAAGCCCCTCCAAGAACCCCAGTCAGGCAGGCTGTCAGAATTCACTTTGTGACACGTACTCAGAGGCTTCCATTTCTCTTTTCCATGATACATAAAGGGAATCAACACAGTAAAGGAAGAGAGTATATTTAAAAGAAGAAAAACTACCACAACTAGAGGACAAAGGCTTAAATTAGAGGGGCAACGATTTAAAAGTAATATGCTTTGCACACTAATAAAGGTGCAGTATTGTCATTTGTGATGTAAAACCGCAAACTAGCATGTTTATCTCTCACAGCTACTGGTAATGTTACACAATCCCTAAGCAGGAGTAGGTACCAACATTGTGAGAATAGTGGACACTTGCAATCACAGCGATCACATGCAATTCAAATACAAATAAAATGTTTTGCAATTTTAATATAATATATATGTGTATATATATATAGGAGAAAAGAGAAGAGAGATGTTTCCGCCCAGCCGGGAAAAAACAAAAGCCGGCTCCACCTTAGAGATAAATCATACCTTTTGTAACAGTAACCGGTGATGAGGTGCTGTGTCCGGCTGTGCAGATAGCCAAATGTACAAACCAGAAACAAAGAAAAATAGGACGTTGGCACTCTCCAATCCGAGTATAAACAAAGTATTTATTGATCCAAGAAAACCGACCAAACAAAAAAAAAAATTGATAAATATTGATAAACTCAGTGGAACATGTGCCTCAAAAGCCCCCCCCCCCCCCCCCCCCGACAATATCTTCCACTCACCCCACCTACCATCAGGTCTAGTATAATATGGAGGGTGGTTGGGAGCAGTTGGTCAATATGCCAGTATTAAGCCACTCAATATGTCAGTAATTTACCACTCAATATGCCAGGATTTATCCATTTAGTATGCCGGTATTTAGCCATTCAATATGCCAGTATTTAGCCACTTAATATGCCAGTATTTAGCCACTTAATATGCCAGGATTTAGCCACTTAATATGCCAGTATTTTGCCACTCAATATGCCAGTATTTTGCCACTCAATATGCCAGGATTTTGCTCGTTTTACTTATTTTTCACTTATTTTATGCATTTGAATGCAATTCTGCTAATACAAGATATAGATAATTTTTCATTATTTTTTATTCTCTCCAATCACAGTATAAACAATGATAACCAGGTGAAAAAGTGGGCGCCAGAAAATAAATTAAAAAAATATATATATAAACCTACTAATTGGGAAGAGATAAAAAAAATGACCTATAGATCTTGCTTGTTTTTTACATTACACATTACATCATCTGAGGATATTGGGAATTGTAATCCCACTATGCACCTACACTAGAGCCAGTATAAGGGCTCTAGTAAATGTGAGTGAATCTCCTTTGGGGGTATATATCACCATTGCAAATTGTTACAGTGTTACACATTGTATTTTTTTTAATTTATTTTTTTCATTTTATGTATGCACTGTCAAGCCACCAGCTAAATATTGTCCACCAGTGTGTGAGATAAGTATTTCACTTTACTGCACAACACGTTTTTTGTATATTTCACAGTATAAACAATGTTTAGGTTAACAGGGTTCCTTTAAATTCTTAGACCACTTCTGCCATTGTGGGCTCCTCTGGGTCTGTATAATATTGATAGTATTGTATAACACCAGTCCCACATTTCTAATAGTGTGCAGCAGGATTGCTATTTTCAGTTTCTCTGGTTTTTGACCAAAACCTGTGGATGTCATGTACAGCTGTAAATTGGCGAAAACGGTTAATCTCAATGAATTAGAAGTAACTAAGGTTACTCCTAAAAGCCGTCGCCTTTGTTCCCATTTTCCTGTAAGAAGCAGGGGATTTAGTGGCTTGAATTTCTCCCTGGCTTTACACCCAGTTAGTGTGGCAATAATTGCTGCCCACTTGCAAACCCCTTCTGGAACACGGTGTGGCAAAGATCAGAACATTTTTTTTTGTGGTTGTTTAAATGTCATTTTCCCTTTGTCATTTAAGGCACCCATACAAATGATATGTTGTTTTAAACTGTTAAGAGTTTCCTTTGGATACTATACATATATATATTCTATAATTTAGTATTACAAATACACATAAATAGGAGGCAATTTAAAAAATATGATTTTTATTATTTTCCTAATTATTGGGTTGGTGCAACCAACTTATCTCAACCAATTTCCTAACTAACTAATAAAATAAAACATTCCCAGACAAAAACAGAGAAAAAAAATCTGAGCCATATAATATACTGGGTGTCAGAGGTTTAACAGAAATCGATTAATAAAATAAACTTTATAATTGTAAAAACAAATTGGGGGCAAATTATATGCGTGTTTCCATGTGTTGGGAATCTGAATTGACCTGAAATGACTCAAAATGCATTAAACGGCAAAAGAAATTGTATTTCCCTTGTATTATTATGTATTATTAAATAATATTAAATAATTATTAAATAATATGTACAAATGTAAATATATCTTATTTTATATATATATATATATATATAATATATATATATATATATATAAATAAAGTATTTATTACATATGAATAAAACCTAAAAACACATACCGTATTTTCCGGCGTATAAGACGACTTTTTAACCCCTGAAAATCTTCTCAAAAGTTGGGGGGTCGTCTTATACGCCGGGTACTGGGATTTACTTACCTATTTTCTGCTCTGTCTCTGCTCGCGCTGTTAAGCCGGTCCGTGACTGTGAGGGAAGCGTTGTGACCTCCCCTCGGGCCGCGCGGCTTCAATAAAGTTTGTTTAAACTTTTTTTTTTAAACAAACTTTATTGACCGTGCGACCTGAGGGGAGCTCACAACGCTACCCTCACAGCCACGGACCGGCTTAACAGTGGGAGACAGAGCAGAAAATAGGTAAGTACTGGGGATTGGGGAAGGGGGTAGGAGGGTGGCCAACTCTATATTTTAACCTAAAAAGTTAAAATATAGATGCGATTTTTCCGGCTTATAAGTGGCTTAGTTTGGGGGTCGTCTTATACACCCAGTCGTCTTATACGCCGGAAAATACGGTACCTTATTATTTATAGAAGAATATACTGCATAGAAGAACAATATTTGAAAATAAAATCACTAAACCAAACCAAAATTGTGCTTTTTTACCTTTCATATTCATATAATTATTTCTGTGGGTTGCCTGGTAACTTATATAGGTTAATTGTTTTGTTTGGATCAGCACAAAGGGGGTGAACGTCATTGTGATAATAATTATGAGGATACAGACAAAGCTAGCAGGTTGCCTAGCTCACTATCCACTATTAAATCTGTAGCATATTGGTAGTAGGCATAAAACTCTCTTGTTCCTTCACCATTCCTATCACCCAGTTTTTCTCCTTCCCTAGATAACTCACCATGGCTTGCCTCCTAACTGTGGGATCTGAGTCTCCTCCCCCTCTAAGTGCTCCTGAGGCCTATCAGTAAGCACAAATTGCACGAAACGCGTTGGGCTGGTGGTCGCTGTCTTAGCAAGACACTTTTAAAAAAAAAATAACGTAAGAGTCAGCGTTGAAGGAGGCGAGCCCTTGGATGTACCTTTCCAGTGGAAAGTAAGGAGTGGTATGTCCAATTGAGGTTCCAACTATTTATCAAGCTGAAGATGACCCAGCAAATCTGTTTCACATGAATAGGAGGAATCCCATGCTTTCTGCTGACATTTTAATCACATTTCCAGTGTCACTGTCCAGAATAGACTGGGCAGTGAAAATGCAGGTATAATAGTTGAAATGCACAATACTAAATAGACAAATTGTGCCCTGCATTTCAGGAGCAGTTCCCCTAAAATTTTTGTCACATTTTTCATCAGTTGAATAAAATTGCAATGGATTTTAGTCATCGTTTTAGTCCTATAAACTTTAAAGTTTTTATTTAGTTATTGTTTAGTTTTAGTCACTGAAAACATACAGTTGATGAAAACTTTAGTAAACAAGATTAACACTGCTCCACACAGAGTAGAACACTTACTAACATGGTCTTTATTACAGCAGCACCATGCAACCAACACAAGTTGCACTTGTAGCATAATGTTCCAACATGTTCCAGGACTGTTGCAAAGACTCCAATGAACAGTAACATATAATACTGACCTCTTATAATATCACATAATCAAAACAATACCACACAACACGGATCTTGTATTAGTTAATATGTTTAAAGCTAATTATTTCTGGTTTCTCACCAGAATACAATAAATATACGATGTGCAGATTTTTTTATAATTGTTTCCAAATGAAGCGTGGAACATAAAAAACATACCGAAAAACTCTGATTGCAGATGGAACATAACGCGAAAGTATTCTTTTTGGCCAGTTCTATGAATGTACATGACCATTTTAATTAAATATATTCCATTTGTTCTCTTAGCTTTTTATCATTATTTTTGTTTCCATGGTATCAGCTCTTCTCTTGAATATGTAACCCTGGTTTATATTTCCTATTATGTATTCAATTACAACTATATTTACTCTTATATAGTGATTATTCAAAAACCCCAGATGAGAATCTATAGCACGGTACACTCTTAATATAATGCATAGTGCTCCAGCTCTATGGCCAGTAGACGAAAAGAAACATAAGCGGTTAGTTATCACATAATGAAACATAATTATAAATATTCTATGTAGCGTAAAAAAAATAAAACATAAATTACGCTTGTCTAGACATCAGGTGGATGATACACATGATGATCGGATTATGCCATTAAAATTATGGGAATTGAATAAACACAATGAATGCTAGAATATAAAAAACCTTTAACTCATTGTTTTTTTTATATCTTGTGTTGTTGGACTACAAATCCCATGATCTTTAGCTTTATAGCACCCATCCTGGCTAAGGATCATGGGATTTGTAGTTTATTGGAGTTGGTTTATTTGTTAGAATTCTACAATAACTGAACAGCTACTGCTAGATCCCCATGTTTTGCAATATACAGCAATGTACTGCTACATAAACCATTGAAAACACTAAAAATCGATTAATCGGGTAATTAGACTCATGCATGCTGTTGCTCATATCTAGGGTGAATTTTTTTATTTTTTTTATTTCTTAACTGTGAAAGGCAATCAGATTTCTCCTTAACCTCTAATATATTAATGTTAATTCTATTGTTAATAGCCATGTATGGCCTGCTTTTCAAAAAAAAAAAAACCATCCAGACCATTTTTAAATGCATCAATTGCCAGTTTGTAGCATCACCTCTCTTGGCAGTGAATTCCATATCTTTATTGTCCTTATCGTAAAGAATCCTTTTCTTTGCTGTCTATGAAATTTTTGCTCTTCCAGTCTCAGGGGATACCATTTTAGATCATATCTGCAATACCTTTTAGACGAAAAATAATTTAATTCCATCCATGAGGTCCACATGTCATCATGTGTGATTTTAAGATGTTCTTGTATTTACAATTGGAACTCAAACGAGACAAAGAGTCCATAAAGGAAGGAGAATGGGGTAATTTCCAACCCCAAATTCCATACCTGGGTTTTAGAAATATTTACCTTGAAAAAAATTAAACCTTGTAAAAAAATTGATACGGTTTGCATTACACTGGGAAGCGATATTATGTGCTTAGTTATTGCCAGAAGAACATAATTAGCGAATAAGCCCAATTTTACATCTCTTGGTTTTGTTGGAAATCCTTGAATGTTTTGGTTGTTTGTAATGGATATTGCAAAGGGTTCTAATGCTAACACATAAATCAAGGGAGATATGGGGCATCCCACACGTGTACCATTGGTTGTATCCAAAAGGTTCAGAATAAAAACGTAAACAGAGTATCTTTCCAGAAGAAGATTGATATAAACACATGGCAGCTCTAATAGAAAATGTGAAAGGCCAAATTTGACCTTTTATATCAAATATCAAATTTGATATTTTCTTATAATTCTAATGTAGTCTATCAGAAGCCTTTTCGGCAACTACAGAGAGGCGCAAACATTTTCCAAAACTTTTCTAGCTAAATATGTAAGCGATATCTACCTTTGACGAACTTTATTTCAGTAAATAAAAAGGGTCTGGTACAATTTAGCAAGGTCTTTTTTTTTATTGTAAAATATCAAAAATACATAAAATTTCCAAAATGTATACCATAAATATGTCTCTATACAACATCAAAAGCTATCAACATTTCCCTCTTTAGACAGAATATGAATCAATATTTATAGCTAACTGCCCTTAGGGATCATTCTAATCTTCTCATTGAGGAATATTACCATTATAGACACATGCATCGAGAATAGAATATGTATACATGGAAATTACCAACAACACACAAACCAGGACAGTTTTTGGGGTGGTTCCCGGGGGATGGGGGAAAGGGGTGAAGCAGCAGCAATCTAGGAGCTTCTGTGGCAGATGTAGAAGTCATGTCTGTCATTTGAAAAGTTGGCACTCCTTTCTGTGTTCTAGCCACCGCAGTATTGACACAACAATTTCACTGGGAATCCCCAGCGATACAGGCTATCTTGGGCCCTGAGATCTCCTGTGATGGCAGCAAAGGGTTTCTCTCTTTACCCGAAATCAGCAAAAAGTTGAATGGGACGTGCTCATGCTTAGCTAAAGATCTCGCTGCTGATAGTTATTGTTGTTTAGTGTGATAGATTCACACTATTATATCTCTTGGTGAGTTGTTTGAAAGGCACTTTGGTTTAGGTGCCCTATGAGTGCAATCCGTGATAGGTTTGACATGAGTATTTGGAACATAGTCGTAAAATATGTGCATAGTTTGGCATGATTGACCTATCTTTAAGGTCGGACAGTTTTACAGTATAGTACTCACACTATTATCAATAAGATCACAGTTATTAAGCAAATCATTGTGGGAGTCTGTGAGTTCCGCCATTTTGGGTTCTAAATGCAAAGTACTTTCATCACTGTCTTTGTTTTCCTTTTTGAGCTCTTTGATTAATTTAATGAAATCCTTATGTGTAGACAATTTTAAATCTTGTAAAATGTTTCATTTGCTTTTCTGATGTTGGGATCGCCCAAATATCTGATGTGTAAGTGCTTTGAATATACTGCGGAATTTTGAAGAATATACTTCTTCGAATGGAAAAAAACGCGTCACTTTCTCAGTGCGTCCCTTGTTATGTTGAGAAGGCCTGCTGTTCTCTTGAGTGCAAAAAACTCTATATTGTAGTCTAACTTGTACGCTTTTAGGACATGTAGTGCCAGAGTGCTGTTCCTATCCAATGTCAGACCCAGTGTCCTACTGGACTGTTGCAGATTGACGAACTCAATCATAGTAAAAATTATAGAAAGTCCAGGTTGTTCAAAAGAGTTTATTCCATTCAATTACATTTCCTAACAAATTACACACGATCAACAGAAAATAGAGGCTTTTTTCAAAGTACATATATTATATATTGCTGCAAAGAAAGTTCCTGCCCTCAATATAAAAAAAAAAATAGATTTGGCTCCAAAATGTCTGTCAGACTAAAATACTACAAATATTTGTCAGTCAGTCAGACTCTATGCTTGTATATCTCCGTTTTCACACACTTGCCCCGCCCCCCCAACTTCACCTTTACAATCACCACAAGAAGTTTAAATGAACACAATTCAGTACTCTTTGCACGCATTTAATGTTTATAACCTTCATGAAGCACTTCAGTGTTTCAATGAAAACAGAGGTCTTTGTGATCAATCACGAGAAAAGCTATGTTTGGGAGATAAAACATTTTGGCCTGTGTTTGTGGCAGCTATTAATAGCACATTAACGCTAAAAATAAATTAGCATTCTCTGCAGAGTCATTTGTAAAAATGATATGTTACCATGTCTGGCTATTCCGATGAAAAGCATCATTGTTAACAGGGAAATTGCATAAGATTAACAGCTGTTCACTGTCTTGCCACAAATTTCTATACCTAATGTTTCGCATACATAACTGTATTTCCTTCTTGATAGATTTATAATTTGAGCCACTTTATATCTTGCTGTTTAAAAGTACATGTAGAGAGACCTCTACTCCCAGGGTTACTTTACTCCTAGCCTGCAATGGATATCAGTCAGAGTCCCAAATAATTCTCTTTGTCCCCAAGAATCACACACGACACCGTTGTAGGTACAGCAGTAAAAACAAGAACTTTATTCCAGGAAATAGCCGACTTTATACAAATAATAGATCAGATAACGTTTGATTGAACAATAGGTAATGTTGACAGTAAACAGTTAGACTTGCAGATTGCATAATTTGGCTTGGCCAGGCACCAATCTAAAACAGCCACCAATCGGGACACATTGGTAGGCAGCAATGGCACCAGACACTTTTAATCCCTTTAGCAATGGGGAACCTGCTGATAGAGGTGGCCTAGAAGTGACCAATCAGAAAAGCGCCTACATTCCTAATGCTTCCCCTGGTTCTTCACAGTACACATCAGGCTATTCATATTGATTGGTGTACAATGGGGTACATTCGATGGCTCCCTTTAATTTTAAAAGTGGTGTTAGCGGTAAATTAACGTGTATTATTCATTCAATGCTGGCCACTAACTCCTCCATTAAGAGTTGCAAAAATGGCAGTGAGATTCATAAATTCTTAAATTTTCTAGCTTTGTCTGGACAGCCAAAAAACCTCAAATTTCTCATATGCTAGCCTGGTACTCCAAAAGAGATGACAATATGTTAGATGTATGAATAAAGATCCCTTTCTTCTTCTTTGGCTAACCCCCATTTTTGACTTACCAACTTGAGAGATGTTTAGCTATTTAGCTATTTATTCATTTCCTGATTTCAAATCCCCCAGCAGATATAGACCAATGGGAACATTTTATAATCTCTGCTCCTTTCAAAAAACTTGATTTCTAAAATTTGAAAGCTCCTAACCGCATATAAAGCAGAGGAAATAAACTAGTGCGTGTTTGAAATGGGAAAGAGACATGGGATTGTCTCTCCCCCATCCACACATGGTACAAAACCTGGCAAAAGGCTGTTCATTGTATAAATATACAGGAATAGTTCTATAAGCTATCTCATAGGTGGTACTTGGTACCTGCACAACTAGCTAAATTTCAACCCAATTCTTCCAATATCTGCTGGCAGTGCCACCAAGAAGAAGGCACTCAATACCAAATCTGGTGGGAATCTAACGTGTTAATCCCCTATAAATACAAAATAGCCAATCTATTTTCGTAAAATGTTAAGGGGTGATTTTGAATTGTCCTCGCAATCTTTCCTCTTCCACTTAGATTTGCCCAACCTAGACAATTTTTGCCAACCTTTATGTATCAGCATCTTAATGGCCTTTCAAATTTGCTGGCTAAATACTAGAAAAAAAGTCTCTGGACAGAGATTAAATCTCAAATAGATTTTCAAGCACACTCCGAGAAATACTTCTACAGAAATGACAGGCATAGTATCGATTCATACAATGAAATCTGGGGCTGATGGTTGGAGGCAAAGGGTTAGACAATTTTAGTCCTGCTCATTGTTCTCTCCTTATTTCCCTGTGAGTTTGTAAATCTTGGTTGGTAGATCATAGCGGTCCCTACGGTCTCTTCCTCCTACACCATTGTTTACATCCCAATAATTTCCCTTTCCATAGGGGGGAATGTTTTGCACTGGGTCTAGGACACTTCTTCGCCGCATTTTCATTGCTGACAGTTCAGCGCGGCAGTTAGAACGCTGAACTGTCAGCAATGAAGTATAACGCGGCCGTTTCACCGCGGCTGCAGCTATGTAAGAGCTGACAGTTCAGCGCTGAACTGTCAGCTCTTACAAATCTAAAAGTAAAACGAAAATAACCCCCCTAATAAATGATTCCCCCCCACCCAACAGTAACACTAAACCCCAATACTAACACTAAAATTAACCCCAATACTAAAATTAACCCCCTAAACCCTAATACTAACCCCCGACCCCTAATACTAACCCTAATACTAACCCCCGACCCCTAATACTAAAGTTAACCCCTAAACCCCAATATTAACCCTAATACTAACCCCCGACCCCTAATACTAAAGTTAACCCCCTAAACCCTAATACTAACCCCCGACGCCTAATACTAACCCTAATACTAACCCCCGACCCCTAATACTAAAGTTAACCCCCTAAACCCCAATACTAACCCTAATACTAACCCCCGACCCCTAATACTAAAGTTAACCCCCTAAACCCTAATACTAACCCCCGACGCCTAATACTAACCCTAATACTAACCCCCGACCCCTAATACTAAAGTTAACCCCCTAAACCCCAATACTAACCCTAATACTAACCCCCGACCCCTAATACTAAAGTTAACCCCCTAAACCCTAATACTAACCCTAATACTAACCCCGACCCCTAATAGTAAAATTAACCCCTAACACTAAACACTAAACCTAATTCTAACCCCCTAAACCCTAATTCTAAACCAACTAAAATCAGTAAAATACTTACCAGCCGCGATGAAGTGTCCCATCCCCTTTGCACTTTCCTATGTATTGTTTGTATAGTGCTTGGATATAACTATGATCACAGCACAATGGCGTACTAATGTGACACAGCTATTTTTCATCTTGTGTAAATTATTTCCAGGTATATAAATTGATTACGCACGCTACTGTACAATTTTTAGAGAAGCACTTTGTATATTTGTATTTTTTTTTATATCTGTGTTGTATGTCAGTCTTGTGCATTGCCTTATTTTATATTTGCATACTTGTCTTGTCCAGAGAAAACATTTAATAAATATTTCAATACAAAAAAAAAGTGCCCACCCTTCAGTGGAGGTTTACTGCACCCATTCATACATTTAAAAACTGATCTGTGCGGTAATTACTGCACAAACACTGATTCAACCTGTTTAATGCAGCAGATTATATAAATTACACACACATGAACCCTCTCAGTGCCGTAGGGAACACACACCTTGCTCTCCTCCAGAACTGAAAGGGTTAACCGTATATTTTATGTTTTGGGGACATAATTATATGTACTGGGGCCAGCAGGTGGGAGCTGTCTGCTGGGGCCTCTTATTTATAAGAGGCCCCTAGTCCTACAGCATAAAGTGGAGAATTACATGTCTTTCGGGTCTGGACTTCCCTGATGGGTAGGACCAGTCTAATATGCTACTGTACAGGTCTCTTCTGTAATGAGAATAGTGAGCAAAATAGGGTGATGTCCCTTCCGCGTAGGGACAGGCTATTTTAGTGCTGTTCATTCTCTGTTTGAGATGTGGATCCCACTCCGGTTTTCTCCTCTTAGGTTAGGCAGAGTAATTCCAGGCGTGGGTCCCTGGCTCACTGCACCTGGAAGGACACCAGCTGTACCACCCTGACCAGGCCGAGGATAGGTCATAGCATATATCTGTGGTTACTGTATTCCTCATGTAGAGGAGGCTTGCCATGCATTTCTGTCTAGACTGCTCTGATTGGTGCGACCAGCCTGTCATGCTAATGGAGAGGGCTCCAGTTTAATACACTTTGAGAAAGATGGTGATGCCCCTCCAGAGGAGAGATCATCCTATAGGGTAGGCTATTTCAGCGCTACTTGTTCTTGGTCTGAGATGTATCTCCAATTTTTCTCACCTTAAATGTTGATTAGTAGACTAGCTCCTGCTTTTTGCACTGTATCTAGGCAAAAGATCCAGACAGGGGACATAAATGCATGCATTAAGGTTGCCTCCGGTTTAATTAAGTTCTATCCTGGCTACAATCCTCATATAAAAGGAGAAGGTGAGCTCCTGTAATGAGAAATCTGCAGTATAAACACTGTACTGATAATACAGCTACAAAAAAACAGCAAACAGAACTGCGTTCTGGCCAACTCACCCGCAACTTATTTCTACTGAATAGCTGCCTATGTGTATACATTTCGTTCGCTAAAGATGTTATGTTATCCCTATGAATTAAAACCATCTATACCCTGAGCCTATTTAAAATATTTTTAATTAGGAATCTCAAGATTAGAAAGGGACAGGTCAATGTACCAAGGTTACAGATTAATGTAATTTTACAAACACGTATTGCAACATGTATTACATAAAAGGAAATGCATTAAAATAACATCATGTAGGGGTTGTTTGCATTAACCAAATCGGCGAGCAACAAATTCTACTGCATTATTTTATTACCAATAACCGTTATTATTGTTAGAAACCAAATAAACATGCGCAGCGTTTTCATTAGTAGGCGTTTGTAAGCGGCAGAGCTTTTTTGGTTCCCATATGAATTTTCTCTTTCATACATATGGATTAAAAACAGTGCAGTTAAGAAGAATCATGTTTAGTACATTTAGTAGAATGTATTATTTTACACACTTTTTCATGGTAGAAAAGATTGGATACATAGTCTTCATGACAGCAATGCTTGGACTTGCTGTGGTGATCTGTGGAGAATGCTTGTGGCATCCTTGTAACCATTTGCTGGATTCAGAACTGCCTCATAAAGTTCACCATAGGCCCGGCAAACCAGCTCTGTGGACTGTTTAATAATCTGTTCTCTGCAGAAAAAAAAAAAAAAAGATAAAACAAATGCCAACAAAGGAAGCAAGAATCAATTTGCTACATATAGAAACATAGAATGTGTCGGCAGATAAGAACCATTCGGTCCATCTAGTCTGCCCAATTTTTTTTTTTGGAGTACTTTTATTAGTCCCCCGTTCCCGGTCTTATAGCTAGGATAGCCTTGTGTCTATCCCACGCATGCTTAAAATCCTTGACTATGTTTACCTCTACCACTTCTGCTGGCAGGCTATTCCATACATCCACTACCCTCTCAGTAAAGTAATACTTCCTGATATTACTTTTAAATCGTTGCCCCTCTAATTTAAGACTATGTCCTCTAGTTGTGGTAGTTTTTCTTCTTTTAAATATACTCTCTTCCTTTACTGTGTTGATTCCCTTTATGTATTTAAATGTTTCTATCATATCCCCCCTGTTACGTCTTTCCTCCAAGCTATACATGTTAAGATGCTTTAACCTTTCCTGGTAAGTTTTATCCTTCAACCCATGAACCAGTTTAGTAGCCCTTCTCTGAACTCTCTCCAAAGTATCAATATCCTTCTTGTGCTTCATATTTTTGCTAATGTCTTAATACCATTTTATTACAACAATGGCGACTCTGATAACCAATAAGATGTCACAGAGACATGTTAATATGGGCACGGTACAGGGTGGAAAGACGAGGAAAAAATGTGATGATAACTTTTTTTAAAATAGAAGTATATAATAGAATACACTGGGCAGTAGACACAGTAACAGCAAACAACCAACCAAGCAATTTCATAATAGACATACTATGCCAGTTGTTTTTGATCTGCCGTCTTAATCTATGTTTATATAAGTTTTAACATCGTATTCTGCACTTATCTATCTCTGGACATAATGTCCAGTGGTGTATCTTGGTTTTGTGCTGCCCTAGGCAGACAAATTTTGGGCACCCCCCCCCTACCCACGATGCACACCCACGACATGACCCATAACCCACGTTGCACACCAAGGACATGCCCCATCACCCAATTTACATACACATTGCCAAAATGATTTGCCATTAATATTCCCCAGCTAATTTGCCCAATAATATGCCAGTATCATTTTCCATTAATATGCCCCTGCCAATTTGCCCAATAATATGCCAGTATTATTTGCCATTATTAAGTCACAGCCAATTTCCCCAATAATATGCCAGTATTTGCCATTTAATCAGCCACTGCCAATTTGTTCAATATTATGCCAGTATAATTTGCCATTAATATTCCCCAGCCAATTTGCCCAATAATATGCCAGTGTTATTTTGTCATTAATATTCCCCAGCCAATTTGCCCAATAATATGCCAGTATTTGCCACTGAATATGCCCCTGCCAATTTGTCCAATATTATGCCAGTATAATTTGCCATTAATATTCCCCAGCCAATTTGCCCAATAATATGCCAGTATTATTTGCCATTTAATATGCCCCTGACAATTTGCCCAATAATATGCCAGTGTTAATTGCCATTTAGTATGCCCCAGTAAATTTGCAAATAATATGCCAGTGTTATTTGCCATTTAATATCCCACAGCCAATTTGCCCAATAATATGCCAGTGTTATATGCCATTTAGTATGCCCCAGTAAATTTGCCAATATGCCAGTGTTATTTGCCATTTAATATCCCACAGCCAATTTGCCCAATAATATGCCAGTGTTATTTTCCATTTAGTATGCCCCAGTAAATTTGCCCAATAATATTCCAGTGTTATTTTCCAGTTAGTATGCCCCAGTAAATGTGCCAAATAATATGCCAGTTAATATCCCACAGAGTGCTGTATTTACCGCGAGGCATCTTAGGGCGGCAAATTTTGGGGGGCGACAGCACCCCCCAGCACTGGAAAAAAAAAAATTTGGCCCTTTAAAAGAAAAAGAAAAAAAACACACTTGCAGGCAGAGACTGAGGTGAGAAGGGATCGGAAGATCCCCCCTCACCTTCCCTCTGCCGGAAGGCTGCACGGGGAGCCAAACAGGCAGCACAGAGAAACCTCCGTGCTGCCTGTTCGCCTCCCCGTGCAGTGTGACACGGAAGTGCCGACAGTCACGTGACCGGCGTGCTGATGTCATACATGCGCCGGGTCACATGACCTGTCGGCACAACCGCCTGGGAGCCGAACAGGCAGCATGGAGGAGACCATGCTGCCTGCCTCTAGCCACCAGGGAAAACAGGTAAGTAAGTGCTGGGGAAAATGTCTGGGGCATGTTAATGGGACATAACACTGGCATATTATTGGCAAATTTACTGGGGCATACTAAATGGCAAATAATACTGGCATATTATATGGTCTCCTCCGCCTAGGATGCCTCGCGGTAAATACAGCACTGATAATGTCACAAGTGAAGTCTGCACAACAAACTATATTTGTCGTCCATCTGGCACTGAATGGTTTGATGGAACAACTGGAAAGGGTTAACAACATGTTGCAGAACATGGTCCTATAAGGCACTGCTCAAACATTTTTTTTACTGGCAAGGTTAATGCACATTCTTTACAAATGGATGACTTGGAGTGCATCACATATTAACCTAGGAGTGCACTTTAAAACCCTCTGCCTGTGGAGCTTCAATAATTTGTTGATAGCCAACATGGCAAAGGGACCAAGTACCATCAAAAGGAAGCAGGGCGGGGGAGGGAATTAATGCTCTATACTAAGTGTTTAAGCAGCTCCATACAATTTATCGTAGGAAGGCCAATTAAAAATGAAAGTGTACACGTTGGTGTTTTGAAACGGCAAAAAGGTTCAATGGCCTCTTTCAGAATAGAGCTAGAAAAAGCAAAGAGCAAATACTTGGCATTTAGTGATACACTGAAAATCCAGCAAAATGCACACTGATTTCAAGGAGCTAATCAGTGGAGAGATGTGCAGGGCTTCACGGACACAAGCAGAAAAAATAAACATGGAAGTTATTAATCCAGGTTATTTGCTATGATTTGGTCAATATATTCCAAATAGAAGGAAAACAAACACATATCAGTGCTTCTCGACTTCCCTCCAGCTAGAATTGCCTGCTTTTTGTTAAAATAAAATAAATAAATAAATACTGCCATACTATTAGACCTCCATAGAGGTCCTGTCTGGCACCCAAAATGCATCTTCCAAATGTTAAAGTATATTAAAGTACTTTCAAATGCATGGCCTCTTCTTACGGTAAGCAATGGTAAGAGGTGATATGAAACATGTTAATATAAGGTCATGCAAGTTACCTTACATAATATACACCGAAATTCGGGCTCAAAGTAGTTGGCAGGTATTTCAGAACGATTCACTGCACATTGGGGTCATATTGGAAGCACAATTTCAAGCTTTACAATACGCCCCGAATAGTGGCGCAATTTAGTAATCATGGTGGACTGCACGCCGATTGCTTATGAAATCTCCTTGGGGTCTAGAGGCTGCTGAAATAGCCATGACCCCATACAAAAATTATTAAATACCCCCTGCTGGGGTGGCATGATGGGCCCAGACCCCCATAATAAATAAAAGAACCCCCGCGGTCTGAGATTGCCAGGTGGCCCGAGACCCCATCTAAATCTCCCTACCTAGTTGGATGCGATTCACCTGTAAAGAAAAAAAAAAATCACCCTCTGGGTGCCAGGTGGGTAACAGGGGGCTGGGATCCATTTTATGTGATATATATTTTGTTATTTATTTCATTTCAGGAGTAAATAGTCAAATCTGTCCTGAAATGAGTCTCTTTCATCCCACAGAAATCTATTGTGACGAAGGCAATCTATTGTTATGAGGCAATTTTCGATTCGGTATGTTTAATGCTGCTTTCGGAAGCAATCCACGTGTATTCAGCCATGATGAAATGCGTGGCAATTCGGGGCCACATCAGGGAATATTGCGTAGCTCAAAATTTGTCTTCCAATATGTCCCCGATGTGCCCTGGATCATTCCGAACTTCGGCATATATTATGTCGTCTTAGACCTCCACCAAAGGCAGTAGGTACACAAAGCTACTGCTAAGTCTCTAATACAGAGAGTGAAATCATGTAGGCAGAGCTGGGAACACAATCCAGTGCACTCACTGCAACCCGGGTGTTTTAATGCTGGGGGTGGACTTGAGCAAAAATAGAAATAAAAATATTTAACGTTTAACAAAACTGAAACGGACAGTCTTGCTACAACTTTGGTGCCTACAATTTGCACTCATATTTACAAAAATATTACAGCTTCAAAAAAATTGGTGATAAAAGAAACTATTAACTACTCCTCACATCACCTATTTGCCTCCATTTTCCTATAAGTTTAACCATAGGTATTTGCTTTCCTCATCCTGCCTAGCCAGTGGGGGGGAACAAAAGCCCCCCCACCCCCAGTTATAAAATATTTGTGCTCATTAACCTCGACTGAAATGTTTTTTCTCCAGGGTCTTACTTACATTAAGCTTAGGAACAGAACTTGGCTTTGGGGTCTTCTTTTCTGGTGGGCCTACATTGACCACTGTATAATGCATCCCCAGGATGAGAATAATTTGTTTAAATTTTGACAGAATATGAGTACAAGTTATGAGGTTGTAGAATAAGGGTCATGAAGGTAATTTGCAGGAAGGATTGTATTTGTAGATACTTTTCCAATAAAAGTGTTCGTGGGCAAGTATAATAAAGAAATGAAATATGCGCTTAAAACCTAGTACATTTCACCTACATTACAGATCATACAGTCTGCACTGACCTTGACCTGCTTTAAAAAGATATGAACACTTGATCATAGCCTTCAAAGGAAATGTCTTCCCCCCCCCATTACAACAATTACCCTGGAATGAATTTGATTCGAACCATAGACTGTGACCTTCAGTACTAGTTAAGCACAATATCTGAAAATATGAATAATAGACTTTTTTTTTGCATAAAATGTACAAACTAAAAGCAGAAAAAGCCAACAGCAAAAAAATTCAATAAATAAAACTTTTTTTTTTTTTTAAAGTTAAAATATGGACAGATTAGAAAATAGAACATCAGTATAAACCGCACAAGACAAGCAAAGTGCTGAATTGAGAGCTTGGCAATTTCACTTGCAAAAGAATGGATTTCGTGTAAGGTCAGGCCTTTGTGTTATAGGCTGAGAAGGGGCCTTGTGCGAGTGACTGTATCGTTCTTGTGCTCCTATCTTTTCAGCGATGAATGTGAATAAAAAGCAGGAGCCCTAGATGGACAGACAATATGCGAGAGCAGCAAAGCCCATTCACAGCATCAGCATGTCAATTCAAACTGGAGCTCTTTGTGCTGAGATGTGAATCTTGCTAAACTACATGGAAATGTTCATTAAAAGAGAGAAAGAAACATTGAAAACCATGGAAATTCACCATCAGCCTGAATCCTTTTTAGACAAAGAGAAAGGGGGATGGTCTAGTGCTTATGAAAGTGGACACCAGCAGCACTGCAATGTAGCTAACCCTCAAATCACTTAACCCCTTAATGACAGGACTGTTTTTACCCTTTGTGCCCTTCTAGTAAATGGCTGTTTTGACATTTCTGTGGTGTTTGTGTTTAGCTGTCATTTTTCATTTCCAACCATTTTCTCTTACAGTGGCCCTGAATCTAATCCTAACCCATCTGTAACCCTAACCCTACATCTAGGGTTAATTTAAAGCTAGGGTTAGGTTGGTGGTTCCCAAACAGGGTGTCATGGCTGGCTTACAAGTGTGTCACAATGGCAGCCTATATACCATATTTGTTTTATATATATATATATATATATATATATATATATATATATATATAAAGATTTTTTTCAGAGCAAATGTTCTGAAAAAGACCCCTTGTCTAATATTAGAAGTTTGTCTTAAAATCAGACCTCAGGGGTCACATGACCTCCCAGTGTTTCATCTTAAAAGTCCCGGTGGAAGTGTCGGCCACCATCGGAGGATATCTGTATGCACCGAGAAGGCAGAGTCATCCTCTGTATACCCCGAATAGACACCTGGGAAGTCTGTGGGTGCCTTTGCAGTCACGGGAGGCGTGCTAGCACCTGTGGGTGCATTGGGAAGTCTGGGAGCGAATTGGCAAATAAAAAGGAAAATAAAGATGTAGTACATTATTTTTTCCGCCAAAGATTTTAGACTGCATATAAAGTAAATACTGCAAAAAGGGTGTTGGGGGCAGGAAGTCAATACAGAATTGCACTAGGAAAGTGATTCTGCACAAATACCATAAATAAATAACAGCTTGTTGGTAAAAATTGGCATTAGGTGGCACTTTCAGCATTTGTAGATATACACAGGTATCTTTCCAAGCATACCCAAGCTATTCACTGTAGATCATACCCAGGGCTTCATAGATAAAGAGAAACATAGCTATTTATATAGTTAGAGGTTTACATGCGAGCATGTTTCCAAATAAGGATAAATGCTATACTTTCAAGAGAGTACACACTTTATGTGCTATTTACAGATTCTGCTATTCCATCTTTCAAAACTATAAATATCCAATGAATGCTTTTTTTCCGGCTGATGTTTGATTATACACTGCATCACCCTCATTAAAATACCACAAAATGACACTTGCCTGGTGCATTAAAGTTATATGAGAGAAAGAAGTTGACTCTAATGCCTCTAACAAGCCATATGAAGTTGTTTAAACAGAAGCACTTTGATGCGAGAGGTTTGTGTGTACTGCCTTCCGTGGAAATAGAAAGAAAGCATGAGTTGAGATAGAAAAGTCATAAGCTAAAATCAAAAGTTCTGGTAACTGAAGAATTCAATGGAATGATTAAAATGAAGCATGGTATGCAAGCTAACTGAATCACTTCTAACAACATTTGATACATGATTTGCCACATTAAGCTAATGAAGGGGTGGAATCTCCTGTGCGTATTTAAGACATACCAGCAACGGGCTGTCCAAATAATCACCCTCTTTTGGATAGATTTGGGGCTTAAGCCTCCATTTAAGCCACATAACTCTTTCCAGATCAATCAACAGGTAATGATGGCATTGATATAAGATGTCCTCTGTCTCTCTATGGTACACCACAGAGGGAGCTTGGAATAGAGTAGAGTGCCATCTAAGCCAGGAGACAAGAGTGCACAATCTTTCAAAGCCTCTTCTGCATGTATTGTTCTGGATCAAAGCACTAGGACACTTACTCTATGCTTACTCCTACAAGTGTCTACTTGTGGGCATGGTCTACTGGTCAGGGAGACTGCCAGTGTGACAGATAAGAGCCTGTTCACAAAGCTCCAAAACGGGTGAGCCTGCTGGGTGACAGACCCTGCCCACTAATACAGTTTGCAATGCTTGCCATATCTTGTAAACAAAACATAAGAAATCATATCTAATGAAAGTGAACTAGCACAGTGTCACCCGTTAAATAGTAGTTTTAGAACATAGTACTCTTTAAAATAGAGTGCCAAGAAAACGTGAAACGAAGGCTATGCTGCTTATAACGTCAAGTGCAAGACAGTAGTAGGGTTGCCACCTTTTCTTCAAAAAAATACCGGCCTTGGTACTGTCTCCATAGACCGGCCAGGTGGCCACCCTAGACAGTAGGCTAATTCCATGAAGCTCTTGGTATACACACACAACTAGTCGGTGCTTGCACAGTGACATTAAAAAATGCAAAGTGCGTGAACAGAAGAAAAATGTAAATCAAAATTTGGTGTGACCACCCTTTGCCTTCAAAACAGCATTAATTCTTCTAGGTACACTTCTTCCTAGTTTATTAACCTCTTAGTAACATGGCTGTTTTGGCCATGCCGCACCATTGGTGACACAGGCTGAGGTGTTTGCTTTTAGCTGTAATTTTACTTTTTTTCTCCTTTACTGTAACCACACAAATGATGTTATTGTTTTTCTGGGATAAAAAGGGCTTTTTCAGATACTGTTATTTTGATAGAAAAAATGTTGTATTTAAATTTTCCATCATTAACTTGAAAAATCTTTTACACACTTACAAGCTAAAAAAAATTCTAATATTTGTTAGAAATACCCAATGTTTACATGTTTTTTTTCAAGTTATAGAGCAATAACTACAAATAGCACATTCATTTTCTCCCCAGAATTACCTATAGTGATATTGTAACCCTAACCCTTTATCCTGAAGATAGTTCTTAATTCTGTGATCGTATTTATGGAGTCGTTATCATGCTGTAGAATAAATCTGTGGCAAATTAGATGCCTCCCTGATAGTATTGCGTGAATGGATATGTGTCTACCTGTACATCTCAGCACTGAGAAGACCAGTCATTCTGACCAAATCCTGAAGTCCATTCGCAGTAATGCAAATCAAAAAAACGAATTGCTTTCTGATATTGCTGAATATTTTACATTTTGACTCATCAGTCCAGAACACCTCCTGCCATTTTCTGCACCCCGGTTCTTGTGCTTTCGTGCACACAGTCACTTGGCTTTGTTTCCACACAAAGTCTAAATGCAATGAATTTAAACATTCATAGAGATAGTAAAAAAAATAACACTGCTATTTTAGCCTCATGTTTACAATTATAGAACTATCTTATAATTACATAAAATCGTAAAAGTGACTGTGAACGATTGACCCCCTAAATCAAAGGATAGGGGTAGGCTTCTGCTGCATAATTAATTTGGTTTAAAGCTTAGGCATTAGAGAGGAAAAGTACTGTTAAAAATACTAGACATAATTATGCTTTACAGGCCATTGCAGGCTAAATATGATCGTTCTACAACATTATTCTTCATCTCATACCAACCACACAGAAACAGAAGGTCTTACTAAGTCCAAGCATCTCTTGGCAGGTCTCAGCTTGACAATAAGGAAGGTGCAGTGTGTGCTATGTATGACTGTAGCTCAGTGACAGCCAACCATTTATTTAGAGGCTTCTGGTTTAGTTTACCTGTGTAGTGCCTCCATGATTTACTTGTAGATAAACCTATTGTACATTTGAATTTCCATTAAGGTTCTATGTGATGGCTTGAGAGGGTGTAAATGATTGGAGTGGTATTCGGTAAGTAAAGGATTCCGTTTCCAAATTGAACTGAGACAGTAAGTGGCAGTGGTGTATCTTGGTTTTGTGCTGCCCTAGGCAGACAAAATTCAGACACCCCCCCCCCCCCCACCACCCACGTTGCACACCTACAACATGCCCCATGACCCACGTTGCACACCAATGACATGCCCCATCACCCTATTACATGCCCCATCACCCACATTGCATACACATTAAATGCCCAATCACCCCATTACATGCCCCAATCACCCACATTGCATACACACTAAATGCCCCATCAATTGGAAGGAGCTAAATCTTGCTGCATGGTAGGGGGAGGGAGTGAAAATGTTTGAAGCACCAGAAGAGTGGCAAAGTGCCACCCTCTGGAAAAGTGCCGCCCTAGGCGAGAGCCTTGTTTGCCTTGTGGAAGATACACTACTGGTAAGAGGGGCAAGTAATGACTTACACAAAAAGGTAAAGCTAATGAAGTTTGGTTTAAAGAAACTTACAGCCCAGACTGTTTTATTTCTTTCCTTCAGCTGACTGATGAATCAAAATGAGGATGCTAAAAACTCCCCGCTGTGTGCAGGCTATATATCAGATGCTTGGGAACTACATATCCCAGGATGCTCAGTTAATCTGCAGTGCCAAGGTGAGGCATCACTGGTCTAGACAATGAAACACATGTACAATAATAATTTTCCTCATATTCTCTAATGGCAAGCCAAATTCTGCATGGGTACATGCACATATTGAATAAAATGCTTTTGTTGGCAATACAGGGTATACTGGTGTTGTCTTTTTTGGGGGTATGTTGGTGGACTGTAATGTCTATAATCAAAGGCCTATGAAAGGTACTCTTGATGGGCTACCAGTATACATTTTATTTTAATGGCAATAATGGAGGGGCAGTGCCCATGCAAACTGTAATAATAATTACACAAGAAACCCATAGCCTCCAAACAGAGAGAACAGTCTATTTATAATTAACCCAGTGGTCACATGGCATATAAAAATCAATCAGATACTTCCTCTTTAGTAAATCAGAGTGGAAAATAAATTACCCAGTCCTAATCCTGTGCACTCATCTCCTCAACAATGCTTTTAAATAGGACTACTCATCTCCTCAACAATGCTTTAAAACGTATACGTCTATCTCCAAATAAAATGGCTGGCGATACGCGGTGCTCTCTGTTGAGGCACTCAGCCAATTAAGCTGCATGTCAGTCAGTTAAGTACACTAATTGTTTCAAAGGCTCCAACCAAAGAGGTAACTGCTTGGGTCTGTGTGTGCACCCAGCGGTAATTGGAGAAAATGTATGAAGCTTAAGAACTGCACATTACTTGGATTATTGATATATAGAAATGTCAAAGGATTAAAAACGTGGTCTCTACAAGAGGCAAAGTGCGCTCAGAAACTATCTGCATGAAGTATGTCCACTCGCATCCTATCCATCTCTTCATATAGCCTCCTATCCATCTCTTCATATAGCCTCCTATCCATCTCTTCATATAGCCTCCTATCCATCTCTTCATATAGCCTCCTACCCATCTCTTCATATAGCCTCCTACCCATCTCTTCATATAGCCTCCTATCCATCTCTTCATATAGCCTCCTATCCATCTCTTCATATAGCCTCCTATCCATCTCTTCATATAGCCTCCTACCCATCTCTTCATATAGCCTCCTACCCATCTCTTCATATAGCCTCCTACCCATTTATTCATATAGCCGCCTATCCATCTCTTCATATAGCCTCCTACCCATCTCTTCATATAGCCTTCTATCCATCTCTTCATATAGCCTCCTATCCATCTCTTCATATAGCCTCCTACCCATCTCTTCATATAGCCTCCTACCCATCTCTTCATATAGCCTACTGGTGGAAAAACTAGCCCCACCTTGCTAGAGTTCTCAACCAAAGGCTGAACTAACTATCCAAAACCCTATAAAGGGGAGAAGGTGTCCTTGATTTTAATTGACTGTTTATACTGAAACATGTACACAGATTCTAAATGAAGAAGAAAGTAGTAGCCTCACCTACACCATTACATAATCATAGCTATAATCAATCAGTCCATTGCTGCTTAGGCAAGAAAAATGACTTAATTATTGTGGAGTAGCTTTCACTAGATTTTAGATGATCAAATTTTCAGCAATATGCAAAGAACTGAAGTCATCCTAACGAGTAGTCCGAATAATGGTACCCAGACAATTTACAGGCAGGCAATCAATACTAATAATCCCAAAATTTCAGCTGCCACCTCTACTCAGGCAGCAGAGACGTAGACGATACAGGAAAGCACCCATTTCCAACATGAGCGAGGAGGTGCCATGCCGTAGGAGTTCACATCCCAGCAAAGCCATGACTACGCTAACAGTCATCAACAGCTATAGAGTTACTGGTTTTCCATAAGTTGCTCGGTGTAGGAGGATTTGGAAAGGTTGAGCTGGCATGTGACTTGGTCAGCAAGCGGTGGTTTGCTGTTAAAAAAGTGTGAGGAAGTCCAAAATAATAGACTACAAGGATGTTCTGAATGAAAAGTGAGTGTTAGAAATTGCAGCGGGGAGCAATTTCTGCACTCAGTGCTTTTCCACCTTTCAGACTCCAATCTGTATTATGTTATGGAATTCTTCTGCTCTCTCTACGACTACATGAAGAAGAATGGATAGCTTCAACTTGCAACCACAACATTCATTGCTGCAGAGACTGTGTGTGGGTTGCAATATCTCCATGGTAAGGGGGTCATAAACCCGGTAACATCCTGCTGACCGGTGAGGGCCATATTAAGATCTATGACTTTGTTCTTGCCGCGTCAGACATGTATGGAGATTGGAGAGTTAAAGGGACAGCTGGCACATCTGGATATATTGCCCCAGAAATGCTTCATTTCGAAAGCTACAACGCAGCCATTGATTGGTGGGGACTGGGAATTATCCTGTATAAGATGACCTCAGTAATGTCCCCCTTTAGCCACAATGGTAGGAGAGTACTTGTGTCAGCAGTGCTTCATCAACGGCCCACATTTCCAGACTGCATAAGCTGTGACACCAAGGCTGTCCTAGACACATTGCTGCTGACAGCATCTGGCAAAAGCTTTAATGATTAGATCGCACCCCGTTTTTAAGGGCATTGATTGGCAGCAACTTGAAATAATAAATTACTGTATTTATCGGCATATAACACGCGCCGGCGTATAACACGCACCTCATTTTAACAAGGAAATTTCAGGAAAAAAAAACTTACATTTCAAATAAAGAACTTTGAAGCCCAATATGCCATTTAATATGCCAGGATATTGCCCCCAATATGCCATTTTAATATGCCAGGATATTGCCCCTAATATGCCATTTTAATATGCCAGGATATTGCCCCCAATATGCCATTTTAATATGCCAGGATATTGCCCTCAATATGCCATTTTAATATGCCAGGATATTGCCCCCAATATGCCAGGATATTGCCCCCAATATGACATTTAATATGCCATGATATTGCCCCCAATATGCCAGGATATTGCCCCCAATATGCCATTTTCATATGCCAGGATATTGCCCCCAATATGCCATTTTAATATGCCAGGATATTGCCCCAATATGCCATTTTAATATGCCAGGATATTGCCCCCAATTTGTCATTTAATATGCCAGGATATTGCCCCCAATATGCCATTTAATATGCCATGATATTGCCCCCAATATGCCAGGATATTGCCCCCAATATGCCATGATATTTCCCCCAATATTGATACAAAAAGTGACAGTGCGCTAAAGTGTCAAACCAAGGTGCAAAATACAGGATATGTATCAGAAATATGACTCACGTAAATGTGGTCTCACAGATGGTTACAAATGATTTCTTCAAGTTGTATACGTATCTCCAAACAAATAAAACAGATGTTAGAGCATATACAGTACAATTTTAATAAGAAACATAAAATATCTTACACTTAAAAACATGAACAGATGATCCAAGATATCAATCCTGACAGGAACAATCAAGCCCCAGGAAGGTGAGAAGAAGTAGTGCCAAGCAACGCGTTTCGCCCTTCTAGTGGGCTTCCTCAAGGCTAGGCAATTGATTGCCTAGCCTTGAGGAAGCCCACTAGAAGGGCGAAACGCGTTGCTTGGCACTACTTCTTCTCACCTTCCTGGGGCTTGATTGTTCCTGTCAGGATTGATATCTTGGATCATCTGTTCATGTTTTTAAGTGTAAGATATTTTATGTTTCTTATTAAAATTGTACTGTATATGCTCTAACATCTGTTTTATTTGTTTGGAGATACGTATACAACTTGAAGAAATCATTTGTAACCATCTGTGAGACCACATTTACGTGAGTCATATTTCTGATACATATCCTGTATTTTGCACCTTGGTTTGACACTTTAGCGCACTGTCACTTTTTGTATCACTATTGTTTTATGTATAAGGCACTTGGGGTAGTTGCCTGACAGATTTGCAGCTTGTGTAAAATAGGACAAGCGCCATTTAAACCTCTACACTTTTTTGCACATCATTTCCCCCAATATGCCAGAATATTGCCCCCAATATGCCATGTAATATGCCAGGATATTGCCCCTTCTCCAGTAAGCCAATCTAGGTGCACACGGGCAACCAGCAGTTGGTATATTCATCCCTCCGGCTACCTTAACCTCCACTTTTTTGTAAATGCTTTGGGCTTGAGGTAGCGAGCTGGATTGAATCAATCCAGTAAGGGCGGCTCCAGAGTCTCAACGTGCCTCCGCCATTGATCCACACAGGTTGGTAATGGGTTCATCTTGTGTTCCCACTGCGTTCTGCTAATTTGGCCCAATTGAGCTCTATTCACTAATGCGGTCAGATCGTTTACCCCAATATACCTAGAGGACACCAGTCTTATTAGGTTCAGGAAGCATAACACATTTAATTTGGAGGCAAAAGAGTTGGCGACCAATGGGAAGGCTGCTGACACTCAAAGTGGCCTCATCTGACAGATGGGATCCCGTGGCAAGTCGCTGCAGCGGGAAATGGGCTGTTAAACGCTAGGATGTCCTATGCCGTCCTAGCGTCTTTTGGGACCTGTAAAACTAGGACGGCGTAGAACATCCTAGCGACACAAAGGGGTTAACATGGATATCTACTGTATGTTAGTATTTTGGATTGTAAGTTGTTTGTTACATATTTACTGAACTACTTTTATGACGACAAGAAAATCAAATTAAAAAGTACATAAAAGGAGAAAGGTCTGCTGCATCCGTGACCTAATAATTAGCCCTAATTCTCAGGAGTTCATAGTTCAGTCAAGTTATATTGGATGCTTTTGTCATAAGGACTGCAATATTGACTTTGAGAGAATGCTATGGAGTAAATAAAAGTTTTATTGCAGGCGATTGTGGAAGAATACTTACTTTACGATGGCGCTCAAAAAGAAATTGATCTGAGGCATCTGTAGATTATCCGGAGCGGAGAGGTAACGATCAAACTGGACCTAACGATGAAAGGACAGGCATCAAAATGAATATCATGTGGCTACTATACCTAGAGACCAGATAACTTGACAGCAACACATTTAGGGCAAACTAAGTTTAAGGGACTACCCAATAAATAGAGATTTGCACAAATACCAGGGAAATGAGTATGGAATTTCAAACTTTAGCAGAGTTGGAAAAATTCTCCAGTGCAGCTGAATGGAAGAATTTTTCCACTTTTTCCTCAGTTCCCTGCAGTTCTCTCTTTATTGATTAGACCTTTAAGCATAATCCAGCTAATGTATGAATATAATAAAGATTAGAAAACAAACCAGTTATTCTGGCAAAACAGCATAAAGGGCTAGAAAGTTGGGTGTTGCTTTTTGGTCTTGAAAATAATAAATGACTGCATTTTACCAAGGGAATGTCCATGAAACATACATAGTAAATATGACTTGTGATAAATGAGATTCTATGATTGGAGACCATGTATGTCTTTCTATCCATCTGAACACAAATAAACAGATACAGCAAAGTGATCATGTCATCTATGAAATTATACTACATATCATTGTTTTCCTGTGGAGATGTAACATTTTTTGCTTAAAATGTTGAAGATATATTTAAACAATAAGTGCCTATGTTCCTAATGATCCCATTATAAACAGCATTTACCTGACCAAGTGTATTTTTAGCCCTTCCTGATTTGTTTAATGATTGGTGCATGACTGGGGTTTCAGAGGATCTTTTTAAAAGGCAAGAAGGAGGTTAATTAGGTTGAGTATAATTTATGCCACAAGGCAGTTTTAAGAGAAATAGTCTGAAATCTATAAATATAACTAGCTTTAAAAACATACCTAAAAATAAAGCCAATTGGAGAAAAAGCACAGCACAAACAGCTTTTATTCTGTACTGATCAACATAAAGCTCGGTGAGAAGGTCACTTTATGTATTATGGAACACAGTCTTTTGTACATACTGACAATCGCATATTTTACAACCTTTCATGATTTCTCAGAGGGTATTTTAAGACTTTGACTAGCCAGGGAGGCATGTAAAAGTTAACCACAGGGTGGAGAAACCTAAAGCCATACAATAATGTTTTTAGAAAGAGAATATTCAGTCACTAATAGACTGTAAACAATTCCATAATGCCTTGGGGTAGACTTTCTTAAAGGTACACCTTACTGACTTTTGGTGCAAGTTGTAGGCACCGAAGTTTTAGGAAGGCTGTCATTTGTCATTTAAAATGTGCTGTCATTCTCCTAAAATAGTTTGCTCTAGTCCTCACCCAGTGACCGTGCCTCTGTAACAAAGGAGGCACCCAGTGACGTGCCTCTGTAACGCAAGGAGAATACAACTGCACATGTGCCATTTATCTCCCAGCACCACCTGCATCGCCTGTAAGCTGGGGAGCTGCATCTCTAGCTGTGTAGGAATCTCTATGGCAACCGGCACACTGACCGGAAGCTCAAGTGTGCTTTCAGCAGAGACTCTCTAGACAGCATTTCATTTCTGCAATGCCCATCATAACCATACTGCAATGAGAATGACTGCAAAGACCATCATAATAATAATACTGCAGTGATAATGACTGCAATGTCCCTCATAATCTTACTGCCTTGATAATTACTGCAATGTCTGAGGGGATGTTACAAGTGCCCTCAGCTCCCTTAAATAAATGGAGTTAGGGGATGCCCCACACCTTTAAATACATGGGGCAAGAGGATGTCCAAGTGCCCCTGGCACCCCTTTACTTACATGAGGCCAGAGCTGCCCATGGCCGCCCAAGTAATAAATGGGGCCAATGGCTGCCCAAATGCCCCCAGCACTCCCAAGTAGCCATGGGAACAGGGACTGCCCCAAACGCTCCACCTTAAATCAAATAAATACATTTTTTAAAATAACCTACCTACCCCCTTACCTCTATGTTGCCATAATGGGGGGATGAGATCAAATCCCTTCACCCCAGGAAAACCGTTTTCAAAATCAGCCAATGGCAAGGCATTGCTGACTGAAAGGGTTAATGAACAAATATCGTCTGCGTTAACTACAGTTTAGTAAAGTTTTTTCTGTGGGTAAATTGTATACTTTTTTGCCCGTTAATGAACATCAGTCATTGGATCAGCGTTTGTTCGGTAATTGCCACATAGTTCAGTGTTAGTAGAGGGTTTAAGGCTTGAAGGAAAGCAGCTATCGTCCTAAACATAGAGACACGTCTTTATTGCTAGGGCAGTTACATCGTGGAACAGATATCGGAAGATCCAATCATTATATTCAGAATGGATGTACGGGATGCATACTGAGTTATCACAAGCAAAAGTTTAGTCAATGACGATCCGGGGTCCGACTGCTCTGGCATCAAGAAGGATTTATTTTGCCTTTTTGAGATTACATTATTAATGTCTCGGTGTTTTGGGGATTTTTTTTTTCTGCGTTCTTGTGGATCAATAAATATAGTGGTGTAGAACTTGATGGACTCCATGTCTTTTTTCAACCTAATTAGGCGTGTATACAATCAACATTTTTATGTATATATACACTCATGTAATGCTAAAGGCAAATTCATCATGTATTATGAAAGTGAAAGAGCTCTATAGTATTCAATGATGTGAGTTACAGTCTACGGTATTCAATTACCAAAAATAATTTTACATCAATATCAATGTCCTCAGGACATCCCAACGGTCCAGGATTTGGGGATTACCCAGTTGTATTTAAATAAGAATATGTAGAACACCTGGTATGGTTGCTTAATGCTTAGGGAACCACACCAGGTGTACATATTCTTAATGAAATACAACTGGCTAATCCCTAAATCCTGGACCGTTGGGGGGTCCTGAGGACAGGTTTGAGAAGCACTGCTCTAAAGTATGAAGAACATATGCAGTGTGACAAGTAAAATGGACAATTACCATTGCAGCCTTCAGTGACACTGAATCCATGCTGGGTAAGTTTGCTAATGGTCCCTGCAAAATGAAAGAGTTTTAGTACAGTCGTCATGGTTTCTTCTCAATACATCTTACTTACTCAGTGTTAATTACATCCTGGATATGCTTCAATTTTAATACCTATATTTTGCATTAGCAGTAAGAGGAAAACTGGCATGCAGTATTTTAGGGAAAGTAAATTCAAAATATTTCCAAAAACAGAAATAAAAAGGTACATAAAATAAACTGTCACATCAATGTAAATCCATTCCCTTTATTATTTATTCACTTTATCGTAAAATACACTGTATTGACAACCATGTGCCAATCTCATGCCAAAATAGTGGTCTTACACACTACGAGGGGCATGTACTAAAAAAACACAGATATATTTTATGGGCAAAACTATATTTGCGCTTTGCTCCTATTGCAATGTACTAAACATTTAACACTACAATAGTACATACGAGCAAATTGCTAATAAAAACAGGCAAGTTTGAGAATAGTTTTTCTACCTCTTTGATAGAACTTGCTAAAAGCTGGTGTAATTTTCACACGCAAAATAGGAATTAATTTTTCACAATATATTTGCAAAACTCTTTAGAACACGAAAATGTAATCACAATTTATTAGCGAATCGGGAAAAATTCAAGCTAAATGGAAAAAAAAACCCAGAAGAGGCGCAAATAAGGGAAAACAAGCGCAAAATGTTACAAATAGTCGCAAATTGCTCCTTACTCATGTTTTACCTACCGTACTTTTTTTCCTCACTGCACTTGTTTAGTACATGACCCCTACATATCCCATGATAAGCATCGCATGTGCATGGGACAGAGCATCGTGATATACTTAGCTCCCATCCATAAGCACTGCCAATGTCGCTTGTCAATTTATTACAGTTCACTGATTAAAAATACAAATACTATTTGAATTCTATAAAGCATAAATTATCCAACAGTAAAACTTTTATATCTGAACATAGATCAAGGCATATACGAATATAATCTTACCAGAGAATGTTGAACAACTTGAAAGAAGAAAAAATGTCACTTTTGTTTATTTTTTTTCTCTAGACATTAGTATTGGAAGTAGTTTACCTGTTCCGGTCTGTGCTGCTGCACACAGCTGTAGATCTGACTTAACCCTGATCTGGTCAATACAAAAGAAGCCTGTTCATTGATAAGTGTGTCCAGATGTGCCTCAACCTGTACATAAAGAGCCACAGTGAGACAATGGAAGTCACAAGGAGTATTATTTAATTAAACTTCTAAACTTTTCTAATATCGTTTTTATAGTAGGAGGATAAACCGGCATGCACTTTTGATAGGACATGCTGGTTTATTTTTTGACCGGAAGTGGCCATGCTCGTTTCTACATGGGGTTAGCAAAAGGATCCTTAATCTCACCCTGATCAGATGCGTCGGGACGACATCTACTCTGACCATCATTTAATATATATTCCCCAATGGATGGTCTATGGCTGCAGGATTCTGATACTGAACATTGAAGTTTTTTGGTTAGAAATATGTGTTTGGTTACAGTATGTCAACTTTTGTATTTGTTTTTAGCCTCAGTTGCTCTTATTCATAGATTTATTAGTAAACCAGGACAATACATATGTATTGTGAAACAATAAAATTGTTTGCATTCAAGACATCAAGTATGTTACCGCTTTGTTTTAAACAAAGAACTGACCTTCCAGACCTTCTCTCTTCCTGTAGTCTTACAAATCATGCACCCAAGTTTAAGATTCTCTAGTGCCACTATGAAGGTACAGTCAATTTATAAAGCAGGTCAGAGATCCATCCATGTGGTTCACCTTGTATGGGATATACCTGGTTCTTTTACCAATATAACTCTAATGCTACCTGTTCATTCTATCTTCAGAGGACTATATTCTAATGGAAACACTGCAGGAGTTATCTATATATATATATATATATATATATATATATATATATATATATATATATATAAAGTTTGTGTGTATAATTGTCAATTCTAAAGCAACGTCAAACAATCAGCAGATACATTTAATTGTTTTTTATTTTAGAAGCTTGTCCCACAATAGGGTTTTTTTTTTTTTTAAATAAATAATTATCTTTATGTTACTTATGTAAACCACCATTGCCATTAAAGGAACACCCCAGGCATCAATCTAGTACATTGTGCAGGGATTTTTGCATGTAAATGCATGCAGAGAAACCTTGGAAGTGTCTTTCAAAATTGTTTCTTCTCTAATCCTCCCCCTATACTTTTGTTTACTTACAAGAGGATCAGTGATGAACTTGGTCCTCTTGCATTAAACATGTGCAGTAACAACTTTATTAACATGCAGGACATTATGTCGGTACACAATGTGCTGTGGGAATCAACATGCGTTACATTTGGAGACTGCTGATGTGCTTTAAAAGGAGATACTGAGGGCTCACAATTTTTTAAGGTGCTGATGTTATTGTGGTAAGGACCAATGCCCAGGAGAAAGCCTGTAAAAAGTACAATTCTAACAGCTGTAAACGACTACTTTAATAACCAATTATTTGTCCAGTTTTTCTTTTTCCAGACTGGGGGGTTAAAAATGAGGACTTGCCTGGAACTGCAGCATCTCCAGCCGCTTGTCCGTGAACTCAAACAGAGCGAGTGTTGTCTTCATCACGTAGAGGGAATTGACCATGTACGTGGCCATGTCAGCTGTGCCTAAATTACTGGCAGACACAGTGCACATCTGCAGCAACGGATCCAGCACACAAGACAGGACCTAAAATGACAGTCATCGAGCGGAAAACACAGTTACCTATCATACGTTGGAAGCATGTTTGTCATTCACACAGAGACACGGAGAGGAAATGAGTTCAAATGGTAACACAAGCACGTCTGTTCACAATGGAGATCACATACAAGCTTCCTATTGAACACACGGTGACCCAGATGGCACTGGACAAGCAATCGTACCAGGCTGTGTTAATCCACACAATCACCTATAGTCAAAGACACTATTTGCAAAACATGAATTAGTAATATAGATATTTATATGTGACAGTAAGAAAGAATATTAACTACCACCAGTAATTACCTGCACAAAATCAGCTTGGCGGGCATCCAGTGGAACAACAGAGGAATCATGGGAAACCAGCACTTCCCGTAACAAAGCAAGGGTTTGATTTAAGGAAGAACTAGGACCGAGGTCTGCAGGAGGCAGCTCCACCTAAAGTAAAACAAATATAATGTGCTTGTTCTTAAATCTAAACAAATTCTAACAAAAAGAACTTTACAAATCAATTATTACATTACAGTAATATTACAAAATGTGTCTCCTTTCAACATTAATAGTGATTTGTCATATATTCAACCCTTCCCAGTGCATCCGGGTAAAAAGCTTGTAACTTACCAGTAATTGGAAGTAAAATCATGTAACCCTTTATACAATGTGTCCACAGGAGTCAGTAATTAACTTAATTGAACTTATATTTTTTTTTTTTTTTTTGGGGGGGGGGGGGGGGGGGGGAAGCTTACTTTGTACTTTATTTCATTCAGTGATCCAGACCTTCCTACTTTTATTCCTGACCCCTTGGCTCACTGGTGTCACCGACACAACAGGGGACGAATGTGGCATCCAAACTGCATTACTGACACAGCCTGTAAAGACACACAGGGGGTGTCCCAGTAACCTTTGTCCAAATACATGAACATGGACCAGGAGGTATCAATCCTCTTTGTCCAACTACATGAACATGGACCCCTTGGTCTACCAAAACATACTGGGAGTGCCAAATTTGACCTGTATTGCTTGTTGTTATTTTACTCATGGTACAAGAACAACACTTCAAGTGATGGCTGATAAATGGATATTTATCAAACACAGAAGTATTTGGAACAGATTTAGTCTCTCATGCGAGTCAATATAAAACATTAAATTGTACATTAAAGTGTAACTAAACTTTTTTCATTACTATTATAGGTGACTTATAGGGATCATTTTTCAAAAGGAAGGGTTATCTCTGCAATAGCAGGGCCTTTCACCTCATTTCCAAATTCCTGAACAACCTCCACCCAATCACAGATCTTGTCTCTCTTCACATATTCAACTTCTCTTCTCTACCATTATAGCCTTCTAATGCTTAAACGTGGCCACTACTCTCACCAACACCTCTCTAAAACGGACTCAGGATAAACTAGCTCCACTAACAGCCCAATGACGTTCCCAGGTAGACATGGTTACCTAGAAGAAGTCCTAATTAGTTCTGGACTTCCTGCAGTAAGTTCCTGCTACGCTTTTTCTGCTCAGACCTCTACCTTGCCAAGCAAACTTCATTCACATCCCTTATGCTTACCTCCAATCCCATTTTAAGTACCTTAAACTAAATAAATACTTATTTAACACCTCCATAAGGATACGATGGACACAATAAGACAGGAAATCTCTTCTCTTTCCTCTCTCACTATATAGATTGTCTGTCCCATAATATTCCGTTTTCCACATTTCCTGACATCGGATACAGGTCCTTGGCATATTGGGATGACTTTCACAAAGCAAAAGGACAGGCGAAGTAGACATCAAAACGTTACCGGACATGAATAAAGTGCAATTTCAGAGGGCAAACATCACACTTCAGGGATATTTGGGCTTTAATTTAAACATGAGTCAGTTTATAACGTGGAACAGCTTGTTCTAAGCACAATCAATACCAGTATAAACCCAGCACGGATCTCACTTTGGCTCTTGCATAATTCAAACAACCAACACATACATTTTACTGAAGGGAATCTACATTTGAGACACATAAAAAGGGCAACAAACTAAAACAAATGATATACTAAAAGTGCCAAAGGTTATCCATAAATGGCACATAATGTTAATAAACAGATATTTATCAAAAAACTTACTTTGACTTTTTTAACTTTATGAAACAATATGTATTGTATGGCTTCTTTTTTTTTTTTTTTTTACAGAATTCATGAACAGGCAAGGCACAGTTAACTCCTTATCTTAGACTCTATCAGTCCAAATGACACCTTGTCATAAGGATCACTACAGATTTCATCTATTATTGTTTTTCTAGGATCAAACATATTTTAACGGAATCTTTTAAGGAGGCCTCAAGGAGTTTGATGCCAAATTAGGCAAACTGGGCATTTACTGGTATCATCAACTATTTAAATGTCTTGCCTTTTTTTAGCAAGTTTTACATGTTTGTTACAAGCCGTCTCATTTTTACCGTGGGGGGAGGGGGCGGGGGGCGGGTCAGCGGTTCCCTGGTGCTGACATACATACAATCTTTGCAGAGTTAGGATGCAGAATGACACTAGGTTATATATACTTGCAATATAAAATGCAATACGTCAGAGGTAAAGGTACTTGTAAAAAGAACTTTGCTTGGGACAAAAGGTGCATTGTAAAATGGCAAACTAGAAATGAATTCAGAGATCTACATTATTTTCTGATTATCATTCATCTCTTGCAATGGTTTTATTTTAGTATAAACCCGCAGCCAAACCTGTGAACGTTACTACTGCCCAACGTCTACTGTCAGGGAAAGAAGAGATTCCTTGATCATATCAGTGGACATTATGGCAAACTCCCGTATTGTGTTTTATAGGACCCTAGTAGGTCGTTTGACTTTATGATTATTTTCATAGCATGTTTATTTTCTATTACTAATAATACACTCCAAAAAGATGGGAGGCCATTGTAAGCTGGATTGTTAGATGGATACGCGTTAAAGCAGCTAATGTAAGATGATACATACCTTGTCCATCAGTTTACTTGCATGTAGGCTCAGGCTATTAAAGAATATTTTTTTGCTTAACAAGTGCATTTCTTCAATTGTAGTCAGTAATGTAGATCCACTTGTGCCAATAATAGCACTGGAAAGAAACAGATGAGATCAATGAACATATAAGAGGGTAGTCACCAGTCATTGGAGCACCAACCACTTAATAGAAAGGCATTTGAATAGCAACTAAATAAAAACCCTAGCCATTGTGGCGCTGCAATTCCTAATATGCTCCACTCCTTAGCGATCACTACAGGATGCCAGTATTGCAGCTTCCTGTTGGCTGTCCCTAGTATGCACAGATGCATGAGTATGTGGATGCTTTATTAATTATTATTATAGTGATTATTATTAACAATGTGTTACTTTCAGACACCATTCAGACACCTGCTAGTCCACCAACTATTGTTTGACTACAACTGCCATCATTCCCAGCCAGCCTAAAAAAGCCTAGGGTAAACTAGTAGAACCTAGCGAGTGAACCTAGAACCTAGAGTGATTAAATATTTTAGGATTTAGCATGCATGAAAATAAAAACATAAACATATATAGAAAAAATATAGAAAATCCAATAAATGACTTGTTATCGCTGTTATGATCAACCAGTAAACATCAATGCTAATAAGCAGAGGTTAAATTGTAGGTACCTTATTGTGTGGTGGTAAAACTTCAGCAGGTTAGAGATTTTGTACAGTAACACGGCCCCAGGCTCTGCTATGATAACTTGCTCAATGCGAACCTGTGAAGGAAAGTGATTATTAAAACACACAGGGGTCTATTCAGCAAAAGTGTACTGCAGCCAGCAGGCTTTAATAGACAAGTTGAAAAGACAGGCAAGCTGGAAATTAATTATTGATGCCAAATATTTGCAGTTCACTTATCAGTTCAGTTTTAGTAAATAGCACCTGTTGGTACATTGGCGCCACAACACCTGTACTCAACCATACAGCATTTTAAGAGTTACATCAGAGCAGACCTTGATTTACACCATGCCACCTTCTTCCCAGACTATGATCTATTAGTGTCTGTTAATGGAATGCCATTGTATTCTGCTCCAGAATCATATTATGAAAGTGTCTTTTCATTTGTTTAGCTGCTTTTTATATAGCATCATTTTGTAGTGTTCAGTACACTGTGTATACTTTATGCTGCACTATTGCAATGTCTAAATTATTATAAATTCTAGCCCGTTTATGTTCCTGACCAATAATTAGCTGCCTTGTTCAGAAATAGTCATAAACAGAATAGTGCACTGTCCTAGCAGTATAAAGTACTCACAGTGCCCCAAACACAATGTATGTACAAATCATGCTGCAGAGACAAAGTTACACACATGAAGTTGAGAATGAATTGGTCAGTAAGCATAACACTGCATTAAGCATGGAGAAATAAATGCATTGTGGTACTGGCAGGTTAGTGGTATAGTGGTTTCACATACATGCGGATGTGCTAGACATGCGGATGTGCCGACAAGCGCTCTACTTTGGGGTTTTTTTGAGCCTTTGTGCAGGTTTCATGGTTTTTAGACTTTATGTGCAAAGGATCAATCTACATTGGACCTCAGGAATAAATCCTAATTCTGTATGATCTCAGTACAGCTGTGAATTAAATATCAAATAATGTGCAGTCATAAGTCACAAAGGAAGGGTGGCATTATTTGAGCAGATGAAATGGATGTGTAACACTACCCAAACATCATAATGATTTATCAGTTCCAAGTAGTCAACATTGCAGTACACCGAGGTTCTCACTCTTACTCTCAGTTGTAACCAGCTCTGTTTACAGCAGTCCATGTTATCCAACCTTGAAAACTTTGAATACATTTGCATTTTTTCGTGATTTGACTTCGAGTTCATCATTTAAAATAATGATAACATCAGAATGTGCTGTCCTTGTAACTTGTAGGAATTCAAACAAAAGCATCCCAGATGGAGATGATAGCATTATTAGAAGAAGTCCTACTTCTAAAAGGAATTCCATCTTGTGTAAGACAAACACTAATAGAGCAAGATACACTATTTAGTATCACTCATTCTCAGTGTCCAAGATACTTGTTTATAATGAATTACTCCCACTGTATTTACCATAATTGTCTGAAGCATTATAGTAATTGGTTTTATGTTAGTCTAGCAGCTTGCAAGTACATACCATCACACAGATGTATTTGTGAGTGGCAGTCCAACAGGAAAACCGGTTTAATTCTCACTTAGAAAGCATTCAGGCTACAAACCAAATCATTTCATGTAACTTCTAAGCTCTGCACTGGCCTCACGTTCAATGGAAAATATATTTCAAAATAAGATTTCTGACTTTCAGAGCATTAAACAATCAGGGGGTCACACTCTGGATGGCCTTATGACATATTACGTCCCATGTCACTTTCTTAAGTTAGATAGCGTAATCCAGCCTGACAGGGTCCACAATGGACACAAAATAAGTTTCCTAGGCATATAGCCATGATGCTTTGACACTCTTGGACACTCTGGAGGATTCAGCCTTATACTATTTTAAAAGGCTTTAGAGACATGAGCTTGTTCACTAAATCGGACTATCAGAAATATATTATTTTATTTGTCTGGACAGATCTATTCTTCATACAAGAGGAACTCAAAGGTTAAGTCGGTGAGACGACCAGTTTGCAATTCTACTCAGCAGCAACTTACCTTTTGGTTAATATAACCCATGGTCAAACTCAGTGATGGCTATCTTTGGCGCTGCACACATCCCATAGAGCTCACCCAACATCATGGGATGTTTAGATCCCAAATATCTGCAGGGCCAAGAATATTGTGAAGTTTAGAATGTGTTAAGTTCCTATGATGGTTGATAGCACCTTAGCACATTCTAAAATTCCCAATATTCAGGAGCTACAGTGAAACATGACATGCAACAAAACGTAATCATTTACCTTGAGAGGCCTGCAGACACCTTCTGTGATATGGCCAACTACCTCCTGGATATTGTCTTCAACTCCTGCCGACAAACACATTGCAACATGTTGGTTAAAATAGTTCTAATACATCATGCAGTGAAGTTTTCATACACTGCATTAATAAATACTGCAACATTTATTTATTCTAGAAATAGGATTTGATGATTTCTTCCCCTCAAAAAGCTCAGAGTCCAACATCTGTGCAAAAAAGAAAACATGCAGAACAAAGGGAACAGCATGCTACATTTTAGGGACATGGATACCTCCTATTTCCTTCTTGCTGCTACAGTTACAAAAGTTTAGCAAACGTCCCAAAATCTGGGACAGGCGAGGAGTTAAAGGGGCGTGGTTATGAAACACCGCTCCAGGCTACCCATCACAATGCACTATGCATATGAGGCAGTAATGCCAGGAGTGCCCCAAATATGACAGAGCAAGACCTCAAAAGAAAAAACTGGACTAGATAGATAGATAATCAATCAATCAATCAATCAATATCTCTCTCTCTCTCTCTCTCTCTCTCTCTCTCTCTCTCTCTTTAATGAATACACTTAAAGGGGAATCGGCCAACTGGAAAGATAGGCAAATTGGAGAAAATGCTTCTATTAATCCCATATCATTATAAGCATATTTTATTTCAGGGGTGCTAATTATGTATATATTGTAATTATACATATACATTATACATACTTAAAGGGAACAATTATTGTAAATATTAGTTAGGAACTGTTTAGAAACTCACTGACAAAACAAGAGATATTATGTTTTGCTGAATAACCAGGATTATTATGATTTTTATATTCTGCATGAATGACAAATGTTCTTTTTTTCCCAAATAGATGTTACTCCTTATCTACACCACCAGTCTGTATTCAATTTACAAAGTGTCTGTACACCATAAGTAAAACAGCTAGAATTACATGTACTGTCAACATGAAACTCACAAGATAAGTGATGTATTCATTGACATTTTACAAAACTAACAAAGATTAACGTACTTCCTCACATAGCTTATGTACTACAATCTTTAAAGGCTACTAAGCAGGGCTTTCCCCACTATACAGTGGTTAATGAGACCTTATTTAAAACAGATACAGACGCAAAAGTTAAAGGTTGTATGTCGTACATCCTTACCCAGAATCCCTTGGGGTGATAAGAGCACATTGCTGTGGTAAAATAAGTTTGCAGACCTGGCACTCACTCCTACATGTGCTCATTATTGTGCAGTAAACAACACTTCCAATGTATATATTCTGTGAATCATTTAGTTAAGAGTGCCAGAAGTAAGGATTGTGACAAGGACTATTGCTAAAACAGACAATGTTATGGTGCTATTTTAACAGCAAACACACATATAGTACCGTATTTGCTTGAATACAAGGCAGCGCCCCCAAACTTTGGATCTTCATGAAGTAAACAAAGAAAAGGTCTAACTAAAAGGCAACCTCATAAGAAAAAAACAAGAACTTGCCACGGCTTTCACAATGTACCAGATTGCCAAAGCAATCACATTGCACACAGATGACTTGTCACTGCACACATTTTGTACCAATAGGACTTACCAATGTACCCATTATTGCACCCATAACACTTTCCATGCATCCATTAGACTTACCGCTACATATATAAAAGTTTTCCATTCTCCCCCATGCGCATACCACATCCCTGGTCTAGTGTCCAGTAGTGAATGTCTTCTCAGAAGCAGAAACTGTGGCTACCACATGCTGCCTGAGCATCCTCTGCGGGGAATTTGGATTTCAGCGTTGTAATTGGACCACTTTTTGAGGTACAATTACAAGGCGACATTCAATATAATTTGCTCTGAAAACAATCCTGCCTTATATTCAAGCGTTCATATTATTGTTCCAAATGTGAACACTACAACAAAGAAAAACCCGGGAGCTTTCATATTCCCATTGTAGGAATGTCAAACTTTGGTCCACTTCATACCAGGACCGATCCTAGGGTCACGGCCGCCTGGGTGCAGGTTTTATTTGGCGCCCAAAGGTGGGCGTGGTTATATTATGAACTCCTAACCTTTTCTGTTCCAGACATGGCCATTTTATTATTGGGGAGAGGGGGAGGAGAGCACAAACTTTATTTTGATGTAAAGGACCAACATAAACTTTTATTTTAAATAAATATATATTTTGCCATAATACTGTGTAGTGGTTTTATTTATTTCTATGATGCTCAGCCAGCAACATGGGAGACTTTTGGCTGGCTAGCAGAATTAGTTTTTACTTTCGTTCCCATGATGTCCATCCAGCCAAAGTCTGGCTAAGCATCACTGGAAAAGAAGTACACAAGGAGCGATAAATAATATTCCACCATGCCAGTCACTTGCGTGTCTCTCTCTCCCCATACCCACATGTCTTTCTCTCTTTCCCCATACCCTCCTGTCTTTCTCTTTCCCCATACCCTCATGTCTGTCTGTCTCACTCCCCTTACCCACATGTCTGTCTCTCTCTCCCCCACTCATACCCAATGTCTGTCTCTCTCTCTCTACCGATACCCAATGTCTGTGTCTCTCTCTCTCCACTCATACCCAATGTGTGTCTCTCTCTCCACTCATACCCAATGTGTGTCTCTCTCTCCACTCATACCCAATGTGTGTCTCTCTCTCTCTCCACTCATACCCAATGTCTGTCTCTCTCTCTACTCATACCCAATGTCTGTCTCTCTCTCTCCACTCATACCCAATAGCTGTGTCTCTCTCTCTCTCTCTCCACTCATACCCAATGTCTGTCTCTCTCTCTCCACTCATACCCAATAGCTGTGTCTCTCTCTCTCTCTCTCCACTCATACCCAATGTCTGTCTCTCTCTCTCTCTCTCCACTCATACCCAATGTCTGTCTCTCTCTCTCCACTCGTACCTCATGTCTGTCTCTCTCTCCATAGCTAGTTTTATTTGGCGCCCAAAGGTGGGCGTGGTTATATTATGAACTCCTAACCTTTTCTGTTCCAGACATGGCCATTTTATTATTGGGGAGAGGGGGAGGAGAGCACAAACTTTATAACATAAACTTTTATTTTAAATAAATATATATTTTGCCATAATACTGTGTAGTGGTTTTATTTATTTCTATGATGCTCAGCCAGCAACATGGGAGACTTTTGGCTGGCTAGCAGAATTAGTTTTTACTTTCGTTCCCATGATGTCCATCCAGCCAAAGTCTGGCTAAGCATCACTGGAAAAGAAGTACACAAGGAGCGATAAATAATATTCCACCATGCCAGTCACTTGCGTGTCTCTCTCTCCCCATACCCACATGTCTTTCTCTCTTTCCCCATACCCTCCTGTCTTTCTCTTTCCCCTTACCCACATGTCTGTCTGTCTCTCTCCCCTTACCCACATGTCTGTCTCTCTCTCTCTACCGATACCCAATGTCTGTGTCTCTCTCTCTCCACTCATACCCAATGTGTGTCTCTCTCTCCACTCATACCCAATGTGTGTCTCTCTCTCCACTCATACCCAATGTGTGTCTCTCTCTCCACTCATACCCAATGTGTGTCTCTCTCTCCACTCATACCCAATGTGTGTCTCTCTCTCCACTCATACCCAATGTGTGTCTCTCTCTCCACTCATACCCAATGTGTGTCTCTCTCTCCACTCATACCCAATGTGTGTCTCTCTCTCTCCACTCATACCCAATGTGTGTGTCTCTCTCTCTCTCCACTCATACCCAATGTCTGTCTCTCTCTCCACTCATACCCAATATCTGTCTCTCTCTCTCCACTCGTACCTCATGTCTGTCTCTCTCTCCACTCGTACCTCATGTCTGTCTCTCTCTCCACTCGTACCTCATGTCTGTCTCTCTCTCCACTCGTACCTCATGTCTGTCTCTCTCTCCACTCGTACCTCATGTCTGTCTCTCTCTCCACTCGTACCTCATGTCTGTCTCTCTCTCCACTCGTACCTCATGTCTGTCTCTCTCTCCACTCGTACCTCATGTCTGTCTCTCTCTCCACTCGTACCTCATGTCTGTCTCTCTCTCCACTCGTACCTCATGTCTGTCTCTCTCTCCACTCGTACCTCATGTCTGTCTCTCTCTCCACTCGTACCTCATGTCTGTCTCTCTCTCCACTCGTACCTCATGTCTGTCTCTCTCTCCACTCGTACCTCATGTCTGTCTCTCTCTCTCCACTCGTACCTCATGTCTGTCTCTCTCTCTCCACTCATACCTCATGTCTGTCTCTCTCTCTCCACACATACCTCATGTCTGTCTCTCTCTCTCCACACATACCTCATGTCTGTCTCTCTCTCTCCACTCATACCTCATGTCTGTCTCTCTCTCTCCACACATACCTCATGTCTGTCTCTCTCTCTCCACACATACCTCATGTCTGTCTCTCTCTCTCCACACATACCTCATGTCTGTCTCTCTCTCTCCACACATACCTCATGTCTGTCTCTCTCTCTCCACTCATACCTCATGTCTGTCTCTCTCTCCACCCGTGCACCCGCCCAGGATCGGCCCTGCTTCATACTATTTTAACTTTTTTAGACCAAACCTGGTAAGTTGACAAGTTTGAGTAGTGCTTCTAGATGCTCCTTCTCAGATGCTGTAACTTGATGCAGCCAGGCCAGCATGTCTCCAACATACCTTTAGAAAAAAAGGGACACAGATTGTAGTAGATGACACCAAACTAAGCAATAATCTTCTAGATAATACATAGAATGTGTTGGCAGTTAAGAACCATTTTGCCCATCTAGTTTGCCCACTACCGTACATCAGACACATCAGATACACTACATCAAACAAAGGGACCAGATGTCACTAACAGTAACTCTTGAAAGACAAATGGCTTAACACACTTGTAAAACTTTACTTACTTTCCCATTAACTTTTATTGTTCACTTGAAATGATCTGGACGGTATCTAACTAGAAAATTATATTTGTAAGCACACTTCTAACGGATTTTTATAAAAATTGAAGAAAAAAATAAAGAGTGTGAGAAAGATTAATGGTGGCAAGCTGGGGAAAATAAATCAACTCTACAGAACAGTATTCTTCTCTTTTGTGGCAAAAGGGTCATCATGGAAAATGCATCAGTTAGAGAGCACTAAAGTTTTATAACTATGTGTGATTAGTGAAGCCTCTGAGGAGATAATGCTCCTTATGGAAGACAATGTTATAACTATAGCTCCGAGTATAATAAAAGGATGTATTAACACACAGTATAACAATATGGAAGGGTGCTTTCTGTCGAAAAAGTACTTTTCCTTTAATCATTGAAAGTGGCCCTGGCACCCATAAATGTGTATTCAAGACCAGAAACATACTGAAATCATGCAATCTGCACGTGTAACATACAAATGACTCCATGTATAGGATAACAGTTCTGTGTGTGGACGCCCTTTATAGTATTTTACACAACTAATAATACTATTCATTCTGACATTACATTACATTGCCTTATTGGCACAGCTGTCAGCCAATGATTTTTTTTTTATTATGTCAGTAATCAGGTTCTACACTCTTTTGTACATATTATTTGTGTTACATTGCACTATTTTGACCAGATACATTTAAAGGGACACTCCCACCAAAAAATGAAAATTGTTCGTATTTTTATTTTGCATCGTTTATTTCAGATATGTCTTGTTTTTGTTATGTGAGTTTATTTGATGAAATATTTTAGTATTTTTAAGTGTGACTGGGCGCCACCGTTTTATGAAAAATTGTGTTTTTGGGTGTCACCCTCCCCACACCCCTTCCCGCCACACTGACTTTACAGTACTAGCATCTCACTTTGGGGCTGGGGACACAGAATTCTTATCATAGACATGCATTGAATGAGAGGGTAATGTAATTATTACATCACAAGGGGGCAGAGTTAGGATCCTGTTTGATCAGGTTAATCTCCTATCTTTGTATTGGAAGGAAGGTAAAAAAAAAAAAAAAAAAAAAAAGTTGTACACAGCCGCCTAGTCCTGCCCACTGTGATACACAAGAGCCAGTAAGAGAGCAGGGGAGTATCTTATGACATCATCATGCAGGCTTTGGCCACAGTTGTAAATTGAGACTTGCTGGAAGATTTTGGAGAATGTTACATCATGGGTAAAATTCTCAAAATGGATTCAGGAGATTGACACCCAATTTTATTTTTACTTTTATATGCAATTAATTCAAACAGAAAAAAACAGTAGCATATTTTTTATATATGTGTTTTTTATATATGTGTTTTTTTTAAATGCACAGGTAATCTAGTTACATTGTATGTAAGTGGTAGTGTCCCTTTAAGTATGTATTTCTATGGAATAGGAGTACCTTCCATAGAAATACATACTTAAAGGGACACTACCACTTACATACAATATGGAAGGTACTCCTAATAAACATACTTGGTGCTCTCTAGATTTGGTCGTATAGGTCACTGGCGCAATTAATTAAAATCCTGCAGGAGAAATGTAAGTCCCACCCACTACCTACACTGGGAACTTGAGGCAAAGTGCCTCACAACTATAAGGTGTACGGAGAGGATCTTCACACCGATCCTCCTAAACCAAATCAAATGCAGGAACTGATACTTAAGTGAAAATTGTGGATTTATTCCTTATATAGTTATGTTTCAACCCCCGTGAGAGGTCTTTAATGAGCTCAATAAAGACCTCTCACGGTGTTGACAAGTTGCTATGTAAGAAATAAATCCACAATTTTCCCGGTGCCAGTTCGTGTGTTTGATTTGAGGTTTGAGGATCAGACTCAGATTTTGTATAGCTCACCATAATTAGGTAGAACTTGAAAGTGGTTATATAGAAAGTTGAACAAGCTAAAAGAAACAAAAACAGAAAACAAGAAAAATAAATACCTGTTTGAACATTACCTTAAAGGATCATGAGAATGCATTTCAATGGGACGAGGTGTACCACCAGGACCACCTCTAGTGAGGGCATCAATAAAACCACGGACCACTGCACTCCTCCTGGCTGTCCCAAATTCATCCAGGGTGTATCTAATGGCATAAACAAAGCTCTGAGTAATTCAGAATACATTAACTGCATTGTCTTTACATGTATCACTGTGTTTCCTTTTACATGTCTCTAACTACACATATATGCAGTTCATTAGTGCAAATAAAAGCCTTAAAAATGGCCTTGGGATGCTTTTAACTAAAATCCATGCAATTTGTTACTAGCAGAACAGTTCACACGATGTTGACTAATAACAATTTTATGCGTTTCAGAACCTCTTTCTGGATGGTTTAGAATGACAATAAACACCAGTATTTGGGAAATAAGGAGTGAAAAAAGCAGAAAAACACTAGAAATAGAGAGACAGAAAATCCATTTTGTGCATATTTCCCATATCAAGGACAATCAGGACTACTCACATTGTGTCCCTTATAATACAACCTCTCATACCAGTTTTTCTGTATATTTATAAATAGCAAAGGGCAGAATTAGTTCGATTTAAACTCGTCATTACTATTTCAAGTTCACAAATTTTGTTTCAATGTTCTGATATGATGAATGGTGAGCTATTTAAAGCCAGAACTATAGACTGTGTTGTTCCCAGTCAATGTTTGGAGTACCTATGTATTGATGTATTGCGTGAATAGCGATGCAATGTTAAAAGCTTTTGAAATATCAGGAGTTTGCCATCAAGGACTTTCGAGAAAAATAATCTGTGAGGGCTGATAACAAGACATGCCAAACATGCCATTGTTCGGGCAAAACAATACATTAGTACTCAGGTATCATGCAGGGTTTGGCTGTGACTCTCAGGTCAACAGGTTTAGTCACAACATGACTGTATGGTCTCTCAAACTGATTACTGATCAATGGATAGTATTGTACTTGGCGTGAGAAAGAGAACACTTAACCTGGTATGAAAGATGCGTCAGCTGTCCATTGGAAATATGTAAGACACGTGTCCCTTGGTACTAAGTCAAGGGAATCTTATTATCAAAAAAAAGTGTATATTTAGTCATTGTTAATTCATGGAACTAAAGCAGAGATTCAGTTAACTGCGCACATCAGGCTTTATCAATGCATTTTTTGCAACTGCACAAATACTACTTCCTGCAGGAGGAAGAGCTGCCCTCAAATGCATGGCCCAAACTTCCATGAGAAAAGAGTAACATGATCTCCAAACAGCAGCTCTGAACTTTCACTGGCTTCACTCGGACAGGCTTCATGTAACCAATGTGGACAGTGAGCGCTGCTTACATTCAGAATAATCTTTGTCCTTCTGAACTTCCAGGTGGGACATTTCTATTTTGTGGTGGATATCTACAGGGTCTGTAAATTTGTTGTTTTTGTCTTTCAGGTCACTGAAGGGATAATGCCCACATTTTGCAGTTTATGTAGCGGAGGCACACCTCGTTGGCTGCTGGTGCACACCGAAAAAGTTAGTTCCTTGGCTTTTTAATTCCATCAACGGAGAGGACCTATTTATTGGTGGCCTGTGAATACAAAGGTCTCTCACTGCACCAGCAGAGACAGGGAAGCATTTTTGGCAGAAAAAGTTCATGCCAGTTTGTCCTTATACCTGGGTCAAAAGTTCATGCCAGTTTGTCCTTATACCTGGGTCAAAAGTTCATGCCAGTTTGTCCTTATACCTGGGTCAAAAGTTCATGCCAGTTTGTCCTTATACCTGGGTCAAAAGTTCATGCCAGTTTGTCCTTATACCTGGGTCAACAGTGTTTCCACGTGTGCTTTAAGTAAGAAACACAAGTGGATAAAATAAACGTTTAGTGGTACTTCTTCACAGAGGTCACTTGTTAGCAGGGCAGACATTTTTTTTGCGCCTCCTTTGACAGTAAGTAACAAAATTCTATTTCATGTGCCGATCACCTGATTGGCACCATCACTATTCGCCTCTGCTCCTAATAGTCACGCTCTGTCACTGCCCTCAGTGAAGCAGCAGGTATCTACCTCTTCCAGCAGGGAGCTGCTGCTTTCAATCATCAAAGGTCTAAGCACATAGGAGCACCTATGGCTCCTATGGAAGCATGGTAGCTGTCGGTCAGAGGACAAACTGGCGTGTACTATCAAAAGTACACGCCAGTTCATCCTCATACTACGGACAACTAAATTGTCACAAGTGAAAAAAATGTTTAGTGTTCCTTTAAATACAAGCAAATGCTAAAGAAAATATCACTCAACAAGTTACTATGCAAGGGGACTACCGTAAGCAATGGCAAAGAAGGTAATAAAAAATGTAACATGAAGGCATCCCTTTGATCTTTCTATGTGTTATCATTACGATTTATTCATGTAGCACTATATTCTGTCCTGCTAGGTACAGCAAGCGAAAGGATCTCTTGATGGGTAGAGATAGACCAATGCAACGTCATGGGCTCTGCCTGCAAATGTTTAATCTAACGGGACACAGGTTAAACATAAGGTTACAGGGACTCTGTCACATAAACACCGCTCATCCTATGAATGTGGAGAATAACTAATGATCTAGATTTTTCCAAATAAATCCTTAAATTAGGAGGAAAACGCGTTTAAAAATGTATTTGTGGCGTCTTCTTTTTTTATGACATGACCGGTGGCTTGATATGCAAATGAACTACTTTCAATAAAAAAATGTGTAACTTCTATATCAAGCCACAAGGTGATGTCATAAGCAGGAGACGGCACAGACACATTTATAACTCATTTATAGCTTAATATTTTATTTCATTTTCTGCATTCACAGTATATCCAATGTTCAGTTGACAGAGTCCCTTTAAATGGAGAGGTGAGCACAGAAAAACTAGAAAGAGCATTATGATCATGGAATTAGAAGACTGTAGCAGAGTAACATATATATAATGTCATATTTGCAGAAATCCATTAGGTCTGTATTGGTTATTATGCACAGTCCATGAATATATTGCCTCCCTGAGGGTTATTCCATAATACGGAAGTAACAAGATGCCTGAAAATATCAAATCCCGTATTAATTGCAAATAAGTTGCCTATCTGTAGAACTAAGCTATTAATCTTTAAACTTAAATGCAGTTTTAGTGAGCAGTCTGCATTGATGTATGTACATGACAAGTCAATGCAACCTTTGCTTCTTCCCCAGTAAATCATTGTAGACTCCATGCAATCTACTTGGCACAAAGCATTATGTTTATCTGAATGTTTTGCTATTATTTCCCTGAGAACTATGATCCGCCACTTTCCCCGCTACGCAGTGTTTCTCAACAAGTTTCAAATGCTTTGTGTAATCATCATCTGTCGCCCAGATAAAGAGCGGTGGTCACCAAGTCATTCTCAGAAAACCAGGATTGTTTGTAATACAGTAACAGTCCGTTCTCACAGTATTCTCATGTGACTTGCAGCAATGCATTCGCGCTCTGTGATTAAATGTTCAATCCTGTCTCTCCATCACCTATTCAAATCTGGAAAACTATTGAGGGCCGAGCCTAGGGTCATGGACACCTTTGTGCAGGATTTGTTTTTTGCGCCCCCTTTGCTGGGATTGGCTAAAAAGCTAACTCCTCCCATTAAAAAATAAGCCACTTCTATTCATATCCTTTTTCTACAGCAACCATAAACCAGTATCACACGGCACCTGCCAGTCACGTAGACTATCACATACATTACATTACCATTTATTTATATAGTGCCAACAAATTTACGCAGCGCAAGGTACAGAGCCTAAGGGACAAAATTAGACAAAATATTTTCCGACTAAAACATGAGGTAGAGAGGGCCCTGCTCGCAAGCTTACATGCTAGAGGGGATGGGAACATGAGACACACAAGGAGAGTGTGAGGCAGAAAAAATGGGAGAGGTAAAAATAACAGTAGATTGTGATAATGGAAGGTGTGGGGGGAACTGTGAGAATCGAGTCACACTAGAAGTTACCATAGTTTTGGATTTTAAGAAAAGTCACACAAACTTATAACACTACACAGTTTTGTTTATTAGAGACCTCCCAGTGGATATAAGAAGTCTCAATGTTTGCCAATGACACAACATTAAGTTGGGTAATAAAGTCTGAATGAGTTTGACCAATAAAATCAACCTTTTTTTGGGGGGGCGGAATAAACTCTGATAAGGAGCTGTCCATAAAACTTAAAGGGACACTTTAATACTCTAATATAGAAGCACAAGTTAAATGTCTGTTGTCCCTAGTGCACGCCAGTTTATCCTGCAACTGCCATGCATTCATAGGAAGCAGGCAGCCATCTGGTCGGCGACTGGTTCTCTCTGCTAGCGCAGAGAGAGTCCCTCGTTTTTGCATGGGATCAGCAGGGGGGACCTTAACTAGGTTTGAGTTAGTGCTGATTCCATGCTGATTCCATGCAAAAATGAGGGTCTCTCTGTGCAGTAGCAGCGAGAGAACCTCGCATACGGTTGTCAGAGCATTGGCTGTGCGTGTGCCGACAACCAGGAACTGCTGTGTCTCGCATGTGAGACACAGCAGATAGTAAACCAGCGTGTATCTATTAAGATCCATGTCGGGTTTACTTTCAAAGACCGGGACATGTTTTTGTTTAACCCTCGCTTCCTTGAAGGAAGGAAGCAAGGGTTTAACAAGCTGGAATGTCCCTTTAATGAAATTCTTTTCATAGAGAACTTTTCATACCTGATGAGAATAAATTTCCCACTGCTAATTACAATGCAACTAGCAGAGGGATTTTGATTGTAACATTTTTGGAAGATTGCTTTTGGGAATCATTTTTAGAAAATCTTCAGGGGGCTCTGTCTCCTGCGTTGATATTGGTGTCTCCATGATCTATGCTCAGCACTGTTTGAAAACTGAAGAGGATCTCTAAGTAAAACGAGGAACCTGGGTTAGCATTGCATCATGTGCAGTTTTTCTTGGGTCAGGGCCATCCGAGTGAGGGCCGTATAACAAGCATAGTTACTCATTTTGATTTAGTCTCCACACTCTTTTTGAAGGCATCTATTGCAATTGATAGCACCACCTCTCTTGGCAGTGAGTTCCATTGCTTTATGGTTCTTACCGTAAAGTATCCCTTCCTTTGCGGTCTATGAAATCTTCCCGTCTCTGGGGGTGACCTCCTGTGACAGCTCAGTGCTATAAAGTTGCAGCAGCAGTTACAGTAAAAATGAATCCTTTTTGATCACAGCCTATAACCGTGTCCATTGTCCTTCCAACTTTATGGCCCTCATTTTGTTTTCCCCATTTTTAAAGTTGTTTTTATCAATCTAATTTCCATTAACCCTTACAGGCCATGGGTCTCATCATTCTTACCAGTACATTTTACTTTACATATAACCTCAATGGGTGCATTAAATGACAAATGGAATAATTGCATTACAACCAAAATAAAATAAAAATAAAACAAAACATCGATCTGGTCTTTGCCACATAAGGAAAACCTGGACCTGAAGAGGTTAAAACTACATCAAAACAAACAAATGGATAAACAAAATAAAAAACACTGACTTGAACCATTCTCTATATTTTCTTCAAAATATTTTTTTAAAGCACAAAAATAATAGATTGTTGGACACTGTTTGCACACAGTTTTGTGCAACACATGAGGTTTCCAGGAAAGATCGGGAACGTTGGACAGCATGTCCTTGAATGATTTTGTGTGAATCACAAACCACCAGCAAGGTGTCCTTTAAATGACTTACTTTGCCAGAAATATATAAAAAATAAAAAAAATACAGTAAGATTATTTTTTTTTTTTTTGTCTGGCATTTCTTACTTATTTGGCTTACTAAAATGTAAAACTAACTCCATCACACTATTCCAATTCAATAGAAAAATGGGAACAGGTCACTGGAAATATGCAACAGACAGATTGACATTTATTTGGATTAGTCATAACACTGTCCTGCTAGCGCCACCATGTGGTCTAATCACAATGTGAAAGCAACGAATTTTACACCCTACTTTTCAATCCTATTATACGTTGGTCCTGAACCTCTGGTTTTTCTCTTTCTGATGGGATGATGGGTACTTTGTTTGATCAATGGGTTAGATAAAAGACTATTTCTCCTATTCACCTTATGCACAGAAAAAATGACCTTAAATAGAAACATCCAACAAAGTTGACCCTTGCATGAAAAGCCGCACATGAATGGCCTTGGATCAACTTCTGCATGCACTAGGATGTACCTACAAGATGTGTCTCCCTTAGAAAAGAGCAACATTAAAACATCAGTTAGATGACACTGGTTAGGTCACTATCCATTGCAAAAACGTATTAATTCAGGTACACTGGATCATCCGCTCACCTGGATCATTAGTATCAGATCATAATGTGTACATTTTTGACAGGTCCTCCCTCCTTCTCCTAGTCACATGTGGTGTACCCCAAGGCAAAATACTTGCACTCTCTACTATTCACTTTATTCATATATGATCTGCCTAACATCTGCAAAACCTCAACTGCACACATGTATGTAGACCAGGGCTTGACAAATTTATTTTATTCTAGGAGCCAGCAAAAATTTTTAGGAGCCAGACAATCACGCAAACATACACGCAATTCATAAACACACACACCAACCCACGTCACATATACACCCCACACACACCAACCCACGTCACATATACACCCCACACACACCAACCCACGTCACATATACAGCCCACACACACCAACCCACGTCACATATACAGCCCACACACACCAACCCACGTCACATATACACACACACACTTCACATATACACCTCCCCCCACACCTCACATATATACCCCCCTTCACATATACATCCCTCCCCCCCTTCACATATACACCTGCCCCCACACTTCACACATATATACCTCCCCTTCACATATACACCTCCCCCCCACACTTCACATATATACCCCCCTTCACATATACATCCCTCCCCCCCTTCACATATACACCTGCCCCCACACTTCACACATATATACCTCCCCTTCACATATACACCTCCCCCCCACACGTCACATATATACCCCCCCTTCACATATACATCCCTCCCCCCCACTTCACATATACAACTCAAACATACACAAGTTTTTTTTTTTTCCCTTCTTAACTTCTGAGTGCTGGGTTGACAACCCAGCACTTAGCCGAAAGAGCCATGAAGATCGGCTGCGGCACGAATGTTTCCCCTCCCTGGTGCCTTACCTCATTGCTGGGGAGGGGGAACATTCGTGCCGCAGCCGATCCTCATGGCTCTTTCGGCTGAACACTAACACACGTGTTGCGCGAGGGGGTGGAGCTTGCTGTCTGTCCCCTCGCGCTGCAAAAGACGGTTGGCAGCGGCAAGGGGAACATTAGGGCAACGGCTCCCGGGCGCCAGGCTCCATTTCCAGGTCGCCATGGCGACCTGGCGCCCGGGGTTTGTCGAGCCCTGATGTAGACAACACCATAATCTACACTAGCAAACCAAATCTACCACAGTTTGAGGCTGATCTCCAAGACCAGTTCACAGAGGTAGAAACATGGCTCACAGATATACTTTCCTAAACACCAAACAAAAAAAAAAAACAAGTGTCTCAATGCTCTATAGAACAGTACCTAAATTACATGAATTACAAAATTACCATCTATGAATTAGATGAACAAAATCAAACAGCACACTGACCTAGTTCTTTCAAATATCTGGTTATGTGGCTAGACCCACATCTATCTTTTGGCCTCCTCATTGAAAAACTCTCATCAAAACTCTATTGAAAACTATGCGTTCTGTGCAGAAACCAATCCTGCCTAACCCTCACAGTACGGAAAGAGATTGAACAAGAAAAGCTATAAACTTACTACATTGCTTAACTCATTCTGCCGCTTTGACCCACCATTGTGACATGTTAAAAGAGTTAAAGTGGCTACCACTGCATTCCAGATAAACCCTTCACCTTTCCTGCCTTGTGTTTAAGAACTGTTATGGGAAACTCCCACCCTCCCTGAGCAGAATGCTCTTCCCAGCTGTCCCCACCTCCTATAAACTCGGATCCAGTACTTTATTTACTATACCACAATTTTCCTACAGTGCACAGCAATTATGGAATAACCTCACTGGCACCACATATTCTAAATTCCCTTAAGAGATCTCAGTCAGTATGCTTCAATAAAGAATACACCTGTAGGCATGGTGGATTATATTTCTTCCTGGTTCATGTTCTGTGTTAAATTAGTTTTTTTAATATTCTTTTGTATTCTAAGCTCATTTTGTACCCTCAAAATATTAAAAACGTAATAAAGATTTATAGAATATAATATATATTATTTTGTAACAATGCAATGCTCTTACATGACCTGTCATCCTATGCTAGTGCACATGAAACAACAAGCTCCACATAAATAAATTCACAAAGATGGCCAATGAGAGGGTCTGCTTTGAAGCATAATCAGCCATCATATAAATAGATATTTACACACTCATATTTATACTTGTGTGATGGTGGTGAGGTGTGATATGTCAGAGGAATGCTTGTAAAATGGAATGATTTGGTATCATTACATTTCACCTCCAGCATATTATACCATGTCACAAGCCTAACATCATCCCATATGCCAGGGGCCCAACATGCAGCCCACATGACCTGTGCAGCGGTAGCCACACCTCCAACTTCTGTCTGCACGTCGGTGAAACAACATTCCCTACACAGATCGCTGCTGCGGACTACCAGGGAACCAGTTCACAACACACTTCCTCTACCCTGCACGTGGTGTCATGCGCAATGGTCAGAGGGAGGGAAGAAGTGCACTGTCAGATGACCATAACGCTGCGCAAAAGCGGAGGAGTGTTCATACCTGCCTCTCTCAGTCCCGCTCATTAAACAACAACAGTGTGGTTAGTTAGTGTGTGTGTGACTCTCTATGTGTGTGTTTGTGTGTGACTGTTTATGTGTGACAGTGTGTGATTTTTTTTTTTTTATTTTTTTACCTGTGATTTTTACTGATGCGGAGTCTGCGATACACTCACACGCTGCACGTTACTGTAAATGATATATCATTTTCTCTTAAATAAAAAATGAAAGTGGACCACGCACACATACATTTCTGGTGTAGTGGCACTCTGCAAAAAAACGTGGACATCCCTGCCATATGCCATACCTCAGTGCAAGCACATAGCAGGCACATCACAAGCATGTCACACCTCAGTGAAAGTATATCACCCCAAATAAACACACTGGTTCCCAACCCCTATTCTGGAACTGCTGAGTTCACTACATTTTTTTGTCTTACATTTTTGTCTTTCTTTTTTACATAGGCACTTGTGTAGACTGCATTGCAATGCACATGAATGGTAGCAATGTCAGGACAGTCCGATATTTGATAGGAGTGTCCTGACAAATTCAGGTGTGTTGGCATGTATAGGAAGGGGGTCAAATGTTTAAAAAACAAATGTATTTACTTTTTAAAAGAAGGGGAAAGGCAGCGAAGAAACTCTTACACTACAGAGCTATCAGCATGTCCCAGCTAGCTTTGACTGCCCAAACAATAGCTAGTTTAAGATATTTAGATTAATGATTAAAAAGAAAATTGTTAGTGCGCTCTTGACATGCTTATATAAAATAAATATGTAAAATGATTCCTACCAAACAGGTGTGAGCATGCTGCAAATACAGTGTGATTAGCTGTACAGTGTATACAAAGAAACAAAAACGGTCTGTGATTCTCAACCTTATAAATTGGCAACAAATATATAAACCTAATATAAATGAGGGGTACTGGTTATGTGAATTGGTCAAAGAATTATTAAGCTTATCTGCCGCGTCACGCACACTCTCAGTAGCGTAAGACTCTCACCTCCTAGGTAGTGGGCACACAAAGCAGTTTATAATGCTACCAAACCCCTTTTAAAAGGGACAGTCTAGTCCCCAAACTACCTTTGGTGCAAGATGAAGATTACTGCTTGTATAGCGCACAGGCTTTTTTCCAGTGCGATTTGATGCAGGCATTCTTCTTAAATCACATTTTATTTTTATATATATATATATATATATATATATATATATATATATAAAATGTAAGTAGTTATATGTCGAACAGCACCATTAATAAGAGAGAGAGGAGAGAGGAGAGAGGAGAGAGGAGAGAGGAGAGAGGAGAGAGGAGAGAGGAGAGAGGAGAGAGGAGAGAGGAGAGAGGAGAGGAGAGAGGAGAGAGGAGAGAGGAGAGAGGAGAGAGGAGAGAGGAGAGAGGAGAGAGGAGAGAGGAGAGAGGAGAGAGGAGAGAGGAGAGAGGAGAGAGGAGAGAGGAGAGAGGAGAGAGGAGAGAGGAGAGAGGAGAGAGGAGAGAGGAGAGAGGAGAGAGGAGAGAGGAGAGAGGAGAGAGGAGAGAGGAGAGAGGAGAGAGGAGAGAGGAGAGAGGAGAGAGGAGAGAGGAGAGAGGAGAGAGGAGAGAGGAGAGAGGAGAGAGGAGAGAGGAGAGAGGAGAGAGGAGAGAGGAGAGAGGAGAGAGGAGAGAGGAGAGAGGAGAGAGAAGAGAGAAGAGAGAAGAGAGAAGAGAGAAGAGAGAAGAGAGAGACCAACAACCTCAACTATGTTTAAGCAGGGAAAAAATGTTGGTGCACTAAGCTGGTAACCAAAAACTAATTTATATGATGATTATACATTTGTTGCAAATTTTATTAGGGTGAGAAGCACGGACAGTTTTTTTACATTTTAATTAATAAGCCAGGGGAAATGTGGAAGCCAAATGCTGGGTTGACTGCAGACAATTCATGCAGTAAGTGGGAAAATAGCACTGCAGTGGGTCTGTTTAAACCCCGCAATGATGGAATGGCTGCATGCACCCACATATAAATATACATACACTGTTTCTACTTACAGGGAGAGGACTTGGCAGCAGGAGCTGAGCAGGGCAGTTGTTAGAAGGAAAATGTGGAGTTCCCTTCCCACTGGGCTAACATCTGCCTTGCTCAGCTACTGCTGCAGTTTGTGGTGGGAATCTTGTGTAAGGAATGCACTCTTATTAACACTGCTGCCACTTAGTACAATGGGGAATGGAGCTCAGATATTGCTTGTAAGTTGCAGTAGTGTTAGTAAGACTGCACTCCTTATACAAGATTCCCACCAAGAATGTAGGACCCAGTAGCCACCTGCTCTGAGGTGTGCTTGTGCTGATGGCATATATGGGTGGGCACACAGGGGCTAAGGGAGTGACAAAATAGGTGATCCTAGGAGAAATTCCGAGAGTAACAGTTCTGCAAATTACAGAAAGGCAAGATTTAAAAAAAAAACAACTAGTATAAGGTAATTTGACACTCATTCAAAAGTACTACAAATTGATGGACTTTGCGCATGTTTAAATATTTATATGTCGAACAGCACAATTAATACTTGGCTTGTATGCACATAGCGCATCCCATTTGTGGCTCGGTGTGGCAGTCAACATCTTTACTTTCTCTGGCTTACATATATAATACAAGTCAATACAATATGTTGCCTTTAAAAACGTTACATGACTCTACAAAGAGGTCATAGAGCATTCCAATCAAAAGTAACATAAAGGTGTAAAAATTCAGAACATAAAAAAATAATTCCCACTTTCCTCATAACAGATAAATGCAAAAGGCTTTTAAATGTACATTTGCATTGAAATATTGTTAATTCCCTTATTTAAAGGCATGGATAGTGTCTTTTTTTTTTATTTTAACAAATAATAATAGTTAAGTAAAAATGTACACTTACTTATATAATACAGGCCTATCTTGCAGGGAATCCATTGCCTGAGACAGGATAGGAGAGATATCACATGATTCTTGGGTCAGTGTTCTGCATTCATCTGTCATAAAAAAAACAAGCAAAATTAGGTCCATTGCTAACAGTAATTGTAAAGAAGTAGCAGTGCTCCTAATTTTGTAAGCCTACACTAGGGCCAGCATAGCAGCGGTCAAAGAACTACATTACCCATGATGTGTAATCAGCCATATGACTCTCTTAGTATTATGGGTATTGTAGTTCAGCAACAGCTGGAGAGCTACTAATTTGCCAACACTGGCCTACACAAATTTATTAAGTTAGTTTGTGTCAACAGACCTATTAGAGCATGAAACAGAGTGCTTAATCACACACACCATATAAACGTCAGGTGACGCAAATTAATTAAATTCTGGGAGTATCGTTAGTTTTCAAGAGCCACTAACCAACAACAGGGGAGGGGGATGTGTGAACCACATAGAATGATGTTCCTCAGCTTCATAACCAAACAACATTACCCCTCCAAAAACAAACCTGACTGAAATACCTATATACAGTAAAACGTTACACAGACGGATATAGAAGTTTATGTATCTTCGTATGTAATCATTGTGACAATGGATGCATCGAGAATGATGGTATCCTTAAGACACACAACACGACTGAAACATACTTTGAGCCCATCTGTAAAGTCGTTCATAAGATGTTTCTTGGAGGAGCGCCATCTGTTCCATGATTTCAAGCCTGAGAATAAGAGTATTATTTATGTTACCACAGAGAATGAAGCCGTTTGTTTCGTTGGCCAAAATGAAAAAATTCAATAAAATACATGGAGCCTGCACCTTTGAAATTACCTTGAATAAGAGACAGATAGATGTAGAGAGAGGTTGCAGGACACGAATAAAGAAAGTTATGAAAGCAGAATAGAAAGGCTAAATCAATGGATGGACAATGGAGGAAAAATAATGGAGGAAAATGGTTGATATACAAAGGACTTAACTATGGAAGGAGATGCAATGGAAGAAGAGAGTGGTGAGGTGGAAAAGAGATATATGGAACAATTGAGAAGGAAGACAATAGAATGGTAACATAAAGTGCACCCAGAGAAAATGAGGACTGCATCAAATAGATGAAAAGAGCATGGCTATACTGTTGAGGTATCTGTAATTTACTTTTCTGCTTAATCTGCTGCTAAAAAATATATATATATAAATGTATAGCCTACCAAATAATCTTTGACATTTACCTCTAGATTCTAAGTTTATGATCAAGGACCTAGCCATCTACTCCGCCTCCTGTATGTAGCACTGAAGAATTAGTTGGTGGCATTTAATACATGCTAATCATTTTACGGTTTTGAGTTACTGTAACCTAAATGGGGTACCACCCTTAGAGAAGATAATGTATATTTCAAAGCAAAAATATTCATCAACCGTAAAATTAGGGTTGAGCGGTTTTTGGGTTGTGTGTATACCATAGGAGTGGCCTACAGTGTATCACACAAGAGCTGCTCTTCTACTGGTGAACATGAGCACAAGCTTCGCTTTAGTATCACATTATATGCAGACAATGCAGATGATTGAGAGGTCGCGTCAAGGCTATCCTTACTTACCCTGCAGTTTGCTGGTTTGTACGTAGTAGCAGTTTTACATCATTGTGTATTTGTTTAACCCTTCCCAGTACTTTGAAGAAGTCCTACAAAATGAAAATAAAAGGCACAAATAAAATTTAGACTCGGTAAAATGAAAATGAAACCACTTTCTCGGAGTCCAGTGGTGACAATTAAAGGGATAGTGACTAGAACATGTTTAAAAGCATCTCATATACACAAATATTAGGCTTATCTCACGGTTTACTATACATACTCTACATCTAGAGATGTTCCAGCCTACCTCAGTTAAGGGTCCTTCCCGATTTCCTCGGAGAATATTCATTTCCTCACTGGTTAGTTGGAACTTGTCTAAGAAGGCATTGGCAACCTGTGCACGAACCTCCAACCGCTGACTGTATTGGAAAGCCAAACAACACTTAACAATATGGTTTGGTTTTTTAATATTAAAAAAACAACAACATTAGGAATCTTTTTACAATACATGAGAATCTACCTGATGGACACTGATCAGCCATAACATTATGACCAGAAGGAGAATGCGGAGGAGACGGCCGGGACCAGAGAGAGTAGTAGGCAAGTACTGGGGAAGGGGGTAATAGTTTATTAATCGACATACCGGTTATGGCTTAATGGACATACCGCTCGTGGCATATTAAGGAGCATACCGCCCGTGGCATATTAAAGAGCATACCGCCCGTGGCATATTAAAGAGCATACCGCCCGTGGCATATTAAAGAGCATACCGCCCGTGGCATATTAAAGAGCATACCGCCCGTGGCATATTAAAGAGCATACCGCCCGTGGCATATTAAAGAGCATACCGCCCGGGGCATATTAAAGAGCATACCGCCCGTGGCACATTAAAGAGCATACCGCCCGTGGCACATTAAAGAGCATACCGCCCGTGGCACATTAAAGAGCATACCGCCCGTGGCACATTAACGAGCATACCGCCCGTGGCACATTAACGAGCATACCGCCCGTGGCACATTAACGAACATACCGCCCGTGGCACATTAACGAGCATACCGCCCGTGGCACATTAACGAGCATACCGCCCGTGGCACATTAACGAGCATACCGCCCGTGGCACATTAAAGAGCATACCGCCCGTGGCACATTAAAGAGCATACCGCCCGTGGCATATTAAAGAGCATACCGCCCGTGGCATATTAAAGAGCATACCGCCCGTGGCATATTAAAGAGCATACCGCCCGTGGCATATTAAAGAGCATACTGGTTGTGGATTATTAATGGGCATACTAACACTGACATATTAATGGGCCGGCTATTAGTGGCTTATTATTGGGCATCCCAGCTGTGGCATGTTAATGGGCATCCCGGCTGTGGCATGTTAATGGGCATCCCGGCTGTGGCATGTTAATGGGCATACCGGCTGTGGCATGTTAATGGGCATACCGGCTGTGGCATGTTAATGGGCATACCGGCTGTGGCATGTTAATGGGCATACTGGTTGTGGCAACTTTAAGGAGCACACTGGCTGTGGCATAATAATGGGCCAACTATTAGTTGCTTATTAATAGGCAGGGTAATAGTTGCATATTAATGGACAACATAACACTGGCATATTAATGGACAGGCTATAAGTGGCATATTAATGGACAAATTGGTTGTGGCATTTTAATGGCCAAAATTACACTAGCATATCAATGGGCAGACTAACAGTGGCATATTAATGGCAGACTAATAGTGGCATATTAAGGGGAATACTAACAGTATCCTATTAAGGGGCATACTAACAGTGGCATACTAATGGGCAAAGTGACTATGGCATGTTAATTGGTACCCAACTGTGGCTTATTTTAAAGGAAGAGGAGAAAGGCAGAGATGGGAATCAAGAGGAGAGAGAGAGACATGGGAATCAAGAGGAGAGAGAGAGAGAGAGACATGGGAATCAAGAGGAGAGAGAGAGACATGGGAATCAAGAGGAGAGAGAGAGAGAGAGACATGGGAATCAAGAGGAGAGAGAGAGAGAGAGACATGGGAATCAAGAGGAGAGAGAGAGAGAGAGACATGGGAATCAAGAGGAGAGAGAGAGACATGGGAATCAAGAGGAGAGAGAGAGACATGGGAATCAAGAGGAGAGAGAGAGACATGGGAATCAAGAGGAGAGAGAGAGACATGGGAATCAAGAGGAGAGAGAGAGAGAGAGACATGGGAATCAAGAGGAGAGAGAGAGAGACATGGGAATCAAGAGGAGAGAGAGAGAGACATGGGAATCAAGAGGAGAGAGAGAGAGACATGGGAATCAAGAGGAGAGAGAGAGAGACATGGGAATCAAGAGGAGAGAGAGAGAGACATGGGAATCAAGAGGAGAGAGAGAGACATGGGAATCAAGAGGAGAGAGAGAGACATGGGAACGAAGAGGAGGGAGGCAGGCGGACATGGGGGTAGAAGAAAAGACGGGCGGACGGACGGACGGACATGGGGAGAGGAAAAGACAGGCGAGCATGTGCAGCGCCCCTACCGAGATCAGACTCTGGATCCGCCCCTGGTGATTATAACGTTATGACTAATCAGTGTATATTACAAAACAGTTCTACTGCAATAGAACAAAGTGGAGATAGCAAGCGATACTATGTGGATGACCGATTCGGGTCTAAAACAACATTTTAGAAAACTTCATATACACCAATACAAAAATATCAAAATATATTGCCTACTTCTGACTTCCTTTTACCCATATATATTTTTGGAATGATTCCTCTACATTTGGGGTCAAAGATGAAAGCATTTTTCATATTTTGGACAACATTTGACATAATTCATCCTTTTTGTTGGCTGGTATAAATATTATATATATATATATATATATATATATATATATATATATATATATATATATATATATATATATACATACACACACACATATATATATATATATATATATATATACACACACATACACACAGTATTTTTCGCTCCATAAGACGCACTTTATTTTTCCTCAAAAGTGAGGGGAAATGTCTGTGCGTTTTATGGAGCGAAGATCCCCCCTTCCCTAGCACTTAACTCCTTCTTGCTTGCTCTCCAGTCGTTTCAACCGTGCACGGAGGAAGGAGCCTCCCGTCGCGTTTTTTATTTTTATTTTTACTTTATTAAAGCAGACCGACATCAATAAAGTTTAAAAAAAAAAAAAAAAACGCGACCGGAGTTTCCTTCCTCTGTGCAGGAGGTTAGACTGCACAGAGGAAACAAGCAAATCCTGGCATATTGAGGGGCTAAATCTTGGCATATTAAATCCTGGCATATTGAGGGGCAAAATCCTGGCATATTGAGTGGCTAAATCCTGGCATACTGAGTGGCTAAATCCTGGCATTCTGAGTGGCTAAATCCTGGCATACTGAGTGGCTAAATCCTGGCATTCTGAGTGGCTAAATCCTGGCATTCTGAGTGGCTAAATCCTGGCATTCTGAGTGGCTAAATCCTGGCATACTGAGTGGCTAAATCCTGGCATACTGAGTGGCTAAATCCTGGCATTCTGAGTGGCTAAATCCTGGCATTCTGAGTGGCTAAATCCTGGCATACCGAGTGGCTAAATCCTGGCATACCGAGTGGTTTTCTTGTTTTCCTCCTCTAAAAACTAGGTGCGTATTATGGTCAGGTGTGTCTTATGGAGCGAAAAATACGGTATATAGGTAATAATTGCTTGGCGGTTATCCTACATTTGTTATATAGATTGTTTTCATGGATTTAACATATGCTTTATAATGTATGGGGTTCCTTAAAGTTGTGCTAAAAATTGTCACAGGATTCACAAAATTAAAAAAATCAGACTGTGTAAATATATATTCAAAGTAAAGCACAATGTGATTATTTCCAGAAGTGACATGAGAGCTCACAGCTGAAATATCTTTATAAGATTTAGTGCAAGTTAAAAATAGCAAGTACAAAACGGCTGAAATCTAGAATATATAGATCACCCATGCAGCAGACACACAAAAATTACAAAATCACAAACTCTGTAAAGGGCAGATCCATTAAAATAAATAGAGAGCGTGTCTTGAGAAAAGGGCTGAGCATTGAGTGTTTTTTCTTTCTCTCTTGCCCTTTTGCTCAGTGTCATTATATGCCAGCTATTTAATATTGTTATCTGAATGGTTTGTGCAGAGCTGTGTGTATACAGACCACTACTTGCAGCTCTTTCTTTAACAATTGTAGTTATTATAATAAAAATAGTTGAAATCCATATGATACCATTTGTAAATTTAAAAATACATGTATTAAAGGTTGAGTATGCCTTATCCAAAATGCTTAGGACCAGAAGTATTCTGTATAACGGATCATTTCAGATAACATATCAATTTCACCAATACAAAATATTAAAGCCTCACAGCATTAGTAGTAATATCAATGCAAATACTGTATAAAGCAAATAAATCACTTTTACTGAAATGTAGCTGTGATGTGAGGGATTGTTGGAAACTTGCTGTTGGTGTGTCAGGCCTGCACACGTGCCTTTGTATTACACTATGTGGGCATGGAGGAATCTGAACATACATGGGAAGGCTATATCACAGCTTAACACAGCTGGACACTGAATAAACTGTTGTGCGTTTGCATTTTGACAGGTGTGTCAGAATTTGCAAATTGTGGTAAAATTCACAAATTGTTTTGGATAACAAATCATTTGGGATAACAGATTTCTGGATAAGGGATAGTCAACCTGTATTATAGGTCTGTGTTTGTTGGGAATACTATTAGAAATCCATGTTATATCTTTACTCCAATTAAATTATTTTGCTTCCTTTGTTAGCCAGATCGGCTGCTTTGACCTTTATGTTATTTGTATATAGAGCTATTTGCAGTAGAAATCTGGAAAATAAAAACATTTTGTACTTCTGCCATTTAGTTGCATTCAGTACGATGTATTATGATGTTGCCGCATTTATTGCAGGCTTGATGAGGCAGCAAGGCACCCAAGCAGTCTTGCATCAGCTGTAATCCTTTTTGTTTTGTTCATGTATTAACAATAGACACTGGGATCCACCAATTGGAGAATATTGTACATTTATGATCAACATATTTGTTTAACTTCCTATTGCTGTAGCCAAAATCCATGAATTATTCAACAGTTTACGAAGACATGTACCTCCCTAAAACAGCCAGTACCATTCAGACATACAGTCCACGGACAACTCTACTCTTAACAGGCAGTAATTAAGATAATAAATGTAAGAACAAACAATACATTTTGCAAACATTAGGTGGCAGCAGAGTTCCACCCAGTAAAACTATAGGCCAACTCATACCAACTTAACATATTTTTGCACCTCTGTTCATTCACAACAGATAATTAATATACTGTTGATTCATTAACAAATGACACCTGCCAAAATATTTAAATTAATCTCTATCATAGGCCAACAGAATATCAGCTTATTCCATCTGTAACAAATGCAATAGTTATTAATTAGCAGCTATTAATACAAGCTACTTACAACACAGGTGTATTTCATATTTAAGTCAATTCAGCAATGATAATGTTGGAAACCTTACAGATTGTGTACTACATGCAGCTACACCATGTACTTTGTTTTTAGGTTTCTTTGATAGAAGTAAATCAAAAAACACACAAAAAATTGCAAAATAAGATTACGGTCCAGGTTATATTTTACATGAATACAGACAAATCAATTCACATTTTAGAAAATGTCTGCTTTTATGCAATAAAAAGTGCCTCTTTTTTTAAATGGGTCATCATCTCCTAAAGCTTTAATTATCCATGCACAATATATTAGAGAGGTTTCTAAGGAGTGTAGGGACTAGCAATGACTGAGCATTTGGGGGATATGTAGTGCTCTAGCATTGTGTTAATATTATTGAATATTAGTAATTTGCCCCATGAACTCAGGCCATCCTGCCTTCTGACTGCTCTGATTTCTAGCATGTTCTCCAGGTTCTCAGCTGATTATACTTGTCTGTGGTCATGCTTGGCTCCTTCCTATTTGTGATCCTTGCCCTCAGACTTACATAAGTCCAGTAAAACTCTACGGAATATTGTACATGTTGTGAAAACATCTATTTTTCTACAATTGAAGCAAATGAATCCCTCCCAGAACTTCTCAGACTATCCATGCCACACATGTTTCCAGACTCGTGAAAGTATCCCATTTAAAATGTCAGGATAGTGGGATAGAAAGCATACAACATTCTGAAACACAGGGCTGGGGAGTAGGCCACAGTAAAAAATGAGGTCATCCAAGAGAACCTTTGGGTTTTTCTATAAATTTGCGCACTTACGTAAAAAGCATGAGGTGGAGCGAAACATACAATCAACTGAATGAGACAAATTAATAAAAAAGGGAGCTTGCCATTGTGTAAGCAGGCTATGTGTGCTGCATGCAGCCTACAGGTTCATTCACAAGTATGTAATGGATGCAGGAAAAAGGTACTGACAAAATAAAGTAACTATTCAAACCACTGCATGCTTTATTTCAGTGATTTGGAATTAATTAAAACGAAAAGTCTTGCTCATAAATACGTGCAAGAGAAAATACTTATTTTTTTTGTCCCATTGAAAAATTAGACATGCCACAGAAAGACAAAGCTAGCAGATCACGGGAATGCTTCACTACAAAGCCATGCATGCTTCTTGATCTCAGGAGGGCCCCCAATCAAGGCCTATTCCTTAGTTGTTCAGGTTGCTATGGGGACCAGACTCCTGTGGAAGAGAACTCAAGCTGTTTGGAAAATGATGGTGCATTTCCCATTGCACAGAGCACAAGACGGCACTGTTCTTTGCGATTACAGTACAGAGACCCCAACTACCTCAATTCATTTCCATTCCACTTACTATTAGTAAGAGCGACAACATGCTTCTGGCATCTCTTGACAAGTGCCTATTACATTGTTAGAATGACAAAAGCAGGGGAAATAACTATGCGGGTCAATGAAGCTTAGTACTAATTGTGCTTTGTTTTGGTTAAAACACTCATCTCTGCCGACACTTTTAAATTACCGTCCATAAAATAAAGTGGATAATGACCACTATATTCTGCAGCTCACTTCAGTTAACTAAAATGCAAGTTCTTTTCCACAGAGATGAGTATGAACGTATGTCTGTTAGTATTGTATTCCTCGGTTTCTGCATGCTTTTAATGAGGGATGTTTAACACATTTGCTAGAAGTTTGTATTTTTTGCAAACAAGTATGGGAGTCTGCCAACTAGGGCCCTTCCTGCTTCGTGTAAGGAACTTGGCCATGGCATTCACTGCCTAAGCTGAACAAGCTGAATAAATAAGCAGATTAATGAATTGACAGCCTTTGTGAAAGGAATCAGGATGCTGGTATTAACACACCATGTACTCATTTCAGTGATTAGTGTGTAAACATGGGATTGTGGCGATTAGCTGGAAGAGGCATAATGATCTAGTTTCTGTCCGCTTCATTCTCCTACAGTGACTGTTGCAATATATTAGAGTTGACTCCATATTCCAGTGCAGCTTCACAGTCTCTACACAAGTATTAAGTTACTTGGGGCTTCAGAAATCTGTTGCTATAGTCTTCTAATTTGTGTAGATAATTGTTAACTGCGGCTGGCACAGTTACAGCTCTGTAATCTTAACCCCTTTGAGGCAGAGACTGTTTGTACACGTTTTGTTTAATGTACCCACGCATATTATATACTGTTTATACCATTAATTTAATTATATCTTATAACTTACTGTTAAAAAAAAAATCATAAAATATGATGAAAAATGTAAACACACTTTTTCTAACTTTGACCTGAAAAATCTTTTACACAATTACAAACTGTAAACAAAGGGTTTCTAATATTTGTCCTGAATTTAGAAATATGTCATGTTTACATGTTTTTCTGGGGATTTTTTGGCACGTTATAGGGCAATAACTTAAAGAAACTTTTTCTCCTAACAATTGTCACCTACAGTGACCTTTTGATTACATACCTCTTTCTACTGCTAATACCTCTCCCTATGCAACCAAGCATTCTGCTAGCATTTCCTGCTGCTCTATTACATTACCTACCTACAAGTCCTATTACTCCTAAATCCCTTTCCTCAGATGTTGAGGTTAGGACTGTACCAAATATTATATACTCTGCCATGGGTCGACCACAGGGAAGGGGCACATCTGCCCCTGGAAACTGGACTTGCATCAAGGAAGGAGGAAGCAGTAGGCTGCTTAGGTTTGGTTAATTAGATATATAGATCATGAAAAACACCTGTAAGACAGGGAATTTCAGCCCAAAAGAACCCCATTTATTTAATTCTATGCTCCCTGTTCGGAACGGTTTGGTCATCTCTCTCAGGGCCTATTTTTACCACTGAGCAATAGGGGTAACTGCCCTGATTGGACACACTGCAGTGTCCACTGAATCTGCTACTTGAGCCCTATAGTTTCTGAATCCTTTTTTTATATTCTTACTTGCCAGGGTGGATGAAATTATACTGGATTAAATTAAAGATTGCAGTTTATTGATTTTGTTCTTGACAAAATAGTATTTTGTGTTTGTAAGAAAATGAATCCAATCACTGGAATGCAATCAATGCCCTTCCACCCATTCAATTATTAAAATATACAGGGGCTAAGTACAAAAAAAAAATTATAAAAATAATATGAAGAATATTCTTTGGAATTCCTGATCTAAGAAAATAGAATGGGACGATTAGAGACATACACCTTAATCCTGCCTGCTTCATGGCCTCGCCTCTCGGTACTTCCACCGTAACAAATGCAGACTTGAAAGTACAGTAAAGAGATGAGTTGAGGTGGGCTGCTTGCAGTAGAGGATACAAATTGAGACGTACTCCAGGAACTGCTGTGAGTGACGGTTTATTTGTAATAAAATGTCACAGATGTAACGGACCGTCTACCGGACGAAGTAGACCCCCTGTCCGTTGTGGGAAATCACCTCCTTAGCCCCCAATTAAAGCTCAGCATTCACCCAGCAAGTCTTTCCTGGATCCTTGCTCTTTGTACCCAAATAGCAGACAGGAGACTACTAGCAGTTAGGGACAGCAAGAATGATCAACTCCTTTATTTGTGTAACAACACAGACTTATATAAAAAGACCTACACATGACATCACAGACATTAGTATACAATGGGGGGGGGGGGGGGCTGGAACTAAACATAGTTCTCCAACTAACAGGGGCTAGGAAAACATTAGACATTCAGACTGCAAACCAAATAGGAATTAACATAGAGTGAGTAGACCTAATTACAATGCACACAGTAATATACACAACATAATCAGTTTACCAGTTAATCCAGTTAAAACAGAACAATGGATGTTGGGGTAAACTATTGGAGTCACTGTCACATTATAAACCTTCAGAGTGGTCTACTCACAGAATTAAAATTTACACATAAACCAATACACTAACAGAATATAACTAACAATTTTAAAGTATAGAGTTATGGCACATAAGCCAGGGTCCATAATCTACAGGGAGGTGTTTGGCCCTCAGGCCCCTCCAAGAACCCCAGTCAGGCAGGCTGTCAGAATTCACTTCGTGACAACAGACATTTGCTATAAATAGTGTAGAAATCACCCGGTGGGTTCAAGAATACAGCCTACGCGTTTCACGCCTGCTTACTGGTGCTTCGTCAAGGGCACCGTTGATGAAGTGCCAGTACGCAGGTGCGAAAAGCGTAGGCTGTTTTCTTGAACCCACTGGGTGATTTCCACAATTATCATACTTTTATTTTTTTGTTAAGTAAATTTAGAGGATTTTATCGCGATCTTCTGAATCTTAATTCTGACGTTTTCCTGATCATCTTTTTCTCCAATATAAATAGAAAAGAGAACACATAATAATAAAAAAATAAAAAAAAACAGTTACAAAATATACAAGAGGCTGTCTGAACCCTAGAAAACAATAAAACATTTAACTACAGGCATATCTGAGAGTTATTACGGGGTTGGTTCCGGTCCACAGCAATAAGTCAAATTCCGCACTAAAGGGAGTCACATAATATGATGATAAAATACAAAAAATATATACTGTATATGAGGGCTTGACAAATTTAAATTTAGTTTTAGGAGCCAGCTAAAAAATTTAGGAGCCAGACAACGGCACATCACAATATCATAAACGCACGGAGACAGTCGCATACACCCACCTCACATACACAGCCAGTTACATTCACACACACACACACACCACATACAGTCAGTTACATTCACACACACACACCACATACAGTCAGTTACATTCACACACACACACCACATACAGCCAGTTACATTCACACACACACACCACATACAGCCAGTTACATTCACACATACATACAGCCAGTTACATTCACACATACATACACAGCCAGTTACATTCACACATACATACACAGCCAGTTACATTCACACATACATACACAGCCAGTTACATTCACACATACATACACAGCCAGTTACATTCACACATACATACACAGCCAGTTACATTCACACATACATACACAGCCAGTTACATTCACACATACATACACAGCCAGTTACATTCACACATACATACACAGCCAGTTACATTTACACATACATACACAGCCAGTTACATTTACACATACATACACAGCCAGTTACATTCACACATTCATACACAGCCAGTTACATTCACACATACATACATAGTCAGTTACATTCACACATACATACATAGCCAGTTACATTCACTCATACATACACACAGACCAAAGAACAAAAATGTATTTCTTAGGGTGTCCTCCCTCCCTGCTGCTTACCTCATTGCAGGGGAGGGGGACATTTATGCTGGAGCCCGATCTTCTTTCGGTTCCTGTGCCGTGTTGTCACGTGACAATCGGCACTGCAGCGTGTTGATCCGCACAGACTTTCTCCCCTCGCGCTGAAAGTAAAACGCATGGCAGCCGGCAAGGGCTCCCTGTGACAAACAGCACCCGGGCGCCAGGTCTGATTTCCTGGTCGCCATGGCGACCTGGCGCCCGGGGTTTGTCGAGCCCTGCTGTATATACTTTCTTTTGATGCTTATAGGTCATTGTAAGTGATTAATTGTTCTAATTTCAATAAAATATTGTTGTGTCTGTGCAAATAGGGACATGGAATAGTCAGAGACACAAAGAAAATGGAGCTGAAAGACTTGCTTGATGGATAATTGACACATACTTTCAAGAGCAACAACTGTGAAGCGCAATAAAACAAGGAATACCTGTAGTGTGTTCTTTCTGAAAGAGGGGGAAATATACCCAAGTTTGAATTTGTAATGTCCCGAATTGGGTGACACTTGGGTTACTCATCTGGGGAGAGAGAGACAGAACAGGGGGAGGGGAGAGACCGAACAGGGGGAGAACAGAGGAAGGGGAGGAGAGAGAACAGAGGAAGGGGAGGAGAGAGAACAGGTATGGGGGAGTTAGAGAGAGACAGACATGGAAAGGAAGAGGAAAGGGACACATACATAGGGGTGAAAGAGAAGGGGGGGGGGTGAAAGAGAAGGGGGGGGGGGGTGAGCCACGGGGGAAGCCCGCACAGGGTGCCGGGACACTTAAGGCCGACCCTGATTACACAGACAGATAGAGCTTAGGCTAGTAGTGTAACATGGGAGAGTTGTTCAATTGTTGCTCTGGATGTCCAGATGTTTAGAGTACAATTAGCATGTGTCCACAGGAAAGCAGACCAGTGGTTCTGTAACAGCATCAGTTCTGCCACCTTACACAGCGGGATCTCTAATATTTCAACACATTGTCTGATGACATCACTAGCAAACAGGAAATCTCATGCAAATTCTTATTGGGTGCTGCTGTAACAAAGAATGTGTCTGTAGCAGAGAAACTGAATGGGGCCATCCTGAAGTGTACAATTTTCATATTGTATGTAAAATATGCATTTTAAGTACTTTGAATGTAATTTAATATGCAATAACATTGGGGGAAGGCATTTTGGACACCAGACAGTCCCTTAAATGATTTTACAGGGAAATGGAACAGATCAGATTTGATTTTAGTTTTTTTTTTCTCCAAAACTATTGACATCTCGATGAAGACTTTACCCCACAGAGTTTAGATTAAGCCAGTCCCAACAAATGTGTAAATGATCACCAATTATGCAAGTTTCTGCCCATGTTCCTCTTGTGTTGTGAACATTTGCATGGGGCAAATAAAAAAAAAACCTTGATAAGTCAATAAATGCCTTTTTATCACACATTGTGTCCATGTGTCTAACACACCTGCTTAAGTCCCATCACACGTGTCTTAAATCATGTGGCAAAAATGGAAAAAGATTTTTCTATTTGTATTTCTTTTCAGTGAAGGATATGGTTTCCAATCACTGGTTCCAGCATGCAGGTCTGGTCTTTGCAGGAGAATATTAGACACTGTTCTGAGTGCAGTTTTAGTTTTGTTTTATCAGATTTCAGCTTTTCACAGTGCCGATTCGTTCACAGGTGATATAGCCGTTAATTCACACCAGGTAAGAAGGAAAAGGGTGGGTTCTAGTGTGAAGGAAGACTGAACGGGAACATTGCTAGTTTCAGCCAATATGTGAATTCAGTTGATTGCTTGCAAGCCATTAAAAAGTAACAGCCACAATTATAGCAGCATAACATGCCTTAAATGTAGTTATCTTCTTTATCGCCTTCTGTAAAAGTAAAGAAATAAAAACGGATATCCAGCTGATTTCAGAGTAATAATTATTTGAACCACCTATACAGATCTACCTGTGAATCTATTTTATGACTTTATAATACAAAACGCTATACGGTCTACTCGGTAAAGAGAGAATTGCAGGGAATTTAGATCAGAAAACGCTAGGCCAGTGTAGCAGTGTTGGAAAAAAGTTCTCCAATGAAACTACTTTGGCCTTCTCAATTCCCTGTAAATTTCTCTTTGCAGAGTAGAACTCCTACTAGTGTGGTGCTCAAAGGGATTGTAAATGGCCGCCTGTCACCTACACAGAGTTTTCAGTGTGAATGTAGCATAAAAATGGCCTATGCATGGTGTTAATATATGCATTTGCTTGCAACTCCACTAAGAGAGAATTGCATTTGAAATGAGTCTCTTTTGTCTCATAAGGGTCTATTCACTAAAAGGTGAGCCGAGGGGAATATTTGACTTCATCAACTGAACTTTGCATTGTGAAGAGACAAACCTGGTGACTTCCTCCTGCTATAATAGAGAGAGTAGCCCCAGCATAATGCATACTTAAAGGGAGTGTTTTTGAAGATTTAACTATGCATTATTTATGACCCGCTAAGCTGCCTGGCAGGACAAGATCACCATGTTTGGCCATACAGAAATTAGAATATTCCATAAGCTAAAATACCCAAACTTCACTTTTTGTGAACTTAGCCCCCATTAACCTCACATAGCTCCATCATGTGCTTGTTAAATAGTACAATCAATGTACCTATTACACATACTTGCCCACTCTGTAGTTGGCTACCAAGACCAGGATACTAAACATACACATCCTATTCTCTGGAATAATAGTGTTTACTGGGAGAAGAGTAGCCAAGATTAAAAAAAAATTGGATCCACTGTAAAATTATTATTAAATGTTCCATAGTAGTATAGGTTTCTCCTTTTCCTGCAAAGTTAGTTATTGAGAGTGCACATATGGCTTTATAATAAATACATACCGGTAGTTCACCCCATGCTAAGGTAGCAAACTCAGAATTTAAGAGAGCGGAATATCCATAAAGAGCTTTGTCAAATAACAAACTAGACGGCAGGGGTGAGTAGTGTCCAGCCCTAAATTATTAATTCCACATACATTTCATGGTCTAGGCACTGAACAGACGTTTCTGTGACTCTGTTTATGCCTTTGGAACTTTCCGCTATGCTCGGTTTATTTGTGCAATTAATTTATACTCGTTCCCTCCTCTGCTTCACCTTCTGCTCCTGTTGACTGTTTATAGCACAAGGTGGTTATATGAAATATTGAATATTACTTGTAAACTTAAAGGGACACCCTACCATAGAGTATTCTACAACCCAGCATGGCAACAACCTTGTCTAATCAGTAAAATTCTAGATTTGCCAGGCTAGTATACATATAAATAATGTAAGAGGGAAAAAACATTTTTTGCTTGTAGTCACACAACTCCTAACAAACAAGCTATACAATCTTTATGTGTGACCAAGATATTCACCCCCCAAAAATTACACAAATCCATGGTACAAGGTCAATGATACCCCAACACATTAAAGAAAAAACTCGGAAGCTATTTACAAACCCTTTCAGCACCAAAGGGAGGAAAACAGCAACTGTGGCTTTAAAAAAAAAAAAAGAGAACATAAAGCAACATATTGCTTTCCAAAAACACGTATGTGTTCTCCCCAGACCACATAGTTGCCAGGGAGTATAGATCCTAAACATGTGCCTCAATGATCCCTTAAATAAGTTTTATACAATTCTATTAACAGAAATAAAAACATGAATTAATGGCACTCTAGTCATATACTTCAGCTTGGTGAAAAGTACATTGTGTTAATAGCTAAACCTTGTGACTGAAGAGAATGAGACCTTTATATGCTTTTGGTGATCGTAAAAGTTCATCCATCCATGCCACATTTTAGTCAAAGGGTATCAAGCAGTCTGACCTTAATTTGCATGCGTGCACACTGACTTGCCACTAGCATGACAATCAGACTGCTGAATTGACATAATTGCCCTGTATCTACTTAACACTTTAATTGCCATGGGGGGCGAGACTTCTGGGACATCTATACAATATTAGGGGGCAACAAGACTGTGTAAATCTTCCTATGCAGAAAGAATTGGTCCCTTGAGGAAGTCAGAGTGCGACTACTGAATATTCATGAAAAGAACCAAATTAAAATAATGCCACCGATTCAAAATTAGCTGCTAATTAGCAAAGTGATTCCAGAAGAATAAGCTTTTTAAAACTGTAAAAATGTGAAAGTATTTTAATGGTGTAACTTTAATTAGTGTCTCATCGAAACGGGCAAAAATGTTAATATATAAAGAAAATTCTACAGTCAAATATGGTCGGTCAGGCTAGATGGGCTGAAAGGGTCGTAAAAGTAATATCAGGAAGTATTACTTTACTGAGAGGGTAGTGGATGTATGGAATAGCCTTCCAGCAGAAGTGGTAGAAGTAAACACAACAGTCAAGGATTTTAAGCATGCGTGGGATAGACACCAGGCTATCCTAGCTATAAGACCGGGAACAGGGGACTAATAAAAGTATTAAAAAAAAAATTGGGCAGACTAGATGGACCGAATGGTTCTTATCTGCCGACACATTCTATGTGTCTATGGATCGGCCATCATTTTCTAGGTTTCAAACGAGTTCTGCCTACAGAACTCATTCATAGGGTTTGTATAATTCAAGGACTGAAAGGTAAAATACTACCGGGCTCTGTCCATCCTTGGGGTCTAAGTAATGAAAACCAGAAGAGAAACAAGGCGATTTGTATAACTATGTTTACTCTGCGACTGTAGTGTACAGACTACAGTTATAATGATACTCAGCCAGTCCAACCTAGTGTCTGTTAATGTACTTTCTTTATCCCAAGGGTTTATTCTACCAATAACCAAACACATTACCAGCGACCGTGGAAGTGCTGCTCACACAAATTCAATACGTTTCCGTTTTATCTCCTGTACCTTGTGCTCTGCTCAAGTGGGTGACAGACAGTAAAGCGTGTATGAGTTTCCAGTTTTAATGCTGTCAGGGGCTTCATTATTCTAAAGTCCCCTTTACTGCTGTAACATGGTACATGATGGTTACACACCACAGAATAAAAGGAAGGGGACATATTGGAGTCTATTTGATCAACAGGTTTTCAGTCGACGTTTCCTCTTCTAAATAATTACTTTTTATACATATTTTTATATGGACATAATTAGACAGAGACAAATATTATTTTCCCTCCTCTATCCCCCATTGTATTCTACACAGTCCCTTACTCAGTTGCTCTCTTTCGTCTACTTAGTACCATGCCTAGTCAACGGAAGAACAAAGAAAGGGGGCACAATTGAAAAATGTTGGCTTCTAATCCGTTTCTCTGCTCAATTACGTTCCCAACTTGTTTGACTAATTTCCTCGATAACTGGGATGTGTGGGGAACCAATCGATATTGTACACAACACCCACATAGCCCATTGGATAAAAAAGGAGTTTATAATACATTAAAGTCCACATTTCTAAAAAGTACATTAATTACAAAATAAAGTTAGGTGTAAATTATGTTTAACGAGCCAATCGTGAACAATTACTCTCTTCCCAAAGTGAATAACATGACAACTGGGGTTTCCATTGTTTAAATACCTATTATGGAGATTAATGTAACATAACCCTCTATACCAGCAGCGATTTTTATATTCCAAATGAGGCATAAAACGTCAGTTGTGTGCATTATGAACGGTCAGGGAGGAAATGTTTGTTTTGTACCACCTCTAGGGTTGTTAAAGTTGGCCAACATTCGAGAAGCTTTATCATACTGCACACTGGAGCCAACCGAGCGGTTATTAAATCTCAATTATTGCCAGGCTGTCGTATGCCGAGATGAATGCGTCGTTCCAAAACTCTGCAAACACAAAACTATTTGGGGCCAGAGATAAATGAATTCCATATAAACTATGCTTTCATGTGAACTATAAACCACGAGTGGTACTGCAAATAAAAATGAGGAAAGGGATAAGGCACATGCAGTTAGCGAGATAAATACTTTTTAAGAGCCAACAAACCATCAGCAACGCAATGAGCAGTCAAGCTAGAGAAATGGCAGCACTCCGGCCTTTGTAAACTACTGTTTTTCCATTGCTGGTGATCTTAGTTTATATTGTGGGGGGCGGGGAATATATTGGTTTTATATAGAACTTCACTGTTGTATGCACACATTTCTTCTAAAAGATACTTTACCATTGTGCATCTTTCTCGAGGTTTGAGATTAAAATTTTCAGTTCTATACACAACCTTTAGCTAGACATCATCATTCGCACTACGGAGTTTGACATTATAAATACTGAGATTCTATAGTGAACCAATGTAAATGCATGAGAATGGAGAAATATCCAAACGCATGAAATGAACAGAGTTCACAATACAAACGCTATGCAAACAAATAAGAGAGATTTGTACATTGAATTTGCACTGCCCATCCCATAAACCTGCTGGAAATATGCTTCTACATGTCACCCAACAAAATGTACTGTAAAACAATGTTTTATACATATATGCGCCAGTCCTGCACTTCCAGAGCATTTAATGCCATGTATGAAAAAATAGAGAGAGTGTCTAAAAAGTGCTGGACAAACTAACAAAATCATTGTGGCTGAGGCAGCATTTCCTGCTCTTGAAAGTGTTGGAACTGTTTAAAAAAGCACAATTGGTGTGTGTTATATATATTAGCCATTGCACTTTTTTCCGCCCAAGATACAGAATTTGGATTGGTTTTTTTTTTTGTCACTTTTTAATTTTCATAAATAATCCTTGCCCACCCCTTATAAGTATACGCATATTGTGACTTGACTTGCTTATCAAAGCACAGTTCATAAAGCCAGCATAATTTGTTTGTTCCTCCAATAAAATAAAATAAAAATGTAAAAATATGTAAAATCATATTGTTCATATCACCTACTTCTCAGCTTGAAGCTTTGTTGTTTTCACAATCAAATCCTGAGTCTGCTCTTTTGCTGCCTATGAAGAAAAAAAAATAATATTTTTTTATTTTTTTACTTAAAATTTCCAAAAGGTTAAAAAACTAAAAATTAAAAAAAAGGTTGTTGAAAAAGCAAGCCATAATTTAATTCAGTCAGTCAAAAAATGAACTCCGTTTTCAGCGTAATAAAAACAATACATGATTACTGATGAATGTATGATGCGAAGGAATATTATTAAAACCACCTGCCATGTTACCAAGGGAATATTTTACATACCTCCTTCTAATGACGGCACAATGAATTATTCATTTAAAATACAATTCCAGTTAAATTACTACTTAAACACAAAAAAAGAAGTTAACAATTGTAGAATTAAATTGGAAGTATAGTCTTGTAGAATATGCGGGGGATTTCCAAGTATATTTTTTAGTTTCAGATTGAAACCTAAGGGAACAATCAATCCAATCACTTGTTTATGGAAATGTGAAGATAATCCTGAATTTTATTTTCCATTGTAGTACTATGAGAGAACTTATCCCACATCCACTCCATGGCTCCACTCCCCAAGATCTTGTTACCAAAAACTGGTTTGAACCCTGTCAATCGGAGACAAATTCTGTACCAGACACAAAATAATTCCTGGCAGGGACCAATGAACTCTTATTGCATTGGTTAGGAGAACATATTGTATGACACAGCAACTAAGATGTTTAAGATTTAGAAAATAAAGATCCCATAAAACATCAGGCCCTAGAAAATAGAGAATCAATGAAAGGAACGTCACATGGTCTAGAAACGCTTACTTCTACATTACATTAACATTTATTTATATAGCGCCAACAATTTACATAGAGCATAGAGGGAGAAAACAGACAAGCGAACTGCAAAAACCAGGCACTAATGCCAGAGCTGGCAAACTTCTCCAACATGTATATGTTTTGTGACTCTGCTATTAAGGACTGATTTTTACAGTTTGCTTGTCAGTTTAACTTCAGAGAATCCCCCCCCCCCCCCCCCTTTTGTCTAATGGAGTGGTTGCATTTACTAATATTGATGTGATCAGTATATACTGACCAGTATAGGGCATATACATAAACTATATGGACAAAAGTATTGCGAAACCTGATCATAACACCAACAGGGACTTTTATGAACATGGCATGGCTAGGTGCTTGATTTTATATACCTGTGGCAATGAGTCTGATTAAAACACCGGAATTCAATAATTAAGAGGTGTGTCCAGTGCTGTATTTACCGCGAGGCATCCTAGGCGGATGCCTAGGGCGGCAAATTTTGGGGGGCGGCAGCGCCCCCCAGCACTAAAAAAAAAAGAAAAAAAATTATTAAAAAAAACCCGGCCCTTTAAAAAAAAAAAAAAAAAAAAAGGCCGCTCTTGCAGGCAGAGACGGAGGTGAGAGGGGATCGGAAGATCCCCCCTCACCATCGCTCTGCCTGCCAGGCTGCACGGGGAGCCGAACAGGCAGCACAGAGAAACCTCCGTGCTGCTTGTTCGGCTCCCCGTGCAGTGTGCCGACACGGAAGTGCCGACAGTCACGTGACGGGCGCGCTGACGTCATACGCGCGCCCGGTCACGTGATCTGTCGGCACAATCGCCGGGAAGCCGAACAGGCAGAATGGAGGGACCATGCTGCCTGCCACTAGCCACCAGGGAAAGGTAAGTGCTGATGGGAGACTGTGTGTGTGTGTGTGTGTGTGTGTGTGTGTGTGTGTGTGTGTGTGTGTGTGTGACTGCGTGTGATGGGAGTCAGAGTGTGTGACTGCGTGTGATGGGAGACTGTGTGTGTGTGTGTGTGTGTGTGTGTGTGTGACTGAGTGTGATGGGAGTCAGAGTGTGTGTGATGGGAGACAGTGTGTGTGACTGAGTGTGATGGGAGTCAGAGTGTGTGTGATGGGAGACAGTGTGTGTGGCTGAGTGTGATGGGAGTCAGAGTGTGTGTGATGGGAGTCGAAGTGTGTGACTGAGTGTGATGGGAGTCAGAGTGTGTGTGATGGGAGACCGTGTGTGTGGCTGAGTGTGATGGGAGTCAGAGTGTGTGTGATGGGAGTCGAAGTGAGGGACTGAGTGTGATGGGAGTCAGAGTGTGTGTGATGGGAGTCGAAGTGTGTGACTGAGTGTGATGGGAGTCAGAGTGTGTGTGATGGGAGTCGAAGTGTGTGACTGAGTGTGATGGGAGTCGGAGTGTGTGTGATGGGAGTAGGAGTGTGTGTGATGGGAGTAGGAGTGTGTGTGATGGGAGTAGGAGTGTGTGACTGAGTGTGATGGGAGTAGGAGTGTGTGACTGAGTGTGATGGGAGTAGGAGTGTGTGACTGAGTGTGATGGGAGTAGGAGTGTGTGACTGAGTGTGATGGGACTAGGAGTGTGTGACTGAGTGTGATGGGAGTAGGAGTGTGTGACTGAGTGTGATGGGAGTGTGTGTGTGACTGAGTGTGATGGGAGTGTGTGTGTGATGGGAGTATGAGCTTGATGTGAGTCTAAATGATGGGGCATGTCTTAGGTGTGTAACGTGGGTGTGCAGCTTGGGTAGGGGGGTGCCCGGATTTTGTCTGCCTAGGGCAGCACAAAATCAAGATACACCACTGGGTGTGTCCCAATACCTTTGTCCATATATAGTGTATGTGAGTAATTCAGATTTGAGATATCACAGGAAATTGTTATATCTGTGACAACAAGCCCCAGGATAATTGCTGGATTTGTTCAGTGCAAGGCAGGGTGCAGGTAACTGGACCCAGTAGGTCTGGCAGATTTGTCTTTATCTGATCAACTGGACTGATTTGACAGGGAAAAGAGATTGTTTTACTATGGTAAAAAAACAAAAGAATATAAAATACAATTTTAGGCAACCAAAGAGTGAGGGTATAATATATGGAAATCAGGAAACATTGAAAGATGCCCAACCATGTATTTGTATACAACGTACAAGTTAAACACGAGCAGATGAATAAAGTTAGTTTGATGTCTGGAGTGTCCCTTTGTGTTTGATGTAATAACATCTGATTTTATCTGACAAGAATGCAACAGATCAGTAGATGCAGCAGGAATCGGAGGACAGACATGAACAAATAGGTTTCGCGTTATTAAACCTTGGATGTGAATGCATCATTAATATTCCTTTAAATACATGCAAGTATGATACAGCGTATCCCTATCCTGTCCTATTTCAGTAAATCATGACAAATGAGGATCTGCGAGTAAGATCACAATTTAACTTGCACTGGGCAGCATAATATGGTGGGGTTTTATGAAAGAACAAAAACAGAATCAGTTGTCTAATACTGGACATTAAATTATTGTTAAACTAATGACTGTGTTATACCACTTTAAAAAGAAAAAAGTCTGTATTTTGTTCCCAACGCATTTCGCAATGTGTTGTAAGTTTAAAAAAAACAAAACAAAAATAGAAATAGATTAAAATAATCCCTGACTCATACCTAAACCTACACCAGAGAGATTTGTGGCTGTAGCTGTTAATAAAAGTTATTTCAGCATAGCTAAACAAGCATGCCTGTGTAATAAGGCCATAGAGAACACAATACCAGCTCCGATTCCAGAGAATCATGAGGTAATTGCCTGTGAAATTAAGCGCACTCTCAGAACTTGCCAAAATTAAAAAGCTGCGGGCAGCTACCTTATGTCACCGTGGAAAGTTATGTAAGACATCCTCGCTTTTCAATTAAATTGCCTCTAGAAATAGCATTAATAAATAATGCTGCACAAAATGCTGGGCCGGTAAAGATGCATGTTGATTAATGAACAAGGAGAAGCATTTTTGACACAGCATCATGAGAGCCAAACGCTTTTTCTCTTAATAAACACTGTGCTATACGTCACATGAGGGCGAACATCTGCTTTCTGTCTAGAAACAAAGGAATATGGTAGAAATGTCTCCACAAGCTTCTCTGAATTCCCAAATCACTTTACACATTTTATATTTTTTCTGCTTTTTCTTTTTTTTTTTGTTTGTTTTTTTACTGCTCAGCGCATCTTACTGGCTATTCTTGGCACATTGCTCTCTGTCAGAGGGGGAAGGGAAGAGCAGTAAGGGATACATCCAACCAACTGTGAATGAGATGCAAACACATTCAGTGTGCCAGAAGGAAAGAGTGTTAAAAGCACTGTTTCACCTACTTTGCTTGGTATAGTACTTTGTTTTAATTAGATGTAGGAGGAGGAACATTGTGCTTATTACTTTGAAACTCCAAGTATTTCTGTTAAGGGAATGTTGCAATCGTGGGTCATTTTAGATGTGGTTCACTCCACCTGGTGGATTGTCTCTATTGGAATCACAACCTCACTTCATGGTTTCTCATTATTTCAGACGTAGCCCAGAGCTCAACTTTGGCTTAATATCTCCAAATGCAGATTAATACCATTGCCCTTCACCGAGGGCTCTGTGACAGCATCACAAATGGTGTATATTGGAGTTATGATAACTAGAGATATTGGCAAGATACAGCACAAAGAGGGACTCACTAACTAGAAACCAAATGTGTCCACAAATCAAACACATGCCAAGAGATCCAAATGGTTCAAAAAGGGTCAGATGTGTTAATATGCTCATACAATGCATTCCTACCGACGGCTCAGTTTAGTATTAAACAAAGGTATGGAACTTTGCATATGATAAAAGAAAGCCATTTTACAAAGCAAGGCTGTCAACATCACTAAAAGTGAGTTATCCAGGAACCATGTACCATTTCGCTCATCGACTTGCTAAGCATCTGTATAGATTTTGAACTTTACTTCCAGACATTCATCAAAGTGCAAGAAGGGGCTAGGTCTCCTCATAATAAAATCAAAAGAGGCATCATAACAAGTTAACAATGGTCTAAAATTTGGCTCATTACATTAGGTGTAATTGCCAGGAGAATTTCAAACTTTAGACCAAAGTAGCAGAGTTGGAAAAATTCTCCAATGCATGTCATCTCAGATACTTTGAGCTTAAGCTTGAAAATACCATCTAAATTCCCAGCAATTCTCTCTTTATTGAGAAGACCCTTATAAATCTCTCACAACACAAGCATTTAGATACACACAGGCTGGCTGAGTGCCTTGGGTTTAGCATATACCTGCATACAGTAGTACTCTTTCAGTGAATGTGAGAACTTTAAAACAGAGGTAAGTAGCAGGGGAAAGACCATTTTGTGACCATAATTAGTCATGATTAGAGTTGAGCTGACCCATGGATGTTCGGGTTCGGCCGAACTTCGGAAAAAAGTCCGGGTTCGGGCTTGAACTTGACTCCGAACCCAAACCCCATTGAAGTCAATGGGGACACGAACTTTTGGCCACTAAAATGCCTCTAAAAAAGTCCTGGAAAGGGTTAGAGGGCTGCAAAATGAAGTAAAATGTGGGTGAGTGTCCCCATTCATACGAATAGATCAATTGACCTATTCTAATGAATGGGGACTCTATTTCGGTTTATATAATAGCAATAGCATTACATGTATTCCATAAGCCGAAAGTCTATAAACCGAAAGACATTCGGTTTATAGAATACATGTAATGCTATTGTTATTCTATAAACCGAAAGTCTATAAACCGAATGTCGTTCGGTTTATAGACTTTCGGCTTATGGAATACATGTAATGCTATTGGCTTCCTATAAACCGAAATAGAGTCCCCATTCATAAGAAATTATTATGAATGGGGACTATTTCGGTTTATAGAAAGCCAATAGCATTACATACAATGTAATCGCCGAACCACAACCACAAACATACAGTGGAATGTCCGTGTTCGGGTCCGTGGTCCAAAAAGCGTAATGTTGGGTACGAACCCGAACAGTGTGGTTCGGGTTCGCTCAACACTAGTCATGATAAGTGTTTATATAGATTAGCACAATCTGACTACAGCCAATTTAAATCAAATCTAAAATGACCTGTAAAGAAAGAAATTAAACAGAGCAGATTATAAAACTATATGGGATCTATTCACTAACAGGGGAGCTGCAGGCGAGATAAACATTTAATTAAATGATCTCACCTCAGCTCACTTCATCTCATCTGCAACTCAACTTTTAGTGAATAGCCCCTTATGAGATGAAATCCTCAGTATATAAGAGTTACATTACAAAGTTCTAACAAGTGTTATCATATATTCATAGAAATCTCTTCCACTGCAAGCGAATCAATAGAGATCATGATTACAATATAAGAGGACGGAGGGCTCTTACCTTCAACCGACTGGTCATGTCTTGGCAGCAATTGCTCATCGCTTCTACATCTTCATTTATACTCTCCAATTCCTAAAAAAAAAAAAAAAATCAATAAGGCATACAAGAAGAGAGTACAAATGCAATTTTTGTCATACATAGTGACATGACCCTGAATTGTTTGGTATTACAAGGGTTATTACTTACGAATGACAGTAAAGTGATATATGCCAAGTTATTAGATACATTGATATATGCCAAGTTTACATTGCCGTCATTATGTAGCCATGTATTTTAATAAAGTACAACTACAACGCTTAAATATTGAATTAGTCAGAAGCCAAAAATTATACTGGGATTTATTAGCTAAACAGTGTTGTGAATTTCAACTACGTTGTAAAAGGTAGAGCAAGGCAGCTGTTGAATAATTTTACTATATTGATTATTTTGGCCTACGTTTCTGACAATTTACCACAAACACACACACACAATATTAAACCCCATAATGTTTTTACTAGCTGTGGAGAGCTGTACTGTATAATAGGTTTATGTAGTGTGAGGCTTTAATATATCTTAATGGTGAAAATGATCCATTATCCAAAATACTACTTTTCCCAAGCATTGTACTGAACATGTGTAATTATTATCAAGGCTCCTCTGCGTGAAATGAAAATTTCTGAGCAAGAAACATTTAATTGCTGTGATACACTTACTCTGAATTTTTGTTTAATGTCATTTACAAGTACAATAAGGAAGCAGGTAATAAAATAAATAAATAGTATACAGCACAAGACCCCATTTTATTGTAACCTTTTCAGTTACTTGAAATTCTGCCATAATACAAAAATCCAAAAACAGACCAACTGTTCCTCTGTCTCGCTCATGTCCCAATTCTCAAAGACACATAGGACTCTGTGCATGCACAATGTTAATGCTACTGCAGAGTGAAACCCTACCAGCAGAGGGAGCTAGTCGCCGACCAGACCTGCTCCTTGTGGCAGACCTGCTTCCCATGGCACTTGACGCTATCAAAAGTACATACCAGTATATCACCTGTGGTGTCTCCTGTTTATGACATCAACTGTGGCTTGATATGCTTATTTTCAACAGGTAATGTGTAATTTACCAGACACATTTAAAACATGGGTTATCGGGGGGGGGGGGGGGGGCAGAGCCAACTGCTGATGAGACAGGTCACAGTCCGATGGAGCTCCCGCATCCACTGACTACACATACAGAAATGTAATGGCTACACTGACCAAACTTACTAATATTGGGCGCACTAACCTAGACACAAGCATGGGGCAGAAGTCCAAAAAGAAAAAAGTCAGACAACTGCATGTGACATCGGTTCTCTGCTCCTGAGGCCTACAAGACCCGTTCTGAAGCCCACTGACTACCGGACTGAATCAGAGGAGTCGTCAGGAGAACCCGACAACCCTCGACAGGGACAACCTGACAAGCAGCCGATCAATCCTGATATAAGGAATGCTCCTGCAACGAAAGATGACCTTTGTGAGCTGTATAAAGACATCCAGACACTAATTAAGTCTGACGAGGAGGCTGTCCGGCACGACATAGCGTCCAACCATACTGAAATTACTTCACTGAGGAAAGAAGTGGAACTTCTCAAATGAGAAAAAGCAGAGAAAATGGCGCAAGTCGATCAGTTGACACAAGAAGTGCACTTCTTACATCGCACCATGACTCTCATGGATCTCAGAACGAGACAAGCAAATGTGCGAATCAGAGGGATCCCTGAGGAGGTAGGGGCCACTGACCTCCGAGGATACCTGCTGAGATGGCTCACTCACCTTAATCTCGGGCCAGATCCCCAGGAAAATGTAATCCTGGATGCATTTTGAGCGCGAAAAGGAAGCTAGGCTCCGACCGAAGCCCCACGTGATGTTCTATTGAAGAAGCGTTATTCAACCACAAAGTCTGCACTAATGAGACTTTCCTGAAATGGGGAGCTACTCCAGCATGAGAATGTCCATCTACAACCGACTTTCTCCCTCCAGCCCCAGTCATATGGTGTAAGTCGGTGAGCTCACCTACGAGCGCATAACGGGAACCCGTTGGGGCCCAGGGCACTTTCTGATGGTTAAACATGAAGGGAAGCACATACAGATCGAGCACATGGAGGATTCCGCGACCCTGCTACAATCCATGAATCTCCCTCCACTACCCGATGAACAATTGACCGATCCTGGACCTTCGAACCAGTAACGGACTTATACCTACTATCCTGGTGGAATGTGTTGGGACACTTACCTTCTTCGTACAGGCTGGCTGATGTTGTGAACTGTTTTCTTTATATTTTTATGCCTGGACAACTACACCTGAGCATTACCCCTCACACACCTTTTTTGCCCTTTTGATTACATTGGTTGTGGAGCTCTCTTGGACTAGTGACCAAACACCTGATCAGATGCCTAATGTTTAGCTAGATTTTGGAATGGTTCTTGCCTCAGGTCAGATATGTTGTGTTCATTATTATTATTGAAATGACCCACTCATACGCACTGCTTACACACAGTCCTGGGAACGACAGTGCGCTAAATTCCTTAAGTGCTGTTTACTGAACATAACTGTTATATAACTGTTGTCACTGTTATAACCAAAGTGTATGTTTATCTTGTCTCTCATATAACTCAAAAAGAGTCGCTTCTATGGCAAAGTCCTTGTGTGTATATTTACAATATCGTATTGTTATTTTTCATTGCTGGACTCAGTCTTACACACTATTGTTTAAACTACTTTGTGAGTCAATAAAATTAAATTTAAAAAAAACATATATGTTATCTTAGTTTATGCATTTCTTTGCAATTTTGCCAATACGGTATCAATAGATCAATCATTTTTTGTTTTCTACAATCACAGTATAAGCAATGTAGGTTGACAGAGTACCTATATAGAAACACCTCGGAGGCTGTTAACTAAAGGCTGAGCTGTTAATTTACAGTTTGTCCCTGCACAATGTATAGCTAAATTGATGAGATGTTCAACATTGCAATGCAGGAGAAACGCAGAATGCAGTTTAGGAGTTACACACTGGTTCACTGTGTAGCTCATGTAACAGATTCTAAAAGCTGATAAGGCATGAGTGCAGAGACCCCCATATTTTTAACTGCAAAATTGAAAGCAATAGGTAGAAAAGCGATCACTATTACATGGCTTTTTAAAAATAAAGAAAAAAAAACACTTACCTCTTTAACATTTTTGAATATGGCTACAAATTCCTCATTTATGGATAAGCTGCGACGCTCTATATCACCACGCAGATTTCGACGGCTTCTCAAGCTATTTTCAGCAAAGAAACTAGACAAGGCTTTGAGGGCTTCCAGCATTTCCTATAAAACAACACAAAATTGTAAAACCAAATTAAAAGTTATAAAACATTTTACACTTAACATGTTTTCTGAGTTTGTGGCCACCACACCCACAAAATATTTTTTTTTATATCTAGATGTTCTTTAAACTGACATTTTCCATTTATTTTAATACATATTTAATTGAGGTATTAGAACAACTTTATATTTAATAATAGAGCATAAAATGTACCATTTGTGCAAAACTTTGATATTGTTCTTTACACATTGGGGTCTATTCACGAAGATTGTTATGCACAGAAAAATAAAGTATTAATTGGCGAAAAGGAAAAATTATCCAACTTGCCTATTTTTCAAAATTATCCAAGTTGACTATTTAGATCACCCTCTTGTAACCTCTGGACAGACTTACCTAGCGGTCACAGGTCCTCTAATGGCATCCAGGGACACAATTATTTAATGTTTCCCTCTTCCGCCTCATCATTCCCCTTATTTGTCTCCTGTTCACACTGCCCCTAGAATGTAAGCTTACCATCAGGACCTTGAACCTCTTGTTTAAGTCTAACTTTTGTCTGTAACTCTCTGCTAACCATATTGTGAAAAAGGTCCATGCCAGGCACATCATAGGAAAACAACCCATAAGTGACAGCGGAAGTGCCTGGCACATCCTGCAGTTTGCGATCAAAGTATGAGTGCAGGCATTCCAGGGTCAGACTAAAACTGACATGGCTGAGTGCCTCGGCAGCAAGGCACTTCAGCCATGTCTGTGGACAGCCAATCACAGCAATAAGATGTGTATAACTGTCAAAGGCAATGCCTGAGAGAGAGTAATTATATTTAACAGACCACAGCAACCAGATTTGGCTAAAAATAAAAAATATTTATAAAAGTATAAAAGTTGAGTTAGGGTTAAAGTTAGAGCTAGTGTCAGGGCTTCAATTTCACTACAGGGAATTCGGGGGGGGGGGGGGGAGTGTCTGGGGAATGGTTATAAAAAAAAAATGCACTGCTTATTGCCTGCCCAAAAAAAAAGTTAAATAAAATTGAGCAGTTCTTTGTATTAGCTTTTGTAGATGTGTAAGAGATCTTTCAAGTTTAGAAAAAGTGTTTGTTTTCAATCTTTAATAACCTTTTTTTTCTTTAGTAAATGATATGTTATCTAAAGAACACCCTTCTTAACCCTCTCCCCAAAAAAACGATTTGTAATTTGTATGGGTACAGTAAATGAGAAAGAAAATGGTGCAAACCCATCATGGCCAACCTATGACATTTCAGTGGTTGTGGAGCTTCGGGTGGTTAAACATTATAGTCCACAGCAGATGGAGTGGAATATACAATCCATCTGTGGCATAATGTGCAAATATTGTGAGCTGTGGAAGCAACTTCACATGCATGTACAGTTCACTTTATACTAGTCGGAGGACTACATGCACACAAATGGGCGTTTTGGATAAGATTAACATTCAAGAACTACATGTGGCGCAATTACCATGGAAACTAATATGCCTGCTAATTGCGCCAGAATGTATCTGTATAACTCCCAGTGAGTTGCTTTGCTGCCCATGTTACCCAGTAAAGCTCAGTCTTTCTTACCTTGTCATTATCCAATCGGGTCTCAAGAATCTTGTTGAGTTTTCTTGACAGGGGCTTGGAGCCCGGTGCAGAGGTTGAAGAATTGGAAAGGGTGGTATTTCCCCCATTCAGATCTACATCCCCCATTTCTTCTAACTGGACCAGCAGCCCGAATAAGCCCTTTATTTCCTAGTTGTCGTGAAACGCACACAGAGCTGTCAGTGACACGCACAACACAGCCTGCATGGACTTCCGGGAGAAGCAGCCAATCAGAGGCGGCGACACGTCAACAGCTGCGACGTGTGTGGAATTCAGATCAACCAAAAACTGGTACAGAGCAGGAAGCGCATGTGTCGGGTTACTTGTGGCAGAGAGTAGGATGACGCTAGTCGCTTTTATTTTATTCGATCAAATAGAATAGATTTCGACCTGACATGCATTTAAAATGCAGCATTCAGGATAGCAATGGCTATAATCAAACAACGCAGTGTATATTTTTACAAAGCTTTACATATATTTATATAAATATTTTAAATGTAATTTTCTACTTGAACAAATGTGCGGTGTTTTAGTATGTTTCACAGATTTTAACATCCGGGGAAATCATGTTATCTTCTTTAAAAGGGACTGTCTGGTGCCCAAAAGTGCATCTTCAACATGTGTAATGCATATTCATTTGCTTTCATAAAGTTAGATGGATTTGGGAAATTACACCAGTTTTCCAGAACCCAGGATTGCTCACACTAGCTGAGTAAAAGTCAATTTTATTTTTTTGTTGGGCTGCAGGACCCAACAATGTTATTCAAATGAATGGAATTTCCTGTCTCTCTGGGGATGTCATCAGACAATGTGTTGCACTGTTAAAAGATCCTACTGTGTACAAGAGCAAGTTATATTATATTGCAAGAGCACAATGTAAATATCCTCGTTGCTGCCGCACCAGTAGTAAACAAGCAGAGTAATCACTGGGAGGCTTGAGTCAAATATTATAAATGTCATTCATGTAAAATGCCTGCATTAATTCAAACTGGAAAAAAGGAGTAATCTTCATCTTGCACCAAAGTGAGTTTGAGGACTAGACTGTCTCTTTAACTGACAATAGTCAAATGCACCAGATTTCTCAACTCTTTTGAACTGCTGCTTATGAGTTTATATGAATATTAATCATATATATTGGATGTTTGCATTTTTTTTAAACAGTGCATTTGGCAATTAACCAAGATCATTGACACACAACTATTTTCAGTGTGAACCTGTTCATACTGGATTTATAAAGACACGGAGGCTCATATGCTTATCTCTTTCTTTATTTTCCCTCAGCAGCAAAGAATGCATAAAAAATTTAACCAATGAAAACACATTCCATAACTTGGTACCCTCCCCTCCCCTATAAAGTCCATAAACATAACAACCACTTCCTCTTTCTTTGCTGCTCCCTCAGATAAGTACATGTTGTTTACTCTCCCTATATTGAGTTTAATTTAACATGTTTCCTTATTTGTATTGATTGCTTAATATTAATTATTTGGTATTATTATTCATATTATTATTCATATTTAATATGTGTTATTACTGGTTTGTTATGATTTAAAGTGCTCTTTACTTTAGCATAATTTACTGATAAAAATTTTTGTTCTTATCCCCCGGGGTCGGTTGTGTCCCCTCCTCTCCCCATTTATTTTCGCATTGCCAAATATTTATTATTTTTTCTGTGGTAATATTTCTCCCCTACCCATTTTTTCGATCTGGCCGCCGCTTCCCGCTATTTACATGAGTTATGTCCTTTACGGCGGCCATCTTGGTGTAGCCCTACCCCGTATGAGCCGTCGCGCATGCGCAGTACGCACGCGGCGGCCATTTTATTGTAGTTCAGCATTAACTTCCGTTGTGCGCACACTCTGCTCCTCACAGTGGCCATTTCTTCGGTGCCCACACACGAGCACAGCTCCTACACGCGCCCGATGGCGGCCATCTTGGTGTAGCCCGTCGGATTTCCCCCACGGACGCCATTTTAGGTAGTTTCTCTCCTATATCGTTACACTACCTTCATTCTGTGATTGCTGCAGCTCCTATCAGCGTTTTTCTGTGAGATCTCCTGCCGTTTTTCTCTGCACAGTATTTCAGGTTTTTTCTGCTCCTATTTGTTTTTTCTGCTCTATTCCCTGTACTGTTCAGTGAGCACTGCTAGATTATATATTTTTATTATGGAAAAACAATTATCTGGAGGGTCCCATTCCCCTAGAATTACTATGACTCAGCATGATGCTGATGTGCTGGGAGAAGAAAATCCCTCCTCAGAGATAATTAACTCTGAAGAATTCCATGCCTTATTGGACTCCACGATGTCCAGATCAGTCACTCAAGCCATACAATCGGCTATGGGGCTTATGTCTGCTAACATAGCACAGTCTATATCTTCAGCCCTTATGAATACTAATGCCCCTGTGACCCAAAACGTGTCCCAACCCACGGGTAAGAGGACACTGACTACTGGCCCAGGCCGTAAGGCTTCTTGTAAAACACCATACTCAGCCTATAACCTCCAAAAAACTTAAGATGGGCATGGCTACGCCTGCCACAGAGGCCGTGGTCACACCATGAAAAAGAGCCCAATACCGGGCTAAATCGGTACGTAATTGGAAAGCGGCAAAAGCCGCGCTAGATTACTCCAGCTCAGAGTCATTTGCAGAGGAGGTCTCTGATGAGTCTGATGAACCAGACACTGATATCCCTTCTGAGGAAGATATCCCAGATAACAACGCTGAGGTAGGCTTGGTCACTTTACCTGTCCCTACAGACACCGCAACTCTTTTAGATCCGCAGGGCAAACCACTGTTCGACCCTGATAACCTACAGCACCCCCGCTCTGCGGAATGGTTTCCTGCAGATCACATAGCGAAATATATCGCTGCAAGGGTCCGTAAACCACTGGACAAAATCACTCGTAATAAACTGCGAGCTGAATGTCCTCGACCCACTTTACCTGATTTGGCTTGTGATACGCCTGAGGTAGACCCAAAAATTGCCCAGTTTCTGGGAAAATCTGGCTGGAAAACCAAAAAGGGTCTCGATTTTTCTCTCAGGGTCTGTCAGGACAAAGTTTTAGATATTATGGGCCCGTGTGCAAAAATCTTTGAACTGGTCGAGAGACCGGCCTGTCTAATGATACCCCGGTGGACCTCCCTACCATTAAAGGTTGGATCCAACGTGTAATTTGCCTGATTGGTAATGCCAACACGGCTATAGCCACAGAAAGACGAAAAGCAATACTGCTTAAAATAGAGCCTAAGCTTGTCAATATGGCAGTCACAGAACCTGGTCCACAGGCCAAAGGCCTACTTTTTGGCGATAATTTTGTAAAAGAACTGGGCTCATTTGTGAATACATTCACAGCATTGGATAAGGCCCAATCCAACATGAAAAGGGTCTTCCAAAATAAGGTTTTTGGCAGGGCCGGCAGATTCAGGGGCCGTCTGCCCGGCCGTGGATCCAGAGGTCCATTTCGCGGATCCAGAGGCCCTACATCAACTAGCTCTTCCTTTGTGGAACACAGACCTGCATCTACTGCGTTCTTCCCGCAGAGAAGCAGACCCTGGCAGAACCGTGGCGCCAGAGGCTCTTATCAATCAAGACGCCCTTATGGTAAGCCACTCACTAACACAATTTTCTTCCCATGTAAAAGTAGGTGGCAGATTATGCCTATTTCAACACCAATGGTCCGCCATTACCTCGGACCCTTGGGTGCTACAGACAGTGTCAGGGTATCTCATCGACTTTGTGACCCTTCCGGTTCAGTCGATTCCACCCCATTCGATCCCTTTTTCGCCACAAGATCACGTATTGGTCTCACAAGAGGTTTCAAACCTCCTCTCAAAAGGTGCCATCACTGCGGTACCTCCAGATTCCGAAGGGTTCCTCAGCAACCTGTTTCTGGTCCCCAAAAAGGGAGGTGGTACTCGCCCAGTTATCAATCTGCGCCCACTAAATGCCTTCGTTGTTTACCAACACTTCAAAATGGAAGGCATCCATTGTTTACGAGACCTACTCCTTCTAGGAGATTGGATGGTGAAGCTGGACCTTCAGGACGCTTACCTGACGGTACCCATAGCTGTTGCCCATCAACGCTACCTCAGGTTTCGGTGGAATCACCAAATATGGCAATTCACCTGTCTCCCATTCGGACTCTCATCAGCCCCATGCTGTTTCACGAAGTTGTTGAAACCCGTGATGAGTTTTCTACGCAGGAAAGGCGTACGACTGATTATTTATTTGGACGACTTATTGCTTATGTCGCAAGACAAGTCGACACTTCAACTGCACCTATCCTGGACGGTGGACATCCTTCAAGCACTAGGATTCCTGATCAACTGGGAAAAGTCTTGTCTATCCCCATCTCAGTCGATGGAATTCCTGGGATTTGACATCAATTCGATCCACGGGTCTTTACACCTACCAAAGTCCAAAGTGAAATTCATTTGAAAAGAGATCAAGAAAGTTTTATGTCTACCTCAGATCACTATTCGACAGTTGGCTCGAGTCATAGGCTTATTGGCGGCCTCCATCCAGGCAATATTCCCAGGTCCTCTTCACTACAGGGCCCTTCAACAACTGAAGATACGGTCCCTACGGACTGGTCTGACATACGATCATTCGATTCCTATCGATTACAACGCAAGGGAAGAACTATCATGGTGGTTGACTCACATAGATGCCTGGAACTGCAGAGCCATTTTCGGTATGGTACCAGATCTTATCGTGGAGTCAGATGCCAGCTTACTCGGCTGGGGCGCGCAATGCGGTCCTATCTCCACAGGTGGTCATTGGTCTCGAGACGAGAAAGCCCTTCACATCAATTGTTTGGAACTCCTCGCAGGAGAATTTGCGATTCGAAGTTTCGCCGCAAACTCCCGCAACTGTTCCATCCTACTACGACTGGACAACACCTCAGCGGTTCGGTACATAAACCACCTGGGTGGCACGAAATCTCTGAGTCTATCCCATCAAGCGACAGAGTTTTGGAAATTCTGCCTGGCACACAACATCTCGGTGAAGGCAGAACATATCCCGGGATTGTCCAATACGGATGCGGATTGGAACTCACGTCACCTCGCAGATTCCAGCGATTGGAGATTACATCCACGCATTTTTCACCAACTAGAAAACCTGTGGGGTCCTTTGGACATCGATCTTTTTGCATCACGCCTCAATACCCAGCTGCCGAAGTTTTACAGCTGGAGACCAGACCCAGAAGCGTTGGCGTCGGATGCCTTTCTCCAGACATGGCAGTCATCCAGACACTACGCTTTCCCTCCATTTTGCCTGATTTCTCGCACGTTAATTCACCTGCGTCGCAGCGACGCATCTCTGGTCCTGGTGACTCCATGGTGGGACTCCCAACCATGGTTCCCCACTCTACTGGAACTATCCTTAGACATGCCGCGACTTCTCCCATCCTGGTGGAACCTCATCACCAACTTGCAAGGCTCTCCTCACCCACTATTGGCCACAGGTCAGCTTCGGTTTCTAGCCTGGCTGGTCTCCGGGGTCCCTGGTTCATCCCTGGAGTTCCATGCTCGACTTTGGCATTACTGGAAGGAGCCTGGGCACCAGGTACCAGACAATCATACAGACGTGCCTGGGACAGGTGGGCTAGTTGGTGCATGGAACACCACGCCGATCCCGTTTCGGCACCTGTAAGTCATATACTTCGTTTCCTCACTCTGCTATACGAGAATGGACGGGCATACAGAACCATTAATGTTTATCGTTCAGCTATATCGGCTGGACATTCAGGCTTTAGTGGTTTTTCCGCAGGAAAACAATTGTTAGTATGTCGTCTCCTCAAAGGAATACGTTTAGCCAGACCTCCTGTACCCCGTTACTCTTCACTGTGGGATGTGAATGTGATCTTATTACTTTTTGAACATTGGCCGGACAACTCTCATTTAACTTTTCAACAACTATCATCCAAATTGGTCATGCTGTTTTGTTTGATCTCATGCAAACGGGTGTCGGATGTTAGAGCATTGGATGTTTCCTCCCGCTCCTTTACACCTGAAGGGGTCTTGTTCAATATTTCACGTCGTACCAAGACTTTAATTACTTCTGTTTTTTATCCCTCATTCCCACATCATCCAAAATTATGTCCGGTTCTTTGCCTTAAAGAGTATGAGCTAAGAACCTCAGTTTTACGTGATCCGGAACGTCCGGAACTATTTTTGGCATTACGGAAACCTCATCGGCCAGTTGCTACTACCTCCTTGGCCAGATGGGTCAAGTGGGTTCTCCATTCTGCTGGTGTTGATACTTCGATTTTTGGCCCGCATTCTACAAGAGGTGCTATGGCCTCCAAGGCTTTTGCTTTAGGATGTCGGTTAGAGGATCTATTGAAAGCGGCTGATTGGTCCCGTGAATCTACATTTCGGGAGTTTTATTTCAGAACCCCATCTCATTTTTCTGATTCTGTGATCGCTCAGCTTTAAACTAGCATAATATGAGCCTCCGTGTCTTTATAAATTCCTAGATTTTACTAATAAATTATGACGTAAAGTCATGATTTATAAAGACACGGAGGCGAGTATTATTCCCTCCCAATTTCAGGTTGTGATTTACTATTAAATTGTTTTTCCCTCCCTTGTTTAAGGACTGATTTTTCTACATAGGTATATTACATTATATTGAATTGTTATGCCTTTTTGATATCCTGATTATGTCTTTTAATAACATTGATACATATCTTTTAATTATCTTGATTCCAACTTCGGTTGGCTTTGCTACTCTATGATATGATTTTACCGCATATCTTATTTCCCCCTTTTTCCTTTAGCCTGATGATTCGGTACTATGGCCCGGATGCTGGATTATCATCTCCCTTTCGGATGTAGCTACACTGTGGTTGCTCCAGGACGTACTTTTCGTTGGATGATCCTGGACTTAGTTTTTTGTTTTCGGATGTTTATTGTTGAGAGTACTGTTTTTTCTCACAAAGAAAGAGGAAGTGGTTGTTATGTTTATGGACTTTATAGGGGAGGGGAGGGTACCAAGTTATGGAATGTGTTTTCATTGGTTAAATTTTTTATGCATTCTTTGCTGCTGAGGGAAAATAAAGAAAGAGATAAGCATAATACTCGCCTCCGTGTCTTTATAAATCATGACTTTACGTCATAATTTATTAGTAAAATCTAGGAATTTGCATCTCAAGATTCAAACCTCTTGAGAGAAATCTAGCTATTGATTAAAAATAAAAGGCAAACTATAAGATAATCTAAACAAAATTGAAAACTCAAATTCAAAAGGGATGATTTAAGCATTGGCAAACATGGATTAGTCTGTTTCTATATTTTTGAAAAAAGGCTGGATTTTTATTGGGAGAGGGGTATACGTAGCCGGTGGAGGCAGGGGGCATGTGTAGTTGTCTGCATCTTGGTTGGCATTTCCTACTAGCTGTGATGTGAGTGAATGGACGGTTAACGTGATGGTAAGGACTGCATTCCCAGACATCCGAGACTGCATGGCCCCTTTGCACTAAATAGGCCAAAAATGCTCTGTGGTCAAGACACAGGAGCAAAGTTAGAGGCACATGCACCAAAGTAGCCTAGGCAATTGTGCATTTGGGAGGTATTTAGAATAAGTGGAAATAGTTTGTGCAATATAGTTCTACCTATAAACTGAGCCTCTAAAAGGCAGTGCCATAGGCAATTGATTTATGGATATTCCAGCCTATCCTGATTGTATAATGGACATGCATTGACTGCGTATAGTTAAAAAACAATAGAGTTAATAATAACATACCTTACCATGAAGTATACACAGAAATAGACTCTACTTTCCAGGTGCAGCCAAAGGATACCAGTGTTACCCAACATAATTGTACTCCTTTTATCAGTCTCAAACGCATGAAGGTCCCCAGCAGTAACCAAAACTGCAACCAGGAGGAGTGAACAGATTCTATAGTTGGTGTGTTACTCCACATCCCTTTATGCATGTACCAATTCAGTTCTGTGCTAGCATGCATCTGGGACGAAAAACATTCTGAGACGAAATTCATAAACAAATAATGTCAAAGTAAATGGACTGGTCAACAGGTATAGATCTAGTATTACAGCCCAATGTGGATGTGATTCCTCCACATGCTCTCCACTGAACAATTGTATTGTATTGCTATTTTTTTATTTTCTGCATAATATTGCAGAGACCTAGACATATTAATGAGCAAACTGGTCAGGCTTGTGACATTCTTAAAGGACAACTGTCAGCAAAAATTAAGTTATGTTTATTTGAAAGTAAAGGCATTTTAAGTTAAAAAAACGCCTTTTGAAATCACTTTGTGCCAAAATTTTGCAATCTGAACTCCACCACAGTTTGGATCACCAAAATAGAAGGGAGGACTTCAGCTATCATGAAATTAGGCAAATTCTTCCTGAAATAGAAATAAAAAAATAGGCCCCATAGATTAAAAAAAAAAAAATAATTCCCCTATAAAAATTATGAGGACCAAGTAGCCATGACCCCCTTATTAAAAACCAGACTGGAAGCTGGCCAAATGTCTCACCGGCCCTTGTTATGCACATGGGGGGTCCTGGCAAAATCACTGCCCACCCCCAAGGAACAAAAAGGGTGTCCTCCAAAAAAACAATGATACCGTCTGCAGAAATGTCTCACTCCATCCTCAATCCTTATCTTCAGCCCAGGAAAAGGGGGCCATCCAAAAATAAACCTGTTCTAAAAATATTGTAGTGGCAAAAAATAAAAAGAGACCAAGTCAGCCAGTTAGAATCCTCAAATTCATTTTGGAAATGCCAGGCTGAGATTTTGTTTAAGACTAGGAATTAATATTTTTTTTTGATGGCCCTTTTTATTGATTTGCCTGGATCAGGGACAGCATTTCCATTTCGGGCCAGATCAGTGTATATTGAGTCGACCCTTCAAAGTATGAAAGTGAGTCCTCACTGTTCAATATAGCAATATTAGGGGTCTGACATGTTAGGTCAGATACAAACATAGAGGACTCAATGAGGTTTATTATTTACATATTTTAAATTAAAGCATTTCTATTTAGAATGCTTATACTTGATGTAATCTTCCATTGTAGTAGTGTGCAAATTGTTAGGGCCATGTAAATAGGTGCTAACGTAATTACCACTAACTTCATCAGTAAGTTATGTTGTCAAAGGCTAACACTAATAGATTGTTGCAACTTCAGAGACACAACATGTTTTTGTAGTTGCATACCAGGGATATATTTAATATGCCTTTTTCAACTTAATAAAAAAAATATATAGGTGTCTAGGTAACATTTAGAATCTTAGTATATTTTATGCATGTTCAAATAACTTACAACATCCAACTTCATTTATTCTGTTAACCTATCTTGATGTTTGAACAGGGAATGAATGGGAAGTATACTATTTGAACCACTACATAACAGAAAATCATGCTTATGAAGACAATAGGGAAACTGAATGATACAATATTTTCTCTGGTATTCCTTTCAAATGGGAAGTAGCATTTTATTTTCTCTTTAATATGCATGATTAATAAACATGGTAACTACACGTTAAATATAGCTTTGTAGGCAAGTGACAACGTTTCAGAATATGTGTCAAATTGTGATAATTTGATGTGAAGACATTTTTAGGGCTCTCACTAGGATATAAAATCAAAGGCATTGCAGTGAATCTAAAAGAAGAGAGATAATTACAGACGTCTTAAAATAGATTATAAAACATCTATAAATGTAATCAGTTTGTTTCCTGAAATTCCAAAGCCTTATTTACATGTTTACTTGTCTATATCTTCAGTGGTTTAAGGTTGCAGTGTGAACAGAACAAAATTGTTTATAGTCCCCCTGCATAGTTGCCAGCATCGGCCAGGGACACATATGTGTTCCACATGCTGCAGAAAGAGCATGCAAAATGCATGGCAGCAATCTGTATGATACAAATATGCACAGACACAATCCAATTAATTAATCATGGTAGGTCCTATGAGATCTCCACCCTGATTAATTAATTGGATTGTGTCTGTGCTTATATCCATCCTACATGCTGCCGGGCTGCACTTTGCATGCTCTTTCTGCTGCATATGCTGCAAATATGTGTCCCTAGAAACATGGGCGATGTTGGCAACTATGCTCCTGGACAAATAGAAGAGTTAGACGATCTACTAATTGAGGAAATAGCTAAAATGGCATTAAAGGGGGAAGTTATCATCATGGGTGACTTAAACTTCTTATTGTGACCTGGATAACCAAAATAGTTACTTGTGCCAAGAATACATATATTCTAAACTCCATAGTGGGATTAGCTCTAAAACATGTAGTTTAGGAGCCAACCCCTATTAGATACAGGGTAGAGCTCAGAGGGACAGAGTGACAAAATTGTGACTTTCCGTGCAAATCGGTACAGTTGGGAGGCATGTTATACATGCACCTTAACACTGGAAATAGTCATATCTACACATGCTAACTAAAGGTAAATGTAGTTATTAAATGAAACTAATGTTAAAGTTTCATGTGAATAATAATAGTAATAATACTTTGTGAAAGATCTAGAATGATCACATATATCAATATGGGACAGCGGATTGGCTGTCAGAACCAGATGTACAGGAGTGGTTGAGAGGGATGCTGACAGGGGCAGAATGGAACTCTTTAGTCTAAAAGTTGCATGCAAAACTCTCTTTGGTGGTCTCACAGATACTATAGGAGATGAACCGGTGGATTTGAGGGATGATGTTCACCAACAGGGGTTTAGACTTCAAGCAATTGAAGCTGATCAGGAGTCATTGGGGGCACTTCAGGTACCCTGGAGAAAATTGGAGAATATAGTAGCCCAGCAGTTGTTGAATTCAGCTTGGCATCAGAAGTCTCAAAGTCAACAATCAAGAAACTCTATTCAGTGATTAATGCTATTGTATAAGTAGATAGAGAGGGTCTAACATTGGCAAAGGTTTGATTGCTTGCCAGAAACTGGTATCAAAACACATGTTTTGAGGCTGAAGTTTTTTTTCTGCTTTTATAGCATGTTCTTTTTTATTATTTCCTGGTATAGTTAAGTGAAATATTACTATATAACATATGTTCCTGATTAGGATGGGAGAATTACATTAACATTTGTTCTTTATATATCTGTGGAATATATCAGATAGTGTACTATGTTAGGGTGTGGAACACTTGATATGGTACAAATGTATTTCCTAAGTTTATGGTTTTAGAATAGGGGCCGATAAAGAGAATGAATGGGCATAAAAGGGGATAAATATCACCTGACCCTGATCAGTCTTGGAGCTCCTTAGAGGGAAATGGAGGGAGGAGTTTTCTGTGAATACGGGGAAAAATATACATCCCGGACCTTTTATTTAATAGAGGGAATTTGTAATGTGATCCTTGCTTAATATTGCATTTTTTTGATAAACATGGCTTTAATCCAGGGGTCCTCAAACTACGGCCCGCGGGCCACATGCGGCCCGCCGAGCACATTTGTCCGGCCCGCGGGGGGTGCTGCCGGCACCCCCCGCTCCCCACTGATTACCTTTTTTTTTTCCTTGCAGCCGCAGAAGATGCGGCTGCAGGAAAACGAAAAAAAAAAAAATCACCGCGACCGGATGTGACGTTTCGTCACATCCGGACCCGGTAACTGTTTCCCTCCTCCGTGCAGGGAGGAGAGAACACTGCGCGAGACGTCCGGCCCGGGGACACAGCAGCTGGAGGTAAGTGATGGGGAAGGAGGGGGAGGAGGGAGGTATAACGAGCACTGTACTATTCCTGGGCATCTGACTGGCATAATAATCCTGGGCATCTGACTGGCATAATATTACTGGGCTCTTACTGGCACTCTATTCCTGGGCATCTGACTGGGATAATATTCCTGGGCTCTGACTGGGATAATATTCCTGGGCATCTGACTGGGATAATATTCATGGGCATCTGACTGGCATAATAATCCTGGGCATCTGACTGGCATAATATTACTGGGCTCTTACTGGCACTCTATTCCTGGGCATCTGACTGGGATAATATTCCTGGGCTCTTACTGGCATAATATTCCTGGTCATCTGACTGGCATAATATTCCTGGGCATCTGAATGGCATAATATTCCTGGACATATGAATGGCATAATATTCCTGGGCATCTGACTGGGATAATATTCCTGGGCTCTTACTGGCATAATATTCCTGGTCATCTGACTGGCATACTATTACTGGGCATCTGACTGGCACACTATTCCTGGGCATCTGAATGGCATAATATTCCTGGACATATGAATGGCATAATATTCCTGGGCATATGACTGGGATAATATTCCTGGGCATCTGAATGGCATAATATTCCTGGACATATGAATGGCATAATATTCCTGGGCATCTGAATGGCATAATATGAATGGCATAATATTCCTGGGCATCTGACTGGGATAATATTCCTGGGCTCTTACTGGCATAATATTCCTGGTCATCTGACTGGCATACTATTACTGGGCATCTGACTGGCACACTATTCCTGGGCATCTGAATGGCATAATATTCCTGGACATATGAATGGCATAATATTCCTGGGCATCTGACTGGGATAATATTCCTGGGCATCTGACTGGCATAATTTTCTTGGGCTGTGACTGGCATAATATTACTGGGCTCTTACTGGCACTCTATTCCTGGGCATCTGACTGGGATAATATTCCTGGGCTCTGACTGGGATAATATTCCTGGGCATCTGACTGGGATAATATTCCTGGGCATCTGACTGGCATAATAATCCTGGGCATCTGACTGGCATAATATTACTGGGCTCTTACTGGCACTCTATTCCTGGGCATCTGACTGGGATAATATTCCTGGGCTCTTACTGGCATAATATTCCTGGTCATCTGACTGGCATAATATTCCTGGGCATCTGAATGGCATAATATTCCTGGACATATGAATGGCATAATATTCCTGGGCATCTGACTGGGATAATATTCCTGGGCTCTTACTGGCATTATATTCCTGGTCATCTGACTGGCATACTATTACTGGGCATCTGACTGGCACACTATTCCTGGGCATCTGAATGGCATAATATTCCTGGACATATGAATGGCATAATATTCCTGGGCATATGACTGGGATAATATTCCTGGGCATCTGAATGGCATAATATTCCTGGACATATGAATGGCATAATATTCCTGGGCATCTGAATGGCATAATATTCCTGGACATATGAATGGCATAATATTCCTGGGCATCTGACTGGGATAATATTCCTGGGCTCTTACTGGCATAATATTCCTGGTCATCTGACTGGCATACTATTACTGGGCATCTGACTGGCACACTATTCCTGGGCATCTGAATGGCATAATATTCCTGGACATATGAATGGCATAATATTCCTGGGCATCTGACTGGGATAATATTCCTGGGCATCTGACTGGCATAATTTTCTTGGGCTGTGACTGGCATAATATTACTGGGCTCTTACTGGCACTCTATTCCTGGGCATCTGCCTGGGATAATATTCCTGGGCTCTTACTGGCATAATATTCCTGGTCATCTGACTGGCATACTATTACTGGGCATCTGACTGGCACACTATTCCTGGGCATCTGAATGGCATAATATTCCTGGACATATGAATGGCATAATATTCCTGGGCATCTGAGAGGCACACTATTCCTGGGCATCTGACTGGCATAATATTCCTGGGCTCTTACTGGCACTCTATTCCTGGGCATCTGAATGGCATAATATTCCTTGGCATCTGACTGGCACACTATACCTGGGCATCTGAATGGCATAATATTCCTGGGCATCTGACAGGCACACTATTCCTGGGCATCTGACTGGCACAATATTCCTGGGCATCTGACTGGCACACTATTCCTGGGCATCTGACTGGCACACTATTCCTGGGCATCTGTATGGCATAATATTCCTGGGCATCTGAATGGCATAATATTCCTGGGCATCTGACAGGCACACTATTCCTGGGCATTTGACTGGCACACTATTCCTGGGCATCTGAATGGCATAATATTTCTGGGCATCTGAATGGCATAATATTTCTGGGCATCTGAATGGCATAATATTCCTGGGCATCTGACAGGCACACTATTCCTGAGCATCTGACTGGCATAATATTCCTGGGCATCTGACTGGCATAATATTCCTGGGCATCTGACTGGCACACTATTCCTGGGCATCTGAATGGCATAATATTCCTAGGCATCTGACTGGCACACTATTCCTGGCCATCTGACTGGCACACTATTCCTGGGCATCTGACTGGCATAATTTTCTTGGGCTCTGACTGGCATAATTTTCTTGGGCTCTGACTGGCATAATATTCATGGGCATCTGACTGGCATAATATTCCTGGGCTCTTACTGGCACTCTATTCCTGGGCATCTGAATGGCATAATATTCCTGGGAATCTGAATGGCATAATATTCCTGGGCATCTGAATGGCACACTATTCCTGGGCATCTGAATGGCATAATATTCCTGGGCATCTGAATGGCATAATATTCCTGGGCTCTGACTGGCATAATATTCCTGGGCATCTGACTGGCATAATATTCCTAGGCATCTGACTGGCACACTATTCCTGGGCATCTGACTGGCACACTATTCCTGGGCATCTGACTGGCATAATTTTCTTGGGCTCTGACTGGCATAATTTTCTTGGGCTCTGACTGGCATAATATTCCTGGGCATCTGACTGGCATAATATTCCTGGGCTCTTACTGGCACTCTATTCCTGGGCATCTGAATGGCATAATATTCCTGGGAATCTGAATGGCATAATATTCCTGGGCATCTGAATGGCACACTATTCCTGGGCATCTGAATGGCATAATATTCCTGGGCATCTGAATGGCATAATATTCCTGGGCATCTGAATGGCATAATATTCCTGGGCTCTGACTGGCATAATATTCCAGGGCATCTGACTGGCATACTATTCCTGGGCATCTGACTGGCATAATATTCCTGGGCATCTGTCTGGCACAATATTACTGGGCTCTGACTGGCAGAATATTACTGGGCTCTGAATGGCATAATATTACTGGACTCTGACTGGCATAATATCCCTGGGCATCTGACTGGCACACTATTCCCATTAAAATACTGGTAAGTTTGTTGATTTAACTTTACTTCATTTTAAATATTGTATTTGTTCCCGTTTTGTTTCTTCACTTCAAAATAAGATATATGCAGTGTGCATAGGAATTTGTTCATAGTTTTTGTTTTTACTATAGTCCGGCCCTCCAACGGTCTGAGGGACAGTGAACTGGCCCCCTGTTTAAAAAGTTTGAGGACCCCTGCTTTAATCCATAGATTACTATTGTACATGGATGTAACATTTATGGTTATACTAAGCTTCTTTTACCCTGGAGATGATGGTGTTTGGAGATTTTAGTGGTGTATCTCAAAGATTGTATTTATATTTTTATTTTATAAAGCAGTCCACCTTTTTATATATATTTTTTTTCTCTGTTTAGTTTGTGATCTCTTTTTTCCCCTGCTTTGTTCGAGCTTTCTTTGGAATGATAAATATATTATTAACACACTGTGTGTATATATGTATATATATACACACACAACATAATCTCTAAATATCACTCTGGAATACCTCAGGACATGCTGCTGACTCCTTCAAAATGATATAAATTTGATTATTCCTTTGAATCTTCAGACACATGATATGATATAAAAAAAATCCTTTATTTTTACATTTACTGATATTATATTTTACTATATGTTTTATTTTATGTTTCTTTTCTTGGTGTCTGTAATTTTGGCAAGAGTGTATAAATGTGGTAACAACTATAATGCCCCACAGGCGGTGGATCCCATCATTCAGGATCAGCCATGCACATCAGGAGCTCTTTAACAATCTGCTAACAATCCTCTGCTGATGACATTGATGCTGCTCTCTATGGTCTGGCTGCTGGTACTCATCCTGAACTCACCAACATCCATTATTATTTAGTCCTTTTATTAAGCGCCTATAACACCAATAAACTGTACAACTATATCCATTTTTACATGATATGTCTGTTTAGCCGCAGGCAAGCACCTGTGAACCATGACTGGTTTATTGTTCTTAAAGAGCAAAAGCTTCTAATCTAATGGTAGTAATCTGACCTCTCCAGTTATTTATGTTTTAATACATTCAATCAGCCATTTCCATTGTTGGTGCACACACTGTTTTTAACTCATGTCAAAGATTTCTAATCTTAAAGCAGGTTCAATCAATTCGTAATGTGTCAAAAAATGTCATCTGTTTTATTAAAACCCACCCTTGTGTGCCTATCATTCTCTAAATCGTGCCGGCTGCTTTCAGCAGATTACATGAGAAAATGAGATCATTCCGATATCGTTCATTCCCCACCTCTGTTGTTAGTCTCCTCCATCATTTTTCCTCTTCATATAACTTGCTTTCCAAGTATTATATCATCACATTGCAAATCATACAGTTTAGCTTTCATAAGTCAATTATTTAAAGTGTTTTTGCTCATTGGAAAATTCTCGTACTGACAAATTTGTGGGAATATTGTGGATACACAGACACACCGTCAGGCCCATTTTTAAACCAGATCCACTCCGGACTGTGCAGTCTCCCTTTCTATTTACTCCACTTCGTATATACTGCAGTCTTCTTTCAGCTCTATTTTACATCCATTCTTCTGTTACTCCCCCGCTGCACTTGAGGTAACACCTGCTGGTCATCCTCATTAGCACTACCACCTGCTCCCTCCATACACAGTACATAAGGCTTCCTCGTGATGATCTTGTAGTGAGTACCTGGTGTTCTACGCTGGTTCCTACCTTACCACATATCCTACCTTTTGTTGCTGAGCTTGGCTAGTTCCATGATTCCATACCTGCTGCCTGCCGCTGACTTTAGCTTGTTTATGGATACTTCTTTCTTGATTAATCTATTTTTTGTACCTCGCTTCTAGTTTAATTACCTGCACACTCGCTGCTACTGTGAACTGTTTGTTTTTATATGGGACTTTTAATCAAATCCGGACACACATAACATCGAGCAGAGCTTAACAAACCCCAGGAGCCAGGGAGCCATGGCTAGGGTTGCCAATCAGCCGGTATTTTACAGGCAAATCCGGTAATTGATAAGTAGGAGCCGGTGCCAGTAAAACTAAAATACCGGTCATGTTAAGACCGGTGTTTGTTTTGCAGGCAGCGGGAGAGGTGAGCAGCAAGCAGGGCATGGCAAATCCCGGACGCCTGGTCGCCATGGCACCAGAAAATTAGACCTGGCACACGTGACTAGGGTATAGTCAATTCTTGGGTTAATGTCCCTCCTTCAAGTCCCCAATAACGACAGACACCAGATTTTGGAAAATAATTATGGCCATACCCTTATTAAATATGGCCATATTTTTATTAAAATAACATCATCTGTCATTGCCTAATATAACATTACCCCACCCTTTACTCACATAAACTTGGCAATGACACCCCAAAAGATATAAATAATTTGCATAATGATACCAAAACTTGTAATAACAATATTACAACACCTAACACACATAAACACATAAAGGAGGGGCATACCGAGATCCCCCTCCCACCCGGTTTGAGCTACCAACTTGCTCAGAACTACCAAACACACCAACAACCAACTGGATATCATATCCAAACCTACATAAATTCTCCCTAAAGTGCACTCCCCTTGCAATCTCTGCCACCAGCCATCCATTGACGCCTCAAACTGGATGCGCCCCACCACCACGCAGCACCACACCTCGCTCTAGCCCCATTTGGAATCCCAGATTCAGTAAATCCAGTCCCACATCATTCAAGTGAACCCCATCATACCGGTACACCCCTGGAAGCACTTTTCCAACTCCCAATGGCGAATTACCACCCCTCTCTGGGCCCTAACAAAACTTGCCATCAATTTATTAACCTTGCTTTTGCTGAGTACCGCATGATCCCTGGCATGCCTCCAACTTAACCTTGGAACTATTTCCGACCACACAATTTGCACTTCAGGAGCCACTACCTGCAAACGCAACATATCCCTCTGCATTTGACATACTAATTGCCTCTGAGGGATCAGACCTAGGTCATTACCCCCAGCATGAATCAGCACCAAATCCGGGACCCTGCCCTGCACCATTTTTTAAAATATTTCAAACCAGATGTCGCTCCAGCCATATCCCCTGAAGCCGAACCACTTTATGGACAGGACGTTGTCAGAAAACCCCAGTTGTCTACCGGACACCCGAACTGCAGCTCTCCTTTTCGTCCAAAACACATACGAATGGCCGACGATCCAGGCGAAAAGACTTGCAACAGAAACTTAATAGGAACCATAAACCCATCCATCACACCACCAGGCCCGCAGGGCATAACTAAGAACGGAATCGCTGAGATTCCCACCTCCCAATTTTTTAAATAATATCTTCTTGAAAACCCAACCTGGCCACTTCTGTGGCCGCCCCTATCCAAAAAGAATGAGTTCCAAACTGACTAGCGTCATGGCCTAACCTTGCCAGGCCCTTCTTAAACACCTGTTGAAACTGGAACCTTGAGAGCGAGCTGCCATCTGCATTAATCAATAAGGAGCCCCCCAGACCTACCGCTGGACGAATAGCCAAAAACCGAGAAACCCACTGGACAGGTGTCACAACCTGGGATAACAGACCAGGGAGGAGCCTCGTTGCAGGGCAGGGTGTGGGGTCTGTCTGCACCCCACGATGCATAACTGGGAAGGACTGGTAGCTGTGACCGGGACTGAGACAGGACAGGTAACAGACTGGAACTAAGGCAGGACTGGTAGCAGAGACTGGGACTGAGACAGACTGGTAGCAGACCAAACTGAGACAAGACTGGTAGCTGAGACTGGGACTGAGGCAGGACAGGTAACTAAGACTGGAACAAAGACAGGACAGGTAGCTACTGCAACAGGTTTGGAAACAGAACAGTGTTATTCACCTGAATGGTATTATACCCTATGGTTGATCCTCAGGTAAATGACCACCCAGGACTTGTACACTGACTGCAACCGCACACTGTAGCAGAGATACACAGGGAGTACTGGACGAGAAGGATAGTCAGCAGGCCGGGTCAGCAACGAAACAGGAACAAGGTACAACGTAGGAATTCAGAAGGCAAGGTCACTAGACAGGCAAAATGGTCGAGGCAGGCAGAAAACAGCAGAGTCAAAATCAAGCAGGAGTCAGAACCGGAGAATCAATAATCAATAAACTAACGCTAGATCTAGACACAAGGAACTATCACAGGCTGCAACCAAAGCAATGCAAAGGCACTGATTGCCATAAGCTGCAGGTTTAAATAGGGAAGGGCTGAGGATAATGAGGCAGCTGGCAACAGGAGTAGAATGGGTACACTACAATAGCGGCCACTAGAGGTAGAAGACTAAACAGCCACGAACTCAGAATAACCGTGACAACAGGGCAGCACCCGTGCCCCGCAGCGCATGAAGTGTGATCTTACAACCTTTCCCAAAGACATCCGTCTTGGATCTTCGTAACCAGATAAGCACTTTACCTGACTCCACCTGGGTATCCGAGCCTTGAATCCCACCAGCCGTACGTTTGTTCACACTTACCAGCTCCCCCACTCTGAAAGCCCCAAAGATAGCTAAAACATAAGCAGTCGAGAAAAAGACCTCCTCATAAACATCTTCACAGATAACATGCACTGCGTCCAGAAGGCTTTCAAGAATGGCCACCGATACTGGCCTACGCTTGTCAGGAGCCCTCCTCCCTTTCTTAAAACCCTGCAATGCCAATTTGATCAGAAATTTTTTAGTGAAATCCGGCCAACCTTTACATTTAAAAAGGAACACCAAAGCCGACATGTTCCGCTCCAGTACCGCTGGGGACACTCCTGCCAACATTAACCGAAAGATGAACCACAATAAAGTATTCAATCTATCAGTGGAGGAACCTTCGTCACCTACCTGCCCCAATAAATCCTCCCATTCCCCCCATATTTAGCTATAGGCTTTCCAAGTTGACGGGGCCAAAGATGCCCTCACCCAATGTGCAAGCACGATGTTCATAGCTTCCACCGGGCATCTCGCCCCCACCTCCTCTGCCTCCGGGGCCTCCAGCTGAAATCGGGAAAACTGAAACCGAGAGAGAGAATCAGCTATGACATTCAAATACCCCGGGACATGCCTTGCCCTAAAGGCTATATTGAGAGACATGCATAGCAACACCAATCGCCTGAGAAGCCGTATTACTGGCATAGAAGAAGCATAAAGCCCATTAATTGCCTCTACCACTGCCTGATTATCGGAGTAAAAAACAACCCTCATGTCTTTTAACCTGTCTCCCCATAGAGCCAGCGCAACCACTACCGGGAACATCTCAAGGAATGCCAAATTCCTAACCAACGGAAAGGACTTCCACTCTTCGGGCCATTTTTCAGCGCACCACGCCCCCCCAAAATACGCTCCAAAACCCACACTACCAGAAGCGTCAGTGAAAAGGTTTAAATCCTGTGAAACACCACCGCCTTCCGAAAGAAAACCTTCCCATTGAAATGCAACAGAAAGGTATCCCACACATCCAAGTCTTCCTTCAAGAGTCTGGTAATTCTAATCAGATGATGGGGAGCTGCTACACCCGCCGTAGCCCGGGACAAGCTCCTACTAAACACCCTCCCCATCGGAATAACCCTACTAGCAAAATTGAGCCTTCCCAGTAAAGACTGCATCTGCCGCAGCGTCACCTTCCTTGCCCTATGCACCTCAGCTACACTGTCCCTCAGCCCTACCAACTTATCCTGAGGCAACCTACACTCACCAGCCACAGAATCAATTTCGAGACCAAGAAAGCTTAAGCAAGTGCCGGGGCCTTCCATTTTATCAGCCGCTAAGGGAACCCCAAAACAACCAGCTACCCATTCCAGCGTGCGCAGCAAGAAACAACAGTCGTTCCAAGGCCAGCCCGCCCAACACAGAAAAAATCATCCAGATAGTGCACAATCAGATTCCTGCCGTACCACCCACTCTAAGAAGGAACTGAACTTTTCAAAGTAGGAACAGGAGATGGAGCACCCCATAGGCAAACAAAGGTCTACGTAAAACCCACCCTCAAAACAACATCCCAACAAGTGGTGACATTAAGGGTGAATAGGAAGCAGCCGAAAGGCAGCTTCCACGTCGGCCTTTGCCATGAGCGCCCCAGCTCCTGCCTTTCTAACCACATCAACCGCTTGGTCAAATGAGGTATATGACACCGAACAGAGTTCTTTATCAATGTCATCATTCACAGAGGTACCATAAGGGAAGGATAAGTGATGTATCAGCCGATACTTCCCCGGGTCCTTTTTAGGCACCACCCCTAAGGTCCTAAGATTTTCCATGGGAATGGATTCAAAAGGCCCTGCCATGCGCCATAACATAACTTCCTTCCCTAACTTTTCCCTAACCACCCCCGGATAAGAGTCAACTGAAATTAAGTTCTTATAAAAACGCCCCCCTTGCCTGGCAATATGGGGAATAAAGAACACTGTAGAAAAACCCTCCCGGAACAGCGCCGCGTCTGCACATTAGAGTATAGGCTTAGCCAAGGCAGCATCGCGCTTAGCCGCTCCGGGGTGGCCCCCAATGGAAACTGTATTTCCCGCTGAGGCTGCAGCAGACACTGTCTGACCAGACTTACCCTTCTTAAAGCAGCGCAAACTACGGTGGGAGCCTCCGCAGTGAGTGCATTCATGCTTGAATTTACACCCAGCTCCCCACTTACAAGTTCCTTCATTAAACTGCCAGCAAAACCCTGGTTTGTGTGTGGCCGACAAAGCTGGCGCATTCCCCCCGCCGACCCCTCCCTGAAAGGGCGCTGCTTTCTGCGCCATCATCAATTTGAGCCAAAGTGGGAGATCAATCTGATCCCAACGCATCCCCGGGGTCCCTGCCAACTTTTGCCTAAATTGCTCATCATGCCGCCACCACGCCAATCCGCCGTAGGTGCGGTATGCCTCCCAAATACTGTCCAGGTAGCAAAACAAAGCTTCGCATACCTCAGGGGACTTCCGTACTGTAATGCCTGCCAAAATACAGAAAGCACGCAACCAAGTCCCAAAAGTCTTGGGAATCTTCCTATATCCTATTTTTTTCTTCTTTCTTAGAGTCCTTTTTATCCTCTTCCTTCAGGTCAAGGAACTCCTCAAGAGGGAGAAGAGAATAAAGCTCCACATATTCTCCTTTCACAATATTTTCCCTGACCTCGGGTTTCAAATGCGCCCCCAATGGGCCTGCAAACGACATATATCCTCCCAGCCTTGCTACCTCTGAGATATCCCCTACCTGCGCACTATTTTCCCCCAACTCAGCACCCGATACTGGCCCTGATACCTCTGCCGCCTGCGATATATTAGGAGCAGCGGCCACCCAAGTCCCCACCCCTAGGCTAGTGCTAACTGGAACATCCGACCCCCCCTTATCAGGTACCCATACCTCGCCCACCCCAGACGTGGACCCATGATCGTCCAAAGACTCTAATAGCAATCGGAAACCTTCCCTTAGCCTCTGTGTGTGTGACGTGTATTCCCTGGACTCACCAGTGGGGCCCCCAGCAGTCGGCAACATCTGGGCCGTGGTCTCCGTCCTCCCCTCATCCGACATTAATACCGGAGCTGCACTGGCCACCTCCGTCCTTCCAGCCACTCCTGTAGTCACGACTCCATACTTCACCACAGGTCGTGAGCAACTCCCCTTGGTACTGGGTTCCTTACCACCTGACTCTTGCCCGATGCTCTCATTACTGCACGATCCTTGCCTTTATCACCTCTATCCACGGTATCGTGGCCACTGACGGAAGCTGGGCCGTAAGAACGCCGTGGGGGTTTAGGTGACTGCCTCCGGTGACCCCTTGGGCTACCCCGATGACCCGACCGTGGGCTGACTCCTCTTCTTCTTGCCGACTCCCCCTGCTCCCTCCGGGGAGACCTGCGGTACCAGGCCGACCGACCCTGTGCTTCCAAACGCTGTTGGTGACTCCACTCTTCTCTACCCCTCCTGGGTGAAATGCCCCTAGATGCGGCCCTATAAGACCTGCCTCCATGACTTCTGTCACTCTCTTCTATAAGAATCTGACCTGCCTCCACTTGAACGGGCCCTTGATGCACCTCTGTCTTGGGATCTGCGCTCCCTTGCCACTGATTCCCGGTGACTGCACGGCCCACTATCCCTGCTGCCAGAAGCCCGACTCCACCGATCCACTGCATACCATTCATCCCTCACTGGTGACTGACTCCAAAGTAAAGGGGAGAAACCCCTGGAAGAGCTCCTTGGTGCCCTTGAACTAGGCCTCTGACCAGGTCCCTGAGCCCCCACCCTTCCAGCCTCTCTCTGTCCCGATGGGGGGGTGCCTAACTCTCCACCTTCATCCCTGGACTCCATGCTCCCCGGGGGATGGGAACTGGGACCTGTCTCACCTGGATCATTAGGCCCTAACACGGCTGTTACCTCCACATCCTGAGTCTCCTGGCACACCATGCGGTCCGCATCCACTTCTGGTAAGGCCGCAGCGCCGCCTCGTCCCCCACGGCCTGCTGTCACAGCTCCACCATAGATCCGCGCTAGGCCCGAAGGCCCTGGTCTCGCCTCCGCCGCCTCTCCAGCTGCAGGCACCGTCCCCTTCATGGCCTGACACGGTCCCTTCTTCTGGGGCCTCTTCCGGCCCACCTGCTGCTCCGTCGCCGGGCTCCTTTTTTGCCTCTGCCGCACTCCTGATTCGAGACTCAGGCGTTGCAGAGGCCTTGTCTGGCGCACCGGGCGTGATCCTCCGTCTCCCGCAGCCGGCATCCGCAATTCGGGCCCAAGTTGCTCCCGCAGCCAATCCGCTCCTCTGGTCCTCACAGCAGCACGGATCCCCTCCAGCAAGCCCTCCAGATCAGACTCCATCATCCGATTTTGACAGGCGAAGATCACTGACAGGTCCTGCAAAACAAAAGACTAAAATCAAGGTAGGTGAATCGTTTTACAAAATGACTGACCCCTAAAATGGCTGCTACCCTTTATATGGTACATAACTCGTCACCCTTACTACAGCATCCCATTTTCTTACACTCTGGCCATTAACCCCTTCCTAACCCAGTCAATGCCCCCTCAGGTTGACTCTGCTGCCCCCTGGGGGCTCCCGTATCCATCCACATGGTCCACTTGCTGCGCAAGGGGGGAAGTCTGTGCGAGGTGCACAGGCTGTAAGCTCCACCCCCTGGCACATTACTGTCTCCCAGCACTCAGTAGGAGTGAAGGTTGGCTGTGCTGCACAGACCAGGCTGCAGCAGAAATGGCACCCTCTGCTGCAATCAGCTAATACAGGAAGGAGGGCGGACACATTAGGAAAGTTGAAAAAAAAAAACACTCAAAATGACTGGTTTGTGTGTGTGTGAGAGAGAGAGACTTTCACTGTGTGTGAGACTGTCACATTTGAATTAAATTATTCTCATTGGTTCCTGCAGCAAAAAAAAAAAAAAACCTGACTTTTACTCAGTTAGCATGCACAGCCCTGGGTTCACAAAGTCACCTAGCTGTAAGTATTTTACACTTTAAGCAATGCAAAATGTAAAATATATATATGAATTAACATTTGGAAGATGCATTTTTGGTACCCGACAGTCTCTTTTAGAGGAGTGATACTGTTTGTGAAATTAATAGCATATTATGCATGTTAATTTCCTTTCTCTTAGTATACATGTAATAGTAACTAAACTCATACTTTTGCTTTTTTCATGTATGTTGTAGAGGGGATAGTGCATATCATTACAGTTCCAAAACCATACCTTGTACCTCCTCCCCCCTAATAAAGACACGAGACCTTAGCTTGGTGTAAATAGGCCACAGCACTTTTATTATACACAAAATATATATTAGACTGTATAAAAGCCACGCCACCATTTTAATTCTTTATTAACATATATACAGCCTAACAAAATGTCTATGAACCCCCTTGCCAATCCCCAAGTTTAATCCAATAAAAAACTCATTGATGCAACCGGCATCAATAACTCACTTGTGGTACTAACTTGTGGTACTCCCCTCCCCCCTCGTCCAGGGGTCTCTTACCCCACCATACCTTTTTACTCTCCTCTATGCTCACCACTAGCCGAACCATAGCTCAGTGGGCACGTCCTATATTGGCGATGTATCACCTTTGAGGTAAGGGGAGGGCTGAGCCCAAACTTCCACCATCTGCACGACCACCTTTTTAACAACCCTGACTGGCAAGGACAGGTTCCCTCCGCCACCAGCCCCGCTGTTTTACCCCCTAAAATCAGCGGGAGCTACCCCCCACCAGTGCCATGGCCTTTTCCAAACCTTCCTGGAGAGCTAAGTTAAAGAGATCCAAGCCAACCTCAGTTAGGTGCACCCCATCGCTCCTAAAAAACACAGCCGCATCCCTTTCAAATATGCGATGACGAATGGGAACCCCCCCCCCACTCTTAGGATAAACTTAGACACCTGCCTATTTACTTTTATCCTACAGCGCTCCATCGCCTTTTGGTTGGTGGCGCAGCGCCAATAGTTCCGTGGGACTAATTCGGACCATACTAGCCGAACCTCGGGGAATATCACTAAAAGTCTGGCGAGGTCTTGCTTTATCAACTCGCACAAACCAAGCACGGGGATGGAGCCCAGGTCATTGCCACCGAGATGAATTAGGAGAATGTCAGGTGGACCCAATACCCTAGCTAACTGGACTAGCTCAGGCAATAACCTGACCCACCGCATACCCCTGATACCTATCCAGCGCACTTCAGCTGAGGAAGAGAGGAATCCCGGACGTTCCCCCCCTGGACGGACAGCAGCCCTCCTCCTCGCCCAGAAGATATAGGAATGGCCTATGAGCCAGACCCTCCTCCATGTTGTACCAGAGAAGACAAAGCAGAAGACACTGCAGTTAGGCCATCCGGGCGAACATAAGAAAGAAAGCGCCGGGATTCCCATCTACCAATGCGCTGAATAGCCCTTTCAGTGAACCCAAGCCTATCTGCCTCTGATGCCGCCCCAATACGGAATGAATGACCCCCGAAACCGTCGCTGTTTAAACCCAAGGCCTCCAATGTCAACTTGAACACCCTAATGAACTGGAATCGGGAAAGGGGAACCCCATCCTGATGCACCAGCAAAGGTAATGCAGATGACGGACGGGAACGGGAATACAGATCAAAACAAGCCACCGGGCACACCGCAGATCCCGCGACCTCTCTAAGAGTGACCCAGGACCCCTTAGCCATGACGTCGGTTTTTGACTGCCTGATTTTGAACCGAACGCTACCCGGTTCCCGAATCACATCTTCAAACATAACCCCCCCTATAACATTCTTTGATGGGCAGACCAGCTCCCCCACCCGTAGCGCCCCAAAGAAGGCGAAGGTGAATGCTAGACGGAAGAGCGTCGATTCGAACCCTGACAAGCATACCGAAGGCAGAGTCTGGCAAATACCTAATAGCAGAGCCCCCGATACCGGCGCCCGTGAATCCCGAGTCCTGGGGCACCCCCTCCTGAATCCCTTCAGCGATTGGCGAACTATGAAGTCCTTGGTCACGTCCCGCAGACCCGACAACTTGAACCAAAAACTAATACCCGCTAATCTAGCCGACACAACATTAGGGGAGGCACCTGACGCTTCCCAAGACCACAACAGCCAGAGCAACCCGTGCAGGCGGTCCGCGTCATCACGGAAACCACCCCTCGACTGTTCGAGCCCGATCCAATCACTCCAGGTCTTACCATACCGGGACCATGTGGACGCCGAAACCGATTGGCTGATCCATTGGGCTACTCTTCCAACCCAAGGCTCCATAGCTCCTGCGGGCAACGAAAACCCTCCGCATCTGCCCCAGGGGCCACCGCCCGAAACACGTCCCACTGCAAACGAGAAAGTGCGTCTGCCATTACATTAACAACACCCGGGATATGTTCCGCCCTACAAGATATGTTATACTTAAGGCAAAGCAGGACCAGCTTGCGCAGCAGGCGGATCACTGGAGGGGATGACGCCGTAAGGTTGTTAATTGCCATGACTACCCCCATGTTATCGCAATGAAAGACCACTTTCTTGTCCCGAAGCACAGAACCCCAGAGCACTACCGCCACCAGAATGGGAAAAAGCTCCAAGAACGCCAAGTTCCTGGTTAGCCCAGCCGAGTGCCACTCTTCCGGCCACTGAGCCGAACACCAGCGACTACCCAGTATGGCCCCAAAACCCACCGAGCCCGCCGCGTCCGTGAACAGGTGAAGATCACTGTTTGACACCTCTTGGGCCTGCCACAATGACCTACCATTGTAGTCTGCCAAAAACAGTTGCCAGACTGTTAAGTCCGCAATAAGAGGGCGGGTCAATCTAATAAAATGCGTCGGATGGCTCACGCCCGCCGTGGCCGCCGCTAAACGCCTATTGAAAACCCGTCCCATAGGCATAATTTTGCACGCAAAATTAAGCTTGCCCAAGAGCGACTGTAGCTGCTGCAAACGGATTTTTCTCAGACCCATGGCCGCCGAGATGTCGGCGCGCAACCCTATCAGCTTATCCATGGGGAGCCTACATTCTCCCGCTACTGAGTCCAGCTCAATGCCCAAAAAACAAAGACAGGTCACCGGGCCCTCCGTTTTGTCACGAGCCAGTGGTACCCCAAAGCCGCGGGTAACCGCCTCCACCACCCCCAGTAAATGAGCACATACGTAAGAATCCTTGGGGCCCACCAGAAGGAAGTCATCCAGGTAGTGCAGAATAGACTCACATCCCGCCTCCATTTTTATCACCCACTCCAAGAACGTGCTAAAACATTCAAAGTATGAGCATGAAATGGAGCATCCCATCGGAAGACTTAGGTCCACATAAAATTGACCCTGGAAGTGACAACCCAATAGGTGATGGCAAGCCGGATGAACCGGCAGCAGCCGGAATGCTGATTCAATATCCGTTTTTGCCATCAATGCCCCCGGGCCCGCTGCCCTTACCATACGCACTGCGGAATCGAACGAAGCGTATGACACCCTACATACTTCAGCGTCGATATCATCATTCACCGAACCCCCGTTGGGGTACGATAAATGGTGTATCAGCCTGAATTTTCCCTTCTCCTTTTTAGGTACCACGCCCAACGGGGAGACCCTCAGATTAGCCAACGGGAGGTGGTCGAAAGGACCCGCCATACGCCCGGCGGCAACTTCCTTCCCCAGCTTTTCCCTGACCACCTCCGGATAGTCTTTTACCGAACGCAGGTTCCGTAAACAGAGCTGAACCTCCCTCTCCTGAAAAGGAATCCAGAACCCATCCGTAAAACCCTTGAGGAGCGTGTCAGCAGCTCTGCGGTTAGGGTATCTATTTAGCCATGGACCCATCGCGCCGACGTCCACCGGCGTCCTCCCCTTTCTCCCCCAAATCCGTCCTGTCACCCGACTTCCCTTTTTTAAAACATCTGGTAGCGGGGTGAGCACCCCCGCACCCAGAGCATTCATGTTTAAAACGGCACCCCGCCCCCCATTTGCATTGGCCGTCGTTGTATTTCCAACAACTGCCGCTACGCCGGGTAGAGGCCGGTGGTGTGGGTGATCCCATCCCACCGGCCCCCCCGAGAAAGGACGACAAACCCTCTTGGTGAGAAGCGGGTCTAGTCATGATGGCCAGCCATAGCCCTATGTCCATTTGATCCCAATCCAAAGTGGGACGTAATGCTAGGCGTTGGCGGAACTGCTCATCGTACCGCCACCACCCTAGCCCCCCATAAACCCTGCAGGCATGCCATATCATGTCCTGATAGCAGAACAGGGCAGAGCACCTATTGGGCGGTTTCTCCCCTATAATGCTGGCTAGAATTGAAAAAGCCCGAACCCAATTCCCAAATGTTTTGGGGATCTTACGGTACTTGTACCTCTCTTTCTCCTTCTCTGCTTCCTTTAACTCCTTCTCCGGAGGAGGAACCTCCTCCAGTGGAAGGAGCGAGTAAATCTCTATAAATTCCCTGCGCCAAATCTTTTCCCGCACCTCCTGCTTTACGTGTAACCCCAATGGCCCGGACCAGCACATGCACGTAGCCCCATGTGCCATCGGGGCCACCGTTGCCATTGGGTCAATCCCCATTGCGGGGGCCCCGGCGACCACCATTGAAGTCCCCTCCAGTGGGTCCGTTTCAACGCTAGCCGTCCGAGGTCTGAGAAACAACCGCTGGGGGAAGGGGCACCGAAACAGTACCCGACGCGGTCGGCGTAACCGACCCCCCGTCAACCGCACGAGAACCCCAAACCGCGCCGACCTGCGAATCAATGTTGACTGCCTGCGTCTGCAATGGGGGTCCCTGAGCCTGTTCCAGCAAACCGCGCAAACCTTGCATAAAACCCGCCCAAGCCTGACTCTGTGGGCCCTGCACCCCTTCGCTCCCTTGCGCAACCCCCCAAGAAAAGGGAATTGCAGACTCACCAGCCATAGCAGCTGCAGGACCCACAGAGGGCTGTATAGCGGTAGTAGCCCCCGCTTCTCCTGTCCCCTGTGATGGAGGGATGGAGCCAGGGTGCAAAGTGGTAGAGAAATCCTGAAAATAAGAAGGCATTGTTAAACCTGACCACCCACCCCTCAGTGGATGAGGCCCAACCGCAGGAACCATGTTGCTAGGCCCAGGGGGGTGACTAGGGGGAGCTGGGGAGGTAGAGGAAGCACTGTCCTCCTCAGCAGAGTCATAGCTGCGCTGGCAGCTATCCACAACCCGCCCCCCATCGCCTGGAGGTAAACCCAGGGCCCTCCGTTTTGAGGCCTGCGGCCTACTTACATGTCGCGGTGCCCGACGGGATCCACTCCTCCTGGCTGCACGCTGCGTCTCGTGTGGAGGAAGGGGGTTATCCGGGCCGCCCTAGACCTCGTGGCAGCCCTGGACGAATCAGCTACAGGCTGATATCGCGTGGTAGCAGCTTGCTCCGCACGAGCTGCACCATGCGACGGGGATAGGCCCACTGACACACGAGGCCCCTCCACCTCAGTAGAGGGCCTCGCACGGAACCTAACGGGCCCCGGAGCCCCTAGCTGAGCGCTCCGGGCCCGACTGCGGGTGGCGGGGGGGTGAGACCCGCCCGCCACGGGCATGGGCCTCACTGCAGCACTTACCCCCGGGGCCTGGGCCGCAGAAGCCCCGCTCTGGCCGCCTGGAGAGGTGCCCCGGCCTGGGCTAAACCTCTCAGGGGGGTGGGAGCGCCGCCTGGCGCTGCGTCTGCCGCTTCCCCCGTCCTGGTCCACCGCAGGGGCAGCCTGCAGCCGTGAAAACTGCATCTGAAGCTGCCTGCCACCATCCACCAAAGCCTCAGCCCTGAGAGCTGCGAGGATCCCCTCCACATCCATGCTCCAGGCCGTCAAACAGGTAACACTTCAGATAAAACAGGAATTTTTTATCTAAGTGACTCACCAAGATTTTTGGGGAAAATGGCTGAAGAGAACTTCACTACAAACTATTTATAAACTTTCTACCCAACCCCGCCCCCAACTGCTGTCTATCATATTTCTACCCCACACACATACATGCCCTTAAAGCTACAGCTTCGCCTAGCTACCAGGGTTCTTTTCACTTACTTGATTGACTTACTAGTCAAGTCTCCGCTGTAAACAAACATATCATTTTTTTTTACCTTTAATACATTTAATGTGTATTTTCACACTTAATTTTGTACATTTCATGGATGTTGTTTTGAAAAAAAGGACTTAGTCAGTGAAAATGTAACTGGCGATTGCAAGAACAAAAATGTTGAAAAAAAATCCACGCTCCTTCATCAATTTAAAAAATGAATAGAGGAAAGAAATATGATTCAATTCTATATTTTGGCTAAAGCATGTCAAACTCATCCACCAATGTAAAGGCACCTCGCACATTACTACTCTCCCACTTTTCTTATAAACCAAACTATAGAAACTAGACTAATCCAATTCCTGGATTTTTTTTGTATTGTCATAGATTGGAACCCAGCCCAGTGGCGATGAGGGGGGTGCAAATTGCACTGGGTGACATCCTCAATGGGGGTGACACCCATGTTGCTGTCCTCTATGGAGCTGCTGAACTTTTGGGGGAACAACCCGCCAATTATACATGCCACGAAAGGAGCACTTATGTACTGTAAGAAGCGCTCCCTTGCAGTGCAGGGTGCAGTTTTTAATTTGTGACCCTTCCCTGTCCTTCTATCACACTAAGATGAAGGATGATTTGCCTGGCACCTCCCCCTCCTCCTATGCGCTTCCTGCATGGAGTAGGCACCAAGCAGATCCTTCTCCTGGAACCTGCAGCAGCAGCAAGCAGCCATGTGACTACTTGGGCGAGGGAGGGATGTTTTTAATGGCAGCTGCACATGGAATATTTAATGGGAACCTGTATGTGACATATTTAACAGCACCTGTATGTGGCATGTTTAATGACACCTGTATGTGGCATTTCATGTATTGACACCTGTGGCCTCCTGTATGTGGCATATTTAATGGAACCTGTGTGTGACATATTTAATGGCACATATAGGTGACGTATTTAATGGCCTTTTAATTTTATAATGGCTCCTGTGTGTCATATTTAATGGCACTTTCAGGTAACTTATTTAATTGCCTCCTGTATGTGGCATATTTAATGGCACTTGTGTGTGGTATATTTAATGGAACCTGTATGTGGTATATTAAATGGAACGTGTAAGTGGCATATTTAAAAGGCACCTCGATGTTGCATATTTAATGGCACATGTATGTGACGTATTGTATGGCCTCATGTATGTGGCATATTTAATGGCACTTGTGTGTGGTATATTTAATGGAACCTGTATGTGGTATATTAAATGGAACGTGTAAGTGGCATATTTAAAAGGCACCTCGATGTTGCATATTTAATGGCACATGTATGTGACGTATTGAATGGCCTCCTGTATGTGGCATATTTAATGGCACTTGTGTGTGGTATATTTAATGGAACCTGTATGTGGCATATTTAAATGGCACCTGTATGTGGCGTGTTTAATGGGCACCTGTATGTGGCATATTTAATGGCCACCTGTATGCTGCATATTAAATGGCACCTGTATGTGGGGTATTTAATGGGCACATATATGTGGCGTGTTTAATGGGAACCTGTATGTGGCATATTTAATGGCCACCTGTATGTTCCATATTTTTATGGGCCATCTGACTGGCATTACTAAAGTTTTTGCATGGTATGGGACAAAGTCCAAGGGGGTGATACCATGAGTTACCACACCGGGTTACACCAACACTAGTGATGCTGGTGCACCCACCATACTTTAAAGAATAAGCAGTCAGCAACAGCTTTAATAATGACAGATTGTGCAATGTTGCAACTATAAAATCATTCCATAAGTCATCCATTATAGCGGGTATTGGATGTATGGCACAGTGGCTCTGGGGGAATTACACAACCTATAGTCCAGTGCACTAAACCAGCCGGAAACCACAGAGTTTGTTTCCTCTTATTTTGCATGAACATGTGTTATGAATCTTATAAGGCATAAATAATAATAATAATAATCTTAGTTGCATTATGATATGTCAAAGCAATTCCTGTTATACACTGACCTGATAAAATGTGTCTCGGAAAAGAAGGGACATCATGTTTGAACTATTCTGGTCTCCGATACTCTACCAGGGAAGCACTGGGAAAACATGCACTTTGCTGCTTCCATTAGCTTTTTGTTACAATTTACTGCCTGGTGAGATTTTTTTTTAAGATTAGTAAATCTTCTTGATCTTTTCATAAACTACAATTTTGAGAAGACAGCTGAGTCCAAAAAAAAGCTCAGTTTTTATTATTTTTCCAATATTTGTATTGTTTCACCTTTTCAGTCTCCAGAAATGTGTATTTAGCTGTATTTGTTAGAACTGGCGTTCGTTTAATTACCTAATAACATGCTGTACTAAAGATTTTGACTTTGTGATCCATTTCAACACAACCCTATAGCTCTCTGGGCAGCATACACTAAATGAAAATGTCGTATGTTATTGGATGTAGCCATTCACCATCTTAGAAATTAAAGGATACTCACTTATGTTTCTAATATAGACTAGAAGCATATGCAAAAATGAGGGCCACTCTCTGCATTAGAAGGGAGAGATCCCCGGAAAATTCATGTTGTGATTAGATGATTGGGGTGAGCCCCTGCTTTGATCGGTTGAGCGCACGTTAATCCTATCTGTGTGCACCAGCCTCCAGACCGGCTGTGTCTCAGCTGTGAGACACAGTCAAGAGTTAACCAGCGTGTATCTATAAAGATACATGTTGGGTTTATTTGGGAGAAGCAGGACATGTTTTTAAACATTTCTTCCTTCAAGGAAGCAAGGATTTAAACAAAAAAAGACGAATTGTCCTTTAATTGAGAACTCCTCACCACAAACTGATACTGATTTGTCTACAGTGCACTCTTAAACTTGTAAATGTGAGCTGGATGCAGCTACTGAATAACAAAGGTCACCACCTACCCATCCATCTTGGGCTCTCCCTTGTGGCTACTAATGACATGTAAGCAGTCCACTTTTTTGCTCAGGAGACTGTATCTTTCCTTTGGCTTAATTTAACTTTGCATGTGAGATGCCTGAAGGTGGAAGTGATCATAGTTCCGCCCAGGATATTGATGTTGTTTAATATAGCTTTCCTTTTCATTGGCCATTGTATCGGTGAAACCCATGACAGCTGCCTCCTCATGCTTCCACTTTTTTCAATAATCCTTATACATTTTTTTTTTGGGACTTGAAAACTACTTTGAGGTTATTTTCTAACCAATGTGTGTCTGAAAATTGGTCAACTTCATTTACTGCCTATACATGTATGGATGGAAATTCCATGTGACAGCACTTGGTGAGTCTACGTACCATATGAAGTCTGTGCAATAGCTGCATTAGTTAAGTGGAGAAACCTGCCGGGAATTTTATCAATTAATTTATATTCTCACCGGGTTGTGTAACTAAGAAATATATAAAAAGCTGCTATTGCTATCACTAGAGTGTGGTGTTCTTCACTCACCATCTGTGACCTTACCTCTTCAAAGGTCATTTTCATTTTTGCTTGACTACTCTCAAAGTCCAGACCATCCTGCCACTACATCCCAAGAAGTCTTGTTGCTCGTCAAAACTGCTTTGTTTTTCTTTTTCAACACATCTTTTTTAGAGTCACAAGAAGACAACATTAACAGTCTGAAGTCATGGTCTGTCCTTGATTTTGATTGGATGATTTACAAAGTTCGATCGCAGAACTGCACAGCCTGGGTTTTTGTGTAAATCAATCTGGATAGCTATTTTATTGCTGAATACATCACATGGAAACTGTTTCCAGGAGAAAAAAGGAAGACGCTTCAATATTTACATATTTTACCCTTGTGACTCCAGATGCTTCATCTTAAAGCAATGGCCATTCAGTAGTAAATGAGCAATTTCAAGCTGGACAAGGAAGTACAAGGATCGGGAGCTCCTTGCCTCCACTTTGGCTTCAGTAGGCAGGAGAGTAGGTAGCACATCAAATGGTAAGTATAAAATTGTTGTTTTTTTTACAGGTTAGCTTATTGCCCACCCCCTCACTATTATTAGGGTGAGGGGGGGTAGGTAGGAATTGTTTTACTGGGGGGTAAGGGACTAGGGGCACCCCTAGTCACTTTATTTGTGGTCCCCACCCGCCGCTCATGGGTGGGGACCGGGGGGGTACACTAGGTCCCCCCCTCATTATTATTATCAAGGTCCCCACCCGCCGCTCATGGGTGGAGACCGGGGGGGACACTGGGTCCCCCCCCCCTCATTATTATTATTATTAGGGACCCCACCCGCCGCTCATGGGTGGGGAACGGGGGGGGACACTCGGTCCCCCCCTCATTATTATTATTAGGGTCCCCACCCGCTGCTCATGGGTGGGGACCGGGGGGGACAATAGGCCACCCCCTCATTATTATTAGGGTCCCCACCCGCGGGCAATGGGTGGAGACCGGGGGGGTATTTTACTAGTGACTGGGCAGCAATAGCTGTCCAGTCACTAGTAATTTTAAATTTAAGGCGATATTAATCGCCGAACCCAGAACTCCAACCCGGACATACAGTGGAATGTCCGTGTTAAGGTCCGGGGTCCAAAAATCGTAATGTTCGGTACGAACCCGAACTTTGCGGTTCGGGTTCGCTCAACACTACTCCATAGGAGCATCATTCACAAGTCTCTTTAATCAGATAGATGTGTCCTTTAGTCTGATTAAAAGTTAACATACATTGTTTAGTCCCACTCTTCATCTTCAGATGATTCATTTTAATGGCCCATTAATGGCAAACCTTAATAATATGAAATCTAGTTTTACTTAGGCAAATTGGTCTATCCCTGTTCTTCCCCCCCCCCCCCCCCCCCCCCGAGGCTGTGTCTATACATAGTAAATAATGAGGTGAGGTTAGTTTAGCTGCTGATAGTCTCTTTTTAATTGCAAGCTTAATAAGACTGTAGAAAAAGTGATAGGCAATCAAAATTAATATAACATTTTGACTTGTATATGACACAACTTCCCCAGGGATTCACTGCACCTTGTAATCCTCTAAACAAATTGGCATTGGTACCTAATTACACTAAATAAAAGCTTAGCTTTGATTTTTGTCTGCGTATCAGTTTATATATATATATAATTATAGTGCACAAGATGTCTAATTGGAATTCCATCACGTTATGTTGAAGTTGTAAAAATATAAACATTACTATAGTGTCTACTCAATAAAGCGAGAATTGCAGGGAATTGAGATGGGAAATTCAAAATTTTGGCCAATGTAGTGGGTTTCCATGGCCAAGCAGCTGCATGCAAGTCTCACATCACCAAGTACTATGCCAAACGTGGTGTAACTGGACTCTGGAGCAGTGGAAACTAATTCTGTGGTGTGACGAATCATGCTTCACTGTCTGATGGGTGAGTCTGGGTTTGGTGGATGCTAGGAGAACAATACCTGCCTGACTGCATTGTGCCAACTGTGAAGTTGGGTGGAGGAGGGATAATAGTATGGGGCTGATTTCCAGGGGTTGGGCTGTGCCAGTGAAATCTTAATCCTTTCGCATACCAAGACATTTTTGACAATGCCATGCTTTGTGGGAACAGTTTGGGGAAGGGCCTTTTCTATTCCACGCTGCAGTTGGGACTATCGTATCCACAAGGCGAACCCATAAACAGGTGACACACATCTTTTATTTTAAATGTAAGCAGATATTATTTTATATGTATTAAACCTTTAACAGACGTCTAACACTTGGTATCCTCCTTCTATCTGCTGTTGTCCTGCACAGTCTTGTATTATGTACGGGGCGTCCAACATCATCTCCACAGAAGTCATATAATATACCCGACACTTTCAATGTGGCTATGTGATATTCAGTTTAACCATGTACGATATGGTGTATTCCAGGGGTGTCCAAGTTTGTTTTGCAGTGGGCCACTTCACCGTAAATCTATTTGTGCGTGGGCCGCATTCATGTTTCCTTGAAAGTAAATGTATGTATGTATGTATACACATATATACGTGTGGATATATATATCACCGTAACATGCAGTGTGAGTGTATCACAGATTCCCCAGTAAGACAGCAGCAATAAAAAAAACTCACATTCAATGCACACACATTTACATGTGAATACACAAATAGGCAGTCCCACTTCCACACACATTCACACATAGTCCCACTTCCACACACATTCACACATAGTCCCACTTCCACACACATTCACACATAGTCCCACTTCCACACACATTCACACATAGTCCCACTTCCACACACACAGTCCCACTTCCACACACATAGTCCCACTTCCACACACATTCACACACAGTCCCACTTCTTCACACATAGTCCCACTTCCACACACATTCACACACAGTCCCACTTCCACACACATTCACACATAGTCCCACTTCCACACACATAGTCCCACTTCCACACACGTTCACACACAGTCCCACTTCCACAGTCTCACTTCCACATTCACACACTGTGTCACACTTCCACACATTCACACACTGTGTCACACTTCCACACACATTCACACACTGTGTCACACTTCCACACACACACACACATTCACACACTATGTCACACGCACACACACATTTCCACACACACATTCACACACTGTCACATTTCCACACACACATTCACACACTGTCACATTTCCACACGCACATAGACATTGCTTCTTCTTTTTTTTAAGACCCCCCCCCCCCCAGCATGTTAGATGGTTTGTTCCCCCTCCCTACTCGTTTACCTGTATCTGCGCAAGGGGAGAAAGCTCCACCCCCTCACGCTCTGATATCCCGGTGCACACTTTGTTGGACAGCACAGAGGTGCGGCTACCACTGCCACTCTCAAGCGGGCCGCACCTCTCTGGCCGCAAAATATAGATGTAGTATAAGACTGCTCCAAAAAAAAAAAAAAAAGCTCAAGAAAGAGGTAGGGGAGAAGAGGGACAAGCAACTACAAACCTCAATAGTCTGTTTCCTTTGCCTTAAATGGAGTAAACTGGACACTGAGTTTGAAGGAACATACAAAACACATAAAATAAATAAAACAATGATTTAATAGCTAAACAATTTGTAATAACAGGTAAAAAAAATTGATTCAGTACACATATTAAAAGCAATCACAGATGTTTAAGTGGAAAGGGGACCTGACACGTTTCACCCGTCAGGGCTTCAACAGAGGTTGGTACTCAAATTAGATATATAACCAAATTATAGGAGTTTTTCTGACTCAATGCTCACAACCAGACGCTGTCTATAAATTTATTAATGAACTGCAGTCGTAGAACATCCTAAAAAGAACTTTCTTATAACTGTCCCCAACTTGGTATACTAAGTCCAGATGGGGAATATATATCGTGAATCTGGTTTTTAGCTTTAATAACAGCTTAGGATTTCAAAATATTTGTCCCAAGGGAACAGCTGGACAGGATGCTGACAGAAATTATGCTTTGCTCGGTTAGTAATGATGTCTCTGTGTGGACACACAATAATATGCCTCTAAATAGGTCTGCTTTCCTATATGATGAGGGAATATCAGTATGAAATAAGCCGGAAGAGGAAGGATTGATCACCTGAAAGTTTCACCTTTGGATGCTATTTTAAGGTACTTTTTTTGCTGGCCAGTGGACTACGCTGTACCTTGCTGCTGATTTCTCAATTTTTTTATACATTGCGTCTTTGCACATCACTATAAGTGCAATTACCTTTCCTTATTTATCCTGTTTATGATATTGCGCCATTGTGTTTCGCATTTTATATTTTTTAGCTGTGTATAATTAAAGCGTTTATATGAGGAGCCTGTCTGTGTCATTGGAGATGTGAGTGTAATAATTACCTCCCTCATTAGTCCAATTGATTCTACAATACTACACTATGGTCTTTATATATTACATTAACATTTATTTATATAGCGCCCACAATTTACATAGCGCTAGGTAGAGAGCATAGAAGGGATCTACATACTAAGTTAGACAAACTCGAATAGACTAATCCATGAGGTAGAGAGCTCTGCTCGCAAGCTTCTCCTATACATATGTGCGACCCTTTGGGAAGATTTGTACCCAGTATATGCCGGGGTGTTGGGAGAGTGTTATTTTTCTTTTTTCACCAGCTTCTACACACAGCTTATTTAACGTAGACTTTATTTCTTGCCTGATGATGTATTATCGATATAGGCATGATACCAGGGTTTGACAAATAGTAGAGTTTATGAGTTAAGCCAAACAGACCAATTCAAGAGCTAGCCTAGTTACCTGTAAGAACCAGAGAAACTATGTCTATAGAGTTCTATGTAAAATGTTAGTTGCCAGATGCAGGGATTGTTTTATATTATACTATATTCTTTATGTATCTGATGTTATACCATATACTTTGTACACTGTGAAATTTTGTTTTATTTTTTAGTTGAGTATTTGCCTGTTTACTATACGATTTTTGTACTTATGTCCAGGTGCTAACCTGTTTTTTTCATTTGTACAGTACATATATTGTTCTCTTGTGGGATATTTTCCATACTTTATAAGAGGACTAACCATGGCAATTTATGGAGATCCAAAGAGTAAATTCAAAAAAAAACTTTTTGAGAAAAAAAACAACAACTTGTGCAGAGTGTAAAGAAACATTTTAAAGAGAACATATTAAGGAAACTGTACCTTCAGTTTATCTCCCAGAGGGATTGAAGAAATAGCTAAGGAAATGAGAGGAGGGAATGGGTTCATCAATCCTGTCTGTGTTAGACATGCTGGATTTACAGACAAGGAACACTACCCCCTGGGGGACTTAATGAGGACCCAGACCTTGTCTGCTTCAAGTAATATCCTGTAGTTCATTCACTCCCTTCATGGGCCCCAAGGGATGGAAATGTTTGTCTCTGGCAAAAATGTATTTTATAATTACCAGTTTATTCTTGTTCACTCAAATAAAAGACCTGGTTTTAAATTGTGGGTCGCAGGCAACGTATTTCGTGGAACACCTACTCTAAATCAAATTATTTAAAAGAGTATTTACTGGATGCTTTTACTGTTTTTTTTAAAACTTTATTGTGTCTGCAAATGTTGGCAGTGTGTGGGTTAAAACCTAATGCATACATTAGGACATTGCACACCCAGGATTTACCCCAGGATATGCCCCATCACCAATCTTGCAGATCCAGGACCTCCTCCAGCACCCCAGGACATGCCTTATCACCAACATTACACACCCAGGAGATGTCCCATCACCCACATTGCAGACCCAGCACTAGTCTAGTGTGCAGAACAAGCCAAGACATGGCCCGTTTAAACATTGGCGCCAAGCAGACTCCTTCCCCCTAATGTGCATTACCAACACGCCTACTAAATTTTCAGAATGCGCCTGGACATGCCCTTCAGAGCAGCAAGCGTCAGGAGCGTGAAGGTAAGAGGGAATCCACGCTCCGGCTCACATTGGAGCAGAGGCCTGAAGCTCAGATAACCCACGACAAAGCAGTTCCCTTGGCCTTTTATAGGCTACACCTAAGTCAGCTCTAAGTGCCTGGCGCTGTACTACCAGCAGGAAGTAAGCTTAGCTTGACATAGCGGAGTGGGCTGGGGAGCAGACCAAGTGGCTTATTCTAGAAGGGAGGAGTAAATTTACACTGAGGGTGGAGTTCAAGAGGGATTATCACCCCCCCAAAAAAAAAGCAAAGTAAAGGAAATGTTTACCTATACTAGTAGGGTTGCCACCTGGCCGGTATTTTACCGGCAGGCCGGTAAAAAAATTGGCATCAGGCCAATGTTAAGTCTATGGAGACAGTACCAAGGCCGATATTTTTTTGAAGAAAAGGTGGCAACCCTATGTACTAGACCAATGTGCTGGAACAAATAACTTACCTATAAACCCACAGCATGTTGTGTCTTATCTAGTTGCTCATACAAGCATTCAGATATACTGTTCACATTAGCACTCACATAGATGTTCACATCTTCATTTACATAACCATTCACATATATTTTCCTCCATTCCATCTCACATGACTGACACACAGACACACCACGGGGAGCGACCTACAGTCTCGGAACTCTCACAGTGAAGACGCAGTTTCACAAAAAGATCCTTCTTCTAAAAAGGCCTCAAGATAACGTTTGGTGGTAGCAGTAGTTCAAAAGGTAATCTTCCTAAGAAGAGATGCTGGGCTCCACCAAAGCAGAAAATCTTTGTGCAGCACTGGAAGGATGTAAGCTGTGTGTGTGCCTGGACTCAGGTGCCTCCTCTGTACACCGACCACGCGGTTCCCCACCAGTTTCCTCTGTTGTACACGGATTTATTATTTTATGCCATTAAATATTCACCTTTTTACCACGGATCATCCAGAGTGCAAGCTCCTTTCTTTTCTTTATTTGAATAGCTGTAGTTCAACCCTGCTGACACCAAAGGGTTAAGGAAACATTGTATTTGGTTAAAGAAAGGCATGCTGGGAGAGAATTAAACTTGAGTATAATATTGATTCATAATGCAATCTGCCTCATACCCACTCACAGAAAATATTTTCTTCATTGGAATAGAATTGCACTTAGGATTAGACATCCTTCCTGTGAATCAATACAAATATAAATGTACAGTAAACATCAACTTAACAGAAAGACTGACTGCTGCAGGTGGGCGATTTTGCTGTCTAATTTGTGCTAAAATATTAGAAGCATTTAATATCCCACAAGACCCGGTGCTTGGTCATTCAACACGGTCATTCAAAAGTCATTGACTTTATACCCAATATGATGCTACTGCTGCCCTTTTTATCAGGAACAATTGTGTGTGCTCTGTCACAGATAATTCCTCTTTGTTGGAGCTCAGCCACCTGAGCAGTGACACGGAACACTAATTTACCTACACGGGCCTATTAACATTAAAGCTCCTGTTAAAAGACATGCATGGGCTGTGCAAATGCTACTGTACCGGCAAGTCCTTGAAAACATGCTTGCCATTTCCCCCCAATTGCCTACATGCAAAGATAGATTTTAATTTTTGTGTCCAAAAATTTGGCCAATAAAAAGACAAAAATTATAAGAAATCTTGTCATTAAAATAAAAAAAATGAGGGAAAAAATGTGGGTTTTGTGCACCAAAAACATTTATATTTTACATGTTTTACCTCCCTATTTTCACAGCAGAGCTTTTAATTTAATTTCATTCACAACTTGGGTTGCCACCTTTTAAAAATAAATAAATATATACAGCGTCTATAAGATCCTCATGTGCAGTGGCACATTTCTAGCTGTCATCACATGTATTTACCACGTATGAGGTTCACGCTTTTTCGCCCTGTTCGGCTATCAGCTGTTTGGTGATGAATGTGCTGATATGAAATGGGTGCTTCTTCTCTAGGCAGAAAATAAACATTTACAATAAAGTTTTATTTTTGTAGTATTCAATATCTAAAAGTATTAGATATGTGCAATTAAATGTAAAAAAAAAACATATCAGAGAAGCACTTAAATTCCGCAATACGTGTTGAAGATATTTAATGCACAATGTATGGAACAGTGGATTTGTGGGGTTGAAAACGTACGAGTAAACGTGAGTGCGAAACGCGTAAAGCCTCCAGCCAGCGCTGCTTTTTTTGCACATGAAAAAAAAAAACTTGCAGTTTGAGTCAAGGATTTGTATTTGTAGCGAGGGCAAAAGGAAGCTCATTTCTGGTTATACATTCAACATATTGAATTAAAAACACATTTTATTCTTCAGTTTCTTTTTAAATGCAAATGTTAACGTTATGTAAAATTCCCTCTGACACTATACACTTTTCTCACTTTTTTTTTGCGCTTCTGTTTCCTAAGATCTTGGTAAAAGTATCGTGTTAGCTGCAGAAAGACAGGATGTATTTTAACAAGTCAAGTTAAAATGACACCTTAACAGTTTTGTTCTTGACATTGGAGAATCAGAGGAACAGACGTTTAACTATTACACTTGCTCTTTGTAACCTTGATGGTTTCAAGTTACAAAAGCCACTGAAAGGAACCTTCCAAACATCACACACGGCAGGTTATTAATATCTAACTTCTGAAAAAACAATGGATGACTGCATTAGCTATTATATCCATTTAGTTGTCATGGTAGCTTGAATTAAGTAATCATTAGATGATTTGGCTATCCAATACAATAACACCAGACAGTACATCAGCAGATGGAAAATTAGCATGGGCAGATAACTATCAGCTATAAAATTAATTAATTTGATGCAATAGTCATAAATTCTCCTACTTAGAATGACTTGACTGAGTGTTAAATTCCTTGGGTAAAAATGAGATTATCATTTCCTCAAGCATTTTATACTAAATACAAGACCATCTTTCATTACTAAACAAACATGGACAAATGGCAATTTTAGACACTTTCTGGCTAAATCGGAGAAATTGAGAACTGTAATTACCATTTTCTTACACACAGTGGGGATGAAAGAACTCGTAAAGCTCTCTGCTATTAAATTCATTATTTTGGGGGGTTATATGGGGCATGTTTGTTACTACAGAAAAGAGTGACCTTGCTAAGAATAAATTGGCCCCTATGGACTGTTTGCTAACTTCTTATTAACTTGTTTTCTTCAATGAAGATAAACATAGGTCAATTTAAAACCAAATAGTTTGCTTTCTTCTTTAAACTGTGTTTTGTGTCCTACTCTCTTTACTGGCATATGTATACTTCTTATTGCATATAAATTAGTATTGATCCCATTTGGAGACATTTATTTTCATGTAAATGAAGATTTCCACAAGTCAGCACATAATACAATTTCCCAGGGGCTCGGAGTACAGGAGATTCAACTCAATCCCCAATAAGCAATACAAAACATACCCTTTAGGTGAGCTTCCTTATTCCACACAGTGACTGTAATTATATATAGGTATGACCACCTAGCAATGTGTATAATATACCTTTGAAAGATGAATATTATTACTATTATTTGTTGTCTATATGTATGATCAAGGTGCTAGTTAAATAGCTAGTTTATATATTTTTCTAAATACTTTGTTTTATTTGGGTTCTACTTTTTTCTGCTAGTTTTTTAAAATAATTTATTTTGTAAAATAATTTAAGATTTAATGTAGCTGCCAGTTTTTGTGATGTCCGTATTATATACCGGAGAGATGTGTGCCCTCTAGATCGAAGTGGGGAACCTGTGACTCTCCAGCTGCTGATGAACTACATCTCCCATAATGCTTTTTCGGCTCAGAGGCTGGCAGAAGAGTATGGGAAATGTAGTCTTTCAACATCTGGAGGGCCGCAGGTTCCCCACCCCTGCTCTAGATTTTTGTGCCGACGATATGGCCTATCTAGTGGTTACTTTGCCCACAAAAATGCTATGACCGAAGGATCAGTGTCTGAAATCACCGGTCTCTCGAAACCTGAGGTAAATAAATAGGTCTTTCTTTGAACAATCTTTTTATATTTAAACAACTTCAAGGGCTTTATTTACAAAAGAGAGATTAGTAGGGAATTTCAAACTTAAGACCAAAGCAGCAGAGTTCAGTTGAATGGGAGAATTTTTTCAAGTCTGCTGCTTTGGCCTTAAGTTCAAAATTTGCTTCTTAATCCCCTGCAATTTTCTCTTTCATGAATAAAACCTTAACTCTATTCTTTCCTGTGCCTCTTATTCTTTAATAAATGTGGGTGTTTACCTTCATGTACAGCAAGATGTTATTTACCTGGCGAGATCTGCTGGCTGCGCTGTCTGTTTATCATTTTATTGTTAACAGCAAGAAGATAATATTTTATGCATTTTATTATCCCTATTTATCTCGATATAAGTAATGCAAATAATGTCATGAAAACCACATTCATGAAATCCGACATCTATATCACTACAAATAATGATTTCACAATAATTTATACTACTGTGCTTACATCTGAATAGGATAATAAAGAATTATTCACAATAACCATTATTCCTTTATTCTACAGGAATGATCTATGTATTCACCGATTGAACGATTCTGATCTATATTGGAGAATTATTCCAGATGTCACCATGAAGAGAGAGAGAGAAAAAAACAATATTCAGTATCAAACAAGGAATCATTTTTAGCAAACTTGGACCAATAACTGCTTCCTGGTTGAGTCATCTGTGTTTTAACGATTAAAGGGGCAGTTCCACCTGGCTTCTTTTCTGTATGTTGTACATATTTCTAATATATGTTAAATGCACTTATTTGCAGCTTTGTAGTTTTACACTGGAAATCATTTTCCAGGAACATCTATATTCAATGGCATCCAATAAGGAGGGATTGGAGAGACACACATGTTATCTTTATGACCAGTCAATATAGCAAAAATGTCATTTTTATAAAGTGGCCAGATCATTTGTTTATATTCTACAAACTCTAGGCTAACACATTGGTGACCTCTAGAACACTGACGACTCGCTGATGACTTGGAGCACCCATGTCTCCAAGTCTTACACCATCCAGACATTCCTTTGTACTCTGGCAAAGTCATTACTGGATTTAATAGTGCAGAAAGTTCCCAGTGACTCCAGTACAGAGCGAGTTCTCTTCTTTGTTGCTTTAGATGTACTGCTGCCACCAGAGATAATTAGGTTTAATTGAAAATCCATTAACATTTCCAAGGAAGCATTTACTATATCTCTGAGGTCATGGATACTGTGTACATTTCTATTATTTTTGCAATAGAAAAAAAAATATTACCCACATGCAAAATTCATGAGATGAGTTTCTTTATGTATGTCCTATATCTCATCTATACCTGTTTGTTTGTTTTTTTATTATTATTATTATTTTTCAATTAGTCCACTAACGAACAAGCAGTACACTGTATTATTTAGTCATATTAGACATAACGGGGGTTATGTATAACCATGGCACACATGCAGATACTGCCAAATAGTGGCGCTGTCTGCGTGTGCTCCTATGAATAAAACAGACTCCCATCAAATTTAAGGAGTCTGTGCTGCCTCCGACAGAAAACCACTTCCGGGTTGTGCCAGCACTCAGTACGTCAGCGCAGCCCATGTATAAAAATATCAGGCGTGTAAAAGTTCCCGCCTTCTGGAGTTATAAAAAAAAATGCTTTCTTTTTTATAAAACTCCCGCCACATTGCAGTGTGAGAGTTTTTATACATGACCCACAATGCTTCACTTATGTGGAGGTTAACATATATTGGTGTTTAAATGATCCTTTAACTGTATAAGAAGCTGTGGGCCATGTCATGGGGAAGTATCAAATACCGAGAGGGCTGTTGAAGTTTCACCACAGTCCACTAAATTACTTTTGCCCTCTAGGCCAAAATTTACCAATATGAAATTGTATTATTATTTATAGGAGACTTGTCCTTCAAATGAAAAAACGTTCTCTGTGTGAATATAGGTCAGGGAGATACATGCCTGGTTCCCTGTAATATTTACATTTTGTTCATTCAGCACTATCAGGTAAACAACACTTGTTCTATGAACTTGGTGCATTTTTTTAAACTCAGACAGTATACTCACTGGAAAATACAAGAAAATATATATCGTATGTATCGGCGTATAACACGCACCTAATTTTAAGAAGGAAATTTCAGGAAAAAAAACTTAAGAACTTAAATTAAGAACTTTGAAGCCCAATATGCCATTTAATATGCAGGATATTGATGATCAGTTGACTACTGGACAATAAACATATTTAATATGGCAATGATAAAAATGAATAATCTGAGTACAACATAAAGGACTTTATAACAAGCTCATATTATGCATATACTTTCTTTACGAAACTCCAGCAGCAAAGAATATTTCAATACAGTTTAGGGAAACAATATAAGAAAAACCAGTCAAATAGTTACACTGGACTATCCAATAGCCAATCAACATCCGGTGTAGTCTATATATAGGGAATGATCCTCAATCCTCTTTCTTTGCTGCTCCAGTGGAGATAAGTAACATATTTACATACATTACAGTTATTATATTGTTCTATCTATTATAATCTATTTACCAATTAGTTTGGCATGTTTGTATTATAATGTATATGTTTCTGCTTTTCTGAGGTGTATATATATATATATATATATATATATTTCAGTTATTGTTCTTGATGAAAGTTAATTTGCGAGGCTGTTAGCGGCAAAACTTGTGAAGAGTATTATTATTATACTCTTAATACATTTCATTTGCGAATGGTTTAGTCATTTTGTTTGTCTGTCATGCATTTCTAACCGAACGCTATGTGTGCTTCACTTATGAAGTCATTTCATTTGTTTCAATTAGGCATTTTTTCCCTACATTCGCGGCACGAATGGGGTTAACCGTTCAGTCGTTTCATTCAATTTACGTCTGACTTCATTCAGCTAGTTGGTTGTTAGCTAGTTCTCTCCCACCCTCTTTTTTCCCCACTCATTACTTCATACTTTACGTCAGCAGATTCCTTCAGCTGCCATTGTTTCTTCTCTGAGAATTTGTATACAGTTCAGGTTATTTTACCAAATAAAACTTATACTATTGTAATCTTATTATTATCAAGAAATATTTACTTTATTGCAGACTTATTGAAGTTTCTAGAATTTGATTATTATTATGAATTCTAAAGAGTTTAAGAAAACTCCTGCACAGTCACCAATTACTGGTGCTAATGATGAATGTGAAATCCTCACTGAGGATTCATTACAGAATATTGTTGATTTACCGTATTTATCGGCGTATAACACGCGCCGGCGTATAACATGCACCTCATTTTAAGAAGGAAATTTCAGGGAAAAAAACTTAAGAACTTAAATTAAGAACTTTGAAGCCCAATATGCCATTTTAATATGCCAGGATATTGCCCCTAATATGCCATTTTAATATGCCAGATATTGCCCCCAATATGCCATTTAATATGCAGGATATTGCCCCCAATATGCCATTTAATATGCAGGATATTGCCCGCAATATGCCATTTTAATATGCCAGATATTGCCCCAATATGCCATTTAATATGCAGGATATTGCCCCCAATATGCCAGGATATTGCCCTTAGTATGCTCGTTATGCCACCCTCCTCCCCCAGACCCCAGTACTTACCTCGTTCCTGCTCTGTCCCCCGGTGCTCTGAAGCTGCGTGGCTGTGAGGTAAGTGTTGTGAGCTTCCCTTCAGCTGCGCGGTCAATAAAGTTTGTTTTAAAAAAAACAGACTTTATTGACCGCGCGGCTGGAGGGAAGCTCACAACGCTTCCCTCACAGCCACGCAGCTTCAGAGCACCGGGGGACAGAGCAGGAACGAGGTAAGTTTTAGATTTTTTTTTTTTTATAACACACACACCATTTTCCCCCTATTTTCAGGGAGAAAAAGTGCGTGTTATACGCCGATAAATACGGTATCTGTCAGCACATCAGTATCATCTGCAGTATGTAATGCTATGTCCGCTATGCAAGAGGAAATTGCGAAATCTGTGGCTCAAGCTATCAGCCATTCTACCAAACCTGCGCAACAGACTGAGGCAATTAATACTCCCTCTGACCAATTTTGGTCATCTGTAGAGTCTCAAAGGAATTTGGCGTAAGGTTTCAGGAGGTCTGGGACGGCCATCCAAAACCGTAAACATTGTTTTGGCGGTCCTTATGATTCCCCTTTCTTGCTCAAAAGCATCTGAAAAAGGGTAGGGCCAAGACCATGATGAAATGCGTATATCACGTAAACTTGATGAGAGTAATTTACTCAAAAGACCCTCTGCTCGTGAGGAAGACAAACGGGCTTGGAAGGCCATTCGCAGGAACAAACCTGACTTATAAAACCTCCTCTGATGATAATTCATCTTCGTCTTCTGATGATGCAGAATCTGATGCTGATTCTGATTATTATGCATACTCTGAGGTACCTGAACAGGTATCAACATCCTCGTTCATCCAAATGGGTTGCGATGGCTCATGTGGTCAAATACTTTAAATACTGGCTAAGAAAACCCCTTGACCAAGCAGCTACAAATAAACTGAGGGCTGAATGCCCTAGACCGACTTTGGCCTCTTTGGCCATCACAGCTGTGGTTCCCTCAACTTGCCGATGCCGATAGATTACCCGAGACTCATACGAATTCTCTTCACTATCCGGATGGGAACCTCCATCTACTTGTAGTGTCAGACCAACTACCACTAATAGCATCACTTATCTCGGGTCACACTGACAGAGAATTTTCAGATTCAACTAGAAACATTCTTTCAGAAGCATGGGCACCAAGTACCCATGCAAGTTACAGAGCAGCATGGAAAATTTGGCTTAATTGGTGCATAGAACGGGCTGTGGATCCCTTACATTCTGATTTAGCAAATGTACTTTTTTGTCTTCTGCTTTTGATTCAGGGAAAGCATACCACACCATTAATGTGTATCGTTCAGCTTTATCAGCGATTAAATCTTTTCCAGTGGGCAAACACCCTTTAGTCTGTAGACATATGAAGGGCATTAGATTCAAATGTCCTCCTTGCCCTAGATATACTTCTACATGGGATTTTAACCCGGATCTCGAGTTTTTAGAATCTTGGGGTGATAATGACTCATTGTCTTTGAAAATACTGTCATTTAAACTTACCTTTGTCTCATTTTTTTTTTAAAGAGTTTCTGATGTTAAGGTTTTGGACCTCAATAATAGACAATATACTCCAGATGGGGTTCAATTTTCTGTTGTTAGACATACTAACACTAACCTACACTCCTTTTTCTCTACTTCTTTTTCTGACCCCCCTCTTTTATGTGTTGCTAACTGTCTTCAGACGTATGCCAATAAAACCTCTTCCTTAAGACATTCTGCTTTCTCTCAATTGTTAATCTCTTTTCGAAAACTCTTTCTCCCTGTCACTTCGACATCTTTAGCCAGATGGGTAAGACAGACTATGTCCATGGCAGGTATTGACATTTCTATATTTGGAGCTCAATGTTCCAGAGAATCTATGTCTACTAAAGTTTTCCAAGCAGGAGGCTCTTTATCAGATTTATTCAAAGTTGCAGATTGGTCTTCGGAATCTACATTTCAAAAGTTTTATTTTAGACCTAACATACATGTATTTCTTTAGATATATTTTTTGTGTTCTTTTTCAGCTTTTAACATGCATAATATGAGCCTCCTATCTTGTTATAAAATTCAAGATTTTCCTAGTCTTAACATCAGAAAATGTAGATTTTTTTCCCCTTAACCCACCCTTTTATTTTTCAGCTTGAACCAGTTTGGAATTTTCTCCAGTGTTTTCCTGTTCTAAGAATATATTTGTTTGGATTTACTTCTCTAAAAGTCGCAGCTCGAATGATCCTCAATCCTCTATAGACTACACCGGATGCGGATTGGCTATTGGATAGTCCATTGCAACTATTTGACTGTTTTTTTCTTATATTGTTTCACTAAACTTTATTGAAATATTCTTTCCTGCTGGAGAATAGTAAAGAAAGTATATGCATAATATGAGCCTCCAGTCTTCAATAAAATCTACATTTTCTGACGTTAAGATTAGGAAAATCTTGAATCGTAGAGGTTGCCTGGCTAGGCAATATTCTAAAGTGAAGCGATCAGTGGAACATTCCATTGGTTTCCGTGGTGATTGGCCCTCTTTTGGAACTTTATAATAATCCCCATTGTTTAGGAGTTGTAAGGGTTGTATATTATTAAATATTTTTGGAGAATGAGCAAAAGTATTAGACTCCTCAGTCAAACCTGAAAGACCTATTTCAAGCAAAACTGTTTCTATACCTATATCCTAAGCTGCCATTCCTCTCAATCACACTATTCAAAAAAATTGCTATAGTTTTCCAGCTTTTAACTTAAATAGATCTTATTTTAACTCAAACTTTTAATTCCATGGGTACACATATATGTTCAGCTATTTTTGGAGGGCTATATATATATTTATATATATATAGATATTATAGATTCTTCAAGGCATCATGTGAAAGAGATACGCATAGATAGGCATATATATATGCCCATCTCTTTCACATGATGCCATGAAGAATTTACAATTCACATGTTCAGCTGGAAATCAATTAATTAATCAAACATCCTACACGATCCCCTCCTAGAAATAATAATTGGTTTCCTTTTGACACACTTGCATTCTGCATGGGAGCGGGTAAAAGTTATGTGTCCAGCAAAAAAACTTTGAACCCTTGCTGTACAACAGGAATCAAAACCTTGTAGTTATGTGGTCAGCATAGGCCCATGTGCAATATATGCATGTACACACTGCAAGTGGTCTTATCATTTTGCGTACTCTTACCTTATATTTTTTCCAAACACTTTGAAAAGTTGGTTTTATTCCTCCCAGTCCAGAGCCAAGTGCTTAAAGCTAAGTAGGAGGGTCACAAACACGCAAATGTGACAGGCTCCAGCCTCATGAATAAGTGAACAAATAGTATAATGCGTCCTCCGGCTTCTGGTACACAAAGAGCCTACTCCTGGCTCAACTTAGCGATATATACACTTCTCAGCTGAAACTTCCTGAAAGAAAGTGCTCTTCTTAGTAGCAAAATAATGAATGTTTTCTTCTTAAATAATGTATGGGAATATGAGACAAGAGGACCTAAACGCTTGACGTGTTTCGCACCAACAGGTGCTTTGTTGGTGCGAAGTGAGTCAAACGTTTTAGTCCTCTTGTCTCCTATTCCCATACTCCGTTTTTTTACTGTCTATTGGACCTAATAAAACATTTGTTATTCAAGAAGACCACTGGATTTCTTTCTGGATGTTTCAGCTGACACTCTCCTTTTGTGGGAGGGTCAGTAGAATCAGCAAACCTGATAATTGTAAGTTAATTAAACCTATTCATACTTTAATGAATACATATGTTTTTCTAATGATTTAAGTTCTATATGTATGGAAAATATATATGGCAAACGGCAGTTCATTTTCAAATCAGTGATCCAATAATTAACATATTATAAAAAGCTAAAATTTAGAAGAACCGCTAATGCTTTGCGTTAATTAACTTTTTGTCACAGATTCATTCCAGTTTTCGTTACAGAATCCCCTTTATATTATTTGAGCTAAAATCTTGTTATTCCATTAAAATCCATGTGGCAAGGGTTTAGAAGGCATTTGCAAATACAAGATAATACTGTAGAAATCCATTCTTCCAGTATAAATATTTAGCAACAGATGCCTCATAGTTTTATGTTAACTACCTTTGAGTAATGTAAAATCCTAATTACATCCGTAGCATGACTATGTATTCCAAATGAGTCACCAGGTCTGGCGTTACAAGGTCCGTTTTGATTGTCTGCACTCATTACTATAATTGGCAACAACCTATTGTTACCTCAGATAGCAATTTTAGCAATAGATCGACTTTAGATACTTTCAAACTAGTACAAGGAAAAGTGGCTGTTTCTAAATGACATTTCCATTCCATAGAAGCCTTAAAAATGTATTACTTAAGATCCTGATTCTGCACACAGCTTTGAAGTGCTACAGCTGCTCATTATTTGACATCTCAGCGACGCTGGTGCTGACTGGGAAAAAAACACCTGTGATGTGTGCAATGTCTTGACCTTGACATATGTGTGCATAACAACATTTTAGTTTTAGAGTGACTGCTGAATTAGGATGTAAATAGTCATCTTACATCTGTCATTTACTTTTAAAGGTGAATGAAAAATCATTTTTAATTTCCTGTCAGCCATGATGTGTGGGGACTAAAATGGCGCACTTAGCTAAGCTGAGGCAGTACACTGCAAGCCGGCACCCTTGTTTCTTTACATAACATACTGTTAGGACGAGGTGGCATGTACACTCGCAAATCACTGTATATCAGTATTGAGATCCATTGACATCAGTGTGAAAACAAACAAACAATCACATACACACATATAATAAAGTCACTTGAAATTTTGCCATGATTGTAGAATTATTATATCTTGCATTCCACTGCCAAATAGTGTCAAATTGATTTTAAATAGCCTATTTTTGACAGATTGTTCTCTATTCAGTAAAAGAGTTTTCTATCAACGAGGGACAAAGCCCCATTTCTCCATTTTTAATGGTGCTTTTTACAAAGTGCCATTTAAAAGATTGGTACAAGGAAACTGTAGATTCACTGTAGACACACTGTAGGTCGGCTATTTCTCACTCCAAGTGGTGTGTCTGTGTGTCTATCATGTAAGATGGAGAAAAGAATTAATGTATGGGAAAGCGAATGAGAAGGAAAATGTCTATGTGAATAGTTAGGAAGTATGCTAGTGAAGTTGGAGTGAAGGCGGATATGAACTTTTGCGCAAACACTAATGTGAATAGTATGGAAGGATGACCATTAAGTAGGACAGAGTGAGAAAAGGGTAGGGTTGCCACCTTTTCTTCATAAAAATACCAGCCATACTGCTACCTCCATAGACTTAACATGGGGTCCGGCCAGGTGGTAACCCTAGAAAAGGGGGGGGGGGGGAGAGCCAAAGAGCTACATAAGATGTCAGCACTGTGGTATAAGGAGCACAGAACATGCTGAATATTTATAGGTAAGTTGTTTGTTTAAACATATTAGAACAAAGTATGCATTTTTTTTAGGGTTTAATCCCTCATTCATGTTGGATTCTTGTAGTTCACTTGCAGTCCGGGAAGGGCTGACAACTTCTGGCCCAGGGGTCAAGAGCACTTAAGTGGCCCATGTTGCAACTTCATCAGCCCACCCAATATAATCAAAGATATACACACATAGGCAAGAGACAGATGTGTTGACAGATAAGATAATTGGACAGAAAGATACTAAGTGCTATACACTGGTGCCTTTAGAAGTGGAAAGTAGTCCCATTAGGCCAGGTAAGAGAGCAGCCTGTGGGGGCACTTGCCCTTCCTGCCCCCCTTGCCAACCCTCCCTTGCTTCCAGTGCACCATAGTTCACTTTTTAGTGAATATAATCTATTATATACAATATTTAGGTGGTTTATGTTTATCGAGCAAATTTAATATGTTAAATTACTTGTCACATTCCCTTCTCAAAGCACATAATAGCGTTCGCTTGGCACGTCACTAATTTGAAGACGCAGTCGGTCCTGGGGACTTTCGTCTCAATCATAGGTTTGTCGTCTGAAACAGCTGATTATCCTTTCCTACACTGTTTTATATATATAGATGTGTAGCCACATAGTGTAAATCATTTATACAGTTCAACCAGGGCCGGTGGAAGGATTTTTTAAAACACAGGTGAAAGTGCTTTTTGGTGCCTCCCCCCCAATCCCATGATTCTCCCCATATCTATCCTCCCTCTCCCCATATCTCTTTCCCTCCTCCATCTCTGTTCTCCCCCCCTCATCTGTTTTCTCCCCTCTTCTGTTCTCTCCCTCTCCCCCATCTGTTCTTGACCCCTCCTCCCCCCTATCTCTGTTCTCTTCCCCTCCTACCCCCATCTCTGTTCTCTTCCCCTACTAAGCCCATCTCTGTTCTCTTCCCCTCCTAACCCCATCTCTGTTCTCTTCCCCTCATAACCCCATCTCTGTTCTCTTCCGCTCCTACCCCCATCTCTGTTCTCTCCCCCATCTCTATTCTCTCCTCCTCCTACCATCATCTCTGTTCCCTCCCCCTCTTCCTCTCCCCCATTGGAAATCCGATGCCCTGCATTATCTCTTAACACGGGGAGTGCGAGCAGTTCTTACTGAGCTCTGTCACACAGAGCTCATGCTGCTCGGCTCCCCGAAGCAGACACCACTCTGCTTCAAGTGGAGGGGGAGGACCTCGCACCCGGTGAGATCCACCCCCTCCCAGGCTGCTCCACAGCGGCCGTGTAGAGGGCTGGTGAGGGGAGATCATCTCCCAGTGCCTCTACCGCCATTTTTTTTTCTTCCCCAGGGCTGGCGCCCCTGCTGCGGTGCCGCCTGAGCAACTGTATGGTGGTGCCGGCCCTGAGTTAAACTACTTTATACTGAATAGTCAAGCATGTGTGCCTCAGCCAATTCCACCTGTCTCTCTTGCCTAGCTATGGCCTACTTTTACTATTATTATTTTACATTAATATTATTATTTCAAAAGCAACAATTCCAATTAAATAAATTAGGACTTAAAAAAACAACTGTTATTTGACGTTATCTACTTGTGTTGTTATTCAGGTAAATCCAAACCTCCCACACCTCCCACAGTTGATGTTCCCCTTTTATTTCCAGAGTGTTATATCACACTACATGGTTAAACCTTGCCTCTTGCGTGGTTATTCATTGTTGTACGTTATGCACATGTATTTAGCTCCATGACCCTTTTTGCTATGTCCATAGTTGAATTCTCCAGCAATTCAAAATGCCCATAATGCCGCTATTATCTCCGAATTGTATTTGGCGTGTTCGCCACATATTGAGTACCAGTAATTCTATGATTTTTCTGGTGAAAATGTTCCTGTCCAAAAGGTTCCTATTTCTCTGGTCACGAACAGTCAGTTCGGAGGCAAATTCCTCTATATTGTGTGTATTTCAGGGGATTGGTTCAATTTTGGCCATTATGCCCGATCTGGAACAAACACTCGATATTATGTAGACCCTTAAAAATACTTGGTATAAAGTTTTTGGTGTTTTATCTGATGTTATAATAAATAGTTATTCATCCCCTGCCTGAAAGGTCACTTTTACATTTGGGTATAAGTCATTTTTCTATGGCCATGAAATGTATATTTGCAAGGAACTGGAAAAATTAGGATGAAATCATTTGGACAGTTGTACAAAGTCAAATACAACATCAATGCCTAAGAAAGGTTTTATATTCCCAATCAAAAATTAGACATATTTTTTAGCATATGGAAATTATGGATTCAGAATAACATACACTGTCCGAGTGACTATAAGTTGTCAGCTCCCACTCTAGTTTTGAATATTCCGCCATTCATTCCTATGGGAGCAATTTCGCCACAAAAACGATGATATTTCGTGAACCATTCGGCGAAACGTTCCACAAAGTAATACCACACCAATCAGGAACAATCCGCACGTTTCGGTATATTAATGTCTATGTAGTGTAAAAACTGTGGGAGGAGTTAGGGTGGTAAATTTGGCTATAATAAGAATATATATGTGAGATAATATTAAGTGGTCTTGCTATGCAAGAACACTTAATTAATGATTGGTCAGCTATTTTAAAGATTGTACGTTTTACTTTTACTACAATGATCCCTGAATTTGATCTGTGTGAGTGCAAAATGTGTGTTTTTATATGAATAAAATACCGTATTTGCTCGATTATAAGACAACCCTGATTATAAGACGACCCCCCAAACTTTGGATATTCCTTTAGGAAAAAAACTAAAAGCCTGAATATAAGACTACCCTATAGGAAAAAAGTTGTATATATTCACATGTAAATTGCTTTTTTAATAAAAAAAAATTATATCAAAAAATGCATTTCTTGTTTTTATTTCCTTTTATGTGCCAATGCTGCCTCTCTCTTTCCTTTGCCCCCAGCTTTGTCTCTCTCCCCCTCCCTTTGACTCCCCCCTCGCCTCTGTCTCTTCCCCCTTGTTTCTCTCTGCCCCCTCCCCTTGTTGCTCTGTCCCCCTCTCCCTCTGTCTCTTCCCCCCTCCCCTTGTTGCTCTGTCTCTTCCCTCCTCCCCTTGTTGCTCTGTCTCTTCCCCCTCCCTCGCCTTGTTGCTCTGTCTCTTCCCCCTCCCTCCCCTTGTTGCTCTGTCTCTTCCCCCTCCCTCCCCTTGTTGCTCTGTCTCTTCCCCCTCCCTCCCCCTGTCTCTCTGCCCCCCATCCCTCCCCGTCTCTCTGACACCCATCCCTCCCCCTGTCTCCCTTCCCCCTCCCTCCCCCTGTCTCCCTGCCCCCTCCCTCCCCGTTAGCTATAACTAGATCCCTGGTGGCTAGTGGGGGCAGCCGGGGGATGCTACCCGACACGGCAGTCTATTATGACGGACAGCCGTTCCGTCATAATAGACGGAAGTGTCGGGCAGCATGGAGGATGTCTGCACGTATCGTGCAGACATCCCCCAGCTGCCCGATTCTCCCTGGTGGCTAGCGGGGCAGCGGAGGATGTCTGCGCGATGAGCGCAGACCTCCCCTGCTGCCGCCCGGCACGACTGCCGGGACTTCTGTGACGAAGCCGGAAGTACCAGGCTTCATCATAGAAGTCCCGGCGGACGTGCCGGGCGGCAGCAGGAGAGTCTGCGCTCATCGCACAGACATCCCCTGCTGTTAGAGACGGGGATCCAGGTCCCTTGCAGCTCTGCTGGGGACCTGGATCGCTGTCTTATAATCTGACCTCAATTTGAGGTCAGATTATAAAACGACCTCGATTATAAGGCGAGGGGGAATTTTCAGAAAAAAAATTTCAGAAAAAAACCTTGTCTTATAATCGAGCAAATACGGTAATAAAAATAAAAGAGAACATTTAAAACATGATTACACATCAGAGGTTTCTTTCTTTTTGGCAGGCTGGTTCCACTTAAAATATATATTCTCTTATGTTCTGCATTTTCTTTGCAATTTTGCTGAAACAATGCATAGATTTTTATCAGATTTTGCATTTTCTTCATTCACACTATGAGCACTGTTTAGATCGACAGAGTCCCTTTAATCCTTTATGGGAAGGATGGGTGACAAAAAGTCATCCAGTCAGTCACTGTCGAAATATATCCTGATTTCTCTAACAACTCAGACTATAGTCCAACAGTGTTTGGTTTATTAGGAAATTACATGGAAAGAGAAAGCTGTAGAGGAATGCGGCTTTGTAATATTTTCTTTCGTACTGGCAACCACAACAGTCTACTTTACCTCATGTCATGTGAGCCTTTAAAAGAGGAATAATCACTTTCTTGAAAGGCTTCATCAAGATGGATTCCGAAGAGATGACATAAAAAAAAAATCTTCCTGTTCTGCACTTTTTCCCCCCCTGACTTGCTTTGTGTCTGTTTGATCCTATTAACTCCATCTTTGCCTCAGGCTGAAAAGAATGGGGTCAATGAAATCAGACCTTCGAAAAGGGCTTTTCAGGCATTTTCCCTCCTCCACCAGATGTAGGGTTTTCATGAGAAGTGTATTCTTAAATATTTTACACAGCATTTCCTAAGTGTTGTCCAACTTTTTAAGGTGGGGGGGCCACCAGCCTTGCCAAATCTTAGGCTGGATGTGGGTATTTTAGGAGTATGACAACAGAGCATATGGACTTTTCAGACAGGATGGGGGCCACACAAACGCCCTTGAGGATCACGTCAGTCCCACAGTAATGTGTTGATAAACATAGTTTATTGCAATTGCTTACAAATTATGGGTATCAGAGTCATTTTTTAAAAACAAATCCACACTCATTCTGTTCATTAACAGAAATGTACAAAGAACAAGAGGTCACCCCCTCAGACTGGAAGAGCAAAGATTTCATGGGCAGCAAAGGAAGGGATTCTTTACGGTAAGGACAATAAAGTTATGGAACTCCCTGCCAGGAGAGGTAGTGCTATCAAAAACAATAGATGCATTTAAAAAAAGGTCTGGATGTTTTTTTTTTGTTTTTTTAGAAAAGCAGAACATACAGGGCTATTAATAATAGAATAAGCATGAATAATATAGCTTATTGATCCAAGGAGAAATCTGATTGCCCTTTGGAGTCAAGAAGAAAATTTTTTCCCCTAGGAGGCAAAATTCGAAATAGCTTTCTTAGGGGTTTTTGCCTTCTTTTGGATCAAAAGCTGGAATGATAGGTAGAAGGGTTGAACTTGATGCACTTGTGTCTTTTTTCAACCTAAATTACTACCGTATTTGCTCGATTATAAGACGAGGTTTTTTTCAGAAAAACATTTCTGAAAACTACCCCTCGTCTTATAATCGAGGTCGTCTTATAATCTGACCTCAAATTGAGGTCAGATTATAAGACAGGGATCCAGGACCCCAGCAGAGCTGCAGGGGACCTGGATCTCCCTCTCTAACAGCAGGAGATGTCTGCGCGATGAGCGCAGACTCCCCCTGCTGCCGCCCGGCACGACCGCCGGGACTTCTATGAAGAAGCCGGTTACTTCCGGCTTCGTCATAGAAGTCCCGGCGGTCGTGCCAGGCGGCAGCAGGGGAGGTCTGCGCTCATCGTGCAGACATCCTCCGCTGCCCCGATAGCCAACAGGGAGAATCGGGCAACTGGGGGATGTCTGTACGAGAGAGACAAAGCTGGGGGCAAGGGAAAGAGGGAGGGGGAAGAGACAGAGCAACAAGGGGAGGGGGGAAGAGACAGAAGGAGGGGGGAGTCAAAGGGAGGGGGAGAGAGACAAAGCTGGGGGCAAAGGAAAGAGAGAGGCAGCATTGGCACATAAAAGGAAATGAAAACAAGAAATGCATTTTTTTATATAATTTTTTTATTAAAAAAGCAATTTACATGTGAATATATACAAGTTGAACTTTTTTCCTAGTAGTCTTATATTCAGGCTTTTAGTTTTTTTCCTAAAGGAATATCCAAAGTTTGGGGGGTCGTCTTATAATCGAGCAAATATGGTATGTTACATACACCAGAAAGCTAAAATTCTTTTCCCCCATAGAAATTACATTCACAGTGCTACCACAAGGATCACCTTTTGCCTCTGTGTATCCATGGACTCCTTGAAGCATCTGTACGCCGTACAAGACTGCCTTTAATCTCTTGACAGTGGATGGGGCTTTTGTGATCTTGGTCCTGATCACACACACCTGTGACACTTTACCCAATCATAACTTATGTTGCGAGTACTTATTGTACTTCCCCAAGCAAAAAGACAGTAATCAACCTCATGCTGATGTGTCTCATTAAGGATGAAACAGCTGTCCATGAGTGGTTATCTGGCTCTGTCTTGAAATGTGTTTAAAAGCTGTATTTACAATGTACATATGCCCCAAGGGGTCTATATATAAAATGAATATAAAGACAAAAGGTGATCATTGACCATATTTGCTTATACATACCCATAATCCCTTGCAGTTGTGATAGCACTGTGGATGTATACTCCCAATATACACTAGATAGTACTAATAATCCCTCTCCTATCCACTGAACTTCACACGGAAGGATTTTCTCATCACCTTTACGCCACCACAACATATGTTGCATGTCTTTACAAATTAGACAATAAGTTATTTTAATTGCAATTCTTTATTATGTAAAGCATATTGGCACCTTTTAGGTTTTTTTTTTAATATAAAGAGGCAACATGCTCGACAGCAATGTAAACATTGTCGATATATTTAAATGTGGCTAGTCTAGCCGTTAACTCTTACAGGACGCATGTCCAAATCAAAAGACATGCCAACAGTGCAAACGGTTTTTAATGGAGAGGTGTTTAACATGTGTATTGTGAGTGTACAGCTGTATGCTCAATATCTCTAAAACTTTAAAGTGGGTGGAGTTAAAGTATTTATTTATGCATGTAAAAACTTTGCATGTTTTGGTATGCAAAAGAGGGATAAATAAACCCAGCCTTTGTCAGATGATGAAAAATTAAATAATTGAGGAGTTGCCTATTAAGAGTTGGAAGGGGAGGGGTTGTACAAGTATTTCTGGATCTTCTTGCTGTTGTCACATGGCTTACCTCTAGCACACAGGCTTATTGTTGGTGGCTTTTGATACCCTTTCCTTTCAAGAAATTTCACTCCTACAGGAAAGGTCAACCAACTGTTCAAGAGTATAGACAACCATGAACACATGGGACATACAAATGAGTGACAGCAGGCTCCATATATAAACCCTACATGTTAGAATTTACCAAGCGGGCTATACAAAATGACTGGAGTCAAAGGAGAAGAGCTGCCTGTAAATCTGCATGGAAGTTTACCATACCTGGAAAAGCCTTTTAAACCTTGAATTCACCCCAAAATGTAAGAGCAGCATGAGGAATAATGCACTCCTATGATTTCAGCAAACCTGGATCAAACCTTCTACTAGTGGAAAACATACATTTCACTTATTTGAAATGACCAATCACCTCTGAAATAATTGCATAATGTATCCTAATTCATAGTAAAAAACAAACAAAAAAAACATGATACAGAAAGGCTAATCCCCATACCCTTGCTGCTGTTTGCATGAAAGACTGTTTCTACTGATAGCCTTAGAAAGAAAAAATGTTTGCACCCCCCCCTCCCTATATCTCCATCTCACTCCTTTGTATATCATGCCAATGAGGTTTAAATGCACCCCAGGATATACCCCATCGCCCGCATTGTACACCCAGGACGTACGTCTGCCCCCCAGGACATGTCCCCTCACCCACATTGAACACCCATGACTTGCCCCATCACCCACTTTGCACATCCTGGATTTTCCCCAGAACATGGCCCATCATCCACATTGCACACCCAGGATTTACCCCAGCACCTCAGCCAATGCAGCCCTGAAGTACGTAATTTTGCTAAAATGTGCTCAACAGAAGAGTGCTGGCAAGGGGGGCAGGGAGGCTAACCTAACTTATTGGGCTGGAATTTACCAAGTTTCAAAATACCCCAGCACCTACCTTCTATACAATTGTCTTGTCTGTCTATCAATCTCTGTACCTTATCTGTCAACACATCTGTCTTGCCTGTCTATTTGTGTCTATCACTGACGTTTACAAGTGGGCTGATGAAGTTGCAGCGTGGGCAACTTAAGGCTTTATTCATGAAAGGGGTAGTGTAAAAGTAAGGCTAAAATAACCTTGCAATTCCCTCTCACGAATAAAGCGTTTGTTTTTGCCCATCGGGCCAAAAGGTCCCATCCCAGCTAGACTAGACCAGTTATATGGTCACTTTATTGTACATGTGCACATAATTTTACATTCATATGTTTACTTTTCACATGCTCCATTAGTTAATTGATAAGGATAGTGCTGCCAAACAGGACATTTCTATATAAATGGCTGCACAGAGAAGAGCTGGGCAGTAAGGCAGATTGTGATCTTCTTCACGGACCACTGCAAAATAAAAAGAAAGTTGACTACACCTTTAAATATACCTTAAGTGGCTTACTGCATGGTTATTCATTGTCTGAAGCTGTCAGGATTGATCATCTCAGAGAGATGGAATACAGGAGAACAAATCATTTAATAGGCAATACTATGCCACAAAGAGCTTTTCAATTATTATTTATTTTTGGGAGTTTATTTACTAAACAATAGTTTCAGTGGCTTCAAAACCAAGTTACAAAATCCAGGCCAAAATAAACAAAGTTACAAAAACTTCTACATGGCATTTTGACCTTACAGGGACTGTCTGTTGCCCAAAAATGCATCTTCTAAATGTTAATGCATATTATTGTGCTTTCAAAGTATTTTCAAAATTCATGTTTTACATTGCTTAAAATATATAAAAAATCATACAGTTAAATGTTGTTTATTTATTTTTTTTAGCTGCAGGGACCAATAATGCCATTCAAATGAATGGAATTTCCTGTCTCTCTAGTTATGTCATAAGAATATGTGTGGCACTGTAAAGAGATCCTTTTGTGTACTAGAGCATGCTTATTACATTCCACACAAGGTATTCTATTCCAGCAGCACAAGAAGTGACTTAATTAAACAAAACGTTTGAGTTAGAGTAATCACGGGCAGGGCCGGACTGGGAACAAAAACCAGCCCTGGAAAAAAATTGTATACCAGCCCCATCGCATAACATTTTTAAACCAGCCCCATAGAATAATATAATTTTTTTGTTCATAGAAGGGAAAATCATGCATTTTAAAAAGCACATATGAACAGTGTATTATTTATAGATAAGACTGATATATAAGCCTGCCTAGTGCAATATATATACCTCCAGTATGTACACAGAGTTATATGAATTGCCCTGTGCAGAGTTATATATCAGGGCGGTGTGTGAGACATATCCTGTAGCATGTCTCTCGCATATCTGTAGCCTGTCTCTCTCTGTCCTTTCTGTGGATTCTCTCTCTCTCTGTGTCCTTTCTGTGGCGTCTCTCTCTCTGTCCTTTCTGTGGCGTCTCTCTCTCTGTCCTTTCTGTGGCGTCTCTCTCTCTGTCCTTTCTGTGGCGTCTCTCTCTCTGTCCTTTCTGTGGCGTCTCTCTCTCTGTCCTTTCTGTGGCGTCTCTCTCTCTGTCCTTTCTGTGGCGTCTCTCTCTCTGTCCTTTCTGTGGCGTCTCTCTCTCTGTCCTTTCTGTGGCGTCTCTCTCTCTGTCCTTTCTGTGGCGTCTCTCTCTGTCCTTTCTGTGGCGTCTCTCTCTCTGTCCTTTCTGTGGCGTCTCTCTCTGTCCTTTCTGTGGGGTCTCTCTCTCTGTCCTTTCTGTGGGGTCTCTCTCTCTGTCCTTTCTGTGGGGTCTCTCTCTCTGTCTTTTCTGTGGGGTCTCTCTCTCTGTCTTTTCTGTGGGGTCTCTCTCTCTGTCCTTTCTGTGGGGTCTCTCTCTCTGTCCTTTCTGTGGGGTCTCTCTCTCTGTCCTTTCTGTGGGGTCTCTCTCTCTGTCCTTTCTGTGGCGTCTCTCTCTCTGTCCTTTCTGTGGGGTCTCTCTCTCTGTCCTTTCTGTGGGGTCTCTCTCTCTGTCCTTTCTGTGGGGTCTCTCTGTCCATTCTGTGGCATTTCTCTCTGTCCTTTCTGTGGCTTTTCTCTCTGTCCTTTCTGTGGCTTCTCTCTCTGTCTGTCCTTTCTGTGGCGTCTCTCTCTCTGTCCTTTCTGTGGCGTCTCTCTCTCTGTCCTTTCTGTGGCGTCTCTCTCTCTGTCCTTTCTGTGGCCTCTCTCTCTCTGTCCTTTCTGTGGCGTCTCTCTCTCTGTCCTTTCTGTGGCCTCTCTCTCTCTCTCTGTCCTTTCTGTGGCCTCTCTCTCGCTCTGTCCTTTCTGTGGCATCTCTCTCTCTCTCTGTCCTTTCTGTGGTGTCTCTCTTCCCCCCCCTTCCCCCTGTAGTGTCTTTCACCCCCTCCCCTTCCCCCTGTAGTGTCTTTCACCCCCTCCCCTTCCCCCAGTAGTGTTTTTCACCCCCATCCCCTACCCCCTGTAGTGTCTTTCACCCCCTCCCCTACCCCCTGTAGTGTCTTTCACCCCCCTCCCACCTGTAGTGTCTTTCACCCCCCTCCCCCCTTTAGTGTCTTTCACCCCCCTCCCCCCTTTAGTGTCTTTCACCCCCCTCCCCCCTTTAGTGTCTTTCACCCCCCTCCCCTTCCCCTGTAGTGCCTATGACTCACTCACCTTGCTTCCTCTGCTCCCCATCCCGCCGCCGGAACTGCTGCTGGAACATCCGGCGGCAGCAGGCGAACTTCTTAAAGCGGCGGGGGCCGCCGAATTGCTTAAAGTGGCCCAACGCCTGCTGCCACCAGTTTTTGCAGCAGCCAAACTCTTAAAGTGGCGGCCATCGCCGAATCATTTTAACTGGCCAAGGCGGCCCCAGGGATTTTTCCCTGTATCCCGGTGGGCCAGTCCGGCCCTGATCACTGGGGGAGGGCTTGAGTCAAATTTTTACATTTGATTTATGCAGAATACCTGCATTAAATCACACTGGAAAAAGCCTGTGCACTATACAAGCAGTAATCTTCATATTATAGTGAGTTTGGAGACTAGACTGTCCCCTTGTCTATTTTGGTCTAAATTCTTATATATATATGCAAATCAATTCTTGATAGAGCATTAGTTAGTTTTTAAAAACATGATTATGTATTAATTATATTTATCAGACTTCTGGACATGGATTTCATTCAATACAATAATAGACCCAGCTTGTTCACAACAACAGCCACTCTAGCTGCTGTGGGGTACAACTCCCATAATGCTCAGCCAGATTTAAAGGATTAGTCCCCATCCCCCGAGAATCATCATTTTCTTCAGTGCCTCGTTCAATGCTGAACTGTATGAGCCAACAGCATGACATCCTGTCAGACAGGCTTAAATGCAGACGTCAGCAAAACCTTAGCCATAGAACCTAACAATATCCAAAGAGAACCTTCCAGTAATGCTAATTTCTAATCGGATAATAAAAATCTGATTTTGATTAACCATTAAAACACAGCGTTGCTGCCTCTTCCATTAACTGACTGAACATTGTAGTACTCCGCAACAGCAGGAATGCTTTCTGCCTTTGATGTTTGATCACAGGCATTAATACTTAGTGATCACAAACATTCCTGAAATATTGCCCATATGGTGAGCTAGCAGAGCAAGTAGGGTGGATCACAAGCGAACAGATGAGAGAGGTACCGTGTTCATACTGATGGATCAGCTGCTTCTCCTCTCCCTGCCTTTTACTCCACATGCCCCAGTGTGTGTATTTAATTTGCTGGTAGTAAGGTGGGCTGGACCAGAGGAGGGGTTTAACCGGATTGATGGTTCCCCTGTGAGTTTGACACCAGTGTAGAGCCCTCCTCCCCTCTGTCGCTCTCCTTCACAATCTTTAGGAATGTATTAATAACATTTCCACTGTAAGATCCTCTCTCAGAGAGAGCTAGAGGGGTATTGCTCCGTGTGAGGGGCTGCCAAAAAGAAAAAAAAAATCCCATAACCAAACTGTTTGGAACATTCTGCAGCCTGAGAGCTCCTCTATCTGGGGGGCTGGGATTACAGTCTTTTGGGGTGGAAGGTTTCTTAACACTAAAAAAAAAAAGAAGAGAGAAGCTGTTCTTCAAGATTTGCAGCTCTGCCTTGTGATCTGGAGTGAAGAGATCTCCCAGGGAAAACAAAACTACTTCATCGGAATCTGGAACAAGCGGCGAGGAGTATACAGTGGGAATCCAAAAGGATCAATTGGATCCCTATCTTCTTTCAGCAATTGAAATACATGTAAGATAGTTTTTTTTTCTGTGTTCTAATATATAGGTGTATCTGGAAAGCCTATTTTGTCTTTAGTTATTTATTTAAATGTGTGGCGTGTATATTTTATTTATACTTATTAATCGTTTTCCACAAACATAGGTCCAGATAATATCAGTGAGTTTTGTGGTCCAGGACTTTTGGATGCTTATATATAAGCTATAAGCCTTGCATCCGCGCCAGTGGACTATGGTTCCCACGATGCTCAGCCGTCACACTCGTCAGCATCGTGGGAACTGTAATCCACGAAACAGTGAAAGGTTAGACCCAGCCTGTTGGTTAATCGGATCAGATTGAACACTTTAGATACCAGATGAGTGTTATTCCAACGGTTGGTGATGAAATGGTTAATCACCAAGTGATGTTTGCGCTGAGAATGTAGGATACATGTTTTAGTTTGTGGTGTGAATGAAATAATAGAACATCGTTAGTTTGATACAGCTGTACAGTCTCTCTGGCAATTCAGAGGTTAATGCGAGTCTAATTTAAAGTCTAGGGAATGCTCCAGTGTTGAGTTTGTCCCAAGAGACTGAGCTAGATATGAAAACACACACAATACACGCAAGGAGAGGATCACAAGAAGCAACTGGCATTTAAAAGTGTGTAAAGGGCAAGGAAAGAAGTATAATGGAAAGAAAAGCTGGGGAGGAAAAGAGAAGAAATGAATGGAATTCCCTGAAGGAATAAGAGGGACTGATGAGGGGATTATGATGAGAACATGTATTAACCCACACTAGTTTATGTGCACTACATCCCGTATAAAAGACTATGAATGATGGGAGCTGCAGTCCCCATCTGCTAGTGTGGGTGCTTATGACAACTGAAGATTTCTTTATATTGGCATACTTAAAAACTTTCATGTCTTGGTGGGAGCACAGACCACAGGTGATGTCATGATGTTAAAATGATGTCATAATGGGACCATGCTGACTGTGTATGGCTGTTGGAAGGAGGGCATACCTATGATGTGACATCATGCTACTGCATGTACCATGGGCAAAATGTGACATGCGTTAGACATGTATGACGCCTGTTACATTGTAAAACAGGCACTGCACATGCTCAGTTTGAAGATAATTGGACAATTTAAAAATTCTGGCCATTGTTGTATGCACAAAAGACCTATACCTGTGCTTGTGTTTGCACTATAAGGTGAATTCTTTTTCCAGTGCGGATTTCTTGCAGGAAATTTGGAAAATAAGAGGCATAAGTTTCCAAGTTTTTTTTATGATGAACGAAAGACACATTTTACACTCATATCTTGTTGGTAAAAATAGAGAAGTCCAACCTTTAGGTCACACAAGCCTTTACCTGAGTGTAGTGGTATCAGCCTGAGCCTATCCTCAATAAACTGATTTGTAAAATTCTTATTATTTTCGAGGTCTAGAGTTCATCTTACAAACAAATCCAGTGGCTATTTAATTGACATGTATTGAACAAAATCTCAGTTATTGTAGTCCAACTTCACATTTGTTAATTGGTGTACTGGCTCCTAAATACCGGTAATAAGAATCATTCATGTCCCTAAATTATACCAAGGGGTGTCAGTATGCCATATAAAACTTGGCACTATGCAAGTAACGCATTGTTGGGTAGTAGCAGTAAAGTGTACTAAACATAATATTGACAAACGATGTAAATTAAAACTCCATTTTGGTTTTCCCAGGAAAGTTGACATCACCTCAGTGAATGTAAAAAATGACCTTCACCAGTTCTCCTGACGACACTTTTTTACTCCGTTTGTGTCTTTGGTTACGTGGTATACTGATGAATCCTTTCCAACAAAGCAAGTCCTTTCAGGGTCTGTGTGTTGTAAAGAATTCTTTACAAACTGGCTGTATGGGAATTCTGTCAGTGATGAATATGCCAAGATCACTGTTCATTTGTGTCTGTAAATTAAATTTACTGATTGAACAGGCCGTTCAGAATTTCCTTTTTAGTAAAGAGTTGCCGACATGAATTTAAATACTGCAATGATTGACAGAGGTTTTTTTTTTTTTTATATGAGGTGAAGGATTTCTGTACTTTGAAGTTTATTCCTATTTTAACCATTCAGTCACATTAGATTAGGCCCCAATTGCAATTTCATTCGTTTTTTTGACCAATAATTTTATTCCCTCCCTCTGTTCTCAGGGATTCTTCAATAAAAAGGCGAGTATATTGACTGGAAACTTTGGAAGAATTACCTGAAACCTCGTTTGGGATTACGTTCCGTTGGTTGGATTGCACATCAGATCTTCTATTGAACACACAAATCATTCTTAACTCTACTTAACATTTTGATGACGGTTTCCTTGTGGAAAGGGTATCATGGCATCAAGTTTGACATGTACCGGTGTTGTTTGGGCCCTTCTGTCTTTTCTGTGTGCTGCAGTGTCCTGTGTTGGGTTTTTCATGCCTTACTGGTTGCTAGGCTCCCAGCTGGATAAGCCTGTTTCATTTGGCACTTTCCGTCGGTGTTCATACCCTGTCAGAGATGAAACCCACCAGACCACCGTCATGGTGGAACAGTGTGGTCGATACGCCTCATTCCAGGCAATTCCAAGTCCGGAGTGGCGCATATGCACAGTAGTCACTGGTCTTGGATGTGGTCTTCTTCTCTTGGTATCACTCACCGCTATCATGGGATGTTGTGTGTCGGAGCTAATATCTAGGACAGTTGGAAGAGTGGCTGGCGGAATCCAGTTTCTTGGAGGTAAGCAGATAAATGTCAATATAGCGGATTTTTTCTGTCTTTTGTTGACCCTTCTTCATTGAAACATCACCTTATAAGCTTAAATCTTATATTATTGGATCCTCAAAACACTCGTTTATGTTAGAAAGAAAATTTGTTTCAGATAACTTCCAGGCAATTTTTATGATTTAAAGTCTTCAATAAATATCACTAAAAGAAGATGATGTTCTTTGAATCACAATAATAGCATTCTTGCAATGTCAATAACTATGAGTAATACTGTTGACTGAAACCAGTCAGATGTTATTGTTGTTCCTGAGGTGGTCACCCTGTATCTGCCACATTTCTCTGTAATAAGGATTTTGATAGCTCTATTGTTTTTATCCTGGCTATTTGGTTCAAGTAACATTTTGCAGTATGTACAGCTGTTTCCTATGAATTCCTAAAGTGCCAGCTGTTAGAGGACCACTGGTTGTATACTTCCAATCTAGAACATATACACTGCCTATATGAACCCACCATAATCGTAGGCACATGCTGAGTGCCATCTCAGAGTGCCATAGGTTCGCCATCACTGCTCTAGTGGATAAGAATGCACAGTTCCCAGGGAGGACAGATATTGAAAATATGATGAAGAACTGAATCATGATTTTATAAAGACTGATTTTGTAGATGTTGTTGGAACTGGTATTTTCCTTCTGTGATGCTCACAGTGCAGTGTCTTCCGTTACATTACTGAGATTAGATAAGAGAAGTGGGTTTTTGTTTAATGTAGCTTGGCCAGAAATGGGATTTTTAATTTTTGTTTTTGTTTTTGGGACAGTGCAAGCAGAGTGTGATAACAATCGTCCTTGGCTGTTTCTATTCATATCTGGAACCAAAGCGGTGATCTAAGGGAAAAAAACAGCTGGATAACCTGTGAATACTTTTCTTTTGCAGGTTGATCGTTTGCATTGAAAGAGAAAAAAAAACCCATAACCTTTGACATTAATCAGTTGAACATATGAAATCCATATGCAGTAGTAATATTCTTTAAACCATTCTTGAGATATTTCTAGTAAGACAATTTTGTATCGGTCTCTTTTGTGTAGAACATGGTGTCTTCCCACAAGTACCTAACCTCCTCTTCCTGATTGGTTGGTCAAATATAGATGCACAAGTGAAATGTATAATGGCCCTAGGTGGAGGATAATTAACTGACCGGCAGCCATGATGCTTCTCTGCCAACAGTATCACTGCTACTGCAGAGATAGACCCTCTTTTTTTGAATGTCACCAACTGAGGAGACCTTAACGAGGCCCTATCTATTGGTGACATTCAAAAACAATAATCTTTTTCTGCACTAATGGAGAGCATGTGAGACCTGACAGATCATGATCAGACAGCGGGAGCCAGCATCCTGTAGAGCGCTGCCTCCGCAGACCGCAAGTATATGTAAAAGCATTTCATTTTTGCTTTTACTAGTGAAACAAAAGTTAAAAGAAAACGAAAGTGTACCTGTCCTGTAATAAATAAATAAATGCGTAAACAGATTTCAATAGATATGCTATGTATACAAAGTTATTGGGCTAAGTTCCTGAGCTCTGTTACCTGAGGTAATAGAACTCAGATCATTGAATAGTGCCCATTTAGTTGATTTTAAACATAGAATGTGTCAGCAGACAGGTCTGCCACCAGGAATTTCAGGACCCCTTACTGAACAAATTTTCTGGGCGTCCTACACCCCCCACCCCAAATTATTTCCCACTCGCCCCACCTACCCTCACAAGCATGTTATACCGGTCTAATGTAATATGGAGGGTGGTTGGGAGCAGTTGGTCAATATGCCAGTAATATTTTAACACTCAATATGCCAGTAATATTTTGCCACTCAATAAGTCAGTATTTTTCCCTCAATATGCCATTCTTTTGCCATTTAACATGCCACTATTTTGCCATTCAATATGCCAGTATTTTGCCCCTCAATATGCTAGTATTTTGCCATTTAATATGCCAGGATTGTTCACCTCAATATGCCATTATTTTCCCATTTAATATTCCAGAATGTTTCCCCTCAATATGCCATTTAATATGCCAGTATTTTGCCCCTCAATATGCCATTTAATATGCCAGTATTTTGCCCCTAAATATGCCATTCTTTTGCCAATTAATATGCCAGTATTTGGCCCCTCAATATGCCAGGATTTAGCTATTTAATATGCCAGGATTTAGCCACTCAAAATGCCAGGATAATGCCAATTAATATGCCAGGATGTAGCCATTTAATATGCCAGGATTTAGCCATTTAATATGTCAGGATAATGACATTTAATATGCCAGGATAATGCCAATTAATATGCCAGGATTTAGCCGTTTAATATGCCAGGATTTTGCCATTTAATATGCCAGGATAATGCCATTTAATATGCCAGTATAATGTCAATTAATATGCCAGGATTTAGCCATTTAATATGCCAGGATAATGCCAATTAATATGCCAGGATTATGCCTCTCAATATGCCAGGATTATGCCTCTCAATATGCCAGGATTTTGCCCCTCAGTATGCTCGTTATCTACCACCCTCCTCCCCCCTTCCCCAGTACTTACCTCCTTGCTGCTGTCTCTCGGTGCTCTGCGGCTGTGAGGGAAGCATAGTGCGCTCCCCTCCAGCCGCTCGACTTCAATAAAGTTTGTTAAAAAAAAAAAAAAAAGATGCGACGGGAGTTACTTAGGTCGCTTTTTTTTTTTAACAAACTCTATTGAAGCCGTGCGGCTGGAGGGTAACGCACAACGCTTCCCTCAAAGCCGCGGACCGGCTTTAGAGAGGGTGAATTTTTTTTTTTTTCCTGGCGTGACCTGGGCCCCCTGGACTTGCCGGGCCCGGGAAGCCAGTATCGTCCCTCACCTCCTCATGGCGGGCCAGTCAGCAGATAAGAACCACTCGGTCCACCTAGTCTGCCTCAACAGCAAATCTGTATATGAAGTGCATACATATACCTGAACTTGTCATCCACATGTTTTATCATTCACAGGCTCGCTTGTTTATTTGTCACTGTTGCAAAAATGTGCAAATTTATAGGAGATTTAAAGGTGTGACCAGAATTCCTAAAGCACAATGTACACACTCTTACCACTTGTCCCTAGCAGAGAAAGAAAATAAATATTACAAACATGTATGTACAAATTATTTCTGAATACAATAACTTATATGCCAAGTACAGCTGTGCTAGTGTAGAGTAACTGACATTATTATCATGAATAAGTCGTTGTTTTATTAAAAAGGATATTTTATCAGCCTTTATTGATAAATATAATGAGGCCTAGGTTGAGGGCTAAAACTAAATATTGAAACTTGGTTTCAATGCAGGAGTCCAGGATCCTTGGACAAATACTCAACTCGGGACATCCTTATGAATCTGAGTCACTTGGCAACAATTTTCTTCCAGATATATCATTCACTTTGTAATCAGACCTCCAAAGCAATTTACAAAGTGAAGATACAGGTCCCTTGTAGAGCTGTGGGAAATCTGGACCTAAGATGGGAGAGCTGAAGTTTGATATTTATTTTCTATTAAATATGCAAAGCCATATTTACTTATAAAATGCTTTTTATTCATATTTGAGCACCCTTTGTTTGGGCTTTTTTATTATTAAGTTTTAAAGTTTGGGTGGGGAAAGGTAAACTCCAGCATATTTGATAGTAATGCTTTTTCTCCTTTTATAAGGAAAATCACTATTTTTCTTTCACATTCTAGTTTTCATACACAATTGCAATCCTGTGGTATATATTCATACAAATAAGCCAGTATTGCACATCTGTAATAAGAGCTTAGAGGGTATGTAGCTTAATTTTAAAACCTGTGTCTTTAAGGCAGTTTTATACCCGTACTCATAATAATACTAACAAACTGTTTAACCAGGGATGGTACCTTCAGGTATTCTCTGCTGTTTTTCTGGGGATGTTACTTTTGCCAACATCCAGGGGATTTTACTATTAACCAATCAAATGGTCCTCATTTTATGTATCTCAGAAAGAGGAAGGACACACTGCCAGGAAGAGAACCTGACAACTTGAGGATTCAACACATTCTCTAGATGGTGCATTAGCCTCTGAGTTATCTCACGACCAATATAACTTCCCAACTGTCTCATGATGGTAGCCTTGGATGTACTTTTTTTTTTATAGGGGGCCAGACCCTATTAAAACAATGATGTACATTTTTAAAATCTAGATACTAATTTGTTCCTCTAAGGTTTGGATAATAACGACGGGAGGGGAGCAAGGCAGATCTCCATTTGTCCAGCCCTTCTATTATTGATTGGCTACAGAAAACCATTATATGAAATCAATTCTATGCTTGTGTTAATATTTGCTCAGCGCACTGTGAATATTTGAACTGGGGTTTTATTATTGTAGCTGTCCTGAAATGTATTTTTTTTTAAATGTGAAAGTAATGGACGGATGTAACCTTTTGGTTCTGAGATTAGTTCGCCTTTTTATCGGTGTGCAGCTTGTTTAATTACTACATTAAACAGGAGCGAGATTCTTTTGTTCAGCTCCGCTAAAGTATTACAATATTCTGTACTGTTATCTTGTGCAAAATGTGATCAATTAAACTTGCAACTCTGTGTATTTAACCAGTTGGATGCCAGTCCATGTAAAGTAATGTATTGAATGAGCAGTTGTTCACTTCTGCTCCGTCTGTGAGCCTGGCCTAGTAAATACTCATGCAGGCTGGAATCAAAGGGGCTGCAATTCCCTTTCTCTTTTTATTTTCGCATGGTAACAATGCAGTCGATTATGACTTGCTTCTCTGCCTTTTTTTTTAATTCACAGTGTAAATAAGAAACCTTGTTATCAGTGGCGTAATAACAGAGGAATGAGAGGTGTGCACCTCCCCAGGTGACAGCCACTCTAGGGGTGCCATTACCCCAATATAAGCAGAATCAATGGATTGTTGGAGGGGGGCAGTGGCAGGTGCACCTAAAGTAGTCCAGCGAGGGGCAGCACCATACATAGGGGAGGAAAGCGTGCCACCCTGGGTTTTTGCACAACATCCTGACTTCCACCTAACATGGCTGGTTCACTCACTGAATATCTTTTAGAAAGATTAGTTATTTTTTTTATTTTCTGTGCAAACATCATAAAGTGTCATGTGCATATATGATTGATCTAGGATCAACGGTAAAAGAACCGGTTTTCTATCCTTTGTATGTCTTGAACAGTCACTATGGCAAATACTTTTTCACACATCACAGGTTCTTAAAGGATTTAATTTTTCAGTCTTGCAAGGGGAAAACAAAATCAGAAAGCTGTTGCCATCAACACCCCAAAGAGAATTTCACAGAAGCAAATCTGACTGCCTGTGTGAAAGCCAGAGATAGCATGCTTTGAAGAGCATCTTTATCAGAACATTCCTAAAAAATCTGAACTTCTCATATCAATGGACCAGAATACCTCATAGACATACTTGTCTTCAGTACTGTACAGCATTTTCTGGCAAATCACCTTGTTTGTAAAGCAGTCGTATATGTTAAATTCCCCCCTATACCTGACATGTCTGATTTTACACTTAAAAAAGAAACCTGGTCAGGAGCTCTATTCCATGAAATAATACAGGTTATTTTATTGTAGAAAATGTAGTGAACATAATCCTGGTGAGGATGGCAATGGTTGCCAGCTGCCCCATGTTTCCTGCTTCCTGGTGCTTGATCATGGGCCCTTAGTAATTATAGTCCTGGCGAGGAAGGCAATGGTTGCCAGCTGCCCCATGTTTCCTGCTTCCTGGTGCTTGATCATGGGCCCTTAGTAAATATAGTCCTGGCGAGGAAGGCAATGGTTGCCAGCTGCATCACATGTTTTGCGCTTGGCCTTTAAGACCTATGGTTAAATGCCTCCAGCAAAATACATGTGAGGCAGCTGGCAACCATTGCCATCCTCACCAGGATTATATTTACTAAATGTTCTACTATTTTTTTTTTAATCCAATAAAATAAAAAAAAATTATTTTCATGGAATGGAGCTCCTGACTTGTCTACTTTTTTTTTGTCTACATAAGGAGATGTGGTATTTTCTTCAAAAAAATACCGGCCTTGGTACTTTCTCCATAGACATAACATTGGCCTGAAGCCAATTTTTTACCGGCCTGCCGGTAAAATACCGGCCAGGTGGCAACCCTACTGGTTGGTGAAGCCCTTTTTAATTTCTAAAGTGTGTCCAATAAATAAGTAGTGCCTGGAGTCCCACTGGTTTTCTCTTCCCATTAATGTGTAGTTAGTTATGTGCTTGGTCACAAGTTTATAGTTTACATATATTTTTAAACATACTCTTTTCCAGAAGGTAGTCCAGAAATATACACTATTGGTGCCCCCATGGTGGAAGGGGGCACCATTGGTGGAAAGGGGTCTCCAGTGCAGTGTGTAACCCTCCTGTGCCAAATCAGACTCTTCCTCCACACGGTCTTGTATGCTTGAATGACTCCGACCTGAGCAAATATCCATCCCCAGGACAAAGACTCCAGGCTTTTTAACGCAACACTCATAGGTAGGGTGCATCGGGCTGGTGCTGGGGTGCATCGGGCTGGTGCTGGGGTGCATCGGGCTGGTGCTAGGATTCATCGGGCTGGTGCTAGGGTGCATCGGGCTGGTGATCTTGATGTGTGGGTTAGAAGTCAATGAATTGAATTATTAGCCATGTGCTACTCAGGATATGGTTACCTTGGCTTCTCCCTGAAGTAGCAAAGCATTCACATCCCTGTAATAGAATAGAATTGACTGCATATTTGTACAATCTATGCTCCATAATTGAGAACAAATGGACAGGATGTTGGTGAGGTTGACTCTGTTTGTAATTGGCAGTTCAAGATAATGGATGATTTTTAAATTACAGAATGTTGATACTTGTTGTTTGTGCTAACATACTACAGACTGCTAACAAGACAATGATGAATGGCTGTGGTTTATTTTGAATGCACCAAAAATTGCCTGGAATGCATTAATTATTCATGAGTGTTGTTTTGTAAGAGACACTAATGACAAATCTGTTGTTGCAAAACGCTTATATTTTCTTCAATTTGCTAAGCACTTCAGTAGCATTTAGAGCTAAGCAAACAATTTTGTAAAGAAGCCTTTTTTATATAAGGAACATTTTACGACAAAGTAATATACAAGATAATATGCTAAACAAAACAAGAAAAAAATTAAAATATTGTTGTTTGACTTACTGATTTTATTTTTGTGTGTCTTTATACATCCAAAGCTTGAGTACATGATTATCTTTGCTTTTGACTGTAATTCCATGTTTTTTTCACCTGCACTATTATTTATATACGCTCAATAATTCATTATATGTATTTCTAAAAAAAATAGTAATCATTAAGTGAACTGTATTTAAATGGAAATGATGGTAACTCAAAGTCAGGATGTTTGTCTAAGCCAGGGCTCGACAAACCCCAGGCGCCAGGTCGCCATGGCGACCAGGAAATGAGACCTGGCGCCTGGGTGAAGTTACCCTCCCTGTCCCCTTGCCGCTGCCATCCGATGTTTCTTTCTTTTTTCGTAGCGCGAGGGGGTAAAGTCTGTGCGTATAGCACAGACTGCAAGCTCCGCCCCCTCGCGCAACGCGTGTCTGAGTGCCGGGTGTCGACACGTGACATCCGGGCACTCAGCAGGCCGATGAGTGAGGACATGCTGCAGCACGGATGTCCCCCTCCCCTGCAGTGAGGTAAAGCAGCAGGGAGGGGGGACACACCAAGAAAAGACTGTGTGAGGTGGGTGTGTGTTTGTATATATAGGTGTGTGTGAGGTGTTTGGATATATGGGTATATGTAAAGTAGGTGTGTGAGGTGTTTGTATATATGTGTATATGTAAAGTAGGTGTGTGTGTGTGGTGTTTGTATATATGTGTATATGTAAAGTAGGTGTGTGTGAGGGGTTTGTATATATGGGTATATGTAAAGTAGGTGTGTGTGTGTGTGTGAGGGGTTTGTATATATGGGTATATGTAAAGTAGGTGTGTGTGTGTGTGTGAGGTGTTTGTATATATGGGTATATGTAAAGTAGGTGTGTGTGTGTGAGGTGTTTGTATATATGGGTATATGTAAAGTAGGTGTGTGTGTGTGAGGTGTTTGTATATATGGGTATATGTAAAGTAGGTGTGTGTGAGGGGTTTGTATATATGTGTATATGTAAAGTAGGTGTGTGTGAGGTGTTTGGATATATGTGTATATGTAAGTAGGTGTGTGTGAGGTGTTTGTGTATATGTGTATATGTAAAGTAGGTGTGTGAGGTGTTTGTGTATATGTGTATATGTAAAGTAGGTGTGTGAGGTGTTTGTATATATGTGTATATGTAAAGTAGGTGTGTGAGGTGTTTGTGTATATGTGTATATGTAAAGTAGGTGTGTGTGTGTGTATATATGTGAAGAAGCCATGTGTGTTTATGAATTGCGTGTATGCTTGCGTGATTGTCTGGCTCCTAAATTTTTTGTCTGGCTCCTAAAATCTAATTAGATTTGTCAAGCCCTGGTCTAAGCTCAAGACATGTTGACGAATTTCCTGTGAAAAAGTGTTAAGTCTCCTATTAAAAGGACTGTCTGGTACCCACAATGCATCTTCCAAATGTTGGTGCATATTAAAGTACATTAAAATGCAAATTTTACATTTTATGTTGCTTGACAAATAAATAAATAAATAAAGATAAGTAAAATTATTAAATTACAGTTTGAATATATTTTCCATTACATTGATGATATTCTAATCAAATGGATTGTTAGTGAAGAGGGACTTCTCAGATTGTATGAAGACTATAGTGTCTTCCATCCCAATATAAACTTAACACTGAGTTACACTCAGTGGCATAATTGGCATAACCGAAAAACCAACAAACAGACCAGCCTACCTGAAACACAACAGTAACCATCCCAGACGTACCAAAAACTCAGGCAGCTACAGCCAAGCCTTCAGATACAATTGCCCATATTCCACAGACTAAGATGAACATCTTCAGACCCTCAGGAAGGACTTAATCAACCATGAGTACAGTATAAAGATCCAGAACTTTCAAGTACAGAAAGCCACTAATATCCATAGTAAAGGTCTCCTGAGATACCAGCAGCCACAAAGAGAAGATCGAGGACCATTAATGATGATCTACAATCCACAAATGGAAGTCCAGAAATGGCAGATTTCGAGGGAACCATTAACTATTTTTTTCACACAGATGAAAGACTCTGGACAATATTCAAACATCCCCCACTACTTTCATTCAAACACCCAACCTCAAACAATTGATGGTGAGGAGCCCCCTGCACAAAGAAACAGTAAACAGTATGTCTCCCTGGCAACAAAAGAGATGTGAGACCTGAGCATCCATCCACAGCACAGATAAAGTACCAATTACAGGCTCACATTTGCACCACAAAATCAATGTCTGCTTTATGTGCAAATCATCCAATGTGGTAATGTGAAATACCCAAAAGCAATGTATGTGGGAGAAAAAGGCCAAGGATTGCACAAACTATACATTTCTGTCAACCTGCACACAGTATCCCTGATGTTATAACAATGTGATTGTCCTACACCCAGAGGGAGAGAAAATATGGGAGGTCAAATTAATATGCCAGTTTAAGGTCTTAATCATTTACCTTAATAATGATGGTGAATTTAATTCCCGATTTATAATCTTACTAATTAATAATCTTTTTACAAGCCCTGATTTCTGCAGTGAACTTAATTCAAGCTGCATGATTTTGACACATTCATGAATCTGGCATGTGTCCAATGGTTTTATGAGAATGGAGTGATCAGAGATGCTCTGACCGAACTGATTCTATCTGTTGGATCTCTGTAGAACTGACTAATTTTCTGTTGAGAACATTCTGCAATACCCTGTGTTAACTATGTTTTGTTATTAGGAATTTTGTTTAATGCCCGAAGAAGGAACTTAGCAATTTGGTCTTTAAAGCTTGCAATCAAACTCTCTATTCAGGCTGATTAAAAGTAAATTTCTGTTTGTTTGTTTTTTCTATAAATTTTTCTGCAGGAACCATTGAGAATTATTCCCATTCATTTAAATAGGATTTCCTGCTTTAGAGATGTCACCTGGAAGTGTGCTACACACTGCCAATGTCTTCACTATGCAAGACCGTGAAAAGATTGTTCCCTATCACTGGGTGTATCAAAGAGGAACTGTTATTACAGTCACTATCATGGCAGTATGATGATGGCCATTGCAAGCAATAGCATGGCATCAGGATGGGAACAAAACTCAAACCTCTGTGGAGAGAAAATCTCAATCAGTGGAGAGACCCTCTGTGTCCTCTACTTTCTCTGCTGCAGTTAGGCATGGGAATAAAAATTACTATTTTAAGCGAATGACAGCAGATTTTAAACAAAATTTAAATTACAGTATACTAAACACATGATGCCTAAAATATCCCTTTAATGATGTTCTATTGATCTTCCCAGATCTTGCTTCAAACCTATTTAAAAAAAAGTGAGTAAGTAAGTGAGCATGTCAGGGAAAATGTATTGTTGCTTTTTAAACTGTCAGAACTCCCTATTTAATAGTACAACTAACTGATAGATCAGGATTGTGCTAAAATGCCTGAGAGCAATATCCACTCATGAGACTTTCAGCATATGGCATAGGATATTAATTGCTTGGCCACAGCTGTTATAAAGAATCCACACTAGGTATCGTCCCTAGTAATGTGAGACTGATGTTACCTTAAACAATTGACAGTACAGCAATAAAAATTCTCATAGGACATTTGCATACCTACTAAACACTGTGAGTCCCTTTAAATTCCATGTAAATGGTGCCAACATTGTTCATTACTCTCTTAATAAAGAATTTTTACACATCTGCCCTCAGCCATCCAGGTAACGAAGAGTTCATCCTTTGGTGGGTTTTTCTGTAATTTTGTACATCCCTTTAATCTGAGCCGGTCATCAGATTCAGGTAGGTATATACTTACATCCCCAGCAAACATATAGATTAAGTGTATATAAATTCTTGCCTGATTGAAACTGCTGCCGCCTGCAGCATGTCTGCTCCTTTGGCCAAAATGGGGGAGACATGAAAGTGCACATGTTCACTAAGCTCATTTTCCCACCTTTCTTGTGTGAGTAGCACGCTAAGCATTCTGGGATATCCACTTTGGTGAGCATGTCAATCTGTATCTACAGCCATCTTTGTAATTCTTGACTACTATGCCTTCAACATAGAAGTTCAATGCGGAGGCATATGCGTTTGATAAAAAAAACATTGGGCTGGAAAACGGGCTAGCAGAATGTATAAGTATCTTTTTATCCTCTACAAAAATGTGTCCTTGTCATTTATACACGACAGGTACAACTTTAACTCCATTATGGCAGGTATATTAAGTAGTATTTTGGTTGACACTATAACAAGTGGAAAATGGAAATCCTTGTCCCATGTTGCATATCACAATTCCCCAAACAACTAATTTGATATGTGTATTCATATATATCACAAGGCTGGAGTTTGACAAAGAATGAAAAAGATGCCATGGAGTACAGGTCTGTTCAAAGTCGATTGCAAGTTCAGCAGGGTAGATATGTGCAGCAGATATGTTCATGCAATATATTTCATGTTGAAAACTAATACAAAATGGAGACTTTTAGTAGAGTGATTTAATGAAGAAAAAACAACAGCAACATTTCAAGAAACCTAAAGCAATGCTTTAAAGGTTGGCCATACTGAATACTGAGACACTGTCAGAGATGCTGAAGGCCTGGACCACAGAAGTTACAAGAGCATGTGGAATACACAAATTGGGAAACAATGACACTTTGACAGTGGTAGACACTAACATTTACTGGCATTTATGATCATTTAATAATGTTCTATGGTTCTTCACACACTTTGCTGGACTGCTTTCCTTGTACAGACACTTCCCTGCTCTTTTGTCAGGGATGCCATATATAGCGTGGAAAATGTATGCATACATTTTAAAGCATCTGTATTTAGAGGCGTTACCTTATTTTGGATAGCCCTGATCATATCATTTTAAAATCTTTTTCAGTTTGTATAGGAAAATCTTCAAAAAAATGTTTTCCCCATTTATTCAAAGTCAGCTAATCCATCAAAAAAGCTAAGAACATGTTATATATTGGGAAATATCCATGGCCTTCGTTGGCACAGTATCCACTGTGAAAGAATCAGCTTTATAGAAAACACTGGAAAATGTTAGTGGGTGTATCAATTAAACAAGTTTTGTCAAGATGTAAAGTACCAGTAAACAAATGCTCCATCGAGCTTGCAATGTGTGTGAAGGAGCTGCACAGGCTACTTTCTAACCGGCAAGTCAAAGATCCCGCCATGTTACATTAATGTCTATTTCAATATCGCAAACAATTTATGTAGCGATTTGGTACCAACGTAAAACTCCATTAGATGGACTGAAACAAACAATCATGAGATTAGTTCTTGTCTGCTTCTCTTTCCTCTCTATGGAGACCACATGAGCAGGCTTTTAGTGTAATCTGGTGGGGTGGCTGGATTCAGTACAGATTTCTTGCAGCACCTTTACCCTGGAAACTCGTGGTAAAGAATAGGGTGCTGAGATTTAAAAAAAGGGGCGAAATTCAGACGCTAATGTCAAATTGATGTCAATAAAGACAGCAGCTCAAAAACATCCAAAGGTGCAGATCCCCTTAAACACCCTTACAAGAGAAGAAAGTGTACAAAAAAGGATGGAGTGCTATAATATTCCACCACAATGTGATAATAATAATAATAAAAAATACATAAATCTGGTAAATCTTGATAGTAGGAAACTGGTCTGTTATTTTCAACTCTTAGATGTTAGAGGTCAACTTTCCTCATCTTCATTGCCCAGAAAGGAAACGAAAAAAGAAAAAAAAAACATGCATAGTGTATACTGCTTTCTTAGATGGCCCCAAATTACCCCCTTGGTAGGGTAGCCACCTAGCTGGTATTTTACTGGCAGGCCGGTAGAAACTTGACTTGAGTCCAATGGTAAGTCTATGGTAGAAATGGCATGGGTATTTTTTTTTTTAAATAAAATGTGGCAACTCCACCCCCAGGGATTACACTTACTTTAAATAGAGCAGAAAATACGCTGCTCAATATTGGCATGTATATCTCAATTATCAGGGTTAGAGGTTTCTTGTTGCTCCACCATAAAGAGTATGGAGTGGGCACAGAGTTTGTATAAAACCTTTTTTTTAATACAGATTAAACAACAAAAATAAAGCTTACATCAATGTAAGGTGACTTCTCTTCAGCTTCATTGGAGAATAGCCTAAAGTTTGAAATTCCCATCTCCATTGCCTGCAATTTTCTCTTTATTGCTCAGATCCTTACACTATCTACCACAGATACCAGTAAATGCCCACCATGAGCAATGTTTGTACCTACCGCTGAGTGGATACATAGATACGTAACGGTATCTAATCTGTCCTCTTACTTTTATTATTATTTTGCAAGTGAAGACAATTTCCTAACTCATATTTAACTGAGAAGCGAAGACAAACAAATGTTTGATTTATGTGTGATAAAGATCTGGAAAGTACTTGTTGAGTAATACAATTAATCAAGAGAAAGTCTACACAAAAAGACAGCTCAGACATACTAATCATCCAAACAGTTGCAGGAAATCAAAACTATTATATTAATGGCATCTGTTCTGTGTAGGCCGTATAATAGCTTTGCATTATGTATGAAAAACAGCACCATTAAGTTTACTTTTCTTCCCCTAAGGCCACTATTCAAACTTTCTTTCTAATAATTTTAATTGTTTTAACAGAAAAGATGTACGTGTGAATATGTGTATCTGTGGGAGGTTCATTTATTGGACATACACAGTGTATCCAGAGGTATGAACAGTGTATATAATGGATGAACTATAGTGCCATTACTTTCCAACACTCTCATGTGTGGGAGTTTTTATAGATAACCCACAGTGTTACTGGTGTCTACTTAGATCAGCTAATCTAAGTATCGGCTGGATAAATAGAGTTAAATCAGGGAACATAATAGTGTTTGTCACAATCTCCAAAGGAGTGTGTGAACAAATTATATTCTGAACAGATTGTATATAAGCGCATATTAAAACAAAACTTATTGTCCCATACATTACCACTCTGTTTTCTTCATTTCATTTTTAAAATGCGGAACAGTTTAAAAGGTGAGATTTATTCTTAATGAGTCCATTTGTATCTGCATAGTGCAGAAGCTGATCTCTGTTCCCTGACTGTGAGCATCTTGTTGGCAGGTATGCAGCTCATGTACTCCTCCTCCTTTCTTATATATATTTTTGTTATCTTCATTAAATTGGAAACATTGGGCTAGAGTCAATTGCGAGCGCTAAATACCACATTTAGACTACCGCACATGATTCCATTTGAAATAGCGCATGATTAAACTGCAACGGGAACCACCGATAATAAGTGAGTTAAAGCAGTGGTATTGCAATCAGTTGCCTGTAACAAAAACCCCCACAAAAACCCTATTTTGCTGTTAATATTATGCTAGGAGTCTGGAAGTGTAATGAACCCCCAGTCCCCTAAAGTTCCTCCCACCCACCCCAAAAGGTTTGGCGCCATGAAAAAAGTTGTCCCCTAGAGACCATGGGCTGGCACTATGCCTGCGGGAACTAAAATAAAATCTAGTCCCCTGGGGCGACAGGCTGGCGCAATTCCCGTGGAACCAATATAGCATAAATGATGGTACCTAGGGGTGACAGGCTGGCGCAATGCCCGTGGAACCAATATAGCATAAATGATGGTACCTAGGGGTGACAGGCTGGCGCAATGCCCGTGGAACCAATATAGCATAAATGATGATACCTAGGGGTGACAGGCTGGCGTAATGCCTGTGGAACCAATATGGCATAAATGACGGTACCTAGGGGTGACAGGCTGGCGCAATGGTTGTGGAACCAATATAGCATAAATGATGTTACTTAGGGGTGACAGGCTGGCGCAATGCCCATGGAACCAATATAGCATAAATTATGGTACCTAGGAGTGACAGGCTGGCGCAATGCCCCTCGAACCAATATAGCATAAATGATAGCACCTAGGGGTGACAGTCTGGCACAATGCATGTGTCCTTTTAAAAAATAAACATCCTTTGAGTGCCGTTAGGGTGGACAGTGGGTGCCCTGTAGGGAAAAAATATACCTGTATCCCTGTTCCAGCAGCGATCTGGGACAGTCCCTGTGGCTCGCCAAACATTTTTTTTAAGGTTAACCCTTTCAGTGCCATTGGGAGCATTGTTTGGGTTCCCTTCAGCACTGAAAGGGTTAAAATGAGAAAATATCGGCTGCATTAAGCAGATGATGCACATTTAAGTCATGTATTTTTTATTGTGTGTGAACTTGACTGGCAAAAAAAGGAACGATTTCTTTGCCTGTTAGTTTTTACCGGCTTCATTGAATCACTGTTTGTGCAGTAATTACTGCACTGGACGGGGTTTCACTGTTTTGATTTATTTTTTTATTATGCCATAGAAGTTTTTAGAGGGTGTGGTCCTACTTCACCGTTAATTGTGGTAGCGGCGGGCATTGAATCATCAATGACCGCTAATTTTCCGCTAACACCAGTTTTTTTTCGTTATCAGGGGGCCATTGAATCTTTAAGTCTTTAATAGCTATTCCCTCGAGGAGGCTTTTCTTTCTCTCTCACAAGAACATATCACAGTGTGACAGTAAAGTATAGGCATTTTGCTCAGTAATTTATGATATCAAAATTCCATATCTATGCAAGTTCTTTCACGAAGGGGAAAAAAACTGTAAGAATTTTTTTAGAGTCAAAGATTTGCCAGTGCTATTTGAGCCTAATGGTATTTATGTTATGTTGCATGGATAATTACACTGTAAGTAGACCAGAGTAAATCCTTTTATAGGCATCTTACTGATCAGTACTTCACCATCCTCCAAGATCACTCAGGAAGCGGGATGTTGTTCTCCCTCTGCCATTTTAAGGAAGTGGCTCTTTAGGTAACAAACAATGTGAGTGGTTGTTGTCCAGAGAACATACAAACAACTTGATTGAGCCTTTTTATTTTTTGAAGTTGGCTTTTTATTTATTGAAGTTTGCTTTTTATTTATATTTGAGCACTTAAAGATGTGGAATTGTATTGATATAGCTCAATGACAGGAGGATGTCAAATAAGCGCTCACAAACTTCAATAGGTATGCCAGCGTTGTATCTAAAAGGCGGCCATTTTTTAATTTCCTTTCATAAACTCTAGTCCATATAATATTAGAGATAGAATAACAGATGGCACAGTGTATCAAGGCCTTATACTTGGTCAGAGTTGGGATCCTGTAATAACGACGAGACGGCTATGTAGCAAAGTATTTTCTTCCTGAGTTTTTATGTAGAATTCGGGTATGTAGGTCCTGTGGAGTAAGAGTGGGGTTTAGTTCAAGCTGTACTAGACAAGGGCGACAGTTAATACATGAAGTGCTTGAAAAGGGTCTTTTTTAAAAACAACCTTGTTCAGTTTAACTCCTGGATATCAAGCTAGGATCATGAATGCCAGGCAATAGATAATGGCAAAAGAGTCAAGATAGGTTCTTTGTAACTATTGGCCTGAGGGTAGTCTGATGGTGACTCATGACACTCTAGAGAGGATTTAGAAGCTCCAGAAGATAAGTCAATTTTGTCACACTGAAGAGGGCCATTGAACTGGGAGCACGAAAAAAACTAAAACATCTTTCTAAGCCTGTTTGACATTGTAAACACGGTGGGATTTGGGGCAGGCAGAAGGGCAGGCATCTGTTTTTGGAAACCATCTTTAAAGTTAATAACATGATGCCACTCGTGTAGGCAGTAGAGTTTAAAAAAACAAAATTACTAAAAAATGCTATACATTTACCAGAAATTTGGCTAGCCCAATGTAAAGACTCTCTTATTAATTATAAACCAATACCATATTATTACTACACTTTAAATATGCACCTTATTTTGATTTTCTTCAGGAAACGGTCAATGCCCCCTTCGCAAAGTGTCCATTGCTAAACCAGGTTAAAGGTTATGTACGAGATTCGGTTTAGTATCTACACTCATCTAAAGACTTGAAATCCAAAAGAGATAAGGTGACATCATGGCTTATGATTATGTATTTATCACGAAACTCGTCAAGCCCTATCACCATTTGTTGTATCAGCCATACTCTATTCGATGTGCTGCTTTTAATACTATGAATAAAGGATTACGTTTTATAAGGATTACCCGCCAGTGTGCGTTTGAGACTTCTTATTTTCGTGGATCTGCTGAAGCCTTTCTTTCATAGAAGCTCCTACACAGGACTGGGATCCTTCTACAGAGACCAGGTGTTGCATCTCACTTACCGCCGAGACACAACTTTGCAAGTAATGATTTCTGGGCTATATGGACCAGTACATTTTTTTTACATGCTTAATGAACAGTGTATCCAAAAACAATTTTTAACCCAAACGTTCTTTCCACGTGTAAGTTAAATAGACGCTGTCAGTCGCTTATTCGGTAAAATGTGGAGATTTAATAAAATATGAAAAAATATTTGTACCGTGTGAGCAGATATGCAAGGAAATGCATAAAATAATAGAACAAATAGGGTGTCCCTGGTTTATGACATCACTGTGTGTCTTTATATGCAAATTGCATATTTTTTATTGAAAGTAGTTAATTTGCATATCAGCGACAGGTGAGGTCAGTAACCGACACCACAGGCTCATTTTAAACATATTTTTCTAAATTTATGCATTTTTACTCAACATATAGCTATTTTCTGTGCATTTTATGTTCTGAATTCACAAATAATAAAAGTGGGGTAGAATCCTTTAAAAAAAGGAGTTTCCTAAATTCATACCTAACTAGTCACCTAATTTGCATGACGATTCGTTCACGATTCTAGTATTATGATATTAACTATTACACTGTTTAAAATATGCAAAGAGGGAAATCTAGTAAGGAAAACATCTTAAAAGAGCCATTGAAAGTTCAATCAACATGGCAGAAAGTTAATGTGTGATCACACCACATCTGGTCAGTATTGAAAATAGTGTGTTAGTTACAGTTTAATTTTTGACATCAGCTAAAAGAGGTAAAATGTTATATATATATATATATATATTTTTTTTTTTATATTTTTTTATATTTTTTTCAAGGTTTGTGAGTTGTGGTTTGGCAATATATTCTGTGTACTGTTAGTGCTAAAACAAAATATGGCTAGTTGGCATAAAAGGCAGGAAAGTGCCACAAAATGATACCCATTCCGCTGAGAGGAAATCTTTTCCTTACCATGTGTTTAGTTAAGCTGGAAGTATGTGGTTTTCTAAAACACAATAAATCCTGTGTGATTTGTAAGTATGGAGGAAACCGAGTTTTCATTAAAATATTTCTAGATTATGCATGTAGGACTGTATGTCTCTACTTCTTTCACTAGAACACTTACATTGTTCGTGAAAAGTCACGGATCCAACTTTTATTTGGTAGATCCATTGTATTTTTGTGTTGACTTCACAAAAATAGATGAATGCCCCAGAGCAAAGGTGCAGCAAAGGCTAAACAAGGTGAGAATTGAGAAAAGTGGTAGACTATATTTCAAAGTGAAGAATAAAAAATTGGCAAAAAATGTGGCGGGAAACAGTTTTACATAAAAAATATCCTTAATTAAGCTTGAATTATAGGCACATTTTGGACAGCTGAATTTATGTTAATAGTACAAATCTTACGGTTTATGAGCTGAACTCTATTACCAGAGAGATATTTAAAGGACAACTAAACTTTTTTAACCCTTGCTTCCTCAGAGGAATACAACAGATACAAGTAGGTTTACTCTCTGCTCTTCGTCAAAGCTGAGGCAGAGCTGCTCTGGAGGCTAGGGCACGCTGATCCTTTCAGCAAAGGCACAGCCAATCAGAGTGGGAACTCGCAGCGCTCGCCTGATCAAGGTCTGAATGGAGCCGGGGTCTCTCTTTCTGCTAGTGCATTTAAAGACCCTCGTTTTCTCCTCGGTGGCGAGAAGCTTTATATTTTCAGCGTGGACTGAACTCACCTTCCTTCATCTTGGGACTTTTTTATTTATTTATATTGTTATATTTATATGTTTAAGTACTGCGGAAGTTCTTTTCCTATACAGACGGACGTGTTACGTCCACCTAGACTTATTTTAACCCCTTAACGACAGATGACGTGCCAGGCACGTCACGGCAAATCGAGGACTTGCCGACAGCTGACGTGCCTGGCACGTCATGCACTAAACTGAGTAAAGAAAGCGACCAGCGGTCGCTTTCTTTACTCTAACGGTGTTGCTACAATGCCTCTAGGTAGAGGCATTGTGCAACACCCCCCAAATGTGCAGGGGCGCGCTACGATCACTCCACGGAGTGATCGTAGCAGCCATTTAAAAATGGCTGCGCCGGCTGCACACATGTGCTTAGAAAGCGAACGATCGTTCGCTTTCTAAGCATCTCCGGTGTTGTTAAAGTGCCTCGCCAGCGAGGCACTTAACAACACCGTTCTGCTCCCCAGAGCCGATGGTGGTCGCTCTCCTGAGCGACCCCATCGGCTCAGTAGAAGGGAACGCTGCCTATACAGGCAGCGCTTCCCTTCTAATGGCAAGAGCATCGGAAGTGAAAGTATTTCACTTCCGATGCTCTAGGGGGAGCCAATCGATGCCGGCACAACAGATCTATGTGATCTGTGTGCAGGCATGTATGGTAAGTGCTCTGATGAGCACTTATCATACTGTCAAAGGCAATATTAGCAAATATTGCCTTTGACAAGTATTGATCTGCCTCCCTCACCTTACTAGTTATAGTAAGGGAGAGAGACAGATCAGATAAAGTAAAAAAATAAAATAAAATAATAAAACAAATATTTAATAAAATTTTAAACACCAAGGGCTTTTATAAAAGCCATTTAACCCCTTCCCTGCCATTGATCGCTGTGTACGCAGTGATCATACACAGCAGCACATTTTTTGCTGTCTGTGCATTTTTTAGGGGTTAATTTTTTTTACTGTAATTCATTACAGTATAAAAAAAAGCTCTTTTAAGAGAGATTAACCCCTTTCTTGCTGTAGATCACTGCCTAAGCAGAGATCTGACGCAAATGCAGCAATCTTGCTGCAGAAGCATTTTTAATTTTTTTAAAACTTTTTTATTACACCCGTCACGTGTTAATTATACCCGCTAGGGGACTACGTTTAACGTAATTTTTTTTTTTAAATAAGAGCTATTAACCCCTTCCTTGCCGTATATCACTTCCTAAGCAGCACATATGGTCACTGCCTAAGCAGTGCATATGGTCACTGCCTAAGCAGCGCATATGGAGCAATCTAGTCGCAGAAGGATTTTTTTTTTGCTATCAGCATTTTTTTTGTCAGACTCGCTAGGGGTTAATTATACCCACTAGGGGATTACGTGTATTCCTTTTGAAGCTGTCTGAACACGTGTATAGCGATCAGTAACAGCCGATCAGTGGCAAAGGTGGTTTGGTGATTTCTCAGATGAGCATCACCATTCGTCTGGTTCGATCAATATTGGTAAATATTGTTCTGACCCATATGGATCTGCCTCCCTCTCCTCACTTGAGTTTTAGTGAGGGAAAGAGACAGATCTGTATAACATAATTTTTTAAATGTAATAAATTAAATAAAATGTTAAAAAAATTGTGAGTCCCAAGGGCTTTTATAAAAGCCATACCCTTTGTATAGTGTAGTGTATTAACCCCTTCCCTGCCACTGATCACTGCACAGCAGAAATTTTTTTCTTGTCTGTGCATTTTTAGGGGTTAATTTTTTTGTACAGTACTACAAAGGCTCTTATAAAAGGCTATTAACCCCTTCCTTGCTCTACATGTTCAAATTCCAAGTTTGAAAATCAAAAAGCGCACCTCTCAAATGTAGCCTTTCAACACCCAACAAAGCTGACAAAGCTATGCATGGGTGGTATCCCTGTGCTCGGGAGATGTTGCTGAACATATATTGTGGTATTGTTTGTCAGTGACACATACCGAAATATGTGAATTTGTGTCTAAAGTACAATGTATGTGGGAAAAAATACACAATAAAATGACTACCACAAACTTTGACAAAGGCTGGTGGTAGAATTGGTGCATGGAAAGTGTTAAAATAACACCATTTAAAATAGCCTAGGGTGTCTACTTTTACAAAATATATACTTTTTGGGGTAAAATACACTGTCCTACTTTAAAAAAAAGTCCCAAATGAAAGATGGGCTCAGGCTGGCTACACGTCAATATTCCAAGTTGAAAATGCGCACCTTCACAATGTGGCCCTTTTAGCCCCCAAACAACCCAACAAACCTATGCATGTGTGGTATCCCTGTACTCAAGAGATGATGCTGAACACTTATTGGGGTGTTATTTGGCAGTGACACATACCAAAATCTGTAAATTCATGTCTGAAGTACAAGGTTTGTGAAAAAAAAACACAAAAAAATTACTACCACAAACTTTGACAAAGGCTGGTGGTAGAATTAGTGCATGGAAAGTGTAAAAATACCACCATTTGAGATAGCCTAGGGTGTCTACTTTAAAAAAATATATGGGTTGATGTGGTAAAATACACTGGCTGGTTTCAAATATGTCCCAAATGGGACATGGGTGCAGGCTGTCTGCATGTCAAAATTTCAAATTGGAAAACCAAAAACTTCACCTCCCAAATTTGGCCTTTTACCCCCCAAACAATCCAACAAACCTATGCATGGGGGGTATCCCTGTACTCAAGAGATGTTGCTGAACACTTATTGGGGTGTTATTTGGCAGTGACACATACCAACATCTGTAAATTCATGTCTGAAGTACAAGGTTTGTGAAAAAAAAACACAAAAAAATTACTACCACAAACTTTGACAAAGGCTGGTGGTAGAATTAGTGCATGGAAAGTGTTAAAATACCACCATTTGAGATAGCCTAGGGTGTCTACTTTTAAAAAATATATGGGTTGATGGGGTAAAATACACTGGCTGGTTTCAAATATGTCCCAAATGGGACATGGGTGCAGGCTGTCTGCATGTAAAAATTTCAAGTTGGAAAACAAAAAACTGCACCTCACAAATTTGGCATTTTAGCCCCCAAACAACCCAACAAACCTATGCATGGGTGGTATCCCTGTACTCAGGAGAAATAGTAGAATCTATTTAGCATGTTTTTTCGTTCGCTATTGTCGATGAGGAGAAGTTGTTTCAAATAAAAACAAAGACATTTGTGTATTTTTTTTTTTTTTACCATATTTTATTATTTTTTTTTAATAATATGATAAGATATGATCAAAAATATGGCATCCATAGAAAGCCCTTCTTGTCCCGATAAAAACAATATATAATATGTGTGGGTACAGCAAATGACAAAGAAGAAAATTACTGCTAAACACAAACAGCACAGAAATGTTAAAATAGCCATTGTCCAGAAAGGACAAAAATGTTTCAAAGGCTCTGTCCTTAAGGGGTTAAAGGTACTATATCGTTCCACAGTTTATGTAAAGCGCACTTTTGTTTTGTTGTTGTTTATATTCAGTTGTATATGTGTGGTTTAGGGACACACTGCCAAAGTGCAGCTTGCATTAGATTATAAGCGCTGGGTACACCTTTTTGTTTTATATTTTCCAGCAGCACTCTGCCTAATATTTGATTATAGGACCAGGGCCAGCCTTTGGGGTGTGTGACCTGTGCAAGCGCACAGGGCGCAACACCCCAGGTGGCACCATAAAAAAAAAAGAAGATCTCCCCTCACCAGCCCTCTGCACGGCCGCGGGGAGGGGGCGGTCCTCACCGGGTGAGAGGTTAAGGTCCTCCCCCACCCTGTGAAGCAGAGTGACTGTAAAGCCATGGGTAGAATAAGCTCAGCACAAGTGAAAAAAAAGTTTAGTTGTCCTTTAACAGAAAGTGTAAAAATGTTTGCTGATAAAAAGCAGTGCTAGACGTTACCTGAGATAGTGGAATCAATCCATTAATATTTATGCCTGGATACCCGCGATACACAATTTGAAATCCCAGAATGCATTGTGAGTAGAATGCATTGCGGGAAGATAACCACTAAAATGTGGATGTGCATGTAGCCCATTCATCAGGAGGGAGAACATCTCCAGTAGGGATATATTTTTAATATGCTGGTATAATATGCTATGTATTCTCTCTAAAACATGCATTACTGGATAACATTTCCATTTAGTTGGCAGCGTAATAACTTAATACTGGAGGTGCTCAGAGGATTAATGGACTCTCGAACTTCTGTCAAATACAACTGCAGCAGATCATCGGCACACAATGATCCAGACCAGGGTGTTCCAATGTTCCTTGATCATATGGTGTATGGTGTATTTATAGATGAGAAATCACTGTTCATGCTTGTGTGTGTGTATGGGAGAGCATCTGTGAAATTGCATAATTTTTGAGATTTTATATATATATATATATATATATATATATATATATGTATGTATATATGTATGTATATATAGCACACACAAGCTAATTATTTATAAACATATATATATATATATATATATATATATATATATGTATGTATATATATATATATACATGGATAACATTACAAACACAAAAATTATGTGACATATATATATGTAAATTCTTGGTCAGTAAAATACCCCTCATGGTACGGTTGCTACTCAGCCGGTACAATGTTGGTATGAGGCCAGTGTCAAGTCTATGGAGCCAATAGTATAGACATATTTATTTTTTTTAAGAAAACAATGACAAGTGACAATCCTCATTATGGACTGAGAGAGCTAAAATAAAAATCTACCAACCAGGATGTAGTATGAAGCTATACAAATATTCATGGGTGTTTGTGCCAGTCGCCAGTGACATCATCATGGTGTGTGTCCATGTGTGTGTTTTACTGTGGTGAAAGTTTATTGAAATTGTGGCGCTAACACACAGAAAATCCCAGATTTCTTTTTCCCTGCTTCAGCCCAGGACCCTAACCTATTATGACTGATTTAAGACAGGTGGATCTGTTTGTTCTTTTTCTGACATTTACTGTTTTTTGTTGTTGTTTTTTTTACGTTTCTGCTCAATGTACTGTAGATAGTTATTCATGGATATTTAACCACAGCTGCTGCTTACATTTCTCCATTCATGGAGTCGATATCCCTTGCGGACCCTCTTGGGACTGTCTGGTGCAATAACCGTAATAACATAAAAGTGTTGTACCCCATCTCCTATAATGTCGTTTCCATTTTTCATGTTGTTTTGCTGACTTTTGGTGATCATTTTACCGGCTTTGCAGCAGTTAAGATATATTATTGTGCTTTGCATTTATATCTTCTGGATTATTGCTTTGCCAGAAAAACTTCAGCATCTCCTTTAATTAATTAACATAGTGAGCCACTGGCATAACATGCTAATTAAGCAATGACATCATAAGACAGAAGAGGAGCTCATAAACCAAAGCCAAACTGCTAGCAGTATTGCAGTTCAGTGTTATTATAGTTATGATTGAACCCGTGGAGATCCAGTAGGAAGCGAAATTCATTCCACCAGGTCTAGAAGATCTAAGTATCTACACCAGTGAATATTTTTTTTTTTTCATTTTTTCTAATACAGACTGACGTTTAATATAATTTATGGTTTAGCATATGCTCGTAATGTCAGGTTGAAAAATGCAGCTGGAGCAGATAGATCAGCATTGATCTGTAGGAGCTACATTTTAACAAGTTAGTTATCGAGTGAATATGTTTACTTTATAATACTATTGACTTTATTGTATTTTTCACTGTCATATGATAATAATGGAAGTCCCATATAATAAGTTACTTAAAGTGCAGTACTTCTGAGAAATGCTTACTGCAGGTATGCACTAGTTACAATATTACTTCGCAATACATTTTTCCACTTTAGAATGCCTCTGGTTATGTTACAGCTTGTTAGGATTTTACTATTTATTTATTTAGCCTCTCTGGTCGTTAATTGGAGTTATTAGTTTAACCCATTGGACCACTGACATGCATAGTCTGTTTAGGCCCAAATGTTGTTCATGGTGGATATTTACAGGACTTTGTGTAGGACAGTTTAACCCCCTCTGGGGGGGTTTATAAATTGGGCTTCACAGGATTCCCGCCCCTTTGAGTGGCCTCAGCCTGAGAGGGAAAAAGTAACCAAAGCTCAAAGTGAGTGCCGGTTACCATTTCACTCAATCTCACCACTGGGACCTCCATGACATCACAAGTGAGGTCGCAAGGTCTTGGAAATTTTTGGCAGGCACCCACTGGGTCTACTAAGACCGTGATCGCATCTCTTTGTCCCTGGATGTTTTGAACACTTTCTGATCGGGACCAGGGACACAAATTGTGTTTGATTTGTTCGTCCTTAAGGATGAAAGTACCACGCTGCGGGAAGGGGTTAATGATCTTCGGCAGATCCTCACAGACCTTGCCCCTATGCATTAGGGGTAGCCAAAGTGTCTGTATGAGGATAGAGATACTCCGGCTATCCTTAATGCAGATTTGTAATCTAATACAAGCATAATTCTGTTTCTGAGAGTTGTAGAACACGGAAAAACACTGGACTTGACAACTACTGGATAAATCTGAATTCACAAATCATGAAAACACTACATGAACATTTTTGTTCTCTAAAGACTCTGAGTGGATTTGTACGGTGCATACTAATAAATCCCTGATGCTTTCAATGGAACTTTAATTTAAATTGAGATTAGTAGAAAATGCTCTACATTAAGCAAGGATAGACAAATCTCAAGCACAAAGCAGCCATGTCTCCAAAAATGTTATTACATGATGTACCTTACTTATTTTGAAGTTTAAAGAACAATTTAGACTGAACAGAATAGTCACAGATTTATGTGTGACAGACACAAATATTCATTTACTTAGTGTTTTGCAAAACTTACCTTTAAAAATGATTTTTGCATGATTTCTCCCAGGGATTGATCCTCTTACTGCAAGTTGGCATCTCAGGCATCTTTTGAGTCCCAATGAGAGGGCTTCCATAGTATGAATGGTGATACACAATGTGCATATGTGCCAGATGTCAGCAAGCATGCACACTGGAGTCCCTATATGTATCTATGGAGTGTCATGGGGGCTCAGTGTGTAAATAAAAAAATAAAATATATATATTTTTTTACATATTTAAACTTATTAAAATATGCTGCATGCTCCTCCCCAATAAAAAAAAAACCTGCTGGATTTGCTGGACTTTTTTACTATATATCTGTATGAATGCATACATTTTAGATATTTTATTCTGTCTGCTCTTAAAATGAAATTTGTTCAGCTTTTAATGACAATAACAACTGAGTATCCTACTGAGCTGGTTTCAAATATCTCCGCTGCAGCCCATTTTACAGTTATCTCAGCAGTATTGAACCCACAGGTAAGCCACCTTTGGCATTCAGCTGCTGTGGACAATGACTCCTATTATGTTTAACCAGCCAAAAAGCTGACTGGACATCATGGGAGTCCCAGAAGCTGAATTTGATCTATTAAAAGATCCTGGTGATTGGCCCATTTTTATTTGTTAAGTTGCTTAACAGAAAGTTTATCTCAAAATTTTACCAAGAGACCCTGTTATGGGATAAGAATATATGAAACTAAACTGCAAAATTTCCCTCCATTCTAGAATAGGAGAATTGTTTTTAGCAGTAGGTGTAAAAAAACGCGTAAGCAATACTTTAATAGAGCACAGCTGTGTTAAGTAATGAGGTGTTTATGATGTTTATTTTTAAAAAAATAAGATAAAAAGTAGTCTGTCTTATAAAAATATATTCTATTGATATTCTCCAGACAAGCGAAGAAGGAACGGTCACCAAGACAACAACCTCATTAGATGCAACAGAGCCTGTAATAAGCAATAGATTTGAGCACTTTGGTGTATTTCTGACCCTAGATTGGATTGACCTTCACATTAGCATGGAGAGATACATTAAGTGACAATGTCAGTTACCCATCATGCCGTCTGGGATCAAGCAAGCCTCGCACAATTTCACCATCTTACCATTCACCAATGGTGACTCGTGTGTGTAAGGTGACTGCACTGATCTTGAACCTTGCTTTCTTTTCTATTCATGTTTTTTTTTACAAGAGAGTCACGTTTATTATGCTGCTAGTGAGTGCCATCGGGCTTTAAATCCTGTAAGTGCCAAAATAACGTATAATGCTGTTAAGCGAATGTGTTGGAAAGGGTAGCCCCACTTAATGCTTGCCTTAGAATCTTTATATTGTATTGAAAGAATGAGACAAAAAAAATAAACACTGATAAAATGTATATGAGATTTTTATTGATTATTTGGCTGGAAAAAAACTATTGAAGTGCCATGACAGTGTAAAAAAACCCCAAAACATTCTGACACAATTTACATGAGATTTCTATTCATTATAATGGAATACTGGGATTATACCAATTGAAATACCAGGATTAGGGGGGAAACATAGGAATGTTTTCTTGGAAGTTTTACAAGCAGGGTGACATACAGCCACCAGCATTCTCTAAAATTCCACAGGAAACAGCCACTCCTCAATGACCACCAAACCCAAAGTCTACATTTATGAGTTGCTGTTCAATCAAGGATCATATACATTATCTCAATTTAACCAGTGGATGTGTATAGACAGTTGATACACCTTATAGTTATGTTACTTATATAAATCTGTGTTGTCCAGACATTTCATGTGGATGTAGACATTACTTATTTCTTGAAGTTATACACTAGAACTAATGACTTTTCAGCTACGTCATGGGCCATACAACCCTCTTAAAGGGACTCTACCACTTACATAAGATGTAACTCGATAACCTGGTCATTTAAAACAAACACATATATAAGACATATGCCTCGCTCCATTTTGTGAATATTTCCCATCGTCCAAAATCTTCCACCCAGTCTTTTTTATTCCTCTATTGCTCTTTAACATGTTAGCTTCAGGTGGATTTTTGTATCATAGTTTGGATAATGGGTAGTGTCCTTTGTGTATGGTGTTTTGTGCTTGTATTTGAACGATAGAGACTTTGGACATTGTTAAATTAGCCTTCCTAAATAAATATTTCCTTCCATTCGCATTAAATATCTTTTATGATGAAACCTTAATTGACTTATTTATCTGGATTAGATTCGCACAAGCTGTTCTTTCTGAATTCATTTGAATGCTGCCGACTTCTTTTCCTCCTACACACACAATTGTAAAGATAAAAAAAAAGATCCTTGTGGTATCATCATTTGTGTGTTTTATAATGTATGAGGAATGAAACATATCTAGGAATTTATCTACAAAATAACTCTACTTTCCTGGTAATCTGGAATATTTGACAGTTCTTTTGGTGCCTGACCTTCTAATGATGCCACCATTACAGGGAGGAGTGAGGCACACTTAGGGACAGTTATAACGGTAAAACCGGTGCCATTTTTCCAAAATGTGGAGCATATGGTCCCATTGGTTTCTATGGTTTTTATTACTTTTTTTTAGCTCTTATTTCTGGAATAGCACCAATTTTGTCTTGATAAATACAACCCTTAATGTGGGTTGCCATCTTTTCTTTTAGGGTTTGCCTGGTAGATATCAGTTTCCACGAGGCTTACAAGTTAAGCAGTTTCACTGGTGGCTCTCCAAAAGAATCACACAATAAAATACCTATTATTTGCCAACACCATACTCAATGGGAATCAATTCCAGGAATAATACCAGGCACCGAATGGAGAGCACTTTTAGTTTTGTGCAAGTTCTCCACTTTGTGAATACCAACTCTTATGCAAACAACGCTGAAGTTGGCTCTACCTGCTGTAAATTTGGAGATAGGTGCTCCACTACGTTGATCAGACGAGGACAGCACAGGAAACAAGATTCGTTGTGCACATCATACTCCAAAACAAACCGATGTTTGAAAAAAGTATTGTGCTTTATTGCAAATAAAAATCAGTCCAACCAAACAGTGCAGACAAGGGAAAGGGTGGTCAGCAGACCCCGCGTTTCGCGTATTCCACGCTTAATCATAGGTCACCACCCTTTCCCTTGTCTGCACTGTTTGGTTGGACTGATTTTTATTTGCAATAAAGCACAATACTTTTTTCAAACATCGGTTTGTTTTGGAGTATGATGTGCACAACGAATCTTGTTTCCTCCACTTTGTGAAGACTGATTACAGGAAAGACCCTTCCCCATAATATAACTCTTCAAAAATTACAGCTTGCACTCTCATCAAAGAGGGCAGTTTTAAAGTCTTCTCCAGATGTTATTTTCACCCCATGAGACTATCCCGCATCTTCATCCTCAAGTTGCTATAGAAGGTGCCCCTCCAAGAGGACATACCTCTATAGGTGCTCCTTACTGGGACAACTCTGGAGCCACGATTTTTCCCTACTAAGCACGGCACTAAACATCACCTTGGTACCAGACCTGGCGACCGTGCTGCTCAACAGAGAGTTTCAAGCAACCCCATTACTTTCTGCAGCTAATAAGCATATAAATAGAATCTGTGCTGAAAATCATCACTGGAGATGAACATCAAAGCAGATTCTGAAATATGATCCAAATGGAAAAAATTGACTGCCTATCTATGTAATAGTTTTGGAAACATACTTAAAGATTTGGACTCCCTGAACAGAGAGAATCCCCCCTTAATTTAACCGATCGCTCCTTCTTCTTAATGGACAAAGAAGACTGGAAAGAAGGGAAAATTTAGAAGGGTGAAAGAGAAATTAGAGGACAAAGAAACAAAGGAGGAAAAAAAAAAATTAATTAAAAAAAAATATTAAAAAGAAGGGTACAACCTTTCTTCACAGTATCCCCATTTCTTAACTTTTCCTCTCTTTTTAGAATTTTTATTTTTTTACATTTTACTATCACTTTTTTATGTTACGCGTTACATATGTTACAGGTTTATATGTAAGCACGCTAACCGCATATCTATTACCGTCAGTTCATTATAATTTATTTATGTTGGTCAAAATGCCAAAACCTTAATAAATGTTGAATTAAAAAAAAAAAAAAAAAACACGGGCCATGCTATCACCTCTATTAATGTTGGCCAATTTTATTACCAGTTTAGTAAAATACCGTCTGGTTGGCAAATCTAGAAGTTAACCATAAACATTTAAACACCTTTTAGGAAGCCGTCCTGGTTTCTGGTTTTGCCCTCTACTCTCCAGTTTTGGGGTTCTTTATTCATTAATAAAAGGGAGGCTATACTATTTGTATTTTGTGGTGCTTGTTTTTGTGATGGACTAGATGTGTTTTAGACAAAAAACATATGATACAGTACTGGAAATTCAAATAAATACTGTCCTTATATTAGTCTCCTATTCTCTCAAAGACTCCTCAATCCCAGAAAGACAATACACAAGATGTGTACTGATCTTTCATTTTTTTTTTTTCAAAGGCCATACGTCTACCTATACTTGATTTTCTTTTTAAAATCACTTTTGGCGGAAGGCCTGTGAGTTAATTGTGGATACTGTAGTACTGACAACCCATTATGTTGTCACCCGATTTATATAAACATGCATTTACTTTATAATGTAAACAATATTCTGTAGGAGACAGCAACAACTTCAAAGAACTTTACAAAGTAAACATTCTGCTTGAATTTCTTGGGACGTTTTAGTGTTTTTGCTATTGGGATCATTCTTTCTTTGATTTTATTTTTTATTTATTTATAGTAAGATTTGATTGGCATTTGGAAACTGTTAATTTAGGTTTTTGACAACCTTTCACATATCATAACAGCTTTTAATATGAAAGCAAGTCGTTATACTTGAAATATATGACATTTTACTTCTGGTTATATTTCATCTGCAATTAAATACCACACATTTATGAAAAGATAATGTGTACTTATACCAGCCTTACTTACTACAGTTCCAGTACAGAATAATCACCAATCGTTCCGTTTTTGTCGGTTCCTGGGCACTCACATTTAAGGGTGTCCTGACATGTCGTTTTGAAAGCAGGAAGACGGCACTCCAGGAGCCAGTTAAAAGTGCAAAAAAAAATATTTATTGTAGTATCAAAATAATGCATTCCACAGCAGCAGTGCAGGTGTCAGCTTGACGCGTTTCGCGCTCAAGGCGCTTAATCATAAGCTATGTGTCCTGACATGTACCAGCAACTTCTCATTTAACCCCTTTGTGACGCATTGTGTTTGCGTCCCCAAATACGCAATTTTTTGTTAGTGGCCACCGATCACAAGTTTATTATCAGCCTCTTGACTTGATATGTTATGATATGGGCAGGTAGGTCTCAAACCTTTCAATGTCCGTGAGTGGAAGGAATGTAAGAAAATGATGATTAATATTTTTACACTGTTTGATTGTGGATATATAGAATCATTTCACATAATAATTTCAGGAAGAATTAGAGATATTTTTCTAAAATTGTAATTGTTTATTAAGCCCTTCGCGAACAAAGGGCGTGCCAGGAACGTCCAGCCGACAACTCCATTGCCAACAAAAGACATACCTGGCACGTCCTGTGGTGGAACAAGCGGTTTTCGCAATCTAGGATCGCGAAAACCGTTCTGGCGATGCTCCTCTAATGCCTCGATGTTGAAGCATTAGGCAGCACCGACATTTCTTATTTGGGGCACCCACGATCGCTCCACGGAGCGAAGCACAGGCGCCCAAAATGCATCTTCCAAATATTAATGCATATTACAGGGAGTGCAGAATTATTAGGCAAGTTGTATTTTTGAGGATTAATTTTATTATTGAACAACAACCATGTTCTCAATGAACCCAAAAAACTCATTAATATCAAAGCTGAATAATTTTGGAAGTAGTTTTTAGTTTGTTTTTAGTTTTAGCTATTTTAGGGGGATATCTGTGTGTGCAGGTGACTATTACTTTGCATAATTATTAGGCAACTTAACAAAAAACAAATATATACCCATTTCAATTATTTATTTTTACCAGTGAAACCAATATAACATCTCAACATTCACAAATATACATTTCTGACATTCAAAAACAAAACAAAAACAAATCAGTGACCAATATAGCCACCTTTCTTTGCAAGGACACTCAAAAGCCTGCCATCCATGGATTCTGTCAGTGTTTTGATCTGTTCACCATCAACATTGCGTGCAGCAGCAACCACAGCCTCCCAGACACTGTTCAGAGAGGTGTACTGTTTTCCCTCCTTGTAAATCTCACATTTGATGATGGACAACAGGTTCTCAATGGGGTTCAGATCAGGTGAACAAGGAGGCCATGTCATTAGATTTTCTTCTTTTATACCCTTTCTTGCCAGCCACACTGTGGAGTACTTGGACGCGTGTGATGGAGCATTGTCCTGCATGAAAATCATGTTTTTCTTGAAGGATGCAGACTTCTTCCTGTACCACTGCTTGAAGAAGGTGTCTTCCAGGAACTGGCAGTAGGACTGGGAGTTGAGCTTGACTCCATCCTCAACCCGAAAAGGCCCCACAAGCTCATCTTTGATGATACCAGCCCAAACCAGTACTCCACCTCCACCTTGCTGGCGTCTGAGCCGGACTGGAGCTCTCTGCCCTTTACCAATCCAGCCACGGGCCCATCCATCTGGCCCATCAAGACTCTCATTTCATCAGTCCATAAAACCTTAGAAAAATCAGTCTTGAGATATTTCTTGGCCCAGTCTTGACGTTTCAGCTTGTGTGTCTTGTTCAGTGGTGGTCGTCTTTCAGCCTTTCTTACCTTGGCCATGTCTCTGAGTATTGCACACCTTGTGCTTTTGGGCACTCCAGTGATGTTGCAGCTCTGAAATATGGCCAAACTGGTGGCAAGTGGCATCGTGGCAGCTGCACGCTTGACTTTTCTCAGTTCATGGGCAGTTATTTTGCGCCTTGGTTTTTCCACACGCTTCTTGCGACCCTGTTGACTATTTTGAATGAAACGCTTGATTGTTCGATGATCACGCTTCAGAAGCTTTGCAATTTTAAGAGTGCTGCATACCTCTGCAAGATATCTCACTATTTTTGACTTTTCTGAGCCTGTAAAGTCCTTCTTTTGACCCATTTTGCCAAAGGAAAGGAAGTTGCCTAATAATTATGCACACCTGATATAGGGTGTTGATGTCATTAGACCACACCCCTTCTCATTACAGAGATGCACATCACCTAATATGCTTAATTGGTAGTAGGCTTTCGAGCCTATACAGCTTGGAGTAATACAACATGCATAAAGAGGATGATGTGGTCAAAATACTCATTTGCCTAATAATTCTGCACTCCCTGTAATGTGCTATCAAAGTACTTTAGAATGCATGTTTTACATTTTACATTGCCTAAAATGTAAAATACCTAGCTGAGTAAAAGTAATTTCTATTTTACTTTTTTTTGGCTGCAGGAACCAATGAGAATAATTTCATTCAAATGAATGACATTTTCTGTCTCTCTCTAGTGATGTCATCAGACAATGTGTTGCACTTTTAAGAGATCCTACTGTGTACAAGAGCAAGGTCACTCAATAAATTAAATTTGAGGCGCACAGGAAGTGACTAAATTAAACAAAACTTTATATCCTCAGTGCCTACATAATCAGTGCTACCACACCTACAGTAAACATGCAGGGTAATCACTGGGAGAGGGCTTGAGTCAAATATTAAAAATGTGATTTATGCAAAATGCCTGCATCAAATCACACTGGAAAAAAAGCCTGTGCTCTATACAAGCAGTAATCCTTTTCATGCACCAAAGTTAGTTTGGGGGTTAGACTGTCCCTTTAAAATCAAAGTAAACCTCATAAAACATGACTTTTGTCAATTTTGCATATTTACTCTTCTTAACACTTGGCTAAAAATAACTTATTTTATAAAATGCAGATGTTATTTTTATATTTGCTGTGGGAACACAGGCTGCTTGCCGGGGGACATTATTAAATAGCTTCTATACAGAGCATCCTGCATTTTCAGATGAACTCAGATGAGGTGAGCTAGTTAGCATCCCATCCATCAACTGCACCTGACAAAATCATACTCCTGACTGCACAGGGCGATATTGGATCACCCTGCGCAGCATAGAAAAAACTACAAGCCAGTGAGATCGCTTGGTAATGTACCAACTGTAAAAATATTTCAGGGTCAGGGTTGCTATTCTCTGAGGTAGATAAAATGAGTTCCATGAATTGAGTAATAGTACTATCCCTTGGGTGCTGGGCAAAAGGATGTGCTTGAAAATTAGACTATAGGGTCTATTCAATAAAGAGAGTACTGCAGGAAATTGAGACCGGAATTTCAAACGTAAGGTGACAGTAGCAGAGTTGGAAAGATTCTCCCATTCTTCTGCATTGGATAATTTTTCCAACTCTCGTTACTTTTTACTAAAGTTTGAAATTCCCATCTCAGTTCCCTGCAATGCTCTCCTTATTGAGTAGACCCTTAAATCTCAATTAACTATTTTTTTTTTTTATTTTTTTAAATACGTAGATATTATCAGTGATAATAATAACACCAATTATCAGCCGTCTATTTTGAGACTGTGCATTACTATATGTAGACTCATTGAAGTGTTGGGATGTATATAAAATGCTCTACTTAACAATGTGCTGTTTTATTTATTTTTACTTCCCACACTTTAGTGCGTGGGAGTATTTATTTATATGTAACTCCCTAGGTCAGACTGTTCCACAGCAAAAAAGAGACCCAAAAATCTCTTAGTGGCACGTTGCAAAAATGAAACTGCTGTAAATGTGTCTATAAATTCTATCACACTTCCTCTAAAGCAGTCCACTTGCCATGCACCTATATTGCACCCACAACCCTTGGCTTGCACTAATATTGCACCCACACAATTTGGCATGCCACAGTGTTAATGTGCCCCACAGAACATACCACGGTGTCACTTTGTCCCACAGAACTGCCCCTGCAGAACAAGCCACAGTGTCACTTTGTCCCATAGTACATGTTATTTTGCCCCACAGAACATGTACAGCATAACTTTGCCAGTCACAATAAGCCACTGTCAGGAACCAATTAACATGCCACAGTCACTTTGTCATTAACATATGCAACAGTCAGTTTGCCTATCAAAATATGCCACCGTTTGCCCATTAAATACTCCATAGCTTGCCCATTAATATGCCAGTGTTATTTTGCCCATTAATATGCCACATCCATTTTGCCATTAAAATGCCAGTATTATTGTGCCATTAATATGCCACATCCAATTTGCCCATTAATATGCAAGTATTATTTTGCCTGTGATATGCCAGTATTACTTTTTCCATTAATATGCCAGTGTTGTTTTGCAGTTAATAAGCCACAACCAATTTGCCCAATAATATGCCAGTGTTATTTTGTCATTAATATGCCACAGCCAATTTGCCCAATAATATTGCCCAATTAATGTTGCAAACAACAGGAGAATGTTAACAAATTGGCTATTCTGACCTCAGTATTTCTGCTTGGTTATCATTTCATTGAATCATGTGTCTTACGTGCTCAGTTGGCTTGTATATCTTTAGACAACTCCTTAGACTCATGAGTCTACCACTTTAGTGAGACCCGGTGCTTTGGATAATTGTACAGGTTGGTGGACTTAAATATTAACTCGTGGAAGACAATATGGTCGTTTGGTGAACAGGCCTCTTAAACTGGTAATTAAACTGCGATTTTTTGTTGTTGCACCAGTTAAAGCTTGGTCTATTCCATGTTTAGATATCTCCCTAGTTAACATTGTGCATCTGATGCACATTATAAACACAAAAGCACTTGAGTTATTTGAGATCTCATTCAGGAAATGTTGTTACAGTACAGTCAGGGCCGGTGCAAGGATTTTCGTCTACACAGGCGAAGGTGCATTTTGGTGCCCCCCTGCTCTGATCCGCCACGCCTCCCACACCATTAAGCCTCCTTACATTATATATATATATATATATATATATATATATATATATATATATATATTTATGAATAATGTATAGTGTAGAAAATAAATACATCTAAATATTCAACTCGCATGCTCTAAATGTGTCACACATTGAAACCCATAAACACAAAGACACCCTTGCAGTCACACACAGAGACACCCTTACCACTTACACACACACACAGTTACACCAATTCACACATAACCTGAGACACACTATTTTGCCACTCAATATGCCAGTATTTAGCCCAGGGGTCCTCAAACTTTTTAAACAGGGGGCCAGTTCACTGTCCCTCATACCTTTGGAGGGCCGGACTATAGTAAAAACAAAAGCTATGAACGAATTCCTATGCACACTGCATATATCTTATTTTGCAGTGAAGAAACAAAACGGGAACAAATACAATATTTAAAATGAAGTAAAGTTAAATCAACAAACTTACCAGTATTTCAATGGGAATATTATGCCAGTCAGAGCCCAGTAATATTATGCCAGTCAGATGCCCAGGAACATTATGCCAGTCAGAGCCCAGGAATATTATGCCATTCAGATGCCCAGGAATATTATGCCAGTCAGATGCCCAGGAATATTATGCCAGTCAGATGCCCAGGAACATTATGCCAGTCAGAGCCCAGGAATATTATGCCATTCAGATGCCCAGGAATATTATGCCAGTCAGATGCCCAGGAATATTATGCCAGTCAGAGCCCAGTAATATTATGTCAGTCAGAGCCCAGGAATAGTGTGCGAGTCAGATTCCCAGAAATATTATGCCATTCAGATGCCCAGGAATATTATGCCAGTCAGAGCCCAGGAATATTATGCCAGTCAGAGCCCAGGAATATTATGCCAGTCAGATACCAGGAATATTGTGCCAGTCAGATGCCCAGGAATATTATGCCAGTCAGATGCCCAGGAATATTGTGCCATTCAGATGCCCAGGAATATTGTGCCAATATTATGCCAGTCAGATGCCCAGGAATATTGTGCCAGTCAGATGCCCAGGAATATTATGCCAGTCAGATGCCCAGGAATATTATGCCAGTCAGAGCCCAGGAATATTATGCCAGTCAGATGCCCAGGAATATTATGCCAGTCAGAGCCCAGGAATATTATGCCAGTCAGATGCCCAGGAATATTATGCCAGTCAGATGCCCAGGAATATTATGCCAGGCAGATGCCCAGGAATATTATGCCAGTCAGATGCTCGTTATACCTCCCTCCTCCCCCCTTCCCCAGACCCCAGTACTTACCTCCATGCTGCTGTTCATGTCCGTGGCTGAGAGGGAAGCGCTGTGCACTCCCCTCAGGCCGTGCGCATTCAATAAAGTGTGTTGAAAAAAAAAGTTTCAACACACTTTATTGAATGCGCACGGCCTGAGGGGAGCGCACAGCGCTTCCCTCTCAGCCACGGACATGAACAGCAGCATGGAGGTAAGTTAACGGGCCTGGGGGAGCGGGCGATTTTCCCGCCCCCCCATTGGGGCGCCCTGTGCTGCCTTATGGTAGCGCCGGCCCTGAGTACAGTCATCGTGCTGGTAAAACAAGGACACTTTTTTTTAATCTAACAACGCTTGGCCTAGTCAGTGAAATACTCACTGGCGCTCTCAATTGTCTTCAGTTCGGGGAGACTAGATGAGCCATTGGGCAGACTACATGAGCCATTGGGCAGACTAGATGAGCCATTGGGCAGACTAGATGAGCCATTGGGCACACTAGATGAGCCATTGGGCAGACTAGATGAGCCATTGGGCAGACTAGATGAGCCATTGGGCACACTAGATGAGCCATTGGGCAGACTAGATGAGCCATTGGGCAGACTAGATGAGCCATTGGGCAGACTAGATGAGCCATTGGGCAGACTAGATGAGCCATTGGGCAGACTAGATGAGCCATTGGGCAGACTACATGAGCCATTGGGCAGACTACATGAGCCATTGGGCAGACTAGATGGGCCAAAGGGTTCTTATTGGCCAACACATTCTATGTTTCAGAAATATCAGTCAGAAAATCCATCTATTTTATTCAGCATTTACAAGGCTCTTATGAAGTTCAAACAAAGCACTGCTCAGTTTGCAGCAAACCATGAGGAAATGAAGTCATCTGTCACCTAAGAAGTGTTTAGACTGTAAATAAAATATATCCATTCAGTGTGAAATCCCATAATAACCAGTATTCCAATTAATTTATGCTGTGTTATTCTTGTTCATTTACGTAGAACGTTAACATTTTGATGCCACAAAAGGTGGAATAGCCAACAATTTTAAAGCCAGTAATATAGGTCGTTAACGAGCTGCTAAACCCCAAAAATCGTTTTAATCAGACTGAATGTTCACTAGAGGAAAGATAGTTAGGATGAAATTAGTAATATAAATTCACTTGGGACATCCACATGATAAATAAAACAGAACTTTTATTACTACATTAAATTCAGTAACTTTGAGTTGCAAATATTGCTTAGAACCGTTGGGAAAATAATTATATTTGAAAGAAGCAAAAATGCTGTAACCCAGGTGTTAACAGATCGTTAATAACATTGCAGAACGTTAATATGCATTAATAATTGGAAGATGCATTTTGTGCACTAGACAGTCCCTTTAAGACCCTGATTGGGTCTCTGCAATTGGCTACTGATCACCTTGGAACAAAAAATAGCGTTTTGGTGCTTGAGTCTTCTGGGATGCAAGCACAATGCATCACCAAGGGGTTAAACAAGCATGCCATTTAAAATCTATTGGTCACTGTGGTAAAAGAGGGAAACTCCTGTGATTGGTTGTTACCCTTACTGTGTGACAAGTTTGAAATTGCAATGTGTGCATCCTGATAAAAAAAAAATATACATAAATATACAAATTGTCCAGGACAATGTTCTTCAAATTTTTGGTCTTTTTCTAAAAGTGGATCATGAAAGCATCTCCGAAGCTGCTATCAGGAGGGAAATAATTGGACCAGCATTGTTTGTAGCAGACATTTAAAGGAACTTTTGACAGACAATTTAACGATATACTCAGCGCTGCATTTGGCATGAGGCGGACAAGGCAAGTACCTAGGGCAGCACTTACCTTGTCTGCCAGGGGGCGGCAAAAAATGGTGCAACGTAAACAAAAAAAATAGCTTGCCGGTAGAGATCATGGTGTCTGTGCGTTGCCCAGGTGCACAGACAACCTACCATGTTGCCTGTTGGGACCCACGGGCGGTTTGATGTGTGAATGCCAACATATCACAGTGCGTATTTGGGAAAACATAGGCATAATTTGGCCATTTCAATTGTCCTATTTTTAGCTGTGAAATTCCACTTTGAAGTCCTCTAAAGTACCATACAAAATAACACGGACAAACGTACACATATGTCCTATTATTATTTCTGATACTAATTTCCATCATTACAATATTTGATCAACAGATCATATATGGAACGATGGCCTGTTAAGCAACAAAATACATGTGTAGCACAGACACCAATGTGTTATCGGCAAAGATTTCTGAATTGCGAACGTATTCCGAGGCACATCAGAGCTACCTGGGTAGCTCAACATTCGGGTGCAGAAGTGCCACCAATGTGATCTGACTCTGTCCGCAGCTTGGAGGCACTATTTCGGTACTAATTATCAGTGCATATTATTTGCAGTATTGGGTCGATATGTCTTCAGGTAGTGTCTGCTTCTGCCTCAAATAAGCACTGCTGCATAATAGAATGCAGAACCATAACATTGATGAGCTTGCCAGAAGGATTTGTTGCTTGCTGTCAAGATAGTAATTAAGGACTGCTATGCTTTTGATAACTTGGCCCTTATGAGTAAGGGGCCTGAAGGTGTCTCCCCCCCCCCCCCCCCCCTGTCTCTTTCTCTCTCTCAGACTTCCAAGTAAACGGTGAGAGATATGTGCAGCAGCAGCCAGAAGCACTATAGGGCTCCAGTCTGTGCTGTGCCTGTTATTTGCATAAGAAAGACTGACATGCTCACTACAGATGGATAGGAAAATTGTATTCAAGGAAACTGTAACAAAAGGGATACTTTAATTTTTAAATGAAATCTGGTTCAAACATGCAGTGTACAAAGCATTCAAATATTTCAGTCAAGGATTTCACTCCAAACTCCAAAGCTCTTATCTGTATTTTTTAAACTTCTGTTACGTGGACCCCATTAAGCCAAGAAGTGGTGTAAAATAAATAACACATATAACACAGTAGTTTGTATGACTGCTGTATACCATAGTAGCATGAACCAGTGTTGTAACATGTACCCGTGTGTTAGATATATGTCCTTTGGTAACATGCTCCTGTATCTTCAGCCACTGCCAGTACCATCCATCTTAGGTCTGCCTATTTAGTAACATATCCCCACAGACTATTAACAATGGACAGGAGTATTATTTACCTATACTTTAGTTCAGTGCCAAGTAGTAACAGTTACTGATGTGGTACATGAATACACATGGTTTAACACTTTCCTGTCTCATGTAATGTAACCATGTTGTATCAAGTCTAACATCAGGGATAATGCCTATGTAGCTCATGCAGTTTACCCATATAGAGAAGCTGTGTTCATGTGCTGCTATTTAACTATGTCTATGACGGGAGCCGCATTTACTTAGTTACTTGGGACTTGGGATCAGCCCGCTCTTGTCAGCAGCCAATCCTGATCCTTCGCAACTAGAATCTACTGATGTGAGGTCCGCACTGACCTTCCATGATAACAAAATGCTGTTATTATGCAATAGTTATTGCTTCCAAATTTTACTTCATCTCATTGGAACACCGCTTGGATTATGTTAAGTACATTTAATTTCTGCTGTTACAGATTAAGACATATACAGATAGGTTGGGGTGGGATTTCTGGCCATTTAAAGGAACACTGCATATATTCTATATTAGAAGCTCAAGTGAAAAGTAACATTTAAAGTTCCTTTAAAGAAATATTGTTTATAGTTTGAATGTAGCCAGATCCTATTGTATAAAACAATTAGAGAGTAATAAAGCAAGTTCAAATCTCGATACAATCATACCTACCTGAAAAACATAATACCCGTATTAAATCTGTTGTTAATATATTTTTAAATGATTTATGCAAATACATATTAAGGTCCACATAAACATCATATGTTTTAAGTCAATTCATATAAATATGTAATTAATTGGGATAGTTTAAGTATAACTCTAAATTGTCCTTCATAATAAACAATAATTCATGTATATTAAAGCTTGCAAATAAAATAATTCAGTTGCTGGAATACTTCGTCTTTCCTGATCTTTAAAAATGGCTTCCCTGGCATCCAATGGAAGACTGGAGAGAGGGTTCCCATAGAGATGAATGGAGAAGCCCAGTGTGCATATACTCTAGGAATCCACATAGCATGTGTGATCATCATGCATGTACGGGACCTTACAGTCACACAAGTCCACCGATTACATTCAGCCTTGTATTCTGGACAAGTTCTGAGTGTTCTGAGTGTTGATTTGAACACTCAGATCTGCACTTTATGTTCCATGATCCAATGTGCAAATAATCACATGCTCCACCAGATGCATGAAGAAAAGTCAGCAAGTACCTGTAAAATATTTTTTGAAGAAACTGGCGGAAATGTGTTTTTTTATTTTGTCAAAAATAGCATTGCAATAGTTTCTTGAGATGCCGAGTAGCATGCATTTAAATATGTAATAACAGCTCCTTGGTTATAGGTAAAATAAATAGAATGCTTCTCAAGTGTGTTTGAATCTGTGGTGTTTTTGTAACAGGCTTTAGGTGAATATTTTAGTTTTTCCTGCTCTGTTGTGGATTAAGGAAAGTTGCTATACTTAGTTCATCCACATCATTGACTAGACTGAAAGCATGCTTCCTTGCAAGACACATTTTTTAATTCAATTTGGCTTCCTGTGCCCTTGGCACTCAGCAGGTTTCATTCAATTTCACAGCAGTTAGCTTGAGTTGCCTGTGTGGGCACCTTTTTATCTACATTTAACTCCATCATAATCTTAGACAATTATGCAATAATCGTTTTGCTGTCCACTTACAGCGGGTTTTGTAACAAGCCATTCCCAAATAATTTAGCCTGATGAATACTTAATAAAATTACCATGTATGAAGTATTTTTTGTACAAAAAAAAAAAGGTGGTTGGCATTTATCATATTCTTTAGAACATATTAGACTTGAATGAAAATGTAACAGGCTCGCTCACTTGTCTTGTAAAGTTTATGAGGGATTTTTTCTGGTTGCCAAGATTAAGATTTTTTTTTTTGTGTAGGTTATAAAATATTTATTTCCTGTCCTGTTTTTATATATAACATATCACTTATAAAAGTGTCAAGAGAAAGTGTGTACATTTTAATGTACTGCCATCAACAGAAACGTCAGTATTATTATCTATATTGTTTACAACTAGCCATAGCTTGTGTATTGTTTTTCATGCAGTGTAATTGAACTTGAAAACTTTATTGGCTCGTTGGTTTGTAATGGATTGGGGTAATTACTCCTAGCGTAATATATTGAAAAAACAAGAATAACAGTGACTGATATGTACGGAAAATAGTAAAATTACCTTAATTTTTAAAAAGTCAGAACAGCGCCACTCCACAAAAAAATTTGAAGATACGGCTTCATATTCACCTATAACGTAACATTGTGGGTGCGATTTGCTAACGTGTTTTATTATACTGCTAACGCTACTGACATTACCCGCTGATTAGTATTAAGGAGGGAACATTTGAAAATGGAAATTTGAAAAACCCTTGCACTTTATTTATAACCCCATTTATTACAATACACTGTTTGTTTCTGATATTGCATCCAATGTTACATGTAATATGTTTTCACTTTCACTAATAAAAATATATTTTTTAAAAACCTTAAGATTTAAACTTGAACCATATCTATGAAACAGATCATTAAAAAAGCCATTTTCTGTGCTGTTGGTTACCTGATTTTACCTACTTTTCGATTAGCGTACCATCCTTGGCGTTAGCTTTGCTCTCCACATGGGAACAATGTAGGCAAATATAGGCTTGTAAATATAAATTTATTCCGAAATACTATAAAACTATAAAAAAAAACTATAAAAAGTGCCAAATAATAACCAGTTAACAAACATTTTGGCCTGCATGTAATAACAATTTTAACCAATCATTTAACATTAATAATAAATAATACTTTATAAAATAACAAGTCTGAAAATAATATTCAAAATATAATGACGCAGAAAATGGACAGATGTTTTTTCCATATATCGTCTCGTGATGTGGCTTCTGAAGCATGACCAAACAGTGGCTATGGACCCCAACTGGTACACACTAGAATTAGGAATTCATTTTTAATATTGGGATATTTGCTTTGCATGTCCACATTACATTAAACCAATCTAAATAGAATTTTCTGAAAGTAATAAAAACTAAAAAAAAAGATCAACGAAATCCTTCTGCTCCGTATTCATGACAATTGTCTGGTGTTTGAAATGGGATTCTTGTATGATCTCATTATATATTCATTTTCCTCGCTGCATATATAGACATTAATCTCTTAGGGTTGCTTAGCAATGGATTTTAATTATTTTCAGAAAGCAAACATTACTATCTGATGAAACATGAAAAGGTAAGCAACTTGGTGACACTGCCACCACGATCTTTCACATTGTTTATAATGTAGATACGTTTTCATTATTAAAAGTAAATGACCTACACATTGGTTTAACCAAATCACAAGCCAAGGCATACATTAAGAGAAAACTGGATTTTAAATGTCTCCGTGGTGTCTCCTGTTTATGACCTCAGCTTGTGACATAATGTGCAAATGACATATTTCCCACTGAAATGAATTGAGTTGCATACCATGCCACAAGATAATGTCCTGATCGGTAGCACTAGCACACACGTGGGTCTCTCCATTTACTTCTGTGCACACTGCGCAAATAGTGGGAGGGGCTTTTGAACAAACCAGTCTGACTAGTCCCGACAGCATGGAGGAAAGACCTGTAGGCTGTAAGGCAAACAAACAAATAGCAAATCAACATTAAAGTACTTCTTAAGCAATTATTTTTGTGGGAGTGGCGAAAGATGTGGCTTTATGGGAACCTTTTCAGCGACTTTATGACCAGTCTATTTATATTATTTGATATGTGATTTAAAACAAGAATTAAGTTGTTTTTTTTACACAAAATAATATTTAGTGCAGTTTATACTCACTTTTAATGTGAGCTTTATTGCTCTGGAGCTCTGTGATTACAATTATAACAGAAATTCTTGGAAGCTATGTTCATGTGTAGTAAGATTAGTATAGCGATGTTATTTTATTATTGTTCCCTGTACGTTATGGCGTAATTATTTATATGTTGCTTTTGTTTTGTCTCTGAATAAATAAATATTTGTTAAAGTAGACGCACTAGAGTTTATATGTGTATGCGTACATAATTCATACAGTTTGGTGATACACCACACCTACTAGGGAGCATATTTTATCATTATTGTGTGCGTGCATGTCCGTATACTGACATTGTGACCACAAAATGTTTTTTTTTTTTTTCAATGCAGCAACTTTTAAACTGTTTCCTACTGATAAACATCACCACCAAAAGAATATTTGATTTGTAGGAACATCTTTACAAATCCACACCTATTTCTACCTACTGATGTCAGGAGAAGCGTGCGGCTTATAAGATCAAATTATTTCCTTTTGGTTCGGGTATTCCTCTTATCTGTGATGCTCACTGAACTAACGTCCTGCCAGTCCCTGATAGAAAGCACCGGGTTTAGAATGAGTCTGCTTGCGTGCTTAATCTTCTGGATATAAACCTTCCTTAGCATTTAGATAAAGTAATCTTATTGACATGGGTATTTGCAGCTCCTGGAATATATAATGTGTCCGAACCACCAGTGGAGCAGCTCAGGCTTTATGAATTGCTGGAACGAAACAATAAATGTGGATGCCATTAACACAGCAGATTTTCCACGCATTTCTCTATTTTCCATCTTGTATGGAATGTCCATATATTTTACATAGTCATCGTAGCATATAAAGGCATATTCAAATCTAAAATAGATTTTTTTTTTTTAAATATAATCTTTGTATATATATATATTAATTCCTGGTATGTGTACATGTAATTCATTATTGCTTGTTGGGACATATCTGACAAATGGTTGTATATATTGACGTAAAACAGAGCTGAACAAATTTCTGTAGCCTTTAGGAGCCAAGTAGACCAATTTAAGAGCCAGCTTAGTTATTTTAAGGAGTCAGGGATATGGAACTTTCATGGAGTTCAATGTAAATTAATTCAAAAAAGTCAGGAGCCATCAGTAGTGATTTTAGGAGCCATGACTCCATGCAAATCAATTTATACATTTTTTGACATGTGTTTTTATGGGGTTTTTATTTTGTTATTCTGTCTCTCACTGTTAAAATGCACCTACCATTAAAATTATAGACTGATCATTTCTTTGTCAGTGGGAAAACGTTCAAAATCATCAGGGGATCAAATACTTTTTTCTCTCACTGTATTTTCATTGCTCTGAGTGCCTTGCTTTACTCAAATCATCACAGAGCCATGTACGAGCCACTTTTTATTAATGTCAGATGCTGTTTTCTCTTGTTTTTTTGTTTTTTTTAATTTAAATTTAATTTTTTAGTAGCAGACAGAATAATAGTGAGAAACCAGTATTGTTCTCTTAGATGAAAACTCCATTATTGTCTATTTTTTTGTTCATGTCTATTCTCTTGTTCATGTAATATCCATCACAAAAGAAATTGAAGATTAATGAAAGCAGGGTAATGTTGCTTTAAGTGGAGCTGCTGTATCATTCCTCAAAAATCAATAAAATTGTTCTGAAATTACCCAAGAGATAGAGATACAATTACAGGAAGAAATAAAAAATGTATTGAACTGCATGGGATCCATGTGCTTCTTGTAAAGAATCTAATGTCGGCAGGGACACTTTAAAATATTGGGGTTCCCTCGGCACAGCTCTCAATAGTTGGCCCTGCTCATCTTAAATAGGGAAAATAGTTGCTTTTTATAATGCACTGATATACTGATATCGCTGGAAGAAACATATGCTATTACCCCTCCTCAAATCCCCCCCCAATTACCCTCTAAATGGAATGATAGGGAGCACTGTAACCATGCACATAGCTTGAAAACTAGAAAGCACTGACTAAACAATGCTTGCCTGTTTTATAATCTGTCAGGGGAAGAACTCCGCCCACCCCCCATCAGGGAACCACCACCTCCGGTCTAGCCAGTATGGGAGTGGGAGGAAGGTTCTGCATCCTCGCTCCCATCTCCTCTGCGTTCTCCAATTGGAGCTCGCGACCGGGCTGCAGGACACGCCCCCCCCTGACATTTTTCGGACACTTTCAGTAGCGAGGAGAGCCCAACTTTAGACCGGGGATGCGGCCTGTATCGCGATTTGCGCAGGGCCCCCATCCCCCCGGCAAGAAGCAGGAGCCAGCAATGCTGGAAAGGGGGCCCACAAGACAGCGCAAGGTAAGCCTAAAGCCTGACACACACTCTACACACGTCCCCCCCCCCCCCCCAAGCTTTTTTGTTCGTTTTTTAATTGGGGAAAAACTCAACCTGGCTGTGGGCCCCCTTTGGTGGTGGGCCCTGGGAAAATGCACACATTGCCCATTTGATAAAGCTTCCCTGAATGTCAGCTCTGTTGCACTGATTGCTGCTTCCTGAGACTGGTAAGTAGAACAAAGTGTGTGTAATCTCAAGCGCTCTCTCCACTCCATGTTAAATCTATTTCTATGCAAGCACTAAATTCCTAACAACAGAGACTTGTTGCCTCTGAAGTCTCTAGAATGAGGTACATGCTCAGTTTTATTGATATAAAGTGTGTGTGTGTGGGTGTATATATTTATATATATATATATATATATATATATACCATGTCAGTTTGAGTTACAGTGCTACTGTGTATGTCCAAGCCACACCTCCCAGCATGCCAGGGGCACAGTTGGGTGGTAAGCTATTTAGAGCTTCTCAGCTAGTAGATCCTGGTGTTTTTTTTTTCCTGAATAGATTCATTTCTTACATATCTGCGTTCCCGTTTTATAGAGGATTTATAACGTGAAAACCAATCTTTAAATTAATCAGTCAAGCATAAGGTGCTATTTATTATGTTTCTATTTGTAAAGTAATAATATGTTTTTCTTGCAGCTAGGTATGTCTCTGAAATAATATTATTACTTATCATCTTCATCTATTTTGTGGCAAGTTTCACCACTGTTCCATCCAGGGATTTTTTTTTTTTAAATGAAATAAAGAATTGCAGGGAATTGACATGGGAATTTCAAACTTAAAGCCAATGTAGCCGAGATAGAAAAATTGTCCTATTCAGCTGTATTGGAGAATTTTTCCAACTCGGCTACTTTGACCTTAAGATTGAAATTCCCTTGCCAATTCACTCTTTCATGAATAAAACCCTAGATGGAACAGTTATGGATCAAGCTGCAAAATAGGCAAGTTTTATTGCTGTGGGAGTGGCTGAAAGAGTGGGCGGGACATTTGCCTGAACATTTTAAGTGACTTTATTTCCAATTGGTAACTATTTATGTCTTTTTTTTTTTTATTTATTTTTAATAATATTTGTCTTTATTAAACATTTTTCTTTTCCTTTTCCACATAAAAAAATATATATTAAGACAGTCTATAGCATAAATCAATTCCATGTACAATACATCAATACCGTGTACAATACATTAACACAATCAATAGCATGTATCATTTACAGTGTACATTTAACATTCGCAGTTTTCCATGATAAGTTATTATTATTAACTATTTATGTCATTTAAGAAGTCATTTAGAATAAGGATGTATTTTATTTACACAAATTTATATAATAAAAAAACACATTTACTACAGTCTTAACACAATTTATTGTTAGTTTTTTTTTGCTATGGAGCTCTGTGATTAGGGTTGCCACCTTTTCTTCAAAACAATACCGGCCTTGGTAAGGTCTCCATAGACCGGCCAGGTGGCAACCCTATCTGTGATACACTTATAAAAACTAATAATTTTCCCAGAAAAGGAGGACGATAGAGGAAGAAAGAGGGAGAGGGGATTTGGATGCAAAATATAGGGACTGGCCCTCCTAAATAGGCACTATTTTGCAGGTCTGCCACACGGGATGCCTTTAACTTGTAAGTGATAAAGCACTGAACTGTGCTTCATAAGGCAGAATTTATGGGAATATGGGCGGCATTTAGGAAGAACACATTAAATATGCTCAGAGTTTCTAAAAATCTTTAGATCTTAAGTTTGTCCCCAGAGAACCAGTGTCTCAAGGTGCTATGTCCAAAGAGTTCCCTTGCATCTATGGGTCAGTCTACTTATGGGAACATCATCGGCTGCATGATTGTTAATAGGGGTAGATCACCTTGTACAATGGAATGAAACAAAAGGATGGATTTTATCCAAAAAACCCCCCACAAAAGATGATTTAAATGTTCCATGTACCAATTGCTTTTTCACATACTGTTACTTTAGGCAATACTAGTTACTCAATCAAAAAAAATAATTCTGTGGCCTTCTTGTGTGTTCCATATTAATAAATATATATATATTTTTGTGTGTGAAAACTGAGAAACTGCAAGTAAGCAAACCATTCTCAGATGATATTAGATCTTGAATCAGTCAGCAACATTTTTTAATCAGAGGTGGTAATATTTTTTCCAGATGTCTTTTTCATGTGTTTGAGGTACATCTTGTTTCTTTCAAGAAATCTGACCTCATCATTTCTCTTTGCAGACTGGAAGCAATATTAATAATTCTTGGAGAACATTACATTGTTAACTTCTTTCTAGCTGCACAGAATAAAAAAATCATTTTTATCGGAATACATAACAATGAAGGTCTTGCTAGCTGTGCTACTATATGCAGCAGAAATGGGGCCTAGCAGCAATATTACCCCATTAGCTCGTTATTGCATTTTAACCATTTTAATGCAAAGTGTTGAGAGGAATTTTGTTAAAAAAACTACACTGTAACTTTCTAAATCATGAAACTGCACATATTAAAATGTATAGTGCTGTTGATATAAACTTTCATTGATGCCTATGACATAATTTAATATAAAAAGGTATTTGTGTAGATCACTTAAATGTATAATTTGCATATCAAGCCACAGGTGATGTCATAAACAGCAGACCCCACAGACACATTTAAAACACATTTTTCTCATAATTTAGGCAACTGCATGCCATCCTGATAATGCTACGTGTATAATGTTCTATAATTATTTGTGTTCTACTTTCACAGTATAAGTTACGTTTAGGTGATACAGTCCCTTTAAGAAGAGTAAGGTAAGCAGTTACTCATTGAGTGAAATCAAGCTCCACGATATAGTATGTGTCCCTCACTTTTATCCGTGATATTGTATGGATTTAGTGAGATATAAGGCGCACTTTTCTCGCCGTTCTTTGCCTCTTCAAGTCGTGGTATTACTAAGCTGCTGGAAATAGAGGGCTTGTGTTTTGTGTAGTATGATGTAGAAGACCAGAGAGGCTTGGCTACATCACTATGTTTCCACCATAGGAGATACCCATTCCCTATTTGACTTACAAATCCTGGAAAGAAAAGCTATTACATATTAAGCAGTGAAATTAATGCTCTCCACACCAAATACATTGGGGACATTTATCATTTAGGCTTAACGACATTATTTTACATTACATTTATTTATATTGCACCAACTTGGTACAAAGTTTTAAAGGCAGCTACAAACTACACTATATGGATAAAAGTATTTGGACGCATCTCATAATTATTGAATATAGGTGTTTCCATTGCCACAGGTGGATAAAATCAAGCACCCAGCCATGCTGTCTGCATTTACAACCATTCATGAAAAAAATGGATTAGTCTGAGCTTTTAACTATCCTTTATCACTTGAAGAAACCGGATACCCACACGGCATAGCCTGGCTCCCTTTTTTTCTCAGATGGTGTTGATCTGTTGTCCTTGTCTTCCTAAACCAATATGGCTAATACATGCTACTTTTTATTTACAACGCTTATTGTGCTTAGTGTTTTGTCTCTGAAACCATAAAAACGACAAAAGCTTGGAGGGCTGGCTACATTTGGACTGATGTGAGGAGGATGGCTGCCTGGCCTAAGCATCTTTGGCATGGTCAAGTGAGAAGTGAGAAGTACTACATTGGCTCAGTGAGTCATGTTAGAAAACGACTATGGGGAGGGTATTTGTGCCCCTGCTTCTCCCCCTGCTAGTCCGACCATGGTAGGGCCAGTGGAAGAAAGTCCCGTGCCTTGCCAAGTTAACCTAAATAACGAATACCGATTGTCAATATTCCTAATGATACTGCCATTATATTAGAAAGATGTGCTTTCCTTAGGATGTTACATAATAAGTTTAAATAATATTCACATTCCTACAACTAATTAGCATAAGAGCATGTTACTTGCACATTTCAGCCCACTGACGGCTGCCAGATGGAATGCTAAAACTGTTTTGCGTGGTTACAATGCTGCTGTGTATATATCACATTCCTTGGTGTCCCTGGAAAGCTCTAGGGGAATAAAAAAAAAGTTAAAACTCTTGGACACTGTTCTCAGCTTCCATAATATAAAAGCATTTTTGTTTTAAGAAAAGTTTTTTTTGTTGGTTTTAAACATAAGAACACATAACATATCACAGAAATAACATGACAGTATAACACATTTCAATCAATCAAACAATGTTAATTCCAAAAATAAAAGAAGGGGAGGGAGAGAAAGGAAGATGTGTTCTCTAAACATGTAGCTGTATTTGGGCATCTCCAGACTAGAAACATAGAATGTGTTTAGTTTTTTTAAATTAAACTAGTATTATTATAACCCCTGGCAGCAAACCTAGAAAAATAGGATGGAAACAGAGTGAGTAGTTAAATCATAAAGGATAGAAATTCAAATCACGTGTCCTAAGGATGTTTGTTCGTAGGTGGTACAATAGTATTGGAGTAGTCCAGCCATAATGACCAGGTCTTGTCAAATGGTTCCAGGTTGTTTTCCATGGCGTATGAAGCTTTTTTCGAAATTACTATTATCATGGATTTGCCGGATGACATTAGTCGTTGATAGGATTGAGATTTGTTTCCACTTCCTTGCAATACAAAGTTTAGTTGCGGTTAGAAAACGTGTGTGACAGATCCAGGCTATCTGGGGATATGTGATACGAATGGGAAATGTTCGACCATTATAAAGTTATGTGTTTTATGTGTTTTTTTGTGTTGAATTTAAAATGGCAATTCGCCTCTGTCCTGTAGATAATTGAATTACTTCCCAATTATCTCCAGGGCAGGGGGGGAGGAAATCATAATGCCTGCTGGGAATAATCTGTGTCTGTGAGTCCTAAATTGGCTTATGTCTGTCTATTGTTACAGTCTCCCATTGGGTCCCCTAGGGGAGTGTCCACCAAGTGGGAGACCTGGATAAATACGGGCGTGTAGCCCACAGTAAAAGCAGTTCATGTTTTACCCTCAACACAGAGCGTGGTCTCGTTATTGGGGGGCAAGATCTACTAAACGGCGGTTTGTGCATCTGATGCGGAGGGTACCGTAACAACGTGCTACCGTTTTTCTTTGATATTTATAAAGTACATATTTAATAGCCCCATTTTTGGGGTAGGGGTTAAATATTTTGGGTTTGACCATCTTTTGAGCATCTTTATCACATTGGAACAAAAACTTAATTTTACCTTCAGAGGTGGATTTCTTATTCATATACTTTTAACACAATCACTGGCGGATGAATGAGCGCAAGGTATGTAAAAAGGCCTTAATACGGATAATGTAATCTAGGTTATAGCCAGTCGCTCTGGATTATCCCAGATATTGATTCTTCCATGCCATGCGGGCCATACAGAAATGTATATGCATATTGGGCCGCATTCGTTTTTATTTGCAATGCTTAGTTATTTTGGATCAAATATAAAAACATTCCAAGTTTAAATCAACTTTATTCAGCAAAACTACACGTTTACAGGACTGTATAAAATATCCGTAAAGTCAGTTGGATTGCATCTTGATGCCGCACATTGGACACCCTTGCTATAGCGTATTCAGTGCAGTTGCTTACAAAAAGGGTAGAACTGTGCAGGGGGGATGGGACACTTCATCGCTACAGCACAAGACTGATCGTCGCTGGAGATTTCATTGCGGGACATTTCATCGCTAAAGGTAAGTATTTTACCGATTTTAGTTGGTTTAGAATTAGTGTTTAGGGGGTTAGAATTAGGTTTAGTGTTTAGTGTTAGGGGTTAATTTTACTATTAGGGGTCGGGGTTAGTATTAGGGTTAGTATTAGGGTTTAGGCGGTTAACTTTAGTATTAGGGGTCGGGGGTTAGTATTAGGGTTAGTATTGAGGTTTAGGGGGTTAACTTTAGTATTAGGGGTCGGGGGTTAATATTAGGGGTCGGGGGTTAGCATTAGGGTTAGTATTAGGGTTTAGGGGGTTAACTTTACTATTAGGGGTCGGGGGTTAGTATTAGGGTTAGTATTAGGGTTAGTATTGGGGTTTAGGGGGTTAACTTTAGTATTAGGGGTCGGGGGTTAGTATTAGGGTTAGTATTAGGGGTCAGGGGTTAGTATTAGGGTTTAGGGGGTTAATTTTAGTATTGGGGTTAATTTTAGTGTTAGTATTGGGGTTTAGTGTTACTGTTGGGGGGGGGAATCATTTATTAGGGGGGTTATTTTAGTTTTACTTTTAGATTTGTAAGAGCTGACAGTTCAGCGCTGAACTGTCAGCTCTTACATAGCTGCAGCCGCGGTGAAACGGCCGCGTTATACTTCATTGCTGACAGTTCAGCGTTCTAACTGCCGCGCTGAACTGTCAGCGATGAAAATGCGGCGAAGAAGTGTCCTAGACCCCTGTGCAGGAGCCGAACAACAAACTATAATTATTTATTTAGCTCTCCAAGCACTAATAAACTGTAAATATTTTTTTTTCCACTTTCCACATGGTTTACTGAATGTGAGATCTCAAGACAAACCAAACCTTTTTAAACCAATGAACAATAAAGATCAGCCAGGGCATCCATTTTCTTTCTTGACACAGGTATGGCAAATCATCACACCCTTCACAGAAGAAACACACAGACACGGAACTGGCTAGAAAGGTCACAGTGTCTATCAGTAGTGTATCTTGGTTTTGTGCTGCCCTAAGCAGACAAAATTTGGGCACCCCCCCACCCATGTTGCACACCTACGACATGCCTCATCACCCAAGTTGCACAACCATGACATGCCCCATCACCCACATTACATGCCACCATCACCCTCATTACATACCCCCACCATGTCCATTACATGCCCCAATTATCCCGATTAATTGGAAGGAGCTAAAGTTTGCTGAGCGGTGGGGGAGGGACCCTCTGGCAAAGTGCCGCCCTAGGCGAGGGCCTTGTTTGCCCTGTGGAAGATACACTACTCGTGTTTATTGACCAAACATTGTAACAAAGTTTTATTTTGAAATATATATAATTCTTAAACAAATAAACATATATATAACCATGGTATTATATATAACCATGGTTTAAAAACAACCATAAAACAAAAACCACTTAAGCGGTAACATATCACCACAACATATCGCCATCTAGAATGGGGTCCTTGAGGATAGGACATACTGGCGTTGCTGTCTCTGCATGGTTGCTGTCCAATATTCACTCCCCAGGGGCCATCCCGTGGGGAACCCGTCCTGATAGCTACCAGAGATACTGCCGCCCCCGAATTGGTCATGCCCCCAGATGGCCAACCCCCTGCCACAGAGGATAAATTATCCTAACAACTTTGGAGGCAGAAGGTTGCAAACTAGTAAAAGAGGCCTAGAAGACTAGATCAGTGACTTATAAAGGGTCTGGTCCAGCCTACATAGAGGGCTGGCCAATATCCCGTTGAAAGGGGGCATTTGGCAGGGCCCAGAGATGGACAGAAACGAAGGGATGTTGTATTGCCAACCCCTTTGTCATGCTGACCCTTCACATATTTTATTGTTCCAGATCAACAGGTGTCTCTTGTTGTACAATAAAAATGTGTGGAATCAGGCAATGGGGTCTTAAGTCAGTCCTATCCTACTGGTTTCCACTGATCTTTTTACCCAAACACCTGAGTTTTAAAGATGGTCAGCAAAAATCAAAGGTAATTTCAGCAGGACTATTAGAGTAATGACTGGGGGAAAAAATCATTGAAAATACTGAAGAGAACACGACAGAGATGCACAGCAGTGTGGGAGCCATTCTGAAATGTCAACAGAACATAATAACAAATTATTCTGCTCCAAGTTCATTGCCAAATCAGGCAATGCAAAGGGAAGAGACATAAGCTTCTGATTAATTTTTATATCTCTGCATGCATAATCTTGGAAAATTAATGGTGGAAATGTAAGGTAGTTTATTCTTTTTTCCCTCTTCCTTCGGACATACAGTATTTATGTCTTTCCAATTATAATACAGCTTTATACCCATTTGTTGTATTTGTCATGTTGTATGACAGAACCATATTTACTTTATTCCCTTGAATGAATGAACGTAGAACAATACAAAAACAAATAGTAAAATGCTAAGAATCTTATGAACACAATGTTGTCCCCGGTTTTAATTAAGATAACGTCTAGCATGCAGTATAAAGCAGTATGCATCTGTTTTAGATTGCTGCAGAGGTGACAGAAAAGTCAGCTAAACAAGAACATTTGATAAGAACAGTTAAAATGTGTAAAACATTATAATTTTGTTTTATATTTTTTAGCCCCGTGCCACATGATAAGCACTACAAAATGTAAGTGAAAATGTATTTATTTTTTTTTTGGTTTATATGACTAAGAAAACCAAAATCTTTAACTTATTTAGTGACTTGGCCTGTATTTCAGAAGTTACCAGTGTCTCCTGTAACATGTAAACGGAGGAGCTCTGTATTGACAGACAAAATAAAGTGCTGTGCACCCGTATTAAAGCATGAGCCATTCAATTCAACGGCAGTAGTAAGATCTCTCAGAACACGAAATGCATAAGGTGTTTATTGGTTCTTTAACGTAGTCCCCTGACACTGCCACAAATGCCCATTTAATAAAGTTGTTGATGTTTAAATATTGACATACAGTACTTTTGTTTGTTATCGCTAAGGACCTCTTCTGTTTTGTTATTCTGGGAGATGTCTACTTACTGATATGTGGAATCAGCTTGTTGTCGACTACACCCAAGCCCATTTTTTGGGTTTTGATTTACTTTTCCAGAGAAGTTTATTTCATGTTTTTTGGGGGTAATGTAAAAACATATAGGAATTGTGGAGCATATAGCTTTAGGTGTAAATTTTTTTTTAGATTACTGAGTTTATATCTGTACACTGTAAGCATTGCAAACTTCTTGTTAAAAATCATGCCTTTCTTTATTTTGTTTCTCCTCTCAGGATAATAGATGCACTTTTCTCGCATGTGTAACATGTTGTGTTAGTGGTACATGCTGCTCCTTCCCAGGTGTCACTCACAGATGATCAGCTTGTCAGCACTCCGCATTCAATCAGTAGACGCTGGGGGTCAGTGGGGTGTTATGTATTCATTGAAAATGTATCAAAAAGTAAATAATTAATCCAGTCAGACAGTTTTCTAATTGCTACAGGAATAGATTGGTCCATATACTGAGTATAGTGGTTTAGTGTTTATTCCTAATGCACAAGACACCCGTTTGCTGCAGGAATGGTACGGGTGGGCTTTTAGGCACCCTATTAATAATTAAATTATAAATAGATTGTCCAAATAATGTCACTGGACGCATCTGTCTCCCATGATCAAGCCCAGGAACATACAATCGTGCGTTTGGTGCTTTTGTTCTTAAGACTGTTATTCTTTAAAGTGCCACTAATCTTTTTGTCTCTGTAAAAATAAGTGGCACTAGTCTGGCCATGATGGGAACCATCAGGTCTACCGCTGTTACCAACATTCTATCTCTGCTAGCGCTAAGAGAGAACTTTGTTTTTTTAATGCACCCTCCTTTAGGGAAGCAAGGGTTAAAAAAAAAACTTTTAGTTGTCCTGTTAAGGGGTTAAAGAGAAGTAAATGTGGCCATTACAATGCATGTTACAAATAGTTTAATTCACAATGGTTGTTTGACGCAGGCTGTATGGACACAATGCTCCTTTGTATTTGCATCTACTAAAGACCATGAAAGCAGGAGACTGCTGTAAGACAAAGCAAGAAGTGATTTAGCACAGACTTTGAGAATAGCACATTACATAAATGGGAAATTGCTGTATAATTTGTTTGTAATGATGACTTTCTATTAGGAAGCAGCTATTAACTATTGCTCTCTCAAACCTCATGCTGGGTTTTTTATTATGTTAAATAAAAGCAATGTAATAACATGTTAATTATTAATGAGACCTTCATATTAAATGTAAAACAGACATTTTACAATAGAGTAAGTAAAAAATAAAAATCCTTTTTTCCCTGGCTTTTATAGAGTTGCACTGCTTACAACAGGGAGTTTTTGGCCTTGTTTTCAAGGAGATTCCATTTCCTGTTTGTTCCCATGGACATCCATTTATTGCTCTGTTGTTTCCTGCAATATCAGCACACCCCAGTGCTTCTCTCTCACTTAGTGCTCGATGTCATCCTAATTCCACCCATCTCTGCATGTCGTCTCCATCAAAAAACACAGCAAGACATGGCTTCACTTTATTGGGAGGGGAAAGAAAGATAATAAAAACTCTTCTTCATTCCCCGTGAAGCTCCATTGGTGCTTGGAAGTATTCTTTACAGTTCTATTACAGTAGATTTGGGGGGAGGGGGATACAAGGCTCACGGATGAAACATAATATTCACCCTGATTTCTGCCACTCCAGTTGCATAGCACAGATACATTCAATAGAGTTATATTTGGAGATTAATTTTATAAACATATGTACAGAAGCACATATGTATGTGATCAAATGGAGAATAAAATAGTTTTGTTGTGTGTGTATAAGTATGCATAGACCCTTCTATATACTTTATAGTATTTTTTTTATATCACGATTTAAAATAAGCATTGTATAAGTGTGTATATATACATAATGGGTCCGATATATTTTACTAAAGTGTAAACAAAACATTTAATAGGTGTGGATAAGTTTGCATAATTGGTACTTTATATTTGTGACCAAAAGTAAAATACACATTGTTTAAGTGTGTATATAAGTATACCTAACTGGCATTAACTCACTACTTTAATAGCAAGAAAGAAAATTAGACCTAGTGCTAATAATATACCAACAATGATATTTCCCTTGCTTTACCTCCAGTAGAGAGGTGCTAACCTTAAGTACAGAGCTCCATGAAGGGAAACATAATGTATTTGTTATTCCACATTTTGATCACATTGAATGTCGTAAGGGCCTGGAAGGTCTCCTAATGTGAATGAAATCAAGTTAATGATTTTTACATTGATTAAGCCCTGTGGGATATATAACATTGTGCACTGCTTGTTATGTGCTATGTAACAGACAGACAATTTATACTAGATAATGCATATACCTATTATATTCTGGTAAACCTGCCAGATAGCTTCATGTTCCAGACAGTCACCTCCATGTGTAAGAAATTGAGGATCATTTAGCTGTCTTATTATCCCCTCTTAAACACCCCCCCCCCCTGTTGGTAGTCGCAGGCAGACACTGATGTTATACACCTAAATTAAGTTGGAGATATTGCTCCCTTACAATATTAAAAAGAAGCCATGACTCAGGAACCAGGGGCTAACACAGAGTGTTAGAAATAGATTTGTTTATTTTTCAGTAATAATAATAAAACAAGTCTAAAAACAGTTGTTAAAACAACTTTATTCAGAGTGTACAATATAGGCTCCTGCTACAAGATAGTTATAGATAGTTAACCAACATCGGCTATGTTTCCAGGGACACATATTTGTTCCACATGCTCCAGAAAGAACATGCAAAGTGCAGCCCGGCAGTATGTAAATACTGCCTATATATGGATATACGCACAGACAGAATCCAATTAATTAATCAAGGTGGAGATCTCATTGGACCTACCATGATTAATTCATTGTTTTGTGTCTGTGCGTATATTCATCCTACATACCGCCGGGCTGCACTTTGCATGCTCTTTCTGTGTATATATCCATCAATCTATTTATCCTTGGTTATAGGAAACATGACCTCTAAATTTAAGGTATTGTTTTTCTCAGATGTTGCCCGCCCCCTCCCAAAAAAAAGGAAGGGGGGGGGATAAAAATCATATAATTAGCAGTAATGTTGTATATAAGTCTGTATACTGCAGAATAAGTGAGGAATCCAACCACAGGTGGATGTGCGTAAGTAGTTAATTTTTTGGGAAATACATTTTAACTGAACTCAAATTGTTCATGAACAATAAAAATACGAAAAGTGGAACGAAACTACCTAGGAAACTGCAGTGCAGTTTATGCAATTAATTTTACACCATCAAATCCATGCATTGCAAATCAGTTCATGGCAAATGAACTGTGTGAAATTCCCTGGTGCAATGCTACAGCTTGAACAGGAAAACCACGCATTGCTAATGAACTACACTAATTAACGAAATAATGAGCAGATTATATGCAGGCCATTCGAGTGTGTATTGATTAGAGGGAAAGCAAGAGTTAAAATGTCTTTTGATTCTCCTGCCCAGGTTTAAAGAAGACTTGGAGAACCAGCTGAGAAGAGCAATGCCTGTAGGAAGAATACATGACAAGGATTTATAAAATACACTGAAAGTGGGTCAGCACGTAACATACGAGAATCAGGAGTTTGCAAATTACTACTGACATGTACAGTGCTCCAATTCTGAAATAGAAGCTTGTGTTTTACATGTTTTTTTAAATGGTTTAGTTCAGACAACCTGCAGCCTGCTAACCTTTCTTTGATTATATCTGCCATTACCCCCAGTAAGGCAGTACCCCGTAATGCACGCATGCTTTACATCCTAAAAATACTAAAGATGGTACCGGCGGTCCTCTGTGTGATATCATTCCACTGCTTGTTCTGAATTCCCTATTCCATATCCTGCCCATACCTCACCAAAATTCCAACCATGATTTCTGAATCCTACACCTGCATTATGATTTATTGGATCACTCACTCTAACTCCGTTATGGACATTACGGGAGTTATTCACTAAAAGTGAGTTTCAGGTGAGTTGATATAGGTTTGACCAAGCATGGACAAACCTTGTGAGTGTCTCATGTTTAAAGAGCAAATGTTCATCTCTCTTCGACTCAGATGCCACTCACTTTTAGTCAATATCTCCCTATGACTCTTGAGGTTTACCGTATTCAATAGTGAACTTCTTCTTTAATATAACTGGCTGTGCCACAGAATATTTGAACCTTACATGCTTCAATACTTTCTGCACTGGACAAAATGCTATGTTTCGCTCTCTCCTAATGACTCTGAGGAACTATTCACTAATAGCTCAGTTTGATACTCAGGTTAATGGGCACCTTGGACGATGTAAAGTTCCGTGGTAAATGTATCAAAGTACCCATTATTTTATAGTCACTTGGAAAAATCACAGCCGATTTGGTTAGACAAGTTTCTCAGGTGTGTTGTTCTTGACCGGAGTTTCGATCATGATCAGTGCGGACTCATCTATGGAAAACTATATAAATCGGTAAACTGGAAACGGTTTTGTGAATTTGTGGAATTCTCTGACTGAAGTAGGAGAAGAGTAAGCCAAAGTTCCACTTAGTATTAGTTACCCAAGTCGGTATATAAAGCTTGTTGTATCTTCAGACTATCAGGTCTTTCTCACCTTCTGGATGTGAAGGCCTGTTTCTAAGGCCTAAGTCCCGTGGAAATAAATCCAGAATTCTGCCATCCTGAGAATAGACACTTCATTTACAAAATTCTCTACTCCAATTGAGTTTATTAATATCTTTTTTGTCTCCCATTTTAGTCCCTGATTCTGTAGACTGTACATAACGTGTTATAAACTATAATTAATGTTATTGTGTGAAAATCATAAATAAGATTGCTTAAGGGAATGTTGGCTCTTGGCCACTAGCCCCTGAAAGCTTTTGATATATCACTTTCCCTTTGGTATTACATGCAGAGGGCTTAAGTGAAATTAAATTCTGCTGTATCACAGAAAATATCATAATCTCTTTTTATTGCTGGATAACATTAGCACACAGCAGGTTAACCTTAACCACAGGGAATGAGAAGATTTCATCTTGTATGGACATTCCTAATTAAACTAGCTTCTGCTTCTGTGATTAGCAACCTACTAAGGAATGTACGGAGCATTCTGCTTGGAATTTCTATACTTTAATTATTATTATTATTTTTTATAAACTGATAATGCGATGTTATAATTAAATACATATTTATTTATAGATAATAGGTAACAATTCCCGTAGGTTTAACAAATGGGAACATATGGTGAACCCCCAATTTCCGGCATGCGGAATACAGTACTGAACTGGGAGACCCCTTTTCGTTACTCCTTTCAAAAATCCACATTGTCATCATTTTAATTTTGCTATGAATATCAGATTTAGCTGCTTGAGTAACGACTCTGAAAAGCCATAGACCATTCCAACACATTTTTAGGAGCTTTCATGTTGCCTTCATGTTTGGCAAAGGTATTTCTATAGCAAAACATTAAATATACCATAGAAAGCTCTCCCTGCGGGTCTAGGACACTTCATCGCCGCGGCTTCATCGCTGACATTTCGGAGCGGCAGTTAGAACGCTGAACTGTCAGCAATGAAGAATAACGCGGCAGCTTCATCGTGGACGCGGCTATGTAAGAGCTGACAGTTCAGCGCTGAACTGTCAGCTCTTACAAATGTACAAGTAAAAAGAAAATACCCCCCCTAATAAATGATTCCCTCCCCAAAGTGCCTCCCCCAAACCCCAATACTAAAATTAACCCCAAAACCCCAATACTAAAATTAACCCCCGAACCCTAATACTAACCCCCGAACCCTAATACTAACCCCCTAAACCCTAATACTAACCCCTGAACCCTAATACTAAAATTAACCCCCGAACCCTAAAAACTAATTCTAACCCCCTAAACCCTAATTATAACCACCCTTAACCCCAATACTAAAATTCTAATTCTAAAACTCTATCTTCTAACTCTAACACATTAAAACTTACCTTTAGCGATGAAATGTCCCGCGATGAAATATCCCGCAACGAGCTCTCGTGTGGTGAATAGACGGCGGTGAAGCGGCTGCGCAGATGTAGCCGCGATGAAGTGTCCCATCCTCCTCCCTGCACCCACTGCAAAAATAAACACTATGTATGGGCCACTCTATGGTCTCTAGGAATCCTTGCAGAAGTTACACAACATATTCCACAATAATGCAAATAGAACAAATACTCTGCAGGTAAAGGCACCATATGCAAGCAGCAGAGTAGAAATGTATCTCATTGTATCTCATAAAGTAAATAGAGCTTTTGGTAATAGATCAGCTTCAAACAGCCCCCAGCTGGGGTTCTCACTGCTGTGGCAATATGTTCAATGGATAGTCTCCAGCTCAGATGATGTTATAAATTGAGGGAGATTCACAAGGAATAAAAGTTGAAAAAAAAACAGGATGAAAAAATAGCCCTATGTATTGTGTCAGGGAATCCAACTTACTCAGGACCAAGATATACAATAAAGACCAAATCTGAATTATATTGAAGCCACAGCACACAAAGTACGAAGTATGTTAAATACGGAATCATGAACACATGATCACAGCCTCGTGATGTTGCAGCTTACTTAAATAGTCTACTGAATATGGACTATTGAATAATTGACAATTCTTCATTTCTTCTTCCAAGAAAATATGTTCATAAATCCATTGGCCAAGATTCAACTGCTCCTGGTAAACCAAAAACTGGCATTGGCGGTAAATAAACTGGCATTTTTTATTCCATAACCGCCATTTAAAAAAAAAAACCCCATTAAAACACTTTTCTCTGCGATAATTACAGTGATTTAATGATAGCTGGTAAAAGCTAAGAGGAAAAAAATCTTTCATTTTTTTGCCAGCCAGCTTAACCCCCCCAAAAAAACACAATATTAACGCAGCCACCATTTGCACATCTTAACTATTTCACTGCTGTAGGGAACACAAACAGACAGTTAACCTGGGAAAAAAATATTGGGGGAATCACATGGGGCTCCCCCATCTCCAACATTTTTTTTTACAATAAATGACCCCACCTGGGGCCAGAAATGTTCATCTTGCGCCGTTGAATTACAAATAGTGTCCAGAAGTGAGCACAGCGACATGCCCGTATTAATATAATAAATATAATTACAGGCCCCATGTGGCTACGGGTCAGCTTTATACTTATGTCCCGGATTAAATTAAATCAAATTTCCCCATTCAAAAGTTTCTTGGTACTAAATGTGAAGTGGTCCTTTCATTCAGAGATCTTTTAATAATTTGAGACAAAGGTTGATTCTCTAGTCAAGTAATATTGTGTATCTGTAAAGGAATGCTTTATTATAATTTCTCCTTTTTTGTTTGAGGTGCCAGCTTTGAGAAACACTAGTGTTTATATTGAGGTGTCAGGCACAACTTCTGTTCATTGCGACGTGCTCTCTCACATTTCCCTGACACCTTTTCTTCCGTGCGTATGGCTTAGTCACTGGGTCTCTAAAAGTTCCTACAAACGTGGCATTTTCAGATATGTGATTCCTTTGTTAAATAGTGTCTCCAAGCCAGGAGCACAGTATCAGAACACTGTTTATTGGATTAGATGGAATGAAATGTCACTTTTTATAATTACATTCAAGTCGAAAACCAGCTGCAGATGATGTGAAGTCTTATTTTATTTTAGCTAGACCGGTGAGCTTAGTTCTTTTTTATTTATTGAAAAGTTTGATTAAAATTACTATTTAAAAGAAGAAAAACTACCACAACTAGAGGACATAGTCTTAAATTAGAGAGGCAAAGATTTAAGAGTAATATCAGGAAGTATTACTTTACTGAGAGGGTAGTGGATGTATGGAATAGCCTCCCAGCAGAAGTGGTAGAGGTAAACACAGTGAAGGAGTTTAAGCATGTGTGGGATAGGCACAAGGCTATCTTACCTATAATATAGGGAACTGGGGACTGATAAAAGTATTTAGAAAATTGGGCAGACTAGATGGGCCGAATGGTTCTTATCTGCCGACACATTCAGTGTTAATATTTTATTTTGTACTTAGATTTTTATCTCATCATTTTACTTGTTATCAAAGATCCTAATCGCATTGCAATGCAATACTTGCCCTAATCTAATCTATTGCCCTAGAATATTGATATCCAGCTGGTGGTCTTTGGGGTATTTGACTTGGATGGTATAACTCAAGGACATATCCTAGCTGAAAATGCCATTCATTTTTTATTTACTTAGTTTATTACTTTTATTAATTGAATAAAGTCAGTTACTCCAACTTATGCTTGTCCAAAGTATATGGCCCACCACATTAAAAATATGGACAACATTGGAGTATGGGAGAAGGCTTCTGGGGCAGAAGAAAGCCTCTCACAGTTGAGTGCGTGGGATTGAAAATATTTATCTATTAGCTATTCCCAAGATGAGAAAACATATCAGCTTTCATCAAAGTAGGTGGAGAATCCTGCAAATCAGTCAAAATGGATGCCTCCAATAACACTGGATGTTTGAATATGTCTTACCATTTGTTGATAGGATATCAAAAACTTTCAGAGAGGAACTCTCTAGTTGGCTGTGAAGTCTGCAGGGGAAGCCTACAAATCGCTACTGTGCACAGAATGTGTAAGCACATGGTTGTGTGTGCCTATATATAAATGTGTATGTATTTGTGTCTTCATGCATGTGTGGATGTGTTAAACAGTGATGTTTAACCTCTCGCACTTCAGCTGCTTTAGACTAGATTTTCCATTATGCTTAGCCAATAACACTGGTAGAGGGCCAAACGGTTATCCACCACTCTGTATATGCTGTGTGGATGTATACATTTATGGATGTAGATATCTAAATAGGTCGCTATATTAGTAATAAGTATAACAGAAAAATCAAATCAAATAAAACTCCACAACAGTCGGTATACATCCCAGAGTCTATTAACTATTTCCTTAACTTTCTGTATGCCCTAGAACTTCAATGTAATATTTATATTTCATTTTCCCCTAGTGTGTTAACCTTAATCTTCACCAGCAAATCAATGCCTAAAATACACTTTTATTACCTTGAAACGTAAAGCTATGTTGGCTCCCCATATTTTCTAATAAAAAAAAAATGATAGGCCTTAGACTTTAATTAGTTGCTTTATAATTGATAATGTCTGTAATCGTACTTGCTCCTAACACAGATTCCTTTGATGTGCTAATTATGGGGAGAGTTGGGAGGAATGTGTTTTTCCTTCACTTTTATCTCTTTTATTAATGACAATATCTGTCTTACTCAATATTTGCTTTGTGAGTACGGGTAGATAGGTCTTTGATTTTTATTCTTTGAAAGAGCAATAAGGCCAGTCAAAGAAATAATTACTTTCTTAAAGAAAATAGAAAAGAGATTTTTTTTTTTTTTTTTTCATTTTGTTTAAATGACATCCACTGTACAAACAGTTTTCTCTTTCCCTGATAAAGATTAAATATCACATGGTATTTCTGTGCTCTCTGAAGACTAACTTATAATTGCCTTTGTTAATAATTGACAAGCACAAAGCACATAACTGAGATATTATAAACCTTTACACATTATCAAATCATTATTGATTTTTTTTATATCATGTTTTGTCAGTTTTCATTTCTCCCACTCATATATTTTATCTGCTCTATAAAGGAAATGATTTAATACAATATCTTGGAGTGTATTTACTAAACAGTGATGGGGTGAAAAAGATTTGCAAAATTAGGATTTTTGGGGTATTTTATCCTGATATTTACAATTCCCTTGTAATTTCTCCACATTTAACTATTTAATCAATAGACAATCTTTTGTACTTGCATTTGCTATGTAATAAGTGTGCAAAGCATTGAATTCTCCCGGAGAACATGAGCTTAGAATTACTTTTCCCACCACAGACCTTGATTGGCTTTTGTCACCTTCTTATTGGGGATAATGGAATAATATTGGATCCTATATCCATGTACGCCTATGCATAAAGCAGACTACATCTCCCGCACTCCAAAGTGTTGGGATGTATTTAAAATTGTAACTGGATAGTCATTTTTAACTGTCCATGAGCAGTTTGGCAGCCTTCTTTTTTTGGGGGTGGCTTTCCTTGATAGTCTCACTAGTGATACTATAAAGGAAAGCAAAAGAAAAAGAAGGCTGCTGAAATGCCCATGGAAAGTTAAAAATGACTATCCAGTTACAATCATCACTGCCCTGTCAATCATGCCCCCTCACCCAATGCAAATTGGGTGAAAGGTGTTCCAGGATTCCTATGGATGGAGGCAAGCCTGTAACGGCCAAAATAGGGGTTGTGTTAGCCTGCAATAGCTGAGACAGTCTGTCTCAGCCATTGCAGAGAGTATTTTGATAAGCCTATGGGCTTATCACAATATACTGCCATTCTCCAGCAGATTTGGGGGGAAGGTTGGGGGTGAGTTGATTCTGGTTGCCTTAACAGTTAAGCAGGCCAGGATCAACCATTGTTTTTTTTACTTATTGATATAATCACTGCTTACCTCCCAACATTTCCCTCTGGCGAATCTGGACAGCAGAGGGCGGTGCTTGGGAGGTGAGTGTTACTGAGTTTCGAAGGTCAGTGTGTCAGTGCTACCACACATTTTTTTTTTTGCTTTCCTTTATAGTCTTACTAGTGAGACCCCCCCCCCCCCCCCCCCCCCAAAAAAAAAGGCTGCTGAACAATCCAGTTACAATTTTTAAATACATCCCAACTCTTTGCAGAGCAGGAGATGTAGTCTGCTTTATACATAGGTGTACACATGGATATAGATCTATATTAGAAGCACAAGTGAAAAGTAAGGTTTAGTTTTACTTGAAGCACCTGACTGAAACCCGCTGTGTAGATTGACCTACAGAGGGTAATTGGCTGAAAAGGGCTGAATTGGAAAAATTCTCTGAAAAATTCTTGCCTATCAAATTGGCTGTTAAAGGGACTGGATCACCTAAATATTGTGTTTGCTGTGAATGTAGAGAATAAAAAGTGATTAAAAAAGTCTATATATTATGTTAGCGAAATTGCAAATGACTAAATTAGGAGAAAAATGTGTCTGTGCAGTCTCATGTTTATGAGAGCTTGTGTAGCTTGATATAAATAATCTGCGTTTTGTGTGACATGTGTAATTTGCATATCAAGCCACAGGTGATGTCATAAACTGGAGACACCACAGACACATTTAAATCACATGTTTCTCCTAATTTAGTAATTTGCTTGCAATTTTGCCAACACAGTGTATAGACCATTTTCAATTGTTTTTTATTCTCTACATTCACAATAAAAACAATGTTTCACGTGTATGGTATGTTCAGATTTAATGAATAGCCCCCACATTGCAAGATCTGGAATAGATTTTATGGTGTGTTTTTTTTTTTTATATTCAGAGGCTATTTGACAAGCAGACAGAAAACGACACGTAGTGCTGCCTTGCACTTATAATTTACACATGTCAAAGTCAACTTTGAACTATTTGAAACTTGTCAAAGAATCTAAACAACACAGGATTTTTAAGTGAGTAAAACACGACAGGAACTGTGAGTCACGCCTTCCATTCACATTAGACAAAGCAAAGGCATAGACTGTAGTGATTTCTATACATCACTGTTATTATAGAATATTTTTTAGATGTAAGTGCTTTGGTTTTAAATAGGCCTTTATGGATATCTGACACTTTGCTGGCCTCTTTGCTCCTGTCATACATTGCTTCTCCTATCAGATTGTGTTCTTTACAACACCTTCTGACTCACTCAGGCAAATACCTGATGACACATTCAAGTGCATGGTCTGTGAGAGAACATATACCCGCCAGAGATGAGCGTATGTAATTACATTAGACCCCAAAGCAAATATTTGCTAAATGGAGGTTACTTGTTGAACACTGTTATGTATTTACAGATTCGGGGTACTAAAATGTGCGATGTGTGGGCTTTCCAGTGTAAAACAGAATGTTTAAACAAATCTGTATGGTATTATTATGAGCTATACAGACAGGGGTCACGTCCTGGGAAAAAAAAGTGTGGGAACTCACCCAAGATCCACTGCCACCCAAAAAATATATATTTCGCAGAAAATTCAGTGCAACATTTATTGTAAAGTGCCAGTTTACACAAACAACTGCAAAATTCACATGCAATAAACAAATTTATATAGAACAGTTGAAACAAATTAAATTAGCTCTGCAATAAACAAATGAATATAGAACAGTTCTAACAACTGTGATAAAGTGAATGGTGTTGTTTGTGAGGGAGTTAACTTGTTAGTCATACTAACAGAATAATCACCACAATGGGTGATCTTTCCCTCGCAGGGAATTTCTAAAACTAATAGTGTATACAAACTAAACACACAGCCCATTAGAAAATATCCCACAAACTGGAATAACGTTGCCCTTGCCGTGCAAGATTATCAGCTTTTCGAGATTTAGTATCATGTGCGCTGCGATGTGTGGTCAGCCATTTTGTGACGTATGGTAAAGGATATCATAAATGCACAGGAGGCCCAATGAGACTAATAAACAAAAGAGAAGACAGGCGTTCAATGCCAAGCCCACTCCTAATGGGTGACATCACCAAATTCATTGTACTGAAGCCCCTTTCACAATCACCGGATGTCACTGGAAGACTGTTAACTGCTGTCACCACTGGTTTCAGATTTTCAGGAATCCCTGCACCACCATTATCAATGTAGTCTCTGAAACCTTCACAGATGGATGCATAGCTGAGACGGAATCTTTTGCACAGCTGCTCTTGCTTCACATCACCTTAAAACCATGGACTGTCCACATTGATTGGCAAGCGTTGTGAATTTTGCCCCTCTATGTCAAGATTTTGCCCCTCTATGCCAGGATTTTGCCCCTCTATATGCCAGGATTTTGTCCCTCTATGCCAGGATTCTGCCCCTCTATATGCCAGGATTTTGCCCCTCTATGCCAGGATTCAACCACTCTATATGCCGGTTATATGCCGTATATCATGTTTTTTATTTTTTAAAACTTTATTGAGGTCGTGCGACTTTAATAAAGTAAAAAAAAAAAAAAAAACGTGACGACCGGAAGGGGGGAAGATGCACGGAGGAGACGACCGGAGACAGAGAGCAACAAGGAGGTAAGTACTCACCATCTCCTTGGTGCTCCCTGTCTCCGTCCAGCTCCTCCGTGCGGTCTTCTTGCTGTCAAATCTAGTGGCAATGACAGGAAGTTTTTTTTTTCAAGATTGTCTCTTGTGAATAAATCATACAGTCCAACTCTGCAATATGCAATTTCTACTCATATTTTGGAGTTTTATTAACATCCTCTCTGTGTCTACTTGTCTGTCAGTATCATTTTGATTTGGTTTCTAGTACATGTCACATAATACATTTACATGTTACAAGTGATGAATACCCATAGCATTATCTTGTACCTAAGACAAGGCAGTTGATCAAAAAAGGCCTTAGATGACAGTTGCCATAGCTTTGACCATTTTTTACTTTACCTGGTTTTTCCTCCAGGAACATCAACTCCATTAGAAATCTTAAAAATGCATACCTTACCATTAAGACCTTCTGAAATATCACTAATAAAAATATTAAGAATGGGTCTGAGGTACCCCACTGGTAACAAGACCTTGCATTGAATGTATGCCATTGACTACAAGCCTCTGTTGCCTGTCACTCAACCATTGCCTGTTCGATTAAAGAATTTTGGAATCCACACCCAAAGATTGCAATTTATTGATAAGCTTTCTATGTGTTACAGTGTTAAAAGCCTTACTGAAATCTACTGCACCAGCCTGAACTAGTATTTTAATCACCCAATCAAAAAAAAATCAATAAGCTTAGTTTGGCATGATGTAAACCCATGTTGTTTCTGACTTTACAATCCATGTGATTTTAGATGTTCTACAATTCTATCCTTTAATATAGATCCCATTCATTTTACCACCACTGATGTTAGACTTACGTCTAGCCTAAAGCTGGCTGGTTCCCTTCGATTACCTTTCTTGTGAATGGACATTCACCACATTCCAATCTTCTGGGACTACTCTTGTTAAGTGTTTGGTTAAACAAATCTGTTAACGGGTTTGCTTGTACACCAGTAAGCAATTTTGGTTACTTTGAGTGTATCCCATTTTTTTTTTTTTTTACACATCATCTAATTTTATAAAAAATAATTTATTCTAAAATCTGAAACTTTTGTTTTTGTGCGATGTGACTCAGTCACTGTTCTTATATTAAACCATATTGTCTGGTGATCACCAGGCCCAATCTTTCACTTACAGTTGTATATGATGCCAAATATAATATGGTCTCCTTACATGTTAGCTCCTCAAATAATAATAATTAGTAATACAATTATTTTGTGGAATTGTGGTCATTTTCCTTGTAACAACATGTGAAATATACAATTTTAATTGCATGTTCATGGGAAACCAGTTCAGTAATTCCTTTATTTTGAATTATTTTAGATGGTAAATAAGTAACAAATTATTTTACATTTACAATAAAAAAAGGGTATCTTAGCAATCTTGTATATTATTTGTGTACATTACTACCTGACAAGTACGCAGCTAAGTCTGAGCTTCTCTTTATTAAATAAGGCAACAAAATCTTTTTGAACAAAGGAAACAAAGTGTTATTGTCCCTAGTAATGAACTAAGATGGAAAAAAATGCAATTGTAATATTGGAACTGCCAAGACCAAACATTGTACTTGGCACTTGGCCCCTTTAACTTTTATCCTTTCGATCTACAGCACACTTAAACACCAATTTGCCGACAACAATAACAATTTTGAATTTATAACTTTTCACAAAAACCACTGTGTTGAATTAGAAGAAAAGCTGATCTTTCTAGAAATTGTTCATTGTTTAGTAAGTGGCAATGATTTTATGAGGTGTTATTTTTTCTGTGACGGTTTCTTGTCTGTGAAAATGTTTAAACTGAAAACTCTAGCTCGTTAAACAATGTGAACTTTTAGATTGCCTAAGGTATCGACTTATGTGGTCCTAAAATTGACTTGGAGCTTTTGTGTTGTCATGTCTGTTCTAAAGTCCCCAGTGACGCTATCTGTAAAGTGCCTGAAATTAGCTGTAGTTTGTAGAAACAATGCAGAAATGTCTGTGGAAAGATCAGCCCTGGGGGTTTACTGTGGAAATTGGGCAATTATACAATTTCAAGCCTTGGTCTTATTGAAATAGCTGCTGTCTTTTGTATGTTTTGCTTTGCTTTTTCAATACTGATCACCTGCTTTAACGTAACCATCCTTTACTGTACATAGAGCCAGCCACCATTAAGGTTTGTTTATGTACTTATGAGTTGGTTCATCAAATAAAAGTGGTAGATTTTATTGGCACTGACTCCTGGATTTGCTGCACTTCATCTAATTTAATTTGTGAAGGATATTTTCTACAACCGTTCTGTAGGTTTAACAAGTATCAATATTTTAACTTTTAAAAAGTAAAGTTTTCTTTAATTATATAATGAATACACTGAATAACGCTACACATTTGGAAAATGTCTCAGTCTGCCTATCTAAAATATAGAATGTGTTTCCTCATTTAAAGGGACTGTCTGCTGCCCAAAATGCTTCTTCCAAATATTAATGCATAATAATGTGCTTTCAAAGTACTTTAAAGTGCATGTTTTACATTTTGTATTGCTTAAAATATAATATAATTATTAGCTATATGAAATTGCAGCAGTTTGCAAGAAACCAGGACTGCCCACACTAGCTGAGTAAAACAATTTCCTTATTTATTTATTTTTTTGCTGCAGGAACCAATGAGAATAATTTCCTTCAAATGAATGGAATTTACTGTCTCTCTAATGATGCTTTCAGACAATGTGTTGCACTGTTAAGAGATCCTACTGTGTACAAGAGCAAGGTTAATCACAGTCCATACAATGTATTGTATTTTAGTGGCACAGGAAGTGACTAAATGAAACAAAACTGTAAATGCTCAGTGTCTATATAATTAGTGCTGCCACACCAGCAGTAAACATGCAGAGTAGTCACTGGCTTGAGTCAAATGTAAAAAATGTGATTCACACAGAATGCCTGCATCAGATCACACTGGAAAAAAAAGCCTGTGTACTATACAAGCAGTAGTCTTCAACTTGCACCAAAGTGAGTTTGATTTAAGGAAATATAAGCCCACTGATTTAGCTATGGGGTATCATGAGCAATAAATGCTTCTATAGAGGCAAAATGTTAAACTGGCAGAATCTTATAATTACAATTATATTGCATTATTTCTTAAATTTAGCTTAACACACAATCCATAAGTGTCTCACATTCAGCAGAACTAGTGAGAGAGTTAATTACATACTGGTGCCTGTCAAAATGTCTGTAATTAAGTGATGCTCATGTTGGTTTCAATTAAAGTATTCTGAGGCCTCAAATGAGCTGCCCTATTATTATGTGTACATCATTCTCCACCTGTTATGTCTTAATGAATTATATGTGAAATAATGACCCTAATTGTAGTGAAATCAATTTGTATAGCGACAAACCTCATCTCAAGCATATCAAGTCATCTGGGTGCAGTGCATAAGCTAAGCAGGAGAGGTTGGGATAAATTGTCCTTCGGGTCTTGGGTCTTGTTTGCTTAGATACTTGCATGATCAACCAGGTAAAAAATAGAATGGAAGCCATTCGCCGTATGTTTTCCCCTTGTTATATTTGTAGCGTTTTTGTTTCTCCAATGTACAAGGCGGCATCTACATTCAAATCATAATATCTACAGGTCTGGCCCTAGTGAGCTCCCTATTATACATATACAACGTACATTGAGCAGATGAGCCATAGGCCTTTGTTCATAGAAGAGGAGCGGCATTACATGGCCCATAATAAGATATTTTCTTACAAATAAACCCCCCAAAAAACATTAAAAAGTGTACCATCCTCTTAAAATGAACTGCCTGCTGATTATATTTGAAAACGTTCCCTCTCTGGGATCTTTCATGGTTTGCGGTTCAAAAGTTAAAGGGCCCTGAAGCTAATTATTGCATGTACATCTGTTCATATCATAAAAGGTAAAATAACCTGATTAGCATGAGCTGAGGGCTCGGTACAGATAGTTCTAGGGTTGCAACAAGTCTTCTGTCTGATGGGTCTAATCTGGTGGTTTTGCCAATGTGTCAAGTAAGAACCAAGTGCTCTAAACACATGAAATGTGGTGGTAATCGCCACTTATTATCAAATCCTCTTCATGTATGGACTTGTGAGCTTAAAGAGTCAGCAAATAGGTTCAATTCCAGGCAGGACCGACTCGATCCTTTCATCCTTGTGAGCTAGATAAAATGAGTACCATCAAATTAGGTCATGGTAAAATTCCATGGATGCTGAGCAAGTAAAAGATGGATCACTTTTTGTGATTATTAATAGCACAGGTTTTACTGAATTCAGCAAGCTGTAGACGGCAGCCTCCATGTAATGGATTTGCTGTAATCTTTCTTTAATGATGACCATATGGATTAATGCAATTCACAGGATCAAGCAATCATTCTCAAGATTTGACTGTTACCTGGTGATTAATCATTTGCATAATGATGACAAATGCTGATGAAGTGATTATGCAAAATCTGCCTCATATCTATGTTACCTTGTCTGACTCTGATATTTCATGAATGACTATTTTTCTTGATGATTATACATTCTCTATTACAGCTAATTACCAAACTCTGTATAATATTAAGATTAATGATGTCAAATGCGCTTAAGTCTCTTGCGCTATGATGATAAAAATCATAGTTTTTTATTAGCTAAAATGTATAGTGCTTCTTTTTTGTTAAATGTGCAAATATATTTAAGCTCCATTGCGTCCCCAGCAGCGCTGTCTCTGAGGAGGGATCGCCAGGTTTAGATTGGGGGAGATTGAGCCCCTGCAGGTTGTCATTGGTTTGTAGAGCAGTGAATGCACATACATTGAGGCCTTAGATGCAATGTCATGCTCTTCTTACACCTAGTACAAGTGGGAAAGGGCCAGGAGATGGATGTTAAGACTGTAATGGGAGGGTCAGGATGGTACATAAGAGAGAGAAAAATATCCGTTCTCTTACCTTGATGAGGGAGCTGGAAGTATAGTACTGCTGCAAATTATGATTGGGCTTTATAAATGAATAAATGAATGCTGAAATCATCACTGAGAATTGCTATGTTGATTGAATTGTGTTAACACTGTTTTTTATGATTTCACCACACAGGCACATAGTTACAGGTTGCATCTTCCGCCATGATCCTGAGAGGACAATGTGTTTAAGGCAATATGTGTACACCTGTACACTCAACATTTTCAAAAAGCTGGCCCGCATGTGGCTCTAAGGATCTGAATTCTTCTCTCTTTTCTTTGTGGAATGCCCAAACTGTGTTCACAATTCCTCTAGTAATACCTATTAGACTAGACTAGAGTATCATATTGTGAACATGCTCAGTGAGTTCCCATGTCTATCCATGGAGTAGGTACGTCTATGTACATGTGTGTAGGACACTACACATCCCAGGAGCCAGAGAAACATGGCTCCTAAAATTTCTAGTGCTGGCTCTGAACTTTTTTGTTGTTGATTGTTTTACATATATCTCCTAAAATTAACTAGGCCGTCTCTTAAATAGTTCGGTTTAGGTCATGAAATCTACAAATATCCACAAGCCCTGATGAAGGCCATGAGAGGAGGCCCATTTTTTTTAAAATCTGGGATTCATCATTGCATTGGTCCCTGTAAAATAGTGTGTAAAACGTAGGTCTTCAAGGTAGATGCTACCAATAAATCGACCACAAATAATATACATTTATTATTAAATAGTACTGTCTGCTTCAATATGCATTATTTGGTTGCGTGTTCGTTTGTATCTTTACGCTGAGTGGTTCTTTAAGATACAGCTGTCCTTCAGCACTTTGGAGAGATGAGCAGGCAACATATGTTGCTTTTTGTTCTCAGCAGACATTATTTATTTATTCACTTTTGGATTTCAGAAGATTAAGTTGTTTATTGTGAGGACTGTGAATCTGGGGAGAGCCTGTACATGTATTGATTGCTCGCACTGTGAATGTGTTTACAGTCCATAATCTCTCATTTGGAGAATAGCCAGCAAACATCGTAAAAAAAAAAAAAAAAGGTTCTCTATGGAACAAGAAAAGCCCATTAACAGAGAGAAAACATTAACTGCCCCGATTTTATCTCTTGACAGCAGGCTCTATGAACCTTGCCAGAGAACTAATATCTTCTATCTCAATCGTGCAAAATGCTCTCCAAAATTGTCCTAAACCCTCTGTGACTGTTAGAGCATGGAACTCCTGTTGGTTCTTAATTATTTATCTACTAGGAAAGAAATAATTCATCCCACAAGGCTCACGTCCATTAAAGAGTATAGCACGCCATTCCTTCATTACATACAAACCGGTTCACTTAATAGACACCGCGACCATTTTATTGATGGCCTGAATATGGTCCTGTGGATGTGATTAAATATTCCTTCATATAATACTTTTTTTTTTTTAATCCTTTTATTTTCTAACAACCATTTCAGGGAATAATATGCAGAACCTTTCTTTACTAATGCATCTTACCTCAGGGTACATCATATTCTTGTTTTTCATTGAATAACATTGGGTGGCCTAAAGATTATTTCACAGTGCCAGGTTATTTGGCATCATTTCTTAAACATATTTTCTTGTTCTGCATGTTTTTTTTTTTTTTTAGTCATGGTTTGGATAATATTTTAGTGACATGATTATTGGGCTTAAAAAAACTTTAAAAAAAAAATGAGACAATTTACTATAGTGTAAAAGAATATGTAAATGGACTCATATATACAACCACAATAGAATAATCCTTGAGGACAATATAAACATCCTCGCATTCTGATTGTCGGCTCTAGGGTTGCCACCTGCATTTTACAAGCTTTGCAAGCTTGAGGCCAATGTTGAGTCTTTGGAGGAAGTAGCATGGTCTGTATTTTTTTGTAGAAAAGGAGGCAAATGGAGCTGGCTCCCGGAAGAAATGGAGGCTAACATTCAGGAGTCTGCTCATAGCACTTCGAGGGCTTATGATCGCTGTAATAATGAATAACCGCAATAGTATGCTGCCGGTGTCAAAGCTAAAGGGCTTTGACATGGGCATTTAGGAATGGTGTTTAAAAATATAAACAAAAACAAAAGAAGAAAGCTTCCTTTATAGAACAGTAATAAATAAAAACCGGAACCAAAGATATGACATTTTTTTTTTAAATAATCACATTTTAATCATACAAAATTGTATACAACAGCCGCTGAAAATGGCTGATTATCTCATTGTGTATACTAGTTCCTTCACAGAACAACACAAACTGTCTCTAACCAGAATAGAAGAGGAATGGGAGGGCCCAGTGGACAACTGCACAAGAGGACAAGTTAGAGTGTCTAGTTTGAGAAACAGACACCTCACAGGTCCTCAACTGGCAGCTTTATTAAATAGTACCCGCAACACACCAGTCTCATCGTCAAGCGTGAAGAGATGACTTCGGGATGCTGGCCTTCAAGGCACACTGGCCAAAGAAAAGATTAAGATAGGCAAAACAATATAGACACTGGACAGACAAATCTACATTTGAGGTGTTCAGATCTCACGAATAATAAAAGACACAGGAGGAAGTAAGCCTCTTGCTGTTACTTTTTACTTGCTACTGTTACCACTGTACATTTTTGGCAAATTTAGGTGCTTCAATAATGGTTTTGCATGCAAGCCTTCTCCCAACAATGCTTGGGTGACATTTTGTCTCAGAGGCCCATTAACTTCATTCAAGAGACTATTAGATGCCTTCCTGTATGTAGTACTCGTATTGTTCTTTCCTGTATTTCAGTTTTCAAAGTGTGACCATGTTTATTCTTTTTATAATGTTTTACTGATCTGAAATCCCTTAATCCATGGACATTAAGACCTGCCTACTGATCACAGTCCCAAAAAATCATCACTGTCTAAATGAAGACTTGGATTTTTGTGTGAAATTATTATAGTTCGTTTATGCTATAATACCATACCTATAAAGACATGCTTTTAAACAACTATACAAAATAAGTGTCAGAATTTGATTGGATTTATTGTGGCCTATGGCAGGGGTCAGTGGCTTAATGCATGAATATGTCAAATCTGTTCAGTATTCAAGGTTTTAGTTTAGTGTTTCATCCTTCTGAGATCAATAAAATGAACACCATGAAGGTGGGCCACCATAACATCCCCTGGCAAGCATTCTCCATTGAGAAGAGACTATAGCTTCCTGTTAAAATAGCTTTCTATTGGTTGGTTGCAAATGTATATAGCACTATGTGGCAAAATAAAGTTCAAATATTAAGCTTGAAATATGATCTTTTGCTGTTGTCCTCTGATAAGCAGCATGTCCATCAGTGTCTGAGACCACCAATGGCGAGCTCCCTTGCAGCGTGTAATTACTCCATTCATAGTGGGGTTTTTCCAAACCAGACTCATTTCATGTCTGGACATCTTTATTTAAAGACTAGCTTTTATCTTGTTAACTGGATTCATTTAATCCTTCCTGTGGTGATTGCTATCTAAAGTGAGGTATGAGCAGGTCACACTGACAATTTTTACAGAGATTCCCCGAAGGTTGTTACAGTAGTATCAGAAGTTGTAATAAGCTTTGATACCAGAGCCAGTATGTTGAGAAGCAAATACCGTTATGACAAAAGAAATATAATTATTATTACCCTGGGGAAGGGGTGTGCGCTATAAGTTATTTGTTCTTTTAGGTACTGGTTTGCTGGCATACCCCACTCCAGCTCTCTGGATTTTAATTGGACTATAGAGGAGTTTATAGGAAATATGACAGCAGAAAGTGTTTTTTTACAGTAAGGACTATTAAGGTATGGAATACACTGCTTCAAGAAGTGGTTCTAGCAAATACCGCAGATGCCTTTAAAGGCGGCCTGGGTCCTTTTTAAATGAGCCGGAGCATAGAGGGCTATGCATGTTAGTATAGGCATTAATATTTATGTAGTCCGTGTTGATCCAAGGAGAAATCTGCCAGGATAGATCAAAATAAGACTCAATAGCACCATGCTGGGCTCCATGACCAGTGTATATACATATGCATTGTTGTGAGATCAGTTAGTTCCTTTATGTGGACCCTGCCAGGATAGGCATTCCGTTTTTGTATGACAGATGTCAGTTTCTGAACAAACAGCCAAAATATCTTAAATATATTCCTGTAAGAACATGCACCTTGTAACATGACTATTTTAAGGATCTGAAATGTTCCCTGCCCTCACGATCCAAAATGTACAATTTTGGGAGTGATGGAAACTATATATATAAAGTACCGTTTTAGGCTTAATTTATATTATTAACCTTTTTAATAAATTCATTTTCAATATGATTTTGAAAAAAAAAATTAAAACAAATTATATATATATTCCATGAATTACACGGTTTTACAAGTATTTGAAGACTTTATGAGCTGAACAGACCAATTCAGGAGCCAGCTTAGTTATCTTTAGGAGCCAGGGAAGTGGTACATCCACAGAGTTGTTTAGCTCCCTAGCTCTTGGGACTAAGGATCCCTGGTTATAATTGGTCATCAGAGGCACAGCTGGTAACATGGCAGGCTTTATTGAAAAATTGCATTCGAGTTTTGTTCTATGTTTTTTTATATTTAGAACATGTTATTATCTAATAAATTTCCATCTTGCTTTATTTGCATATATTAAAAATCTTGCGAATATATGGGCAATGACCATATTCATTTGAAAGCCACAGAAACCTGCCGTTGGCGTGTCAGGCCTCCACACATGCCATTGTATTACCCTTTGTGGGTATGTGGCAATCTGAGTATGCATGGGAAAGCTATGTCATAGCTTAAGGGGTCTGGACACTGAATAAACTGTAGTGCGCTTGCATTCTGACTGGTGTGTATGGAATTTGCAGCTTGTGGCGAAATCCCCCCTTAATTTTGGATAACTGATTTCTGGATAAGGGTTAATCAACCTAAAATATTGTTGCTGGGCAGAATCTTGTAATTTATTTATACAGGGGAATTGCAGGGAACTGACAAGAGAATGTCAAACTTCAGGTCAAAGTAGCTGAGTTGGAGAAATTCGAAGATAATTTTTCCAACTCCGCAAAGTTGGCCTTACGTTTGAAATTAACTTGTCAAATCCCTTTCATGAATAAAGACCATTGATTTACTTGAAAAGAGGGAATTGACAGTGGAATTTGAAATCTTAAGGCCAAAGTAGTCGAGGTGGAACAATTGAATCCTATGCAATTGCCTCTTCCATAAATACAGCCCTAGGAATACAATAACATGTATTCTATTTGTCTATAATTTCCAAGGATGTCCTGAACCCTTTAAAATAAAGTTCTGATAAGATGCATTAAGCTTAGTGATTCTTTGGCAGACATTCTGAGGACTAGAAAAAAGAAAAAAACATTTTTGTCTATTAGAAAAATTACAGTGGAGGTTTTTTTTAGTGGGAGTGTAAGGATGATCTCTCCAGCTCTAATCTCAGAAGGCTTTGCTAAAGCAGGCTGTAAATGATAGTCAGAACAAAGCCTCATTTATCAGCTGTGATTTACTAATGGTAAACCTCTTTTTAATTGGGTAACTAAAACCTAGTAACAAAAATAGACACAGTGAGGGGAGAAACAGACTTGCCACAGTCTAAGCTTATAAAAGATTCTTAAACAGGCATAAAGAATCCAACGTTCAATAGAGAGACTCTCTGTTAACATGTTCAGTGTCAAAAATCAGAGGAAACGCAGTTAAAGTATTATAGTGATAAACCAAGCGGATTGTGGGCAGGTGTAGCACATTTAGTGGACTATGTCAAGGATGATTTAATGATGCTCCTTCATGAGGTCTATGGTCCTTCACAGACCCTGTCACAGATGGCGGTAGACATTACGGACACTTTTATTAGAAAAGGCGGGTGGAATTACTAGAACCCTTTGCTGATTTTTCCATTTTTGCTTGTACCCAACAACATTTATTTTGGGGGTGACACTTTGTCTTTTGGCACCTAGGATGCAATATATTTATAAATACATTTCATTCTAAATATCAGCACCATACAACCAGTGTGCAGTCAGTAGTGCAAATCTTTCTGGCATCAGTTTCTTCCAGATAAGGGTTTAAAAAAAAAAATGTCCCGCTAGTTTGGTGTAAACCCGTTGTGTATCTTAATAGAGACACGCGGGTTTACTATCTGCTGTGCCTCACATCTGAGTTCAACACAGCAGTTCCTGGTTGTCAGTTGCCAGTTGCACAGTCAGTTAGAGCGAGGGCTCGCCCCGCTCCAACTGCGGAATGCGAGACCCCTGTTTTTGCATGGGATCAGCAGGGGGGACCCAGTTAAGGTCCCCCTGCTAATCCCATGCAAAAATAAGGGTCTTCCTCTGCATTAGCAGCTAGAGACGCTCGCTCTGATTGGCTATGCAAGACAGCTGTCGGTCAGAGGATAAACTGGCATGGACTATCAAAGGTACCCGCCAGTTTATCATCACACTAGGAACAACAAACCTTTCACTTGTGCTCCTATATTATCAGCACATGTGAAATATAAAGTTTAATGTTCCTTTAAAATGTGCTACCCAACCTCTGTCTTGCTTATAATGGACAACTGTTTTAATCTATATTATGATCCCAGTAGTGAGACCTTAAACCAGGAGAAGAAAGAGCTTGGTCATTTGGGCCATGTTTTTTTCACACAGCATTAGGACCCCAATGTATTGCCACCAGGGCAGTTTAATCTCTATGGTAAAAGAGTAAATTTAGACATCACAATGATAAGAAGAAAAATAAGTTATAAAAAAATATTTAATAGGGGAAAAAAGCTGTGAGCTTCATTACAAATATGGTGATTATTACATCCGTATAACAGATATTTCTAATGTCTTGTGGGATAACCAGCATTTTTCACACTGATTTCTCTGCAATTTGTAATACACTGAAATATATTTGATCAAATTGTATTAAAATGATCCAGCATTTAATGTGAGCCTGTGTTTTTCCACTTTCCAAAAATAATTACGGAGTGTGTATTCCACAGGATTGGTCATGTTTAATCATTTGTGCAGCATTTTGTCAGCCTACCTCATGCATAAAATGGACATGTTTTTTAAAAGCTTTGAAGTTCCTCTGCTTGTTTTCCCAGAATGCTCTAAGGATTTCCACTTGGTGGGTTCTGTCATTGTCACTTAGTATAACTTTGTAAGCTGCGAGGCCTGATAGGATTCTTTGTAAATGAATTGCAATACATGATTAGCTGTGCTGTGCTATTTGTCAACTTGGAACTGTCTTAAATATGATATTTTTGATGAAACGGTCAGTGCAACAAAGGGAGTTTGGTCAGTACTAAGAGCATGGATTTGTTACCTTTTTTAATGAGAGCCTTTCTTTAAAAGTTACACCATTCTAGACTAGTAAGAATGTAAGCTCAATTTTTCTGAAATCTATGTTTATAATGTATTTTTGTATATCATGACATTCAACTATGTAACTGTGACTCTCAATCATGGTAGTAATAAACAGCCGACAGGCAACTCTGTATGTGTTGTTAAACTACCCCTGCCATGATCCTCAGCCAGCCTTTTGGTTTGGACTCTTCGAAACTTGAGTTGGAAAAACATATGTACAATTTAGAAGCCTGGCAAAGCGTTTTAGGAGAGAATGAATCCGTGACACAGTGTCCAAATGAACACTAAGTAAAATTCAGTAGTATTACAAAGATAGTGTTCTGACGGTATTTCTAGGAATGCAATTCTTACCATCGAGTGATCACTCACACTGCTGTCTGAGGTGCCAACAACTACACTTCCCATATGATGCCTCCCACCTCTAAAAGTATGACATGTGAGTGATAAGACCAGGGAGTTAGGATTACAGTGAGGGTAAGGATTAGGGTTCACACTAGGGGATTAGGGTTAGGGTTAACTAACTCTTACCTCAACCCCAAACTCCTGGTGTAATGTATGTACCTGAGTGGAAGAAATTATAGGAGTTAACCCTTATCCTTACCCCACTGTTACTCTAATCCCCTCTCCCCCCCTATTTAATACCGTTGGAGGTGGGAAGCATCATGGGAAGGTTAGTTCTCAGCTGTCAAATCTGTGATGTGAGTTATCGCATGCATGCGCGGTTCACCCAATGGTAAGTACTGCATTCCCTGACATATTGTCATAACAACGGCATGGGCAGTAGAGCATACATTTCAGTTTAGGATGTTGGATTTCTGACATCTGGGAGGTATTTATTAAATAAACAAAATAGTGATAAAAAAGGGTATTTAACAAACACAAATAAATAAGGTACATATTGCAAAACTCTGTTTTTATAGAAAATGTTATAAAATCTTCACTTGCTATGTCATAAAAATGTCCACCCTAGACATTTCACCCAACCCCAATAAAGACACAAGACCAAATTAAAGCATTCACCACATAACAGTTATAAGTATACAGTTTGACTTGAACCAACATATCATAAAAATGAACAAGATATCTGCCCCAGGCAATTATAACTTCTTCTAATCTGTCATATTCTGCCCCAGGCAATTATAACTTCTTCTTCTAATCTGTCATATTCTGCCTCAGGCAATTATAACCCCTTCTTCCAAGATATCATATTCTGCTCCCAGGCAATTATAACCCCTTCTTCCAATCTGTCATATTCTGCCCCAGGCAATTATAACCCCTTCTTCCAATCTGTCATATTCTGCCTCAGGCAATTATAACCCCTTCTTCTAATCTGTCATATCCTGCCTCAGGCAATTATAACCCCTTATTCCAATCTGTCATATTCCGCCCCAGGCAATTATAACCCCTTCTTCCAATCTGTCATATTTTGCCCCAGGGAATTATAACCCCTTCTTCCAATCTGTCATATTCTTCCCCAGGCAATTATAACCCCTTCTTCCAATCTGTCATATTCTGCCCCAGGACCTTAAGCCCCTTCTTCCACTCTGTCATATTCTGCCCCAGGCAATTATAACCTCTTCTTCCACTCTGTCATATTCTGCCCCATGCAATTATGACCCTTTCTTCCAATCTGTTATATTCTGCCCCAGGACCTTAAGCTCCTTCTTCCACTCTGTCATATTCTTCTAAATTACCTTCCAATTTAGCTGTAATAATAATAAAGAAATATAGAAAATGCATGCAGGATGGGACATAGGTAGATTTTCTCCTGTGTTCTGTAATACATGGAAGATACAGTTGACGGAGATACAATATATAGACCTAAAAATCATATTGCTTGTACTGTGTCCACTGATATTAAGTAACCTTACAAGTAACTGCTACTTAACTACCATGTATTGCCAGTCATGTCCCCTTTTCCCTTTAAGAGTGAGTAAGCCTTCTGTCCATCCTGTAACCATTTTACAATATAAATAAATATCTGAATTCTTAAAATGTTAGAACAATATATTTTGTTGGTTCATTTTAACCAAGTATAAAAGTCACTGTAAAATATAGATCTTTCAATATTAGTGATATAAGACATCTTCATACTAGGAGGTTGAGGTGGCTGTGATGAGATGTAATTACTCCTATATAATATGTCATTGTTTCCGAAGTTTGATCTGTCATGTCAGCTGTCAGGTTAACATGGCATGCTCCAATCCTTTCATGAAGTGATCTATACCATACAAAGTAATGAAAATACCAAGATACCTCAGATGTTAATGTGACTCCTGTCACCTTGCAGTAAAATTGTGTGATATGTAAATCCAGTCAGTATTAGAAACCTGGCCAGCATCAATCAACATGCACATGCAGAACACAGTTAACCAGCATTCAACTTGAGTACCACTTCATGAGAACCCACGGAAAAGCTCCAGCTTGGAAAGTACTTAATTTGTCAGATTAAGACTTAGATTTCCCCAGCCCAGAAAATAATGTCTGAATTTGTGAGGATCACAAATATGTAACAAACAGATTTGCACTAATAGTAAGAAAGTATCATGCTGTGTTTAGATACCTGCAGCCCAGGGGCGTATCGTGCCCCCTGAGTGACAGGCGAGCTGCCAGCCCGGAGCACGCCTGTCACTTGGAGTCACGACGTCTCTCGTGTATTTCCGGTTGTTTGTGTGCTGAGAACAGCCAGCAAACAGCCAGCACACAAAACCCTGGAAATACACGAGTTACATCCGAAAGGCGACGCCAGCTACGAATTCGGCAGCAGAATCACTCACCCTGTTGCCAATTCGACAAGCACAAAACAGTATATGAAAATTCGTCTACTTTTAGTGCTTGTCGAATTGGCAACAGAGTGAGTGACTCGTAGCTGGCGTCACCTTTTGGAGGTATTTCTGGGGTTTGTGTGCTCTCTGAAAACCCCTGAAATACACAGTGCGGCGCACACCTGGCACATATGGAGCATCCGCCACTGCTGCAGCCACACCTCCCAACTTCTTGCCATACCAACCTTTCATGCGTAGCTTGGGAGGTTGAGTGTCAGTGCTACAGCGCAGGAGAATCAGCATGGTAACTCAAGCTCACAGCACTATACGGCACATGCACAGTAATCTATCTCCGATTTCCCGGACTCCGGTCCATGAAAATCAGAACTGCGGCATTGCTGTCCTGAATTTGGACTGTCCTGCTTAATAATGTTGTAGGGGTGTGAAGATTATCCCCCAATTAAGGCAAAACCTTGCAGGACGTCCCCATCATGTCCGATGTTTCTCTAGCTTTGAACATGCATATCTAAACTACATTAACAATGTGTGCTTAACTGAACCTGTGCAGGCTGCAAGACACAAAGCAACTTGATTTTAGCTAGACTTTTTCTAACAGGGCTATTGTGGTCCAATTTGTGAAACTTGGTTGTCCGGCTGCCAGATCCCTCTGTTTCATAAAAAATAACCACCTTGCAAATAGAAAATAAGTAAGAAAGGTTGACTGTAAGAAATAATTGTGGATAAAAAGGTTTCACTGCGATAATTTGGTTGGGATCTGACCTAATGACACAGTGGCTTGTAGTAAAGTATATTTCACAGGTGGATTGAATGGAGATAGTGGGGTTAACATCCATAAGGACATTTTAATCCTTTCCCCTCTCCATGAAGTCTATTTCTCTAGAAAGCCCTGGCACATGTAGAAGGGAAAGGTACAGCTCTGCAGCAGTCAGATATCCCTAGTTAAAACAACAACAGCCATTTAAATCCATTACAGGGATTGAAAATAAAAACGCACAAAGTACAGACAGGTCAAATGAATACTTCTAACGAGGCTAAACGCTGTGTAATTGGCATGTCTATTTTAATAGATCATGAGAGCTTACAGCATTACAAGTGTGTGCCAAATTCGGTATAATGTGTTCATCTTAGCAAGAGAGATAGTAGCCAACTACTACATAAACAACACGCATTATACACTGGCTCAGCTCACTACAATTTCCTGGTGATCATTTTATGTCAGTGCAAGTGTTTTTTTATGTGTTGGAATAAATAGAACTTTAATGACAATACAAATCAATCATCATAACATTTGGCTACATTATTATATGACCTAGCAGCCCTTTTTTTTTTGTAGCTAAAGTTATTTTTGTAAATCAAATAATGATTTAAATGATAGATTATAGAAACGTTGTCAATGTGTCAATACTAGGGTCTCTTCATAATATCAGCTGTAGTCCTTCACCATTAATGCAAATAAAGTAAAAATTAATTTAATACACATATTCTGATCATGTAGCCCACTGTAAACCGTATAGACCCCCCCCCCCCCCCCCCATCCAATGGAGTAAAACTCCATTTTATGTACAATTGATAAAACATGCACAAAGATTTATCAATAAATCAAAGGTTCAACGTCCTATCAATGAGAACCATTTCATTTTAATTTGATGTTATAATATACAGCTGCCCCATGTGATCACCTTACACTGCTGGACAAACTGTAACTGTTGTTGGACTACACATTTCATCACTCTCAGCCAATCTAAAACAGATTCTACAGATTATAGATGTATGTGTGGTATAAGTGACATAAAGGCTATCTGTGTAAAATACTAAAAGCTCTCAGAGCATTAATACACATCAGCAGGTAACATGGGTAGAGAGATAGGTTTCTAGTAACTGCACACATGGAGTTCTTTCCTCTTTCCACCCCTCTGACTGTGACACTGATGAAACAAAATTGTTTCGTTCGACATCGGGTCTTTTTTTCTTTCTTCAAATATTGATTCAAAGCTCTTAGCGAGAGCCCCAGACATGGTACAGTCACAGCATGGCCAAGTAATAGCCCAAAATCTCAAAAGGCGCTGGCTTGTTTTGGCTTATTGACTGCTGTGCTCTGTGACTTGTTTTTCCTCTGAAGGGTTCTTTGTTCAACCAAGTCCGTGGGAGATTGTAACAATTTCTATAATTACTAAGGCTTGTCTTCATTTGTTTTGCATATGGTTTTGCTGTTGCAGGGCTTGTGTTCATTATACTTGAATGTCTTTTGTTTATTCCTTTTTATCTGTTGTTTGGTTGGCAGTCCCGTTAGGTTTTTGTTTCTTCGCACACACACACACACACACACACACACACACACACACACACACACACACACACACATATATATATATGAGTATATATTGGCTGAATTGATAACTCTATATACTGCAGTTGCAGTCTGCTAAACAGAAAGCTGTACTCCTTTCTTGTTCAGTTTTTCATTAGTTCTGTTGCATGATAATATGGAAGTTGGGTGCAAATGAGAGATAAGGGTAGATGCACACAGAATGTGGAGAGTTTTGTTGTTCCTCCACCCACTTTATTATATTACAATGCTTTAATGCTATTACAGAGCCAACAAATTACGCATAATTTAAAAAGGATGTTATAAACTTAATTAGATGAACCTGAGCAGACCGTGACCCAGTCTAGAGAGAATATGACACAGAGACTCAAAACCTGTTAGAAAAGGCAGGAAAGAAAAGGTGAAATGTGCATTGTGGGGACTGGGTCGGCAGATTAAGGAGTGTATTGATTTTGCTCCTCCCACTTTGAACAAACCCTATTTGCTCCACCTATTTATTGTCCTTGTCTGCAAACTCCACCCACTTACCGTATTTGCTCGATTATAAGACGACCCTGATTATAAGACGACCCCCCCAAACTTTGGATATTCCTTTAGGAAAAAAACTTGTAATTTGCTTGTTTAATAAAACATTATATCAAAAAATGCATTTCTTGTTTTTATTTCCTTTTATGTGCCAATGCTGCCTTTCTCTTTCCCTTGCCCCCAGCTTTGTCTCTCTCCCCCTCCCTTTGACTCGCCTCTGTCTCTCCCCCCCCCTTGTTTCTCTCTGCCCCCTCCCTCCCCTTGTTGCTCTGTCCCCCCCCTCCCTCTGTCTCTTCCCCTCTTCCTCCCCTTGTAGCTCTGTCTCTTCCCCCCTCCCTTCCCTTGTTGCTCTGTCCCTCCCCCCTGCCTCTGTCTCTTCCACCCTCCCTCCCCTTGTTGTTCTGTCTCTTCCCCCCTACCTCCCCTTGTTGCTCTGTCTCTTCCCCCCTCCTTCCCCTTGTCGCTCTGCCCCCCCTCCCCCTGTCTCTCTGCCCCCCCCCCCCCCTGTCTCATCCCCCTCCCTCCCCCTCACCTGGAAGTCGATCCCTGGTGGCTAGTGGGGGCAGCCGGGGGATGTCTGCACGATTCGTGCAGACATCCTCCATGCTGCCCGACACGGCAGTCTATTATGACGTACAGCTGGTCCGTCATAATACACTGCCGTGTCGGGCAGCATGGAGGATGTCTGCACGTATCGTGCAGACATCCCCCAGCTGCCCGATTCTCCCTGGTGACTAGTGGGGCAGCAGAGGATGTCTGTGCGATGAGCACAGACCTCCCCTGCTGCCACCCGGCGGTCGTGCCGGGCGGCAGCGGGGGAGTCTGCGCTCATCGCGCAGACATCCCCTGGTGTAAGAGAAGGGGATCCAGGTCCCCTGCAGCTCTGCTGGGGACCTGGATCGCTGTCTTATAATCTGACCTCAATTTGAGGTCAGATTATAAGACGACCTCGATTATAAGACGAGGGGTATTTTTCAGAATTTTTTTTCTGAAAAAAACCTTGTCTTATAATCGAGCAAATACGGTATATCCAGTGTTCTACCGGAGGTCAGATCAAATTGTGTTGTCCAAGGCCTGCTATGTACTACCTCAGTGGGAGGGTGTGTACTTGCCAGCTGAAGAATCCTCCATTCATAGGAACATACAGAGTGCAATATAACCAATCACATTCATCTATGTACACATTAAGAGAAAAGGAGTGTGTGCAGGTGTTTCTTAATCTTAAATAGCTGGAGATCATGTCCCTGGTGAAAACGTGCAATATATTTCCTACAACTAAGAACAGAATCACCTCTTCTTTCAGGCTCTTTTTTTATTGCAAAAGCCTAACTACATTTTATTCTTTTCATTTTTCATATAACTGTGCCTTCCAGGCCCTGAGGAAATAGTCTGCAATATACGTGCAGGAGGGGAACACATCAATGATTCTGGGAAGAGGAAATTACATTCACATCAGTTACAAATATACATAATCCAGACTTGGGATAATGCGATTTACTCTGGTCACTTTACAAATTTTGCATTATTTTCTAATAATGGTTAGAAATGGAGGGGGGTCTCTCAGTATGACCCTGGGAGGGTGTGATTGTGTGTTTGTGCGCATATAACTCATGTTGGGAAACATTATGGGAAATAGAGCACAGGTCACATTCAGAAACAATAAAAATATGCTATATTATTTTTAAAAAACAGCCAGGTATAAAACAAAGCTGAGATTCGATTACATACATTATATACAACTCTTTATTGTTTAACAAACTGAAAAAAATATCTGGATCCTTTCAAAGGGATTCTGTCAACCTAAACATTGCTTTGAATATAGAGAATAAAAAAAAATATGATCTATACCTTGTGTTGGCAAAACTGCATGCAAAGGCATACAATAAGAGAGAACATATGTTTTACAGGAACAAAGTAATGTAGGTTGAAAAATACCATCAAGTTCAACCCTTCTACCTATCATTCTTGCTTTTGATTCAAAAGACGGCAACCCCCCTAGTTATGCTATTTCACATTTTGCCACTTAGGGGGAAAAATTCCTTATTGAATCCAAAAGCCATTTTGATTTGAGAGCACCACTTCTCTTGGCAGTGAATTTCACAGCTTTATTATCCTTACTGTAAAGAATCCCTTCCTTTGTCTATAAAAATCTTCCCTCTTCGAGTTTCAGAGGTGACCTCTTGTTCTTTGTACATTTCTGTTAATGAACAGGTCACTGTAAAGCTCTTTATATTGGCCCTACAGTTATTTATATAATGTTATCATATCCAATCTAAGATGCCATTTTTCTAGCAAAAAAATACAACTTTTTTAGTCTTTCTTCCTAACTAAAATCATCCAATCCCTTTATTAATTTGTAGCTCTCCTTTGCATTTTTCAAGTTCTATAATGTCCTTTTTAAGGACCGTTGCCCAGAATTGTACTGCATATTCAAGGTGAGGTCTTACCATTGATTTATAAAGAGATAAGATGATATTCTCCTCCTGTGAAACAATGATCTGCTTCATACATGCCAATATCTTATTGGCCATTGCCGCTTGTCTACTATTATTCCTTATCATCAGTAGTTTTTTCCAGGGAGATACCATTTACTGTGTATGTTACATTGTTATTATTTTTCCCATAATTCATAACTTTGTCTATATTGAACCTCAGTTGCTACTTACTTGCCCAGTCCCCCACTTTGTCTAAATCCTCCTGCAGAGAAGAAACAGACTGTATTGCCCTACCTAATTTTCCTAATCAGCAAACATTGTTCCGTGGCTCTCAATGCAATTTTGGAGATCATGAATAAATTAAGAAGAAAAAGACTCAGGACAGGCTTCTGAGGTACTAAATACCTTGGTGCAGTTTAAGAATTTTCCATTTACAACAACTCTTTGTATTCTACATTTTAGCCAATTTTCAATCCAAATAAATACATTTGCCCCTAGACTATTTCTGTCAATTTGTAGCGTAACCTTTTTGTGTGGAACCATTTCAATTGCTTTAGCAAAGTCTAAATAGATCACCTATGACTTCTTCAAAGAATGCAATTAAGTGGGTTTGACAAGACCTGTCTATCACATAACCATGATGACTTCTACTAATTATATTCTGATTATTGAATGTATACTTTTAGGTCAAGCTCACTGGCCTGTAATTGCCTGGCTGAGATTTGAATCCCTTTTTAAATATTGACACTGCATCTGCCTTGCACCAGTGTATTGGTACTAAACCTGAACTGAATCCCTAAAGATCAAAAATAATGGTCAGCTCAGAATTAGACTTTGCTCCTTTAGTACACTTGGGTGTATATCATCCGACCCTTGGGTCTTAACTACCTTTACAATGTTTAGTTGTATAAGCACGTTTTCCTTTTTAGCCAGTCTCATGTCTGCTGTAACAATTCTTTAACATCAGCTGACAGGGGCTCAGCCATCAGTTCTTCCTTAGTATAAACAGAAGAAAAAAGTAATTTTAAATATCTGCTTTCTTTTTGTTTTAGCCTCTTTTATGCCAGAGGAAGGGACTTTGCTCTTGAAAGCTTGCAACCAAACTCAGTTAGCCAATAAATGGTACCATTTTTACCCTACTTGTTTCATTTTTGTCCTCCCTAACTAAATTTACCATTGTGTATAACAAAATACCATTTACTGGCCTGTCTTTAGCAGTGATGCTGGTAATATTTCTGTGAAATATCCCCGTGAAAGACCTTTGCTTAAGCTTGTGAACTAGTGCCCTAAAATAATTTTTAAAGACCCTCCACCCACAATTAACTTTGTAGTAAGTAAATAAGACAACTGGATTTTCCCCAGCAATCTGTCTATCTGGTCTGTAACATATAATAAGAGACAAATATATTTTACATGTCTGTTGTGTCTCCTGCTATGAGATCACCTTTTGGCTTGAAATACAAGTTACACATTTCCCATTGAAAAGTAGTTAATTTGTATATCAAGCCAAATAAAGTAATGTAAATAAAACAAGACAGTCATGGTTAAAACAAATGTTTCTCTTATTTTATGTTCTACAAATTCAGCTCACACAATCTACAGATAACTTTTCATTTATTTTTATTCTCTACATTCACAGTGTGAGAATGTTTAGGTTGACAGCGTGCATTTAAGTTAACCAACATTTGACGATAAAATGTATACAATGTACATGACTTTATTGTGTATGCCTGATAAGCCTATGCCAAGTTTAAACTGTGTATGTCTATGGGACATAGGCTGCTTAAAGGAACACTAACCCTTACTTTTGACATGTGCTTCTAATATAGAAGTACAAGTGAAATGACCGTTGTTCCTATAGTCAGAAAAACTAGCGCAGAGACAGACCCTCATTTACCTTAACTAGGTCCCCGTCCCACCCTGCTGATCCCATGCAAAAACAATGGTCTCTCTCTGCGCTAGCAACGAGAGACCCTCGCATTCGGCAGACAAACCTGCTCTGATTGGCTCAGCACGCGGCAACCAGGAACTGCTGTGTCTCGCATATGAGACACAGCTGTTAGTAAACCCGCGTGGATCTATTAAGATACACATCAGGTTTACTTTCAAAGAGCGGGACATGTTTTATTTAACCCTTGCTTCCTTGAAGCTTACACATTTTCCATCAGTATACTGATCACCCAGCTCCCGATCTATAAAACATCATTGTTTTCAAAATGTTACAATCTATTTATTTTCTGTTTCTTTATCTATATCTCAGGTCAATATAGGATTTTACACCACCCATCAGCTGTAGTACCTGTTTTCAATTAATATTTGATATCACCAAACAAAATACCAATAAAATAATTTGCAATTAAATCTGTCTCACAGGCTTGAGCCACATTTCAGCCTACAATGTCTCTTCTGATTTCACACATAGCTTCAGGCCTTCATTTCCCACTCTTTATTTCCACATTCCTTTTCTCCTGGAGACCAGAAAGTGATGGAAGAAGGAAGGTCAGGTGAAATAGAAGGCAGAGTAGGTACCACAAGATTACAGTGCTGTGGACAAATGACAGGACCACTTGTGGAATTGAACAAAATGAAATGCCATTAGATGGATATCTGGGGCACTCTGATAAACCACCTTCTATAGCTAGTTTTTCTCACCAGTATATAACAAGTTACATAGATTGAAAAAGATGGGAATTAGCAGTTTATTGGGCACAGGAGGTAAGGTTAGTGCTGGGAATTTTTATCGCTTCAAGATAATATGATGTTACATAAAATTCTTTTTACAGTGAGTTTGTTTCAGAAGGGCACGTCAGAGCTATTGCACCAGAGCATTATTTGTTATCTAATGTCCCTGATGCATACTGCAGGACAGTTTGGACATATACATGTGCAGGATGTTAGCAGTCTGTCTCACCAATCACTGCAGTTTCAAGCTACAGAATGAAGCTTTTCCTGCACATGCTCAGTGCACGAAGATTGAGTTATTTTACACTGATCATTTGCTTTTGTTTACAAAAAAAGGCTAGAGCAGGTCATTTTGAATAACATTATTCACTTAATATTTAACACATAAATTAAGATAAATGGTTTAAATGGAAAAAAAATATTACTCACCACAAGGATAACCGGGCTTTAACTTGCTGGCAAGTTTTGTTTAAATATAACTCTATCCAGGTGCATGTGTGTGTTCCCATACCACCATCAACAAACGGAGCAAGGATGAAACAAACGAAGGTCGGCATTCCACAGTTCTGTTGCACGGAATCAAATTGTATTTATTGTAGAAAGACTGCTACTAACGATAAATAAGGCAACTAACGATAAATAAGCAAAATGCATTGTGTCCCTTCCATTACATTCCATTACCATTTGTTTATATAGCGCCAACAATTTACATAGCACTTGGTACAGAGTATAAAAGGGAACTACATACTAAGTTAGACAAACTAGAACAGACTGGTACATGAGGTAGAGAACCCTGCTCGCAAGCTTACAATCTAGAGGGAATGGGGTCCATAAGGGATTGAAGAGGTCAGAGGGATCGAGGATGTAGTAACAGTAGTGTGGGTGGGTGGCACTAGGTGGGATAGGCCAAAGATGAATTGTGTGCGTTCCAGTTAGGTGGGATCAGCTAGAGGTGTGCCCACCATAGTTTGTTTGATATCTAAATTTAATGCCTGCCCTTAACTCAGGCAAAAGTATACGTTTTTTAAGGCATGCTATTCCTAAAGGGAAAAAAAATTCTTTTTGATTGGTCCATTGCAATTTTTATTTGCAGGCTCGATTTTGTTAGCCATGGGGGATTAATTTTATTCGATGCCCACTCTAATGGCCCTCAAAGGGTGTTTTTTTTTATTATTGTGCTCCCATGGTACTTTCTTATTACAAAGGGTGGTGCTTTCTTATAGCAGTGCCCTACTGAGCTGAGATTTCAGTATGCGTCTGTGTTACACTGGGGACACATTCTTTTAGATAGCTTTTAGAATATTCTTTGCAGGCGCAGTTTTGTTAGCATGGCTGGAATCATTTTATTCACATTGAATTCTAATAGTTTTATTTTAGGGGAACGGGCGCACTTTACCAGCCTCGGACCTTGAGATTACAGAGGGGAAGGGCTTTCTCATAGAGGTGCCAGAGGCACTTGGGAAGACCCTCTATTAATTATGTTGGGGGCTAGTAGCATTTGGCAGCCCCTGCCTCTCTTTACTAAACAGTGGGCCAGCGGCCATTTTGCAAGCCCCCAGTCTTGTTATTTCCTGTTTGAAGGGGCAGGGGCAAGTTTGTCCCAGCTTTTTTTTTAAACTATAGTGTTCAAATATCGCCTGTGTTAAACACAATACAGTGTTCAGATGGTGTTTTTTTCCCTGGTGCTGTAATGATTTCACTGCACCCATTAACTGCGATGGTGGAAGGCATTGAATCGAGATATCCTGTTACTTAATGCTAATAGCTGACTGAAAGATGGGAGGTGGGGGGGAAGTATGTGCGAAGGGCCATAGTCTGACACCGCTACCCTAAAGTGTACATACAATGTAAAACAGAATCCTCTGTATAATTTCCAATAAACCAATGAGACTTTAATAATTTAGTATTTTTTCTCAGGCACAAGGTAACCATTTTGAAAAGTTTCTATATAAATATATTTATAAATAGACTAGGCCAGACGCTGTTATTGTCTTGTGTTTGGAATCACCTTAGATATTATAGTAGATGTCACGATGCTTAACTCTACTTACTTTTACGTACTACATCTACCTTACGTGGTAATGCATATTTATCAAGAGAAGACGCCATATTTAAAGCACATCTTTTGCTTGAAAAGGAAGAAAACAAATAGGCAGAACACAAAATCCTGTTTGATTCTTTCCTGTATTGTGCAAGTCAAACTGCTAGTGTATAATTATAAATTACCGTATTTGCTCGATTATAAGACGAGGTTTTTTTCAGAAAAAAAAATCTGAAAACTACCCCTCGTCTTATAATCGAGGTCTTCTTATAATCTGACCTCAAATTGAGGTCAGATTATAAGACATGGATCCAGGTCCCCAGCAGAGCTGCAGGGGACCTGGATCCCCCTCTCTAGCAGCAGGGGATAGACTGCCGTGTCGGGCAGCATGGAGGATGTCTGCACGTATCGTGCAGACATCCCCCGGCTGCCCCCACTAGCCACCAGGGATCAAGGTAAGGGGAAGGGAGGGAGGGGGGCAGAGAGACAGGGGGAGGAAGGGAGGGAGGGAGGGGGACAGAGAGACAGGGGGGACAGAGAGACAGGGGGGCAGAGACAGAGTCAAGGGGAGGGAGGGGGTTAAGAGACAGAGACAAGGGGAGGGAAGGGGTTAAGAGACAGAGACAAGGGGAGTGAGGGGGTTAAGAGACAGACAAGGGGAGCGAAGGGGTTAAGAGACAGAGACAAGGGGAGTGAGGGGGTTAAGAGACAGACAAGGGGAGGGGGGAGAGAGAGAAAAATGGGGGCAAGGGAAAGAGAAAGGCAGCATTGGCACATAAAAAGAAATAAAAACTAGAAATACATTTTTTGATATCATAATTTTTTATTAAAAAAGCAATTTACATGTGAATATATACAAGTTGAACTTTTTTCCTATAGGGTAGTCTTATATTCAGGCTTTTAGTTTTTTTCCTAATGGAATATCCAAAGTTTGGGGGGGTCGTCTTATAATCGAGCAAATACGGTATATATATGTTATTGGATGAATTGCCTTGTGACTATCGAGTGCAATGCACTATTACACACTCATACCTTCCAACTGTCCCGCTTTGCGGGGACAGTCCCGATTTGGGAGGTATGTCTCGCCACACTCTACCTCTGTCCCGCTTTTCTTTGAGGGGTCTCTCTCTGACACAGAAAATGTAGCCTATGCTCAAAGTGAGCTACGGCTACATTGTACTGTAAAAAGCTGCAGGACCGTCCTGCATGTAACAGCTCATCGCGGCTCCAGTCGATGAGCTGTGCTGAGGATCCCGCTGCAGGGACTGCAGCCTCAGTCTGACATAAGAAATGTAGCGAACGTTCAAACCAAGCATCCGCTACATTTCTGGCATCCCCCCTTGCTCGAACTTCCGGGTTTGGACACGCCTCTATGACGTCACGAAGTATCGGGGAATGTCGGCAGGGACCGACAGGGTCTATAGAGACCCTGATCGGGTCCCTGCTGGGATATTCCTGGGCGGCGGACAGAAACAAAAAGACGCCGGTCTGGTGCTTTGGTCGTTAAGGACGTGAAGGGGTTAATAAAGGTCATCTGACCTGACAAATACATACACACTCGCTTTATATACAGTAACTAGAATCCACCTTCATCTAGTGCAGCCTTATCCCACTGTCTTAAGTCAGACTCTTTTTTGGTGTCTATGCCAGCTATTCCGTAGATACAATCTCACTCTACGCTCCAATTTAGTAGCTCTTGGATCACAATGCGTCACTCTTCTGTTCTGTGATGTGTAAGAAGGCTTTGATTGCTTGTATTCAGAAAGCCTTGTTCTGTTCTCTATTTAAACATTGGCTAGAACCATACATGCCTTCATTTGGAAGGAAAATGAAAATGTTCTTTTCACACCGCTTTTGCTAGTTAATCATTTTTTTTTTACATTTTCTCAGCCTCCGGCTTAACTGTTCCTCCGATTCACCAGGGAGTGAACAATAGAATAGGAAAAGAAAAATACATTAAAGGGACTCCACCACCTAAACATAGTTTTTACTATGTGTGATCCACAGTGCTGTATTTACCGCGAGGCATCCTAGGCGGATGCCTATGGCGGCAAATTTTGGGGGGCGGCAGCGCCCCCCAGCACTGAAGAAAAAAAAAAAAAAAATCCGGCCCTTTAAAAAAAAAAAAAAACCACCGCGCTTGCAGGCAGAGACGGAGGTGAGAAGGGATCGGAAGATCCCCCCTCACCATCGCTCTGCCTGCCAGGCTGCACGGGGAGCCGAACAGGCAGCACAGAGAAACCTCCGTGCTGCCTGTTCGGCTCCCCGTGCAGTGTGCCAACACGGAAGTGCCGACAGTCACGTGACCGGCGCGCTGACGTCATACGCGCGCCCGGTCACGTGACCTGTCGGCACAATCGCCGGGAAGCCGAACAGGCAGCATGGAGGGACCATGCTGCCTGCCTGCCAGGGAAAGGTAAGTGCTGATGGGAGACTGTGTGTGTGTGTGTGTGAGTGACTGAGTGTGATGGGAGTCAGAGTGTGTGTGATGGGAGACAGTGTGTGTGACTGAGTGTGATGGGAGTCAGAGTGTGTGTGATAGGAGACAGTGTGTGTGACTGAGTGTGATGGGAGTCAGAGTGTGTGTGATGGGAGACAGTGTGTGACTGAGTGTGATGGGAGTCAGAGTGTGTGTGATGGGAGACTGTGTGTGACTGAGTGTAATGGGAGTCAGAGTGTGTGTGATGGGAGACTGTGTGTGACTGAGTGTGATGGGAGTCAGAGTGTGTGTGATGGGAGACTGTGTGTGACTGAGTGTGATGGGAGTCAGAGTGTGTGTGATGGGAGACTGTGTGTGACTGAGTGTGATGGGAGTCAGAGTGTGTGTGATGGGAGACAGTGTGTGTGACTGAGTGTGATGGGAGTCAGAGTGTGTGTGATGGGAGACTGTGTGTGACTGAGTGTGATGGGAGTCAGAGTGTGTGTGATGGGAGACTGTGTGTGACTGAGTGTGATGGGAGTCAGAGTGTGTGTGATGGGAGACAGTGTGTGTGACTGAGTGTGATGGGAGTTAGAGTGTGCGTGATGGTAGTAGGAGTGTGACTGAGTGTGATGGGAGTAGGAGTGTGTGACTGAGTGTGATGGGAGTGTGAGCTTGATGTGAGTCTGAATGATGGGGCATGTCTTAGGTGTGTAACGTGGGTGTGCAGCTTGGGTAGGGGGGTGCCCGGATTTTGTCTGCCTAGGGCAGCACAAAATCAAGATACACCACTGGTGATCCATCCATACATTGGGTTACATCAGGTCATGCAAGCTTCATGCACAAATTAAGAGAAACAAATGTTTTACATGTCCCTGTGGTGTCTCCTTTTTACGACATTACTATGTGGCCTGATATGCAAATTACACATTAACCATTGACAGGAGTTTATTTACATATTATATACACAGGAGACACCACAGACACTTTTTAAGTACATCTTTAAATTAATGTATGCTGATTAGAGGTAATTTTTTATTTTCACATTTTGGTAAAAAAAAAAAAAAAAACACGGTACACTTAGAGATGAAATATCCCCAGCTATATACTGGTTTTGTTGTTGTGTAGAGTAAATGGGGAAACATTTAGGGGTATAAGTGTCCTTCTCCTTCTAGCAAGTCTCTAGAATACTAAAAAGTACAAGACAGAATGGACCAGATTTCTGAATTAATTGAGGAAACTAGGGTAGGTCATATAGCGGTCCCTGGGCGTCTTCAAGCCTTGGGTCGTGACCCAATGTTTTTTCGGAAATGTCTAATCCAGAGGGGGTTGGATGTTTCCAAGGGAATCTCTAGGGGTTATAGCCCTTGGCATGTATATGTTTTTAATATAAATGTATTTTGTTTTGTCTCTGTAATTGTTTGCTTTGCGTGTTGCTCGGCCCGGAGGGGGGGATGGTGACAGAGGGAACGAGGGGATAATGATTAAGTGTATGTCTCTAAATATTCAGGGTTTAAACTCCCCAAATAAAAGAGCCCTACTGATTAAATTCCTTAAAAAGGAAAAGATTGATCTGTGCCTAATACAAGAAACACATTGGAGAAAAGGAGATATTTATAAAATGAAATTTCAAGGATATAAAATTATTTCTACATCAGCATTAGAGAAAGAGAAAAAAAGAGGCACAACAATCTTAGTATCAGAAACATTAATATTTGAAACCCTAATGTTGGAAATTGATAGTGAGGGTAGATACTCTATATTAATTTGCAAAATTAATCAGCAAGTATATACTATAGTTAATATGTATGCCCCAAACTTGAACCAAATACCAACCCTTAATATAATAATAGAAAGGATAGATAAGGTACATAAGGGATCGCTGGTTTGGGCGGGAGATTTTAATTTAGTGGTTGAGCCAGAGTTTGATAAAAGCATTCCAAGTGGGTCAAAAATATCAAAAAGCATAAATAAACAAGCACAACGCTTTAAAACATTCATTAAAAAAAAATCGCCTCCATGATGTATGGCGGACCCTCCATCCTGGGCTAAGAGACTATACACATTGGTCACAAGTTCATAATTCATACTCTAGAATAGACTTAGTGCTGGGGGATCTATCTACTATGAAACAAATTAAGAAAATAGCAATAGTTGAAATACCGTGGTCAGACCATAATGCAATGTGTTGGAATCTACAAAGTATCAGAGATGGAGGAGAGCGATCATCCTGGAGACTAAACAATAAACTAATGGAAATAGAAGAAAATTTGGCATATATTCAAAAAGAGACAGAATGGTATTTTAAAGAAAACATAACATCAGAAATATCAATGGATAAGATATGGGCTGCATATAAGTGTGTGACTCGCGGCCATTTAATTAAAATGGGGGCAGTTAGGAAGAAATCAGAAGGCCCTTCCCTGGGAGAATTGTATATCAACTTAAAAAATAGAACGGATGAAAATAAAGAGACACCTACTATGTCCTTAGCGATACATATAAAAGAACTAAAGATGCAAATAAATAAAAAACTATTGGATGAGATAAAAAATAATTTGGAAAAAATGAATCAAACCTATTACTCCAACGGTAATAGAGCAGATAAAAATCTTACAGCTAAAATCAAAAAGAGGATCGCTACACGGAGGATCTATAAGATAGTGTGTAAGGATAAAGTATTATATGACCCAGAAGAAATAGGGAAGGCTTTCGCAGATTTTTACCAAACTATATATAATCTAGACCCAGGACATAGAGACACCCAGATACAAGAATATCTGGCGACATGCCAGCTTCCAAAAATAAATAATGAGCAACTTAGTATCCTAAACCACCCTATTACTGACCTAGAGGTAAACCTAGCAATAGACAAGATTAAAAAAAACAAGGCCCCGGGCCCGGACGGCTTTACGGGTTACTTTTATAAAAAGATGAAGACAGATTTGGGCAAATATATGACACTCTTATTTAATGAAATAGTTAATAGAGGACAAATGGAACAAGAACTATTGAAAGCAAATATAATACCGATCCCTAAGCCAAATAAAAATACAACGTTAATAGAAAAATATCGCCCAATTTCGCTGATTAATGGCGATATTAAAATTTTCTCGACAATAGTGGCAGAAAGAATTAAGAAGATCATCCCATCCCTTATACATAGTGAACAAGTAGGGTTTATCCCAGGGAGGAAGGCTTCTAACAATATTAGAACATTAATAAATTTGATAGATCTAACAAATAAGTGTAAAAATCCAACAGTGATAGTATCACTTGACGCAGAAAAAGCCTTTGATCGAGTTAATTGGGAATATATGTTGAGTACGTTGAGGGCTTTTGGCTTAGAAGGGTGGATAGAAAAAGCTATATCGGTGCTATATAATGGCCCATCTGCAAGGATAATTGGAGGGGTGATTAAATCACCCTGGTTCCCGATAAATAATGGTACCCGGCAGGGCTGTCCGTTGTCCCCTCTTCTGTACGTCATGGCATTAGAACCATTTACATATCGGATACGTTGTAATAGAGGTATCAGAGGAGTCATATGTGAGGGTAGAGAGTATAAACTCAATTTATATGCAGAAGACATCACACTGATTATGACAAATCCGATCAAATCAGTAGATTGTCTCATGGAGGAGATAGCGACCTATGGACAAATCTCAAATTATAAATTGAATGTTTCTAAATCCACCAGTCTTGGCCTTAATCTTGGAATAGAGAAGGAAATGATAAATGCTAAATACGACTTTAAATGGAATAAGGAATACATAGAACATCTGGGAATATTAATTCCTTCTGAAATAAATACAATATCGAAAATAAACGTTGACAGAGTAACAAACCAGATCAGAGAAAGCTTTAAAGCCTGGGTGAATCTTGAAATTTTCTGGTGGGGGCGTATAAACATAATTAAAGCTTACGTGATGCCCAAGTTCATGTATGTCTTTGAAGCATTTCCATGTGATATCCAGAATGTGTATTTAAAAGAGCTCCAAAAGAACTTTATGGATTTCATATGGAAGAAGAAAAAAGCAAGAATTAAAAAAAGAATCCTGTTTCGGGAATTAAATAATGGGGGTCTAGCAATACCAAACATAAAAAAATACCACGATGCCTCCATATTAAAACATATATGTAAATGGTTAGATAAAAAAGATAATTTGGAAGGCTGGACGGATATAGAATCCCACATGACCAAAATCTCTGACCTGTCCTTAATCTTAAGATAAAAACAAAAACACCTGGGAATGTGTTTTATATTAGAGAGAACAAGACAGTGGAGACTATCCTGAACTTTTGGGACAGATTTAAAAAAGAATATGGCCTAGATTGGGATAAAGTCATAAGAGTAGAAAACCCTTTAAAAACATTGGAATATAACATGGAAGATATAGATATGTCTAGCTGGGTACAAAAGGGTATGGTAAAAATGTCGGATATAATAAAAAATCTGAAAATTATGCCATACGCAGAACTTTCTCAAAGATATGGGCTGACATCTACCGATATCTTCAAGTATCTCAGAATAAAAAATTATATCTCAAAAAACAATTGTAGAGAAGATCAGGACATAACTGGGCTCACGATGATGATGTCCGAAGGTCGAAATATAAAAATGTTTTTAAGAAACACAATTTTTAGGGGACAGGAAGTAGAGATACATGAGGATATAGGACGGGTCATAAATAAATGGAAAGTTGAGTTGGCAATTAGAATAGACCCCAAAGTATGGCTCAAAATCATACCAGATATTAAAATAAACATCCATTGCTTAAACCTTATTGAAATGCAGTATAAAATTATGTATAGAACATATCTAGTCCCAACTAGAATGAACAAAATGTACCCAGAGCATGATCCTATGTGTTGGAGATGTGGAAAGCAGTTAGGTACTTATGTACATATTTGGTGGAGTTGTGGGGAAATACAGAGATTATGGAATTTAGTTTTTTTAATTCTGAGGGAAATACTCCAGATAGACATCCCACTATCCCCAGGGATAGCTCTATTACATCTAGATTGGATACAAATAGGGAAAAATAAGAGATAAATGCTTATACATATCTTGATAGCAACAAAAATATTAATTGCAAGAAAATGGAGGAGTAAAGAAGTACCAAACTGGGAACAACTTAAAAAGCAGGTAACATATCAACTCCAAATGGAAGACCAGGGAAAAACAATTCAAAGTAATGGATTAAGAACATGGTTACAATATTTAAATTAACACAATAAACAAGCAATAACATATTTGAGGAAAACCCTGAAAAGAGACAGATAATGGGGATATATATGAAATGCGTCCCTTCCCTACGCCCCCCCCCCCACTCCCCCCCCGGCCAAGGATGCTGGCGGTTAAAGGGTCGGGGGATGGAGAGTTGCTAACCTAACGGGTCTGAGTGATACGATGTGATGTTAAATGTAACGGGTACAAATAAGAAGTGTGGTTTGCAAACATAAGGATAGACTGGGAAGGAAAGCACTTAAGAAGAAAGCATTAAAAAAATAAAAAAAAGAGATCCCTTCCCGTGATGATTAGAAGCTTGAATATGTATCCGTATATTGTATTGTATTTATTGTAATTAATGTATTTTTTGTACTACCTGTATTGTCTTTTTATATGTATATGAAAAAATTTAAAATAATAAATATAAAAAAAAAAAAATTTAATGTATGCATTTCTTTGCTGTTCTGCTAGAACAACAGATAGAGCTGCAGGTGTGTTAAGGTGAGAGGAACCTTCCCAAACAACATCCTGGGACTGGGTCCTATTGGGAGGAGAGCCAAGAGGGGAGTGCGGTTGCCTGACTTGATACATTGTTGTTTGACCTTGTGAGATTGATCTCCGGCCTCATTTCCTGCTTGTTTTAGACTGTGTACTTACAGCAACCATGCCAACTGTTGGTAATTGTGCTTTTCATCTCTCCATTTTATCTATGAATTGCTTAATGTGTACTTAATTGAAGTACTAAGTCTGTTTTTCTTACAGGAGAAACTCACATGGGTTAGCCCCTAATGCACAGTTAAGTTGGTGATATGAACTGTTCATCTGAACTAACCTACATCTCACTTACTATGAATTAGCAGAAGAATACAGGGTTGTCTCACTTGGAACTAAATGAATATTCATACAATGGAAAGATACATACAGCATAAAGAGATACACTTAGACGTATGTAATGCTGTAGCACAGTCATAGTTACTATGACTATTCTGAATGTACAGCAAGGCTTAAGTAAAGTTTGTATCCCTCTTACTTTTCCATGCAAGAATTAATTGATGTAGTGGTTAAGGTTGCCACCTGGCCGGTATTTTACTGGCAGGCCGGTAAAAAATGGCCTTGATCCCAATATTATGTCTATGGAGGCAGTAGCATGGCTGTTAAAATCCCCCCTTAAAATACAGCAGGAATTATTTTCAGGTAGCTAGCTGCTACTTTTGTTTTGGAGGCAAATTGCATCAATATTTAATTGCTGTCGCTTCGGAGAAGTTTTTAAGTCTGACATTCCTGCTATTTTGTTCTCATCAAAGCCGATCAAAATGCCTGAAAGCAACGGACTGGCAGAAAATTACAAACCATATTCCCTACGTGGCATCTTGAAAAGATGTTGTTAAGTGATAAGCGCGGCCGACTTGATATCGTCTGCCTGAGAAAGGAATAAAGATTGTTGTTATAATTGCCTTTTGCATGTCTGAACTTAAAAGACGAAACGTCTTGGAGAAAGAAATATTTATGCCCTTTGAGTGCCAGAGGGCTGAGCATGACTGTATTGCTGAAAGGGTTAAGCTAGGTTTGTTTTCATGAAATAACTATGTTGGGTTTCTGTGAGGAAACAATTATGCTACTTTGTTAACTCGTCAAGCATCAGGTAAGGGCATTGCTCGCCCACCCGGCAAGCAAAGAGTTAAACTAGAACTGGGCCTCCGTGAAAAGCCATCTTGAGAAGCCTTTCTTAGTGCTCTTATAGGAAATGAGGAGTTTCCACAGTGAAAAGCCTTTTAATGGAGAACGAAAATTGGCAAGCGCAGTCATGATGCAATAGGGTGGAAAATGCTGCTTCTTTTCACCTCCTATTCTGTGGCTTTACAAAAATCTTCTTATGCTAAATATTTGTCCAGGTTCTCTGCTGTCTTGAGGCGTGTTTGGAAAGTACGGAGTTTCTTTGTGAGCATTCTGAAGAGAACGTAGCACTGGGACCACCCTGTCCAAAGAGGGAGCATGTACTTCTTTAATGACCTTTAATGTCCGTAGGAACTCTGCTTCTGTGATGGATTAAACAGGCCTTTAGGATTAAATGAACTGTTACTGCTCCTCTCCAATGTAAACATGAGAAATAGTGACTTAAAGAGGAAAGAAGACACAAATACTTGCTGGTAGAAGATTTTGTGAGTCACTGTATATTTGTATGTCCCTTGGCAATATTTGAAATACATGATATTGTGTCATTGTGCGTATTGATTTAAAGGGACTCTGTTACCTTACCATTGTTTATATTTTTAATGTAAAGATCTATAAATTGTTAGCCAGATTGCAAGAAAATGCATAGATTCAGGTTTTAAACTCTACTATGGATGTCTGTGGTGTCTCCTGTTAATGGCATCGCCTTGTGGCTTGATACACATTTTCCAATGAAAGCCGTTCATCTGCATATCAAACCAGAAGGGGACAACACAGATATCCATAGTGGAGTTTAAAACATATATTTTCAGAATCCCTGCGTTTGCATGCTGTTCTACCAACCATGATGTATAGACCATTCTTGATCACTTTTTTTTTTTTTCTGATTATAAGAAGACCGCTCAAACTTTGGATATTCATTTATGGAAAAAAAATTCTTAATAGAGGCTACCCCATAGGAAAAATGTTTTAGTTGGAAATATTCACATGCATTTCTTGTTTTTATTTTCTTTTAGTTGACCCCCCATAGACTTAGCATCTCCCCACACAGCCATCTGCCCCCAGACTTCGCCAATACAACCCCCACGCAGCCTTCTGCCCTCCAGACTTAGCCAATGCATCCTTCCACACAGCCATCTACCCCCAGACTTAGCCAATGCATCCCCTTAGGCTACTACATCAAGAGAATGATCTTATATTCTAACCACTGAACCCCAACTTGGGCCTAGTGGAATTGGGAAGTGCTAATTCCTACTTGATGGAATAAAAATGGGATTCTGTAGTAGACGGATCTCATGAGCAGTTAAACACGCGAAAAACAAATCGTCAATGTGGGTGCAACATGTATCCCCTGAGGTATATTCCTAAGCCAAGGTATTTGAATCAATGAAGGCTCAACTCAAAGAATTTTTCAACCAAGCAGGAGGTGGTTGAGCTAAATTTGAGAGGCACGTGACTAGCTTTTCAAACTCAGTTCAGCTAATCGTGACTAAAACCCTTAACATGAATTAAGTCAGTCGAATATTTGCTCACGTTCAAGAGCAAAATTCACTGACAATTTGGGAAACGAATGTGGACTAGAATCATACATGAAAGCTGATTCTGCTGGGCCAGAGGAGAGATAAACCTGTAACTTGAAAGACCAGGCTTTTTTTCCACTTAAAATAGCTACAAAAATAACCTTGTATAATATAGAGAAGAAAAAAATAATTTTAAAGTTATCGCTTTAAACCTTTTATATATATATATACAACCTGCCTAGAGTGACTTTCATAGTCCTGTGTAAGTGAAATTTAGAGGCCTTTGCTCTATCCGGTACAGGTTCATTCCTGCAGAGGATGCCTGGGTCTGCTCGAGTTTGTGACATATTTCTCTGTTACAAGTAAATGAGACTGTGAAAATGAACACATCCATTCTAATTAATATGACTTTATATTAGGACAGTGGTTACTGCTTGGTATTACTGGGTGGATTTGTGCATTAAAGGATCCCTGCTACGCCATCAATTCATATTTAGCCAGTTATATCTTTGTGATGATCACATTGTGAAATCTTTTCATTGCATCCCCAATTCTTTTACAATAGTGTTTTTTTTCACATGTTCTAAAAACATATCTTCTCTTGTATTCACCACAAAGGAGACTAGAAGTTATAGTTTGGGAATTGATACTTTGTCACTAGGTAAGAGCAGATGTAGCACTCTCCTATACAAAATTATCATTCAGATTAAATTTACTCTGTCCAGCTGCATTTTAAGCTGCAAGCCACATTTTCAATGTAATAAAATGGTAATTGCGTATTCACATACTAATAAGATACATCCTAAAAGCTATGAACATTGTTTTATGGCCTGATCAAAAATGATGAACTGGAGACATTGCTTTAATACTTATTCTACACACTTATTTATTTGAGCCCTTAGCTCATTTTCATGGAAGGCCAGCTGAGTGCCTGGATTGAAGATAAAAAAATTAAAATAAACAAGTATTCCATTATCTCAGATCTCTTCTTTTGAATGGAGGGGAGACTATGCACTAAAAGTTGAGTTGATGTGAGATGAACATTCTATTGTCCAGGAACAAACCTGGTGAGTGCCTACCTCCTAACAAACTCACCAGGTTTGTCCCTGAACAATGTATAGGTAAATTAAATGTTCATCTCGTCTCAACTCACCTGCAACTCACCTTTTTGTGAATAGCCCCAAGCGACTGCAATATAATGCTAAAAGACAGTGCTAAGTGAAAAGGAAAGTAATGGAACAGACCACAATTTGTTCTTGTTGACCCATTTAAGAAACATTTTAGCGGTTTATTCAAACTTCATTGGAACAGTCTATATAACTTTTTATGTAAGTAGGAATTATACTGTTATCTACAGCAGCAGTGATGTGGGGTAATAGTTCCACAGGAACCATGGCTCCTAATATTCCTTCTGCAGCTCCTAACATCTTTGATTGTATTAAATAGAACTCTATGGACGTTTCATTTACTTCAACGGAGATGCATTAAAGGAACACTCCATATTAATGAGTTATTGCAGCCCTAGTACAAAGCATGGAGTTTGTTTCTATAGGAGTAGTTTTTAGAGAAATACCAAACACAAAATGGTGGCCCTTAGCCATAACTGTGAGAAATGCATTCTGCATTGATACTGAAAGGGTGGACAATTAAGAGTCAGGATAAGCAAGCAATAATATTGAAATCCAGGGAATATGTTGCATGAAGGATGATCCACCGACAACAGTCTGGTAAGGAAAGACTCAAAGTCTGTGGAATTGGCAGATGAAACTTTGAGAATGGCTATTTGTTTTATATTACTGGGCATAAAGCCAGACTCTGAAACAGGTCAAGAATTGTATCACAGAACAATGAACTGCCCAGAACCTAGCCGATAGAAACAAGATTCTTTTTGCTGGGTTACTGTGCCTTTTTTGTTAAGTACAAAAAGGAAGAGTTTAAACAGTGAAACTATGCACATACACACACTATCTACATACTATTTATAATTACCGTATTTGCTCGATTATAAGACGAGGTTTTTTTCAGAAAACAAATTCTGAAAAACCCCCCTCGTCTTATAATCGAGCTCATCTTATAATCTGACCTCAAATTGAGGTCAGATTATAAGACAGCGATCCAGGTCCCCAGCAGAGCTGCAGGGGACCTGGATCCCCCTCTCTAACAGCAGGGGATGTCTGCGCGATGAGCGCAGACTCCCCTGCTTCCGCCCGGCACGACCGCCAGGGCTTCTGTGAAGAAGCCGGGTACTTCCGCTTTCGTCACAGAAGTCCCGGCGAGCGTGCCGGGCGGCAGCAGGGGAGTCTGCGCTCATCGCGCAGACATCCTCTGCTGCCCCACTAGCCACCAGGGACAATCGGGCAGCTGGGGGATGTCTGCACGATACGTCCCCCGGCTGCCCCCACTAGCCACCAGGGACCAATTAAAAGGTGAGGGAGGGTGGGTGGGTTTAAAAAAAACATGGGGGACGGGGACAGAGGGAGGGGGTGAGCAACAAGGGGAGGGAGGTGGGCAGAGACAAGGGGAGGGAGGGGGTTGTTAGAGACAGAGACAAGGGGAGGGAGGGGGTTTGAAGAGACAGACAAGGGGGGTGCAGAAACAGACAAGGGGAGCGAGGGGGAGACAAATGGAGGAGGAGAGAGAGACAACACTAAGGGGAGGAGAGAGAGAAAAATGGGGGCAAGGGAAAGAGGGAGGCAGCATTGGCACATAAAAAGAAATAAAAACAAGAAATACATTTTTTTATATCATAATATTTTATTAAAAAAAGCAATTTACATGTGAATATATACAAGTTGAACTTTTTTCCTATAGGGTAGTCTTATATTCAGGCTTTAAGTTTTTTTCCTAATGGAATATCCAAAGTTTTGGGGGTCGTCTTATAATCAGGGTCGTCTTATAATCGAGCAAATACGGTAATCTACATATAATTAAAGTAAAAATTTACAGTTAATTACATAACTAATCTTAAGGTGGTACACAATTAAAAGGAAACTGTTTCTCAAACAATTTTTAACTATAAATAGAAATAAAAAACCCAGAAATCCTTAGTTATACATTAGAAATTTGAGCATTTGCTTCTTTAGAAACCAACAATATGATAGCATCAGGCATTTAGCCCTAGACGCTACATGAAGGAGCAAGGGTGGGCTGTATTCAAGGTTTAGGTGGCAAGTTAATTTAGTAGTTTGCAGATAAGTTTAGAAGGTGGGGATTAGTTAGGTGTGTCAGGGTGAGCGGGTGCAGTGTAACCTTGTATATATAGAGCAAGGTTCAAGGGGCAGTATATATTGTATATACAACGATCAGCCATAATGTTATGATCACCTGCCTAATATTGTTTAGATCCCATTGTGGCGCCAATACAGTCCTGACCTGACAAGGCATGGACTCCACTAGACCCAGGGCCGTCTTTAACGCGGGGCAAATGATGAAGCTGTCCTGGGCCCAGTTACTCATGGGGGCCCCAAAACAGATGCCCCATGGGCCCCCTGCATTTGAGCATCCGTTAAACTTTTTTAAACAAATCATTGCCATCACATCATATCCGGTTGCTGTGTTTCCCTCCTCCATGCAGGAGGGAAGACTGCACGGAGGACACGTCCAGGGACAAGGAGCAACCAGGAGGTGAGTACTGGGGAAGGGGGATGGAGGGTGGTATATAAAGAGCACTGTAACATTGACATATTAATAGAAAACCTAACTGTGGTGTCGTAATGGGCAAATTGGTGTGGCATCTTAATGGCACCTTATTACTGTCATCGAATGGCACAATAATACTGGCATCCGAATAGCACAATAATACTGGCATCTTAATGGTACAATATTACTGGCATCTGAATGGCACAATAATACTGGCATCTGAATAGCACAATAATACTGGCATCTTAATGGTACAATATTACTTGCATCTGAATAGCACAATATTACTGGCATCTGAATGGCAAAATAATACTGGTATCTTAATGGCACAATAATACTGGCATCTGAATGGCACAATAATACTGGCATCTGAATGATACAACAATACTGGCATCTGAATGACACAACAATACTGGCATCAGAATGGCACAATAATACTGCCATCTGAATGGCACAATAATACTGCCATCTTAATGGGCAAATTAGCTGTGGCATCTTAATGGCACAATAATACTGGCATCTGAATGGCACAATATTACTGGCATCTGAATGGCACAATAATACTGTCATCTTAATGGGCAAATTGGCTGTGGAATATTAATGCGCAAATTGTCTGTGGCATCTTAAAGGCACAATAATACTGGCATCTTAATGGCACAATATAACTGGCATAATAATGGTCAAATTGGCTGTGGCATATTAATGGCACAATAATACTTGCATATTAATGGTCAAATTGGCTGTGGCATATTAATGGCACAATAATACTAACATCTTAATGGGCAAATTGGCTGTGACATCTTAAGTCATAGTGATGGGTTAAAAAACACCAGTGCCCCTTTGGTCAAAATACTAACAATGCAACTAAACAGAGAATAAATTGGCTGCTCCTTCCTACTACAGATAGCAAGTATGGGGACTGAAAAAGAAAGATATACGTTTAGCATTTGTGCTGTTTAATAAAATTATGGGTTTATTTTTTATCAAAATGTACCTTGCATTTAGTCATTAATATCACGGTAGAATTACAATTACAAGCCACCCATGCCACCTGACATCACACATCCTGTTCAGTACTGCTGAACTACTAAACAGTGGAGGAATGTGATGTGGTCAAATACATGCTGGAAATGAACAAACAGACATTTTCAGCCAATAAAAAGATCCTGCTTGTGTCCTACTTTAAGCATCCTGGAAGGTCTGTGGTGATCTGGGTCACTTCATCATGGCATGGGTTAGGCTTGCTGATTCATGTTGGAAAGGTGATGAGAAACACATCACCTTATTGGTCCTGGGCGATTGTCTTCATCCATTGGTTGTCTTTTAATATAACATGCTTTGATCCACAGAGCACACGTAGTCACAGTGATAAGAAGAAACCTTTTTCCATACCATGGCTGTAACAGCCCAGAATGTGGTAGAAAATGTGTTGGAACTTGTAGATTAAAATTTAAGGCAGTGTCACTCACCACCACTGAGACGTAGAACTGATCATTGATGATCTGTGTAGGATCCTGTCTTTTGACTTCTAGGTTGACACAAGATGGTACTGTATGTATGCAGTGGGTCAATGTGCTTTAAATGGTTTGAACTTGCTGTTTACACTTTATCTGTTGCATGTAGACAATGCTAATTAATGCAGAAAATACAAGCACTTTTTACTTCTTGGCCTTTATTTAAGAGGCCATGTAGATAATATTTAACAAATTCTTGTCTTTTTCGCTGGCAATATCAAACCAAAAATGATACTATTCTATTTAAAGCCCTCTTGAATTTTAAACAGATTGCAGAATCTCTTACTGTTTGGTCCTTTTACTCTTCGAAGTATAAAGTGGCTTAAATTGGTGTGAAAATTGGTGTTAAAAATACCTCTAGCTCTGAGGAAGTTACCAATTGGACACAGTTCTATTATTAAGACCTCCAATGGGAATCAGGCACTTCAAGTCCTTTGAGACCGGAGATTGCGTAGATTTGTATTGTCTGCCTGCACGAGATGTAATAGTATTTCTCAGAGATAAGATTATATATTTGACAGCTGAGCAGTGCATATTTGCTCAAAATGCCCAAATAATTATTCATGTACACATGATCAAAGTTGGACAGGTTTATTCTTCTCAAAAGGAAAATTATGACATTTTGCTTGAACAGTGCATTGATGTAACATGTGGAATTTTGAAAGTGGCCTCAAATGATTAAATAAATGAAACTTAACAAAGTAAACATTTTTTTTTATTAATTAAAGTTTGAACATGGGTTCTTTGCATTAATTAATTGCTTAAAATGTGCCCTACCCATCTGTTAATGAGTCTGTAATTGCAGACAACTTCCACTGAGTACGTATATATTAAACAGATGTTTTATATGAAATATATTGATTATTTTTTTTGTAATATTTTTTTATTGCGTTGATATGAATAGAGATAATTCATATTTTTGCAATAGCTAATTAACTATTTTGAGGTTGTGTTTTTTTCCTTTTATAAACATTAAGGCATGCTACTAGAATGGCAACATTTGATTATGCGCTTGTGGAAAGAAAGCACGTTGTTCTCTTAATATTCTCTTAGTGCATTCTGGGATTTAAGCTAGCCTTTTATTCCTTCATTTTTACCTCACTCTTGTAAATATGCTCACATGCTTTCTTCATGCTCTTCATTCATAAGCCAGGACCTGTCAGCTTCACATAGGGTGTCCGCTTTTTCCTCAGAAAAATACCGGCCTTGGTACTGTCTCCTTAGACTTAACATAGGCCTGAAACCAATTTTTTACGGGCCTGTCAGTAAAAATACAAGCCAGGTGGCAACCCTAGCTTCATACCTAGGGGTTGAACAAAAAGAGAGGGGTGTTTATTCAAATTACTTCAGCATGGCATCCACCAATAACATAAAAATCAGGGAGTGATAAGATCCCTAGTCCTTTTTTTTTGCATATACCTGTAGACAAGGTTTTTCATTATTTTTTTTAAAGTCTTGTAAATGAAGCATTCTGTAAAATACAGTTGCAATTACTGCAGGATCTTAGCTTATAAAATTGTGCATGGCTTCATATGCAAATGATTACAGGCCAGTTGGTAGAAAGTTGGCTTGAAGACAAAGATGCGTTATGGTGGCAATAGGCAGGCCGGTATTTTGTCTGAAGAAAAGCCTGCAGCCTTACGACAGTGGAGAATTATGAATTCTAAAAGATGAGTTCATAAATCAGCGCAGTACAGACCAGCTGAAAAAAAAAAAATTTTTTGATATATGTTTTGTGCTTTGTATTCCACTGTCAATAAACTATGTGAAAAATCTGTTAATCTTCTGCAATGATAAAAAAAACTTTTTTGTTTGTTTGTATTTCTTATGTGTGTAATTGGTGTCACTCACAGGCACAGAAAAGACAGTTCTAAAACCTTGGGTTTGATCTATAGATAGAGTCAAGACATAAATAAAAAGCAAGAGATGTGGTATTAGATGCAAAAGCAGCTTCTATAGTGGAGTACCAGCACCAGTCTAAACACACAGGAATATCGTATTTGATAACATGTAACGGATGTTTTATCAGTATTTCTTGTTTTTTTTGTATTCCTTCCTTTTTATTAGGCACCTGAACCCCATGCTGGGAGGTTATAGCATAGATTTATCATTCACTCTCCTTTCCTTTCATACTGCCTTTCTAGCAGATCAGAGCTTGACCTATTCTAGAGATATTTGCTCTGATATATCTACCCATATGTAATGAGAAGCGTTTATATCCTGTACCCATCCACCATGCTCATCTTTTCCCCTCAGAATATTACAAGTGCAATAAAACCCATCATATATTGTGCATAAAATGCACAAAATAATATGTAATAGTTTTATTCTAAATGGCTATTCAGATCTCATAAATTACTTAAAGGACAACTACCCCCTGTAAATAATTAACTTAATTAAACCTATTATTTTTTTTTGTTGGGGGGGGAGACTTACTTTTAACTTTATTATATTAATAAAGTCCCCAGCTTCTCCTACTATTATTTCTGACCCCTTGGCTCAGTTGTGTCACAAATGAACCAAGGCGCCGAATGGGGCATCCGAATTGCATTTCTGACACAACCGAAAGCAGAATCAATGGGATCTACATTTCCCATGACTCTGCGGTGAAAGAAGCCAAAATTGCGCATTCGATCACGCATAATATAGCAGTCAGGGATCTTACACAATTGGCAGCAATGTAATTCGAATGTTACAGTTAAGTTCACTTAAGTTAATTATTGACTCAGTGTTAAAAATCACTGAGTCAAAAAAAAGTTTAGTTGTTCTTTAACTTGTCATAATATCACTTAAAATGCCCAGCCCATGTCTCTTCCCCGAAAACAAGTGTCCCTCTTGGGCCTTATGAAATGTAGGGAGGTATCCACTGGTCTTTTCTACAAACTATATACAGCTTAACTAGAAAGTTACTTCCATTAAGTGCCATTGTTATTAATAATCACAGAAGAACACTGCCAACCAACTTGGTCACAATTTCAAATTCTTTATGTGAACTATTTAATGCCTGTGTCGGGCAACAGCGGGGGATGTCCGCGCGCATTGCGCAGACATCCTCCGGCGGTTAGCGAGAGGGATCCAGATCCCCTGCAGCTCTGCGGGGGACCTGGATCCCAGTCTTATAGTCTGACCTCGATTTGAGGTCAGATTATAAGATGACCTCGAATATAAGACAAGGGGGCTTTTTCAGAGCATTTGCTCTGAAAAAATCCTTGTCTTATATTCGAGCAAACACGGTAAATATGAAAAAACAAAACAATTTACATGTGAATATATACAAGTTACATTTTTTCCTATAGGGTAGTCGTATATTCACGCTTTTAATTTTTTCCCTAAAGGAATATCCAAAGTTTGGTGGGTCGTCTTATATTCGAGCAAATATGGTGTACATGACATTGAGACGGAGGGGACAGGGACGCAATCAATGTAATGAACAGAAGAATGAGAAGGGGCTAATGAGGGGAAAGAAACACAGACAAGGGGTTCAGGGTTGGAAGAGGCAGACAAGAAGATGTTGAGGGAGAGAGAGAGACAGAAATGGAGATGTGGGGAGAGACAGACAAGGATATTAGGGGGCCTAGCGAAAAACGAAAGGAGCAAAGTTGGGAGAGACAGACAGGTGGTGAAAGTTAGAGAAACTGATAAGGGGGAGAGACACAGAGTCTTAGGGGAGATGGGGGAAGATATGACCACCAGACTGTATACCCTCTAGATTGTAAGCTTGCGAGCAGGGCTCTGTACCTCATATACCAGTCTGTTTGTCTAACTTAGTATGTAGTTCCCGTCTACGCTCTGTACCTAGCGCTACGTAAATTGTTGGCGCTATATAAATAAATGGTATGTAATGTATTCTTAAGAAAGATATGTAGCACCAGTGTATGTGTCTGTCAAACTGCATTTAATTAAGAAATAAGCATTCGGGGTGTTTAAAGGAAACTGGGATGGGGGTGTGGGGTGCAGGTGTTCCCCTGCTAGCAAGTAATTACCACGGACCTCATTATTATCAATTAGCTTGATGTTTTGTGTACCAAAGCTAAACCAGCATTTAATTAGATTATATTAATGTAAATTGCTGCCAGTAAACATGCTCTGTAGGTATCTACTGAGGTCAGACATGTATGTTCTCCTTGGTAGGTAAGAGCAGGCAGGCATGTGGCAATATTCATATGCAACAGATAATTGTGTTTGCGTGCCACATGCTTCAGCAATGGTTTAGGACGTCTTAAATATTCCGTTTCAGAACTGGGGAATTGGCGATTGCGTGCTTCCTCCTTGCACTTGGCCTGTCTTCCTGGCTCAACTTGCTAAAACTATTCACACTCTCATGTTACCAGTATTAACACCAGAATTAACACCTAGCAGTGGATAGAATGTAAATTCCATTCATAATTGCTATGCATAACCTGTATATTTTTGCTTAGCTTCTTATAATGTCTACTGTACACCCACTAAACTTGCTGGTTATTCTTCATCATTATTTTGCAAGACGAGCATTTCAGTTTAATGTAAACAATCCAGTCCTTGTTTTTTTCATACTTTGTTCCAGTCCCATTATTTAATTGTTCTGCCTGTAATGTATAGCATTTGGCATTGCCTGTGTCGTAGGCTACCTTGCACAGCGTGATGATTTGTTGTGTTTTTTTCCCCATAGGATTGCTGATTGGATCTGGCTGTGCTCTGTACCCCTTGGGTTGGGATAGTGAAGAAGTTCGGCAAGCATGTGGAAACCTCTCCCAGCAATATGAATTGGGTAGGTGTAACGCTCACACACTGCATTCAACAGCTTGAAAGGGAAAAGCACCTGTTAACGTAATTGTTATCTAACATAACTGATGCTATAAGTAACAAGGATAATAAACCTCATTGCTTTTATTTCCTTACTGCCCAGTCTCGATATGAATGGTGTCGACGCTGCGAAAAGTACTAGTAACTGGACCAAAATTTATTATAACGATTGTTTTTTAATTTGGAAATTCACAAACAATTATAATAAAATGACATAAATACAATTAGTTATCAGGGGCGTATTGTGCCCCTGAGTGACAGGTGTGCCGCCAATCCAAGAACACCTGTCACTCAGGGGCACGATGTATCTTGTGGATTTCCAGGGGTTTGTGTTGCCAATTCAACCAGCACTAAAAGTAGACGAAGAGTGAGTGACTCTGTTGCTGAATTCGCAGCTGCCGTCTGTCTGTTCGGAGCACTTAAACTCCGGAAAATAGACAGGGCGGCTCTGTGCTAGGTGTGCGGCGCACATATGGAGCATACGCGCCTGCCAGTTATATATATAAAACATATAAGATTACGCTTGTGAGGTAGTGCCTGTACAATGAAAGAAGGCCTAACACATTTTGTTATGTTTTAAAATGAATAAAGGCAAAGAAGTGCTTAGTGCAACTATACAGTTATACAAAACAATGTTAGTGTTGTGCCAGATGGGTAGAAAGTTCATCCATTAAGGACAGATGTCCTGGAAGAATAACTTTGTGTGTTTTATACATAACCAGTTGTATTTATGTAATTTTACTTTGTGCTTTTTTTTTTCCAGACATATTGGATAATGATATTATAAAGGACAAGTAGGGATGTCTTTTAAACTTCTAGTGGAAACAGGCAATGTAGTAAATAATGGAGTGTATAAAGTGATAGGCGCTATACAATAAACAAAATAAATGAATAAATAATATGTAGCAAACACTAGTGCAGTTCCCTCAGAAGGGCACAAATTAGTGAATAAAAAAAGGTAATAAAGTGTTGCGCAAACTAAATAAATATACTTATCCAAAACGTGGTGTGTTCCAATGGAAACTTATGAAAAAAAAAAAGAAAACACAATGTGTAATACTGTACTGTAGGGTAAAAGCTGGTGATATCACCCCCAATGGAAGTAAACTCACACAGGATAGAGCCCGAATAACCGGCTCTAGGTGTTTAAGGTGTATGGGCTCGAAGTCCTAAGATCCACAGGTTTACCAGTAAGTATCCGTTAGGAAAGATCCCAGCTCATTTGTCAGGGGAATGACACACTTCGGAGATATAAATGATAAATGCAGAATATGGTGAAGTATGTCAAAAGGTATATTTAATGGCACCCTATTACACTGAGGCTTACATAGAAAAAGGGTAAAACAGTGTAAAACAGCAAAAAAAATTATACAACGTCACCAGCCCTTCCGATATATTAGTGTGCACTCTGCTCCACTAGATAGTGTCGGTCAAAAGGCAGCGATAAAGCTGGACAGGCAGAATGTAGTAAATAAGCACATATTATTGCTGTGATTACTTAATTCACATGTGCTAAAGTGGGCATGATAGGCACTTTCTGGCCTGCCTCAATCCAGAGACTGATTACTCTTACACTGCAAGCTAATAGCATACCTGCCAACAGTCTTGGTTTTGTCTGCCTGCCATGTCTTCAGGTTTTACCAATGATTGTTACCCAGAATGCATAGGTTGCTAATAAAAGTGACATTGCTGTTTCACCAAGCTGCAGTTCACCCAAATAGTTCTGATTATTATACCCATGCAATAAAAAAAACTCTGAAAAAGGAGACACAGCATTGTTCTGTATAATTAAGCCTCACTTACTTAATATATCGCGGATTCTCTTTAAAAAAAAAAATCACTTGGATAAGTTTACTGAAAACTGTTTTTAGAATATGGCAAAACATATTGTATGCATTGGACATTTAGAGATCCGAGGAAATTCTAGCTTTTGATTAACTTTGATTACAATTTGTGTGATGTCTAAATTCTCAACCTGATGAAAAATACCTTCATCCGCAACACACAATTCTATGTATAATATAGTGGAAAAACAGCCTTAGAAAATTGCAAAGACAAGCAGTTCATGGCCGATCTAATGCATTTCTAAAAGGCGACCTAGATGGTGAATTATGTTTGATTTGGTGCTTTGTCACAGACAGAGGTTAATAAAGAGGTAACTGTTCTTACAAGGTGAACTTTATTCACATTAAAAAATGACACTTGGGTCATTGTGACCCCCCCTCCTCCCATGCACCAAATAAAATGATAAAAGGAATGGTTCAATGTTTCTATGGGTACATTCTAAAATTAACCGTGGTACAGATCAAACCAAAGAAACAGAAGCCAAATCCTGCTTCATATAATAACTTAAATCAATGTTCAGAAGGCAGCCCAGGTCATTACCCCTGAATGAATAAAACATATTAAATAACCCCAAACCGCCTTACGCAAGGCCAAACACTTTGGCACCACTTGACCTCACTTAAGACCCCGTATCCTGTTCTAATGCAACCTGACCTCATCAGCATCATTTCTACCATAACTGCACTCTTCCACTGGCATCGCTACCCAATAAATGTACGAGTACCCAACAATCCAGACAAGTCCTGCAGGTCTACCCACAATACAAAAAATCACATTGAGGACGAACATGCAACTTGAATCTCTGAGACTCACAATGGCCCAAGTACTTGATCCTTGCTTCATTTATACCCAAGTTACTTGCCACGGTTGTTGAGCCAATCCTGAATGTATGGGGAGCATACTGATCTGGCTTCTCACCCAAACTGTATGAACAGCCTCTAAAAAATTTATATTTTATAGTTTTTTTCTAAACATATTATTTATATTATTTTAATATATTCATTTAATTACAGTTAAACCCTGTATGCCCATGCTGATTGCTCCGTCCAGTACATTGTACTGGTCAGAGTCTTTTTTCTGTTTGTTTTCTTTTTGGGTCTGGGAGCATACATTTTTCTTTGTATTAGCTAGGAAAAAGTGGGTCAGTGTTAATGTTGTAGTAGTTGTGTACAATATTATTGACAAAATAGTGAAAAAGCTATTGTTTTTTTTTTTTTATTTCCCTATTTTTGAATACTAAATTGTAGATTATCTATATGTATATGGTATACAAAGAACACTCAAACGGTCCTTTAAAAAAACAACATATCTTGTATGGGTGCTTTAAATGTCAAAATGGAAAATTGGTTCTGGTCATTGGCCCAGGAAATATTGGTTCTGGTCAATGGCCCAGGAAAATCCCTGGTCCTTAAAGGGTTAAACACAGATACTCTTTTTAAAATAAGTATCATCCCAGAGAATGGCTCCCGCGGTCTCACATTCCTTATTGCTTTAATTGTCTTTGTTTTGACTGAACTTCATACTTGCTAATCACTTTGCTTTGATTTTGTGTTAGATTTCAATTATCTCTCCAGAGCCCAGGATTAATGAATTCACCCAGAAAAAAACAACTAGAGATTCATTTGAATAATTGCTGCTTGTATTTGAATATTTGATGAATGTATCTTCATGTGACTTTGGTACAGCTTCAGAATGTGCTCCATGAAGACCTCTCAATGTATCATCTCTGTTTAGCAGACACAAAATTTTATAATTAGCCCCATTTAAAAGCAGTATGTAGAAATCATTATTGTGCAGTGTGCCATGTTAATAAAGTGCTGGTAAACATCAGTGTCTAGTTTATTATGTACAGACCAAACTCTTTGCAGTATAGATTCAATGAGGTTCATGCACTATATTCCATTTTGTGTCCATTACCTATATTTGAACATTTAAAAATGTAAAATACTTACAGTATTCGCTTTAGACCTTTTTTTCAGAACAAGTCCTGTCCCGTACCACCACTGTTTTGGTCCACCTTTTAGCTCTCAGAGAAAGGAGGATAATTCTCATATCAGGTCCTTTAGAACGCTCCCAAGTACTTCTATATATATATATAGATACAACACTATGTATCATAGTTTTGCCCGTATCTGGTGTGATACTTTTCAACAAACATCTGTGCATTTTATACAGTCGGGCCATCTCATGACCTTGGATGACCTTCGTGCAGATGCCGGCAAAGGTTTGTTGCAACACATGGAAACATAGTATTACAAAAGCATAGCCAATTTACTAGTTAATAATCTTTCCAAATGATTTATGCCTAAGCAAAATAATTTAATATCCTAGTGTGCTCTCAAGTCTGTGAAATTGCTAATGTTCCCAAACAAGTCATACACAAATACACATACATACGTGATAAAACATCACCTTCTCCACCTGGTTATCCGTGAGTTCTAGGGATTCTCGTTTACATCATTCCCTCCCCCTCCCCCTCACTGTAGAGCCCTTTGTATGGTATAAGGGAGGAGAGCAAGCATTTGCTCATGTGATGGAAACCCAGTGGGCACAGCAGTGTCTAGGACAGTTGTTTGCGGCTGTTCCACCACTTGACAGCTCAGCGCGTTAGTTTGAGGGCTGAACTGTCAGCGGTGAAAGTCAATGCGGCTTCTTCACCGTGGCAATGTAAGCGCTGACAGTTCAGAGCTGAACTGTCAGCACTTACAAACATACCCCCTCCATATAAATTAAACCCCACTAAAAGTTACCCCGAAGCCCCATACTAACCCCCAACCCTAATACTAACCCCCGAATCCTAATACTAACACTAACTCCCCGAACCCTAATGCTACCTAACCCCAAATAATTACTCACCTTCTGTGATCCGGCGAAGAAAGGTCCGGCAATGAGTTCATCGCGCGAGAGGTTACAGTGAAGCGGCTGCGTTCAAGTAGCCGGGATGAACCGTCCAATCCCATGTAAGGCAGCTCAAAATTTGTCCGAGCAAGGTTTCTCCTGGACAATTTAGAAAAGGTTTGGCTTTACTTGGTCCATTTGCCTGTTACTTTATGCCTCAGATTTAAGAGATTTAGTAATAGTGGAATGACCCTAAATACTTCAACCAATGAGCAACTGCTAATGTTTAAAAAGAATCTTGGGGTCAGCTGATTTTGAATGTTCCTCAGCATCCCAATATATCAGTAATCCATTTGACTGTAAAGGATACTTAGATACGTTCCTACCTTTGTACAACGTGTTATTTGAAAAGCATAAACCCATTGAAGCTTCAATGTCATCTGGAACGTGGCTGAGCATGCAGGAGATCCATAAAGTACTTTCTGAGTTCACAACAGCATTGAACCAGGAACAGCTAATCCAGTCTAATAAATCAGCCTCCGTGTGGTCAGAATGATGTGCCAAATCAAAAAGAATGAATAAAGTTCCTTTATTGTATTATATTGTATTTCAAAGTGGCATAACCTAATAACCACAAGTATAAACATACACACTGTTTGCTCGGGGCTTTACCGAACAAATCTTGTTCAAGTTCCAATTTTACTCTTCTGTTATCGTTTCTACCTTTTCAGGATAAGATGAATCTTAGTGCAGATGTCACAAAAAAAGGAAAACAAACACTAAAATAACTCAGCTTTCTGCTGTCTGCATCCTTATAAATAAAACCACATTTCCTAATTTAGAATTGATTTATTGAGTTAAATAACCATTTCCTTCTCTGGTAGCTTGCCATAGGGATATAAACGGATCATTTTTAACTTCTACGAGGTTCTACTCCAATAAATGAATGGTGAAATATTCAATATTTTATTTGTATTTTCAGGGTTTATTTTGAATTCAGGTTTGGACTACAATACTGCAACTGATCCAGTGTAAAACAAATATACAAAATATCCTGGCTAGTTGGCCTCTCTTGTTCTCTCCCCACATTATTATTTATAAGAGGCATTCCTCTCTAAAACTAGTCCGGCAATTGGCACTGCATAATGATAATCTATGAAGATTTCCAGCTCTGTTCTTCTTGCATGGGAAACTTGCTATGTTTGACCCTGCACAATGCATAGTTAAAGGGACTCTGTACCATAAACACTGATTATATTGTGAAAATAAAGAATACAGAATATATATAAAAAGTGTAAATCATCAGAGTATCCCATAGACCTAGTGACACAGTATCCTGAAGAATGATGCTTTGGCATCTCTTGGTACTTTGAGCTTGATTTATCTCTGAACTGCACTGTACGATTTGTCTCCTTATATATGTATATGAGATTATACTACAAAAATAATTGTGTTCATGCGATCAATGTACAATCATCTCTGCTTAAATTGTACAACGCACAGACTGTGCAACATTTTTTCCTTCTCACATACCATTAACACGCAATTTGTTTTCTTTTAGGTATGTGCAGAATTGGATGGGCTTATTACTGTACCGGGGGTGGAGCTGCGGCAGCCATGCTTATTTGCACATGGTTATCATGTTTCTCTGGAAAGAAGCAAAAGCAATACCCATACTAACCACTACAGAGCGAAAACAGGAGATTGAGAGCCGTAAGAACTGACGTTACGTTTTTTGAAAAGCCCTGAGGCATCGGCTCAAAGGATATCTGAAATCATGTAAACTGGACTGAACGTTATCCAAGAATCTTCACTGATGGACAAAACACAAGAAACAATAGTGCCACCTTTGTACTATATAGAGTGTGGAGCATTGGCTCCAGATAATTTAAGACGCTGTTACGAAGTTAACAGTGTTTTGGTGGAAAAAAGTAGTTATCTGAGTGTTGGACAACATCTTTCTGACTGTTGTTGGGACTCTATGTCTGATTAAAATTCCCATCACTAATTATTTAATCTCCTTGCTGGCTGGAGATGAGCATTTTAGTAAATGACAGTTACCGGCCAAGCTATTGCCTCCGCAGACTCAACATTGGCCAATGTGAGCCAATTTGTTACTGGCCTGCTGATAAAATACTGGCTGGGTGGCAACCCTAATGACAGTCGAAAGGACTGACCGATGCCTGATATAGGAGTAAACTCATGTTTAGTCAGTAGAAGCACAGATGCTAATACGTAGCACCAACGCAGACTTTTCGTATAGCATTTGCTTAACCCATTTGGGGCCAGTGGGTCAGCAGTTTATTGTAGGACAATCCTTTTGCTGGCCTTTCTAGCAACTTAGTAATTGAACATCAGTATTATTTTGTTCCATATAGCCGTGTAAATCCTTAGTTGGACCAATATTCTCTACTGCTATTTTCTGATTTCATGTGTTCACCCACGCACCCTTTTGTAGAAACATATATTTGATTCTCTTGCTAATGTGTTTTATGATTTCATATGCAAAATGTATCATAACACATTATTTTATATGCTCATGAATTGCAATAACCTGTCATCTTATAAGTGGTACATTATTATTTGTGTTTATCTGTAATATCTTCTGTTACTTGCATAAAATGCACATAATCTCCATTGACTTCTAGATGTCATATTATGTGGTTTAGTTGTCATAGTCATGCTATATAATGATTCATTATCGTTTTGTAAACCACAAAAACAATACATGTACTATTATACCTTTGTATTTTAAAAATAAACATGTAAATATATATGCCTTTTTAGATTGTGTTTCTAAAAATAAAACTGTAAAATACATCTTGTTACATTATCTTAAATTAACTCTAGAAAACAAATATACATTACAGTATGTTTCTTTTCTTCAGTCAGTCAAAAAGGCCTTGTTTCCCGGCAAAATATCATAGAAACGGTAATAGCTATGTAATAATTAAATGCCACATTTTCTTCCTTGACGGTGGTCCCTTAAGTGATCCACGTCTTAAATCTTATTAAAAGATGGTTCTCTATCATTTGTTTAACTATTTTTTTTTTTAAGAAAGGGGGGATACATAAGTACCCAGTCAGCGGTAAGTATGACATGGATGTTCAACACAAAAGTTGCACGTTAAAGAGTTTATAGCCCATATTACTATTATTATTTTTAGTATCAGACAAATTGAAATGCTATCTCATTTGAACCACTCTATATCATGGGTAAACAGTGCGGTCACCCAGATAAAGTTTGAGTGGAACATTTCTAAAGAGTATTTTCCTACTTGGATAGTTTTAAACTGTGGAAAATATTTCATTGTAGAATAATCTTTCCATTTCCCGGATGGACAAAAAAAAGATTATCATTAAAGCTAAATGTATTTTTAAATTCAAGTGTCTAGAAACAAAACAAAGCTAACCCAGCCAAAGTTAGTCTTTTTTTCTTGAAAACCTATTCAAATGAAGCAATATCCAGGATAATTGCTGGTCATTGGAGCTACCTTTGTTGAGTTAGGCAGAAGATACATACGGTAGCTTATTTTCTATATAAAGAAAACTGATGATATTAAATGATGATCTCCCACAATTGATGCATTGTAATATGGTATATTTTGATTTAAAACACACCCAATTGCCAATGTAACTTAATAATTTGGCTTCTTGGTAAAATAATTGCTCTGAAAATGTAAAGAGGTAAAAATAAACCTGTAAGATATGTTGTCTTGTCTTCAGGAGAAGGTGTCTATCTCATCAAAAGGATAAATCTCACTAGGGAAGTAATGGTAGAAAGAAAACACAATTATTTTTGTTTTCATTGTTGATTGATGCCACTTTAATCACCTGCCTAGGGACTTGTCATCAACACTTTTCCTACTGCTTCTAACACACTGATGAAATGAAGAAGAAAAAAGAAATATGTGGTGTAAAATTCCTATTTTTGTGAAAATTTTAATTCTAAAAAGATTGCCTCATTCTCCCCTATATGTGGCTGTAATAATACAACTCAAAGGATAAGCTCATAGTTAGAATTATTTGAGTTTCAGACGTGTGCTGAGAGGTTATTCTTCCCTGATAGGTGCTCAGGACAGGGAGACCTCATTAGAATGTAGACTGTTTTAAAATCGCCTTACACAGTTTTCTAGAGTAATGGAATGTTTTCTTGGAGACAAAAGAGCCATTCATCTATTACAGGTTAAACATATGTACAGATCCCTTATACAGATGCTGCCATTTTGTCTTTGCTTTCATCTTCTGCTTCTTACCAAGAAAAGTTTTGATAGTGGAGATGCATTTACCCATTTGGGTTCTCCACTACCCAAGAGAAACTTGTAAAAAAGAACAATCCTCAACAAGGCAGACCAGTGTAAGCGTAAAAAAAAAGACTTTTATTTTACAAAAATCTTAACATCAAAAGGCTAAAACAAAAACACTATAAGCTAGTCATCTAATCTGTCATACTAATTACACTTAATCATAGGCATGAAGCCTGTTAGGTGACTAGCTTATTGCATCTTATTGTCCCCCCCTCTTCTGTCATTTCTTATAGATATTTTTGTATAATAATTTTTTCTTTTAACTTAACTCCGGTCGCCATTACTCAGGGTGTGCTAACCGCTAGCGATCTTTTTTTAATAATCTGAGTCTTCAATAACCTCTGAAGGTTATTATTAGACAGATAATATTAACTCCATCCTTGAATCTCATGCAGTAAGAGTGACATTTTTTAAAATCCTAACACATTTTCTATATTCTTTTTTCCTCATGTACATGAGATACTTACCCTTTAAGAAGATGTGTGTTTCCTGAGAGATTTTTCCTGAAGGCCAGAGGTCTTTTACTATGTCTTGCTGTTTTTACTGTGGAGATTTCTCTTCAAATATTACACTTAAAAATAGCTTTATCTTCACACTCTCCAGGCTTTCTTGCCTTTTTTTTATTAAGTATAAAACCCTACATTTCAAGGTTAATTGTTCGTGGGTAAAACAGTGTCAGTATGTGTCTTTTCTTCAGTCAGTCAAAGAGGCCTTGTTTCCCAAAAGCTGTGCAGTCCGTGTCAGATACTCTTTCCCAAATATCATAGAAACGGTAATAGCTATGTAATAATTAAATGCCACATTTTCTTCACATGGCGGGAGTTCCTCTAGTGAGAAAATGAATGTAACATATTATGATCTGAAATGCTTCACTACAGATGTTTAATGGAATTCATTTATTTAATCCGTAGGAGATCATTATGCCCTATTATCCACTAATACATAAGTGTGAATATTTTAGTTAGATTTCTAAAGGTTCCAGTGAATGAAATTACATGAAATCAGTAATTATCAGCATATGTTGTACTGCTGGTAATCTGTCATTAAGTTCTGTGTATGCAGGAATGCAGGAACAAAATATATATATTTTTAAAATGTATTTAAATTGTATGTAAAATGTGTTATGGCACTTCTAGTCATCTTTACAAGGATTCCATCACTTAACCCTTGTGTATACTGTAAATCCTAGGGTCTACTCAATACGCACCGATCACAGAGATCTCCAAAATGTGGCTACTCAATATATATATATAAATATATATATATATATATATATATATATATATATATATATATAAAATCGTCAGTTCGGGCCATTCTTAAACTGAAACATCGAAGGCCTTTGGATCAGGACAAGCTTGCCATTAAAACCATAGGATTTCAGCTACCCATCATGCACCAATCAATCCCAAATACAATTTGGATTCAGGGATGAAAATACAAAAATTAAAACTACTAATTGCCCTAATTCCCCCATATGTGTAATGGGGGACTGGGAGTCATTTGGGTGGCTCCCAGTCCCGTTTTTGGTCAGAGGATCAGGTCTACATGCCCTGGCTCCCCATGATCAATTTAGGAGCCCCACCTGAGCTTTATTTTTTTGATTTTTGGGAGGACTTCGACTATTTTCATAATAGCTGAATTACTCCCACAATGAGTCTCTATTATTCCAATAGAAGTCTATTCCCATGATAGACGTACTTTCTGCTTTGGGCATGTTTCGGGTCCTTTCTGTTTCGGCAGGTATTGGCGTGGAATCAACTATGATGTCCAAAATGCAGACCTGTTCAGGGCCATATCAGGAACCGAATTTTGAGCTACCGAATATGCCCCATATTCGGTAGCTCAAAATTCGGTTCCTGATATGGCCCTGATGTGCACAAAACACAGAAAAAAAGCGGTCTCTCCTTTCACCCTTATACCAATGTTGCAGCCTTTTTTAATGTCTTCCACCGGGTGCACAGTTGCTGAGGAACACCTCAAGCTCTAGAATCCAGAAGAAAGAAAAATCATTGGCTCTCCGGTGAATTCCTTATTTCCTTATGTGCCCAGAATCAGTCCGGACTTCGGTGGCATCAATATGGGCTTTTAAAAGATGATTGTCTGCAAAAAAAATTGATGTGTTTAATTAATTTTGTGCCATTATTTTTATCGTGGATTTTATAAATGTTTTTTTAAAATCTTTTTGTTAAACAATTTTCAGGGATAGATATAAGCGATCTGACTATTTATATTGTTAATATGATGGCATACAACAAAAGTATATCGCTTTGATAATGTAAAGATCATACTTGTTACAATAATATGGTCTTCTAATGATCCCATTCAGCTGCATTGGAGAATTTATCCAACTTGGCTACATTGGCCTAAACTTTGAAATTCCTATCTCATTTCCATGCAATTCTCTCTTTGTTGAGTAGACCCATAAGGGATAATGTATTTTAAAGAATGAGTACATTTAATCAAGAGGTGATATAAAAAAACAAAGTGAATTCAAAACAGACATGTTCAAATTAACCAAAGCAAAAGGACAAGGAATATAAAATAAAATGTAAAAAATGTAAGTAGGGATCATGGTCTAACATGGTTGTAGAAATCGATTTAAAGGGCAGTTGACGTCTGCGTATTCAGTCGAGGGTAAGGCAAAATTGGTTAGGCAAAGTCAACCAGCTACCACTAAAGGTGGATAAGGGGCCACATCCAAGTTTACTTTCTATGTCTACATGTACAGCTCTTTGCCACACCTGTAATCCTCCTAGATCTGGTGTGTGTGTGTGTGTGTGGGGTGGGGGGGGGATCTTCTACTGAGACCCCAAAGACCATTTGTGTCAAGCAAACCCCTTCTTAGAACAATCAGTTGTTTCCAAAGGAACAACAAAACAGAAGAATTGAAGAACTTCAGAAATTACAATTTTGTTGAAGAGTCCATAAAAACATCAAAAACACTCCATAGTGCCAAACACATCAGGCATAATATGCCAAAGTCCTCTAGATAACAAAGAGGTAGCAGGGGAGCATGGAGCACACAGCAAAAGTCACCAGGACTTGATAGAACAAATTCTAGGCAATGAATCTTCATGTAATCTCTCTCATGTGGAATCTTGTGGAATTTTAGAAATGCTCTATAATATTAAAATATATGAAAGGGCAGCATGACAACAGGTTGGTGATGCAGCCTCATCACAAGCCTGTCAGTCAGAGGCCCCCGGCCAGTAATTGCCCTTCATGGGTGGCTGTTCCTCCCCCTTTGGAGGCTGGGCAAAACCTTTATAAACCCTTGCAGAGGTTTTGCCCAGTCTCTTTTCTACAATAAAATAAATCAGTTCCCTCCCACCCATCCCTCTTTGTCTTGTCTTTGTCTATGTCAATGGTGCAGTGTTGGCAGGCGGTACCCGAAGTCTGGCATCAGTGCAGGGGGTTGGCTGTTTTGGGTATGGCTAACCCGAGAGGCAGTAGCTCTGGTAGCTATCTGCCTGGGCTCCCCATGGGCTGGGCCCTGGGGAGTGAATATCAGGTGGCTACTGTGCAGGGGCATCGACGCCGGTAGCCAGATATTTTTGGTCCGATCCTTGGGTAACCAATCCTAGAAATGCTACCGCTTAGTGGCATATACATGCTGGTACTTAACGAGATGGTGTTTTGTACATGGGTATACATGTTATACGTGTTGAATGGTTTTTATTCGTTTTTTAGTATGCCTTCAAGTTTTAAGTTACTGATATAAATATAAAAACTTTGTTGCAGTATTTCTCAATAAATACTGTGACCATCATATCCAGTTTGTTGTCCGTGTCTTTTCTTGGGGGAGGGTGCGGTAATTCTCCATACCTTTGTCAAGCAAAGAGTATAATGTTCATGCCTAGGACCCTTCCCAGTAAATTCTACCTCTCTTTTGAGTAATATAAAACTTACAACGGATGTCTATGCTTCAATATAGCAGCACAATATAACACAGCGAAAGTACAGGCAAAAAAATCCTACAGTGAGTTATCGAACATATAAAAAATATTAATCTAGTTAATCTGTTGATATTGTCACGAACCGCCATGACTGAGGAAGGCGGCTGGGAAATGTCGTGTTAATTCTGTTGGATAACCATGGCCGTCTTTAACGCAGGGCAAACAGGGCAGCTGCCCAGGGCCCAGTTACTCCTGCCCTCGTGCGCACTCTTCAAAGAGTATCGCACTGCTGAACCTGGGGAGGAGGGTGGAATATAACGAGCATAGTAACTTTAACATATTACTAGAAAACCTAACTGTAGCATCCTTATGGGCAAATTGTTTGGGGCAATATAATATATATATTCACTAAATATATAAAATATATTAAGTGAATTGGCCCCATAGTTTCATTCTGTCTGAATTTATTGACCCACCCCAGCTTCCTTCCTTTCTAGTCTGGAATGCCTGACCTGTCATTTTATTCATACAGAATAAATACAAATATTCTTCTTTTAAAAAGAGTGCATGGAACATTATACATTATTGTCGAGTCTCTGTATGTAATTCAAATAATACTTGGAGCTTGGGTACACTGTGTTTATATAACCTTGACAATGACACTAAAAGGTGACTGGAACCTTTGTTTCACAGTCAGTTCTGTTGGTCGCTGGAATTTTTTCCATGTCTGTACACCTGAAACAACATGCCCTACTCAGCTGGTGTTAGTTACTGTCTCTGTGACTATACAAGGAATGGTGCTTCCTACAGAGACATTGCTAGCTCGAAGGGACATGTTATTACCTCAGTTTGCGCAGTTTGTAGATATGCTGGAAGCCAACTTTGTGAACCTTTCTTGTTTGAGAATTCCCCATGTGCTTTTTCATTATACATTGGGGTTTATTCAGTGACCTGAGTTAATTTATCTCCTGTCACTGAATCCCATAGACTGCAATAGAAAACTTTGAGTCAAAAACCAGTAATTAGTGATGTTTTGTGTCATTGAATTGGGCCCATTGTGTGTAACAGAATGAGCAAATCAATGACGAGGTTGTGAAAATCACTTATTACTTAACTCTTATCCTGACGGTGATTGATTACATATGTCTTTGTGGAGACGTGTTCTATTATGATAATAGTAGTTCCTTGAACGTGTCACATTCAACTAAAGAAACACTATCCCCAACACAAACATAAAGTGTACTGTAATCCCAGTGGCACAATGTAATAAATATACAATTCCACGAGTCTAGTCAGTCAGTGTGCCTAGTCTAACCTCTAACATGTATCTGGTGGCTACAGGGTCAGTGACTCCAAGAAGTAATCACAGCGAATTGCACAAGAAGGAAAGTAGCCATGGCTACTTATAATAATGTGTTATTTAAATCAAATCAATTCAATTACTTACCAAGTTTAGAGCAATGGGAATGTTGGCTTTCACCTCCCATAATTAGCCTTTTCTGCCAACCAATATCTGCCATGTTGTTTCCTCCTTAGACTTAAAATTGGCCTCTATGGGCTAGATTTATCAAGGCAAAAAAAGGTGCTATTTCAAAATAGTGCTAAATTTGGTGCAAACTGCTATAGCATTCCGCTGGTTTCCATGGTTATTACTACTATTTTAACACTTTTTCCTGAAATAGCATAATTTTAAAAGCAAATTATTTATAGGCCTGCAGGTAAATTTGGGATGTAATGCTCAGTCAAGTGGTTCAAAGTATTGTACTATTTCTAATTTATTGAATGGGAAATAGATTTTCTAAATGTGGGTTTCACTTTGCTGGACTTTATTGTAGCTCAGCCATGTTGGCCTGGTTCACTACTGTTCACTTGTTAAATGAACAGACTCCAGATAAACATTGTTCTCACTTGTGTGGGGAAGTAGAACTAGTAGAAACTTGCAGTTTGTACACATTTCCCAACTTCATGGTAAAAGGAGAATATTTAAGCGTGTGCAAACTGCAAATAGAACAGGAATATTTTAAGATGGGGTATAATATGTTCTACTGCTTGGTTAAAAGTATCTTTACAGGAGTGACATCCAAGTCTACATTCCAGAACCTTCTTTTGATTGTTGGTGCTATCGAATTAGGTATCCCCTGGGAGTATGGGGGGCTCTGTGACAGTGTGGTCATTTCCCTTCCAATTCTCTCTTTATTGAGTTAATCCTGAAATAAGGTATAAAGCACAGTTTAAGAAATAAAATGACACAACGTTAGTTAAAAAAATAACACACTTATTGTAATATTCTGATTCACATAAATATTGAGCCTTTTTAGTTGCAATACGTCTGTTGCTCCTTTATGACAGATGGAAACACAGGGGGAAGCCAGAGAATGTCGTAATTTTTGGGACAAACTCTGCAGCTTTGTCTAACAGTGAAAACATTCCCAAATGAAGTCACTTTTCAGTGGGCTGATTTTGAGTTTATTTTTGCCATAAAAGGAGACATTTAATATTATATTCCTGCTGCCAGAGGATGAAACACAGAATTAGAAATTGCGGAGGTTTGTTTTTTTATCATTTTCCTTCTTTTGGATCAACAGCGGTAAACACGGGATAGGGAAAGTGTTGAACATGATGGACGCAAGTCTTTTTTCAACCTAAACTACTATGTAACTGTGTAACCCCACAAATTAAAATAATTGCTGTTAGGAGACCTCACTCAAGGGGAAGGAGAGCAATTGCCCTCTTCTCCCTCCCACATGGTGCTGTGTAACCTGAATCAGGGGGCTGGGGCTGTGCCATGTGTCACTTTTAAATGCATCTTCAAATGTGTAGTGTGAACACATCTGTCATCTGTCAGGGATGGGGTTTTGGAGTGTAGAGCAGGGGATGGTATCTCTTGCCAGGCACCCTTACCAGGTGGTCCCACAGATTCTCCTGGTAAGGATGAGAGCAGGAAAGTGCAACAAATATAGAAAGGGTAATCCAAAACTGAAGCCATAAACAGTCCAATAGATAAGGGCAGGCAGCTGTCAAGAATTAAAGGTAATCCAAGCAAAGGTCAGGGTTCAGGCACACGTGGTAATCCAGGAGACAAGCCAAAGATCAGGTAACAGGAAATCCAATAGAGAGACTGTAGCACAGGAAAGATTAAATCACAGGAAACTGGAGTCCAAGGACAAACAGGAACCAAACGTTCTGGAACACTGGAGCACAATGGTAACAGTTTGAGGGGTTATAGTGCTGTAGGTCTCCACTCCTCCCCTCTGTTGGACAAGCCCTTCACTGGATTGGATGTCAGAGGGGTGTGCTTTGTTTACCAGGAGATTATTGGTGAATTGGTGATGGTAGAGGCAGATCTTACCTCAACAGGCTTGATCCTTGATTTGGGCATACTATGGATGTTGTTCTCTGGACCTTTACCAACTATAGGCCTTGGTTTCAGCTTGTTGCTCTACCACAATCTCAGGTAGATGGCACTACTACTGGCCACCGCAGAGTTTGGATCACTTTAGGAGAGCAGGATGTTCTGGGATTGTTGGTAAGTGCTAGATGGCAGGACATCATCTTCCTCAGGTGAGATTCTGGATAAATGGATTAGGATAGAACTTATAGCAAATGTAGAAAAAATGTGCACTACGCTCTACGAACCAGGTAAGTGAAAAAGTGGTTCATTCAGTGCAACACAGACCACAAAAGGAACACAGACTTCGGAACAAGTTTGGGGAAGACCACACCTTACGCGATTCGCGTGTTGTAAGGTCAGGATAGAACTTATGACATGGAGAATACAGAATGGTGGTGGTTCTGTGTGATGGGATCAGCAATGATCTGTATTTTGTCCTTCCACATAAAGCCCATAGGCATGTGCTTCTGTGAGGGGAGAGTTCCCCGCAGTCTCCACTGTCTCACCCTTTCTCTACTCTCTGCATTTCTGGATCTGAGGTGGAGCAGGGGCGATAAAAGGCTTGTGGAAACTGTCTATATGTCCTGTCTGTTTTTCTATTGAATTTTCTTGTCTTTTAATATCTGTACCTTATCTGTTAGCATATCTGTCTTAGCCATGTATGCGTGATGATAACAGGTGGACTGATGAAGTTGCACCATGGGCCAAATGTTGCCAGCCCTCCCCTGATTATGAATAGTTATGTGAGTTATTTGTTTGGTATAATTTACCTTTATCAATAAAATAATGACATTACTGGAGGCAGGTTTAACACATGCACGAGCCTATTGATTCAAGCTAAGAAGAAATCTTTGGATTACAGTAGCAGGCCACGTCCTGACATCATGCTGTTTGTTTCTTAAAGAGAGAGTCGGAAGTCTTTTTCCTTGTCATTTGATCCTAAATTAGAAGTCAGAGCTGAGCCCAGAGCTCTGCAGCATCACAAGATGCCAGATTTGCTTCATTGTGCATCACTTATCTTCAGAGACCCAGCTACACAAAAGGAAAGATCAAAGTACACTACATGCATCTGGGGATGTCTCTACGTGGACAACATGGTGTATATATAATACAAGACAATGTATCATCTATATCAGATTTGTGACAGAAACAGATCACATAGGCAGTGGCAAGAAAAAGTAAGTGAAGCCTTTGGAATTAGCTGTTTTTTTTTTGTTTGTTTTTTTGCATTAACTGATCATAATAATAATAATAATTGGTCACTCTAGGGGTCATGTATAAAAACTCCCACATTACAAACATTTGGGAAAGGTATAAAAAGGCACAGTTGACAAATGTTATGTATATAAATCCTGGCACTTTGCCAAAGGTTTCATTAGCAGGAGCCAACATGAAAGAATGATCTTGTCAAACTAACTTAATTACATTCTATGAAGAAGTGAGTAAAAATATAAATATGGGTGCTGGAGTGGATGTGCTACATTTAGACTTTTCTGAGGCATTTGATACAGTTCACACAAAAGGATACTGTACAAATTGACTAAAATAGTCTTAGGGTCAAATGTTTGTTTGTGGATTTGCTATTGGTTGAAATATAGAATGCAAAGGGTGGTGGTAAATGGGAAGTTCGCAAATTGGACAGATGTGATAAGGGTGTATGTTCTGATTCCTCTTCTTTTTAATTTGTTAATTAATGATCTCCTCATGGGCATAGGGAGCTATGTCTCAGTGTATTCTCGATGGCACAAAATTAAGTAGGGTAATACTGTCTGAACTAGATGTATCTTCGCTGCTAGAGGACTTGGACAAAATGGGTAACTAGGCAGATGGCAAATGAGCTTAAATGTAAACACATGTAAAATTATGCATATTAGGTATAATAATAAAATGTAACATATGGTTTAAATTGTGTAATTGTAGACAATATACTTAGCAGTAGTGCATAGTCTCGCTGGCAGCTGCAAAGGCCAATAAAATAGGTATTGACTCACAGAAGGAAGATAATATTCTGTCTCTTTACAGCTCCATGGAACGACCCTACCTTGAATAAGCAATTCAATTCTGGATGCCGCTTTAAAAAATAAAAAAGACATTATGGAACTAGAGAAAGTGCAAAGGAGGGCTACAAAATTCATAAGGGGAAGGGAACATTTTATTTATGAGAAAAGACTAGAAAAGTCAAATTTGTACATGCTAGAGGAATGGCAGATTAGAAGAAATGTGATATAAATATGTACAGGGCCCATACAATGGCCGTTCTAGAGACCTGTTCATTAACAGAACAGTATAGAGGACAAGAGGTCACCTGATAAGACTTGAAGAAAAGAGATTTAGTCTACGACAGTGGAAGTGATTTTTTACAGTAAGGACAATAAAAGGTATGGAATTCTCTGCCTGAAGAGGTGGTGCTAGCAAATATGTTAGTTGCCTTTAAAATACTTTATTAATGAGCCAGAACCTAGAGGGTTAGTATTGTTAGTATGTTAATATAGGCATTCATATTTATTTAGTTCTTGTTTATCCAAGGACATTGCTGAAATAAGGGGGGGGGGGAAGTTGCCTTATTTTGGATCAACAGTGGTAAAGAAGGAATAGGAAAAGGGTTGAACTTGAGGGCCGCAAATCTTTTTTAAACCCGAAGTGCTATGTAACTGTGTAACACCCATTAAACATTCACAGTGCTAGTGGAAAAAGTAAGTGAATGCAATTGGTGCATACAATTGGTGCCAAGCTCTTGGCCTTAATTAATAACTGGTCAAACCTCTTTTGGAGCAATAAACTCAAACAAGTGCTTCTAGTAGCTGCTGCTGATAAGACACAATGTTCAGGAGTAATTGTTGATCATTCTTCCTTACAGAACTGCTTAAGCTCAGCTATATTCTTAGGATGTCTCTTGAGTTCATTCTGCAGCATCTCTAGTGGATTAAGGTCTGGGCTCTGACTGGGCCACTCCAAAAGGTGTATTGTCTTTTTTAAAGCCAATCTGTAGTAGATTTAACCCAGTGTTTATGGTCAATGTCCAGTTGCCTAACATCTACTGAGCTTCAGCTGGCAGACATGACATGATTCTGTCTGATACCTTGATAAACATGGGAATTCCTAGTCCCCTCGATGACGGAAAGCTGTCCAGGCCTGAGACAGCACAGCATCCCCAAATTATGATGCTCTATCCACCGTCCTTCAGATGATGTTTTTATGAGGTTACTTAGTAATCCTTTCCAGCTCTATGCAAATCAACAATTCTTGATTTTAGGTCTTCTGAGATTTCTTTTTTTACGAGGCTGGTTCAATATGGACAAGAATAATACAACAATTTGTGTGTTATAAGTTAAAACAGATGGTGTGGTTCATTATTGTAATGCAGATGAAGATCAGACCATATTTTATACATAAAGACACATTTATACATAAATGTTGGTAATTCCAAAGGGTTCACTTACTTTTTCTTGCCACTGTATCAGTTTTGTGATGATCCAAAACTTGAATGTTTTCAATAGATCGATGCAATTTACAAAACATATTTTAATTCTATGTATCATACAGGATATTACTGTTCTGTTTATGATATAGTATAAAACCTGTAATTAGCCAGTTTGTGGTGCCGAGCTCACTGTCAGATTAACAAACATCAGTCGTATTCTTGTTTTTCGAAACCCAGAAAACACACAGCAGAAACATCTCTACTAGAGTTGAGCGGACACCTGGATGTTCGGGTTCGAGATGTTCGGACAAACTTTGGAAAAAGTCTGGGTCCGTGCTCAAACTTGACCCCGGACTTGACCCCGAACCCCATTGAAGTTAATGGGGACACGGACTTTTGGCCACTAAAAGGCCTGTAAAATAGTAATGGAAAGGGCTAGAGGGCTGCAAAAGGAATTAAAATGTGGGTAAGAGTAGGACAAGTGCCCTGCAAACAAATATGGATAGGGAAATAACTTCAAAAAAATAAAATACATACAAATTAAAAATACTGTACTATTTAGCACCCAAAACAATTAGAATTATGTTCTATTTGACTCTCAAGTGTAATACATGTAATGCTATTGCTATTCTATAAACCGAAATAGAGTCCCCATTCATAAGAATAGGTCAATTGCTATTGCTATTCTATAAAAAGAAAGTCTATAAACAGAATGTCTTTCGGTTTATAGACTTTCGGCTTATGGAATACATGTAATACTATTGGCTTTTTATAAACCGAAATAGAGTCCCCACTCATAAGAAATTCTTATGAATGGGGACTCTAGTTCAGTTTATAGAAAGCCAATAGTATTACATGTATTCTATAAGCCGAAAGTCTATAAACCGAATGTCGTTCGGTTTATAGACTTTCGGCTTATAGAATACATGTAATACTATTGGCTTTCTATAAACCGAACTAGAGTCCCCATTCATACGAATTCATACCTATTCGTATGAATGGGGACTCTATTTCGGTTTATAGAATAGCAATAGCATTACATGTATTCTATAAACCGAAAGTCTATAAACCAAATGTCTTTCGATTTATAGAGTTTCGACTTATAGAATACATGTAATGCTATTGGCTATTCTATAAACCGAAAATCTATAAACCGAATGACTTTCGGTTTAAAGACTTTCCGTTTATAGCCGAACCTCTAACTCCAACACAGACATACAGTGAAATGTCCGGGTTCGGGTTCGTGGCACGGACACCATAATGTCCGGTACGAACCCAAATAGTGCGGTCCGGGTTCGCTCAACACTAATCTCTACTTTTTTTTTTTTTTTAAAGATGTACATCTTTTAACATATTTTACACCTTTTAGGTAAACAATCTCTCTCTTTTTTAGCTCCCTCATCAGTTGCCATAAAGAAGTGAATGTATGGCTGCAGGATATCATGTTGCCTGCGTGTACCAGCTATGACATGATAGTTACTACTCTGTAATGGTAATTATCCGGATTCTCATTAGCCCTATAAATGTGTACTTTTATGGGGGATTAAAGTTGATTTAAACAGTTTTTTGGGCTGCTTTTGTTTTACTGCTAACAAGCTATTATTCACCAATAAAAAATAATTTAAGGATCTGCTCAATAAAGAGGCAATTGCAGGGCATTGAGACTGGAATCTCAAACTTAAGGCCAAAGTAGAAGAGTTGGAAAAAAATGATCAGCCTAAAGTTTGAAATTCCTGTCTCAATTGCTGAAATTTTCTCTTTATTTAGTATACCCTTTAATGCAGTCCAACACACATGCACAACAAGGCATATAACATAAAGACGGGTTTGCAAGGTTTAAAGGGACTGTCTAGTGCCCCAAATTAATCTTCCAAATATTAATGCATATTTATGTGCTTTCAAAGTATGTTATACATTTTGCATTACTTAAACTATACAAATACTTATAGTTAGGTGAAATTATGAAATTACAACAGTTTGCAAGAAACCAGGACTGCCCACAGTAGCTGAGTAAAAGTAATTTCCTCTTTTTCTTTTGCTGCAGAAACCAGAGAATAATTTCATTCAAATGAATGGACTGTCCTGTCTCTCTAGTGATGTCATGAGACAATGATTTGCACTGTTAAGAGATCCTACTGTGAACAAGATCAAGTCTATCACATTCCACACAATGCATTGAATTCCAACAGTACAGGAAGTGACTAAATTAAACAAAACGTTATATCCTCAGTGTCTTTATAATCATCACTGGCAAATATTAAAAATGTGATTTATGCAGAATGCCTGCATCAAATCACACAGGAAAAAAAGCCTGTGCACTATACAAGCAGTAATCTTCATATTGCACCGCAGTGAGCTTGGGGAGTACTGTCTCTTAACATTTTTATCATGAGATACATTCATGCATATCATCTTGAAAACTTGTCATATCTTAAAAAAAAAAGGATATAACACTGTAAATGTTGCAACTTATTGCATGAGACTTTCAATTAATAACAGTGGCTATTCCTTTGCATTTAAAAAGAACACCACTTGTTCAATATTTATCACACACATAATTTTAGCAAGTAATTAAGTTTTCAATTTCCTATAACCATTGTGTTTACCTCAATTAGCATTTAATTGGTTTCTACAAATCTGCCACACAAATGAAGTCAAGCTGTTATTGTTGTAATAAAATCTAGATGGTACAGGAGCTAGTAACAATAACAGTTTTAAATATGATTAAATAATATGTACAAAGATAGTGGGAAAGTCTCATAGCGACTGATTTACCCACCAAAAGTAGATGGATTTTCAGGTCTGGTGAAGTTGACAGTTGGATTAATTCGGGCCATAGTTTTCCTCCCATTTACTCTCTACAATTGAGTCTGAGCACAGTGTTGGCAAAGAGTGATAACCTTCATTCGACCTCTGTGATGCTCATCAGTATAGTATAAGCCAACACTGCATAGCAAATTATAAAGACGGAATACTGACAATACTTTCTTAATTATTTTAATAAATGACCATGGTATTTTATGTTCTTGCTTTTTATGTTACCTGTTCTGATTGCTTGTGTTGCTACAGTTTAGCTGTTTTTTGCTACTAATTCCGTCATCATTGAGAGCTGTCGGGCCTGTTATCTATCCATGTAACTGACAATAAAAAGCATGGTAAGGGTTCATGGGTTTCTGTGATGCCTCACTGAGTCTGATGAGTACATGTCTATGGCTTCTTTATGGAGCTTTCAGCCAGCAACAGCACCATCTTCAGTTCCCCATAATCCAAGAAGCACAGATCAAGAGTTTTAAAGCATTAAGAACAGGTTTTTTTTTAGTCCACCTGCCTTTGATGACTCATTAAGATCTGATGGTTTTTTTTTAGCAAATTTGCAGCCATTGTGTTATTTTGACAACCGAACTACTGCTGAAAAAATAACAGTAAACAAAAATGTATTTGCATATTTGTATATTTTGTAATATATTTTCAGGCAAGCCTGCAGGGTTTGACTATTAAAGGTACTCCGTAATATAAATAATATTTACTCTGGGAATAAGAAATTGTCAGAAATGATCTAGACATTGTGTTAGTAGACTTTCAAGTGCATAAATTAAACAATCTACTCCAGTAGTTCCAATTTTCTTAAAACTGGAGATCTGAGTTTTGGAGCACTTTGATGATATGAAAAGTCCTTTAATTCGTGCTACTCGGAGAGCACCAAAGTGCTCTTGAAGTGGCACGAAAATCAGCCAATGTGGTCGGTATTATGTCAACATGTCGGCAGCTGAACTCCCACTCTATGTATAGTACTTCTGACCATTTCGGGAGAACCTCGGCTATTAAGACTATATAGCCGGAGTCCTTCTGAAATGTGTAACGTTATATAACTAATTAAAAATAATAATAATGAAAAAAACCTGACACATTAATTAAATACATAAAAATAAAACTAACAAAATATGATTTTTTAAATTAAAATTAAAAAGTTCTTACATTACAGTAACTATATCATTATAATATATAACATTAATACCGTATTTGCTCGAATATAAGACAAGGTTTTTTTCAGCGCAAATGCTCTGAAAAATACCCCTCGTCTTATATTCGAGGTCGTCTTATAATCTGACATCAAATTGAGGTCAGACTATAAGACATGGATCCAGGTCCCCAGCAGAGCTGCAGGGGACCTGGATCCCCCTCTCTAACAGCAGGGGAAGTCTGCGCGATGAGCGCAGATTCCCCTGCTTCCGCCCGGCACGACCGCCGGGGCTTCTGTGAAGAAGCCGGGTACTTCCGCTTTCGTCACAGAAGTCCCGGCGAGCGTGCCGGGCAGCAGCAGGGGAGGTCTGCGCTCATCGCGCAGACTTCCTCTGCTGCCCCGCTAGCCACCAGGGAGAATCGGGCAGCTGGGGGATGTCTGCACTATACGTGCAGACATCCTCCATGCTGCCCTACACCTCTGTCTATTTTGACGGACCAGCTGTCCGTCATAATAGACGGAGGTGTCGGGCAGCATGGAGGATGTAAGCACGTATCGTGCAGACATCCCCCAGCTGCCCCCACTAGCCACCAGGGAAAAAATCAAGGTGAGGGGGAGGGAGGGGGAATTAGACAGACAAGGGGAGGGGGAATTAGACAGACGAGGGGGGAGGGGGAATTAGACAGACGAGGGAGGGGGGGGAATTAGACAGACAAGGGGAGGGGGAATTAGACAGACGAGGGAGGGGGGGAATTAGACAGACAAGGGGAGGGAGGGGGGAATTAGACAGACAAGGGGAGGGAGGGGGGAATTAGACAGACAAGGGGAGGGAGGAGGGAGATAGACAGACAAGGGGAGGGAGGGAGAGGGGAAATAGACAGACAAAGGGAGGGGGGAGATAGACAGACAAGGAGATGGGGAGAGAGGGGCCGCATTGGCACATAAAAGGAAATAAAAACAACAAATGCATTTGTATAATATAATTTTTTTTATTAAATATTAAAAAGCAATTTACATATATACAAGTTAAACTTTTTTTCCTATAGGGTAGTCTTATATTCAGGCTTTTAGTTTTTTTCCTAAAGGAATATACAAAGTTTGGGAGGTCGTCTTATAATCAGGGTCGTCTTATAATTGAGCAAATACGGTATATTATAATTGTATATAAATATTTTTGTATTTCAAATATGTTTACCATAATTCTTCTACACTTTTCTATTCAATTCTACAGTTAATATATAGCTGAATTCGGGTCCATTATAGTGGATTTTGGCCCATACTGGAGCAAGGGAAATCCTATCCCAGGCCATTTTCGCCCAAACAGATTATGGCCAAAGAAATTGATGATTTAGGACCGGATTTGACTACATTGAGTATCCGAATTTCCGAGATCTCCAAAATTCTGCTCCAAACACCGATCTGGCCCTATTTTGTGCCAGATCAGTCTATATTAGGTAGACGCTTAGGAGAGAAACCTGTTATAAATATATGGTGTCCCCTGTTTATGACATCACCTGTCACTTGATAAGCAAATGAACTACTTTTCACTGTATTTTGCATAATAAGCCACAAGATGGTGTCATAAACAGGGCAGCACAAACACATTTTTTCCATTTCTATGCATTTGTATACAATTCTACTAACACAATTCATAGAACATTTTTGATAATTTCACAGTATAAACAGCATTTAAGTCTATAGAGTCCCTTTAAGAAATACACGTAAATCTACTCGATAATAACATACATTAACACATACTCTGATATATTTTGAACATGGTGTGCATTAAAGTTATATATTTAATGAGAAATTTTGAGAAGGTGCATGGAAAAGTATGTCTTCCTATCTGGATCAGGGAAGACAATTTTCATTAATTAGTTACATTTAGGTTCTCGTTATTAGATATGCTATTTACTCAATTACCCAGCAGTTGTACATATGCTGCCAGGATATGAAAAGGTTGGTTATTCTCTGTGATTCTTGTTTTTTTTTTATTTTTTCTAATGGCCTCCAGTGCATTTTAAGCCAAATTCTAGATGGCCAAAAGATGGTGGATTGTCTTATGGTTGTCCTGAATTCAGAATGTTGGAATTCAGACCTGTTCACATCAAAGGCTCAAGACTCTGTTAAATAACCCAGGGACCCTGCTTCATACAAAAAGGAGAGAACAGGATCTCCCTGGCATGGTGTTATCTTTAACAATACTAAATACAAGGTGAATGCAGCTCTGTTTGTTAGGAAAAGTGAAATATATCAATGAGTAACATTTCGGAATCCTATTTGTTGGTATAAACCGATATGAAGTAGGCTCATTCTTTGATGTTGTGGATAAGGAATTTATATTGTCTGAAAAATGCTCTAACATATGTTTGTATCCGAAGAAACTACTGCTCCCTAAATCAAGTCTCCCAGTTCGGCTGGTGATAAATGTTTTGAGGAACCCAAGTGTTCTAACTGTGGTAGGAATGGCAGAGCTGATGGGATAGCAGAGTCTTGGGATGGATGAGGAGCTGGCTGCCCTAACCAGCTTCTCTATGCACAGCAGGAGAGGAAGCAAATATGATGATGGAAGGAGCGTTGCCTGGAGATGAAGGAGCAGAACTTAAGGAGGAATGGGTGAAACCTGAGGAGGAAAGGGTGTGACAAATGAGGTATGGGGGTGAATGAGTTTAGTCAAAAAATTAAATAAATGCCTGAGCACAGTGATAGACAAAGTCTTCATAAATGGTCCTTGATATGGTCTATGACCGTCTGTAGAACATCATGAAATTGTCATGAAAAATATTGGCACCTACTCCTGCTGTAGCATCTCCCCAGCCAGTGGAAAGCCAATCCCACCAGCTGTTTCTGTGGGCTTCTCTGCACCACTGGAAGTAAGACGCACATGAGAGCTTCAGATGAAGGGGATCTGCGTTTATAATGTTTCTTTCTTTAGAAAGTGTTTTCCTTTCTTATAATGTTTATATTTTGTTTTATGACTAATACAAAAATGAAATCCATTCCAGATGTTTTCCACTCTTCAACTTCCCATGACCTCATGTGAGGAATCAAAATCGAGACCATGTGTCTGGAACTGAACCTATTACTCAGCCCTGTATTGGGAGTGATGTAGCAATACCCAGAACAAATACATGATATATTCAGAACATTAATTTCAGGAAATTGGATAACAGAACTTACGTTAAATACACTGCAAGTCAATTTCTTTAATCATGGCATTTTAACAATTTAGAAATTGATATATATACTTGTTTCTGGATAGAATGTTAAAGAGGTTTATGAAATATATAACGCAGGAGAAGAAGATTTCATGTGGAACTGCACACATTCAGAAGTGTTGTATTTCATACAGTGCTGATATCCCAAATGGTAATTGTTTCCATCTGTCTGGATTTCCAGGTTAGGTGAATTTATTATGAAAACAAAAAAGGGGTGTGGGTGCACCAATTCCCGACAACAGACTGCACTGTAATAGTCTGTCCTGTAGGATAATACCTACTTGGGAGGGCAACTCAGTTTTTCTCTGGAGATCGTGCACCCACCCCCCCTTTTTTGCTCACCTTAGGTTTCACGGTATGCCCATGGCCCTGGGTCCCTGGCTTGTTGCAACTAGAGAATCATCAGCCATACCACACTGACGAGGCCATTGTACGTCTGTGGTTTGCTGTGTTCCTCGTGCAGAGGGTACTAGCCATGCATTTCGGATCTGGACTGCCCTTATGGGTGGGATTATTCTGATATGCTAATGATGCTGATATGTTCCTCTGCAATGGTGTAAGCAGGCAAAAAATGGAGTTGCCCTCCCGAGTAGGTATTATACTACAGAACAGACTATTGTAGTGCTGTCTGTTCTCGGGAGATTGCGGAGAGACAACAGGAGTATTTTTTAAGGTGCCCAAGTGTGTGACAAGTGTATTGCCTGTCACCCTCAGATGGCGGAGCGGCCCTGTACATAATACCAGACATTCCTTTTAAAGTATCTTACAAGTACTCAAGTTCTGGAACTGTACAATGTCACACACTCCTTTGCAAACCACAATTTAAAAAGGTACTTTGCTTCATTAATCTTCCTGGCAGACAGAGATGGACATACTAAGACAAAGGCAATTGACACTGACAGAGAGAAGGGCAGATATATAGACATATATTGAGGACAGCCAGCTTGGTGGTTGGCTGCATATTGCAGCCCATGCTGTGTGCAAGAAACAAGCCGTGTTCTGACATTTCCTCTGGGAATATACAAAGGAATGGGAGTGAAGGTACATGAAAAGGAGAAAAGCAATATAGTGTGATACCGTAAAGGCAATGGGTAAGCCGCAAATATTTAGTGCATTTGAGGAAAATCTCTGTATATAGCGCCCATAAACATAGATGAAGGACAAATCTCCGCTCACAATCGACTGTACACAAATTCTTCTTTAATATACTATACTGAACAAAATTATGAACGCAACACTTGTTTTTGCCCCCATTTTTCACTAGCTGAACTCAAAGATCTGAGACTTTTTTCTATGTACACAAAAGGTCTATTTCTCTCTAATATTGTTCACAAATCTGTCTAAATCTGTGTTAGTGAGCACTTATCCTTTGCTGAGATAATCCATCCACCTCACAGGTATGGCATATCAAGATGCTGATTAGACAGCATGATTATTGCAAAGGGTTGCCTTAGGCTGGCCACAATATAAGGCCACTCTAAAATGTGCAGTTTTATTACACAGAACAAAGCCACAGATGTCACAAATTTTGAGGGAGCGAGAAATTGCCATGCTGACTGCAGGAATGTCCGTGTCCGTGTTGCCCGTGTATTGAACGTTCATTTCTCTACCAGGCGTTTCAGAGAATCCCTGGTGCCACACTTCAGGGGATGCCACTGCCAGCTCATCATCATTGACCCTATGAAGCACAATATCATTGAGTATGAAATACACAGTACTTTTAGGAATCACTGGGTCAAACATAATAAACTATTGTGGTTTTGTATTTGTTTTCTTTCCACATAACATTCTGCGCCTCTCCATTCTGTATACACACCAGTTTAAAGGGGGTGCCAAAAACTGAATTCACCCTGGGGCCCAAGTCAACTAGGTACATCTCTGTATCAGACCAGAGGACAAAGCTAGAGAATATGTTCATACCTTTTTTCTCAAGGCTAGATAACCAAGATTATTTCATGCAGAAATTGTGTTAACAATTATCACTCCGTTTGTTTTGGCAAATATAATATCATGTAGAAAAAACATATTAAAAGAGAAGCTTTTTTTTTTCTTTCAAATTTGATATTTTGCCAGATACCAAACCCAGCTGTCCTGCCAAAAAGACAACCCCAAAAACCCTTTGGATTTGTTCATAAAAATGATTTGCTGCAATATTGAAAAGATTTACTTGACAATCAATGTTGTGATAGACACAATGCAGCAGGGTGCCGAGAGATAGCTTATGAAATACACTTTTCCAGTAATCATTGATAAAGCTACTGTTTTTGCAAAGTTAAGGTTAAAAGGAAAGTGAATACCTTAAAGTGACAGTAAAATAAACACCCTGTTAAAGCCAAGGTCAATGCATAGTTGTTTCATATATATATATATATTTATATCAACGTTACTATCTATGAAAGGATATAGTGCTGTAGTGTGTACTTGCCAACTAAACATGTTTCAGTTGAATACTCAGAGTTGTAAAGGACAGTGAATGGCTTGCAGGGTCTCTTTAAAGTTTATATCCGCTCACTAATTAGCAACAGATCCCTGCAACTCACCTGTTGGAAAAAGTGGATTGACTGTGCACTCTCTATGCAGCCAACATTTATTATCTACTAGACATGTGCAAAACTAAAATTTTCGTTTCGTTTTCGTCCCTTCGGACGAAAATGTTATTTATTTAGTCTAAAACTAATTTAGTTCATTAACGCATTCGTTTCAGACGAAATTCTTTCATTATTTTTGTTTCGTCTTATTCGTTCGTACGAATCAATTGACCTACACATTCCATAAACCGAAAGTCTATAAACCAAACTTTGTTCAGTTTATAGACTTTCGGCTTATGGAATACATGTAATGCTATTGGCTTTCTATAAACCGAACTAGAGTTTATAGAATACATAGAATTACATGTATTCTATAAACCGAAAGTCTATAAACCGAACGAACTTCGGTTTATAGACTTTCGGCTTATAGAATACATGTAATACTATTAGCTTTCTATAAACCGAACTAGAGTCCCCATTCATAAGAAATTCTTATGAATGGGGACTCTAGTTTGGTTAATAGAAAGCTAATAGTATTAAATGCATTCCATAAACCGAAAGTCGTTCATTATGTCGGTTTATGGAATGTATATGTAATGCTATTGGTATTCTAAAAACCGACTCTATTTTGGTTTATAGAATGCCAATAGCACCAATGGACGAATGATTTTCGTTTATTAACCATTTGTCCATTCGTCTTTCGTTAGTTTAGCATTTTCGTTTTTTCGGACGAATGGACGAAAATGCTATTTTCGGACGAAAATGTATTCGTCCGAAAACGAATGCACATGTCTATTATCTACACATTATCTGATACATTTTCCCCTATACTAATTATCTACCTGATTAATTAATTTAACCTATATAACTGTCATTACCATCTGCTGTAACATTTCCAAAGCTATTGGCTTTTTGCGAAACTGAGGATCTTCTAATGCCGGAAAGTGCTCATTATATAGGCGTTCAGGTATGCAAGCTCTGTTTAAGAAATAAATGTATCTATTCACTAAAAGGAGAGGTATGGGTGAGTCGAGATGAACCTCACTGACTAAGCTATACAGAGCCCTGGTGAGACCTCAATTGGAGTATTGTACGCAGTACTCGAGACAGTAACTTACCAGGAAAGGTTAAAGCATCTCAACATGTTTAGCTTGGAGGAAAGACGTAACAGGGGGGATATGATAGAAACATTTAAATACATAAAGGGAATCAATATAGTAAAGAAAGAGATTATTTAAAAAAAGAAATAAAAGAAAAACTACCACAACTAGAGGACAAAGTCAATATGCCCATTAATATGCCAGTATTATTCTGCCATTAATATGCCACAGCCAATTTCCTCATTAATATGCCAGTATTACTTTTGCCATTAATTTGCTAACACACGGTACTATTTGCACTGATGCACTAGTTAATGGGGTGCATTGAATCTAGGCCAGGAGAACCTTGCTATAGCAAAATTAAAATACATAAAACTGCTACATTTAACAGTTTACTTACTGACACAACCTTGGATAACATACTGAATATATGAATAACCAAAGATAACAAAATACAGAAAAACAAGCTGTACATCAACTAATATATAGTTAAAAGAGAAAAAAAAAGAAAGTTGTGACTATGGACAAAGAAATGCGAAGCGATAAAATTTAATGTCAACATCACTCTTCGGAAATTGCATATAAGCTGTAAAACTATTTGGAGATAAACTGAGGTGCTGGAGTGCCTATGTTTTCTATTTATTCCTAGCAATTGTCAGGAAATTGCAATGTTCTATTAAACCCTTTTAACAAGGGAACTGTTTACTGAAGGAATAACATTATCTGATATTTACACAAAGCTCTGAAGTAAAGATCCGTAATGTAAACCAGCTGAACGCTGTTATAATGATATCAGCTTCGCAAGCAATGCCATTTCTATACATATGGTTTTTCTGCAGACTAATATTTGCTTTGATTAGTAATTGGCAAATATGAGGTGATTCTGTGCTCTAGAACTTTTATAACACAGGCCCTGCTGTCATTCGTAACTGTGGTAATGATTATTTGGTGCCTTCAGATATTCCAGGTGGCAGTACTGGATCTTGAGAAAATGTAACAATTAGAAGCGATAGAGAAATTAAAAAATATGTCAATATCTTATGTGCACATCTGGTTATACAATGTACTGCAAGTGATCCCATGTGGATTATGTTATGAAACAAAAAATATTAAGGAACATCATCCAGAAAATATGAAAAAAACAACAAAATATTAGATTATTAAAATAAAAAGCAACACTGAACAATAGTGACAATCAGTGTAGCCAATCACCGTGCCCATTGAATTTCTGAAAGGGACACTAAACTTTTTTTTTCACTTATGCTTCTAATATAGAAGCACAAGTGAAAAGTCCATTGACCCTAGTATGAGGATGAACTGGTGTGGACTTTTGATAGTACACGCCAGTTCATCCTCTGACCAACAGCTGCCAAGGTTCCATGGGAAGCAGGCAGCAGTCTGGTCGGCGACTGGCTCTCTCTTATCTAGGTCCCCTCTGCTGATCCCATGTAAAAACAAGGGTCTCTCGCTGTGCTAGAAGCGAGAGACCCTCGCATTCAGCTGTCAGAGCGGGGCGAGCCCCTGCTCTGATTGGCAGTGCACGTGCTGACGATAACCGGGACCTGCAGTGTCTCGTATGTGAGACACAGCAGAAAGTAAACCCTCGTGGATCTAATAAGATACACGTTGGGTTTACTTCAATCTACCGGCAAATGTATTGTTTAACCCTTGCTTCCTTTAAACAAAGTTTAATTTCCCTTTAAGAGCCAGAATACACAAAGGTGGGTTTCAATTAATTGTAAATACCCTTGCATTTTAAAGGAAAACTAAACTTAATAGCCCCCCTTAAATAGATCCCCTCTGTTGATCCCCTTTGAAAGTGAAGGTCTCTTTCCCTGCTCAATACTTCAGTTTAAATAGTCATAGAGCTAAGGGTTCTACCTTTCCTCCCCCCAAAAATACTAGCTTTCTTATTTCCTCCATAAACATAACACTTACTTCAAACCAATGTTGTACTGGTCTGGTCTGGCAAACCTAACTGAGTGACTGATATTTTTTTTCTCATGGGCATTGATCCCACTCGGCTACTTTGGTCTAATGTTTGAAATTCTTGTCTCAATTCCCTGCAATTCTCTCTTTATTGAGTAGACCCCTCGCATTATTTTTTGAAGGGTAACCCGTTTGAGTGTCAGAGTGGTGGTTAACAACACACCACCTACTCCAACAAAGGATTTATTTATCGGAATATGGAAAATAACAACAACATAAAAAACTTTTTATTCATATATTTTATTGCTGTCTTAAGTGATTTGGCTCCTTTGATTGAATAACACACTTGACAGGTTTGGTGACTGGTTGCCTGAATTTTGGCATCCTCTTGTAGTTCATTTATAATTGAGCATCCCCTGTTCCATAGACTCTGAAAATAATAACAGGCCAGATGACATTGAGTATTGGAGGAGATAGTGGGCTGGAAATAGCTAGCCTTCCACTGATTGTAGTTTATTGTACTGCTATTCACATGCACATGGCATGGGATATAGATGCAGAAGGGGCTTTCGTCTGCTCCCCTTCGGTTTTGCATTTGATTTCACCAATTTAATACTGCAGAACAGTGCCTCAGAATTCAACAGTCTATACTGCCCTGTATAATGCTATACAAGGTTAATGTAAAGATTGTATATATAACATGATAGTACATGCATTTGCTGAATAATAACACTGGACAAGGATCTTTAAATGATTTTTGAGTATTTTCCATGTCTGCTAATTACTGTGCAATCTACTAGTGCACTGGCACTTGTGGCTGGCCACCGATAAGGACTAGGCTATTCTTTATCGTCATGATTGAAGCAGGGAATGCTTTAAACACAAAGCTACCTGTTATATTCTTTTACCAATTTTTAAGGACCATTGAGAGTAAATGATGTAAAAATGAACAAATCAAAATGAAACTTGTACCCAAAGTAAATATGAGGTTTTGCTTTTTAACAACTTTGACAGTTTGAGAGGCAGTCTGGTGCATGGATTAATCCACAGACTGAATCAATTCCCGGACTGTACCTCACCAAAAATGTATCCATTTACTGCTGTATTTATATATATTACATTCTGCTCCAAGTCTGCAAACTCTATTAAAACACTGCAGTACGTCACCCTTCTGTAAAGTAAGCATTACTCATTATACAGTATACAGAAACTAAACTGAATACTTACCTTTTACCAGTCATTTTATTTCTACTAAAGATATTGCTAAACATAGCCATGGCAGACATGCTTTATAAGGAAAGTCACAAGGTGAGTTTACTCTGTCACCCACTTGTCACATGAATACTTTCCCTGCAGCAAATGTTATCATAGTGTATTTTATTGTCCTGTACTAGTGAAATAGCAGAAATAGCATCATTCTATTAGCATGATAGAATGCTAAGCATGAAGAGCTGGGTGATTTTATGTGTTAATTAGTGTAGCCAGCTTTTATTTAACCCCTTCATGACCGGAGTGTTTTTGGAATGTTATGCGTTAGTGACCGAGGCTGTTTTAACACTTCTGAGGTGTTTGTGTTTATCTTTAATTTTCTTCTTTGTCAATTGTTGTAGCAACACAAATTATATATTGTTTTTTTTTTTTTTTTCAGGACAAGAAGGGCTTTCTTTTAATGCCATTATTTTGTTCATATCATTTATTGTATTATGAAAAAAAAAATGGTAAAATATGGTTAAAATGTAAAAAAAAACAACACTTTTCCTGACTTTTCTTTGTAAAATCTTTTACTAAGCTCCAAAAGCTAATGAAAAAACTGCTAAATAGATTCTAATATTGGTCCTGAGTTTAGAAATACCCAGTGTATGTTTTTTTGCTTTTTTTTTGCATATTATAGGTTAATAAAAACAAGTAGCATATAGCTGTTCAAAATCATGTCTTTTCCTCTCTCTCATGTCCTTCTGTCACGCTCCTCTACCTTCCCATGCCCATCTGTCTCTCTTCCTTCCCATGTCGGTTTCGCTCCTCTTCCTTACCATGTCCGTCTGTCTCTCCTCTCATTTCCCAGGTCTCTGTCTCTCCTCTCCCATCCCATGTCTGTCTATCTCTCCTCTCCCATCCCATGTCTGTCTCTCCTCTGCCATCCCCTGTCTGTCTGTCTCTCCTCTACCATCCCATTTCTATCTCTCTCTTCTCCCTTCCCATTTTTGTCTCTCTCCTCTCCCTTCCCATGTCTGTCTCTCTCCTCTCCTTTCCCATGTCTGTCTCTCTCCTCTCCCTTCCCATCTCTCTCTATTCTCTGCCTCCTATGACTGTCTCTTTGTCCCTCTAGCCATGTTTGTGTCTCTCCGTCAGTGTTCTCTCTTCTCCCCCATTAGTGTTTTCTCCTCTCTCTCCCCATCAGTGTTCTCTCTCTCCCCCCATCAGTGTTCTCTTCTCTCTCCCCTGTGTTCTCTCCTATCTCTCCCCCCCTAGTGGTGTATCTTGGTTTTGTGCCGTGTCTGACGTCGGAGCGCCAGTGACCTGTCGGCACTTCCCTGTAACACTGCACGGGGAGCCGAACACACAGCAGGGAGGTTTCTCTGTGCTGCCTGTTCGGCTCCCCGTGCAGCCTGGCAGAGACCGATGGTGAGGGGGGATCTTCCGATCTCCACTTACCTCCTTCTCTGGCGGCAAGCATGTTTTTTTTTTTTAAAGGGGCAGCTTTTTTGTTCACCACCTCACCGGCTTTTCTCGGGGGGGGGGGGGGGGGGGGCTATTGCCCCGTTGCCCCCCCTGGATACGCCACTGATTCAACTTGGGGTATTTTGACACTTTTCATTCATTCATATTACCACCAATCTCTTACAAGTTTTGTCATAGTAATTTTGTGTGTGTTTTATTTCCACATACTTTGAATTTTAGGTATGAATTTAAAGGGAATGTTCTATGTTATTGCCAAACAACACCCTAATATATGTTCAGCAACTTCCTCTGAGTATTGAGGTAATCCACATGTATAGTTTGTCAGGGTTATGTGACAGGTACAAGGCCAAATTTAGAATACTGTCTTTGCAGCTTTATAATGTGTATTTTTTATGTAATGCTTGCGGACTACATTTTTTTGCTATCATGCTCAGCCAGGCAAACGCTACCGTAGCATCATAGGAAATGTAGTATATAGTGGGAAGCACAGATTGTTGCTATCCTTGCTACCTTGCGGCTGCATGGATCATATATCCACCTGCTGCGGGCCCCTATCTAGTGATGGGGCCAATGCAAAGCACAGGCACTTTAAAAAAAAAATACCCCTAGAGGACCACAGACAGACATAACATGTCACTGGTCCTGTACGGAATAATTTCTTATTTTTATATAATTTAATATTATTTTTGTAAAATTTTTTATTTATTTATTATATTTATTTCTTTTTTTACATTTTTAAAAAATGTAACTCTAACCTTAACCCAAGGGTTAGGATTAGCACAATAAATAAAAAATTTTTTTTAATTAAAAAATCATTTGGGGGCTGAAGGTGCTTGGGGGGGGGAGCAGGGGGAGCAGGGGGAGACTTGCAACACTATATTTAGTCTCTCCCTGCCCCATGATCACCGAGACTATAGCTGTAAAAACAGGCACCTGCTTTGACACCTATTTAACATCCTGGCGCTGTGATTGGCTGTCACAGTGCCCGGATTTTTCAGGGGGCTTCAATGGACATGGCTGAAGTGTCTCGGTATCGAGACTCTTAGCCTTGTAATTTTTAGCACGATCACGGTATGCCAGCGTGCATATCGCAATCAGATCTGTGTGATGGCCCTACCATGTTGTGCGTAAAGAAATCTAACAGGAATGGCCTGTTAACTCACATTCTGCTAGGGCAGTCCATCTGCCGACAGCTGTCGTTGAAATTCACATAATATTTTCAAGGACCCAGGTGGGACAGATGTTCTGGGCTGCCCCCTGTGTTTGGAATTCCTTGCCCCTAGAGGTAGAGGTACAGATTGCCACAAGACTCTTCCTGTTTAGGACAAGAAGGAAAGCACACTTTTTTTTATTTGGCCTTTTCTTAAAGGGACTCTGTCACCGAAACATTGGTTATTTTGTGAATGTACAAAATAAATATGCAAGCTAATGAATAGATTAAGAGGAAATATGTTTTCGGATTTCTTATGACATCACTTTGTGACTTGATGTGCAAACTACTTTTCAATGGGAAATGTGTAATTTACATGTCCAGGCAACACCTCTTCCTATTTATAATCCTCTTTAGGCTCCCCCTCTGTCATCTCTCCCCAAACAGCTTACTGGTGCCATCTCTGGTCCCAAGCAGCTTGTTGGTGACATCTCTTCCCCCAAAAGGCTTGTGGGTGCCACCTCTGTTGCCAATCAATTTGTCTGTGCAACCGCTGTCACCAAACAACTTGTTGTTGCCATATTTATCATGATACCACTTATCAGTTCCATTTTTGTCCACAAACAGTTTATCAGTGCCGCATTTGGCCCTGTGCAGCTTGTCAGTGCCATCTTTGCTCACAAACAGCTTGTTAGTGCCATATTTGCCACCAAACAACTTACAGTGTCATATTTGCCCCTAAACAGTCTGCCACTGCCATCTTTGTCCCCAAGCAGCTTTCATGTGCCATCTGTCTGCCCAAGCAGTTTGCCAGTGCCATTATTGTGCCCAAACAATTAGCCTGTGCCATGTTTCTGCCCATAAACAAATAATAGGGGAATTAACAAATGCAAATAGATTTATTAGAAAAACTATCTGTCAGAGGAGTCACTATGGTTGGTGTCACCCGGTGCGGTAACTCATGGTGTCACCCCCTGGATTTCCTCCAATACCATGCCAGATTCCTTAGTAATGGCAGGGAGATCAACTATTAAAGATGCCACATACAAGAGCCCCACAAATGATGTCACACACAGGAGCCCATTAACTATGCCACACACAGGAGCCTCATAAATTATGCTTGTATTGCACCCACAGCACTTGTCTTGCACTCATATTGCACCTACACGATTTGGCATGCCACAGTGTCAATGAGCCACAGAACGTACCACAGTGTCACTTTGCCCCACAGAACTAGCCAGTGTAACTTTCCTCATAGTACATGTTATTTTGCCCCACCGACCATGCCACAGCATCACTTTGCCAATTAAAATAAACCAGTTTTCCCATTAATATACCAGTGTTTGCCCATAAATATGGCACAGCCAATTTGCTCAGTAATTTGCCAGTATTATGTTGTCATTCATAAACCACAATTTGCCCAATAATATGCCTGTATTATTTTGCCATTAATTTGCCACAGACAATTTGTCCCTCGGAACACCACTGCTATCTGTATAAAATATGTCACATGTCAGAGTGTATACAAGTAGATACATTTGCAAAGCAAAGAGGTGCCCTATTGCTGTATTTTTCCTATTTTGTATTTTTATGCAGAATACCTGCATCAAATCACAATGGAAAAAGCCTGTGCATTATACAAGCAGTAATATTCGGGGATGGGACTCTTCATCGCGGCTGCTTCCGCGCAGCCGCTTCACCGCCGACTCTGCAGCAAAAGGTAAGTATTTTACCGATTTTAGTTTGGTTAGAATTAGGGTTTAGGAGGTTAATTTTAGTATTGGGGTTTAGTGTTTAGTGTTAGTGTTTAGTGTTAGGGGTTAATTTTAGTATTAGGGGTCGGGGGTTAGTATTAGGGTTAGTATTAGGGTTAGTATTAGGGTTTAGGGGTTAATTTTAGTATTAGGGGTCGGTTGTTAGTATTAGGGTTTAGGGGGTTAATTTTAGTATTGGGGTTAATTTTAGTGTTAGTATTGGGGTTTAGTGTTTAGTGTTATTATTGGGGTTTGGGAATCATTTATTAGTGGGGGTATTTTCATTTTACTTGTACATTTGTAAGAGCTGACAGTTCAGTGCTGAACTGTCAGCTCTTACATAGCTGCAGCCGCGGTGAAACAGCCGCGTTATACTTCATTGCTGACAGTTCAGCATTCTAACTGCCGCGCTGAACTGTCAGCGATGATGATGCGGCGAAGAAGTGTCCTAGACCCGTAATATTCATCTTGCAGTGAGTTTGGGGACTAGATTGTCCCTTTAAATGCAGCACTGATTATAAAGACACAGCATATAATGTTTTGTTTCATTCAACCACTTCCTGTGCTCCTGGAATAGAATGCATTGTGTGGACTCTAATTGACATTGCTCTTCTACACAATAGGATCTCTTAACAGTGCAACACATTGTCTGATAACATCACTAGAGAAACAGGATATTACATTCATTTGAATTTATATTTTAAGCAATGCTAAATGTAAACCATGCATTTTAAAGTAATTTGAAAGCACATTAATATGCATTAACACTTGGAAGATGCATTTTGGCCGCCAGACAGTCCCTTAAAAGTTGAGTTTTCGAACTATTTCTAGGGTTAATAACAATAAACAGTAGCAATTCCGAAAGTATTTTAGAGGAATGGCTACTTAGGGTACATGTAACAAAACAGTGGGAAAATGTTTTTGCCTGGAGTGGGCAGAAACTCACTGTTTAGTGAATAAGCCACTGAAATCTATAAAAGACGGTGTTAGAATTAATCAAAATTCCAAAGTTATAGTACTAGCTGCTTAGAGGAAACATACATTTCAACTATACCACTTGTGAGCGAAAAAGTGGAATAGTGGTTGATGGAAGATACATCAGGCCTGATTTGCTAAACAGCAACCTGAGAATTTTCAGTTAAATGCCCCAGGGAGAGATGTTAAAGTTTGCAATATACATTGCTGATGCTCTGCAAACCACGGTATGGGTCCCTGGGGCGGAGTATTTGGAGAGTAGGGTGGGCCAATGCTCCAACAGCACTAGTTGCTGTGTAACAGACCAGGATTTGGATTTAATGCAAGAGTTTCCTAATTGGCACTCACCTGTAGCTGGTCAATTAGCAGGCAGGCCTTTAAAAGAAGAGATCAGCCTGCTGCAAAGGGAGAAAAAAAGGCCAGCTAGGAGAGAGAAAAAGGCCAGCTAGGAGAGAGAAAAAGGCCAGCTAGGAGAGAGAAAAAGGCCAGCTAGGAGAGAGAAAAAGGCCAGCTAGGAGAGAGAAAAAGGCCAGCTAGGAGAGCTGAAGCAGAGAGAACAATACTTGTGTTTATTGCAAAGCTGTTTTCGTTTTTTTTGAAGAAATTGTTAAGTGGGAAAGCCACCCAATTACAGATAGTGATTTTTGTCTAGTAAGAGCTCAAGTAAGAACAAGGAATTTTGTTTTTGTTTATTATTATTTAAAGCAGCTGTTTTCCTATTGAATAAAAAAAGGAAAACCGAACTGAATGTGTCCTGGACTTTGTATACCCTAGAAGGCTGTGGTTTATTGTAAGATCGGTGGCAAAATCCTATATGTAAAAGAGGTGGTTTGTCACACACTAGTGAGTGAAATAAAACATATGTAACTAGAAAAGCTACAATTTCTGGGGAAATTGTGTGAAGTGTTCTTGCCTCCACCAGTAGTCTACAACTGGAGTGGGCGGAGTAACTGGGTGGAGTGGCTTGAGTAACTGTTGTGTGGTTGGAGTGGCTGGAGTAACTGTGGAAAGGTTGGAGTGCGGTTGCCATCTTCAAACGGTCGTATTTTAAAAACTATAAATCCTACAGCGAAGAACTTTATATTGTGAGAATCACAAGACCCAGCCCTACATTTTAATGCATAGTATGTCTCTGAAATTTTAAAAATGAAGGCACAGTCGCAGTTTAGATATTGCCCTTCAAATTTGAGGTAGCTAGAGTGGCGTTTCAATGAATGTCAATGGACGGCGTGAGTTGCAAACAAATGGTCATATTGTGAAAACTTTCAGGACTATGGCTTAGCCGTGGACATGTTTAGTGGCAGCAGGGATAGCTTAACGTTTTGATATAAGATTTGTGTAGGTGGGCTTGAAAATGAGGGAGTGGTGGCAGTTTAGAAATCATGTCCTGATTTTTCAGCTCACACTCTAGCTTTTGTCAGCTCCCACTCTAGTTTTGAACATTCCGCCATTCATAGGTTCCACAAAGTAATAGCACACCATTCAGGAAGAATCTGCACGTTTCGGTATATCACTGTCTATGTAGTGTAAAAACTGTGGGAGAAGTTAGAGTGGTAAATTTGGCTATAATAAGAATAAGAATATATATGTGAGATAATATTAAGTGGTCTTGCTATGCAAGAACACTTAATGATTTAAACTAAAAGAGCCTTCAAACTATTTAAAAATGTCACTAGATGCCATCTAGTGGTAAAACTTGTACTTATCAGGCATGATGTTTTACCCTTATGTGTATGGCAAGCAGCATTTTTGGTAATGTCACCTTGGCACCAGTAGTTTTGATATTTGACCACAAGTCACAAGGTATTCTAACTAAACATCTTATTCAATGTCTGTAGCACAGTTCACCTGCCTTCACTGATGTATTTGTCTGATTTAAAATTATCAGCTTGTGAAGTTCACTACCTGCTTCCATTAAAGGCTGCACGGTGGCTTACCAGCAGTGTCTAAGAGGTAGGCCACACATGCTCTTTGGCCTAAACAGCCTCTTATACTACATATAGCATCAGGACAGAATACCACAGTCTGTTGGTAATCCTTGTTTTGTTTTCCATTCCTATTCCTAACTCTGTTCCATTTCCAGTTCTTACCACTGGTGTTGAGCGAACCCTAATCGCACTGTTCGGGTTCGTACCGAACATTACGGTTTTTGGACCCCGGACACGAACATGGACATTTCACTGTATGTTCGGGTTGGAGTTCGGGGTTCGGCGATTTAATGGCGCGTTTTGAAAGGCTGCAGGGCAGCCAATCAGAAAGCCCATAGCATTACATACATATACATTGTATGTAATGCTATGGGCTTTCTATAAACCGAAAGTCTATAAACCTAATCTCTTTCGGTTTATAGACTTTCAGATTATAGAAAGCCCATAGCATTACATGCATTCTATAAAACGAAAGTATGTTCAATGGCAGTTAATGTTACATTTGGCTAGTAGATGGCACTGTTGTAATACAAATGGTTACATTCGTGTAACCTGAAGGTTTAAATGTATCTTTCAAAGTTACTTAATTATAGACAAAATTCTATAAACCGAATCTCTTTCGGTTTATAGACTTTCGGATTATAGAAAGCCCATAGCATTACATTCATTCTATAAAACTAAAGTCTATAAACTGAAAGAAATTTGGTTTTTAGACTTTCGGTTTATAGAAAGCCCCTAGTATTACATACATATGTAATGCTATGGGCTTTCTATAAACCGAAAGTCTATAAACCGAATCTCTTTCGGTTTATAGACTTTCGGTTTATGGAATACATGTAATGCTATTGGTATTCTATAAACCGAAATAGAGTCCCCATTCATACAAATAGGTCAATTGACCTATTCGTATGAATTTCGGTTTATAGAATAGCAATAGCATTACTGTATTACATCTGAGAGTCAAATAGAACCGTCAAATACTGTGCTTACAGCGCACTTTGAAAAATTCTAATAGTTTTGGGTGGTAAATAGTACATTTGCGTCTTGCGGTGCACTTCATTTCTGAGAGTCAAATAGAACAGTCCAATACTGTGCTTACAGCGCACTTTGAAAAATTCTGGCTACCTCCTCCTCCTCCAGCGCCGCTTCCACCTACACAGTGACGGTCACTGCCTCTTCAACCTATGGGTCACTTAGTATAAACTGAGAATACCCTGCACTCCAACCCTCTCTCAAATGAATAATTCTGTTGAAACTCCTGGCAGCCATGCTTTAGATTTAGATTTATGTTCTTCCAAAACTAAAATCAAAGATTCCATCTAGTGCTATTTTATGGCTCAGCTGTATTTGTAATTTGTATAAATTTTATGTTATTTTAAGTTATTTCCCTATCCAAATTTGCTTGCAGGGCACTTGTCCCACTCTTACCCACATTTTACTTCCTTTTGCAGCCCTCTAGCCCTTTCCAGGACTTTTTTAGAGGCATTTTAGTGCCCAAAAGTTCATGTCCCCATTGACTACAATGGGGTTCGGGGTCAAGTTCGAGGCTTTTTTCCGAAGTTCGGCCGAACCCGAACATCCAGGTGTCCGCTCAACTCTACTTACCACTTTAAAATTCATTTTCCTGATCCAGTGGTTTTCCAGTTTTCTGATCTCTTACTAGTTTCCTGCTCATGAATCATTTCTGCCAGCCCTGAACTTGGAAAATGACTCGGCTATATCTTTTGTCTTCCATAAGTCTGCACTTCGCATACACTCAGTAAAATACCTTCAAGCTCTACTAAGTTTTTTTTAACACTATAACAATATAGTCAGGCCTTTTCTAAAAGTATAAAACAATGTTCAAATGTCACACTCTACCTAAACATCATATTGAATATCTGTAGCATAACTTATCTCTGACATATTTATCTGCTTACGTTTACTTCCAGATGCCACTGGGGAGCTGTTTTGGGTAATGTGTTTGGGCCCAAAGGTGGCACTGTGAGGTAATAATGGTGCAAGCGCTTGAAGAAGGAAAGGAGTAGTAGTATGGTAAAGAAAGCAGGTATAAATCACAAACGTACTATTTAATAGACAATCAATACATAATAAAACATTTTGTATAAAAAAAATAATAAATCAAAAACCTAACTGGCAGTGAAAGGGTGGTGTTGTGGATGCGGTTCAGGAACCGTGATGTGTTTCGCCATTAGGTTTTCTCAAAGGCTCCCTACTTGCTATAGAATAGCTAATATTACTAAGTGGGGGAAAAAAGGATATTGAGAAGGTGGTTTTTTTGGTCTTTGGTCTATGGCAAAGGATATTGGATTGCATGTGAATATTCATGATAGTACAGCTGGGAATATCCTCTTTATTGTGTCAACCCAGCATTAACTTGCTAAGTTGTTGTTCTTAGAATTTCTGTCTGAGAATGACAGGCTTCTTGTAATGGACTGTCAGAGTTTCAGGCTGAAAAGATTGCTGGTCTGTGTCAGCGACGTGTCTCGCCAGTTTAGAGTTGGTTTTTTTGTATTTAGCACCGGAAATGTGTTTGGACATAAAGATGGCACTGGAATTGTGTTTGGGGACAGATATGGCACCGGGAAGGTGTTTGAGGGCCAAGGTGGCACTGGGAATGTGTTTGGGGAAGGGGGTACCTGGCAGGGGAAAATTGAGGAGGGAGTCACCTTTATTTGGCCAGCAGGCAGGTGATATACAACTTATGTGTGTATGCATTTACAGTTCAACAACTGACTGCTATGTGCTAATCAGTGGTAAACTCATGCAGCTAGTAAGCATATTGGATGAGCTTTTTCCAATGATCTGGTGGAGAACGGTCACATTGAGCTGTTGCAGCGTTAAAGAATGGTCATTTGATTTGTTGTATGCTCCTAGGATAGACTATAAAAAAGTGGCCAGTTGCTGGATAAGGTCCACACTATTTAGGGAGCCACTGATATCTTTCAGACAACCACTGTTTAGTGCATCTGGACTTATTTGCCCTTTAGTGTAGCACAAAGTACAGAGGCATCTATTATTTGCTACACATGTGCATATGATTGTTAATATATATAAGCATTTGCCTGAAAAGTGAACTGATGGATTAGTCTACTCCTTTTGTATTAGGGCTAGGCAGTTTCTATTGTTTAATGGTTTTGGTACTGTTTTTGGATATGTATATTGGACATTTCTAGTGTTTTTTGTACAATACATTTTCATACTTTTTCATATATTTTTGTAATTATTGTATTTATCCTTTCCAGTGTGCTAATATAAGAGTGATTTTCTTTTTTCTATGTATATTGTTTATCCTCTGTAGCACCCCTAGACTGGCTTTTCGCTGTGTGGGTCCCGTGCTCTCCCCCCTTTTCTCTTATGCACCCAGACTAGCCTTGTGGCTGCTTGGTGGGAAAGCCATGTAGCTTTAATCTGATTGTTATTTGAGCTCATATGAATACTGGTTTCTGGTGTTTGTTGGCAACTGTCAAACTGTGCAGTGCACTAGAATAAAGTTAGAAATTCTACATTTTTGCTGTATATCATTACAAGAGCCAGAGAACTTATTTATAGGATCCAAACCACTTAAATACAGGCTCTGTAATAAGACCAATGCAAACAAAAGAAAACCTCAATGACTGCAGAGTGCAGGCAGTTATTTAAGAAAATAAACTGACATGCTCCTTCCTTTTATGTAAATGTGGAATAAAATGTGTTATACAGTTCTTGGTTTCTGGTTTTGTCTCAGCAAAAACTCCACATGTATTGTTGAGCATACATATGGGAAGAAAAGTAAGTAACATGACAAATCAGTCTATAATGAGTCGATATCTGATCTTGACATGTTGAAATGTTCTTGTCTATTTCAGAAATTCAAATTCAGTTAAAGTGGTCAAAGCCATCTAAAAAAGGGTTTATATGGACTGCAGCCGTAATGACTGCAGGTAAATCCGCAATGCAGACACTTGACACTATGACGTTGCAGAGACAGACACGTCTGTAACCTGGGCCTTTGAGTGGTGAGAGGAGGTCTTCTGCCCCAACCAGAGCTACCTTTGGTTGAGCCGCAGGCACTAAGGAAAGGTTGCTGCACCCCTACCACTCTCCGGATACCAAGCTGGGACAGTATCAGAAGAACAGAGTATAGTCACAGCTGCAGCACACCAGGAAAACTTAGAAGCGAAGTGAGGGTATGAGCCAGGGTCGTGGAGTCAGGAGGACTGGACTGGAAAGCGGAGGTCAGGAATAGAGAGGACAATGTAGTAGATAAAGCCGGGCCAAGGTCAAAACATGGGACGCAGGAGAATGAGGGTAGTCTGAGGAAAGCCAAAGGTCGATACACTGGAACACACAGCAGAATACTCAACAGCGGTACATAGTAACATAGTAATTTAGGTTGAAAAAAGACACAAGTCCATCAAGTTCAACCCTTCTACCTATCATTACAGCTTTTGATCCAAAAGAAGGCAAAAACCCCTAAGGAAGCTATTTCAAATTTTGCCTCCTGGGGGAAAAAATTCCTTCTTGACTCCAAGAGGCAATCAGATTTCTCTTTGGATCAATAAGCTCTTTTATTAATGCTTATTCTATTATTAATAGCCCTGTATGTTCTGCTTTCCTAAAAAAAACATCCAAACCATTTTTAAATGCATCTATTGTGGTTGATAGCACCTCTCTTGGCAGGGAGTTCCATAACTTTATTGTCCTAACCGTAAAGAATCCCTTCCTTTGCTGTCTAAACAAAAAGGAGGCAATGAGAGAGGGTAAATGAGCTGAATGTATACCATTAGGTGCCATTAGGACCGATCAGGGACGTGGGGAAAGGGTTATAAGTGCGGCAGTCATGTTGGAGACCATAGAGCTCCAAAAACATGGTGCTGCAGGATTTTGAAACTGAAACTGGCTGTAGCCTGAGGACTGACGGACAGATGCAAAGGGGGCAGAAGTCAGGTGGGTGACAGCAAAAATGCTTAGGTGGTGGTACGTGTCAAAGTAACATCAACATGAATGGCAGGACCCAAGGTTTGCCAGCAGAACATTGCCCCAAGAAGCACACTGCACCCGCCGGCTTGTCACCTGTCAGTGATCATAGTGTTATGGTAGATCGGTGTGTGTAATTATAATTACTGGAGTTTAGGGTTATAATTTATTCCACTTGTAATTGAAATGGTATAGTAACTTTTTCTTTGTATGAACAGAAAAAAAAATGATTTAAACTGTTTTCTTCTAGATTTTGAAGTTTCTCTACATAATCCCATGGGTGTAATTAACATAGTCTAGCTAGACGCTAGGGTCCTTTAAAGGACTGGTTATCTGAAAAATGGAACAAGAACCCCTTTGTATTAATAAATAATTAAGAACCCTTCCTACTGTCCAGCTGTGACTCACGATTTCATGTTACGTTTCCTTACAGCTTGCTGAGCTGATAAACATATTGCATCTTATGTTCTGACCATCTGGGCTCATACACTTTGATATATACGTACCTGGTACTGAATGCCAGCAGCAAAGGGAAGTGCCAGGAATGGATGTACATAGTATTTAAGGAAAGCTTCACATATTAAAGTACACAAAGATGTTTCTTTGTATTATTATTGTATATATATATATATATATATCATATAATTTGCTATATAATAGGCAAACAAAACATAAAAATGGTAGATAACCATTGTTTTTGAACCAGGAATTGCCCCAAGCCCACTATGCACTCAGGAATTGCCCCAGGACTTACCCCAGCTATTAGATTGGACTCACAGGACTTGCCCCAGAACTTACCCCAGCTATTAGACTGCATTCACAGGACTTGCCAGCACTGAGTATGTCAATCGGCCTGCTGAGCCAGGCAGGAGGAAAAAGGTGGCAACATCACATTGCCCATGACACATTCTTGCGGCCACAACCACATCCCATATCACAGCCGTGGTGGCCGAATTCCCCTTGGCTGGATATATGACAATTTGTAGAAAATATCTGTACACTGCATATTTCCAATGTTCAGCATGTTTCCATTACCAGTATTGAGGAAAGATGTACATGTGCAGTGGACATGTTAGATTTAGTTTATTTATATATTACTTCCAGATGTGACTACGAGGTAATATGTAAATAACTAAATGTACACTGATGGAAATGATACTGTATTTTGTCCCATCTGCATGCAACATGCCCACTGCTCGTGTACAGCTTTCCTCAATACTGGTAATTGAAACATGCTGAACATGTGCAATATACAGTGTACAGCTGTTCTTTCAGATTAGCTATCAATACATAATGAGCCAGCCACAAGCATTAAATTATAACACCAGTAAATAAACTAGCCACCAGTGGCATCTCCAGAAATCATATTTACGGGTGAGAAACGGGTGTCAGGGACAAAAGTAGGGGGGCAGTTACATATTAGCAAGAAAAAAGGAGAAAACGCATGTGCACTCCAGTGCCTGCGTGAGCCTTCAAATTCTGCCTCTCGGCCCTCCACCGATCAGACTGAAGCATTTAGAAATACTCCTTCCTGTAATCGGTGTGATGCATACTTCTCTACATTATTGCATTTGAAATGATCTCACCCAGTACTGCACACTTTAATCAAATGCAGTTCACCTCTTTTTTTTCTCTTCTATGACTCTGTACTTTCTATCAATCTATAAACTTTACTAATCATTTGGAACTAACTTGCTTCTTTTATCTGGGTACATATAATTACAATATCTACCGTATTTTCCGGCGTATAAGACGACTGGGCGTATAAGACGACCCCCCAACTAAGTCGTCTTATAAGCCGAAAAAATCGCCTCTATATTTTAACCTTTTAGGTTAAAATAAAGAGTTTCCCACCCTCCTCCCCCCTTCCCCAATCCTCAATCCCCAGCACTTACCTATTTTCTGCTCTGTCTCCCGCTGTTAAGCCGGTCCGTGGCTGTGAGGGAAGCGTTGTGAGCTCCCCTCCAGCCGCGCGGACAATAAAGTTTTGTTTAAAAAAAAAGTTTAAACAGACTTTATTGAAGCCGCGCGGCCTGAGGGGAGCTCACAACGCTTCCCTCACAGCCACGGACCGGCTTAACAGCGCGAGCGGAGACAGAGCAGAAAATAGCTGAGTAAATCCCAGTACCCGGCGTATAAGACGACCCCCCAACTTTTGAGAAGATTTTCAGGGGTTAAAAAGTCGTCTTTTACGCCGGAAAATACGGTAGTTCAGTCCTCTAATCCTGTTCATTTATATTGTTAACAATTTGTATATGCAGTTCCACTTTAAATTAATTGCACTCACATGTGTTTTGTCTTATAATCACTCTATGTAGCACACCTCTTGTATTTATAAGTGGACCTTTTTCACTCACTTGTATCCCTGACGAAGCGCCAGCACGCAGGGGCGAAACGCGTAGGAGTTTTTTTTGTCATACCCACCTGGTTTTCACTGCAGCAGATGTCCGTGCCGTTTACTTAATAAAACGTTTATGCACAGACCTCCAGAAGATTGTCTCATCATTCGCTGTGACGCCATTTCATCTTGCCTCATCCCAAACTGGAACTTTGTTTCTTTTTTACTTCGGGCAGTTACATATCCCCCGATGGTCCCACCGAGCTCAACCCTGTCCCACTATCCAGAATACAAGAATTGTGTTGTTATTTCACCATTTGTCACAGTTTCATTTTTTATGTTATGATCCAAGTCATTCAGAATATGAGGAGATGCAGACGTGATGAGTAAGTGGAATACATGCTTTGGAGCAATGCAAGTCAACAGAATACTCGTGCTCTAAATTCTGTTTTAACCTATTCAATGCAAACTAGGATTCAACTTTTAGTTAGTTTAATTTAAAAAAAAAATAAATAAACTTTGGTGCCATCATAGGTAATGTTTCAAGGGACACATATATGTCGATATACAGCTTTAAATCAGCCCTTCCACTCAATATTATTTTCTCTATCGAAAGGGATGTTTAGGGAAACCCTTAAAATGTTATATTCTAGCAGAACCTTCTTGAACTAATAGACCCTAAATTGCCACTTAGTCGTGATATTGGTAGAAAGAAAATGGATTTTTATCAGAGCTCTTCTGTTCAGTAGAAACCAATTCTTAACATCATAAGAAGCAATGTATATTCACTTATATGTATTACATTCCATTAGTTATTGCCACAACATTCTACTGGATCCCATTAGAAGGCTATTATCCTAGATTAGTGATGGTGAACCTATGGCATGCATATAATAGGTGTATTATTGCTCAGGTGCCAGCAGACAGGGCCGCCACCAGGAATTTCAGGACCCGTTATGGAACAAATTTTCTGTGCCCCCTATACCCCCCCCCCCCCGACAATATCTCCCACTCACCCCACCTACCCTCACAAGTATGTTATCACGGTCTAGTGTAATATGGAGGGTGGTTGGGAGCAGTTGGTCAATTTGCCAGTAATATTTTACCACTCAATAAGTCAGTATTTTGCCCTCAATATGCCATTCTTTTGCCATTTAATATGCAGTATTTTGCCCCTCAATGTGCCATTCTTTTCCCATTTAATATGCCAGTATTTTTCCCCTCAATATGTCATTTAATATGCCAGTATTTTGCCCCTCATTATTCCATTCTTTTGCCAATTAATATGCCAGTATTTTGCCCCTCAATATGCCGGTATTTTGCCAATTAATATGCCAGGATTTTGCCCCTCAATATGCCATTCGTTTGCCAATTAATATGCCATTCGTTAGCCAATTAATATGCCAGGAATTTGCCAATTAATATGCCAGGATTTTGCCCCTCAGTATGCCAGCAATTTGCCAATATGCTAGGATTTTGCCCCTCAGTATGCTCGTTATGTGCCACCCTCCTCCCGACTTCCCCAATACTTACCTCCTTGCTGCTGTCTCCCATTGCTCTGCCGGTCCGTGGGTGTGAGAGAAGCGTTCTGCGATCCCTTTCAGCCACACGGCTTCAATAACGTTTGTTTAAAAAACAAATGCAACCAGAGTAACTCCGGTCGCATTTTTTTTTTCCAACAAACTTTATTGAAGCTCCGCGGCTGGAGGGGAGCACACAACGCTTCCCTCACACCCGAAGACCGGCTTAACACAGAAATTATTTTTTTCCCCCTTGCGTGACAAGGACCTGCCGGGCCCGGGATCCCAGTATCTCCCGTCGCCCCCTGATGGCGGGCCTGCCAGCAGAATAAGCATTTCAGTAGTTGCACATCCCTCCAGATAATGGATAGTTATCTAAGTCTCCAGTTCTTCTCCGACATCAGCTTGACAGCTGACACGCCCCCTAGACCATGATTTCACAAAGCAGTGTAGCAGCTCTCCTTTAGAGACAGCATTACACACTTCTCCTGAGACTCAAGTCTTACTGCAGTCTGCGAAAGTGTTGTGTTTAATATATACACAGATATATGGATGTCACAATCTGCCTTGTAGTCACTCACCTGACTATCCACTACTCGGCTCCCTCCAGCATGCACCCTCTAGTGTCTAGATTGGGAACAAATACCAGCCCTTGAAAAAAAAATTTTTATACCAACCCCATAGCATGGCATACTTTTTTATTCATAAAAGAGAAAACCATACATTTTAAAAGCACATATGAAGAGTGTATTATTCATAGATAAGACTGATATATCAGCCTGCCTAGGACAATATATACCTCCAGTATGTATAAAAGGCTATATCGGACACAATACCCTAATATATACCACACGCACAGGGCAGTACATAGGACTCTTTACAGGGGTGGACTGAGTGGTCGGGCACTACGGACATGGTTGAGGAATGGGTGTCGGCATCCCCCTTGCAGCGAATCGCGTTGCTAAAAATTTTGGGGGGGGGGGGGGGGTCAGCAGTTTAAAAAAAAAAAATCATTGCCACCGGATATGGCAGTACGTCATATCCGGTGACTGTGTTTCCCTCTTCCGTGGAGGAGGGAAGACTACACGGAGGAGACGACCGGGGACACGGGGCAGCCAGGAGGTGAGTACTGGGGAAGGGGGAGGAGGGTGGCAATATTATTGGGCAAATTGGCTGGGGCATATTAAATGGCAAAATATTACTGGCATATTATTGGGCAAATTGGCTGTGGCATATTAATGGCACAATAATACTGGCATATTAATGGCACAATAATACTGGCATATTAATGGCAAAATGGCTGTGGCATATTAATGGCAAAATAACACTGGCATATTAATGGGCAAGCTGTGGCATATTTAATGGACAAATTGTGGCATATTTTAATAGGCCACCCAGTATGTACACAAGGTTATATCTCACACACTGTCCTGATATATCCCTCTGCACAGGGCAATTCATTTAACTTTGTGTACATCCAGGGGCAGGGGCAGACTGAGAATCCTCAGGGCCCCCAGGCTAAATAAATCAAGGGCCCTCTTTCAGGCCCCATGTTCCGCCTCACAGGACAGTGTGTGAGATATAACCTTGTGTACATACTGGGTGGATATATCGAAGTATGTCAGCACCAAAATGTTACTCACAGGACTTACCCCAGCACCCAGATTTCACTAAGAATGGCTTGCTCCAGCCAGAATTTTCCACAGCACTCAGCTTGACCTCACAGGACTTATCCCAGCACTCAGATTGCCCTCACAGGACTTGACCCAGCACAAATATTGCCCTCACAAGACTTGACCTAGCACCCAGGATTTACCCCAGCACTGAGATTGCACTCACAGGACTCGACCCAGCACAACGCTGAGATTGCACCACAGAACGGATCATAGTCTTTTTTTTCAGGAGGGGAACTGCCCATGTTGGTTTGTATTTTCCTCTTCTCCATGTGTGTAGTCTCTCTCTCCCCCCTCCCCTTTGTGTGCGTAGTATCGCTCCCTGCTCTTTTCTGTAGTCTCTCTCTCCCATCTCATTTCTGTAGTCTCCTCTCTCCCCCTCTCATTTCTTCAGTGTCTCTCATTTCTGTAGCGTCTCTCTCTCTTTCATTTCTGTAGCGTCTATCTCTCATTTCTGTAGCATCTCTGTCTTATTTCCATAGCGTTTATCTCTCTCATTTCCGTAGCATATGTCTCTCATTGCCGTAGTCTCTCTCCCCTTCTCATTTCTGTAGAGACTCACTTCCCCCTCTCATTTCTCTAGTGTCTCTCTCTCTCTCCCTTTTCTGTAGTGTCTCTCCCTCACCCCCTCTCATTTCTGTAGTGTCTCTCTTGCTCTCTCCCCCCTATAGTGTCTCTTCCCCCCCTGTAATGGATCTCGTGCTCTCTCCCCCCAATAGTGTCTTTCCCCCTCTGTAATGTCTCACTACCCCCCAGCCCCCCGCAATGTCTCTCTCACTCTCTCTTCCCCCCTGTAGTGTCTCTTTCCCCCATGTAATGGCTCTTTCACACTCTTCCTCCATAATGTCTCTCCCTCCCCCACCCGTAACGTCTCTCTTTCCCCCCCATAATGTCTCTCTCCAACAAAACCTGCTAACATCAGTATCATTACACCTAGGATTGCCACCCGGCCGGTATTTTGCCGGCAGGCCAGTAAAAAATTGGCATCAGGCCAATGTTAAGTCCAAGGCCGGTATTTTTTTGAAGAAAAGGTGGCAACCCTAATTACACCCTGTCTCTTGATCAGGCTCTTGAAATGCATACAAGAAATTTTATAAGTGGGGCCTGGTTGGCACAGGGGATCTGCACTGCGTGTTTTGACTGGGCTCCATAAAACACAAATTTAAATAAACAAACAAAAATAATAATTTTATGTCTCTTGTGCATATTATACTGGATAAATATTACATTTTCTCATGCCAAGTTTGTCTAGTATCCTAGATGTGGAATATACTTTCCCACCCAACTAAACTGCATGTGGGCCTAGGTACAGAGTTATCACTTCGTATGTATTTAATTTGTCACTGAGCCAGGGTCATTGCCAGTGAGCAGCATAAATGCATATAAATGGATTTTTATGATGATGCCAATGAGCAACACTCATTGGCAATGACCCTGGCACCAAGTGCAATAAATACATATAAAGGATGTATAGGATGTCAATGAGCAGTGACTTTAAATGCAAGGCTTTATACTAACAGCAATACCTTAATGATGTATATGATACCCAATGAGCAGTAAATGCATAAACAAACAAGAGCGAGACGCAGCATGGAAGAATGTATTTCCGCCTGGGCAGCGCACAGACATCCAGCTGCCTACCACTAGACACCAGGGAGGTGTAGGTGCTGGCTGGGGTAAGTCCTGGTTGAGCAATGTGGGTGTTTTGGCATGTGCTCAGGTGCTGGGGCAAGTCCTGGTTGTTTAATGTTGGTGCAGTGGCATGTCCTGGGTGTGAAGTGGGGGTGCTGGAGCATGTCCTGGGTGTGCTATGGCAAGTGATTTGGGGGACATAATCAAAGGCGTGCAGTAGAAATGGAGTTCTGTATCTGTGATGATAGAAACATTTAAATATCTAACAAAGCTCAGAAGGAAAGCATTTGTTTTAGAAGAAGATGGTCCTTAGGATTCCCATGTGTTGTCAAAATCTGTTTCTATAAAGTTATTTGTGGAGCAGCCAGGTTCCCTCCTGTTACTGTGACAGCCAGTGAGTGGTATTGTAGGCTAATTTACTGCCCAGTGTGTTCATTTGTTTATTTAGTGGCTAGCATACTCTGTGCCATAATTTAAAAACAGAGTTTCTGGTAGTTGTAGTTTTTGAGCGCTCTGTACACTATCAAATTTGAATCGAAGCAAAACTACAACCCCCAGAATCCTATTCAAGCAGAAGTCACAAGACATTATCAACCAATAAATAACCAAGAGAGGCAAGTTTGAAACCAAGAGGCACCAGTTTACAGGAAGCAGAGTGAACATGTAGTTTGCTTGTACCGAGTTCATTCCACATCGAATTCCTTCAATGGCTATAACATTCTGAACTAAGATCTCTGTCAGGAGTACTCGGGAAGCCACCCCTCCTTCCATCTGGGAATAGCTGTGCCTGACAGCACAAAGCGTTGACTCTCTGCTGGCTGAGTGGGTGTGCCATCTTACTCTCATGGCTACCAGGAGGGGGAAAAGGTCTGCTGGTCCCAGCTCAGAGCCCCTGGAAAGCCCGCCTAGGACTAGGTGATGTATTCATTAACCTATTGTGTGCTGTGGGTAACTGCAGATGGACAAAGTGGGATATAGTTAACTACATGACGAGTTCTCTGAATTTAGTGAAATAGGGAATAATTATAAATAATTATGGTAGTTTAGAGGAGAAGTTGTAAAAGTGGAGCAATCGCCCTGCAAAGCAAGATAAAGTTCCTTCTGTTTGCTCCAGTTTTCTGCTGTGTGTGTAGATGTGCTATATGGTGTATTAAATTAGAGAGTGATTTTTATTTTTTTTTCCTGTCACCCCCATTCATAAATATGTATAAATATTGTAACCCTGATTTACTTAATAGTGGATGGAACAAAAATAAATGAATTCAATATTAGATGGGGCATTTTAAATCTCCTGCAAGCGCTGCCATAATGTCCCTCTTGCATGAGGTACCTCTCATCACAAAAATGGTATACCTGTGACAGAGCTACAGGGAGAGAGCTCTCTCCCTCGCAGCCTTGGGTGTGTATGTATGTATGTATGTATGTATGTATGTTTTGTAAGCTCTATTATGGAAACTTGGCATAATAACGCTTTATGGTTTATTTAATAATACACCCGTTCTGGTCAACTGTAAGGGTCATTTATAATTAATGGATGGAACTTAGCATGAATCTTATACAAAACTGAAATATATTCCCTAATATTGTCTATATTTATGATTGCACTTTTTTTTTTATTTATAACAGAAAACTGAGTATTTCAAATCCAGAGCTGATAAATGCATTAGATTATGTCCTGTGCTAGATAAGAAAACAAATCTGCTTTGCAATAGATGGAATTTAAATCAGTGCAGTATATGGTAACAAGAAAAAATATTTATTCTTGCAGGAAAATCAGTCTATCACAGCTTGCCCGGGAAAGCACAGTAAAGAAAGGAGAGCGAGGCCTGAGCATACAACTGCAAGTAATTATTATTATTATTTTATTTTTTTTACATAACTCAACATTTCCCCCCCTGGCGATTTGGGTCCCCCTGCTGATCCCATGCAAAAACGAGTGTCTCTCGTTGCGCTAGTGGCGAGAGACCCCCACATTCTGTAGACAGTAGGGCGGGTTTAATGCTCTGATTGGCTGTTTGTGCGCGGACACTGCCAGTGTGTGACAGCCTGGGACCGCTGTGTCTTAGCAGTGAGACACAGCAGAGATTAAGATACAAGTCGGGTTACTCCAGACAAGCAGGGAATGGTTTTTTAACCCTTGCAACCAAATGGTTTAGTTGTCCTTTAGAGGTGCTATTGTGCACTCCTCCGCCATCCTATGCAATTGGCCCTGGCCCAAAGCATGCTGAGTGCATGGTAGGGCTAGGAAGTGTAAGGTGATATAACATCTGTCGCCCGATTCATAAATTAGTTTAAATAAATCTCCTAACCTTATTTAGTGGTTGAAAAGAATAAATGAAGTCAATATAAAATGTGGGGTTATAACTGTTGCAGGACTTTGTTGTATTAAACCTCACAGAATGCCTTTTTAAAATAAAGGGCTACACAGTTAAGTGAATTTTTTTTTTTGGTTTAAATGTAGATGAGGTATTTTTTGTGCTGTAACACTTGTGTAAAGATCATACACTGATCACTATAACATTATGACCACTGACAGGTGGCAAGCTGGCAGAGGCAGTGTGATGCTTTGGGCAATGTTCTGCTGGGAAACATTGGGTCCTGCCATTCATGTGGCTGTTACTGGGACAGGCACCACCTACCTAAGCATTGTTGCAGATCGTGTATACCCCTTCTTGGAACCGGTATTCCCTTATGGCATTGGCCTCTATAAGAAGTATAATGAGTCCTGCCACAATGCAAAAAATAGTTCAGGAATGGTTTGAGGAACACAACAATGAGTTCAAAGTGTTGACCTGGCCTCCAAATTCTCCAGATCTCAATCCAGTCGAGTATGGCGGCCCCACCTCACGACTTACAGGATCTGCTGCTAACATCTTGGAGCCAGATATCACAGCATACCTTCAGAGGTCTAATCGAGTCCATGCCTCGAAAGGGTCAGGGCTGTTTTAGTGTCATAATATTATGGCTGATCGGTGTATGTATATGGTGTTTTTATTAATAAAGTATATGAAAAAAATATTTGCATTAATCCGGCAAAAAGAAGTATTTACCTTAGCTGGTTAGTTTGAAAAAACGTTCCTTTACTCTATGCATCTTTTCTTCTTAACATAATTAATATAACATGTGTTCCTTTACCTGTTAACTAACCAACATAGTTTAAGAGTGACATTATTCTGTGTGTTTCTTTTAGTATGGATGGTTTCTGCTCTTTAATTTGTAATTTCCCAATACAATAGCAGGAGCTGGAGACACTGCAGCAGGTTCACTCCTCCATCAAAGCTTTACATGAGATGAGCATTACCTTACACAAGGTGAGTTACAGGTTTGAAAGAACAGCCAACTGTTATTTTATTTATATATTTAGTATATAGCTGCATGAATATAAGAATTTCCATTCTTTCCAGGGTGTTAACTAGGAAAAAAGTATCATGTAGTCTCAGACTACTTAACATTCTATGAAACAAATACCCTAAAAGGCACAAAGTGGTATCACACTCCACATGCAAGTACAAACACACCAATAATACTCCCCTGCAAGACCGCAGCTTCCCAGAAGAGCACTCCTCTAGTACTTGTAATGTACAATATAGACATAATGGGAGATACATGGAAGAGACAGAAAATAAAATCTAGCATAATACAGCAGGATCACTGAAATGGTAGGATAATGCGTTTTCTTTAAAAAAAAAAAAAAAAAAAGTCCTTCAAGATAAAACTGTCTTCACTCATAGAATGCTGTGCAAAATTCTTCTTTAACTTGTATAGAAGCCAGTGGAGCAGTATCCATAAAATATATAAAACACACAATATGAGTACACTTACAAAACGTCAGGGCACAGGCACACGGTTGCAAATTCTCATGTAAACCGACCAGTAGGTGCATGAAGGAGAGACGATCTGGTACTCTCACTCCCACAACTACGGGAAACGAAAAACGCGTTTGGAGACGTCCAGCTTCCTCAGGAGACAAGATAGTATCAAAGTGCATAAGTCTTATGCAAATCCAGCATATGTATATATCATTATTAAAAAAAAAAAAAAAAAACAACAAACGTGTATAAATTATATCTGTCTTCATTATACCTAAGTACACTGCAAATTTAAGCAAACTGTATAATATAAGTGTCACAGTACCTGAAAAATCTACAAATAAGTGAATATACAAACAATATCTCCTTATGGGACCACAGTTCTACAATCCTTGTAAAAAGACTGTAGAACTGTCGTCCCATTTGAAGATATATATATGTTTTGTTTTTTTTTAACATGTTTGTCCCAATTTCCCCCCCAACTTTGGTATAATATCCCACTACCATTGTTTGTATTTTCGCTTATATTTAGATATTTATTTTGGTATTGGAACCCTTATAATGTACTGTTTTTATTTTCAGTGTACTTCGGTAGACAGATATACATATTAGTTGTTTATTACACATTATGATCTATACCTATGGCTGCATTTTTGCACGGTCACTTTAATTGATTCACTTGGTTGCTTTTTGAAGTTATTTTATTCACTTTTTGGTAAATTTCTTCTAGATTTCCAAATACCCCACAAGTGGTTTAGTGCAGCCACGAAATGCAATGTTAGGGCTGCCTACTAAACAATGGAACTGCACAGCAATGTGAAATTCCTCAAGGATATACGTTGTTTTAAAAATGTAGCAAACATGGTCTCGTTGTGTTACACTAGTCTCCCAGGTTTCAAACATCCAAGGTTTACATAAATATTTATGTTTTGCAGACATTGCAGTCTGTAGTTGAAAATGGCAATGAACTGCAAGGTAAGTGTGTTTTTTTGGGCTAACTGTAGATCACACCATATTCAAATAATAAATATGTACATCATTCAGCAGTCTTTATTATATATTTTAATCTGTGCAGCTCTGAAGTAGGATTGCCACCTTTTCTTCAAACAAATACCTTTTATAATAGGCCTTGGTACTGTCTCCATAGACTTAACATTGGCCTAAAATACCGGCCAGGTGGCAACCCTACTCTGAAGTATGCATTTATCATGCAGTTTCTGGATGAATTCCTGTGTGGTCAGTCTCTATTCCTGTTGAAAGTATATTATAATATTTTGTATTGGAGACACTGATATGATTAATGCTTTTGGCTAATTTGTATACTGAACATTTCTTACTGGGCGTCAGTGTGCATTCACTTGTTAATGGCCACTGAAATTGGTAATATTTTAATTGTTTTACTTTTCTTGTACCCAGGTTTGAATGAAGGGTGGAAGATATTCTTTGGACAAAGCACAACATAACAATAACTATTTGTGAGTTGGCATATGTCATTCCAAATGCCTCTGTTTGGTGAAATATTTTCATATACTAATCTGTTTTTGGATGTTCTATTTTTCTATTAATAAAATATATATTTATGGTCATTGGATGAATCCTCATAAGTTCATGTTCCTTTCTATTTATTTTTACCTCCACTGTATTAACATGTACCGTTTCTGCTGGAAGGCTACTCCATGCATCCACCACCTTTTCAGTAAAGTATTCGTTTTAAACCACTGACTTAATGTCATGTGATATCATTGTGAGTGTAGAGATATGTGCATAGATAAAATGAAGTATCAACTTCATCGCTAGGTGCCAAACAGACCAATCTGACAGACTGGCCAAAATTGACAACCCCATGCTAGTGAATATGAAACCAGCAGCTCCATATACCATTCTTTCACAATGATACCTAACGAGAGGGATTGCTCTGATCAATCTGTGTATTCGGCCTCAAATCATTTAAATGAATAGTTACACATGCAGACGTTTATACTGCTGGTTAGGAAGTATGAAGAAGATGGAGTAACCCAATGTACTAATGGGAATGTTGCCAGAGATGTCTCTCCTACTAACATGAGCACTGACTCACTAAGGTTCCATGGTGTTACCCTGCATCTCTATCTAACTCATGCACATCTGGCCAAGCTCCTTACTGGAGGCCATGTAATACATTGATATAATTATAGTATGTATCTAAACCCTTAAATAACTAATATCATCTTGGTGCTTATCTGTCCATGTTAGTCTATTGCTCTGTGTCTTGGGGCTACTCGTGCATACTGATCCTCTCTAAGCACCTGACCATGAATTTGCAAGATGTCCAGGACTTGAAGGAACAGGCCCTGCTACATTCAAGATATTTCAATAAATAATGAGTGTTTATATTTTTCTGTTCTTCTTCGGGCTGGGTTATCTTTACCCCTTGTGTGAGTGTGCTCTAAACCTCTCCTCACCCACACACACTTGCTGGCCTTTACTATTCTACTAACAAATTGGAACAATGCAATCTACTACAGTTGCATGCTGCTGCATTTCAGGCTGAAGTGTCCCTTTAAGGTGAGAAAACCTTGGGGTATTTTAGATTTACATATGGTGACAGACATAGAAACATACAATGTGTCGGCAGATAAGAACCATTCGGCCCATCTAGTCTGCCCAATTCTCTGAATACTTTTATTAGTCTCCCGGTCTTATAGCTAGGATAGCCTTGTGCCTATCCCACGCATGATTAAACTCCTTGACTGTGTTTACCTCTACCACTTCTGCTGGCAGGCTATTCCATACATCCACTACCCTCTCAGTAAAGTAATACTTCCTGATATTACTTTTAAATCGTTGCCCCTCTAATTTAAGACTATGTCCTCTAGTTGTGGTAGTTTTTCTTCTTTTAAATATACTCTCTTCCTTTACTGTGTTGATTCGACATTCAGAATAGAACACAATCACTTCTGTGTTTTATCATTCAAATGCTCTTGCTTTTCAGCATCTATAATGTTGTATGACATTTAATACTCTGCATACTTTTTCATTAACGCTTTCTATACTAGGAATGGCTACAAACCTGTGCTCTGCGGGCCTGTCTGCCATTAAAAAAAAAAAAACTACTATTTCCTGATATTTTTTTCATAGATCAACACTAAAGACAATATGAAAGGACTAACAGGGAGCGCAATTGCACGTGTTTAATATCGGGCAAAAAAAAATTGTGACTTATAACAGGACTCAATTCTCCAGAGCCGGTGTAACAACCACAAATAGCACCAAAGCACTTAAAACAGGCCTCTGGCACACACCAGCCATAAACCACTTGGTGACAAAATGACTATACCCCCTAAAAATTACATGAAAAAGCTAGGGCCCGCTTTACATTTAGCATTGTTCTTCTTCTGGTCTTTCTGGTAGTAAATCCTGTCAGCTGAAGCCTGAGACACTCCGTTGTAACAGCTTCCTGTGCCATTGGCTTATAATCGTCCTATTTTATTCTGTAATGTCTCCTAAAACTTTGTTTAGGAAAAGTAAGATTCTCTAAATCCACCATGTATAAATAGAGAATTAAGTCTTGATAATCCTTTTTGTTTTTAGTTGCTTATACTGTAAAAGATAACTGTAGGCACAAAAATAATGTTTAATAGAAAGATGGGACTGTCTGGTGCCCAATATGCATCTTCCAAATATTAATGTGCTTTCAAAGTACTTTAAAATGCATGTTTTACATTTTGCATTGCTTAAAATATAAAATACTTACAGCTAGATGAAATTGTAAAATTACAGAAGTTTGCAAGAAACCAGGACTGCCCACAGTCCTGGTTTCCTTTTTTATTTTTTTTGCTGCAGGAACCAATGACAATAATTTCATTTAAATCAGTGCAATTTCCTGTCTCTCTAGTGATTATCATCAGGCAATGTGTTACCATGTTAAGAGACCCTTCTGTGTACAAGAGAAAGATCACTCAGAGTCCACACAATGTAAGCAATCTGAGGAGCACAGGAAGCGACTAAATGAAACAAAATGTTATATAATCAGTGCTGCCGCACCTTTATATTAGATGCAGAGTAATCACTGGGGAGGACTTGAGTTAAATATTAAAAATGTGATTTATGCAGAATGCCTGCATCACATCGCACTAGAAAAAAGCCTGTGCTCAATACAAACAGTGATCTGCAACATGCACCAAAGTGAGTTTGGGGACTAGACTGTTCCTTTAAGGAAAAACACGTCAGACCCTTGACTTGGCTATACCGATCAAAAAGGGCAAAATAAGGTACTTTATTTGTATTCTTTAATGAAAGAATTTCTATTTGGAACATCTACACACTCAATTAAACATAAGGTTGTTTTTTCTTACAATACATAAATACCGTGTGCATCCATACAACATATTATCTTAATGTTATTTTTGACATTTTTTAAATTTTTTTAGATATTTAAAAGTACCTAGCCTTAGATGAAGAAATATTGGAGATTTGGCCATATTTTGCTTAGCCCACCACTATGCCAAAGTACTCCAAACTTGGTAAATCCTATCTCTAGCTTACTTGTCCTCCTGTCCTAGGTGCTCTGTATATGGTGTGCAGTAAAATTGTATACATTCTAGTTAAAGACAGATTGTCAGATTTAGTTCCAAGTAAGTAAGCTAGAGATAGCCCACCACTACGCTAAAGTACTCCAAACGTGGTGAGTCCTAAGCAAAATATGGCATCTCTTTTTTTCATCTAAGCTAGGTGCTTTTAAAATGTCTAACAAATGTCTAAAATGCTAGGTGGATTACTGTTGGATCTGGTAGGCTTAGAGTTGTGGATAAAAGGCATGTCCCGCAGTCTGTGGCTGTCCAGAATTCATTTTCAGCACTTGCAGAGTGCAGTGGTGTTGTGGAGGCAAGCTCAGACGCAGAGTTTGAGGAACCACTCTCCTATGTGGCTACGGTGTGCAAGGAGAAGGTGAGGCCTGATAGAAAGCAGTTGTTGTTGGGCGATTCTATCATAAGAGGTGCGGATTTGGACAGTATTGGCTTAGTGAGATGTCTTCCTGGAGCTACTGCTCGCAGAGACAGGAGGCGTATTTCTAATATTGTTAAGCAAGCAAATCAGGAAGGAGAATTGGATGTACTGGTTCATCTAGGGACAAATGATTTGGCTTGCAATGAGGTTTCAGAGGTGAAGGAAGCTTTTCGTGTTCTTGCCAATGATATACGGCAGGTTGTGTCCACACTGTCCTTTTCTGAAGTTATGCCTGTGCATAACATTCAGAATGATAGACGGATGCGTATTAGGGACTTCAACTTGTGGCTTGGAGAATGGTGTCGGGAGCAAGGATTTGGCTTTGTTTCTCATGGAAGTTCACTATGGGATAGAAAGGAACTGTACAAAAAAGATGGTTTGCATCTTTCTCAAAAGGGAACGAATGTTCTCAGTGAGCAGTTCAGAGGTTTTGCTAGGAGGTTTTTAAACTAAAAGAGGGGGGCAAAATGGCGATAAAACATCAATCCAATTGCCCCCCAAAAAAGGTACAGAAGTTACCTGTAGTCAGTGTGCTGAAAAATGATAAGCTTAGGGTCATGTCTACAAATGCTCGCAGTTTAGGGAATAAGATCCATGAACTTGTGACAATATTGGCAACTGAGAATGTAGATTTAGTGGCTGTTACTGAGACATGGTATAATGAAAAACATGACTGGTACATATCAATACCAGGGTACTCTTTATATAGAAAAGACAGAGAAGGTAAAAAAGGGGGAGGGGTGGCCCTGTATGTAAGGGATAGCTTAAAATGTAACGTAATACAAGTTAGTGAGGCGAACATAGAGTCAGTTTGGGTTACATTAGAATTTGGTAATCATATGGTAACTCGGGTAGGTGTGATTTATAGGTCCCCTGGACAAATAGAGGAGTTAGATAATCTACTAGTTGAGGAAATAGCTAAAATGACAATGAAGGGAGAAGTGATCATCATGGGTGACTTTAATCTTCCTGATGTGAACTGGAAAGACAAAACAGCTACTTGCGCCAGGAGTACGCATATCCTAAACTCCCTACTGGGATTATCTCTAAAACAAGTAGTGGAGGAGCCAACTCGAAAGCAGGCCATACTAGACTTAGTGTTCACAAATGGAGATTTATCAGATATTACTGTAGGTGAAAGTTTAGGATCTAGTGATCACCAGACAGTGTGGTTTAATATAAGAACAGTGACGCAGTCACACCACACAAAAACAGTTTTAGATTTTAGAAAAACAGACTTTTCTAAAATTAGATTAGGTGTGAAGGAGTCATTATCAGACTGGAGCAATTTAAATGGAGTCCAGGAGAAATGGGATTATCTAAAAGTTGCACTACTGAAGGCAACAGAAAATTGCATAAGGCTTGTCAGTAAGAGCAAAAAATTGAAGAAACCACTGTGGTACTCTGCAGAGGTGGCTAAAATAGTAAAAAATAAAAAGCTAGCATTTAGTAATTATAAAAATACTCAGAGTGAGGAAGATAGAAAGATCTATAAGAGTAGGCAGAAAGAGGCAAAGCAAGCTATAAGAGCTTCCAAAGCACACACAGAAGAGACTATAGCCCAGTCAGTGAAAAAGGGGGATAAAACATTTTTTAGATACATAAATGAGAAAAGGAAAGTAAAACAAGGATTAGTTAGATTAAAAACAAAAGAAGGATGCTATGTAGAAGAGGATAAAGACTTAGCAGACTGCCTTAATGAATATTTTTGTTCAGTTTTTACAAATGAAAATGAGGGTAAGGGACCTCATTTAGGGAAAAAGACTAATGAGTCTTTTGATGCATGTAAGTTTACAGAGGAAGAGGTTTTACTTCAGCTGTCTAAAGTAAAGACAAATAAGTCGATGGGACCTGATGGGATACATCCAAAGTTATTAAAAGAACTTAGTGGTGTACTAGCAAAACCGTTAACAGATTTATTTAACCAATCATTGTTAACGGGAGTAGTTCCAGAAGATTGGAAATTAGCTAATGTTGTGCCCATTCACAAGAAAGGTAGTAAGGAGGAGGCGGGCAACTATAGACCAGTAAGTCTTACTTCAATAGTGGGGAAAATAATGGAAACCTTGTTAAAGAATAGGATTGTTGAACATCTAAAGTCGCTTGGATTTCAAGATCAGAGACAGCATGGGTTTACTTCAGGGAGATCATGCCAAACTAATCTTATTGATTTTTTTGATCGGGTAACTAAAATAATAGATCAGGGTGGTGCAGTAGACATTGCTTACCTAGATTTCAGTAAGGCTTTTGACACTGTCGCACATAGAAGGCTTATCAATAAACTGAAATCTTTGAGTTTGGATTTCAATATTGTTGAATGGATTAGACAATGGCTGAGTGACAGGCAACAGAGGGTTGTAGTCAATGGGGTATATTCGATGCAAGGTCTTGTTACTAGTGGGGTACCTCAGGGATCTGTTCTTGGACCCATTCTCTTTAATATTTTTATTAGCGATATTGCAGAAGGTCTTGTTGGCAAAGTATGTCTTTTTGCCGATGATACAAAGATTTGCAGCAGAGTTGATATTCATGGAGGGATAAGCCAAATGGCAAATGATTTAGCTAAACTAGAAAAATGGTCAGAGCAGTGGCAACTGGCATTTAATGTGGACAAGTGCAAGATTATGCACCTTGGGCGTAAAAACCCAAAAGCAGAATATAGACTATTTGGTACAGTCCTAACCTCAACATCTGAGGAAAGGGATTTAGGAGTAATAATTTCAGAGGACTTGAAGGTAGGTAGGCAATGCAATAGAGCAGCAGGAAATGCTAGCAGAATGCTTGGTTGCATAGGGAGAGGTATTAGCAGTAGGAAGAGGGAAGTGCTCATGCCATTGTACAGAGCACTGGTGAGACCTCACTTGGAGTATTGTACGCAGTACTGGAGACCGTATCTCCAGAAGGATATTGATACTTTGGAGAGAGTTCAGAGAAGGGCTACTAAACTGGTTCATGGGTTGAAGGATAAAACTTACCAGGAAAGGTTAAAGCATCTTAACATGTATAGCTTGGAGGAAAGACGTAACAGGGGGGATATGATAGAAACATTTAAATACATAAAGGGAATCAACACAGTAAAGGAAGAGAGTATATTTAAAAGAAGAAAAACTACCACAACTAGAGGACATAGTCTTAAATTAGAGGGGCAACGATTTAAAAGTAAAATCAGGAAGTATTACTTTACTGAGAGGGTAGTGGATGTATGGAATAGCCTGCCAGCAGAAGTGGTAGAGGTAAACACAGTCAAGGATTTTAAGCATGCGTGGGATAGACACAAGGCTATCCTAGCTATAAGACCGGGAAAGGGGGACTAATAAAAGTACTCAAAAAAAAAAAAATTGGGCAGACTAGATGGACCGAATGGTTCTTATCTGCCAACACATTCTATGTTTCTATGTTTCTATGTTTCTAACATTATAAAAAAATTTAAAAAATAACATTAAGATAATATGTTGTATGGATGCACACTGCATATATGTATTGCATTGTATGAATTTTGGTCACTCCAGTGGTGCTCAATGCAGCATATGCTGATTTTGGGGTACTGTCCAAATAATACTTTTTGCTTACACTTGTCTTTTATTTTGTGTACCAATTGTAGAAGAAGGAAAAATAAAGACAAGTAGTCACTGAACTGATTAACCAGCATTTCTATTAAGTAGTTTTATGTCCAGAGGGAAACGATCTCGTTAAATAGAATAGATCTATAGTCTCAGGAGTCAGAAGAAATTGTGTGAACTGATAATGAGAAAAGAAGATTGCTACAAAATGGCAGATTCTTCAGCAATAAATTCATTCTCCTACATCTCACAGGGGACTGAAAGAATGAGAAACCTACCAATTACAACATAGCTACAAAACATTTTTCAAATATTTCACGATCAGATAAGATACAAATATTTGGGACACTCCAGACATTCCAGTTATGTTAGAAAAACATGGCAAATTGTGGGACAAACGTTTAAAACTCTGTGCCACTTGTGTGATGTAAACATGTCCTAGGTTTTACATGTTTCCAGATACATTGTGGGTTTAAACTTAGTTCTGCCTCTCAGAAGCAGATTTAATCTATACCTCCAGTATGTGAGACTTATGATGCTCATCCAGCAATGGTCTGTGACCGGCTGAATTTCCCAGGATGCTTAGCTAGCTCAGCAGAAGCAAAGCTTATCTGGCCTAAGGCATGCACTGAAAAAATGAGCACACTCTCAGCCAATCAGAGGGCTTGTTGCTCGCCTGTGTATGGTAGCTGCTGGAGCAGAGATATTTAATTAGGGTACCCATCTATAGATTACACATTAAAATGAGACCCTCTCACTCACTACTTGTATAGCTCTCTCAGGGGGCAGACATGTTGTTAAGAATTTTGTGTCCTCTCTTCTATAATCTGACCCAAGATGTCCGCCCACTGATAGAGCTATACAGAGCAACGAGACTCAATCTTTTTTAAAACCAATAGACTGATAAAGCCATGACTGTATTCCTATAAAAATGTAATGTAAGTTATTTATGGATGGAGGATGTAAAAAGTGAGTGTTGGAGCAATTAAAGGAGAGGAAATCCTTAATTTTTAAACGGTACGAGATATTTTCTTTTCAAGTTGGAAAGAGTTAAGTTATTATCTAAAAAGGATCATTGGCAAATGCCTTGTTTTCTAATGAAACAAATCCATTGGAGATTAACTACAGAAGACAGGTTTTCATCATGTGCTGAAGATAATCTTTTTAGACATAAATATGCTAGAGGGAAATTAGACATGTGGTAGCAGTGAGTGGAACTGGGCTGAAGCAGCAGTTTTCATTGTAGATTTGGACCAAATCTGTATATTTTGAGAGACTGTAGCTTCGTGTGCAGTTGGCTGTTACCCTTTGCCAATAAAATGTCATTTGGCCTTGCCCTGGTTATGATTATAGAGAAAATACATTGAGTTTAATTACAAAATAATGATGCTGTAACATTATATCAGAAATAAAATGTGTTTAAAGGAAGTTTAAAATGTAAAGCAGATTGAGATTAATACATACTTATTTTGGCTGGAGATACAATGTATGTTGGTTTTACCTTGTCTTTGTATGCCCATCCAGAGCCACCTGACCTTTGATCAGTGGCCTACTGTTTTGTAACTGTAACTAGTGTTTATACATTACACACACACAGAAACATAGAATGTGTCGGCAGATAAGAACCATTCGGTCCATCTAGTCTGCCCTATTGTTTATGGGTTACTGCCCAGTATATCTGCATTTAAGACCATTACATGCTGTATAGTTATTTAGGTATTATTAATGTATAGCATTTGAGCTTGTGAGGACCAACCAATTCCTTGCTTGTGTATAGTTTGCATATAGTTAGCCCCTATTTTCCCACAAAGCACTAGGTGAGGGCTCTCTCTACCTCATGTGTCAGTCTTGTTCGTTTAACTTAGTATATAGTCCCCCCCCTACGCTCTGTATCTAGTGCTACGTAAATTGGTAATGTAATGTAATGTTATGTGGCAACTAACCTTAACCCTTTAAGGACCGGCTGTTTAAGTCATTCTGGACAATGGCTGTTTTAAAATTTCTGCAGTGTTTGTGTTTAACCCCTTCGCGACAAAGGGCGTGTCAGGCACATCCAGCCGGCAACTCCCTTGCCGACAATGGACGTGCCTGACACGTCCTGCGTTGGAACGAGCTCTGACGGAGTTGCGCTATCGCCTTGATGGAGGCAAAACGTAGCACTGAAATTTCGGCACTGGGGCACCCATGATTGCTCCACGGAGCGATCGTGGGCGCCATATTGCAGGAGCAGCATGTTTTTGCATGATGTTCCTGGTGCGTCATGTGTTGGGAAGGGGTTAGGTTTAACTTATATGATTTGGCTAAAACCTCTCATTCCTATTATGGCTGGAGATGGGGCCCTACCAATAATCTGTAAGCAGTGTCCATGAGTATTTTATTTAAAATAATATAATTTATAAACGTTTGGATTGTAGCTATGTAATTTATAAACTTTTTGGAATAATGCAATGGAAGGAATAAATATGATAGAACTAACATGGCGTTGATCGAACTAACATGGATAGAACCTGGATAGAACTAAGATGGCGTGCGGGACATGTGTCAAAATTCTAAAGTATTTTAATATGTCAGCCTGTAAAATTTAACCATGTAGATGCCATTCTGCACATAAGCTTTTCCTCACTATCTTCCCTCATTCATGTACCATATATCCAAGAATAGTCTGTGTACAGTCAGTGCTGTATCTTGGTTTTGTGCTGCCCTAGGCAGACAAAATTCGGGCACCCACCTACCCATGCTGCACACGCACGACATGCCCCATAACCCACATCACTCCATTACATGACCCCATCACATGCATTCATCACCCCCATTTTATGCCTCCATCAGCCCCATTACATGCCTCCATCGACCCCCTTTTATGCCTCCATCACCCCATTACATGCCCCATCACCCCATTACATGCCCCCATCACTTCCATTACATGCAGGGCCGATCCTAGGGTCACGGGCGCCTGGGTGCAGGATTTTTTTGGCGCCCCCAGGTGGGCTTGGCTATATGATAAACCCCTCCCCTTCACACATGTATGTTCCAGGCATACCAATTTTTCATTATTGGGGTGGGGGGATTCTTGTGGAGAGCACAAACTTTATTTTTAGATGAAGGACCAACACAAGCTTTTTTTTTTAAATAAAGATATTTATTTGGCCGTAAAACAGTGTAGTGGTTTTATTTATGTCTATGATGCTCAGCCAGCAACATGGGAGACTTTTTGCTGGCTAGCAGTTTTAACTACAGTTCCCATGATTTCCAACCAGCCAAAGTCTCCCATTAGTCTGGCTGAGTATCATTGGAAAAGAAGTACACAAGGAGCAATAAATAATATTCCACCAAGTCAGTCACTCACGTGTCTCTCTCTTCCCATACCTCCATGTATTTCTCCCTCTCCCCTCATACCCTCATGTATCTCTCTCTCCACGCATACCCTCATGTATATCTCGCTCTCCACTCATACCCTCATGTATATCTCTCTCCACTCATACCCTCATGTATAACTCTCTCCACTCATACCCTCATGTATATCTCGCTCTCCACTCATACCCTCATGTATATCTCTCTCCACTCATACCCTCATGTATAACTCTCTCCACTCATACCCTCATGTATCTCTCTCTCTCCACTCATACCCTCATGTATAACTCTCTCCACTCATACCCTCATGTATATCTCTCTCCACTCATACCCTCATGTATAACTCTCTCCACTCATACCCTCATGTATCTCTCTCTCTCCACTCATACCCTCATGTATCTCTCTCTCTCCACTCATACCCTCATGTATAACTCTCTCCACTCATACCCTCATGTATCTCACTTTCTCACCACTTATACCCTCATGTATCTCTCTCTCTCCACTCATACCCTCATATATAACTCTCTCTCTACTCATACCCTCATATAACTCTCTCTCTACTCATACCCTCATGTATAACTCTCTCTCAACTCATACCCTCATGTATATCTCTCCCTTCATACCCCATATATTTTTCCATGTCTATCTTTCTGTTCCTCATGCTCCCCATGGTGGTCTTTTTTTCTGCATGTCTGTCTCTCCTTCTATACACCCATGTCTGCTGTCTCTTTCTCTTCATAACTCACATGTATGTCTCTCCCTCCTCATAATCCCGTGCATTTGCCTATTAATATGCCACAGACAGTTTGCCCATTTATATGCCACTGCCAGTTTGCCCATTAATATGCCACAGATAGCTTGCCCATTAACATACCACAGTTAGTTTGTCCAATAATATAGCACAGATAGTTTGCCCATTAATATGCCAGTGTCAGTTTGGCCACTAATATGCCAGTGTCAGTTTGTCCATTAATATGCCACCACCAGTTTTCCCAAGAAAAGCATTACCCCCTCCCCCCATTCCCCAGTACTCACCTTGCTGCTGCTCTTTCGTGTCTCCTCCGCACAGTCTTCCCTGTATGCACACTCAGTGCAGGAGGCGGGAAATAGCCGCCGACAGGATGGGGACTGTCAAGTGGGCAGCGGTGGCCCCTTAAAGTTGCCCTGCCTACATACACAGCCCCACTTACGCACAGGGTCATGCATACATACACACAGTCACACTTACACAGACACACTTAGTCAAGGCCGCCACTAGAAATTTCAGGGTCCCTTACTAAAAACATTTTCTGCCCCCCCCCCCCGCCGACAATATCTCCCACTCGCCCCACCTACTCTCACAAGCATGTTATCCCAGTCTAGTGTAATATGGAGGGTGGTTGGGAGCAGTTGGTCAATATGCCAGTAATATTTTGCCCCTCAATATGCCAGTATTTTACCATTTACTGTGCCAATATTTTGCCCCTTAATATGCCATTCTTTTGCCATTTAATGTGCCAGTATTTTGCCCCTTAATATGCCATTCTTTTGCCATTTAATGTGCCAGTATTTTGCCCCACAATATGCCATTCTTTTGCCATTTAATATGCCATTCTTTTGCCACTCAATAAGCCAGTATTTTTCAATTTAATATGCCAATATTTTGCCCTCCAATATGCCATTTAAAATGCCAGCGTTATGCTTGTTATTTGCACCCTTCCCCAGTACTTACCTCCTTGCTGCTCTGCTCTGTTTAGCAGGTCCCCGGCTGGAGGGGAGCGCTTAACGCTTCCCACACAGCCGCGGACCTGCTAAACACAGGGGATTTTTTTTTTCTGTTGTGACCTGGACCCCTGATGGTGGGCTTGCACTTAGTCACCATTACACACAGACACCCTTATACACACACAGAGCAATACACACAGTCACACTTATGTACACACACTTACACAGACAGTAACACACATTGACTCAGAGAAAAACACATTCACACACACACAGTGAAACACACATTCACACACACACACACACTGAAACGCACATTCACACACACACACACACACACACAGTGAAACACACATTCACACACACACACACACACACACACACTTACATACATTCACACACACACACACACATTCACACACACACACACATATTCACACACACACACACACAGTGAAACACACATTCACACACACACTGAAACACACACACACATACATTCACACACACACACACACACATACATTCACACACACACACACACATACATTCACACACAGTGAAACACACATTCAAACACACACACAGTGAAACACACATTCACACACACACACACTTACATACATTCACACACACACACAGTGAAACACACATTCACACACACACACTTACATACATTCACACACACACACACACACAGTGAAACACACATTCACACACACACACACTTACATACATTCACACACACACACACACACACACACACAGTGAAACACACATTCACACACACACTGAAACACACATTCACACACACACTGAAACACACATTCACACACACACTGAAACACACACACTTACATACATTCACACACACACAGTGAAACACACATTCACACACACACTGAAACACACACACTTACATACATTCACACACACACACACATTCACACACACACACACACACACAGTGAAACACACATTCACACACACACTGAAACACACATTCACACACACTGAAACACACATTCACACACACTGAAACACACATTCACACACACACTGAAACACACACACTTACATACATTCACACACACAAATTGAAACACACACTTACACATTGAAACACATACACTTCTTTTCTTAAAAAAAAAAAAAAAAAAAGCACGTCTTACTATCGGTCCCCCTCCCTGGAGGGAGGAGGACATTTCCGGACGGTGTCTGCAGAGGCAGAACACCGTCATTCAGATCTTCTGCCGGATGTCACCAGAGACATCCGGCAATCAGACAGCGCGACGGGGCGGAGCTTGCACCCGTCGCGCTGTAATGAGATTAGGAGGTGCGGTGACCGCAGCCGCTCACCTGCGGGCCGCACCTCCAGAATGAGGGAGAAAGGTGCTCATCGGAGCGCCTTGGCGCGGTGCACCCCGTGCACCCGCCCAGGATCGGCCCTGATTACATGCCCCCATCACCTCCATTATATGCCTCCATCACCCCATTACATGCCCCTCTCCCCCCTCACCCCAGGACTTACCCTGATCCCTGGTGGCTAGTGGCAGGCAGCATGGTGTCCTACCATGCTGCCTGTTCGGCTCCCCGCGTTGAGTAACCTGGCGCGTGTCTGAAGTCAGAGCGCTGGGTCATACGACCTGTCATCAATCCGCCCCAGAAGAAAAAAACGCACGGGCAGCGTTTATTTCACTGCTGTCAATGTTGGGGGGCCCTAGAAATTTGTCGCTCTAAGCATCCAACTAGGATGCCTGACGGTAAATACTGCACTGTGTACAGTCCAATGTAACAAAACAGAGGGCTGGACTTGTCGGAAGATAAAAAAAATATCTGCTCACCACACCAGCCAACGGTATAAAAGTAAAAATGCTCTATTATAAAAAAACGGCACCGGCGGGTGGGGCAAAAAAAGGGTACGAACAAGCGCTACACCTAACGCGGATTTCGCTTAATCAGAGGTATCGATTACCTCTTGTTCAAATTATTTATTAGTGTGCAAATAAATCAGGTGGTTAAAACCAAAGAATGCAATTGACCCTTGGAGAACTCAAAAAAGAGGCAAATATTACACTTCAAATACTGGATACAAGGCTAAAATGCCAAACGTAAAGAACAAAATATACGTGTCCATATGAAATAAAGAGACATATAGATACTGGAGAGTCGCAGTTGCTGTAAATTTGCCACCGTGATTACATAAAAATATATACACAGGCACAAAAAGTTTTTCCAACAGACTAACATACATGGAAAAACGCATATTTGTGAGATGTATAACACTACCTCACAACCAAATCTTTTCAAACTACATAGCTAAAAATATATGTATGTTTTATCTTAACCCCCAGATATCCCTATTTCGGGCATATTCCTAATGTGTATATATAGACATGCAGATTTAAACCAACCAACACAGCGAGAACTTGAGTCACATCTTTGATTTATTGAGGAAAATAAAAAAAACTTCAGATCGGCACTGAATACATATGTTTAAACCCTCCTAATTGGAAATGCCCAGATACTACTACGAATAACCAAATTATAATGGTTTATAATAATTTTAGAAAATGGGTAGAAGAGATCAAAAATGTGTTTGAGGGAATGAGAAACATCCCATTCATTGTGTACAGTCCTCCCACACTATTCCAGGAAAGACATTTTACACTTCCCCATCTCTCAGCTACTTGCCTCTCACACCTCCACACACACTGCTCGTGTAAAATACCTGCTATACCTTGATGGCATTCTCCTCACACTTGGACATTTCTAATTGAAAAACACCTGTTCAGTGATAAAACATTAACTCAAGTTGTTGAAATGTGTTCATTGATCTTCTTCAAAGGGGGGGGGGATTAAATTCCTTAATATAAACAAAGATTAATTGTGTGAATTTTGGTGCCAACCTGATCTAGGCTTAAAACTAATTTCCCACAAATTTAGCTTTAGCAAGGTATAAACTATAATTGTTATATTAGCTCGTAAATTAAAAAATCCCCTTTATTTAGGGTGCTGTTATTTCACCATACAGGAAACATACAATACACATAGGGTGTTATTCATCATGAGAGAGAGAATTGCAATTTAACTGAATCCAACTCGCCTACTGTGGCTTTAAGTTTGGTATTCCCTTCTCACTTCTCTTTCATGAATAAACCCCATTGTGTTCCACAATCCCATTCACTGTCCACTGTACTACAGCTACCGTCATTACCCCAAATCCTCCCTCCACTGACCCCACAGCCCTCATGAATGACCTCCTGCTGCCTACAATATATTGTATGTCATAAAAAAAATATGTATACGTTTAATGGTCATCCTCCTATTTGCCTTTACATTATTGGGTACAAGCAGATTTATCCTTGTGTAGTGATGATAGTCCAGTAGCACAAATCACCTTTATTCTGCTCTTTTGTGCTATGCACCACCTTATAACATATTGCACCCGTGCCTGTATTATATGGGACTTATTGCGGGGTGAGTATGGTAACACAGACTTGTTCTACCATTTTTACTCCACTCCTTTCATCTTTGGTTTTTCCTGTCTAGTATGCTGGTCTGCTGTACACATTCTTTTAATCCTGAATAATATTTAGATTGTATCTGATATGTATATCCTTATAGTAAAAAGATCACTTTCAACAAATGTTATAATAAGGAATCTGAGCAGAATTAAGATTCTGTGCACAGTAAATTAAATCCTATATCTATAGTGTATCTTTGGGGCCCCCTAGTGTTGTACACGGGATATTTCATCAAAGCAGTCTAGTACTGTAATTACTTCTTTAAAAAAAATTGTCTAATCGAAATTGGCCACTTCTCATAACCCATCAGGTTCTATGGTTTGCATTATAAAAGTTTTAATTTCAGCCTCCCTTCTACCAGCCACTAAAAAAAGTAAATCTTGTGGAAAGTGGGGCAATCACAATGGACACTAAAAAAAAGTGTTGAGGAAAGTAAATAATAACATGGAAAGTGTTGGCAGATAAGAACCATTCGGTCCATCTAGTCTGCCCAATTCTCTAAATACTTGTATTAATCCCCAGTTCCCGGTCTTATAGATAGGATAGCCTTGTGCCTATCCCACGCATGCTTAAAATCCTTGACTGTGTTTACCTCTACCACTTCTGCTGGCAGGCTATTCCATACATCCACTACCCTCTCAGTAAAGTAATACTTCCTGATATTACTTTTAAATCGTTGCCCCTCTAATTTAAGACTATGTCCTCTAGTTGTGGTAGTTTTTCTTCTTTTAAATATACTCTCTTCCTTTACTGTGTTGATTCCCTTTATGTTTAATAAATGTCTGATGTATACTGATTACCTTTTTATATAAATTTGTTTATATATCCTTACACTTTTGCGTGCAGAACCTCTGAAATGGCACTGACTATATAAGCTGCACCAGCACATATACAAGTTAGTGTTTTACCCTGGCGCACATATACAAGTTAGTGTTTGTTTTACCCTGGCGCACACATACAAGTTAGTGTTTGTTTTACACTGGCGCACATATACAAGTTAGTGGTGGTTTTACACTGGCGCACATATACAAGTTAGTGGTGGTTTTACACTGGCGCACACATACAAGTTAGTGTTTGTTTTACACTGGCGCACACATACAAGTTAGTGTTTGTTTTACACTGGCGCACACATACAAGTTAGTGTTTGTTTTACACTGGCGCACATATACAAGTTAGTGGTGGTTTTACACTGGCGCACACATACAAGTTAGTGGTGGTTTTACACTGGCGCACATATACAAGTTAGTGGTGGTTTTACACTGGCGCACACATACAAGTTAGTGTTTGTTTTACCCTGGCGCACACATACAAGTTAGTGTTTGTTTTACACTGGCGCACACATACAAGTTAGTGGTGGTTTTACACTGGCGCACACATACAAGTTAGTGGTGGTTTTACACTGGCGCACATATACAAGTTAGTGGTGGTTTTACACTGGCGCACATATACAAGTTAGTGGTGGTTTTACACTGGCGCACATATACAAGTTAGTGGTGGTTTTACACTGGCGCACACATACAAGTTAGTGTTTGTTTTACACTGGCGCACATATACAAGTTAGTGTTTGTTTTACACTGGCGCACACATACAAGTTAGTGTTTGTTTTACACTGGCGCACATATACAAGTTAGTGGTGGTTTTACACTGGCGCACATATACAAGTTAGTGGTGGTTTTACACTGGCGCACACATACAAGTTAGTGGTGGTTTTACACTGGCGCACACATACAAGTTAGTGTTTGTTTTACACTGGCGCACACATACAAGTTAGTGGTGGTTTTACACTGGCGCACATATACAAGTTAGTGTTTGTTTTACCCTGGCGCACACATACAAGTTAGTGGTGGTTTTACACTGGCGCACACATACAAGTTAGTGTTTGTTTTACACTGGCGCACACATACAAGTTAGTGTTTGTTTTACACTGGCGCACACATACAAGTTAGTGTTTGTTTTACACTGGCGCACACATACAAGTTAGTGTTTGTTTTACACTGGCGCACACATACAAGTTAGTGTTTGTTTTACACTGGCGCACACATACAAGTTAGTGGTGGTTTTACACTGGCGCACACATACAAGTTAGTGTTTGTTTTACCCTGGCGCACACATACAAGTTAGTGTTTGTTTTACCCTGGCGCACACATACAAGTTAGTGGTGGTTTTACACTGGCGCACACATACAAGTTAGTGGTGGTTTTACACTGGCGCACATATACAAGTTAGTGTTTGTTTTACCCTGGCGCACACATACAAGTTAGTGTTTGTTTTACACTGGCGCACACATACAAGTTAGTGGTGGTTTTACACTGGCGCACACATACAAGTTAGTGTTTGTTTTACACTGGCGCACACATACAAGTTAGTGGTGGTTTTACACTGGCGCACATATACAAGTTAGTGGTGGTTTTACACTGGCGCACATATACAAGTTAGTGGTGGTTTTACACTGGCGCACACATACAAGTTAGTGTTTGTTTTACCCTGGCGCACACATACAAGTTAGTGTTTGTTTTACACTGGCGCACACATACAAGTTAGTGGTGGTTTTACACTGGCGCACACATACAAGTTAGTGGTGGTTTTACACTGGCGCACATATACAAGTTAGTGTTTGTTTTACCCTGGCGCACACATACAAGTTAGTGGTGGTTTTACACTGGCGCACACATACAAGTTAGTGTTTGTTTTACACTGGCGCACACATACAAGTTAGTGTTTGTTTTACACTGGCGCACACATACAAGTTAGTGTTTGTTTTACACTGGCGCACACATACAAGTTAGTGTTTGTTTTACACTGGCGCACACATACAAGTTAGTGTTTGTTTTACACTGGCGCACACATACAAGTTAGTGTTTGTTTTACACTGGCGCACACATACAAGTTAGTGTTTGTTTTACCCTGGCGCACACATACAAGTTAGTGTTTGTTTTACACTGGCGCACACATACAAGTTAGTGGTGGTTTTACACTGGCGCACACATACAAGTTAGTGTTTGTTTTACACTGGCGCACACATACAAGTTAGTGGTGGTTTTACACTGGCGCACATATACAAGTTAGTGTTTGTTTTACCCTGGCGCACACATACAAGTTAGTGTTTGTTTTACCCTGGCGCACATATACAAGTTAGTGTTTGTTTTACACTGGCGCACACAGTGATAGTTCCACTATTAGGAATGATCGCTTTCTGTATATCCCCCAATGCTTTGCCGATGACTCCACATTTAGACCTTTTCCCCCGAATTGCACATAACCCCACAAAGGTTTTATTTGCTTTGCTAAACCGCTCATTATTGTTCGGCTGCGTTTGGTTAACGATCACATTGTTTTTTGCCATCTTTTATTTATAAACCTCCAAACAGATTGAGCAAAGTTGTAAAATGGGGAAATATACAATTCTGACATATTGAAAGAGACAGATGGTAAGATGAGCCATGTTTACCAGAGCTTGCCATTTTCAGAGAAATCAATAGAAAAATGTATTCCCTTAGCTACTATTTTTTACAAGGAAAAAAAAGTAAACTCTTGATTTGATTTCAATTGACTGTCAATTGACACAAATGATGAAATTTAACCTTTGAAACCTCTGCCCTAACGTAATATTGTCCACAGTAGAGACCAGATTGCTAAGCTCATTCCATTATCTTAAAGGGATGCCACTTATGTCTGGTTTTGTGTCTACAGGGAACTGAGGCTAAAGTAATTAAATGGCATTTAACCAGGACATACTTGAAAACGAGAGAAATATCAATATATCCTTTCTGGTAAAATACTTAAGAAATAAATTATAACTATGGTTTTAAAGTACATCTTGGGGATTTTATTTTTGCTCAACATCCAAGGATGTTACCCAATTTAATAGGATTAGCCCACTAAGCTACCTCCCAGACTGCAAGCAAAGGTTCTTCCCATATTAAATCGGTACAGTAAGTCTGGAGCCAAAGCAGAAATGCAGAATGTAGGAAGTGTGAGGACAGAGTTTGTCTCTATCACTTGGAGAACTCATAGAAAGTATACAGTCAGGGGCCTTCAAGTAGGCACCAACATTCATGGTCATGGTGGACATTTACTGGGATTTTAAGATGGACAATTAAATGATGGTCCATGGATGTCAACAGCTGTTTCCATTGACACTGGTGTCTTTGTACGAACACTTTGATTGATGGATTCCCATGCCTTGACCAGGTACACCAAAGCGTGCAAGAGCAGCAGAGACACAGAAGCACTGACTCCAAACCCAGAGATTCCAGAAGTGATGGAATGAATGCTTATATTTAAGTTCTTATGAATTGTTCCATTATACAGGTACATATTTCTGTACTTGCTGAGCACCAAGTTCTGCGACATAAACAGAACCAGTCTTGATATTGACATCTACTAGATGTGGCCGGACACCATCTGCCATTTGTATAGTGCTTACAATGTGACAGTCCCCAATCTTCCCAATGGGAGGCATGGCTAAGAAAATCACCCGGTTTATGTTCAGCTGAGCAACGACTATATTCCTTTTATCAGCCGTTAACCTAAAGAAATTCCAAGAACAGAAAGTCAGTAACTTAAAGGGACACTACCATGTACATAAGATGTAACTAGATTACCTGTGCATTTAAAACAAACACACATATAAGACATATGCCACTGTTTTTTTTTTTCCTATGTTTAAATTAATTGCATAAAAAAGTAAAACTAAAATTAGGTGTCTATCTCCTGCATCCATTTTGTAAAATTTACCCATGATGCAACATTCTCCAAAATCTTCCAGCAAGTCTCACTTTACAACTGTGAGTCTGCATGATGATGTCATAAGATACACAGAAACCAGTGAGAGAGCAGGTGTATCACTAGTGAGGTGGCACCCAAAAACACTATATTTCACAAAATGGTGGCACCCAGTCACACTTATTTAGTAAAAAATGTTATTATATAAACTCACATAACAAAAACAAGACATATCGGAAATAAACAATGCATAATATATTTATTTTTTTGAGGGGGGAGTGTGCCTTTAATGATGAATGTGAAAACAAGTAAGAATAATTATAGAACTTATTGGCTGAGCTTAGTGACAACTGTATAGTTGGGATGGCAAAAGTTAGCAAAATATTGCAGGTTACATTTCCCATGATGCTCATCTATCTAACCTGCTGAGAAATGTATTAGCTGTAGACCATAACACTTGGCCATTGATGACTAACCCTTGGCCAACCCTGGTTTTGTAGACTATAGGCCTATGATGCTCTGCAAGCTATCACGCCCCTTAAATGCCATTTAGCGCCTACCACTTATGAGGCGTCAAAAACCCCCAACAATTCTTCTATTTACCTTTTGAATGTAGTTATTTTGTTTATAATCTGGATGGTATAAATAGCTAGCCTTACATCCCTGGATAAAGCCAGCATGAAGAGTGTTACGGAATGTTGTAACCTATTTGTAGCATCTGAAGCTGAGGACACAAATAATTCATTGTGTTGACATCTGAATACTTTAAGGTCTGTTACCATAAGGATCTCTGGCTTTTATGGACCATTTTGCAGCACAGGCCAGATGGCGGCTAAAAGCTTACAATGCTTTGTGCATGTCGTGGGTGATGCACGAACCACTGATAAAATTCAGTTTGCTTCCTTCGGGGATTTTCTATAACGTATGTTTTCAAGTAAACAAGGTAAATGGTGTGTTAATTGCTGCAATACTTTATCACACTTATGCTTTTATACCTGACTGAATAGGGGCCATCTTCTGAAAAACAGGTGGTCCAGGATCCGATCCACTCCCCAGAGACTTTATCAAACACCTGTATCCTTTTATTTCCTCGATCTGCCACCCACACCTGCAGCAAGAAGCCATTTTATCAACTTAAGATTCAAGCTATGTATGTTTTCTAGTACATCATTAGCATTTCTTAGTACTCACAAACCATATTAAAAGCCATGTAGTGATCAGAGAGATATCTATATATCTGCAACCTACTAAGGACCAGTCACGTTTATACTGAAGTAGGTTTGGCAGACTACTGCTTTTACCAGAGTATACTGATCACCTTAAAACAAATCTGATTTGATACATTTAAGGGTCTACTAAATAAGGAGGGATTTGCAAGGAACAGACAGAAACTTCAAAATGTAAGGCCAAAGTAGATGAGTTGGCAACATTGGCCTAAAATGTTTAATTCCCATCTCAATTCCCTGCAAATCTCTCTTTATTGAACAGACACTTTAGCAAACTATTATAATAAAGTGGATTATTTGTGAAGGGAAATTCTACAGCAGTGTTATATGCAAGAGGAAATGCGTTAGTCCAGACTCCGGCTTATTACATCATGTGGCTCCACATGAAAAAGAATAACTAAAACAGGAAATAATTAGCATAATTGTCACAACTGTATGTCACACTTTTCTCCCTTAATTTATGCCACAATCTGACATTAAGCATTCAGAGTGAGGAGCGAATGTACTTGTGCTTCCATGTTGATATATGCGATTGGGCAGCAGTGGTCTTGCTGCCAGATACCGAAGTATACATTTGTGGTGAAGAGGGATCTGAAATGGGTGTGCAATAACAAACTGTAATGCAAGAGGAAGAGGGGAAATTGGACTGATATACTCTGGAGAGGAAAGAAGTCATGGCCAAGGTGGGGACGTTTAAAGAGGCATCAAGAATTGGAGTGGGTAACAAAAACAGAATAAGACCTTCATCGATTCATATTTGATACATTGGAGGTCATAAACAGAAAATAACACAGATCTACGGATTACATCTAAAGTTTCCGTGTTAAGCCATCTTTGTCTGATAAGCAATCTACATTGACTTGCTTTGGACATTTGTTAAATTTGGACACAAAGTTAGAGTTAAAAGATGTAAAAATGATCAATAATTGTAGCTACATCTTTAAGTATTGGCTTGACATTCGGACAACAGTTAAGAAAAATAAACTGTTAAAATACTGCAAAAAAGGTTGTACATAAAATATTTTTATTAAGAGTATTACATACTCGTCCCATGTCGTCCACTGCTACACTGTGAGGGATGTAGAATTGGCCTGGGTTTGTGCCATTTCCTCCATGGGTCCAGACCAGCCAGAAATCTAAAAATAAAAACAAATCAAAGTGATAATACAGCAGTTATGAAAGGTTACAAGATAGTTTGATTATACCGTATTTGCTCAAATATAAGACGACCCTGATTATAAGACGACCCCCCAAACTTTGGATATTCCTTTCGGAAAAAAAATTAAAAGCCTGAAGATAAGACTACCCTATAGGAAAAAAGTTTAACTTGTATATATTCACATGTACATTGCTTTTTCATATTTAATAAAAAATGTATGATAAAAGTACAAACAAGAAAAACATTTTTTCTATTTGCTCATCTGCCCCCCAGACGTAGCCAATGCAGCTCCCACACAGCCATCTGTTCACCAGACTTAGCCAATGCTGCCCCAACCTCCCCCCCAGACTTGCCAATGCTGCCTCTTCCCCCCACTCCCCCAGACTTGCCAATGCTGCCTCTTCCCCCCACTCCTCCAGACTTTCCCATGCTGCCTCTTCCCCCTCCCTCCTCCAGACTTTCCCATGCTGCCTCTTCCTCCTCCCTCCCGCAGACTTGCCCAGCTGCCTCTGCCCCCCCTCCGCGCCAGACTTGCCCATGTTCCATACATCCACTACCCCCTCAGTGAAGTAATACTTAGATACTACTTTTAAACCTTTGCTCCTCTAATTTAAGACTGGCCTCTTGTTGCAGTAGTTTTTCTTCTTTTAAATATACTCTGCTGCTTTACTGCGTTGATTCCCTTTATGTGTTTAAATGTTTCGGTCACATCCCCTCTGTCCTCCTTTAACCTTTCCTGGTAAGTTTCACCCTGCAACCCATGCACCAGTATATGATTTTATTTTACCAGGGACAATACTATCGCTTGCTTTCCTTGTCCAAGGGGATGTTACTTTCTTTAGATTCCATTATTTTGAGCATATCATGATGACTTCTGAAGCTCTTGTCCACAACAAGGCAATTCCAATATGCCATTCCAATATGGCCCCTGCAATCTCTCAGTGGAATTATCAGTTTGGATCGAGGTATCGCAGCAACACCGCCTGAGCGGTGAAAGTGATCATTGCTTGGAGAATGGCATGGAATGACCTAGCGTTGTGAAGGGGTTAATGATATTCATATTATTAACGTGAGAATGATGAAGGGCTGAGTTGATCCTACAGTGGACTGAAAAGACACTACAGCTGATGCACTAACCAACCAAACTAGGTCACTGGTTTACCAAAGAAGAGGTGGAGTTTAAGCTGAACTGGAAAGAAGATGAATGTTCTAAATGCCTGCTGAATCATGTTATATACCAAGACTAACCATTATTTTATCCAAAAACCACAGAAGGAAAAATGATCTCAGAGCTTTTATACGTGGCCCATAACATAATATGGATACACATATTTATTTAGAAAGTGTATTACCAGGAAGAATACCGTATTTGCTCGATTATAAGACTCCTTGTCTCTCCCCCCCCCCCCCCCCCCCCGTCTCTCTCTTCCCGCTTCCCTCCCTCTCTTCCCCCCTTGTCTCTCTCTTCCCCCCTTCCCTCCCCTTGTCTCTCTCTGCCCCCCCTCCCTGCCCTTGTTGCTCTGGGGCACCCTCCCTCCGTCCCTCCACCCCCTCACCTTGTTTCTTTCCCAGGTGGCTAGTGGGGGCAGCTGGGGAATGCCTGCACGATGAGCGCAGACCTCCCCTGCTTTTATGACGAAGCCGGAAGTACCCGGCTTCTTCATAGAAGCCCCGGCGGTCGTGCCGGGCGGCAGCAGGGGGAGTCTGCGCTCATCGCACAGATATCCCCTGCTGTTAGAGAGGGGAATCCAGGTCACCTGCAGCTCTGCGGGGGACCTGGATCCCAGTCTTATAGTCTGAGCTCAATTTGAGGTCAGATTATAAGACGACCTCGATTATAAGAGGATTATAAAACCTCGTCTTATAAATCAAGCAAATACGGTACATTAAGATTTCTCTTGTTTTCAAGTATGTCCTGGGGGACACAGGACATACAGAAGGCAAATGAACACTCACTGTTAGTCAGCTTGAGAAGCCTGTTATTCAGTCCGCCATCTCCATCCACAATATACACTTCACCAGTATTTTCAACAAATATTTCTGCAGGTTGATCAAACTGAAGTGGATCCAGATGAGAACCTGCTTTTCCTGCTGTGCCAAGGACTTGAATAAGATGCCCAGAAGCAGAGTACTTTTTTACTGTGTGCCCATACACCCCTGTAAAAATCAGTATACATACATATGAAATGACAAAGAAAATTACAACTATACAGAGGTAAACTGTTGATAACATTATGAAAAGTATTCGTTGCAGAATAAAATAGTGTATGCAGCCAACTGAAGCTTCTGCATGGTATACGGCCCCAACACATTAAACAGTTGGAAAAAACACTGACATCTACACTGGAAAAGGTCAAGTAGATAAAATTCTGAGAACATTAAAATGAATAGGGAAACGTATTATGTAGAAAATAACAAGCTACAGCTCTATAAGAAATTGTGTGTGTGTGTGTGTGTGCATGATATATATATATACATATAATCACACACATTTAAATAAAAAAAAATTAAAAAACCAATGCCTATACATTAGTCAGTGACCTTTCCAGAGTAGCAAATTAAAAAATATAACCTATTTTACGTGTGAGTTAAAGGAGGAGAATATTGTTGCGTGTGAACCTAGACAGCAACGGTAATATATAATATTGCTTTTACCATGCCTAATAATAATAATACTAATAATATAATATTATTTAATGGAGCAGAAGGTTCAGTTATAGAAAGAGTAGCTATTATGCTAGTATGTTGAGCTTTTCTTTTTGCTTCCTTTAGAATAAGAAAGTAGGTATATCCCTCTCCCATATTCTGTTGTCTGTCTAGTGTGAGAATCTTTAATATAGAAGTAAAAAATGTAACTAAAATCTATTAGCTGTTTAAAAACTTAAAGTTAATGCAAACCTAATAAGTTTAAAATATTACCAACAGATATAAATCTAGCTGTAATTATCATGAATATAATAAAGTACTACTACTTTAACTGTGGAGGTATCTACCTTGTAATTGCATGACTTCCTCCTCAGAGACATATTACAACATAATTAATATATATATATATATATATATATATATATATACACACATACACATACATAGGGAAAAAGTTGACTACTCCCACTGTTTATGAGGGGAAAATGATGCAATGTGCTCCCTGTGCCCAGAGAGAAATGGCAAGAACTTTATAGTGCTACCTGTGTAACCCACGCTAGCTTTTTGAGAATATGAACCTTGTAGGTAGACATGCCACTGAAAAATACAGGTTACATGACTTCACTTACAAATGCAGAAAAAAAAAAAATGCGCATTTTTAATACAGTGTTTCTTCAAATCATCTTACATATAACAGGCAGCTAACTAGATTTGGTAAACTTAAATTTAATGCACTTACCTTGGCCAACATCTGTTACCCACACTGATTGGTCTGTAGTGGTGCTCACTGCAAATATCCCATGAGGCATCTCTAGTGTGTCTGTATCCCAACGTTCTTTAAAATAGCCTTCTTCTGTAAACACAAGTACCTTGGATACATTTTCTCCTCTCTGAAAATAAATAGAGAACACAAAGGAAATGGAGTTTAGTACATTTGGCAATTCCTATGGCTCAATTACTGGGATTCTATTATTTGTGATCACTAATAATCCAATGAATTAAACCAGGTATGGTTTTATTGCCTTCATTTAACCTGATAGACTATTTTGAGGATGTAAATTGTGAAGCAAGGCATTGCTGGTGATGTTACTATGTGTAATTAGCATCAATAGTTTTATAGTAGAAGAAAAAAAAAAAATAATAATATTCACAATATTATTAGGATGTCCTATCCAGATCAGACTGATTATTGTCTCAGTGATTTATGTACTAGGTGTGTAACCCACACCCCAGCGCTCTTCTGACTAATTATCTGTACACACAATTGGGATATTTCAGTTTCCTTGTTAACGGCATCCAGGTCTTGCAGCAGTACCATCAGGGCGATTCTATTATGCTGGTGGTTGAACCTTTGTTACACGTTTTTGTGTAACCTTCATACTGGCACTCTTCTGAATAATTATCTGTACTCACAATTTGGATAATTTAATTCACTTCTTAATGACATTCTGATCCTGACACAAGCCATACTTAGTAACTGGTTTTTAAATCTATTAAGCTGTCAAGTGTCTAAATTGCGACCACTCCTATCCTCTGTGCAAGTCTAATTAACAGAGTATTTTGAGCGACTCTTTTTGGCCAATGATCTAGGTAGTTACAATGTGGTATATTACACAAGAGAAGTGCTCCTTTGACATACACCACAGTGCAATAGAAATTGAAATTAATGAGGTCGCCTTACTATGGTCCCTCTAACCATTTAAGCGTTTTCTGAACCTTCAGTAAGTATAGGTGCTACTTACCTATAGCATCTTTAAAGTATGCTATAGGGTCGATTTAATATACACCGATTTCCAAAATGCGGCTACTCAAAATCCCTAAATTTGGGGCTGAGCCGGCTGTCCGGAAACGAAAGCATCAGAATCATTCGCTAGGGACAAATTTTGTTATAAAAAAGCATACATATTCTTTCTCATATATTTAAGGCAAAAAAATGGCAATCATCCTCTGCCTGAAGTGGTGAATTTAGATACAATCAAAGCCCAAATCTGTCAAATTAAGCCCTTCAAGTAGAAGTCATGCAGTAAATGTTTAGTATCTCAGACATTATAAATCATAGGTACAAAATTCACAACACATTTTTATAAACTTTAAGTGGCCTCTCATCTATGGAAAATACATCCTTTAATTTTCTTGACTGATAAGATTATATGTTCTGTTGGTATTATATATGATTACTTAAAAATAGCATACCTGTGCAACATAAACCAGAGAATGTATGGGGTCAACTGCAACACCATAGGGTACACCGGATACAAGGCCTGGATCCCTGGGCCATGTAACATCCAGCTTGTAGTGTTGTACAGGTGATTCCCATGAATAATACACAAGTATTCTGTACCATGTCTGTAAAGAAACAATACAATACATTAAATGCTGTTTCCTGTAAATAGCCTAGCTGTTTAAAGAATAGTCCACCTCTTCCCTACATGTTTTATACTGACAGGCTGTTTTTGTTTCACATAGCAATGGCTCTGGTTTACATGCATTGATTTCCACCAGTATGCCAAGATAAAGAAGGCTTACCCATGTGCTTATTGCAGACCACTGGGAATCCCAAACTACTGCAGTGTATGAACTTGAATAAACAAGGATGAAAGCTGCTTCTTCAAAATTATAGTTTATATATATATATATATATATATATATATATATATATATATATATTATAAATAACCTATTTTTAATCTACAAAGCCTTAACTATGCAAATTTATACAGATCAAAGCGCACACAATTTAAGGCTGTGTAAAAGGAACACTTTTCAGAGATTGAAAATAGCTCAATAAAAACAAGCTCATTTTAAATACTGACAAAAGTACAATTTATAGTAAGTCTTATGACCAAGTCAAGGTCACATTATAATTTGCACTCAGTCAAGTCTTTTAAATATCTTGGTATGTGGCTAAATTCCAACCTCTGATTTGGTCTCCATATCGATTATTTAGAATGTAAATGATGTCCCAGAAATGGCTCTCTGTCCAGAAACAAATCCTGCTTCGACACACTGGTAAGAAAATGGATTATGCAAAAAAGCCTAACTTGCAGAAAAATCACCAGTGGAAAATGCCTGATAATGTCTGCCTCTCTGCATATGAAATGAAAATGATATTCCCTATTAATATTAAATATGCTACAGGTAAGTTTAATATGCAATATTGTACTGCACAAGCTCCCTGGGAAATTCTTTATAACATCAAATGCAGAAATATTATTTCTTGTAAAATAGTTCAAATAAAAATTAAATAGCAGTGCAAAAAAAAAAAAACTACTAGCAGCTCAAGTGATGAGAAACACTAGCTAATTATTATAAGCCAAATGTAAAGCAATTGAGAATTCCTGGCATACAAACCCCCAAATGATTTTGCTCTATCCTATGCTTGTTTTAGATACTTATTTATCTTACTTACCTCTGATTTAACCTGGCAGCAGTGTAAAAAAAATAACAGGGTCAAACCTGCAACTGAAGCTAACACCCACAGTCCCAAGCTGGGAGTTCTCTTCATAGTGCTGCTAGTCTTATGACTCTTAGTAAATACACAGACACATCACTGATGTATATATTCCTGCTTCCTGACTTATCAGTGTGGTTACTCCTCCCACTGACATACCTCCCAAGCCTCCCTATTTAGAAGGGACAGTCCCTATTTTGCATCCAAATCCCACTGCACCTCTTTCCTCCTCTACTGTCCCTCTGCTATGGGAGTTCAGATTTTTTTAGTAAATGTAAATAAATTACTTAGACTAAATGACATCACATTTGAAATGTTGGGGGGTATGCACTTATATTCTGGCAACTGTTTACTGCACTCTAACACCATTATTCATTCTCCACATACATAGTGAGTGCGGTCAATAGACGCATATAGGAAATATCCATATAAATATAAAGGTATACACTATTTGTCTTAACCCTTTGACTGCCAAAGGTGGCAGTACAACGCCTTCGGATTGAAATGGTCGCATACTTTAAGGATCATATATACAAAAAAAAAAACTTTATGCGAACTATAAAACACTGAACAAACACAGAGCACCGAGAGGGGTTTTAAACACGTTCTCTCCAGCACCAAACGAGTTAAAGGTGCTAACCCGGCTACGAACCACTACACTACAATAATCAACACAACAAACTGGATATACGTCATCATTAGACGGTCTCATTCACGTCATCACAGTGCGACGTGAGAGTAGGGTGTCAGCGAGGGATTATATGACCGACGATAGGAGAGAGAGTCGTTTTTTAATTCTCTTTGTGTAGTGGCTGAGCTGGCGTCGGGTTTTTTTTTTAGTAGTGTCTGCCTCACAACTGACCGTGCAGGTGTACTATGCCGCTATGAGCTGTCCCGGAAGCGGGCTCGGTAGTGTTTGAGCAGCGGAAGTCCCCCCCCGGTGGAGCCCCGTGCTTTGTGTGTATGTGCTCCGGAAGATCTCTGCTTGGAATAGGTTGTGACACTGTGTCACCCTTGCATTATGCACTGCATGTGTGTGATGCATATATACACTGCAACACTGCACTGTATTACTGGGTCCCCATCAGCCATGCATAGTGCTACAATGTCTCTTAGTAGGACGTACTGATTGTGCATATGTCGCACGCAGTGAGCAGGTGGTAAGTGTGATCCACGCTTTGTGTGAGTCCCCAGGCGTGTGATAGTTCTTCTTTTTGTGTTACATGCAGTAAGATATTGCCCGAGGATACCCTGCAAAGCTGCAACTGCTTACGTTAATCAATACCTCCTATGGCCCTGCTTTTTTGTCTCCCAAAAGTTCTGAATGTGTGAATTATTTTGTGTTGTGAGACTTGTGTTCTAAGAGTTAATTACAGATGAGATATTTCCTGAAGCATGTGAAAGCATTATTATTATTATTATGATTACTACTACTACTTTTCCTGCCTGTGGATATAAACTTTTCATGATGGAGCCCTGGGCATTTTCTGTTTTTTTTTGATTTTTTAAACTAGATTGATCTTTTTTCATGCATTCCTAACCTTGGTGGATGCTGCGCCTTTTTAGGCGCATTTCTGCGCTTGTTTTTGTTTTGCACATGGGCTGCGCTGTGTGTTGTGCACTTAAATACAGAAATAAAAACCATATGCCAGATAGATGGATATGGTGATATTGTTCTATCATCAAAGATAATCTGCTATATTAATGTGTTTTTTTATAAGCTTTTAGCGTTTTAGATTTTTATTGTTTTTTCTATGGTTATCAACTAGCAATAAAACTACTGCACTGAAGAATAAATGAATAATTAAAATATTTTTAAATTCTTTTTAATCTGTTTTTCAGATAAAGACTGCCACCCACACTGCGCAAGACTGGAGTATTTACTGTTTACATCCCTTCAGACTAAATGGATTGAACTGTTTTATCCTGCTTGTCATGAGTCTTTGGATTTCCTCTTGACAACTGGACTTGCATCTCACTGTTATTGGGTCAACATGACTCATGAGAGGTTTCCCTAAATATCACTGCACATCATACAAGCTCCGAGGATCCTCTTCAGCGATATCAGGCCTAAGTGTTAATAGGACATTTCTTATTACTGCTTGAGCTGAACACTGGAGTAAACATGGACAAGAAGTCATTTGAGATGGTGCTTGATGAAGTGCGAAAGGTAACCAGTTTACTGGAACATTTTAATTTTGTTTACCTGACAGCAATGTTATTTTGTTTACCAAACAACAGAGAATAGGTTTGAGGTATTGGCCTGCAACCTAAATTGTGAAACCCTAAATTCATAGGAAAGTGTAAATCAAAATTGAATGATTGAATAATGGATGTTGAGTATTTCAGTCAAACATTCAATTACCCATTTCTATAAGTGTTTGAGGGGTATTCCCCCTCTCTCTCCCCCCTACTCTCTGAACCTTTGCAAGAAATATTCACTATGCATTTGGTGTCAATAAAATCATTCAGTTCCAAAATTGGCTAGAAAGAAGCCTGCTGTAGATGGGCGAAATGCGTTGCTGATATTTGAATCCACAGACTAATTTTCTTCATACCATATGCAAAAATTGGAGAGTATTTTATGTTTACATACTTCACTATGCTGTATTTTCTGTATACTCTTTTTACATGTATAATTCAACTGTGGAATATTTGACTCAACAGTGATTTTCAGTGCTAACCACTTGGCAACCAAAGAGTGTTTTGTTTTTTTTTATTTTCAGGACTGAGCACCATTTTGCCAGCTACCGGCCCCGTTTATCATTAGACGAGGCTGGGGATACAATTTTTACTATTTTATTTATTTATTTTATGGGCCCAGCAGCAGTTTGTTTATTTTTTCCCCTCATTTTATTTACATTTTCTAGTTAAAAACTGTAGAATTAAAATGCCCTAAATTCGTTTTAGCCGATTTCAGGTTTTTTTCAGGGGGTTTGCAAAAATTGGCGGTATTGAGTAGGCGAATTTCAGGATATTCTGAAAGTTGGCTTTTTTTTTATTTATTTTTTTGACTGATCTGGCCCCATTTTGGCCCAGATCGATCTCTATTGAGTAGACCCTCTAATTGGGACCCGTCAAACACACTTCTTCAATTTGTGAATTCTTTTCAAGTACATATGTTCTCCAAATTACTGTTTCTTAAAAATCTTGTTTACATTTTTAACGTTTTAATCAAAGAAAGATTATTATTATTATTATTATTTTTTTTTTGTTTTTTATCAAGGTTTCAAAAATCTAATCTTTATATTTTTTGTGTTTTTAGGCTGTTCTTACAGATTACAAAGTGAAGGCATTGGAATATGTGCATGGATATTTTTCCAGTGAACAGGTAATAAAAATCTCATCTTGTATGTCGCAATTTTAGAAAATGATCCTAGATAATATGTAGGCACCAGCAGTAAAATCCCACATAAAACAATAATAATACATATGAATTTGTGGCTGGAGCTACCGTATTTTTTGCTCCATAAGACGCACCTAGTTCTTAGAGGAGGAAACCAAGAAAACCACATATAGAACAGATCTTTACTAAATTCTTATCTCCCCAAAAGTAGTGGTAACGAGCAAAGCTGGAGACAAAACTAATACAGCTAACCTTAGGCACACCATTCTGCACCATGAGAAATGCATTCTGGCCTCGCAACATGCCTGGATTTGGCCTCGCAACATGCCTGGATTTGGCCACGCAACATGCCTGGATTTGGCCACGCAACATGCCTGGATTTGGCCACGCAACATGCCTGGATTTGGCCACGCAACATGCCTGGATTTGGCCACGCAACATGCCTGGATTTGGCCACGCAACATGCCTGGATTTGGCCACGCAACATGCCTGGATTTGGCCACGCAACATGCCTGGATTTGGCCACTCAACATGCCAGGATTTGGCCACTCAACATGCCAGGATTTAGCCACTCAACATGCCAGGATTTAGCCACTCAACATGCCAGGATTTAGCCACTCAACATGCCTGGATTTGGCCTCGCAACATGCCTGGATTTGGCCTCGCAACATGCCTGGATTTGGCCACGCAACATGCCTGGATTTGGCCACGCAACATGCCTGGATTTGGCCACGCAACATGCCTGGATTTGGCCACTCAATATGCCAAAAGCTTGCTCGTTTTTGTGTTAAAAACAAATTGTGATGATAAAAACTAAATAACATTTTAAGATTCAAGTATATTTACAGGATGAACACCTTTTCTTCTTAGTCACATAATTGTATAGTGCAGAGATGGGTCAGATTTCATTACAGGTTGAGTATCCCTTATCCACACATCCGTTATCCAAATATTTTTTCGGATTTTGCCACAAGTTGCAAATTCCACACACACCTTTCAGAATGCAAGTACTTTTATCCAGTATCCAGCACCCTCAAGCTGTAGCCTTCCCATTCATGCTGCGATTCCCCCATGACCATAAAGGGTAATACAATGGCAGATGTGCCGGCCTGACACGCCAACGGCAGGTTCCCAACAATGCCTCACATCACGGCTACATCACAGTAAAAAGGATTGATTTGCTGTATACAGTATTTTCATTGATACTACTGAATTTTTCATGAGCACTGAGAGGCTTTAATATATCTTATTGGTGAAAGTGATCCGTTATCTTACATACTTCTGGTCCCAAGCTTTTTTGATATGGGAAACTCAACCTGTATTTAAGATTGCTCTATATAGTTATTATTAAAAACAGATTGATATCAAATATAAAATGACATTTAATAGAGTCACCAGTAGCTGAGGACAGATTTTGAGGGAACAATCACAGTACATGTGTTCTGTGTATTGTCTACAACTTCTATAAATAATTTTCATGTATATGAAGATACACTCTGTTCAGCCAGCTTATATCAACCTGTTATTTGCAGATGAATAGGTGACAGGTTGTTTTTAAATAGACAGCAAAAATTATATTGCTTAATTTTGCATTCTCTGGAAAATGGTGGGAAATATGTGTTCTTTAAATTGTATGTAATGTTTATTTGGCAAAATGCAATGTAGTTTCACAGAAAACATTTCCAATGTTTCTTTTATAAAGACAATGTAATACATGAGTCATATTAACGGTCAATCTGTTGGTTTTATTTCAGGTTGTTGAATTGCTGAGGTACTTTTCATGGGCAGAACCACAACTGAAGGCAGTGAAAGCAATGCAGCAGGCGAGTATACTTTATGTTGTGTTTTGTTATTTTCTTACATTATTTAAAAAAATCAAAATGAAGATGGAAAAAAAGAGCTACAAGACCTCCAAACTGATCAAACATATATTTATTTCGAATTAATAAAGACACAATCGTACAAAATGCATAACCACATATTTTCATGGGAAATTGCATCTGAAGCCATTACGTGATATCCCAAAGAGGAGACTGCACAGACACATCTATAACCTGTTTTGTTTTTTTCATTCTTGATACATTTACTTGAAATACACTTCTGTACACAATATGGTCTACTCATTTATAGACCCATCTGGCCCCATTTTTCGGAATGTTCAGAAATTTGGTTACCCCATAAATAAAAAATGGATTGCCCCAAGGGGCCAGGAGCATTTCGGGGGCCAGGACTACTTGCCCTGACACCTCTCCCGGCCCCTATAACAAATGGGGCCCGGGAGTTGGACAAATGCTCCCAACTCGCTGTAACCCTGTATATCAAGAGCAACGACAAGTAGCTTCCACCACCCCTTTAATAAACAGTGCTGGGAGCCACCCGTAGTTAATTTATTGTGGCGTTCGGGGGGCAATTGGGCAACCCCTGGACCAAGGAAATGATGGCGAGGAGGAAGGGGTGAGAGAGAATAACTGTGCTATGGCATTTGCCCAGCTCCCAGCCCTGTTTGTTATATATTATTTTGTTTTTGGATGGACTTTGACTATTTTGGAAAGAGCCGAAATCCTCCGACATCCTCCAAATCTATTCCATTTGCTGAGCTCCGGAGCATTTCGGCTGCTGACATTTCAGCAAGATAATCGGCCCCAATGGCTGCTTTGGGTCTCTGTGTAGCCTGAATTTAAGGGCCATTCTGTTCACCATTATGGTCCAAAGTGGTGAAAAGCTTGAAGCTTCCTGAGTGGACCCTAATTTAATTTCACAGTATAAACAATGTTTAGATGTCAGTCCCATTAAATCTTGCCACGTTTCTCCCAGTCATAGATGCCTCTTTGGTGCCATTCAAAGGGAAGTCCTAGAGATGTATGGAGACATCCATTGTTATAGTTGCACTTCTGTGAAAAGACAGGGATGCTCCCCTTCCCCCATTACTACAACAATCAAACAAGGATGAAGACTTGTGAACCAATGAAATTAAATAAAACCTAACTTTTATTAGAAATACTTTACATTTAAAAAAATAGGTGTGTGTGTGTGTGTGTGTATATATACACAATACAATGCGATAAAAAACTATGATAACAAAATGGGTGTACATTAAGTGCAGTGTGTGAAATGCAGAGAAAGGCTTAAAGGCAAATGCTCCCAACTCTCTGTAATGTGTGCGTGGTACAACCCACATCACTTTGTGTGAGCTTTATTATCTATTGCAATTCATTTGGATAGTAACGTTTACACTGTACTGTAGTTATCGAAATCACATTAGAGTGGAAGTTGGTTAAATGGAATGTTTTGCCATATATTCATCTCTGCTGTTTAGGATGGAAGTTGATTGAGGTGATGCAAAGTTGGAATATGATGCTTTGCTTTCTGAACATAGGCGAGCACTGTACATATATGAAAAGGCTGGGGACAATAATTATTTGGAAAAAAAAAAACAAATTATATAAATACAGCTTAACTTTCGACAACATCACATAATCCCGAGCAGCAAGTATTATAATCTGAGTTGTGTTATACACATAAGAGTGCTGCACTGCTATCTTATAAATATACATGATTAGGTAATCAGAGTTAATGAGTTATCTGACTGCAGTTTGTAACATTAGTAACTGGAGACTGACCAGACTTTCTATCAATGGCTTATGTCCTAAAGCAAGATGAATATACAAGCTTAGATATATCTATTAGAAGATGCAAGTTCTGTCTTACCAGCATAATAATCTATATCACACAGTGCTCCATTAAATGGAACCTTTATCTAAACATAATTATACAACGAGCTAGAACTGCTGCCTTGATAGCTGGTTATGAATGGAATGTTATAATTAGAAGATGTATCAACTTCCTTAAATATTGAGTTAATATACCAGTCTGAGCTATTGTATGGAAAACCCCTGCATAGGTGTTTCGGAAGCCTGTTAAGCATTGTAAGCAGTCATCCTTGTCACAAATTTATGATAAGATTTCTTAAAATATATATATATATTTATTTATTTACCAAATGAGCTTGACCTTTTGAAAAGATATAACGCACTTTACAAGACGGTTTTGCATGTGTATATTATTTCAGCATGCTGTATGGACAACCTAATGGCTGTTGATACAGTTTGCACCCTGGTCTTTACAAAAAAAAAAAAAAAGAATTTGCCCCCCCCCCTGGAAACTAGACTTGCTGCATGGTAGGGTGAAGCAGTAGGCTGCTTAGGTTTGGTTAACTAGATAGATATAGATCAGGAAAAACACCGGTCAGACAGGGAAATACAGCAAAAAAAACTTTTATTTCATTCTATCCCCCCCCCCCCCCGCCCCATCAGAATGGTTTGGTCTGCACTCTCAGGGCCGTTTTACCACTGAGTAATATGAGGTGTATCTGCCCTGAGTGGACACACTAGTATGCACTGGTAAGAATCAATATTTTGTAACCCCTTCAGTGCCAATATGGAGTGTTGGTAGTGTGTGATTATCACTATATGTGCTAGACTAAATGTGACATATTTTAATATTTAGCTGGCACAAATGACCTAGGGAGCATTGTGATGTATACTTTTGGTATATAATGCCTCACATTAATCAAACCATTTACAGTGTAAATGCAATGCTAACATAGTTCTTGCCAAACCAACCAGAGGGCTGGATTCTGACATAAAAATAGAGTTAATACTCCAGCTGTTGAAACTTTATTTCCCATGATTCTCAGCCAGTGTGTTAAGCATCATGGGAAGAATAGTACTGAACAACTACAGTGCCAAAGGTTAGGTATATGATTATGGATTGGTACTGCCGCTACTGTGGAATGCACATCTCATGATTCTCAGCCATCCATTTGGTTGGCTGAACACCATGATACATATTATAGCAGCACCTGGAGTGCCAAAGGTTACTACCACTGCTGCATAACTACCAAGTGGTCTATTTAGATCCCTTTTTATTGCCTCTAAATGCCTTTATTGTAATACTGCATCACAGAGCTGCACTACACAACATTAACTCTTGTTGACTGCAACTCCCATGATGTTAAGCCGGTTGCTAACTGTGGGTGGGGCTGTGCGGGGGCATCAGCGGATGGGATTACCGTAAGTCTACAGTACAAACACGGACTACAATAATATTCAACCAGCCATATTGCAGGATTAACTTTATTGGATGTGTAGTTGTAGACTGGGATTGTGGTGCCCTTTAGTGGCTAATCACCATTGCTATTGTAAACTCCCCAGGTATATGCTGGTCTGTTAGTAACTAGTACCATGGTTATATAATCGTCCTATTAATGGGTAACATTTTAACAATGGGGAGGAGGTATGTGGGATTGGGGGCGGGGGGGGGGGGGGGGGAGAGGTGCGGCTGGTACCAAGGAGGATATATTGTACCAATAGCGTGAAATGCGTTGACCTGTCAGAAGTTGCGTTCTGCCTCCTCACAATATTACTTTGGCTGTTATTAATTTCATGGATTTTTCTCGCCAGTTTTCTTCAAAAAATTGCTGAATTCCATTACTGCTTTGATATTTTGTATTTTTAATACAAGTTAGGTTTCCTTCTTTTGTGTTGTGTCACAAGAGACTTCATCCTTGTTTCTTAAATAGTTAAGTGTTATCCCCTAACTAATAACCTTTTCTTAAAGCTCATGTCACTTACATTTCATAGTGTTTCCACATCCAGGTATATTCTCAGTATTTCCAGTAGGTGGAGCAAACATTTGCAAACATGTTTTGCATGCACAACAATACAAAAGCTCTCCCTGTATGTGAGGTGTGTATGTGAGATGTGTGTTTGTGTATGTACGTGAGGTGTGTGCATGATTTATGTACCATTGTCTTGCTCCCAATTATTATTTTTTTTCTGGCTGCTAAAGTTGAATGACATTTGTCAAGCCCTGGTCTATCCCATATATACATAGAGTAAGTGTGATATTGTAGTGGTACAAACATTTCATCACATGTAAGCAAAACCACTTTGTCCCTTATTTCTTACTATCACCAAATTAACAAAATATAACCAGTGGTGTAAAGTGTTTTGCATATATTAATCCACTCATCTTAATAGGATATTCCTTTTCCAGGGCAAAGATATACAAAGAGAACATCACAGTGCAATACAGCAGTAACATGCAAAAGGCACTAAAGCAGATACCATCCGATTCAACAGACTCGCTCTGCCAGAATCGCAAGGCAGAGGAATTCTTATCTGGAACGCTGGCAGAGCTAGTCTGTTGAATCGTATGGTATCTGCTTTAGTGCCTTTTGCATGTTACTGCTGTATTGCACTGTGATGTTCTCTTTGTATGTCTTTGAGAATCATTTTGCCCTGAAAAAAGGAATAATTAATGACATAGGTTTACATTTTATGTTTCTACAAGTTGATGGTACATATGCATATTTGTTTTCATCCAGAATACCATGTATGCCACACTGGTGGTTCCAGGATGTGGAGGAAGAGTGAGTGAACACACTGTGGCAGTAGCACCACCCCGAGAAAAAAAAGTTGGGTGGCAGACAGGCAGCTTGATGTCTGTACTGCCTGGCGCTCAGACTCCAGAGATGTGCAGGGTGTACGAGGATGTCCAGGCAGCCCACACACATTGAGCTGCCCACTGCTAGACACCAGGGAAGTCCAGGGCATGGTACATCTTGTGGATGCTATCTACATGCTGGCTGGGGCATGTCATGTGGGTGTTCTGGCAAGACGGGCTCTACTTTTATCACAAGCACAGTTGAAGTGAGAGAAGTGGAGACAGTGTCATTGTGCAGCCAGCTAATAGCCTCTTGCATTGGCTGAGCCAGGAGATTCAAAATGTGTCCCTGACCAATGAGGAGTCAGTGTCTCTAAACTCTCATTATGTGAGAGGTTGGTAGAACTGTGACTGCTTTAGTGTGGATTGCCAAAACAAAATAGCAATGCCCCTCCTGAGACCTGACTGTGGATCAACCCTGGTATTCCAGGTGCTAAATGGCCTCCCATGTACCTAATACTAGGTGTGTCAGACTGGTGCTAAACGGCCTCTCATGTGCCTAATAGTAGGTGTGTCAGACTGGTGCTAAACGGCCTCCCATGTACCTAATACTAGGTGTGCCAGACTGGTGCTAAATGGACTCCCATGTACCTAATACTAGATGTGTCAGACTGGTGCTATATGGCCTCCCATGTACCTAATACTAGGTGTGTCAGACTGGACTAAATGGCCTCCCATGTACCTAATACTAGGTGTGTCAGATGGGTGCTAAACGGCCTCCCAATGGAATTTTTTGAAGCTAAAGCTTTTACCTACACTGCTAATTTAACCATTTTGTGAAATTGCTGTGCATCAAAAATATAAAAGAGTCAATGCCCATATTATGTCTACACATCTTAAAATGGACTTTATTTCTTCAGAAAATGGTTGCTATTCAGTCAGCAAAGGTGGTGAACATCCTGAACTGCTTCACATTCAGTAAGGACAGGTTAAGCGCACTGGAACTCTTAGCTGTGTAAGTACTTTATTTTTTATTTAATCTGTGATTTGCCCTGTTCGTTTTTGTGTAATTTAAGGTGACAGAAAGCTGAGGGAGTGTACATTTTTACACATTGCCATTGTGCAGTATGTAACCACTCAACAAATGTGGTAGGTTCACTGTAACTAAGTGAGCTCAAGGCAAACGTATGAGTGACAGATAATTGAGCCAGTGACCTCAGCAAGGCCTTTCCGGAATAAATAATCTCTGTAACTATGGTTTTTTAAGATTACATACAATTCAAATAATTTGCATTTTAAAAAGATCAGTATAAACTCATTAATGTGTCTTTGTATAAATAAATGCTGTATGGCAATGTGTTAGATTGGAAGTCATAATATAAACAGACTGAACTGCTGACTCAGTAGCAAACATCCGGTGTTCTGACAAAATCCTCGCACAGGCGCAGTAGAATTCACTCGCCGCACATGCGCACAAAGTTACAGCTGTAACTTTGGCAGAACAGAGCATGCGCGAGGGACATACACCACCTCCCCTGTGTCTGACTTCCACTTATAGGAGTTTTACCAACTATACAGTGATTGCTACGCTAGTAAGTGACATGCTTCTCGCATGCTCTGTGCTGTTAAAAAGGTCTCGAGAAATAATCACGAGTGAAGTGCGCATGTGCTCCTACTTTACCCGTCAACGCAGATGATCCGAAGGGGGCGTGAAGGTGGCGGGAGGTGGTGCTGTAACTTTGTGCGCAATGCGCGGTGAGTGAATTCTACTGCGCCTGTACAGTAGAATTCGCTCGAGGATTTTGTCAGAACACCAGCATTCATAACGGACTTTAAAATTCTCCAGTTTCACTTATCTTTCCAAATTGGCAACAATGCTACTTGCTTGTCATTTTAGCAAAGGTCACTGTCTAGTGAATCGACCTCATTAATGTAACATTAATCTTATTTTCATCAGTTCGTATAGATCAGATAATTATCATAATTATTCATAATATACATTTTACTCACTGTAATACAGAATGCATTATGAGCATGCATAAAAGCAAGCTGCAACATTTTTATATTCCGATTCCCCCACCCCCATTATTGTTCCAATTATTGGTGACTTTAGTATTCTAAACACCTGAAATTCATTCCTTAAACATAATATTTTGATTTTTTTTTTTTAAATGGCTCTGGTTCTTTCATCAGAGGGAAAATGTCAACACACAGCACACTAATTGGAATGTTTTTGTTCAAACAAATGAGTATAATTGCAATATGGCCTCAAGGGAATTGTTTGTTTGCATCCGTAAGGGTTTCAGACATGTTTAGGTAATGCTCCTTAGAGGTACAGAATGTGTCATTTGACTTCACATTCTTTAATCAGGTACTTAGTAAATTCTTGCAGAAACAAATTACTTGAATGGACATTTTTGGTGATGGCTTATTCTGTTACATAACGTTATCACATGTTTAAAATATCTACATCACCAAAAGGTATGGACCACTCTTTTGACATTGTCTGTTAGGATTCCTAAGGTGGAGTTTGATCTCTAGTCACTACCAATTATTCACAATTTCATAGCCACTTATTCTTTACAAAGAAAACCAAAATGCCTGATTTCCCAATGTACTATTGTGCTTGCGTTGGTGCCAAATGTACATGTCACTATGCCCTGTCACTTTCATGAGATCTTCCACAGGTGAGTCGAACCCCAGTTTTGAAACCCTAATATAGCATTTTACAAGGTCCCTGCCACCATTTTGTTGGCCATGATCCTAATTTTGTTCATATTAACTTAGGGCTTTATCCGTGAAAGAGGGAATTGGAAACGTAAGGCATAAGTAGCAGAGTGGGAGTGCTGTACTTCAAACTCTATTTTGGTCTTAAGTTTGCAATTCCCTTGTCAGTTCCCTTAACTTCTCCTCTTATCGGTCTTTGCTTTGGGGCTTTATTCATCGAAAAAGGGGAAGTTAATGGAATTGACATGGGAACTGCAAAATATAAACATAAAACTTACCAACTTTTTTTCAAAAGTACTAGCTAACGAGCCTTTTCAGAGAATTGGGTGAAAAAGCATGCGGTTTTATGTCTTACACTTTGCAGACTTTCTCCCAAGGATCTTCTTCAGGCCTGAAACATTGTGCTTTCTGCTCACTTCTGAAAGGTAGTGAGGTTGCACAAGATTTCAAGAAAAGTAATTACAGATAATAGATTTATTTCACTGTTGTTTGGCTGATATACGCTGTTTACATGAAAAAGATAAAATAAAAACAGGACATAGTGTAGGCTGTTTCAGTGGTTCCACTCATGTGGAGGAGCCTATAATTCCAGGCTCAGGATGATGGGCATAAAATTGATAGCCAATTAGCAGGCCAATCAGTAGTTCGGCAGAACAAAATTGATATTTGGTTCTCAGGCAGAGTGACGAAGCACACATAGGTAAATATAAGCAAGCGATTTTAATATATAAATGTGAAGAAATGCTTACATTTAGGCTTCTTGTTAACATGGTCACTGGCAGCTAGGGTTTGTGGGGGATGTGTCTGAGAAATATGCCTGGTCTAGACCACTTCTCTGAGCTCAGCTCTGTGAAATGGCACCCTCAAAGTCTTTGTCAGATCTCAGAATAAAGAGCAATATCTTTTGAATGGTGGACACTTTGCATATATTTGATTTATTGATAAATAAAATATATTGTTTTTTGGGTAGAAACATCCTTGATGCTACAAATTATCGACCAATCGAAGACCTTTTTAAAGTAAACCTTACTGAGAAGAAGCGTTGCCGAAGAATCCTTGAACAGGTAGTTATTAACAACTTATAATAAAAGTGTTTGGTGAACACTGTGAGTGTGAGTTGTGACATTATCTTCTACCCCACAATAAAGTCTTCAGCTCTGAGTCGCTGCTAATATGTAAACTTTTGCTCTAATGTTTTTAGAGTAAACACTATGCTCTTCTGTTGCATATTGGTTGTTTTAATTCATTCTTTTCTTCAAACCATTTCTACCTTATGTTTCAGTCCTTCAGCTCGTGTTGATTACCTGGGTTTTAAAGGACAACTGCGGGCAAACAATACGTTCTGTTTTAATTGAAAGATTACATCAACTGTAGGCATTTTAAGTAGAAATGCTTTAATGAATAAACCTAAATAAAGCACCTTATTGAGAGTTCTCTGATTGTATAGCTCTATCAGGCGGGGACATGTTGCATACAATCTTGAGTCAAATGAAGGAAGATGTGGTCCAAGATGTCTGCCCCCTTAAAGAGCTGTACAAGCAGAGTCTCAACAAGGTACTTTATTTGTATTCGTTCATTAGAGCATTTCTGTTTTAAAATGCCTTATTTTAATGTACTCTTTCAATTAAACAGAACTTTTTGTCTCCTTTTGAGCCTATTTTTAGGCTTGGCCAACAAATTTCTTCACGGTGGAACTTTGACAGACAATTTTAATGATGTTCTCTGGACCGTCACAATCCATGCCATGGACACACTTTGCCTATTCTGCACCCTCTTCCAAATGCTGCAGTATATAAATAAACAAATATCAAGTCAACATATCTGTGAATACTATTCATTATCCACTCCAGAGAGTGAATCACAGATGTGACTGAAAGTTCAGACTTCACCTCTTCACATAAAAAGAACAGGGTTGAACAAACAAGTCATATTGTCTTTTCACAATGCTATGTTATAGTTTTAATACTGATTGAATGATTTTAATATTATTTGATTTTAATTTACTGCAATGCAGTTACTGTAATGCATGTTGCTGCTGTGGTAAGGAAGGGCTGGCAAGTGGGGCACAGGAGGCAATTGCCCCCCGGGCATCTCTCTAACATGACTCAGTAGGCTGGGGCTGCATCTCAATGCCCAAGTGCAAAGCACCTTCATTCTTTCTATCAACATTTATGTTTTGCTTGCATATTTGTGTCACTCTCTGATAATGGATGGGCTGGTAAAATTGCCCTATGGACCACTAAATCGTTTTGCCCCCAGGCCACTAATTGGCAGCTCTCCCTTGATATTAGTGGTAATTTGCCCAATATTATTACTTTACTTGGCATCTTCATTAGCTGATCACATAGAACCATAATGACCATCTGGCACTTTTTGTCTCATATTTGTACCAAGGTTCTTTTGTTTATATATTTCTTACAGGCTTCAAAGAGTGGCTGCAAGGCCCCAAATCCTATGATATCTTCGTGTGGCATGATACCAGGAAATCCTTATCCCAAGGGGAAACCTAGTCGCATCAATGGAATATTTCCAGTAAGAACTTTTCTTAACCCATCGTGGTAAATCCTTTTTAAGAGTTAGTTTCAAAATGCTTTCAGTTTGCCATTAATGTGCAATTATGCTTCCATTAGTTGAGCCTGTACTGTAGCGATTAATGTAAATGGCCTGAAACCAGGTTTCAATGACACATTAGTGCGCTATACACAGACATTTTTCTGCTGCGATTTCTTTAAAGGTCGAAATGTACGTCTGTGGTTGCTGTGTTCCTCGTGCAGAGGAGACCTGCCAGGCTATTCGGAACTGGACTGCCCTTATGGGTGGGACCTGTCTGATATGCTAATGGAGAGGTTTCCTCTGTAATGGTGCAAGCGAGCAAAAAAAAAAGTGATTCCTCTCACAAGTAGATTACATCCTATAGCGCTGGCTATTTGAGCTTTTGTCCGTTCTCGCTGAGAGGGGTCCCACTTTTTAAAAATGTATTTCAAGGGCATCACATGGTCTTGGCCCTTTAGGCAAAGTTCAAGATTTCTTCAAGGGGACCTGTTTAACGAATCCCTGCTTCTGTTTATATCAATTAGGGAACCGCTGTGAAAAAAGATGGCGACGAAGGTACAAATGAAGGGAAAGGAATAGCCGCACGGATTCTCGGACCATCTAAGCCAGTATGTATGCATAATTAGTGTACTTGTCTGGCAACAGTCAGGTAAAGAGATGTCACTCAGTAGATTTTTTTTTATTTTTTATGGCTTTTAAAATAACTGGAGATTAGTGTCAAAAGTTTTGATAAATTTGCCCCAAGAGTCGGTGATCCCTCACTGAAAATATATTTACAGCAATCAACTTAAAACAATGCTCCGTTTAGCTATAATTGCCATACTGATATGTCTGTTTCCTGTACAGAGGTGGCCATCATTGAAATGCATCACATCCACCAAGTTTAGTCATTTTGTTTTTTTAATTCTTTCTTTTTAAGATTTTTCAAAATGACCGTAAAATATAACAAAATTAAATAAGTAATTAAACTAAAAAAAAAAAAAAAAAACAGGGCCAGAAAGTTATACATGATATAAACATATAATGAGTATATACATCTGTGTGTATGTTTATCACCAGTTTTAAAAGAAGAGAAACAGTCAATGTCCAATTAGTATTACCAAGCCGAGAGAGACACAGCACTACCAACTTAGGGTCAAGTGGAGAGAAAACTGATATTATACCGTATTTGGCCCAAACTACCAGATTTTATTTAAAAAAAAAAAAAAAAAAGAATTAAATTATCATGTATCATCGCAGTTAATTGCTCCATCACAATGAATGCTTTAATTTTTTTTTTTTACCTGTATTTAAAGTTGGTATTTCCGTTATATTCCACACTATAGCTGTAATAATAGATTAATGGATCTTACTGGTATTAATGTACTCAAGAATACAGACCGTTATTTACAGAAATCTCAGATTTGTACAGCTAAGTTGGTATGATAGAATGTATAAAGCACCTGCTCCTCAGCTTCCAATGAGTACATTTTATTGAAGTGGCTGCTTTGGTGCCTCTCGCATATAATTATAATGCGCCATTATTTTTATAATGATTACGGCTGTGTGTTCGACACGTTACAAGCAATGATCTTATGATCGTGCATAAGAAAATAATTTCCATTTTACTGTGAAGAAGAAAGACAATAAAGAAAAATGACTGCTGCCAGTATCTTTTGTACTGATATACACCACTGTTTGAAAGAGCAGCGGATGGAAACCACATATATTAATTGTATTATATTATCTGTTTCAGACTGAGCTTTATCTCTTGCAACTATTCTTTCCAGAATGTTGTCCCTTGGCTGACATGTTGAAAGTACTCACGCCTATTTTTATCCCCCCCCCCATAGGCTCCCTCAACGTATAATCCACACAAGCCTGTACCATACCCAATACCACCATGTCGACCACATGCAAGTATTGCACCAAGTAAGAGTCATTTGGTTTTGTTCCCTTTTATATTATGTGAATACAGGATAATCACCATACAGAAGGAGTAGGTGAGTTTTATTACATTGTCCATACTAATCAAAGTAAGCAATGAATCAATAGGGATTGCCTTAAAGCAGTATGAAGCAGGGCTCCTGTTTATCTAGGCCTCGTTTCCTCCTTCTCTGTCCCGTTGAGTAACACTGCCTCTAAGCATGATGCTTAAAAATGCTTAAGCATTGTGTTCAATGCCTTCCTCTCCTCCTCTTGTCAAATTCTTGTGCTGCTTTAAATGCAGGGGCATCTGTCCACATTAAACCTTAGGTGTGCTCTAAATGACTGAACCTGCATGTCTTCACCCTTCTCCATCTTGTATCACTTGCAGTGCATTGAAGTCTGTCTCCTTCTGCTAAAACTTCTCTGCTCAAATTCAAAATGAACTCACAAGTAAGCTAGCTCTGTGTTATTCTTTTCGTTGGTTGGGTATGTCAGATCTGATACAAATCTTCTTTGTATTTTAGAAAAGATGTCACCCTTTTGTTTATAATTTCCTAAGTTCCCCAGATTCGTAGCTATTTGCTGCAATGACCAGTGCTTTTGCAGTTGTAGCTAATGTTACTGCTCTCTTTGGTATAAACCCACGGGGTAGCTGGCAGGATATCGCATCTGGAACTATAATACCTGTTTAAACCTCAGGGGTGCAGGTTAAAATACTGGCAGTGTCCACTTAGCCCTTCTGAGGCCCACTAAATGATTACCATTAAATTGCTTCTGATCTTGTTATTCCCCAAGATTTCTTACTGTCATTTCTATCAGATTTACTTTTAGCGCTTCACCCCGTCTGTTTTTCTTTTAAAATATAAGCCAACACCGAGCCTGCCAAGCGATTCTACCTTAGCAGTGCTGGCCATACATTTAAAGTAGTAATATATGTCTGCAAATGCATGGGACCTAGAACCCTTGTTCTCATTGTTTACATTAATTTCATGCATTGTTTTGAACGATCACACACACTCCTTTTTCAGATAAGATGACCTCAATTATTTTAGTATAGACCAATACATGTTTGTTAGGAAAAAAACTAAACACTTCATATGATCTTGTGGCAATGTAGAGTTGGAAATACTAGTGACATCCAATATGCATTTACAGTCTTAGACGTTGATAGCCCATTTGTATTTGTAAGTTGACCTTCTCCAGAGTAGAGCGTTGAGCACTGCAGTATTTTGTTGTTGCCCATCAAATCCAGGTGCTTTCTTCAACAATATGGCAGTTCAACATTATTCATTAAACTTCTGCGTTTATTGTTGTCTACTCAAAGTTTGACTTGTACGATGAATTTGAAAGCATGGGACTACGTGACTGTTTGTACCCCCCAATGAGTTCAATACCAGGTCTGTTCTGCTATACCATTGAAGACTCAACTTGGCCGTTTCAATGATGAACTTGAAAAATAGTGGAATTGCCAGTTGTATCTGCAGGTAGTTGTAGCCAAATGGCTTTGTCATAACCAATCTGAAAATGAATGTTCTTTTTCTGCGACAAGAAGCTATACAAATATCTTCTACCAGTTCTACTGCCAGGCTTGACACACACGAGCCAGAGAAACAGAAGTACTTTATTTTACTGAATCGAAGAAAGTGCTTAAACCCTCGAATCTTTAAAAAAACAAAACAGTACAATTTCTTATGTGTCGTAACGTCATGCTAAAGCATCAAGTATCTTATGAAATGTTCACAATGCTGGAGAATCACTTTCTAGATAAATGCAGAAGAAAATGTGATGGAACAGGTCCCCCCCCCCCCCCCCCTCTTTCTCAATTTATATAGTTTCCTCTTAAAAGCTCTTTTTAAAGCCTGGAAAGAGAATGTTAACATATTTAGAGGCAGTGTTGAATTGTAACATTCGCCATCCACTTCGTCGGCTCAGTTGTTCAAACTTCAACTTTGTGGCTATAAACTTTTCTTATTACATCAGCCACTTTTACTTTGTTGGTTTAGGACAGTGGTGGTCAGCTGGTGGCCTGCTGTCCTTAAGAGTGTTTGTGTCCCTTTTCTGAATCCAAAGCTCGAAGGCTGTAAGTTATGAAATTAAGACTATCGGCCCCCCAAGCTACCTTTCTGCATACGATATGGATTTCTAGTTTTAAATGTAGAACACTGGTTCGGAACATTAAAAACCATTATGGGAGATGTTTAAAGAAGGTATGCATTGAGATAGCACATTATACTGGCACTGTCCCTGTGTGAGCCTGTGTATAAATGTCTGGAGTCTGTCATGTGCGCTGGACTTGCACTTCCGAAGTGTTTCAACACTGTGTCCCATTACAATCCTTGTTTAACGCCGTCCTGCAAGTCTGTCTTTGAGACTTTATGAATAAACAGCATGTTGCTGCTATACAGCATTTCACGAGTCCAGGAATCTGCCTCACAACCGAGACTTTCTTCATGGACTTAATCAAAGCTCCCAGGGTTAACAGTTTGCTGATCACAGTTTGTTTCTGTGATCAGTGTCCTTCCTACTTTGTGGTGTTTATTTGTGTGTGTGTGTGTGTGTGTGTGTGTGTGTATATTGCACTATATGTCTAGTGGTGCGAAATTATTGAATGTTGTTGTGCCCACTCACAAGAAATGTAGTAGGGAGGGCTTGGCAGTTATAGTCCAGTAAGTGTTATCTCAGTAGTGGGGAAAGTAATGGTAACCATATTAAAAAATAGAATTGTTGAACTTCTAAAATCACATGGATTTCAAAATCAGAAATAACATGGGTTTACTTCAGGAGATCATGCCAAACTAATCTTATACATTTTTTTTTTTTTTATCATTGATTGGGTGTTTAAAATAATAGATCAGGGTGGTGCTGTAGACATAGCTTACCTAGATTTCACTAAAGCCTTTGGCACTGTGCATAGAAGGCTTATCAATACACTGCAAATTTTGAGTTTGGATTACAATATTGCTGATTGGATTAGATGGTGACAGACAAAAGAGAGTTGTATATCACTGTGGTATATTTGGAGCAAGGTCTTGTTACTAGTGGTGTACCTCCAGGATTAGGAATATTGGAGGTCTTAATGAATGTATTTTTGCTGGTGATATAAAAATTAGCAACAGATGGGTCTATTCACTAACTTTACTTTGGAGGTTAGCTTTCATTTTGAGACAAAGTCAAGTTCGGCACCCGAGTTTGACTTAGAAAAAAAACCCAGGTTCAAAAATTCCCAACTGAAAGTAATAAGAGGCAAAATGATTGAGGGAGAGGTATTAGTAGTAGAAAGAGGGAAGTGCTCATGCCATTGTACAGAGCACTGGTGAGACCTCACTTGGAGTACTGTACGCAGTACTGGAGACCGTATCTCCAGAAGGATATTGATACTTTGGAGAGAGTTCAGAGAAGGGCTACTAAACTGGTTCATGGGTTGAAGGATAAAACTTACCGGAAAGGTTAAAGCAGCTGCAGCTTAACATGTATAGCTGGAAAGATAGCTGAATTATGATCCTGTCCAGTGAGGGAAGAGGTTAGTTCTCTTTTACAGTACAATGTAATCTCTGGATCCTTCTATGGAAAGTGTCACATTATGTTCCAGAATAATCCCTTGCAATCTATACTCTCTGTATAAGATCAGTATTCTTTTTTCTTTCCCTATGATTGAATTCAATTATCCAGGCAGATCATGTGTGTATATTAAGTATACTTTATTGTTCCAGACAGAGATACATTAAAAGAGGGGAATGACTGTGATAAAAAGAACAGAACTTATAATTACATTACAATTTCTTTATACAGCTCCAACAATTTACGTGGCGCTAGCTATAGAGCATTGAAGGGAACTACATTCTAGTTATACAAACTAGAGTAGACTGGGACATGAGGTAGAGAGCCCTGCTCGCAAGCTTAATATCTAGAGGGAATGGGGTACATAAAACAGATAGGGGTCACCTGAGGACAGATAGAAGGTAGTTGTAGTAACAGTAATGTGGATGGTTGGCGCTATGTGGGTTTGGCCAAGGATTAATTGTGTGCGTTCCAGCTGAATTAGTTGTAAGCTACCTAATACTAACAGTGATTGAGGACAGCGAGAGCTAGGTGGGATTAGCTAGAGGTAAATTAACCAGTATGCCAGTGGGATCTTCTTTAAAAACTCCCTTTAAACTCATCTCTTTAAACTTTGAAAAGGAAGGAGTGAGCTGGATACTCTGCGGATGGGAGTTCCAGATAAATGGGGCAGCTCGGGTAAAATCTTGAGGGGTGATAAGGTTGGAGGAGAGCTGTAGAAAAAAGTAGATTCGGATGCGCACTTCAATTTAGGTGAGGTGCCGAGGTCCCGGGATGCCACCCAAATCGCCAAATGTAGAAGAAGCAAGTAATGGACCCAGCACTCAAATAGGTTTAGTGAAGGTGTTTATTCAGCACACAGGCTTGAAAAAAACCCCTTGAGGTTTAAAACGTTGTCTGTGGGAGGAGAGCTGTAGTCCCATTGAGCAGCTTAGCGGTCGTGTACAGAAGTATGGGTTAATGAGAGGCGGAGGGCTTTGTAGGTTAATGACAGAATTACAATTTTTATCCTAGAGCAGACGGGGGAGCCAGTGGAGGGTGTTGCAAAGAGGAGATGCCCAATTGGACTGACGAACGAGAGGTCACAAGCGATAGAGGGTATCTCTGTAACTTCAAAGCCAGTGGAGCTCGAAACATAGAAGGGAGAGGGGTGATAGGGCATGAGCTAAAAAAAAAAAAAAGTTGGGAACCACTGATCTATAAAAGGCACAGAAACATGAATAAGATAGATCAATAAAGAAGACGGGCTGGCTGCTTTCCCCTTAACTTATGTAACATGCATACTTAGAAAATGTTGAGGTTTTTTTTTTTTTTTTTTTTTTTTACCCTCCTCGCAATGATGAACATTTTGCATGTTTCAGTCATCATGATGTTATCCCTTGTGCATGCTCCCTCCATGTCAGAGGACTATACAAGGCAATGAGGAGAGGGGATGGCATGCCTCAATCATCACAAAATTATGGAAATTGAATTACCTGTGGCCAAGAGATTCACAATTCTTCCAAATTCTGAGGTGTTTCCACCGAGATGCACAGTTAACCTGTTTTTAATAATGTCTTAGACTCTCCATTTCAAGCATAACCTGTACCGTTCTAGAGAAATGTATCATTAGGAATGCAAAGACATGACGGAGCTGTATGAGAATGTGTCCAGGGCTCTGTTTGTCTTATTGCTCTTCTATTTTCTAGATTACAGTGGGAAGACACTGACGGTAAAGAAGGAACAGTCACATTTAAGTACCTCTGGAGAAGGTCAAAGTTTATCTGAAGGGGGAGGGGCAACAACCCATAGTGTGAATGGTCGTGATTGGGCTAAAAGAAACGAAAATTACAGTAACTAAGTTTATTCTCTTACTAGTCCATTCTAGTTTATTCAGTACATAAGCACTGGATTATTAAATGGCATGCTAGCGATTGTAGCAAATGTTATGACTATGTGGTTGTATGTACATTTTGGAAGTATCTGTAGCTGTTTGTCACTGTTGTAAATTAGATCTGAATGTGCAACCAATGGGAAACCAGCGGGGCGGGGATTCTGTCTTCCATTGGCTCCACACTTCTCTGCTATCGTGTTTATTCTGCTTTCTAGAAACTTCTTTCTGTGTCAGAGGAATGTTGGTGAGATGCACTAACTAGAATCCTCACGCTTGCTTGTTCAGTTCCCGGTGAGGGCAGCTCAGCCTTTCACCCTTTCTGAGGTTGATAAAATGAGTACCAATAAATTGGGTAAAAATAACATGCTCTGGATGTTGTTTAATAGTAACATACCAAGTTGATACAAATGCGTGATATAATATTTACATTACTAAAACTCCAGTAAAACACTTGTATAATTTGTTGAGATAAAGAATCGGTATGCTTTGCTACACAACTTAGTGTTGCAGATACTGATGGATATTGGACTCGTGTGTATATATAAAGTAAACCTAAAACCTACTGCAAAGGAATTATGGTCAAGCTTGTAGACTCTCTTTGCCGAATCTTTTTAAAAAATAACGATTTTATTTTTATACGGCTGCAAATTTCAAGGGAAAAAATGACTTAATTCAAAAATTACATCAAGTGCAGATGTTTTAAATAGAAAAGCTTTGATTAAAAACAAAAAATACAAATGAAGTATGTTATTTGAGTCTCTTTTGCTCTTCCTTCATCTGATCCAAGTTGAAGGAAGATGTGACCCAAAATTCCACAATTGCCTTTTAGAAAATAAACTGCTGTACTCCGCCTACATAAAATGAAGTGCTCCACATTTGAGCCTGTAGTCCTATTTTTGTTCATTGTGTTTTACTCTGTGTTTTTATTTGATAGGTGCCTACAGCAACGGTGCTCTAATTCCTGGAATTCTCCCGCCCCCATATGCAACGAACCTTGGAAGCCTGGCATCTGGTAAGAAGCATTAGAATTGAAATGCTGCCAGTAGAACATTCATCTAGACCCTTGTATTGGTATATTATTTTTGTCTTATGGTTCTATTTTAGGAACTGAAGAAAGCTCTGCTCCAGGAAAATCCACTCAAAACCAAAGTATGTTGGCCTACATGTTTTGAATTGGAAGCATTGTTTGTATATTCATTTATTTATGGAGTGACCTTCTCCAGAGACCTTTTTGAACGAGGAGCAATATAATTACATTTTCTCATTCTCTTTACTGACATGTTTTAATGTCCGACAATTAAGAGTGGCCTCAAGGCCAAATGATCAAGATGGACTCGGGGTAATAGGTTAACTACGAGCTTGAACATATTAATGGGCAAGTAATCAATGAGATGGGATCAGAGGGCTTGGAGTAAGGGAGCCAAGATCAAGAAGGGGATTGACTTCTAGACCATGGAAGGTGAACATGTGCGTGTTTTTTGGAGTCTTTGAACATATTATGAGAGAGCTGGCGAACTACACATGAGGAGTGAGTTTGCTCCACAAGTAGAGAACTGAAGGAGAGAATGACCATTTCTCAGGAAGGAGTGAGGTAAGGGTTGTAATGTTGAGAGAATAAAAGAGATTAGAAAGGAAGTATCTCAATATATGAAAGAGTGCAGCTTTGCAGAGGGGTGAATTGGGTATTCAAACATATAGAGTTTAAATATCCAGAACCAGTAAGCTTTTTAAATAAATTACCAAATATTGTGTGCTCAGGCATTGCGATTACTGGGCTGATAACATAACTCCCAAATAGTTTATGCAGTGCTAAGTGTGAAAGGGGAACAGATCCAGCAGAAATAAGGACAATTTGCACAGCACTCCTTATTGCACTCAGGCAATGTTTCAACGTCTGAGGCTTGGAGAAAAAAAAAAACCTCCTCTATTGTCTTTATTGTCGCTGCTTTGAGAGACTTGGTGAGGGTCCTGGGACACTAGAGTGCCTTCTTCCTACCTCGATCAGTGAAATGATCCAGACCACTTCTGTGACAACTAAAGAAGATAGCAGCAGCAGTAAATTACAATAACTTGTTGCTGGTGCAAATGTAACTTTATTGATGATCACAATATGAAAGCGGAGGTAACTAGGGGTGAACATGTTTTACATCTTGTGCTTACTCATACGTATAAAGTTACATCTGCACCAAGTTGTTCTGTGATTTAATGCTTTGCAAATGATGTTACAAGTGAGGAGTGCGCCTGGCTTCATTGAGTTGTAGTGAAATGTTTAATATACTTTTTGCATTTATGAAGTTCTTTTTCTTGCAGCAAATCAACATATTTCTCCACATGGGACCAATTCTTCAGCTCCATCAACTCCTTCCGCTACCCCAGCACCAGCTCCTTCTCCTGCTAAATCCATAAACCCTCCATCTGCTACAACACCTTCCCTTTCTGGGATGAGCATGCCGTCTCCACTTTCAGCCTTTCCTGGGCCAGCTGTAGCCTCTCTTGCATCACCTAAGCCATCTACACCAACTCCAACAGTTATAAAAAGTCTTCAGATGTCCTCAAGCACACCCACATCGGTTATCAGTGCACCTTCAACTCCAAGTCCTGCAGGGTTTCCAAGTCTTCCTCCTACTTCGGTTCCAATGCAACACAGTTCTTCCTCTTCCTGTGCAAATCCCATGCTTAATGATACACTACCACTTCCAAGTTTGCCATTTTCTGCTACAACCTCTACAGCCTCTGTGAGCTCTGCCAATATGATGTCATCAATATTTGCTGGTCTTCCATTGTCCTTAAATCCTCCGTTGCAAGGCATGTCAAGTCCAACACTCTCTGATCTTGCAGGTGCTTCTGCTGGGTCACTTAATATAGGAAATCCATTGTTATCTGTATTGAAAGGATTTTTAGCTTCAAATGATGGAGCATTAATGAATTCTCCATCAATGGCTTCTGTGTCCACGCCTGGACTTCTACCATTAACAAATCTCCAAAATCCAGATTCAGCTTTAAACAAATGTTTTACCCCACCTTGCTCTACACCTTCAACTCAGAGAACATCTACTCCAGGAATGTCCATATTTTCTGGTTCCCCTTCTATAACCAATCCAATTTCGACATCAGCAGCCATGCCAGGACAACCTCTATTGGCCACACATTCTCCTCTGAATTGTCTTCCCCTAGCCCCCTCTTGTCATACTCCATCCTCAACTATGTCAGAACATCACCATTCGGCATCTCCATCAGCTTCAAGCATTGCTCTTCTAGTGAAAGCAGAACCATCTAGTCCATCACCTTCTGCTTTTAAAGGTCCATCCCGTTCAGCAACTCCTTCCCTTGGATCACTAGGGTTACCTGGTGTGCTTGGACATGTTTTTCCACCTGGACCAGGAAGCTTGCCTAATACTATGAATCCAGGGCTATCTGGCCTTTCTTCAATGAATGGCAACCTTGGGAGCCCCGGTTTATCTTCAATGGCAACAATGCCCCCTGTTTTCCCTCCTTTCACTTCCCTTTCTAATGGATCTCCATTTGCTGGTAGCCCTGTGCTTAACCCCAACATATCCATGTTAGCGTCTTCCACTTCAGCTGCTTCTGTAACACCCCCACCTACCTCTGCTGTTTTTCCTGGCCTCTCTGCCTCTGCTGCAGCAGCTGCTGCTTCCCAGTTTCCTCTGAATTTGTCTGCTGGTGTCCCATCTCTCTTCTCTGGACCTCTGGTGGCTTCAAATCCACCATTTCCTGGTTTCACAGTCTCTAGCACGCCACAAATCAACCCTGCTATGACTGCTCTTCCTTCTTTCCCTGGTCTCCAAGTTTCTTCCTCAATGGCACCAGGACACCCAGTCCCTTCACCTGTAACAGCCCCATCTCCAGCTTCAGTCCTTCCTGGATTTGCATCTGCCTTCAGCTCCAACTTTAACTCTGCTCTGGTTGGTCAAACTGGGTAAGTGTTACAATGTGTTTTGTTTTATCACTTAACCTTAATGTGGTATTGTATGTTGTGACTCTAATAATATGATGGTGATTTATTGTGGTTCATGTGACTCCATAGAAGAATCTCCATCACATCTTTCAATATATAAACAAGTTTGTTTATTAGTATAACTTTGGGCGGTGTTTTAGTCTAGAAGAACTTTGCAAGTGTGTGAAGAAACTCCAGGAGATCATAGAGACGGAGGGAGGGGAACGCTTTTCAGCAGTGTCCAAATGCCAAACCATAATAAGACTAAATGAAAAAGGAGCTAGGAAGGCTGATACCTTGTAGTACATTGCAGCAAATGCTAATAGTGAACCTAAATTAATCTTTATACAATTCTACACCAGCATATTAATGTAGATACAGATTAACCTGTGAGGTGAGATGCCCAACACATTTGATGTTTACCTCATGTACTTAGTCATAATACATTCATTTATTTTCATACATTCAGATACCACCAGCCTTCTGTGCTGTTACCCTTGCAAAATGCGTTGCCTATGACGAAGTTCTTGTGGTAAACATGCAACGCGTTAGGTGTTTTACCACACGGGATAATCTGTATCTGCCTACATTATTACTCTGTGGATGATTGTGTAAATTTGGACTATCTGCATGAGGTATCGTTTTTCTTAACTACTTTTTCATTTATTCAGGGTATGTATTTCTGCCTATGGCTACAGCAGACCAAGTGCTACCATTGTTGGTGGTACAAACTCTCCCATTGCCTTGTGCTTCCTGCACAGACATCAAGGCTGCTTCCACTAGATCACCATGGAGCAATGGAAGTGGAAAGGAATATGGGGGAAATCTGGTTCTGTCGTGTAGGTCATCTGGTAGTGCAGAAAAGCATGTGAGGGCAATCTGCTATAGTGGACAGGTTATATGAGGAAGGATTGGGACATATGAGGGTGGGGGGTGCATGACTTTAGTCAGGCCTTAGCCAGCACAAAACCTAAATACACCACTGAGCTTGGGTAAGACGTACCATCAGAATCTCTTAATATGTTGATGTATGGAACCTCAAATAGATTTTTTCACTTTGTGAATACAGTGCATAGTATGAAATAGGAACTGGAGAGGTTTCTCCCACCACCCCACCCCTAGTGATCACTTTTGTACATCAACTCACTGTGTTTGCAAGTCATTATTAAGCTGAACTAAACATCAGACATCCTGATCAACACTTCATAGTTGTGTTTTCTAGTAGAAACATGATTTCATAATGGACCCAGTCAACCTAAACGTTACTTGTACTGTAGATGTAGAGAATAAAAACACTAACTATACTGTGAGGTCCATTCACTAAAATTAAAGTTAGTCCCAAGGGGGTCGAGTTAGTAGGTCAAATTTTACTTGGTTTTAAAATTAAAAGGATTTATCAGTACTGCAAAATGTACCCCAAACACTGGTCTATGAACTCCCAATGTATATAAATGCACATTGCCATTCCTCCTCCTCCTATCACCAGGTTTATTCAATGAAACTGTGATGTATGAGGTAGCAGGGCGGTAAGGAGGTGGCAGCATTTATCTATGAAAGACTGGACAGTGGGGGAAAAAAAACATGCTTTCCTGCAGTGATCTCCATAATCAAAACAGTGCTGTCATATTATATTTAATGCAGTTGCCATTTTGCTTTGACTATTGATTGGTTACTACTACTATTTAGTTCTTGTGCACCCCTAACGTGTGTTTGTTTTCCTTTTTCCTTTCTCAGGCCTTCAGCATTTCCTCTTCTCTCTCTTTCTGGTATTCCTGGATTTCCTCAAAATCCCTCTCAGTCCTTACAAGGCTATCAGCAAAGTGCTGTGGCTGCAGCTGCAGCCCAGTCGGCTCTGTTACAGGTAAAGCACAGTTTTAATAGCTGAAGTAGTGGCGTTGGACTGTCAGATAGCTTCTACCAATCAGTAAAGGGCACCTAGCTGGCTAGCACAAGTGGTTTTAATTCAATACCCCAGTGATTGCACATTGAATCTTTTTTTGGGTTTTGTCTTCCTCCTCAGGCTCATTCGGCGTCTGCTCTCGAAGGTTTTGCTCCCCAAGCTGATGCTTTTGCTGGTTTTCCTGCAGGACCCGGGACACCTTTCCCACTTCAGCCAGGATTGCCCCAGCGTGGCTGGCAGTAAATGGAAGCTAGACCCTTAAGTGCTAATGGATGAACCCCAAGGTTTCTGTGAAAACAATGGTCCCACAGGAGGGATTGTAGTCATTTTAGATTATTTTTTTTTTTTTTATGCTATCTATGTGAATTTTAAGACAAATAGGGTAAATTAATTAGACTCTGGCAATACTGCCATAATAATTGTGGTCTAATCTATTTTTATTTAGATTAAATTTTATACCTGTCCTGTTTTTCAGATAATATTTTTATTCCATGGAATAGATTTACAGGCATCTTTTAGTGCTTTTTAATGCTCTCTCCATAAATGAAAGGTCAAATAACTCTTACGGTGGGGTTATCTCAACCCATTTTATTTTTTAAATCTAGTTTGGGAATTGTGGATGTAATAAGTTATCTGATATCAGGAATGTCCTAGTAGCATTTGAGCAGCTTAATATTCTCCAAATGCTTAACTGGTTAGGTATACCTTATCCGGAATTCTTGGGACCAGAAGTATTTTGGATAACAGATCATTTTCACCAAGAATATGTATTAAAGCCTCTCAGCAGTCATGAAAAAAAATAAATCCAAGATTTTGGAGGACAGATATTCGGATAAGGGATACTCGACCTATAATATCATGTATTTTAGGGGATTCTTTGGTAATTTTAGTTTTAGATGTTTTTATATATATTTCTGTTTTGGGCTACTGTGTGTAGACTGTTTTATAAAGTAATTCGACACATTTTCACCAATAATTTAATCAATGTGTCAGTAAAAAAAACAAACCATAAAGTATTAATAAAACAAGCTATTATGTCTCAATAATAAATCATGGCTTTTTAGTGTGATGACCAACTGAATTTGGGCTCTACTCTTATCAGGCATTAAAAGCTGCGTCGTAACATTTTCTCCCCAACTCTATCAACGCCTCATTTTTCCAGTTCACATGTCAATTCACTATTTTAGTGAACAGCTGCCAAGATGGCTAATGTGAAAATAACTAGAAATTGTAACACCAGACACACCCTGATTCTGTTCTTTCTAGGCTATCGGTGAAAAGATTATATCTATACATATCTATCTGTTACACTAAGACTTGTGGGATGATAGTCCAGGTATCAAATTGGATGTATTTTTCAATTAAGTGATGAAATGCTGTGAAAATGTTTTAGTTTCTTATTCAAGTAGTTAGATTCCTTATAGAAGATTCACACACGTTCTCTTCTGGATGAATATGCACAAGTCAAATATTGTGTATAATCTCATTTATTAGATTTGAAGGACAACTAAAGTTTTATTTTCACTTTTGCTTCTACTATAGAAGCACAAGTGTAAATCCGCTGCCCCTAGTGTGAGGATAAACTGGCGTGTACTTTTGACAATATGTGCCAGTTCATCCTCTGACTGACCATGGGAAGCATGTTCTGGTCAGGCTGCCTCACAGCTGAGGCAATGCCAAAAGTAAACACGTGTGTATCTGTAAAGATTAACTTGGGAGAAGGAAGCCACATTTTTTTTAACTCCTTGCTTCCTTCAAAGAAGCAATGGCATAAATTTAAGTTTTTAATTGTCTTTTAATACACACGGCTTTCCACAGGAAACGAATCTAAGCACTGTAAGTGGGTGAATTACAATATTTCCATGACTTCATGTAGATATTACAAGGCCATTCCAAAGGATGCATTATTATTTGGTGGTGCAGGCTCTATATGTTTGCATGATCCTTTATGCATAATTTTGATGTAGTTGTAAAAACAAAAAAAAAAAAATATATATATATATAGCATGCCACTACTCCTTGAGATGTGTTCCTAATTGAAATGGAGAGGGACCATACATTTCTCTGAACCTGACAAGATGCATTTTCTGTGATCGTTGAATCTATCTCTGTTTTCTACTGTTGCGACCAACATACTGTAGTCTGCAACCACATTCTAAAATATATACTATGAACCTACTGTTACTGTTCATACATGTAGTAACTTCTATGGTCTGTTTTGTAACTCTGTGGGTTGTTACCTTTATATGCCCCCTTTATGCCTATCCCTTCACATTTATTCTTTGATTTAAATACAGTTTATGGCAATATATAACAGTTTACCCAATATGCACTGGGATGTCTATATATTTACTTTCATGACACTAGAGTCAACTTCGGGGATGCAAAAATTCCTCACATTGAACATGGGCCTAGCAGAGCACGCACCCTATATTCAAGTACAACATTTGTCACTGTACCTTCCAAAAATCCTGACAAACCCAGGCGGGGGAGGGGGGAGGGGGGAGGGGGGGGGGGAAGGAGGTGTACTCAGGGGGCCTTGCAGAAAACACTGGAATTTTCTAAAAGGAAGATGGGTGTAAAACACAGCATTCAAAAATGACCTCTTATTTACCTGATTACAATAATTTGACTCAATAAATTCCATTGGGCATTCTCTTACATCCTTAACAAAGCCCACTGATTGGCTCTAAAGGGTTTCTAGGCATGCTCCTTTCTAGAGTACTAGACATGGGAGCATTGATCCCTAGGGAAAAAGCATGTAAGAGTCAATAGGGATATATATTACAAATGCAAGTGTTGGCTTTGATATGCATTTATTGGTTCAGTTTTGTTTCAGATTGGAATGGTCCTTTTACATTAACTTTTAGGCATACAAAGCATGGCAAATTATTTGTTGTGAATTTTAGGATGGTCACAGCTATATGTATGTGTGTGGGTATATATATATCTATATCTATATCTATATATACACACACACACAAACACAAACACACTGGTCCAGTTTGTCTGTTCACATTTTGTTGAAAGAGGAGGTGTTAACATTTTAAAACAAAATCAGAATAAAACACATTTTTTAATAAAAATAATTGTTTCAAAAGCTTGTTGTTACTCGAGATGAATAATGAACAAACTTTTTTTTTTCTTTTTGTATGTTTTGGTGCTATAATGCATGAAATGATATGGTCACTGTACAATTCTGTACATATATTCCCAAATCCTTATAATCTACAGTAATAAATGTACTGTGGGCTCATTGGAAAAAAAATTTCTTTTAAATGCTCTATGTTAAAAAAAACTGTAATATTGTAATGTTTGAACCTACTGAACCAACACATGAATTATTAAATTGGAAACATTTGTAAAGGTGTAGTTTGTGTTCATTTTCACTTTTTTATTTCACTCCAATAAAGACATAAGGTTTTACTCAAATTACAGGGAATTGAGATGGAAATTTCAAACGTATGGCCAAAGTTGGCAATGGAAACCATTCTCCCATTCAGCTGCATTGGTGAATTTTTCCAATTCCAATGCAAAACATATATACCTACATAGTCACCCATCTGACCCTATATACAAAATATACAACATTGATATACCAAGTATAACATTTGAATTGATTCTACTTGTTGATCCATTCATTATTGGCAGTTAGAGTTGTGCGATGTTTGTATGTTTTGTGTATATAAGGTCTGTCTATGTATATATATTTATTGCATATGAGTACATTAAACTGTATTAAATAACTATCTGAATTCCTTCCAAACCTTGTGTCCACCAACAAAAACTGAAACGTTTTACATTGTTGTGTGTGTGTGTGATGCCAATCGGCATCTTGTATCAATCTGCGGATAGTGAGAGTTTGAGTCTCTAACCCCTTTTAACACTTAGAGCTGGTAATTTGGGCTCTACCCTGTGTGAGTTTGATTCCATTGGGGGATACTATCATTATCTATTTATTTCTGTACAGTGTTTTTGTATTTTTCTTTTTTTTATTAGTTTTCACTGGACTAAACCCCATCTAAGCCAATACTTAGATAAGTGTGTGTGTGTGTGTATATATATATATATATATATATATATATATATATATATATATATACATTTTTTTTTGCAACACTTGTTTATTTTTTATTTCACTATTTGTGTACTCTTGGGGGAGCTGCACTAGTGTTTGCTGCACATTTCTGCATATATATAGAATTGTTGTTTTTAATTTACTTTAGCGCCTATCACTTTATTTTATCATTATATATATATATATATATATATATATATATATCTATCTATCTACATCCACGCACAGGGCAATATACACGCTTCAAATGTGCTTGAAAATGCATTTTCCCTTTTGGAAACAAGAAAATAATGTTATGCTATGGGGCTGCATTCAAATTTTTTCACTTCAGCGTTGTGATAAAATAACTATTGATGATCAAAATGAGCAATGGCGGAAAAAGGTAACCTTGTGAAGTCTTTGCCTCTCCGATTCAATTGGTATAAATTAACCCCAGTTACTACAACATTTCATATGGCCTAAGAGGACAGTTTTGATTTTGTGGGAGTGGCTGGTGGTGTGGCTACGGACAGGGCATTAACCAGACATTTTAAGCAACTTAAAAGGACAGTCTAGTCCCCAAACTCACTTTGGTGCAAGTTGAAGACTACTGCTTGTATATTGCACATGCATTTTTCCAGTGTAATTTGATGCAGGCATTCTGCATAAATCATGTTTGTAATATTTAACTCCAGCCCTTCTCCATCTGCAGCAACTCAAGAAGAGTACAAAGAGGCTTACCTAAGATCCTTGGCATCTACAGACGACTCCTGCAACATCACCTGCCCAAAAAAGTAATTGGAAGAACTGTCAGTCAATTGGTGGGGATATTAAAGGTATAAGGGAGGTGGAGTTACCTCACTTTGACCCCCCAGCAACCCTATAAGTTTCCTTTGCACTGATCCTCGGACTGTTTTTCTACATATCTAAGTACCTTGCCCTCTTACCTGGACAGCACCTCAAACACTCATGGTTAAAGCCCTCATTGATCACATCCGCCTTGGTCACTGTAGGAAAAAATGGTTGAGAAAAAGCAAAACGCTACATTTAGGTACTGACCTATAACTTGCAAAAAACACATGTAAACATTGGATATTTCCAAACTCCGGACGACTATTAGAAACTACTTCGAAGAGTTTTTTTTAATGTAGAAGTGTAAAAGAGTAAAAAGGTAAGTAAGTAAAAGGTTTTTTTTTCAATTTTTTGTTTTATTTTTTTTAGTGTAAATTATATCATATGATGAAAATAATGATATCTAAATAAAGCCCTTCTTACGCCAATAAAACCAATATATAATATGTGTTGGTAATTTGAAATAAGAAAGAGGAAAATGATAGCTAAACACAAACACCCCACAAAGGTTAACACAGCCATGGGTATGGTATGGCCAACATAGTTGTGTCACCTGGGGTTAATTTAAAGCATACTTTTCATAATTCTTTTATTATCAGCGTTCATGGTACAAGTGATATTTAGGTTACATGGATATAGTAGTATTTTTTTTTTTTTTTAGTAATTGCTACATCTCATTTTGTGTTTTGGAACAGGATTACAGTTTCTAGGAGACATCCATCCACAAGCGTTAGCCGTACTTTCAGTCAAGACATAATGGGTGGCATTTCTAGTCATTGTTGTCTGTCAGACGATCAACAGTGGACAAGGAAACCAAATGGTTTATTTTGCATGTAAACATTAAGGCATCAGGGGGGAGCTACTGTGCATGAACATTCTCTGGTGTCTCAGACAGTGGAGAATGAGACTGGGATTGTGGTCCTGAATTACACTGTCCTGCCCAGCTCTGCCTCTGTTCAGAAAAGCAGAACAGAGCCTCCAAATCAGAACAGAGCCTGCGCAAAGTGAGACAGTTGGGAGGAAAGGATCTGTTAGAGAGATGTCAATTAGGAAAACACTTTTATTTAACCATTGCTACACTCCCGGAACACCAAGATTGCACCCACAAAACTTGCCACAACACACAGATTGCACCAAGACTTGCCCCACCACCCAAAGAACTTGCACAGCTGCCAGATTGCACACCCAGCACATACACCAACACCGAGATTGCATGCCCAGCACATACACAAACACCCAGATTGCATGCCCAGCACATGCATTAACACCCAGAATGCACACCCAGGAAATGCCCAAACAACCATATTACACAACCAGCACATGCATCCAGATTGCAGACACAGGATATATCCCAGTAAATACATGTAAGACATTTATATAAGGTACACCACAAATACATACAATATAGAAATTATAACAAAATGTCTTATAACTAGGGTTTCCACCTTTTCTTCAAAAAAATACCGGCCTTGGTACTGTCTCCATAGACTTAACATTGGCCTGATGTAAAATACCGGCCAGGTGGCAACCCTACTAAAAAAGTTACATGCTCACAAAAAGGGAAATGCGGGGGGCATAATTCTACAAATACAGCAATCCACAGGAAAAGTCCATTGCTTTCTTTGGGTATTATCACAGATATACATTCAGCATCCATTGTTTTGTAGCCCAGGCATCACACAGGTTCGAGATTTCTACTGTCTTTCTGAATAGTGGGAGTGATTGGCTGCATGAGGTCAGATGACAGGAAAAGTTACGTGATTTGCAATTCGTTGAAAGATGCTGATGACCAGTGTTATACAGCTGTATTTAAGAACCAGAGCTGTGAAATGTGCATTATTTTTAATTTTTTTTTTAAATATGTTGAGGACAGTTTACTTGTGTAGAAAGCACATGTATTTTAGAATGGCATAGAACGCACAATATATTAATCCAGATTGTAAGCTTGTGAGCAGGGCTCTCTACCTCATGTATTAGTGTGTTCTAGTTTGTCTAACATAGTATGTAGTCTCCCTCTATGCTCTGTACCTTGCGCTATGTAGCTTTTTGGGATAGTGGTAGATCTCAGTGGGATTCAACACCACAATTCCGTGGTCATAATCGCATTCTACGGGGCAGTGGCAGAACTATCATGATCGAAGGGGTTGCAGTTGCGACCAGGCACACCAGGGGGCCTCTGATAGATTAAAACCTGTACTATGCGATCTGCACAGATTACATAGTACAGGCCCGCCGGACAGAGAGATGCGGCCCTCGTGACATTGTCACTGGTAGCCTCACCTCCACTGGTCTAGTGAGAGTGGGTGAAAGCTCCGCCCCTCACGCTCTGAGCCTCCTAGAGCGCCTGATGTCCGTGACATCCTGGTGCTCAGAAGAAAACAGAGGCTGGATCTACCCCCCTCCCTGCAATGAAAGGTAACATGTATGTATGTAACTGCAAGTCTGAGAGTGTGTGTATGTAAGTGTAAGTCTGACTGTATGTATGTAAGTGTAAGTCCGACTGTATTATGTATGTAAGTCTGACTGTGTCTATGTATGTAACTGTTAGTCTGTGTATGTATGTAAGTGTTAGTCTGAATGTGTGTGTATATGTAAGTCTGACTGTGTGTATGGATGTAACTGTAATATTATAACAAATATTCTATAAAACTAGCTATATATATGGTATATATAAAATCTGGTTTTATATAATATTTGTTGTATGAATATAAAATCAGCCGTATATATTATATAAATATTATATTAACTATATATATATATGCCGGGTGGTTTCTAGTCATGCCTCTGCTCCTGGTTGTGGGACAGAAGGTGAGTAGAACTGTCAGGATGACTGACAGCACCACCACGCATGCACAGTAGCGCTGTCAGGTCGGATACTCGACCTCCCAAGCTTCACCCCCTGGCATCCCAATATATGGATAATTTATGTGTAATATAACAAATGATATAATTTGTGGAAGCAATGAATGCATGGGAATGTTTTAGTTGCTGGTTTGGCATTCACTTACCTGCCCCATACCTAACTGAGCACCAGAGCAAGCTAACATAACTTGGAGCACTCCATTTCACCTGTTTTCAATGTGTGTGTGTGCGCATGTAAACTGTGTGATGGTACTGGTATGTCTAAACACAATCAGCAGCTGTAAATCACTGTAAATCACTGTAAATGGAGTTCCAAAGTAAAAGTACTGATCACCATACAGCCTTGTACTTGTCATATTTAAACTTGTTCTCCTGCATGGGCTCAGATCAGGGTACATACTCATGCAGTTAGTTAGTGATACTATGGCGACTCTGGTTTCTATAGGAATAAATTCCCTTGTTCCCTGTGTGCTTCGGCAAACCCCTACACACAGACCGTGTTACGTCAGCAAAAAAGGTGTGTCAAGCTGAAGGCAAAGAGCTGAGAAATGTTACACATTTAAAGAACAACACTGGGGAGAGAGCGCTCTGCAGGTAAGTACTATCACTGCAAATGTACTCACTAATAATATATACCGTATATATTTTTATCAATTAGCTGATACAAGTGTTGATTCTAAATAGTTGGATAGTCAAAGACAGAAAAACATCAGTGTCCAATTCTTGGACCCATTATAACTACTTTATTCCACACTTGGACAAATCACCTATACATGACGTGCTAGTTCAAATCTGGAAGACCAAATTCAGGTCTTTATGATCTAACTTGGTTATCCAGCAAACTAATCCAATAAATATTAGAAGGATTTTTGCCCAGCTCAAATAATATATAACCACTTATTCTGTGGAATCTACCCCCTGAAATTCCCCATGTTCTACGAAGTCTTTAATACCATAAGAGGGGGAATTTATTAAAAATTATATTAAAAAAAATGAGTGGGCACACGTTAGACTTTAAAAAAAGATGTTTAACCTCACTGCATTAGTTTCACATTTCATCTAATTATGTTACATTAATATTTATTTATATATCACCAACAATTTATGTAGCACTTGGTACGGAGGGTAGAAGGTAATTACACTGTAAGATGAACAGAGACAGACTAATACACCTGCTGGCTTATTTACAAATTCCTTCTTCAGCCACCCTCCAATCATGTGATGAGCTGCTTCCTAGTGCGGTATAATTATTACAGTATTTATTAACGTTATCAGTGAGATTGTTCCATTATTTCCGTTTTGTTGGCTACAGTGGGATTGTGCTTTATTACAAACGTTTGTTGTGTTATTGTGATCCTTTGAAAGCTTACAGTTGTCTGCGTATTAGTCTGGACTATTTATTTGTTTTATATCATGGACAAATTATGACACTAAATGGATTTTGTTAGTGTTATACTATGGAATACTCTCCTTGCATCATATATATATTTTTCTGTATTTTTGGAGTACTTATGATATTGTTTTTGTTCACTCTCACCAGTTTGTGATTGATACGACATGATATTTTCCTCTAGTGTATATTTTTATTTAGTCATATTTTTTGACTGCAATATATATATATATTGTTCATCATTAATTCCTTATAACAGTGTATTATTTTTCTGTCTCATAGCAATGCAGCCAGTTAAGGATATGGAGTTGGACATGGAGTCTCAGAAACCTAGACATAAGAGAGAATCCAGAGAGGAGTTAGTAGGTAAGGTGTATTGGATATTTAATCATGTGAATTATGTATGAAGAGCTGCAAGATTTCACTGGTTTCCACATTGTCTCAGCATTGTTCCTTGCACACACACACACACACACACACACACACACACACACACACACATATACAGTATATATATGTAAATATAATCGGTGTACAGGGATTTTTAGAATTTGTACTTACACATAGATTGATTGGGGTAAAGAGCCGAATGATCCATCTAGTCTTGCCCGTAAGTCTCATACTAATTATGCACATCCAAGATATGCTTCAGACCTCCCAATGGTCCTGGTGTGATGGTACAGACTCAGTTTGGAACCAGTGTCCTGCTGTCATGTGTCCTGGTTCTCTGGAGGACAGTCTGTGTGTATGCAGTGCATGCACAGACTGGTGTACAACTGCGCATGCACGACTTAACAAACACTACCTCTTGAAGGCTCTGTCCCCCAGCAGCTCACATTGGGAAGCTATATGTTGGAAGATATGGAATTTGCTTTAAGTACTTTAAGTACTCTGTTTCCAAATGATACAATTTCAGATTGTGCCCTCTTATTCTACTACAGGGATGGCTAACCTCGGCACTGCAGATGATTGGAAACTCCATAACTCATGATTCTCAGGCCAAACATCTTCAGTGCATTGCACAGACGTCCGCTGTATCTCATCCTCTTCATTTATTTTCCCTTGGTCATTGTGTGGCTGTTAGTGAATTTCCATGCATCTGCATTCCCCATCCTCTTACTGCTCCAATTCTGTGTGAAGAAAGTATGCGAATTGTGTTTAAAGAAGTAATGTTGGCTGTCAAGCAAGTCCGGTTTCTCAGCATTATTTGCAATAGTCTTAAGCAGAATAGGACTTCTGGGTGGAATGTTGTACAACCCTCACTGTACCTTTTTTTTTAACAGATAAAAACAATTCTTCTTGCATATCACCTGTCCTGACTACAATGACCTCATTTTACTTCTGTGAATACACACACAGCTGTAATGTACATATATATATCACATATACACTGATTCACATGTACACTCATTGTCACATACAATACATTTTATATTATCTAAATTATAAGGAAACCTTTGGAACCATGTAGATTTCATATTTAATAATATATGTATTTCATAATATGCATACAGTCAATACCAGACATGAGCAGTTTCAGAGAATTAACCCATTTATTACCAGTCATAAGCAGTTTCAGAGAATTAACCCAGAGGGTTAACCCTATCACCAGACATGGGGAGTTTCGGAGAATTAACCCCTCTATTACATGACATGAGCAGTATAATAAACTGAAACCCTCTGTAACCAGACATGAGTAGTTTCAGAGAATTAACACCTTTATTACCAGACATAATCAGTTTCAGAGAATTAACCCCTCTATCACCAGGCATGGGGAGTTTCGGAGAATTATCCCCTCTATTAACAGACATGAGCAGTTTGAGAATTAACCCATTTATTACCATCCATTACACACACACACAACCACACACACACACACAGTATGGATTTTGTATCTGGTGCTGTTTACAGACAGGATGCTGCAGCTAACACTGGGCTCTGTATAAGGGAGGGATTTAGACAATCTGGAGAGTTCAACTCTTCTGAACTCTCAGTCAATCAGAGGAGTTGAGTTTGGCTGACACCACATTCACTCTGATTCCAGGAGTCTGGGTTGTCATGGACTGCGGCTGCAGCAGTCCAGTGACTAATAGTCCAACTGAGGGACATATGGTCACCCTAGTCTTGTTTAATGTGCAATGTTTACTGACATCTAATGGATAAGTGCAAGATAATGCACCTTGGGTGTAAAAACCCAATTTCAAGAAATAATATTGAACTGTTGTGAAACTTGACACTAGAGACTCTGCTTGGTCACTGAGAGCCTAAATACAAACTAGAAGCAATTCTCTTTAACCCCTTAAGGACAGAGCCTTTGAAACATTTTTGTCCTTTCTGGACAATGGCTATTTTAACATGTTTTTCTTTGTTTTTATTTGAAACAACTTCTCCTCATCGACAATAGCGAACGAAAAAACATGCTAAATAGATTCTACTATTTCTCCTGAGTACAGGGATACCACCCATGCATAGGTTTGTTGGGTTGTTTGTGGGCTAAAATGCCAAATTTGTGAGGTGCAGTTTTTTGTTTTCCAACTTGAAATTTTTACATGCAGACAGCCTGCACCCATGTCCCATTTGGGACATATTTGAAACCAGCCAGTGTATTTTACCCCATCAACCCATATATTTTTTAAAAGTAGACACCCTAGGCTATCTCAAATGGTGGTATTTTAACACTTTCCATGCACTAATTCTACCACCAGCCTTTGTCAAAGTTTGTGGTAGTAATTTTTTTGTGTTTTTTTTTCACAAACCTTGTACTTCAGACATAAATTTACAGATTTTGGTATGTGTCACTGCCAAATAACACCCCAATAAGTGTTCAGCAACATCTCTTGAGTACAGGGATACCCCCCATGCATAGGTTTGTTGGATTGTTTGGGGGGGTAAAAGGCCAAATTTGGGAGGTGAAGTTTTTGGTTTTCCAATTTGAAATTTTGACATGCAGACAGCCTGCACCCATGTCCCATTTGGGACATATTTGAAACCAGCCAGTGTATTTTACCCCATCAACCCATATATTTTTTAAAAGTAGACACCCTAGGCTATCTCAAATGGTGGTATTTTTACACTTTCCATGCACTAATTCTACCACCAGCCTTTGTCAAAGTTTGTGGTAGTAATTTTTTGGTGTTTTTTTTTCACAAACCTTGTACTTCAGACATGAATTTACAGATTTTGGTATGTGTCACTGCCAAATAACACCCCAATAAGTGTTCAGCAACATCTCTTGAGTACAGGGATACCCCCCATGCATAGGTTTGTTGGATTGTTTGGGGGGTAAAAGGCCAAATTTGGGAGGTGAAGTTTTTGGTTTTCCAATTTGAAATTTTGACATGCAGACAGCCTGCACCCATGTCCCATTTGGGACATATTTGAAACCAGCCAGTGTATTTTACCCCATCAACCCATATATTTTTTAAAAGTAGACACCCTAGGCTATCTCAAATGGTGGTATTTTTACACTTTCCATGCACTAATTCTACCACCAGCCTTTGTCAAAGTTTGTGGTAGTAATTTTTTTGTGTTTTTTTTTCACAAACCTTGTACTTCAGACATGAATTTACAGATTTTGGTATGTGTCACTGCCAAATAACACCCCAATAAGTGTTCAGCAACATCTCTTGAGTACAGGGATACCACCCATGCATAGGTTTGTTGGGTTGTTTGGGGGGTAAAAGGCCAAATTTGGTAGGTGCCGTTTTTGGTTTTCCAAATTGAAATTTTGACATGCAGACCGCCTGCACCCATGTCCCATTTGGGACATATTTGAAAACAGCCAGTGTATTTTACCCCATCAACCCATATATTTTTTAAAAGTAGACACCCTACGCTATTTCAAATGGTGGTATTTTAACACTTTCCATGCACTAATTCTACCACCAGCCTTTGTCAAAGTTTGTGGTAGTAATTTTTGTGTGTTTTTTTTTCACAAATATTGTATTTTAGACATAAATTCACAGATTTTGGTATGTGTCACTGCCAAACAATAACCCAATATGTGTTCAACAACATCTCCTGAGTACAGGGATACCACCCATGCATAGGTTTGTTGGGTTGTTTGGGGGCTAAAAGGGCCACATTGTGAAGGTGCGCATTTTCAACTTGGAATATTGACGTGTAGCCAGCCTGAGCCCATCTTTCATTTGGGACTTTTTTTTAAAGTAGGACAGTGTATTTTACCCCAAAAAGTATATATTTTGTAAAAGTAGACACCCTAGGCTATTTTAAATGGTGTTATTTTAACACTTTCCATGCACCAATTCTACCACCAGCCTTTGTCAAAGTTTGTGGTAGTCATTTTATTGTGTATTTTTTCCCACATACATTATACTTTAGACACAAATTCACATATTTCGGTATGTGTCACTGACAAACAATACCACAATATATGTTCAGCAACATCTCCCGAGCACAGGGATACCACCCATGCATAGCTTTGTCAGCTTTGTTGGGTGTTGAAAGGCTACATTTGAGAGGTGCGCTTTTTGATTTTCAAACTTGGAATTTGAACATGTAGAGCAAGGAAGGGGTTAATAGCTCTTATAAGAGCCTTTGTAGTACTGTACAAAAAAATGAACCCCTAAAAATGCACAGACAAGAAAAAATGTTCTGCTGTGCAGTGATCAGTGGCAGGGAAGGGGTTAATACACTACACTATACAAAGGGTATGGCTTTTATAAAAGCCCTTGTGTGAGGAACTGACTCTGCTGGGTTTCGAACCCTGGTTTACATGGTGCTAAACCTTTTCCTTACCAGTACACCAGCCTGCCTTTTGCAAATTTTCCTGAGATCGGATACTATTGCTTGTAGAGTCAAGGTTATCAGTGACAACTCACTTCAGCTGTGTCTGGTCAGGTGTCTGGTTCTTGGCCTATAAAAGCCACTTCCTGTCTCTGTAACCTTTGCCAGATTATTGTGGTTCCTGTACTCTCTAATCCAGCGTGTTCCTGTTTCTCCTTCCTGTTGCTGAATTTGGACTGTTTTTGACTTTGCTGCTTCTCCTTCCCACTGACCTCGGCTTGCCTCACTACGATTATCATCTTTCTGTTCCAGTCTCCCATCTCTGCTTAAGACCAGAAGGCCACTCAAGGCTCAGGGGCTCAACCACCTGGGTAACGAGTGGCTACCTCTGGCAGAAAACATTGCTGATCTGGCTACTGGACTCCAAAACTTTGTAACATCAATATCATTACAGAATAATCTGGCCCATTCATGGAGACCGTCGGATCAGATTCTGCATTGGCCCAGCAGGTTGCTTTTAATGCAAGAACTATGCAGACCCAGGCACAGACCATTCAAGTGCTGCAGGATCAGGTAGCTGAACTGCAAAATGAAGTTCGATCAATGCATAGTGAGCTTACCAGCTACAGGGCACGTGATGTTGCGGCTGCTGCTACTACTACTGTTACACCTGCACAAGATGCCCGCTTGCCTCTACCAGAAAAATTTGGAGGAGACCGCAAAAAATTCAGGGGTTTCCTAAATCAATGCCGTTTGCATTGCATGATGTTACCTAACCGTTTTCCATCTGAAAGAGAGAAGGTGGGATTTATTTTTTCCCTCTTCAAAGATGAAGCCCTGGCCTGGGGCTCCCCTTTTCTGGAACAGGACAGTCCAATCTTGGGAAATTTAAAAGACTTTCTTGAGGCCATGTGCCTAGTTTTTGATGATCCCAATCGCTGTGCTACAGCAGAAGCCACTCTCCTTCATTTACATCAAGGGAGGCGTTCTGTGGCTGAATATGCTGCTGAATTCAGACAGTGGGTTACTGATACTACTTGGAACCAATCAGCCCAGAGGTTCCACTTCAGAAGCGGTCTCTCAGAAGCTATAAAAGATGAGCTAGCTCGTGTTGATCTTCCTGTTGAGTTTGATGCATTTGTGCGGTTGGCTATCCGTATTGATCGGAGACTTTCCGAAAGAAGATTGGAAAGACAGGGCTCTTTTAAACCAAGTGCTACTCCTACTTTCTATTCAAGAATTTCTACTCCGACCCCACAAACGCCTACAGACTCTGAACCTGAGGCTATGCAGGTAGATCTAATAAGAGGGCCATTATCCAATGAAGAAAAACAGTGGCGACGCACTCACAACTTATGCCTGTATTGTGGTAGTGCAGGGCATTATGCCATCAATTGCCCTAACAAGTCTAAAAGAACAATAGCTATGACTGCTGAGGGTGCACAGATTCAACACCAATCTCAGATTTCAGACCAACTGGATTCAGTCACACAACCCTTGTTTTCTCTGGCTCAGGGTGAAGAAGGTATGATGACTCAACATCCTCATTTGGTGGTGCCTATCACTTTGCAATATGGTGATAATAAAATTTCAACTACAGCTATGATAGATTCCGGAGCAGGCGGAAACTTTATGGACATTAAATTTGCAGCAGGAAATAAAATTCAGTCTATCCCTAAATCTTCACCTGTGTTAATGGAAACAGTAGACGGTTCTCCACTTACGTCAGGCCCGGTTACACATGAGACTGTGCCATTAAAATTGATTCTGGAAGTGAATCACCATGAGTCTATATCTTTCCACCTAATTTCCTCAACACAGTTTCCAGTGATTTTGGGTATACCCTGGCTTGCTCTGCATAACCCACAGATTGATTGGAAGACTAGAACTTTGTCCTTTCCTTCAGAACACTGCTTAATGAATTGTCAACCCTCTAAGGCGACACCTGTTACCACAACAATTAATAAAATGGTTGCTACAAACTTAACTAAGCTTCCGCTACAATATCGGGATTTTGCAGATGTCTGTGATAAGAAGAATGCTGATCAGCTTCCACCTCACAGGCCTTATGATTGCCCCATAGAGCTGCTACCTGGAGCTGCTATCCCATTTGGCCGTATATACTCCCTTTCTGAGCCTGAATTGAAAGCACTTCGTGAATACATACAAGAAAATCTTGCCAAAGGCTTTATTCGACCATCCACTTCTCCAGCAGGAGCTCCTATATTCTTTGTAGAAAAGAAAGATGGCAGTCTACGGCCATGTGTCGATTACAGGGACATTAATAAAATCACTGTTAAAAACCGTTATCCCTTGCCTCTCATTCCTGAACTTCTGGAGAGACTTCGTTCGGCTAAAATATTTACGAAGCTTGATCTACGGGGGGCATATAATCTGGTTCGCATAAGACCAAATGATGAATGGAAAACGGCTTTCAGAACCAGGTACGGACATTACGAATATCTAGTAATGCCATTTGGGCTTTGTAATGCCCCTGCAACTTTTCAGCATCTAATCAATGATGTACTACGGGATCTCCTGGATCAGTTTGTTGTGGCATATTTGGATGATATCCTGATATTTTCTGATAATCTTGAAAATCACAGAAAACAGGTCTGCATTGTTCTTGAGCGCCTTCGTACCCACCACCTATACATTAAACTGGAAAAATGTGAGTTTGAACAAACAGAAATTCAGTTCCTGGGGTATGTAATAACTCCTAAAGGTTTAAGTATGGACGCAAGTAAAATTAAAGCTGTGCTGGACTGGCCCCTCCCCAAGAATGAAAAAGATATACAGAGATTTGTGGGGTTTGCCAATTTTTACAGGCGTTTCATTAAGAATTTCTCTGCCGTTATTACACCGATCACTGAACTTACACGTAAAGGGACTCCTTTTCAGTGGTCCAATAAGGCTGACACTGCATTTTCCAGATTAAAGACTCTGTTTTCATCTGCCCCTATCTTGGTACATCCTCAGCCAGAATTGCCATTTACTGTAGAGGTAGATGCTTCTGATTCAGCTGTTGGGGCTATACTGTCTCAAAGGACTGGACCTAAGATGTTGTTACATCCATGTGCCTTCTATTCCCGCCAGATGTTACCAGCAGAAAGAAATTATGACATAGGGAATAAAGAACTTTTGGCTATAAAAGCTGCCTTCACCGAATGGAGACATCTCCTTGGAGGGAGCCACCCATCCAATTACTGTCCTCACAGATCACAAAAATCTGAAATGTATCCAATCCGCTAAGAGACTGTCAGCCAGACAAGCACGCTGGTCCCTATTTTTCTCAAGGTTTAATTTTTTTATTTCATACCGCCCTGGTTCCAGAAATGGCAAGGAGGATTCCTTGTCTAGGATAGCTGACCCCCTCCATACTACAGTAACCAAGGCCACCATCTTGCCGGAGAGCAGATTTTTAGGAGTTACCTTTCCTTCTGATCTAATGTCTCGCATTAAAAAGGGCTACTCTAAAGATCCAGTTTTTCGTGATCCTCCTCGTGATCTTCATATGACCATGCTTAATGGGTTTTGGATTTTTCAACAACGTCTGTTTGTTCCAGAATCAGTGCGACTGGACGTTTTACGCCTCTACCATGACTCTAAACCAGCAGGTCATCCAGGAATCCGAAAGACACAAGAGCTACTTACCCGATCCTTTTGGTGGCCTAAATATTATGAGGATGTTAAGAAGTATGTGACCTCTTGTGATGTATGTGCCAGACATAAGACTCCTCGCTCATCCCCTGTTGGCTTGCTTCAGCCTCTTCCGATTCCTCATCGTCCCTGGGGATCTATATCCATGGACTTTATTGTGGAACTACCTCCCTCTAAGGAACACACTACTATTCTTGTTGTTGTGGACCGGTTAACCAAGATGAGTCATTTCATACCAGCTCGTGGTCTCCCTTCAGCTAAACAGACTGCTGACCTTGTTATTCGGGAAATATTTCGCTTGCATGGAGTGCCTGATGAAGTAATTTCTGACAGTGGAGTGCAGTTTACATCTCATTTTTGGAAATATTTTTGTTCTATTCTAGGTATTAATGTAAATCTGTCTTCAGCTTTTCATCCACAAAGTAATGGACAGACTGAGCGAACCAACCAGACTTTAGAACAATATTTGCGGTGCTATATTAGTTACCTGCAGGATGACTGGCTGGATTTTCTACCCACGGCGGAGTTTGCCTATAACAATGCCCAACACTGCTCCACTTCTCTGAGCCCATTTTTTGCCAATTATGGTTACCATCCAACCTTTCTAGTGAGTCTCCCAATTACTACTCCCATTCCTGCAGTCACTGACCGGCTAACCGCCTTACGAGATTCCCAAGAACTGTTGAAGGAGACTCTTTCGGAGGCTCAGGAATGTTACAAAATAGCTGCTGATAGGCACAGAAAGGAGGCCCCAGTTTATCATGTTGGTGACAAGGTTTGGCTGTCAACAAAGAATCTTAAGCTTAGGATTCCTTCTCATAAATTGGGTCAAAAGTTCATGGGACCTTTTAAGATAATCGCTCAGATCAATGCAGTCACCTTCCGTCTGCAACTTCCAGATTCCATGAAAATACATCCGGTATTTCACGTGGCACTGCTTAAACCTTTTCATGAAAATACTTTCCCTGGTCGAGCCTTGCCTGCCCCACCACCAGTCCTCGTGGATGGTGAAGATGAATACGAGGTGGAAAAAATTCTTGACTCCAGGATCTTCCGCAACAAGCTTCAATACTTGGTTCATTGGAAAGGCTATGGTGAGGAGGATAGATCGTGGGAACCAGTGGACAATATTCATGCTCCTGATCTTCTTCATTCTTTCCATGCACAGTACCCTGTGTAACGGATCACCTGGCACCCCGACTGGGTACCTCCGTTAAAGGATGCTCCTAGCGCTTCCTGAGGACTCCAAGCACTGCAGCAGACACCACAACCACCAAACCGGAGAAGCATATGAATCCTCCCAAGCATATGAATGCTGTAGACAGTTGAATAGGAACCATACGAATAGGTTTACTCTCCTAGCAGTCAAACTGGAACAGCATACAATAAATCCTTCCCCCAATAATGAGACGACACTTCACTTTGAGGGTTAAGCAGGAACTTTTACAGCAAGATTGAACTACTTTATTTGACAAACAACACAGACTTATATACACCAAACTGCAATCAGATAACACTTGATTAAACAATAGAAAACTTAAACACATCACCAGTAAAGCAGTATCTAGCCACTTTAATCTGGAGCCAGAAGCAAGGTAGTCAGACTGGGTGGCTGACATAACTAAACAATGGAAGGCTTAAACACATTACAGACAGGGTCCATAATCTATAGGGAGGTGTTTGGCCCTCAGGCCCCTCCAAGAACCCCAGTCAGTCAGACTGTCAGAATTCACTTTGTGACAGCGGCCACCCCCGAGAACAAAGGACGGCTACTTACTGTTCAATTACCTGTTCGCAACAATGTTGCAACGGGTAATTGAGGACACACTTTAAAATACATAAAGTCACATTTTACACATAACACACAGACATTTCACATATCCCCAGATAGCTCAGGTCTGAGCGCACATTATTAAGTGAATGGCGCTCGGACCACACAAATACAGTTTAATCGCCATGGAGCCAAAGTCTTTACAGTCAGTTTCATACGAATGGGCTCCATGGGATTCCTATCTGGGGTATAACACATTCACATAAAGTCTGGTCCATAGTCCAAAGGCAAGAGGCGGGCAAGCAGCCCCCTCCAAGGACACGTGGCGAGGCCGGTTTCGCCACATTTCTCCCCTTTACCATCCAAACTAACAGGGTATCTGACCTCCTGCCGGTCAGTGCCCTGGTTAGTCCAGCAACCCACCCACGAAGCACAAACAGCAATACAACCCACCCACAATAACTGGTTACTACACCTGGATGAAATAGCAACTTGTCCATGTCCAGGTGCCTCACCACAGCTGTGCGGGGGGCTGGTAGACTGCCTTGGTGGGTTGCTGAGTGGGCAGAGACCAGCGGTACTCTGCCCGGGTGCCAGCGCTACCACTGAAGTAGCCTGGTTGAAGCCTGGTTGGGGGAGGGGGAGACCGACTGTCTCCCCTCTGGATACACTGCTCTGTGGCTGGGGGACAGGACCGACCGTCCCTGCCCCTGGGGCTGCAAGTGCAGAGACTACGGTCCCATCTGCATAGTTGTGGGGCTTAACATCTCCCCTTGGTGGGTTAGGCTGCCGCTGGAGAGAGGGTGTAACAAGCTCCTCTCTCTGAACTGTAGACTGCCGCTGGGGAGAGGGGGTAATCTGCTCCTCTCCCTGACACTCTCTTTGCTGGTGGAGAGGGGGACCAACTGTCTCCCCTTTCAATATTTTGTCCTGCGGCTGGGGTGCGAGACAGATGGTCTCTGCTTCCTGGGGTACACACTGCCGCTGGGGAGGAAGGACGGCCCCTTCATCTCCCTGGGGTACACACTGCCGCTGGGGATCTGGGCCGACCGCCCAGCATCCCTGTAGGGCCGGTAGAGAGACCGCCATCCCATCTCCACCTGCCATCTGTGGGTCTTCCCAGGACCAGTCTATGAGGTCCCCTACTTCTGCCGCTGGTAGTGAAGCAGGGGGTACCTCGGCTGCGTTTTCCCAGCTGTAGGTTGGCAGGCCTGGGTCTCCCAGCCAGTTTTCCTGTTCTGTGTCTATGCCCTGTGGCAGACATGAGTTTAGTAGTTCCACATAGTCCATCTCTAGCTGTCGTTCCATGGCAGCCAAACGGTGGAGGTCTTGTCCCAGTCCCATAGATCTCGGGCCCTGTACCATCTCACCCCGGTAATAAAAAATAGCCCAGTACCGTGACTCTGCTGGACTGCCAAAGTCGACGTCTTCTGCTAAGGCCTTCCACAACAGGCCAGGGCTAGTGTAGTTCTCCCCCTCCGGCTGGATGCCCTCTGCCCTCCATGTCTCTGGCTGGACAGTGCACCACCACAGTGCCCGGTATGAGGGGTCAAGGCTCAGTTCCCTTTCCACGAGGTACTCAAGTTGTCTGACCTGCTGCCCTCCGGGTTGGTCTCCCAGAAGCGGCATCCGCCAGGCCATTTGTTCCTCCAACCGGTATGCGACACCAGGAAGGCGCTGCTGCCGTCGATACTGGACTTCCTCCAGGGCATTGTACCATAGTTCTTGCCGGGCAATATCTCTCCAGTCCAATTCACCCTCTTCCTCAGGTGTGCGAGGTGCCCAAGGATCCACGAACCCCATTTTCCCAAATCTTTATGTAGACAGGGACGCTGTATAAACACTAGCGTCGCCTTCAATTTGTAAATCCAAACGACTGTGTCTCTGAGCTGCTTTACCTCGCACTAGGACGCCATCCCACCGCTTGCCACCAATGTAACGGATCACCTGGCACCCCGACTGGGTACCTCCGTTAAAGGATGCTCCTAGCGCTTCCTGAGGACTCCAAGCACTGCAGCAGACACCACAACCACCAAACCGGAGAAGCATATGAATCCTCCCAAGCATATGAATGCTGTAGACAGTTGAATAGGAACCATACGAATAGGTTTACTCTCCTAGCAGTCAAACTGGAACAGCATACAATAAATCCTTCCCCCAATAATGAGACGACACTTCACTTTGAGGGTTAAGCAGGAACTTTTACAGCAAGATTGAACTACTTTATTTGACAAACAACACAGACTTATATACACCAAACTGCAATCAGATAACACTTGATTAAACAATAGAAAACTTAAACACATCACCAGTAAAGCAGTATCTAGCCACTTTAATCTGGAGCCAGAAGCAAGGTAGTCAGACTGGGTGGCTGACATAACTAAACAATGGAAGGCTTAAACACATTACAGACAGGGTCCATAATCTATAGGGAGGTGTTTGGCCCTCAGGCCCCTCCAAGAACCCCAGTCAGTCAGACTGTCAGAATTCACTTTGTGACAGCGGCCACCCCCGAGAACAAAGGACGGCTACTTACTGTTCAATTACCCGTTCGCAACAATGTTGCAACGGGTAATTGAGGACACACTTTAAAATACATAAAGTCACATTTTACACATAACACACAGACATTTCACATATCCCCAGATAGCTCAGGTCTGAGCGCACATTATTAAGTGAATGGCGCTCGGACCACACAAATACAGTTTAATCGCCATGGAGCCAAAGTCTTTACAGTCAGTTTCATACAAATGGGCTCCATGGGATTCCTATCTGGGGTATAACACATTCACATAAAGTCTGGTCCATAGTCCAAAGGCAAGAGGCGGGCAAGCAGCCCCCTCCAAGGACACGTGGCGAGGCCGGTTTCGCCACACCCTGCTAAACCAGGAAATAGGGCATCCAGAGGCTGCGCCTGTAGAGGTGGAGGTAATGTGAGGAACTGACTCTGCTGGGTTTCGAACCCTGGTTTACATGGTGCTAAACCTTTTCCTTACCAGTACACCAGCCTGCCTTTTGCAAATTTTCCTGAGATCGGATACTATTGCTTGTAGAGTCAAGGTTATCAGTGACAACTCACTTCAGCTGTGTCTGGTCAGGTGTCTGGTTCTTGGCCTATAAAAGCCACTTCCTGTCTCTGTAACCTTTGCCAGATTATTGTGGTTCCTGTACTCTCTAATCCAGCGTGTTCCTGTTTCTCCTTCCTGTTGCTGAATTTGGACTGTTTTTGACTTTACTGCTTCTCCTTCCCACTGACCTCGGCTTGCCTCACTACGATTATCATCTTTCTGTTCCAGTCTCCCATCTCTGCTCAACCACCTGGGTAACGAGTGGCTACCTCTGGCAGAAAACATTGCTGATCTGGCTACTGGACTCCAAAACTTTGTAACATCAATATCATTACACCTTGGGACTCACAATTTTTTAACATTTTATTTAATTTATTACAATTAAAAAATTATGTTATACAGATCTGTCTCTTTCACTCACTAAAACTCAAGTGAGGAGAGGGAGGCAGATCCATATGGGTCAGAACAATATTTACGAACCAGACGAATGGTGATGCTTATCTGAGAAATCACCAAACCACCTTTGCCACTGATCGGCTGTTACTGATCGCTATACACGCGTTCAGACAGCTTCAAAAGGAATACACGTAATCCCCTAGTGGGTATAACTAACCCAACTCTGACAAAAAAAATGCTGATAGCAAAAAAAAAATCCTTCTGCGACTAGATTGCTCCATATGCGCTGCTTAGGCAGTGACCATATGCACTGCTTAGGCAGTGACCATATGTGCTGCTTAGGAAGTGATATACGGCAAGGAAGGGGTTAATAGCTCTTAAAAGAGCCTTTGATATACTGTAATAAATCAAAGTAAAAAAAAATAACCCCTAAAAAAATGCACAGACAGCAAAAAATGTGCTGCTGTGTAAGATCACTGCGTACACAGCGATCAATTGCAGGGAAGGGGTTAAATGGCTTTTATAAAAGCCCTTGGTGCTAGCGAGGCACTTTAGAAACACCGCAGATGCTTAGAAAGCGAACGATCGTTCGCTTTCTAAGCACATGTGTGCAGCCGGCGCAGCCATTTTTAAATGGCTGCTACGATCACTCCGTGGAGTGATCGTAGCGCGCCCCTGCACATTTGGGGGGTGTTGCACAATGCCTCTACCTAGAGGCATTGTAGCAACACCGTTAGAGTAAAGAAAGCGACCGCTGGTCGCTTTCTTTACTCAGTTTAGTGCATGACGTGCCAGGCACGTCACCTGTCGGCAAGTCCTCGATTTGCCGTGACGTGCCTGGCACGTCATCTGTCGTTAAGGGGTTAAAATGCAAATGATCTGAAAATTAAAAGTTATGCATATACCTAAGTCTAACTCAAAAAGCTCTGAGACCTTGCCAAAGGCAATAGAAAATGAATCCCTGAGTTCTGAACTTGAGAAAACTTAGATATCTCAATTGTGTATTCAACTTCTGAACCAACCCTAACTGCCCAGGATGTGTGGCTCAGTATTACACTTAATGCCTCTTGGTGATCACCCAGTAGGAACACAGGTCACCCATATTCCATGAATTGGTAGGTGCTTATATCACTACTAGTGTTGAGCGAACCCGAACTGCACTGTTTGGGTTCGTACCGAACTTTACGGTTTTTGGACCCTGGACCTGAGCACGGACATTTCACTGTATGTCCGTGTTGGAGTTCGGGGTTCGACTTTTACATTGTATGTAATGCTATTGGCTTTCTATAAACCAAAATAGAATCCCCATTCATAATAATTTCTTATGAATATGGACTCTAGTTTGGTTTATAGAAAGCCAATAGTATTACATGTATTCCATAATCCGAAAGACATTCTGTTTATAGACTTTCTTTTTTTAGAATAGCAATAGCATTACATGTATTCTATAAAACGAAAGTCTATAAACCGAAAGACATGAATTATTTCATTCAGTTTTAATTGAAATACAGTTCAGTCAGCCGTAGGTCCTATCTGCAGAAATGTACCAATTGATACTTATAGAGAAACTAAATACTTTTATCAGGTACTTAATACTTTACAGGGTGGTGTATTAGACACAGGAGTTTGAAATTTATAACATTATAGAATAAAGTAAACATTAGAACATGTAATGTGTACCTACTGCACAAACAATTAGCTGGTCACCATGACGCAATATAGTGGAGAAGCGCAGTCGGTAAACTCTGTACCTGGGCAACATATTTAAAGGTTATTAAACTAAATTTGTAGAAGAAATATAATGTGCGATGTAATTGGTATTTTGATATCTAAAGTGCGATAATTTTTCATTAGCAGTTACCCTATAAATACAGCAAGGTCAGTTCAAAGAGAATAAAAAAAGGAGTTATTAGTTTGACATTTGGAATAGCCTTCCAGCAGGAGTGGTAGAGGTAAACACAGTGAATGCGTATAAGCATATATGGGATAGCCGTACGTCTATCCTAGTTGTAAGGTAAGGCCAGGGACTACTGAAAGTATTCAGGAAATTGGGCAGACCGGATGAGCCTACTGGTTCCTGCTGATGTCGTCTATGTATCTTATTAACCAGTGGAGTGGAAGAGTGGAATGGGTGTTTCCCAGCCCATTTCCCTGTTCACATTCAATACCGGTACTTTCTACACAATGGGAAGGTGAATGTGCTTCAGTGAATTTCAGCTTAGATAGATCATTCTTCACACTTCCTGTAAAACTGGAAATAATGTCAAGAGTTATAGCACTGTACTAAATGATACTTTTAAAAAGCTTTACTAAAGGTCATGACTAGGGTTGCCATTGGGTTAACATTGGCCTCAAGCCAATTTCTTACTGGCCCGCAAGTAAAATACCAGCAGCTCTAATCATGACTAGTCCATCACTTCTCTGCTCACAATACTTTCCATTAAACATTTTTGTGCAGGCAATATGTCGCAAGCATGCAGGAACGTCAATAACACATGACTGATATGTTTGCCTTGCTTTTCAAGTATATTCTTGGTATAGGCCAACAGGATTGTCTACATTGTACATCGTTTACACAGCATGGAATTTCTAGCAAAAGTATTGTAAAATAATATTTGTTTACAAACAGTTCGAATTGCTTGGGAAGAAAACTACAGTTCATCTGAGTCATATAGCTCAATAACATGAGCTAAACAAATACCAGCTATAGTCATGAAAAGAACCTGGGAGACTGGTTTTATGGCTCCCCTACGCGACAAAGTGTATATTTCAGAATATTAAACAGCCCTTATTGACTGTAAGCTCTTGTGAACAGAATCCTCTTTTGTTACCAAGAGAATGGTAACTCCAATCTCTTTACTAGAAAGGGTTTGCAGAATTTCTTGGCACTGGATAAATCTGTTTTATTTAATATTTATTTTTTTATATATGTCACAATAAAAGTGCCATCTAAAAGCAGCTACCAAGGAGTAGATGAGAGGTTTTCCAGTGTGATGTGCTCCTGCTTAGTAGAAGTACTTGCTTCATACTTTTCCTTATGAAGGCACCAGGTTTTCACCAAACCATTTCTAGTTAATAGAAAACTGTCCTGCTATTTTGTATAATATGCTTTTTTTGTATTTTTTATAAATTCCAGTACATTCAAATGTCTTGCTCTTTGCTGGTGTGATGTTAATTGGGATAACCACTTGTATTATCTGCTCAATCCTCAATGTTGTAGTTTGAAGGTCAGTAACAGGAATAGCAATATGATACTTGAATAAAGAGCATCTCAGTGTAGCCTTCCTACTAATATAGGTTATTATTGATCAATGTGAAAGTTGCTACATACTGCCATCGTGATTCCTCCCATCATTTGACATAGCCAAAGAGGGACAGAAGGTGTGGAATTACCAAAACATTTTAAGGTCTAGATGATAGCTATTTATGTCATTTTGTAAGTCATCTAGATTTTAATATATAAACATATTTACTGCATTTTGAACACATTTTAGGTTTTTTTTTTTCCCTGTGGAGCCTTGTGATACACACTGATACACTCAAACACAATAGACATTCTGAGCTCCTAGCTGTGTTTATTTTTTGTGATATGTACAAGACACTTTGCAATTCAAGGTTAATGCATATTGATGGTCATGTATGAAGGTAATTTCTTGGGCATAGATCTAAAAATTCCCATGGTGGCCGGACTTCTTTTACAACTTTGCCCTACACTTTTTATTTTTTTTATTTTTAAATTTTTATTGCAAAAGAAACAATGTAAAATAAAGTGCATTTCTATCCATGTTTTCATAAATATAAGAAGTCAGTACATCAATAATACATTATGAATTATTATAGTCTTAGTGTAAAGTGCCCTGTGTAGATAACCAGGGTCTTCAAAAATGAGATACAATATACAAACATTTTAAGGGGGTCCTTAAATTAACCTTGTGGTATTAATTGATGAATCCGACTATGATCAGATAAATAAAGGTGGTTAAAGATCACAAAAATTACAAAATACTCAGGTAACATAAAAAAAAAAACTACAAAACTACATATAGACTACAAGATAACAAGACATTTTGGCGGTCTAGGGGAGCAGGGGTCAGGGGGGGGGGGTCATCTCGTATCAACAGTTATAGGCCACCCACACCAGTAAGTAGAAAATGTATAAGTAGGTTTTAGGGGGGGGGGGGGGGGGGAGGCACTAACGGCAGACATGTTATGAGTTTGGTGATTGTGGTTGACAGTAAGACACATAAACCTAAAATAAACCTAAAAAAAAGTTGATCTGACCTGATCTCACAAAGATCTAACAAATGGTATGCTTTTGTTAAAATTCTTAATATAGGGGGCTAACCCGGGGGAGGTCATTATTGTCTAGTAATGGCTCATATCTGTACATGAAAAATACATGCATTGAATTCATCACGATGAGCTCTCAGAATCTCACATACAATATATTAACGTGTTGCTCTGTATAATATTTATAGATGCTACAAAAGAAGGTATTGGTGTCTGCGGCTGGGTCTTACTGATCTTGTCTGCCTTCCTAGCAGCTATCCTCTTTCCCTTTTCTATCTGGTTCTGTGTCAAGGTAATTACAAGATTAGCAGTAAATAAATATGTAACAACATTGAGGTTCCTGATACTCAAGTTATCACGTCTAACCTGGTTTTAAATGGTTTTAGGTTGTTAAGGAATATGAACGGGCAGTCGTGTTTCGATTGGGGCGTATCATATCAGGAAAAGCAAAGGGGCCAGGTAAGTACAAAGATCTGCTTGTACAATAAATCTATTTGGTCAAGATCAACACATTCATTAATACAGGGGTGGGCCACTTCACCAGAAATGTATGTGAGCATGGGCCGCATTCATTTTTCAATCAAAGAAAGTTATGTATATATTTATATACTGTGTGTGTAATTTATATATATATATTTTTTTTTCCTCAAAAATTTCCTCTTTTATATGTATTTTTTAATACTAAAATGTAAATCATTTTTATGTATAGGGTATCAAAAGAAAGCTCTAACTGTCCTTTAAAAAACAACATATAACTTGTATGGGTGCGTTAAATGAGAGAGAGGAAAATTATGTTTCAATAACCGCGTATTAAAAATTGAAAAACGCTCTGGTCCTTGGCCCAGGAAAATCCCTGGTCCTTAAAGGTTTAAATGGGCTGTGTATTATTTTGGGTGTAAAACTATCTGTATTCTGATATATGTGCCTATGCATTGAAATATGGGTGTACTTTTAGCAACAATATACTAGATCGAGACTGACCCTGTTTTGAACATCCCAAAAATCTAAATGAGCAGATAATATCACCAAAACTGGACTTAGGTGAATTTTATGACATCCTGAGATGGCTGTATATAATCTAAAAACGTGCATTTTGTTGGATACCAAACAAGCTTGTGTTGCAGTCACGATTTACAAGAATGGCTACTTTGCAAGGTATTCACAAAAATATGAGGAAGGTAATTAAAACACAATTACAGTAGTGCTGTAAAATGTATGTGTGCTGTAAATTGCATGTAAGCCTTATATATTTTTTAGCACTAGCCGCACCTCTAGGAGGAGGGATCAGGGAGAGAGCTCCTTGTCCCTGGCCAGCTTCTACCCGATCGTGACTGTCTCCATGTTAGACAGTCACACGGGCAGCGGGGGCCCCTAGGAATGAGTGGGCCCTGGGCAGATGCCCCGTTTGCCCACACTGTTTTTTTAAAGGGCCGGAGCCCTTGATGGCTGCCCTGCACCTGCCCGTGACTAGGGCTTGTACTTGAAGCCTGACAGGCAGGAAGAACAGTGAGAGGAAGAGAACAGCCAAGGAGGAGGGTGGGACTTCACCGACACTAATAGTTACATAGTAGTTTATGTTGAAAAAAGACTTGGTCCATCAAGTTCAACCCTTTTCCTTTCCTGTGTTTACCGCTCTTGATCCAAAAGAAGGCAAATCCCTTCAGCAATTTCAAATTCTGCTTTCAGGGGGGAAAAAAAATCCTTCTTGACTCCAAATGGAGTCAGATTTCTCCTTGGATCAACAAGCACTAAATAAATATTAATGCCTATACTAACATGCATTACAACAACTATGCTCCTGCTCATTAATAAAGTATCAGTAGCAATCATTTTTTCATTCTCCAATTTAGCTAATTTATTCACATTTATACAGGCTTTAGTGGCATCTTTATATTTTGCAAATGTCTCTGCTGATCCATCATATATACTGTTTGAACGCTACTTTCTTTTAATTTTTTTCCTGATTTACCTTACTGGTTAGCCACATGAGAACAATAAGAGAAAGAGAGCAGGCAAAGGGGAGGGCAGGGGGGTGGGACTTCATGGACTAATGAGATCAGTGAGAGAAAGAGAGCAGGCAAAGGGGAGGGCAGGGGGGTGGGACTTCATGGACTAATGAGATCAGTGAGAGAAAGAGAGCAGGCAAAGGGGAGGGAGGGGGGTGGGACTTCATGGACTAATGAGAACAGTGAGAGAAAGAGAGCAGGCAAAGGGGAGGGCAGGGGGGGCAGGACTTCATGGACTAATGAGAACAGTGAGAGGAGGAGAGCAGCCCAAGGGGAGGGCAGGGGGCGGGACTTCATGGACTAATGAGAACAGTGAGAGAAAGAGAGTAGGCAAAGGGGAGGGAGGGCAGGGGGCGGGACTTCATGGACTAATGAGATCAGTGAGAGAAAGAGAGCAGGTAAAGGGGAGGGCAGGGGGCGGGACTTCATGGACTAATGAGAACAGTGAGAGAAAGAGGGCAGGCAAAGGGGAGGGAGGGCAGGGGGCGGGACTTCATGGACTAATGAGATCAGTGAGAGAAAGAGCAGGCAAAGGGGAGGGAGGGGGGCGGGATTTCATGGACTAATGAGAACAATGAGAGGAGGAGAGCAGGCAAAGGCTTGGGCAGGGGGGACTTCATGGACTAATGAGATCAGTGAGAGAAGGAGAGCAGGTAAGGGGGAGGGAGGGGGGCGGGACTTCATGGACTAATGAGAACAGTGAGAGAAGGAGAGCAGGTAAGGGGGAGGGAGGGGGGCGGGACTTCATGGACTAATGAGAACAGCGAGAGGAGAAGAGCAGGCCAAGGGGAGGGCAGGGGGCGGGACTTCATGGACTAATGAGAACAATGAGAGGAGCTGCGACCTTTGTGACCATGGTAGTTACGCCACTGTCAGTAAGTATAGTTTAAAGTCACTCAGAGGTTTGTCTTTTCATATGTAACATCACTAGCGTAAACTTAATCTAGGGGGAAAAAATAGCATAAAAGCCAAAAACATGAAACTAAGTGTAAATGGCATTTGAAAATTAAATAAATGTAAAAATCTTCAATTTCTAGTATATTGATCATGATCTCTGTGTTCACAGGTCTGATCTTTATTCTGCCCTGCACAGACACTTTTGTTAAAGTGGATCTTAGAATTATTTCATTTGCAATTCCCCCACAAGAGGTAGGTTTATGTTGTATGTATGTATATCTGGTATATGTGTTGTATAATTTAAACATAGTGGACTTTTGCTGTGAATAATCTAAGAGAGCTATTCACTAAAAGTGAGCTGCATATGAGTTGAGATGTTGTGAATATTACATCACAATCAACTCCTTAACTATACATTGTGCAGAAACAAAGCAGTGAGTGTCTCTGGCTATACATACTCACCAAGTTTGTCTCCGCACAATGTATATTTAAATCATGTAGATTAAATATGCATCTTAACTGTACCTCAAGCCAGCTTTGCTCCCACATCACGTGTCACAGCACCAGCTTTGCCCCCACATCACTTGTCCCAGTGCTAACTTTAACCTCACGTCACTTGCCTCAGTGCCAGCTTTCCTCCAACATCACTTGTCACAGTGATAACTTTGCCCCGACATAACTTATTACAGTGCCAGCTTTGCACCCACATCACTTGATAAACTGTTTAATAAACCCTAAACTATTGTGCACTGCTTTGGCATTAAATGCAGGGCCGCCACAAGGAATTTCAAGATTTCAAAGCTCCTTGCTGAACAAATTTTCGCCCCCCCCCCCCCCAACAATATCTCCTACTCACCCCACCTACCCTCACAAGCATGTTATCCAGTTTAATATGGAGGGTGGTTGGGAGCAGTTGGTCAATATGCCAGTATTTTGCCACTCAATATGCCAGTATTTTGCCACTCAATATGCCAGTATTTTGCCACTCAATATGCCAGTATTTTGTCACTCAATATGCCAGTAATATTTTGTCACTCAATATGCCAGTAATATTTTGCCACTTAATATGCCAGTAATATTTAACCATTCAATATGTAAGTATTCTGCCACTCAGTATGTGAGTATTTTGCTCATTACATAACACCCTCCTCCCCCCCTTCCCCAGGGCCGTCTTTAATAGTGATTGGACCCTGGGCAAGTATTTGCTTGGGCCCCCTGGACCCTGCCCCCTCCCCTGCATGCAATGACGCCATCCATCGCAATGTTACCCAACACACACACATACAGAAAAAAACATAAAAATAAGCACACACACAATTGGACTTTTCTTGCAGTGAGTATTTTTATTGCATTGTATAAAATGTGTATATTACGTGTATAATTGCGGTAAATAAACTGTATATTTGGATAAAAATGTGTATATATGGCTGCAATATGTATACCATCTTACTTTGCAACACTGGACTACAACTACTCATTACCTAAATTACAAAAATATACACAGATATTAGAGAGCCCTTACATATGTTCATATATATTTATAAATATCTATACACATCTCGCTCTCTCTCACTAGTTGCATTTATACTTATATGAACTTCTTAATATTATATTCAACTATTTTCATATGTAATAAAAATGTTATTGAAGAGTTGTATTTCTTGTTTTTATTCCCTTTTTCTGCACCCACATTGCACCTAAAGGACTTAACACAGCCCCATAGAGTAGCCACAGCACTTGTCATACACCTATATTGCACCCACAGCACTTGTCATGCACCTATATTGCACCCACAGCACTTGTCATACACCTATATTGCACCAACAGCACATGGCTTGCACTCATATTGCACAATTTGGCATTCTACAGTGTAAATTTGCCCCACAGAACATACCACAGTTTCACTTAGTTCAACTGAACTGCCCATGCAGAAAAAACCCACACTGTCACTTTCCCTCATAGTACATGTTATTTTTCCCCACAGAACATGCCACAGTCACTTTGTCATTGCATATGCAACAGACAGTTTGCCTGTTAAAATATGCCACCGTGTGCCCATTAAATATGCCACAGTCAATGTGCCCATCAATATGCCAGTATTATTTTGCCATTAATATGCCACAGACATTTTCCCCATTAATATGCCAGTATTATTGTGCCATTCAGAGACCAGTAATGTTGTACAATTAAGATGCTCCAGCCAATTTGCCCATTAAGATACCATAATTGTTGTGCCATTAAGATGCCAGTAATATTGTGCCAGTCAGATGCCAGTAATGTGCCATTCAGATGCCAGTAATATTGTGCCAGTCAGATGCCAGTAATATTGTGCCAGTCAGATGACAGTAATATTGTGCCATTGAGATACCAGTAATATTGTGCCAGTCAGATACCAGTAATATTGTGCCATTCAGATGCCTGTAATATTGTGCCAGTCAGAGCCCAGTAATATTGTGCCATTCAGATGCCTGTAATATTGTGCCAGTCAGATACCAGTAATATTGTGCCAGTCAGATACCAGTAATATTGTGCCAGTCAGATGCCTGTAATATTGTGCCATTCAGAGCCCAGTAATATTGTGCCATTCAGATACCAGTAATATTATGCCATTCAGATACCAGTAATATTGTGCCATTCAGAACCCAGTAATATTGTGCCATTCAGAGCCCAATAATATTGTGCCAGTCAGATGCCTGTAATATTGTGCCATTACTGTGCTCGTTATATCCCCCCCCCCTTCCCTAATACTTACCGCTTGGCTGCTGCTCTGTGTCCCCGGCCGGACGTCTCCTCTGTGTAGTCTTCCCTCCTGCACAGAGGAGGGAAACAGTCACCGGATGTGACGTGATGTCACATCCGGTGTCAGTTATTATTTTTTTTTGTTTAACTGGGCCCAGGACAGCTGCCCCGTCGGCTGGACGAGAGCGCATAATGCTTCGTTCACAGCATGCGGCCCGGTACGCCAGTATCGCCCGTCATCCCTTGATGGCGGGCCTGATTAAATGCATCACAGAGCATGCCCAACAGAGCTCTATACTTAGTAAAATAAACATTTTAGTCAATAAAAATGTTAATGGGTGCTTTGTTTATTATTGCTCTAGTCATTTCCTCATAAAAAAAAATACAAATATGTAGCTCTTACTATTTACTTATGTTTAGAATGTTTTACTGTTTTCTGAACTTTGTGTTTATGCATGCAGTAACTATAGCTTATCACAATGCATTGTCTTTATATTTTAGATCCTTACTAAAGATTCAGTGACTACAACTGTGGATGGAGTTGTTTATTACAAAGTTGAAAGTGCAATCAAGTCAGTGGCGAATGTCAGCAATGTTCATTTGGCTACCCATCAATTAGCCCAAACGACGCTGAGAAACATTTTGGGAACACATTCACTATCTAGTATCTTGTCCAATCGTGAAGAAATCGCCCACAGTATTCAGGTAAAATGGCACAGCATGTGTATGGTGCTATGTTCCTTGTGGTCTGTTCTTAACACAAGATCTTTTAGCTACAGTAATAACATTAGCTCTTGCCTCTATGTACACCAAGAAGTACCAATAAGTTAATGATACACTTACATATAAGTTAAACCAACAGCAACACAGCTGTTCATCTAAGCTGTCCCCAAAATCAGGCTAGAGCACATCTGTCTTTCAGGCCAACCTTGAAGAGTTTGAGTATGACCTTGAGCCCTCTAGAGATACGCAAATGTTTTGTTGGTTGTATTGCTGATTTAACATGGATCATGCCCTGCTTATGCAGTCCAAAGAGCAAAGTTTTAATGAGTAGAATAAATTAGTTTGCACTACAATGATGTTTATTTTTTTTAAACGTGTTCAATTTACTTGATTCCACGTCTTACTTCTGTGACGTTGATGGCTATTAGCCTCATTTACATTTCCCTAGGATGGCCACCTGGCTGGTACTTTACCGGCAAGCTGGTAAAAAATAGGCTTAAGGACATGAAAACCAAACATGAGTAAATAAACGCTCTTTGGCCACTTGTATTAAGTCATTGAAACCTTTGGGTATTTCACTCTCTCAGGGAGGCCCGGCTTAATCAAACTAGGACAAAAGCCATGTATGTTGAATGTTGAGGAATGTTTAGAATATTTGGTAATAATCTTTTTTTTTCAAATCCTGCGGATATTTTTAGTCAATACTGGACAAAGCTACACACCAGTGGGGAGTGAATGTGGACCGCGTGGAGATGAGAGATGTGCGTCTTCCTGTACAGATGCAAAGAGCTATGGCTGCTGAAGCAGAAGCAGGGAGAGAGGCCCGTGCTAAGGTAATGGACCACATTCTCCATTTCACTTCATTTTATCAAACAAGTTGGGGCTGTGTTTAGCAAATACATTTTTGTACAAAACAGCTTTATAAACAGGTCATGTAGCATACATCCCTCACTGTGTGCAATATAATGAGCACATGCTGAGTCACACATTAGTTGGTTACAATAAATTTAAAGGGCAACTGTAAAAAAAAGGTTTTAGATCTGTTTAATTGAAAGATGGCATCAAGTGTAGGCATTTTATATAGAAATACTTTAATGAAAGAATACAAATAAAGTCCCTTATTGAGCCATCTTTACGCTATATAGCTCTACCAGGAGGCAGACATTTTGTTTAGAATCTTTGGTCAGATGGGTCAGATCTTAGTTAATCTGAACCAATGTGAGTGAAGATCAGACCTAAGATTCTAAACATGTCTGCCCCCTGAGAGAACTATATGAAGTAAAGAAGGCTCAATAAGGTACTTAATTTGTATTCTTTCTAATTTATGTATGCACTTGATACAATATTTCAATTAAACATAAGTTATTTTTTTTATATATTTGTAAAGAGAGTTTAAGACATGCTTGTTGGAAGAAAGTACAGGAAAAGTAGGGCCAATCTGGGGTCTATTCATTAAAATCTGAACTGGGGTGAACTTAATGAATGAACTGAATATCTTCTGTCTCTTGAACACTTCATTTTGACACGCCAAATCTGATTTTCAATAACACATAGTAGAAGTCAGATTGAAGAGATGTTTTTCCCCACTGTTACTATAGGTTGTAGCAGCTGAAGGTGAGATGAATGCATCCCGAGCTTTGAAGGAAGCATCCATAGTCATATCGGAGTCTCCAGCGGCGATGCAACTGCGCTACCTTCAAACGCTGAGCACAATCGCAGCTGAGAACAATTCCACAATCATATTCCCTCTCCCCATTGATTTGCTACAAGGTTTAGTTAATAAAATGAAATGAGTCCCTTTGCAGCACTTGCCTCAGAAATTATTGAAATGGAAATGTCTACAACCCATATAAAGGGAAATCCAAGCATATGATTAATAGAAAAATAACTGGTTAAGTACTCTAAAGAATGTACCTTTTGTAAGTCAGGGCTTTACAAATATATAGTCTTATTTAAGGCCATATGCAGTGTAGGGTGGGTGCTTTATGTGTTTCATATTTAATTCCATGTGTATAGCTCTATCTGAAAAACATGATTATTTCTTCAATTTTCAGAAATACAATTCACATCCCTTTTTTGTGGTATGAAAAACAAAAATCTTTTTTTTATTTTATATATGTTGGTGATAAATCACAATTCTTAAAGTAGACCTGTCCTAATTACATCAATCAGTAGAAGAAGAAAAAACTGCAGTTTCACACAAATTACATTACAAATATTTATCTATTTCAGATTGAAATAGATAAATATAATGAAATATATCATAGAAATGATACACGCACATAGTAAGTGTATCAACAATATTCAAGAACATATATATTTCACTCAAATAGTATCTATTGAAGCAAATATTAGCTGTTTGCAATATTGTACCTTCCAGTTGCCATTTTCATATCCATTTGAATAAAAGCCTACAGCATTTCATAGAATCTTCAAATATCCTTTTATTGAACAAATCTGACTGGTTAGCCATTCTCAAGGTGCATCATTCTGATTTCAGACATTTAGCACCATCTTGAGCCTCAAGTAAGCATTTCTCAGAACTGTTAGTCAGTGCTAATGTCAAAATGATGGTGCTTAACACTGATAACTACTTCAGCCCTTTGGCAGTTGAGGTCTTCCTTAGGTGGCTGGTTACAAGTGGAACACCAGCTACTCTGGATCCATTATTTAACCCCTTGAGGACGCACGATAGCCCTGGAACATCATGAATGTACACAAGGGGTATGTCCAATTTAAAAAATAAAAACGAAATGATTCATTTCTGATTTACAAGGGTAAATATAGCATTAAATTAAAGCCGTTTATTTGCTTAAAAAAACCAATATGTAGTTTGTATGAGTGCAGTAAATGAGACAGAGAGAAAACGTACAATTATATTATTACACATATAAAACAAAAATCCCCAAAAAGCTCTTGTCCTGAAGGGGTCAATACAGAATCTCTTTTATTTGTGATAGCTATTAAAAACAGTAGCCAGGACAGCTGTGAAGAAGCCTACCTGGTGAAATGTGTTTATGACATTATTACATGGCTCTTGCACATGATTTTTCTCTGTCACTGATTATTTTCTCTCATTGAAACTCCTGTTCTATCATTTATATTTGACGCCAAAGAATAATAACAATAAAATTGATTTCACGAATACAAATCTCCTTTTCTTGGCTAAATATTCTCTAGGTAGAGTAAACTAATTTGGATGTCCTTTTTTTGGGAAATGAATAATCAACAACAGCATGTGCAGAACTTTATTCACCTGTACAGTATTTACTCTATTCACCTGTACAGTATTTACTTTATTCACCAGTACAGTATTTACTCTATTCACCTGTACAGTATTTACCCTATTCACCTGTACAGTATTAACTCTATTCACCTGTACAGTATTTACCATATTCACCTGTACAGTAGTTACTCTATTCATCTGTAAAGTATTTACCCTATTCACCTGTACAGTATTTACCCTATTCACCTGTACAATATTTACTCTATTCACCTGTACAGTGTTTACTTTATTCACCTGTACAGTATTTACTCAATTCACCTGTATAGTATTTACTCTATTCACCTGTACAGTGTTTACTTTATTCACCTGTACAGTATTTACTCTATTCACCTGTTCAGTATTTACCCTATTCACCTGTACAGTATTTACTTTATTCACCTGTACAGTATTTACCCTATTCACCTGTACAGTATTTACTTTATTCACCTGTACAGTATTTACTCTATTCACCTGTACAGTATGTACTTTATTCACCTGTGTAGTATTTACTCTATTCACCTGTACAGTATTTACCATATTCACCTGTACAGTAGTTACTCTATTCATCTGTACAGTATTTACCCTATTCACCTGTACAGTATTTACTCTATTCACCTGTACAGTGTTTACTTTATTCACCTGTACAGTATTTACTCTATTTACCTGTACAGTATTTACTCTATTCACCTGTATAGTGTTTACTTTATTCACCTGTACAGTATTTACTCTATTCACCTGTTCAGTATTTACCCTATTCACCTGTACAGTATTTACTTTATTCACCTGTACAGTATTTACTTTATTTACCTGTACAGAATTTACCCTATTCACCTGTACAGTATTTACTTTATTCACCTGTACAGTATTTACTCTATTCACCTGTACAGTATTTACTTTATTCACCTGTGTAGTATTTACTCTATTCACCTGAACAGTATTTACTCTATTCACCTGTACAGTAGTTACTCTATTCACCTGTACATTATTTACTTTATTCACCTGTTCAGTATTTACTTTATTCACCTGTACAGTGTAGCGGAGCTGCAATATTAAATCCCCATATCTCCGCTGGTAAAAGAAGGTAATCCAAATAAAGCGCTGGAAAGTAAGGCAATATCCCAAATCCCCCAGTAACCGGACGAAACACAGTTCTGGGAGTCAACTGATTACTTTATTTACAGCTCCAGCATTTATGCAATACCCATGCAAGGGGTTTACTTAATCCCCTTACAGGGGCTATACAATAGTAGATTACCTGGGAAGTGCAAATACAGGACATTTCTCCCACCATGAACTGCTGTACGGGAGGGGCACTCACACTAGATAATCCTGTTAAGTGGATTATCCCTCAATACAGCAGAACCTGGTTTTAACATAACAATATATAACTTTGACATTAACATGAATACATTTTTACTCCAGGGTACACAGCTATTTCAGACAACCTTTAAATGTTCTGCAATAAGTGGCTAGGTTTGCCACAATGCTCCCCCAGAACCAAGCCGGCATACACAGTCTGATCCAAACGGATCGGCTTGGGGATGTCCGGAGGAGTACTCACAGATCACTTCTCAAGGTCAGTCTGTCTAGATAACCCGTCGGCGTTACCGTTTTGCTTTCCTGGGCGGTAATGAATAGTAAAGTCAAAAGGCTGCAGCGCCAAACTCCAGCGCAGCAGCCTGGCATTGTCCCCTGCCACACGGTTCAGCCACACCAACGGGTTGTGATCTGTGAGTAGGGAAAAAGGTTGTCCATATAAATAAGGCTGCAACTTTTTGAGGGCCCACACCACGGCCAGGCATTCTTTCTCAATGGCGGCGTAGCTCACTTCACGGGTAATAACTTTCGGCTTAAGTAAGCTACGGGATGTTCTCCGCCATCTGCTCCAACTTGGCTCAGCACTGCTCCCAATCCAAACATTGAAGCGTCTGTGTGGACAAGAAATCGTTTAGTTGGATTAGGAGCAGCAAGTACCGGTGCATTGGTTAACGCAGTCTTGAGTTGTTGGAACGCCTGATCACACTCTGGGGCCCAGATGACCTGTCGCGGAAGGTTTTTGCGGGTCAAGTCAGTCAGTGGTTTGGCTAGGGCACTATAATTGGGTACGAATTTTCGGTAGTACCCTGCAGTACCCAGGAAGGCTAACACTTGGGTTTTTGTCCGGGGGGTAGGCCACTTAGCTACTGCCTCAATTTTTGCTGGTTCGGGCTTTTGCTGTCCACTCCCTACCCGGTGCCCCAGGTACTGCACCTCTGCCATCCCTATGTGACACTTGCTGGGCTTTAGCGTCAACCCTGCCTCTCCGATACGGTCAATGACTGCTCCAATATGTCGCAGGTGGTCTGACCAAGTCTGGCTATAGATGGCGATATCATCCAGGTATGCACATGCATATTCCTGGAACCCATCCAGTAGCCGATCCACCATCCGTTGAAAGGTAGCCGGAGCGTTTTTCATCCCGAATGGCATGACTCGAAACTGGTACAAGCCAAACGGGGTGACAAACGCCGACTTAGGGATGGCATCCTGGGCTAGTGGAATTTGCCAGTACCCTTTGCATAAATCTATTGTAGTAAGGTACTGGCCTCGTGCCATTTTGTCTAGCAGCTCGTCTATCCGGGGCATCGGGTAGGCATCAGACACTGTTTTGTCATTTAGCCTCCGGTAGTCTACACAAAAGCGTGTTGTGCCGTCCTTCTTGGGTACCAGCACTACCGGCGATGCCCAGGGGCTATCGGAATGTTCAATAACCCCTAGCTGCAACATTTCCTCAATTTCCTTCCTCATATGTTCCCTGACCGCTTCCGGGATACGGTATGGGGTCTGCCGCATAGGTAGCTGTCCGGGGGTCTCAACTCGGTGAGTAGCTAGCGGGGTGTACCCTGGTAAATTGGAGAAAGTGGCTCCCTTAGCCGCGATTAACTCCTGTACCTGGGCACGCTCCTGAGGACTTAGCCGCTCCCCCAGCTGAACACCTGTGGAGGCCTCTGCCTGATCTTCCTGCTCTAATAAGTCAGGGAGCGGAAGATTCTCCTGATCCTCAGAGGCTGAAGCGCATATCGCCGCCACGTCCTCTATCCTCTCGTGGTAGGGTTTGAGCATATTCACGTGGAGCATGCGTCTCTTCCCTGTCCCTGAGCAGGGGCCAATCACATAGGTGGTGTCACATCTTTGTTCCACCACCTGGTATGGGCCTTGCCAGATGGCCTGCAGCTTGTCATTGCGAACAGGTTTTAAAATCAAAACTTTCTGTCCCACGTGAAAGCTGCGGTCTCTGGCTCCCCTATCATACCATCGGCGCTGGCGTTGTTGGGCCGCCTGGAGGTTGGTCCGTACGGTCTGGGTTAGTGCCTCCAAGCGGTCCCTGAACTCCAGCACATATGGTACAATGGGTGTCCCATCTGTACTACTTTCCCCCTCCCAGTGCTCCCTAATTAAATCTAAAGGTCCTCGCACCCTTCTCCCAAACAGTAGTTCAAAGGGAGAAAAGCCCGTGGATTCTTGGGGTACCTCTCTGTAGGCGAATAGCAGATGTGGTAGGAATCGCTCCCAGTCCTTATGGGCCTCTCCAAAGGTACGGAGCATCTGCTTTAACGTCCCATTAAACCTTTCACATAACCCATTAGACTGCGGGTGGTACGCAGAGTTCACGATAGGCTTAATGCCACATATTCTCCATAGTTGGTGGGTCACCTCGGTCGTGAACTGTGTACCCCTATCCGATATGATCTCCTGGGGGAACCCCACTCGGGAGAATACTTTCATTAAGGCCTCGGCCACTGTCTCGGCGTGGATATTAGAGAGGGCTACTGCTTCGGGGTACCGGGTGGCGTAATCGACTATGGTCAAGATATATCTCTTGCCGGAGGGACTGGGTTTTGGTAAGGGCCCTACTATATCTACGGCCACTCTACTAAATGGTTCTTCTATGATTGGCAGTGGGCATAATTTGGCCTTGTGGCGGTCACCCCTCTTGCCTACTCGCTGACAGATGTCACATGTCTGGCAGTACTGCCGCACATCCTTGGATATACCCGGCCAGAAAAAAGTGTGGGTCAAGCGGTATCTGGTGCGAGTCATCCCCAGATGCCCAGACAAGGGGATGTCGTGAGCGATCCGAAGAAGTTCCTGTCTATATTTCTGGGGGACCACTAGCTGTCTAGTAGTCACATTCACAGATCCCCCCACTACCCTTTCAGAAATGCGGTACAGTAACCCCTTTTCCCAGGTATACCGTTCTCCCTCTAATCCGGCCTGGTCGGAGATCACCCTATCCCTGTATACTTTTAACGTGGGGTCTATCTTAACCTCAGCCTCAAATTCAGTTGGGGTATCCCAGGTAACACGGGTCGTAGGAGGGTCACTGTCTCTTACCTGAGCCTCAGAGTGCGTTGCTGGAGCCGTGGTGCGAGCCTGTAGCCTTGTGGTTACTGGGTGGGCCTCTTGAAGTGAAGCTTGAGGAATAAAGGTGGAGGTCATTCGACCCAGGTCGTTCCCCAATACGACATCCGCTGGCAGTTTCTGCATCAGGCCCACCTCTACCATGCCCTCCCCAACACCCCAATTCAAATGTACTTTGGCGGTGGGTAATCTGTATACCGCTCCCCCTGCTACTCGCACTGCTACAGATCCGCCGGTGTGTGCGGAGCCTGGAACCAAATGAGGGGCTACCAGAGTCAGAGTGGCTCCCGAATCCCGGAGCCCTTGGACCTCTTTCCCTTCCAGGGTTACTAGCTGGCGATGGTGTTGCCTGTTGTCTGTGGCTTGTACCGACATCACATCATGTAGTATCCCCAGGGGCTCTTCGGTCTGATTAAACAGTATCTCCTGTGTTGCTGGCTCCGCTTGGTAGTGGTGGGCGGCTGCTCGTGGTGCTGGGTTCTGCCGTGCCTGGCTCCATGCTTGGCGGCTCCGGTTCTGGGTACACTCTCTCGCCATGTGGCCCCATTGTTTGCACGTATGGCACTGGATATTCGCTCTGCCATTATATCTGGATGGTGGAGTGTGCCCCCCCGGGGTTGGCCGGAATGAGGTCGCTGTAGGTGCAGTAGGGGTAGCTGTGTGAGGTTGAGCGGTGGGTCGAGGGTACCCTCGGTTGAGGTTACCGTGATGCCTCCTGGCGTCATAGTGCTGGTCGGCAAGTCGTGCAGCTTCTGTTAGGGTGAGGGGTTTTCTATCTCTCACCCATTCCTGTGCCTCTGGGGACAGGCCATTGAAAAACTGTTCTAACAGCAGCAATTGCCGTAACTCCTCCATGGTGGTTGCTTGACTGGCTTGTATCCACCCCTGGGAAGCTTGGTCCAGTTTGTGGGCATACTCTGCGTGGGAATCTTTATCTGGTTTGCGCAACCCTCGAAACTTGCGCCGGTATGCCTCTGGGGTAATGGCGTATCTTTCCAGTAAAGCCTGTTTCACCCGGGCATAATCTTTGCTGTCCTCCCTGGGTACAGCCCGATAGGCTTCTGCTGCCCGACCTGACAGTTTGCCCGCCAGTAAAGGTACCCACACTGCCTGCTCCAAATCATGCAAGTCACATAGCCTCTCAAAGTCTTGTAGATACCCATCAATCTCGTCTTTCTCTTCACAGAACATTTTAAACGCATGGTATGGGATCTTAGGCTTTACCTGGCTGACGACTGAAGCAGTAATAGACTCTGCTCTGGGAGGAGCGTCCTGCGGTCCGTGTGCCATCACATACTCCTGCACATCCGCCATCAGTACTGTCAGTATTTCCAGGGGTACTGGCTGGGGTAAAAATTCCATCCTGGTCCTCATTTCCTTTTGGAAGGGGGTTTCCTCCATGGCTGGTGGGGGTGTAACGCTGCAAGCTCTGTCTCCCTCCATCAATTCAGCAATCAGCACAGCTTTTGGCTTATTGCTGGCTATCTTACCCCTGGCTTCCAGTAGTTCCTTTAACGTCTGCCGTTTCAATGCAGTGTAGTCTGTCTCCATTCACCTCTGTGTTCGGTTCTTTGTTGCATTCAAATTGCCATTCACTTTCCTGTTCGGTAGTTTCAATTACCCGAACACCGCTTTTCGGCTGTAAGGTTGGATCCCGCCGCTGCCACCAAATGTAGCGGAGCTGCAATATTAAATCCCCATATCTCCGCTGGTAAAAGAAGGTAATCCAAATAAAGCGCTGGAAAGTAAGGCAATATCCCAAATCCCCCAGTAACCGGACGAAACACAGTTCTGGGAGTCAACTGATTACTTTATTTACAGCTCCAGCATTTATGCAATACCCATGCAAGGGGTTTACTTAATCCCCTTACAGGGGCTATACAATAGTAGATTACCTGGGAAGTGCAAATACAGGACATTTCTCCCACCATGAACTGCTGTACGGGAGGGGCACTCACACTAGATAATCCTGTTAAGTGGATTATCCCTCAATACAGCAGAACCTGGTTTTAACATAACAATATATAACTTTGACATTAACATGAATACATTTTTACTCCAGGGTACACAGCTATTTCAGACAACCTTTAAATGTTCTGCAATAAGTGGCTAGGTTTGCCACATACAGTATTTTATATTTCAGTATAATTTCTGTACGTCTACTCACTGACTGTCTTAAATATTCCACCCTTAACATGTTCATGAGAGTAGTGGTACCTTCCAGCTATTGTCCCATGCACACATATATTGTTTAATCTTTATCTCATTGCTGATTCATAGCTATGTTAGCAAACTTGTGAGTTTATGGATGACTTCTGTTATCGGAGACATTTTGGTATGATGACTGCTGGTGGACTTTCATTTTTTCCCTCCTAGGCAGATAGTGGTTTGACAGCAGACAACCCCATGTTCTATAACTGCCTTTCTAAGGATTTTCTGAGATGTATTACCTATATGTGATGCTTTGAAAAACAAATCAATGAAGATATATATATATATATTTACTATTGTACAATACAGAGACACTCCTGCAATTTGTAGGGCTTAGCATAATATGGCCATATATGTGAGTAAATCTCCACTTTTGTTATCTTAGTAAGACAGGTGTTTTTAAGTAGCTTTAATGAAACCTATAGCTTTAAGAGTTTTTCTCCTACCTGCTTTGAGGTGAGTGCGCTGATCTTTGGATTTTGCGTATATATATATGGCTTTATTCATTAAAAAAGAGAATTGTAGGAAATCGAGAAGGGAATTTCAAACTTGAATCCAAAATAGCGAAGTTGGAAAAATTCTTCTATTCAGGTGAATGGACAATATCTCTTTCATGAAGTACAGTGTTAAAAAATAAAACAAAAAAACAATCGCTAATCATTGGGGTCTGTCCACGAAAAGTGAACTGCAAAAATAAGGTATTAATAGTCAGCTATTAATGGCCATCTTTCCGCTGTTCATAGCAGGGCCCATTAAGGATTAGCCTCAGGACTCCATATATTAGTGTTGCAGCTGACTCTACATCTCTTAATAATAATACAGGATTTCCTATCTAGATATATCACATGTGAAATGGGAAATACAGCTGTATGATTTAAAAAAAAAACATTGATAACAAAAAAAAAAAAGCAAAATTGAAAAACAAATGTTTATTGCAGACCACATTGTGGCTAGAGGTCCATGTTACAAAGTGTTTAACTGACGTCTTAGAAAGGAACTTCCACATAGCAAAAGCTGCCATTTATACATTTTCTTTTAAATATTCAGTGCTATATGTCTATATGCACAGGAAATGTACAGAAAATCAAAAACTTAAATATTGGATAAATGAATAAAACAAAGCTGAACAAACAGTTACCGGTATATTTGTTTATCAAAACTGTACAATTAAAATATTGTTGACACATTTGTTTCTGACTAGGTACATTTGCACGGTTACTGCTAAACAGAGTACATGTTATTACAACAGTGTTAAAAGGGAGGCATGTAGCTCATAGTAGAAATGTTACTTAGGTCAGTTTATAGTTGGCATCTTTTATACATCAATACAATGAACTCTGCAGCTGTGCTCTGGTGACAATACTAAATATTTTCCCCACGTTCCTGTGTATTAAGTTAAGTGAGCCTTCTGTAAGGATGTTCTCTTGGATTTGGGTATTGATAACATCCCAATGTTCTTGAAAACAAAAGATTAAATTGAACTGCCCTCTTTAATATACTAGATTGTTATCAAAATCCCCCAAAAACGGACTAAATAAAAGCAATGGAAGCCTTCTACTTTCTTTCTCCGTAACAGACGCAATGTACTGACTTGCATCATTTAGTAAAAAAAAAGCAGGTTTTAAAGGTGCTCCTCTACATAAATATAACGGCGGTGTATTCACTAAATAGTGACATGTGGGAAATTGGCAAAATATTTGTAAATTAAGCCAAAATTCTCCAACTTAGTTTCCCCAGTTGAGCTCCGTCGGTTGCTCCTCCTACACTTTCCTATATAAAATCGCTGTGTAAAGAAAAATAAACCAATGTGTATTTTACATTTTTCCTAAACTCTCCTGTCCCATAAAACAACAAATATATTTTTATCATTTAGGAGGCTGTTATAGCATCAGTCCTTTCTGTCTTCCTAAACATTGATCTATCCAAAGTCCACCACGATCTGCCATCTCTAACTCCCTTCCGTGACTTGCAATAAACATTGCTATTCACTAAAATATGAAGGGAGTTCAAATTGAGAGGCAACTTGGACTTCGGCATCCAGCCCCTCTCTAATCTGTAATTCACCACAATTCACTATAACCCCCCCTCCCCCCCACACATATATGTTTAGTTAAAATGGCACCTTTCCCTTCAGAGTCTAAGGCTGGCAGTAAAATGATCAATGATCTAGCACTTCTAGCAGCCTTTTATGACCTTGGACACAACCTTTTAATATTGCACTTTGTGAGGAAGATTTGAATGTGCCATTAAACTATAACTATGTTGTGGCAGCACCTATTTAGCTACTAACATATTTTTTACATCATCGATTACTTTTATATCTATTACTAGCCAAGTATTAACGACCTTAAATTGTGCACATGTTATATGTATCCCTTACTAGTGGTTATTAAGAAGATGTGGTGTGGGCATCTAATTGTCCTTCACATAACATTTTTCAGCTAAGCCTTCCTTTGATGCAAGTGATGTTCTGGTCCTGGGACAGTGGTTCAAAAGGTAAGAACATAAGCTGGTACCTCGGAACTTTATATTGTATATGCTATCTTATATATACCACTGATCTTGTTGTAATGGGCAGACAAGATGGGCCAATTGGCCATCACAATCAATGGGGGAGATTTATAAACAGTTTAAAAAACAGTTTCGGAAGAGTTAAAAAAAAGGTGCAAACGATGTTATCTTCTGCGTGACAGGTATTGCAATAGTGACAGGTTTTGCATCTGATATTGAGATTTGGAGCCTTTTTTTCAATAAATGGTTTGAGTCAGAGGTTCGGACAAAGAGCAGTTAGTGCAAACTACCGACTTCTGTTACGTTTGCTGTCAAGGTGATTTCTGCATGAAACTATTAAAAATGCTTTTATTTTCCCTACAGGTAGCTGTTTGTATAGGGTTATATTCATGAAAAAGAAAATTGCATACTCAGCTATATTTCCAAATTTGCTATTTTGGCCTTAATTGTGCAGTTCATTCCTCAATTCCCCGCAATTTGCTCTTTCATTGATGTTAAATATTACGTTATGGAATTAAACAGACATTTTAACAGTTTGCAAACACAACTTCCACTTTTAGAAGTAGAAATTAATGTTTAAAAGTAAGAGGCATTTAACTTGTTCAAATCATTTACACCCACATAAATGTTGTTGTCCTTTAGACAACAGTCTAAACAGACAACTGGTCCTTTAGGCCAGTGAGCTTGACATCTGTAGTGGGGAAACTATTTGAAGGATTGCTAAAGGTATACACTCAAGAATACATCTTGAACCAGAATATAATTAGTAAAAGTCAACATGGTTTTGTGAACGACAGGTCTTGTCAAACAAACTTAATAACATTCTATGAAGAAGTCAGTAAAAATATAGATCTAGGTGTGGCAGTTGATGTGATCTATTTGGATTTTGCGAAAGCATTTGATACAGTTCCACACAAAAGGTTACTCTACAAATTGAGAGAAATAGGTTTGGGGGCAAATGTGTGTATGTGGATTGAAAATTGGCTAAAAGATAGAACACAAAGGGTTGTTGTAAATGGAAAATTCTCAAATTGGACAAGGGTATTAAGCGGAGTACCTCAGGGGTCTGTTTTGGGCCCTCTTCTTTTTAATTTGTTTATTAATGATCTGCCACATTGTGCTGAGAGCCATGTCTCCGTGTTTGCGGACGACACTAAATTAGGTAAGGCAATAAAGACTAATCTTGATGTTTTTTCTTTACAGGAAGATTTGGACAGGGTGGGGGACTGGGCAGTAAAGTGGCAAATGAGGTTCAATATAGACAAATGTAAAGTTATGCATTATGGGAAAAATAATAACAAAGCAACATATACGTTAAATGGTTTTTCCCTGGGAAAAACTACTAATGAAAAGGATTTAGGAATAATTATAGACAACAAACTTGGCAACAGTGCCCAATGCCAGTCAGCAGCTGCAAGGGCCAATAAGATATTGGCATGTATAAAACGAGGTATAGATTCACGGGAGGAGGATATCATCTTGCCTCTTTACAAATCAATGGTAAGACCTCACCTTGAATATGCAGTACAGTTCTGGGCACCAGTCCTTAAAAAGGATATTAAGGAACTAGAAAAAGTGCAAAGGAGAGCTACAAAATTAATAAGGGGTTTGGAGGATCTTAGTTATGAAGAGAGACTTAAAAAATTGAATTTATATACGTTAGAAAAAAAGCGTCTCAGAGGGGATATGATAACATTATATAAATATTTGCAGGGCCAATATAAAGAGCTCTCCAGTGACCTGTTCATTAACAGAAAGGTACAAAGAACAAGAGGTCACCCCCTCAGACTGGAAGAGCAAAGATTTCATAGACAGCAAAGGAAGGGATTCTTTACGGTTAGGACAATAAAGTTATGGAACTCACTGCCAAGAGAGGTAGTGCTAGCAACCACAATAGATGCATTTAAAAATGGTGTGGATGTTTTTTTAGGAAAGCAGAACATACAGGGCTATTAATAATAGAATAAGCATTAATAAAAGAGCTTATTGATCCAAGGAGAAATCTGATTGCCTCTTGGAGTCAAGAAGGAATTTTTTCCCCCAGGAGGCAAAATTCGAAATAGCTTCCTTAGGGGTTTTTTGCCTTCTTTTGGATCAAAAGCTGTAATGATAGGTAGAAGGGTTGAACTTGATGGACTTGTGTCTTTTTTCAACCTAAATTACTATGTTACTATGTTACTATGTTTAAGAGGCTCAATGGTTTGCAGTTACTTGTTCCCAAAATTTTTGACGACCTTTTGCTAATTCACACGGCGTTATTTATAAAGTCAGCGCACAAGGAAATCGTGCCAATGTAGAAAGATAACCACTGCTACATGCCGCTCACCTCTGGGGTGCATTGGCGCTTTTATCTCGAGCACCCCCTATGTATAAAAAAATACGCACTAAAAAACACCTGAAAACTATCTAAAGTCCATTTTAGTGTAGGCGCCATTTTCCCATACACGACAGTGTTGGGATGTATAAAAAAAACAAGCAATATCCATTATATATTAAAAATAGTGATTGTGCCTTTTTTTTTACATACATTTTCATTTGCGGGACTTTTTATACATAACTACGTGATGTGCTATTATAATTACAGATTACTACTGTTGGTTCTAGCAAACCCTTTCTTGTGTCAGAGAGTATATCTTTTTATTTTACTGTCCCCAAATACTATTAGGCATGAGGAAGCATGCTATTCATTCAACTAGGACCTCTGGCCAAACCCACCTAGCTTGAACTGTCTCTAAATACTGTTACTACCTTCCCTTTTGACCTTTTCACTCACCTTCTATTTCTCCTGACTCTCACTCCCTCTAAATTGTAAGCTTGCGAGCAGTGTTTGCTCATGTATCAGTCTGCCTCTGTCTAACTTCCTACATAGTTACCTTCTATGCTCTGTACCAAACAATATGTAAATTGTCACTATATAAATAAATGTCAATTTAATGTAATGTAATTTCCAAGGAAAACATCTCATGATATAAGAAATGTTAAGCATTCAGCATACTGAATGTGAACGTTTAAGGGTCTTCTCAATAAAGAGTGAAATGCAGGGAATTGAGACAGGAATTTCAAGCTTAAGGCCAAAGTAGTTGAGTAGAAAAAAATCTCCCATTCAGCTCCACTGGAGATTTTTTCCAACTTGGCTACATTGGCCTAAACTTTGAAATTCTCATCTCAATTGCCTCCAATCCTCTCTTTATGGAGTAGACCCTCACTATCCTAGAGCACTTTCATAGTTAATATTTTTTTGCAATTTGATATAAAATTGCACGATTCAAACAGTACATTTGTTCTATGCTGTTTAACACTTTAATTCCACATGAAACAATACTATGGTAACAATTCTACTCCTTCACTGATGACATAAACTGCGACTTCAATAACTGAACTAAACAATTATCTTGAGGTATTTCAAACTTTTAAAGGCAATGCATGTGTTTCTCCTCTGGCTCTTACAGGTTGTTAGGGTGCATTCTGATGACATGTCAACATTCTATTGGGCTGTGGAGAAGTATTGATCATACTGACAATATTACCAGCACAAACTGAAATCCTATTTTGGGGCCAACTGATATGGATGAAATTCCAATATAATCAAATTGTCTCCACAAAATATGGCAACAATACTGAGATTAACATATCATCTCACCAATTTACCTACACATTTTGCAGGGACAAACCTGGTTAATTTGCTTAGCAGAGGAAAACTCACCAGGTTAGTCTCTACACAATATATAGTTTTATTGATGAGATGAACATTTCTTCTCACCTCAAATCCCCTTTTATTGGATAGTACCCTCCGCTGTTTCTTATCAGTCATAAACATCAGCATCTACACATATGTGCACTGTATATCTTAGAAACACAAGTATCCATAAGTATCCATTAACATAAGAATGGTGGAACTTGGTTCCAAGCAGCTAATTAGGTGTAATACAAACAAAAACAGAATTGAGGCAATGTGCTGTTAGAATTTCCCTTTGACAACCAAAGCATGTATAGAGAGGTGTGTGGACAGTAGCAGCAGAGGCACTGTGTGTAATGCAGGTACATCTCATCCCTTAATGTGTATATATAGCTGATATTATAGGTAATGTTACATTTGAGATTGTGAAGATAATCAACCAAATGCTACTAACATTTGCAAGTTTGTCTACTATGTGCAAGGCAAAAACAAAACGATGAGCTGAAGTAAGATGAGGGGAGTTGAACATTTCATCTCACCAATATAGAAACATAGAATGTGTCGGCAGATAAGAACCATTCAGTCCATCTAGTCTGCCCAATTATCTAAAGACTTTTATTAGTCCCCCGTTCCCTATCTTATATCTATCCCACACATGCTTAAACTCCTTTTTGTGTTTACCTCTACCACTTCCGCTGGAAGGCTATTCCATACATCCACTACCCTCTCAGTAAAGTAATGCTTCCTGATGTTACTTTTAAATCATTGCCCCTCTATTTAGTTAATGTAGTTATACATTGTAGAGGGACAAACCTAGTAAGCTTCCCCTTCTTCACAAACTCACCAGGTTTGTCCCTGTACAAGGACGAGCTAAAATTGACTTTTGGCTGGAGGCCAATGTCAAGTCTTTGGAGGCAAAAGCATGGGCGATATTTTTCTATATTAAAAAAGGTGGCAACCATGATTTCATTATATAGGGGGACAATCTTTTTGGCTCTGCAACCCCTTCTCTTTCTCTGAGGGTGTGGATTTTGACCATGCTTTAGTCCATGGATGTTCTGTCTACTATCTCACTGTTATACTCTGGTGTAAAGGCAAATGGGTAGGAATGTAGAGGAGGATGATATAGAAATATTCATATGAAGCGTGCCAAATCCAGGTAGGCCCAGAAGAAAGCCCCCATGAATAGAGAAATAAAGAAGAGATCAAATACAAAAGAGGAGAAGAAATTAAAACAGGGGAGGGGGGGGGGGGGGGGGGGGGCTGAGAAACAAAAAGACACTGTGATGATGTTGTGGGGGGGGGAGAGAGACACTGATAGTAAAGCCAGTGCCCCTCCCACAACTACATAATATATATAAAATATATCATGACTGTGGCAGCATTGGAATCTCTATTGGGACTGAAAAAAGAAGTAAACTGCCACACTAGGCATTAAAAGCAGGATTGGACAAATGCTCCTACATTCTATATTTCCTATTCAGCTATTAATGTCTGATTGCTGCAGTTCACTTGTTAGTTCACCACAATTCACCCATTGGGGTCTACATGTATCAAACACTGTAATCCAGACCAGCCCCACAGTTTACAGTAAGGAACATGAATATAATACAATTCACTCCTTTAGCTACTGGGTCTATTCTTGGAACAAGAAAAGAAAAAACAATCTTAAAAATATACAGAGAGCTATATATGTTTACGTGAAGATAAATATTTTAGATTATAGAAATAAATACTGTGGTTTGTTTACCAGTGATAACAATTAACTCTTTCAGTTTGTAGACGTTGACAAAACATTTAAGGCAAACAAATGTAATGGATCCCAGGTATGTATTTGATCCCCACTGGGAAATCTTTGGCTTACTGATAGTTACTAATATAATTTGCTTATTTATATAGCACCAACATATTCAGAAGTGATGTACAACAGGACACTGCTAGAAAGCATGGATAAGTAAAGCTAGATCAGTGATAGTTAATCATGGCACTGCAGAGGTTTTGGAACTACATACGTTTTGGGATGGGCAAGTCGTCCATGCACCAGTGTCCATGGACAAGCTTGTGAAGGTCCATAGCACACCATTAACTGTCCACCATGACCAAATATTGGTGCTTACGCCTGCTTATGACATTTTGGGGTATGTGGTCCCCAGACATTTGCACATCACTGAACTAGACCATCATGTATATGGGGTTAGCTATTTACTTACTAAGTGACCACAAAATGCACTAACCTAGGATTCTTCATACTAACACCAGTTCCCCAAACAGAAAATGTATAATTTGATCATTAAACCTCGAAAGTTAACAGGATAACTTTAAAATAGACCCTCTCTCTTTGCGTTAGGGAGAAGAGTTATCAGCACCGTTGCATATTTTCATTTTTTAAATAATACAAAAGAAAAAGAAAATACAAGAGCAAATCTCATGTGTACAGTTTCTATTCAGCTCCTCTTCATGTGCTGTGCATGATATAAGGTTGTCAGGATTGCTTTAATACAAACTTGGTGTTTTTGAGTGGCGGTCCCTTGGTTGTGTCTCATGGCGGTTAACACTTAACATATACACAAGGTTCTGAACGTTGGATCAACCACGAGACACGTTTGGTGAAGGAAACATCATCTTTTCTACAGAGAGGAACACAGAATGTTTGCTTGTGGTGTTTGAGGCACTTCTACTTGGCTTCACCACCAGATGCTGGTCATCAAACTTCGGAACTGTCTGTACTGTATCCCCGAGGAGTCATCATGGGTTCGCTGCTGCCCGATTCTCTTCCTTCTTCCTTCTTTTTAGACTTCTTCTTGTGTTTCAGTAGTAACACAGCAATGGTGATCAAGCAGATAGCCAGTAATAGTATAGCAGCGATGGCCACCACAATGGTGATAACGCTCACCTCGCCATCTTTGTTATTAACTTCTCTGGGGATAATACCATCCAGGTTCACCTCTTTCTGAGGGATCTGCTTCTTGTTGTTCCGTTCCAAAGCGATGTGTTGGATATTGGTTCCTCGGTTATTTTCAATGCCAATTTCTTCCGTGGTGGGGTCTGTCACATCTCTCTTTTTACGGTTATTTGCCGACAATCCTGAAGCAATGCTTAAAGAATGGTACTGAGTGTCTACACTTCTTTTGCCAATACCTCTGTTGGTATTCTGCTTTGATCTTACTGTGTAGATTGTGTGTATGTACCATTCACGGCCCAAGGATACCTGAAAACCAAAGGAGAAAATAGTGAGGTCCAAAGCAATCGACTAATATAATGCAGAATGAGTAAATACAATATATGCCGGCATCGGGGATAATACACAAAGTAGATGATAAATATTAATGTTTACATATGATGAGCTATTTTGATAAGTGTTTCTCTTTTGTGCAAGAGAATGCTGCATCATCCATTCGATACGTTCTTCTGGAACAGACTACTTTTAAAAACAATTTGTGGCCTGAAAGGCGTCACAACATCTTAGCAGCAGAAAAGACCATTTATGGTGCAGAAACAATTTGTGGCCCAAGTTTTCCCCCCCATTACAGCTGGATGAAAATGCGGCTGTGGCTAAGATACTGGCCAGAGTGTTTGTCACGGGTCGGCTTTCAATGGAAGAAACTGGGCATGGGTGTCCACAGGTACTTACCCCCCCCCCCCTGGAAATTGTACTTGTATCAAGGGAGGGAGAAGCAGTAGGTAGTTTATGTTTGGTAAACTAGATATATAGATCATGAAAAACACCTGTCAGACAGGGAATTGCAGCATTCATTTTAATCTTTACAGACTGAGATTGTTACACTACACACTAATATTTCTGTTGTTGTCCACAGCTCCCATGACATACAGCCAGCCCACTGCTGTCTGAATACCATAGGAATTGTAGACTGGGGTAATACTGGCTAATCTTTACCACTCCAGCTATTGTAAACTTCCCATAATGCTCAGTTATATGCTGGTCTGTTAGTTACTGCTACCATGCTTATATAATTGTCCTGTAAATGGGTAACGTTTGTAACATTTGGGGAGGAGGTATTGGGGGTACTGGGAAGAATATGTTGCACTAATAGCATGAAATGCGTTGAGCTGTCAGAAGTTAACTCTGCCTCCTCACAGTATCACTTTGACCATTATTGATTCCATGGATTTGTCTCCAATCTTCTTAAATAAATTGCTGATTTCAACACGCCGTGAGTCCATTCCCGCTTTGATATTTTGCACCTCCCTCCTGTGGACGTTCATGAATCTGGGTGCATTGCACTTCCTGTGCTCCCAATTGTTCTGCCTCTGCCACATCCAAATAAGGTGTTGGAGGCCACTGACTAAAGACCTTGTGATTATGAAAGTGTTTATCTCCTGGAAGTAGGGTTGCCACCTTTTCTTCAAAAAAATACCGGCCTTGGTACTGTCTCCATAGACTTAACATTGGCCTGATGCCAATATTTTACCGGCCTGCCGGTAAAATACCGGCCAGGTGGCAACCCTACCTGGAAGTGAGATGGCAGAAAAAGGTTTAAAAATAGTAAAAAATTCAAAACAAAAACACTGTAAAATATATGTAGCTTAATTAAAGTGTCCTATTCCTACTTCCTATTTGCTGAACTACAATGTGGGATTTTTCTTTCAGCAAAATAATCTATTTTACAGAAAATGCAAGAATAGAATCAGGCTGGATCATTTTTGCTTTCTGCTGTGTTTTAACAGAGGCCCAGGAAAGTGCTCAAGGATGCGCAAACATTAACTGAACGCATATGTGACTGAAAGGCAGTGTATACGCCATGTTCTGTTAATGTATCAAAACCATAGTTTCAATTTAAGCATGCATGTTAATACTTGAACTATAAGAAGAAAAAAAAATGATTAGCACTCAAATTATTTCATGATATTTAATAGGTGTATGTCCAAATGAACAACAGTAGTTTTTTTTACATTAACATACTAATATTATATACACCTATTAAATATCATCATATGTTTTGGGTGCCGATACCTTTTATTTACCTCAGTTACTTTGGACTGTGGAGGTGCAGTCCTGAGCTAAGGCACCGCTCTTTATTTATTGCATTGGTTTTTTTTTATTTATCTGAGTGCCATTCACAATATCTTTGTTGAATATTTTACCTATACTGTTTATCATATAACTGTTAAACTATGAAACCATCTAAAGCTAAGATAAACACTGCAGAGCAAACCAAGTGACCAGTAGTTCTTTTATAGTTGGTGGACTAATCATTCCAGAGTCTAAGAAATTTGGAGAATTCCTAGAAAGTGCATGAGGATTTTTCCGAAGAGCAAGTAAATTACCTGAGATAAGTATAAGGCTATCCAGAATATAAGATCAGCAAATAGAAATGGGCAGACTAGGCAGGCTATTTTATTATGGGAAAAATAGATGGCTCAATTTTGGTCTACTGTTCTAATTCATGTTTACATTTCAAGATGCATGATATCATTTGCTCATTTGAAAACATTTTGTAACGTTACGTTCCTTGGGATAATATTGATACTTTACATGATAAACCTATTGCTGCCCAACATGTTGAAGAGGTGGACTGTGCATCTCTAAGGTCCAGAGGACACATAATTTTTTGGAATCTTGGGTTAGCTGTTCTTTCAGCCAGCCTGCCTATGACTTAGCGGTACGAAATGCGTCAGGCTGCTTTTTTTGCCCTATCTAGGGCAGCTTTTATCTGCACTGTGGATCCAGTTTATTTATCTTTCCATGAGATTTTCACCAATAAAGGATTTTGTACATTTTTTCTAAATCCTGAGCTGCCCGTCTGTGTATTTGTTCTTTCAGCCAGCGCAAGACAAAGGAAGATATTACCCAGAAATCTAAACAATATGTCTGCCACCTGATACAGTGCAAAGAGGAGTCAATGAAGGTCTTTATTTCTAATCTTACTTTGAAACATTTCTATTTAAAACATCTACACTTGATGCAATCTATTAATGAAACAAACATACGTAATGTTATTGCCTACAGTTATCCTCTTATGATGCATTACAGTATAATACGTGGTGGGATAGAAAATCTTCTAAGTGGCCCACTTAATTGAGTAACCTTGAATCAAGTTAAGTGATACAAACCTGGAAGAGAGGTGAAGAGTCCACTTTAAATCCATCAGAGCCAGGCTGTCTGACTAATGGTAAAGCTTCCGGGTCATCCACAGCCAGTCTGGCATTAAACTGCACGTTTCCAAGTTTACCAGCTTGTGTCTCTGGTTGAGCTTTATCCTACATTAAAATAAATAAGCATAGCCTTAGAAAAAAAGGAAGCATATTTTTAATATATTTGCATTTGAACAGAATATTTGAACAAAAATGTGTTTATGTTCGTTAATTTGTCTCAATATGTTGGAAGCGCCAATTTAGGAAAATGCATTAGATCTCCAACAACCTGGCCATGAATAGAACTGTAAAAACAGGCAGAGGTCATCCTCAGAGACTTGGAAGAGGAACATTTCATCTACAGCAAAGGATGGGATTCTTTTCAGACAATAAAAGGTACAAATTCGCTGCTAAGAGAGTAGGCTTTAAAAAGGTTTTGGATAGTGTTGAGCGAACCCGAACTGCACTGTAAGGGTTAGTACCGAACATTACGGTTTTTGGACCCCGGACTCGAACACGGACATTTCACTGTATGTTGGGGTTGGAGTTCGGGGTTCGGCGATTACATTGTATGTAATGCTATGGGCTTTCTATAAACCGAAATAGAGTCCCCATTCATACGAATAGGCCAATTGACCTATTCGTATGAATGGGGACACTCTTACCCACATTTTACTTCATTTTGCAGCCCTCTAGCCTGGGACTTTTTTAGAGGCATTTTAGTGGCCAAAAGTTCGTCTCCCCATTGACTTCAGTGGGGTTCGGGGTCAAGCTCGGGGTCAAGTTCGAGCACGGACCCGGACATTTTTTCGAAGTTCGTCCGAACCCGAACATCCAGGTGTCTGCTCAACTCTAGTTGTGGATACTTTTGGTTTTATTTATAGAAAAGTAGAACATACATGGTTACAAACTGATATGACTATTTACCCCCACTGCCTTCTGGAGTCAAGATGGAATTGTTCCCCCTATGAGGCAAAATTCAAGATTCTTGAATAGGGTTTTTGTTTGCCTTCTTTGGGATCAACAGCAGGAACAAGGATAAACAACGGTTTGAAAAGAGCAAAAGGTATTTTGTAGAATAATGCATATAATGAAAAGTGAAAAACATGAAAAAAACTATGAAAAAACATGAAAAAGCTTCAAAACAAAATGGCTTAAGAAGCTGTAAAGAATAATGGTGCTAGCCATGCATGTATAGTGCTTGCTAAAAAGCAGACAAATAGATAGATCAGTTACATTTTTTACTAGTCTTCTGGTAAAATAGCCACTGGGTGGCAACCTAATACTGTCCTACTCTCAAACTCTTTCATACTACTCCTGACTGGTGAAGGCAAGAGGATACTGCATTGTTTGTAGACTAAGTTAATTTTCATCACTAGAAGGCTGCAAGTAAGACAGATCACAATCTGTGTAGCAAAAAAGGCATTCAGACTATAGACAGTGTAATTATAAAATCTATATTACAATTACCAAATTTGTGCAGTTAGACCTGTTCATACACCATCCCCTTCTCAGTATATACGAGATATATAGTGCAATATAGTGGCATTGAGTCCTCTGCATTTATAACATTTGTAATCTCCAGATACAGTCACTTTCTGGATACAAGGCACTCCAACCAGAAGTTTACTCGCTACAAAGATATTGTTCTTGCTGAGATCTTCTACGCACATGGATATTCAATTGGTGAGATCGCTCCATTTTACATAAAACTGCTGTTTATTGTGTTATTCACACAATCAACACATATTATAGTAACTTTCCTTGGACAGTGTTATACTTTAAACAAGGGTGCTGCAGGGTGCATTTATTCTAGTTTTGCTTAAGTCCATGTTTGTATCTTTGATCCATTGCTGTACAAATAATATAGGATTTTTGGATTGAAAGAAACAAAGAAGCAATAATTGTGCTTTAGAAAATCCTTACTCCATTTTTGTTTTATCGCATGTTTGCTTTGTTTAATACATTCCTGAACAATTCTTATGGAACTATATATGTTGCTATGTACATTGTATTGTAAAATGTCTTTTTTTTGTGTGACATGCAGAGCTGGAGAAACAGGTGAGTTAGAGAATACTTCCAACTTAGCTAATAATGAAAGAGGGAGCTCACTGCTATATGAATGACCATACTTGGGAAATATCTAGATTAGAGTTGAGCGGACACCTGGATGGCGGGTTCAGCCGAACTTCGGAAAAAAGTCCGGGTTCGGGGTCAATGGGGACCTGAACTTTTGCCCACTAAAATGTCTCTAAAAAACTCCTGGAAAGGGCTAGAGGGCTGCAAAAGGAAGTAAAATGTGGGTGAGTGTCCCCATTCATACGAATAGGTCAATTTTGGTTTATAGAATAGCAATAGCATTACATGTATTCCATAAACCGAAAGTCTATAAACCGAAAGATTGGGTTTATAGACTTTCGTTTTATAGAATACATGTAATGCTATTGCTATTCTATAAAAAGAAAGTCTATTCGGTTTATAGACTTTCGGCTTATGGAATACATGTAATGCTATTGGCTTTCTATAAACCGAAATAGAGTACCCATTCATAAGAAATTCTTGTTCGGGGTCCAAAAACCGTAATGTTCGGTACGAACTTGAACAGTGCGGTTCGGGTTCGCTCAACACTAATCTAGATTTAAAACAGTGGCTGTGTATATTGCAGCTTATTGACCCCTTGGTCAAATACAGTGTTTAAATATTTAGGATTTGGTTCAGGAGAAACTGAAAAATAAGATGTTCATAATATACAGAAATAAAAACCATGAACAATTAGCAGATATCTGCATTGTTTTTCCTGTTCTGCAATGTAATTCCACAGAGATGGTATTATAAATACATATCGCCCAACTATCCCCGTAGCGCTGACACTCCCATCCTGCGCCCCACTGTCCCACATTGTAATGTAAATAGTAAATAGGTTTTTAAATGTCCACTTTTCCACACTGACTGAAACTTCAGTCAGCAATGAAACTCTTACCAAAATTTTTATTTGATACAAAAGAGAAGAAGAATCAGCCAGGCATCCAAACTCATTGTTGACTGGACTGTACTTTGGAACATATCCATCCGCTCCTGTGCACAGGAAAACTTTTTCAATGCTGCAATAAAAGGAGTTCCCCAGGTTCTGTACTGGATCCACCATCACACGGCCATAAATGGTATCACCTGCCATAGATATATAATACAGTATTCAAGATTCTAGAACATTTCAAATCATCCGTATTACACAATTCTTTACAATGCAATATGTAAGACAACTAACTGTATTGCAATAATCAGGTATTATCAGCTCTCCAACTAGCCTATAGTTTTAAATCAGCTATTAAGAATTTAGCAGTTCTGTTGTCTCTTTATCACAGTTCACTGTGAATGTGCTCATTGTGCTTGCAGAGTTACAAGCAAATGTATAGCCATATAGAAAAAAATGTATTTTAAACAATGTCTCGTGTTTATGACATCACCTTGTCAGTTGGTCAGCATACTGACTACTTCCAGTAGGGAATGTGTAATTTGCATATCCAAATTGTAATTACATTGTTATTTTGCAGCAGATCAGGTCAGGAGGTAGAAGTTAAATAGTTTTCCTTTAATGATACATAAATGTTCTATATAGGAAGTGGCATTTAAAGTCCAGTGGCGTCATATAGTGAAAGAAGTACTTCCTCACAGTGCGGGAATCCTCTATGTTATTTGAAATATTTTACATTCTGCTAAGAATTGAATAATTTACAGACATAACCGTGCATGTGACACTAACCAAAGTTTAGGTAGGAAATAAGGTTTTCTTTCTTTTTTATTTATTTTTTTTACAGAGGAGAGGGCATGGGGTGAAAACAGATATATCTATAAAGTATGGCTATTGCACTTAATTTTCCATGCTTTAAATGGAATGGATTTAAAAACAGTGTTTAATAAAATAGATTGTCAGGTGGAGATTTAAGAGATTAAGGGATGTACTATTCCATTGCACTTACTTAGCTATGGCATAGGGGTCTATTCACTAAAAGGTGAGTTGCAGGTGAGATGAGGTGAGTTGTGGTGAGACATTTCATCTTACCATTTTAGCAATGCATTGTGCAGGGACAAACATGGCGAGGTTTCCCACACTAAGCAAACGCACCAGGTTTGTCCCTACACAATGTATAGATAAACTGGTGAGATAAAATGTTCGTCATCTCACCTTTTAGTGAACAACCCCAACAGACTATCTGAAAGTTTTTACGGACAAATAGCATCATGGATACACAGGATATCTGGTCACTTTAGTCTAGTATATGATGCAACATTTCAAAATGGCAACTTTCACATCTTGGAAACAGCCACTATATCTTAATATCGATATAGATCAAGGGGGCCGCTGCCACAATCATCATTAAACAAATATCCCAACATTTGCATTACTTTATTATATCATACCTTCAGAGAAAGCTATGTCACTCTCTTGTCCAAATCCCATCGATCCATCCGACAACCACAAAGATTTCTTTGAGAGAAGCAACAACTGTGTATTCAAGCTGAACTCCGTGGCCACAGGATCACTCACCTAGTGGGTTATAAGCAGGATTGAATAAGTGAACAATACTTCATTTTGTGAATTACAGACCATGATGAGGATATATATATATATATATATATATATTTTTTTTTTTAAATAAAACTAGTGTTTTTTTGGAGCTACAATAAAAGGAAGTATAAACAGTGTTTAATTATCAGCTGCAACGTTCACATTTTTGAATATTTTTTGTTTATTATAAATGACGGTGAGCTTGAGATAGACCGAGGAGTGGATTAACAACCATTTGAGCTCATGGACTAATAGAAAGGCCTGGTTCCTTGTTATCTATTGTTTTTGTGTCAGAGAAGGGTCCTGACCAATCTGGAACAAGTAGTAAGTCAGGCAGCCCATCCTCTGTCCTAACACCCACCTAAGGCCATATTTCCTAACTATTCCAAGGTATAGAACCATGATAACTAAATGTTCTTAGCAGAAGACAAAGAGAATCCATGAAGCATCTAGGTAGGGAACATATTCAGAAAAATAATAATAATAATTCTTATATAATGGAAAATTATTCATTTTTCAGGTACCTGTTGGAATCTGATATCGACGTCAAAGGTTATAGGTTCCCGAGGATTGCAGGTAGTAGGTAAACTGTATTCCTGATACGGTGCTGTAGTACAAGCGATGAGCTTCACTGTGTAGGTTCCGGAATAGTCTCTGACCTGTTGACCAAAACCATTATTTTTCAACACAATTTTTTGTTGGTGCTGTATTTTAATCTTACAGGTTGGGGTTTATCAGACATGGAAAATACAAAGAAGGCTGAGGGAAGGAGGCAGTTTTGTTATATCAAGATTGCACAATCATACCCGGCAGTCTTATTTAGAGATGTATACAACATTTCAACAAACAATGGAACTTGCTTATGAGATTACACACACTGACATAACTTAAAATACACGAAGAAGGGAGAACAAAGGTTGTAGTTTTAAATGTGTTGTTATTTTTCCTAAATTTTGTTGATGTTAATGATATGAGAATTTATGCAAAGATTGATTACAAAAATTATATTTTGTATAGATATAGCTCTACATACTCAATATTAGAATGTGTCAAGGAACTCAAATGATATGTGATATGTCAAATATACTGTCACGCTGGTCTGTTTCCTATTTTGTCTTCCTGACTGCTCATCTAGAAGTCTGTATCAACCTCCACTAACCTTGCATGTTCAATGGATCTTACTGCGGTAATCTATTAATCAAAGCACACACACTGGAAAACTTAACATGCTCCATCTAGCTTCAAACTACTACTCTGGTCTTCGGAATTTGAACTTTAGGTCTTCACTATAGTCTTCTGTAACTACAGGCTCGCTGATCTTGGACTTTCTTGGTGGCTCAACTTGATCCCTCACAGATCAGTACTTGGGGACCTCTTGACCTCTAATACTCGTAACAATATGGTTATGGGTTGTCAATAGAGAAATGGTCTATTGTTACCTTTAATCTGAAAACATCTATTCCCTATTTTGGTGGGACTGTGAAGTAGAAGTTCTTAATTTGCGGCACTGAAGGGAAAAGAGGAAGTTGGTCATCTACTTACCGCAAAATCAGATACAAAGCTCCATTGTTGTACTGGTTGGTTATATGTTGGTTCACTCCGCACCAGGCTGAGGGTAAAGGTCAGCCCTGGATGATCAGCCGACATGATCATTGAACCCAGTGAAGTTGCTGAATAAAAGAAAATATGATTACTATGGAATATCGATGTATTGTTTTAGCTCAATGTTGTGGTAATGCCCCATCCACAGACACACCATCAGCCACTCCCACTAAAAAAAAAAAAGCGTCCCTCTTTGTCCATTTGAAACATAGGGAAGTATGCACTGAGTTTAACAGAATAATAATTGCAAGAGCTGTATGCTGCTTTCATATTTGTTTTACAACTGTTCAGCAATGTTTAACATTCTACATATCTACACATCTTTTGGATCAAAAGCAGGAATAATAGGTAGAAGGGTTAAACTTGATATGTTACACTTATGTTACCTGTCTCTACTACTTAGAACATAATTCTTCTAAGAATGCTTCCTTATTGGCTGATAAATAAAATACATATTTGTAAATTGTGTAAAACTACTGCTAAAATAAGGATTTGGTGGAGGGTTAGATGTAACATTTTTAAAATGCAAGTAATGGGCACCCAGATGAGCTGCATGATAAGGCTGGAAGTCTTCCTGCCGAAAAAGGCTTGCAAACCATAGGAGTGCCTCAAACACAATAAAAAGTGAAACAGAATAAAGCTTAATGAAAAGGAACAAAGAAAGTGGACGTGCATGGAGAGGTGCAAAATGTAATGGTGGGGAATCTAGATAAGTTAATTGTGGTCCTGCATTTAAATCTAAGCTAAAAGTAAAAAGGGGAATTTAAAACAGTCATTGTAATGTTCCTTTTGATTAAAGTTATAATCCACCTACCAGGATGAGACATGACAAATAAACCATTGAATCGAGCTTCTGTTTTAAAGTTGACAACCAGGCGTCCTTCGTCATTGATACGCATGCTGGTCGGATAGAGAGAGCCTGAAAAAAATGATTACAGTTTATTGCTCCATAATAATTTAGATAATTATAATGGCCTAAATGGCAATATCTTACATTGCCCCTACTATTATTCTTATGAGGACATTAAACTGTGGTAAAGCAAAGTATTTTTTGTTCAGAGGCTGTGGGACTACTCTAAAGGTACATCTTATCTGATATTGAATTATAAATGGTTACCTTGCAGATCAGCTTCTGGAGGACTGCCGATTCCATCCCTCCACAAGATGGCAGTGTCATACACAAACGTCAATCGGAGCTCGGAGTGTAGATCAAAGTGCTGCCACCCACCAACTCCCACCGGGGAGTGGAATACATAGGACACGTACAAAGGAACCCTCAAGGTCACATAGGACTGCACAAGATTCAGGACCTTTAAACAAATCAGATTATTTTGTCACTGCTGTAATTATATAAAGCGATAATTAAGATAGCTATACAAATATCTTGCAGTATGAATAAAAGTCACCGTACTATATAACATTGCTTTTATAAATTAGTGAATATGCTAAAAAAAAAAAAGCAGATCTCTAAAAGTGGAAAAAAATAAACAAGAACGTTCCATTGGTTTCCATAACCAATTATGGAAGCTCAATATTTAAGGTTCTACTAAATCTAAATGGAATCTTTAAGGCGCCTGCTGCCCCCTGGCTGTCACTATAATAATTGAACATCTACAAAGTAAGACAATGTAGCTGTCTATTGTATGAATTTGACACCTTTTAAAATAATAGCAAACACTTAATAACAGCACACACAAAGCACAGGTTTCTTGTGATATCTGGCATATGAACTATGTTCGTCATCATTAAAACAGACCTATTTTTTTTAATACCGGTATCATTCAAGATATTTCTTACAAACTCCAGGTCCCTGTCACAATTGTGATTTCCTACATAAACATGACTTGCTATGGATGAAAAGATATTATCCAGCAATCGCGTTATGCTGACAGGATATATTTGCCAGTGCTGGTGCAGCTCGGAAGTGTCTGCAGACTCATCATTTATATCCAGGTCATTTTCATAACAATGTCACAGATCACTAACAACATTTTCCCCCTGCTTCACAACATGTCAGTGGTAACCGGGTGCAGCTTTTCCAAACCACCGTTCCTCAAATGTTCTAGGTTTTAAAATATTTATCAGAACTCAAATCTCACACACAACAGTGTACTTGTTTCTATATATAAATGAGAGAATAGGGTCTATTCACTAAACTGTGCACTGTGGTGAAGGAACCAGTGAATGGCAGAAAGCAGGCAACGAAGAGACACTGAACTTCTTTCACTTGTGCTTCTAGCAGAGTGATGCGTGCAATGTCTCTAGTATGAGGATATAATGGCATGTACTTTTTAATAGACATGCCATTTTATTCTCTCCCTAGCAACCACCGTGCTTTCTTGAGAAGAGGTTGCTGACTGATAGTCAGACCCGACAGACCTCTGTCAGAAGTTGGCCACTTTGATTGGCTGAGCACTCGCTGACAGACTTAGTTTCAAATCAGCTTTGCCTCAGTTGAGACACTCCGCTAAGACCAAACACACATGTATCTGTGAAGACCAGCTTTTTGGAAGTAGAACTCGGTGGGACAGCGGTGTTCAGGACCACAATCCCACCGTCCTATCCACATTCTCCGATTTCTGAGACGGGGAAGGCTACCGGTTTGAGTGACAGCGCAAAAGCGCATACGGGGAGGAGGCGTATGAAGACATGTTTTATTATTTCTAATCTTTTATATTGTTTAATCTAAACAAAGTGAACTGTGAAATGATAGGATACAGTCAGACTAGCTGCCACAAAGCTGATATAGCGGTGCATAGTTTTTGTGTTTTTGTTACTTTAAGTGTGCCCCCAACATGTTTTCAGGATCTCTTTGCAGGCACAGGTGGTGATTTAGTGATGTTTATAGGTGTACTAGTGTTAAAAAGGCCTGTATTTAAAAGAGGATATCCTTAAAGGTGCAGTACAGGCTCCTCAATTTCATTGATGAAATCAACAGAAAGTCATGATTAATTTGCTTAATATAGGGGTCGCTCAGAAAAAAGCGATGGGACATATATCTGTCATTTTATGAGAAAACATTGGCATGAACTTACATGTGATACAATCAGATTTTGATTTGTGTATTCATTCAGAAACAGGCTTGGCTATTTCTTAACACAAACAATATAAAGGACTGTGATAGAGAACACTTTGCAATTCTCATTGTCTGGTCTATGAAAGTTAATGAGCATGAGTTATAATAACAAGTAATGCAAAATACAGGATATAAATCTTGTGTGGAGAACAATGTCAGTTTACTGACCTGCTCATGAAGAGTGCAAACAACAAAGCTTTTAACTTAGACATAGTGCAGTTAACACTTAATTCAGTTTCTATAACCATAACAAATAAGCTACGCACACCATGTTATATTTCAAATTATCCCCTTTAACCCCTTGAGTGTCAAGTGTAAATGATTTCAGGTAGCACATGAAAAAAGTTGTTCCTAACACCATTCATATGTTACTGGTAATCCAGTTAATTAATTATGGTATTTGTTAGGACAGTGGTGGCAAAACAATTGCACAAGTGCTACAGTGGGCTAACAGAAAGTCCCACTGTGGCATGCGGCCACTGGGGGCGGGTGAGCCTGTGTGTTATATCAAGGTGCTCTAGCAAGAGCTGAGAGTGCAATTTGGGTACTCTGGATGCAATCTGGGTGCTGGGCAAGTCCTGTGAGTGCAATCTGGGTGCTCTAGCAAGAACAATGGATGCAATCTAGGTGGTGGACAAGAGCTGTGGGTGGTACTGGGGAAAGTTCTGTGGGTGCAATCTGGGTGCTGGGGCAAGTTCTTTAGATGCAGTCTGGTTGTCGGGACAGTCCTGTGTGTGCAATTCAGGTGCTGGGGCAAGTCCTGTGTGCCATCTAGGTGCTCTGGGAAGACTTGAAGGTGCGCATTATTTGTACTTTGGCATTGCTTTGTCAGAAGATTGGGCACTCAGGTCCATCGTTGCTGTTTTAGGAGATCCCAACCATGATTAATCGATTTCCTATCATTAATAAATGAATGCTACATACTACCCAGGAAGCACTTTCCATTTTGCACTTGGATGTATGAGGAACTGAACATATTGCAACAATCCGGCATTAGGAGAGTTAGAAAGACGTTGTTGTCCAAAGAGGACAACTGGGTCTATCAACTAAAAAGGTGATGAACATTTCTTCTCACCTACTCAACTATACCATGTGCAGATGGTTTGTTTCTGCAGGTCAGGGAGATTACATGTTCATCTTAACTCACCTTTTAGTGAATAGGCCCCACTGTTCCTGTTCAGTATGCAGGACAAATTTATATAACATGAGTTTATCCCCAGCCTTATTGCTGCCATTAACCTTTCCATCAACAACAACAACAATGACAAATAGCACTTTCATATATCCACACAATACACCATGCCACCGTGCATGACAGTCTCACCAGATACACAGTATTTATTTTATTCTAAGAATGGAGAACCCATAATCAGAATTTCCTGTTATATCATTTGTGTGTATAACCAAACTACATCATTCGTGATCCTACAGTGCACTGTTGATGTGTAAGATGTATGTCTACTCTTCTGCATTGCACCTTATACACCTATTTGTCAATCAGGGTCACCATCAGGGGGTGACGGGCGATAAAAAAAATAAAAAAAGTTCCTGGGGGCCCATGGCAGCTGCCCCGTGGGCCCCCTGCCAGGCCGGCCCTTTAATGGGACAGCTGACCCAGGCGGAACTTTGCTGCTCAGTGTAAGTGAGAGTGTGTGTATGTCAGTGTAAGTGAGAGTGTATGTATGTCAGTGTGAGTGAGAGTGTGTGTATGTCAGTGTGAGTGAGAGTGTGTGTATGTCAGTGGAAGTGAGTGCGTGTGTGTATGTCAGTGTGGGTGACACTGCCTATATCTGTCTAGCCACCCAAGGGGTTAACTCCTCTGACACTGCCTCTGTCTAGCCACCCCAGGGGTTAACGCCTCTGACACTGCCAAGATCTGTCTATTCACCCAAGGGGTTAACTACTCTGACACTGCCTCGGTCTAGCCACCCAAGGGGTTAAAACCTCTGACACGGACAGATCTGTCTAGCAACCCAAGGGGTTAACTCCTCTGATACTGTCTATATCTGTCCAGCTACCAAGGCGTTAACTCATCTGACATTGCCTAGATCTGTCTAGATACCCAAGGGGTTAACTCCTCTGACACTGCCTATATATGTCAAGCAATCCAGGGGTTAACTCATCTGACACTGACAATATCTGTCTGGATTTTCACAATAGGTGCCCCTCGTTGATAGTTTATCAATTAATATGTGACATCCAGCGGATGTGGACCCCAGGCTTTTAGTCACATATTAATTCATAAACTATCGGGAGGTGCAGAATTTTTTTCAGTAAGGGGCGCTGAAATTTCTGATGGTGGCCCTGATGTCAGTGACCGCAGTAGAAAGAGGGAAGTACTCATGCCATTGTACAGAGCACTGGTGAGACCCCACTTGGAGTATTGAACGCGGTACCGGCGACTATATCTACAGAAAGTTTTTGATACTTTTGAGAAAGTTCAGAGAAGGGCTACTAAACTGGTTCATGGGTTGAAGGATAAAACTTGCAAGAAAAGGTTAAAAGATCTTAACATGTATAGCTTGGAAGAAATATGACACATAGGGGATATGATTGAAAAATGTAAATACATAAAGGGAAGCAACACAATAAATGAGGATAGTATATTTAAAAGTAATATCAGGAAGTAATATCCAGGGTAGTGGATGTATGGAATAGCCTTCCAGTTTAATGGGAAAGGCTATTCTAGGTATAAAATAATAGCAGGAACTAATGAAAGTATTAATATATATATTTTAGCTATGCAAAAATTGGGCACAGACTAGATGGGCTGAATGGTTCTTATCTGCTGACAGTTTCTATGTAATGTTAGAATATTTCAGATTAAACAGAAGGTCCACTTGCAGTAACAGTAACGGTGAATTTGGGGCCCCAGTTGTGGGAGGAGTTCAGTTGCCAAGTGCTCAAAGAAATCAACAGGCACCATTACTTTGTATGTGTCTATATTGCTGACTGACTAAACAACACTAATCTTACATTCATTCTTTACAGGCGTCCCACACTGACATCTCAATGCCTTAAAATAAAATTAAGCTATAGTTTTTAGCAGAAAGAAAGTGGTCACAAATAATATGGTCAGTAAACAGTAAAATACAAAAGCATGGTGGGTGTAAAAAGGTATTTTGTTATTTACAATATTAAACTGCATGTTACACAGCATTAAAATGTTCAAAATAAACTTTTTTTTTTGTAAAATCTCAAATGACTTTTTGAATTTATCTGTTTTTTTGCACCTCTGTTTAAAGTCTGTTTAGTACAGCGTGCCTATGCTCCAAAGGTTAGGGGTCCATGTTTAAAATGGATTGAGGTGATCATTTTTCTAGAATGTAAGCTTTTGAGCAGGGCTCTCTACCTCATATATCAGTCTGTTCTTATTTGTATAAATTCGCATGTAGTCCCCCTCTATACATTGTACCTAGCGCTACATAAATTGTTGGCGCTATATAAATAAATGTTAATATAATGTAATGTAATCATTGTTGACTGGATTTGCATATGCCTATCCAGAATCCCTTGCAGTGGTGGAAACTCTGTGATTGTGTAAATTGTGTGGGAAAAGCAGGTCTTCTGGCTTGGTGTGTATAAATTTGTCAGCTACCCCACTGAATTCCACATGGAGGGATTTTTTTCATCACCTTTACCCCCCATTACTTGCAAAAATACAAATTAAGAGTTCACCTATCTATTTATTATACACTTTGAAAGATAAGCTTTCTATTTCCACAACACTAGGGTTATCAGGCTTCAGAGATCTCCAAAAGAGATTTAAAGCCAGCTGTAGACAGGGTCAGAGGTGACTGACAGAGGCAGATTTATTTGAAGGCATTTTAATTGGGAATTCAAAACAAAGACACCTCCACATTTTCTGATACCTATTTAACATTTAACCTTGGCCCCAGACTCAGCAAGGAAACCTTAATCTGTCCAAATGTACTATTTGACCTTTATATCCCTCATAAGGAACCTGTTCTCAGAGGAACAAGAGCCCTGTACTTTTCATCACATACAGTGCTTTGTTAATGGGGATTATTGCTGCACCAAACAGGCTTGGGTTATTTATTTATAAAGTGTTTTAACAAGAGAAATACATTGAGATTTCACTGCTCTCCCAGTTTACACTGGGAAGCAGGCACAATACAATGTAACAATGTAAGTCCTGGAGAGAGCATACAGTACAAACAAATGATGTACATTCCTATATAAAGCGCTATACACTGACAGAGATTGTTGAGCATGACATTACGAGGGAATAACCAAAGCACTTTTGCTTCTATGTCCAAATAATCTATAGTGAACATTTAGCAAATTCATTGTTTTCAACCTTGTAAAATTGGTCTTATGTGCTCATTGTGCAAAATCTGCAGAATGTATCTTATTTTCCAGTGATGCTAAAAAATGTAATTTAATGGGTCCATGTGTGTGGCACATTTAGTGGGCTCCTTTATGTGATACCGCATGTTTAGCCTATATTTAATTTGAGTACTATGCTCGTATGCAATATGTGTTTGACCCTATGTGCTAAACATTGTTGCTCATGATTGGATGCTGGGTGGCTGTCGGACAGGGGGCTGATGATCCAACTCCTTGACAAGGGTGCTAGAGATCGTAGGTATACGCTGCTGGTACTGTGGGATTATTTCCAGAGAAAGATTCCTACAACAGTAATAACTAAGCTCCGAGTCTACCTGACTAGATTAAAACTAATATTAAATCATATTGCACAGGGTAGCACAGGTTTTAATACAGCCATATAATATACATTTTCCATTGTTTATTCTCAAAGGGATTATCCAATTTTACAATTCCCTTTCCCAAGGCCCAGGGGGCATGTGGCTACCCTGTTGTTTGAGCTAACAACATACTTTCCCGACATTTATTTCCCTATGTGTCCCTGACAGTTTTGGACCTAGCTAATCAAACTATTGGCATTGGTATATGTCTGGCAAGATTAACGAGAGTTATAGTGCATTCCAAATAGAGGCACCTTAACAAAGTGGACAATTAAGTCACCTGAAACTAATGCTTCAACTGGACCACAAAGACCTGCTTACTTTGCAGTGCTCAGCAGAATACATTGAATTAAATAATATACAATTAATTCACTTAATTATTTGAAGGCATTTGCCTTTGCTAAGGTTGGCTGATTGGAAACAATGTAGTTTTGTTCTTCAAACCTGTTAAGTCCTAAAAAAAAAGTCTTAAAGTTTGTGCCTTCCAGCAAACCGGCCTGGACAAAAAATTCTTTAGTTATATTTTGGCGCAATTTCTATTAATTCTCTATTTATTTAAGGAGGAGGGGAGATTGGTCTAACAATTCCACACTATACGATGCAGTCCAATGGACACCATTAAGTTAATTAAACCATTCGAATGCACAGTCACATACATATAATAATATGAGAAGTGTATTAAAAAGAAAAAGACAATACAACTAGGGTTGCCATCTGGCCGGTATTATTTGCGATGAGAGGGAACAGTGTCACATTGGCAGGGCTACAGTCCGCCCCTGCCCAGGAAAGTTTCACAGGCTGCGGGTCTGATGTCTGACAGTGGCAAACAAAGCTCTCAGCCAGTGCTATCTCGACACTTCCCGTGCATAGAGAAGACTCAGAGTGTTGGAACATGATGCCCTGAGACATCACTGTTGTACACAGGAACTATGAGACAGCGCTGACTGAGGTCTGACATCCTTTGTCCAAATGAAACCTGACAGGAAACTAAACATCCTATCTACTTGACTACGGAAGATGAGTAGTACAGCATTAGAGAGACATGGAATTGGGCAGCATGTATGTTCCCTATGTGAACTAACTGCATATGACACACTCTCTGAACTAACATTTTAAACGATTGATATAACTAAAATTGTATTTGTTTGCAAATATATAACTGCACATAGGTTCTGTCACAGGATTAATAGCTATTTGAAGTTATAGATTTGAGAAAGATATGCATAATAAATAAATAAATACACATACAATATTAGTTATAACAATCCTTCATGATGTAAGTTCAGTGAGTGTCTATATTTCATACATGAAAGAATAAGTCATGACACGTGTCATAAGCCATCTCTCTCACCCACTCTCACTCCACAAAGCCATCTTTCTCCCTGCACTCTCACTCCACCAAACCATCTCAATCCCCAGTCTTACACTCTCACTCCGCCAAGCCATCTGTCAGCAGCTCAAAAGTAGCTGCTGGACACAGATTTATATCGCATGATCTATGCCAACCTGAATGACCTCACTACCCCACCCTAGGGTTGCGGCCTTTACCAGCCATAATATTGTCCCCATAGAGTTAGCATTGGCTGCAAACAACATGTTTAACCAGCATGGTGACAAAATATTGGCTGGCAACTCTATCCCCACAACCTGATACAGGTAACAAGGGGAGAGATGGAAATAAGGGCTAGGGGGGGAAACGGAACAGAATAATAAAATAAAATTGTATGGCAGTTGTGACTCTAGGACTATTATGAATGCAACTGTATAAAAACAAAAGTGCTTTTAAAACCCTCAAAACCCAGCATTAAATATCTCTGTGAACTATATTTTTCCATATGGAGTAATATTTTGAACTGTAAATGTACAATAGTGACAAATATATTTAGCATGACATCAGAATAGAATTATGACAGTGCGTGACATCACAATAGCAGAGCTGCATTACTTTCAAACCCAGCTCAGCTTTCAGCAGTTGGTGCTGTAGCAGATCCTGTTAACCTATGAAGGTGTGAGACTCCCTGACAGAGCGCTCCAGTTTAATACATGCTGCCGCGAAGTCTGACGCCTGGAACACTATGCTTCACATTAGATTGTAAGCTCAGCAGAGCCGGTTAGGGTAGGGGTTTCCTTTCTCTGTATTCTATACGTCTCAGAGGGGCAGTGTGGCTGAATGCCAGAAAACTAGAGTTCATCTTTATTCAGGGCACTGAGAGGAGGAATTTGTTGGCTGACCAAAGTGAGCGAGATTGAATATAGGGTGTCATTAGCTCTGTCATGTTCTGTGGCCCTGGGTTGTTTAAGGCTCTGAAGGTCAGCAGGTCAATTTTAAAATATGTTCACCATTTAATTGGAAGCCAATGCAGGGAGTGGAGAAATGTGACATGAGCTAGTTTGATTGGCCAGTCGTCTGGCTGCTGCATTTTGTACTGTCTGTAGGAGATTACAGGATTTCATTTGAGCCTTCAGTGGATCACTTTTAATCAATAAGATTTCTGAGTGTTTCGAAATGAAACCTAAACATTGCTGATCAACAACAGGAGGTGAGTTAGTCTTATTGTATATTGCTTGTGGTGATCAGGTAAAGGTATCTCTTCTTAGCAGCAGTAAGAGGGTCCTGGGGAAATGTATTTCAATTCACTGTGTATCTCGGTGTAAAGAACAAACCATTTAAGTAATGCCATCCATTGGATTTTGATAAATCCAGGTGTGTGATATGTGGAGACAAGATTGGTCTTAGGGTATTTGTGGTGAATTTTGAAGGTAAAGAAGGTAAAATGAAGATAATTCCTGGAGAGGTCAGGAATATGAGAAAAGAGTGGCAGCCAGCTGAAGGGTTGGCAGCGGAGTATGGTAGAGATGGTCCATGAACAGCTTGACAGCCTGCAGTACACTGGAAGCTCAGTAGATCTGGTTAGAGCAGGTGAGTCACTCTGCATGACAGGGACCTCCTTAGGCTGTATTCTAAGTTTCTTGCTAGATTGTAAGCTTAGCAGATCTGGTTAGGGCAGGGACCTCCTTACTCTGTATTCTATGCTTCTTATTAGATTGTAAGCTTAGCAGATCTAGTTAGGGCAGGGACCTTCTTACTCTGTATTCTATGCTTCTTATTAGATTGTAAGCTTAGCAGATCTGGTTAGGGCAGGGACCTTCTTACTCTGTATTCAAAGCTTCTTACTAGATTGTAAGCTTAGCAGATCTGGTTAGGGCAGGGACCTCCTTACTTTGTATTCTATGCTTCTTATTAGATTGTAAGCTTAGCAGATCTGGTTAGGGCAGGTACCTCCTTACTTTGTATTCTATGCTTCTTATTAGATTGTAAGCTTAGCAGATCTGGTTAGGGCAGGGAACTCCTTACTCTGTATTCTAAGCTTCTTCCTAGATTGTAAGCTTAGCAGATCTGGTTAGGGCAGGGACCTCCTTACTCTGTATTCTATGCTTCTTATTAGATTGTAAGCTTAGCAGATCTGGTTAGGGCGGGGACCTTCTTACTCTGTATTCTATGCTTCTTATTAGATTGTGAGCTTAGCAGATCTGGTTAGGGCAGGGACCTCCTTTCTCTGACGTCCATCCTCATTAGATTGTAAGCTTTCTGGGGATAGATGTTTGTATTTTGTATAACTTCCATTAGATTGTAAGGTCAGAAGAGCTGGTAAGGGCAGGGGAGTTGCTCTGCAGGGCAGGGACCTACGTACTCTGTATTCTATCCTTATTAGATTGTAAGCTTTATGGGGATAGATTTTTATATTGTATAACTTACCTTAGACTGTAAGTTCTGCAGAGTTGGTTAGGGCAGATAAGAAGCTCTGCAGGGCAGGAACCTCTCCGTACTCTGTATTATATCCTTATTAGATTGTCAGCTTTATGGGGATAGATTTTTGTATTGTATAACTTACCTTAGACTGTAAGCTCTGCAGAGTTGGTTAGGGCAGATAAGAAGCTCTGCAGGGCAGGAACCTCTCCGTACTCTGTATTATATCCTTATTAGATTGTCAGCTTTATGGGGATAGATTTTTGTATAGTATAACTTACCTTAGACTGTAAGCTCTGCAGAGTTGGTTAGGGCAGATAAGAAGCTCTGCAGGGCAGGAACCTCTCCGTACTCTGTATTATATCCTTATTAGATTGTCAGCTTTCTAGGGATAGATATTTGTATTTTGTATAACTTCCATTAGATTGTAAGCTCTGCAGAGTTGGTTAGGGCAGGTAAGTCACTCTGCAGGGCAGGGACCTCCTTACGTTGTATTCTATCCTTATTAGATTGTAAGCTCTCTGTGTGAATATATTTTTGTATTGTATAACTTACCTTAGACTGTAAGCTCAGCAGAGCTGGTTAGGGCAGGTGAGTCGCTCTGCAGGGCAGGGACCTCCTTACCCTGTATTCTATCCTTATTAGATTGTAAGCTTTGTGGAGATATATATTTTTTTATTGTATAACTTACCTAGACTGTAAGCTCTGCAGAGTTGGTTAGGGCAGATAAGAAGCTCTGCAGGGCAAGAACCTCCTTACTCTGTGTTATATCCTTATAAGATTGTAACCTCTCTGTGTAAATGTATTGTGTCCAGCAATATGCAGTTCGATACACTAACTAAATGATCCAGGGACAAAACCGATCGCCATATTTGGGGTCAGGAAGGAATTTTTTTCCCCCATGTGAGACAAAATTGGCCAAAAGTTTCTCTGGGGTTTTCTTTGCCTTCCTCTGGATCAACCAGATATTAAAAATAATATGAAAATCGCAGCAATATTTTAATTGCACATCTGCTTATTGCTGCAAAAAATAAAAAAAGAATACATTTATCCCTGTCTGTTTCCTGATTTATTTCATGGCACACAACACCCATCTATCTACACATCACATGGTTCATAAAAAGTTGAAAGGTTTGGAAGATACACAAGGTCATAAGTTGGGCTTGCCTTTTACCACACTGATCACAATAAGGAAAGGTGAGCAGAACAGTTTTCAGACTTGACAAGACAGACTTTTTTTTGGGTGTTGGGGCATGGAATGTGTCTATGAATGTTTTCAATGTGCTCCAGGCAGACAATATACGCTTGTACACATACTAGGGAGACTGGAACCCAATTTTGTGGGGACAACCAATGTCATGTGACATCACACTAATAAAACGCAAATATATTTTATGTGCAAAACAATTTTTGCTCTTTGCTCCTATTGCAATGTATTAAACATTTTACACTCCAATAGTACATATGAGCAAATTGCGAATAAAAACAGGCAAGTTTGCGAATGTTTTTTCTACCTCTTTTGAAAGCACTTGCTAAAAGCTGGTGTAATTTTCACACGCAAATAAGAATTATTTTTCACAAAATATTGGCAAAACTCTTTGGCGTGTGCAATTACAACCGGAAAAATGCACGCTAAATAAAAATAAACGGAAGAGGCGCAAATCAGGGAAAACAAGCACAAAATGTTACAAATAGTCGCAAATTGCTCCTTACTCATGTTTTACCTACTTATTTCCCCACTGAACTTGTTTAGTACATGACCCCCACAGTGTCATATAACTCCTGGGATGTTGGCAAATGTGGAAAGGGATTGTCCAATTATAGGGGACAAGTATACTAGGTCATACCCAATATTGGGTTTACACCACAGAGAATATACATTTTAAAGTTTTAAAAAAGAGATCAGCAGAGGGATTTACATGGTCATATCCATCCAGAGCTATATTTATACTGGAAAAAATAAAGGGGATATTACAAATCAATAATCATAGCCAGGGTAATTTTTAGAGATTGGGAATTATGGAGAAGAGAATGCTGGGAAGATTTACAAGTCAACTCATTAAAGAGGAATATATAGGTCATGTGGTGTGAGAATCCTCAATGAGTAGTTGGTGATAGTAATCAGTAGAGATGGGCAAAACGAACATTTTCCTTTAGTTTTCTTCCATTCGGAAGAAAATGTTATTTATTTCGTCCAAAACAAATTTCGTCCATTGCTGCATTCGTTTCAGACGAAATTCGTTCATTATTTTCATTGGTACGAATGGAAAATAATTCACCTATTGGAGAATTCGGTTCAAAGAGTCTTATTAATATGAATTTCATACGAATTTAATACGAATTTCATTCATCCCCTACCTTAATGAGCTGTTGAAATTTCTTTAATCCGAATTCCCCAAAATTATACTATGTACTGAATGAACATAGGTGTAATGTTCATTCATACGAATTGAATGGTGCAATAAATGCAGCAATGGAAGAAAATGGCTTCACTTCAATAGTATAAGGTTGGAGATTTCGGTTGAAAGAGTCGAAATTTTCGAATTTCATCCCTTACCTATGCTATTGAGCTGTTGAAATTTGTCTCTAAGTGTTTGTAAAATTCGGATATAGAAGCTTATGGACATCATTTTGTTGAAATCAAACAGATAGAAACATAGGAAGTCAAATTTTAGTGGTGTAGATGTAAACCTAAAAGTATGATTAAAATAATATTAATAAAAGTGTATAAAAAATATTTGATATGTTGCCTATTAAATAAAAATATATAAAAAACCTGCGGTTTATATAATATTCACAGTTGACCATATCACACGTTGTTTGTTGGCTTTAAAGGGAAAGTAAACTATATTAAGTCTACTTTGTACTTAAGTTTGAAATTCCTGTCTCAAATCACTATGTTTCTCTCGTGGAGTATACCCTTTAGTGACCCCTTAAGATATATGGTTCATGCATGCTTTGACAGTATCCCTGTGAGGTAGATTGAAAGCGCCACCATGCATGCACGGTTGTGCTGTCAAACAACCAGGCAGCACTGTGTATGTGCAGTATTCCGTCTCCAGTGTCCAAGACACCAGAGAACAGATCAAGAACATGGTGTTACAGTTTTTATTTCCGTTGTTTTGATGGATTCTACCTCTCTTCCGAAAAGTGGAACAGCGGTAGAGCTCGACAGGACAGCATGACACCCCCCCAAAATCAGAACTTACCTGCGAAAAGTCTAAGAGCATGTTATTGGTATATTACGCCATTCAGTAAGGGATACTCATAAGGAATGCATTAACCCTTAAAGAACCAGGGATTTTCAAGGCACATTGAAATCTTTTATAATATTAATGTATGTATATTAGGATTCAACCTATGTTTTAATGCACAGAATGGAGTGCATTGAGATTTTTACATGTAGTATATGGGGCACCCGAATATTGCACCTTAACACTTTGAAAGCATACACTTCTTATTTACATTTCATTTTAGCAAACATCTGCCATACCATACACTCTCAACATTTCCCAAAAAATGGGAGAAGGCAGAAGGATTGAATACTCTATGGCAAATGTCTTACTTTTGTTTAATAAATATGACTGACAAGCTTGATCAGTTGTTTGAAAGGTTCTTATTGATCTCACAAGCAGATACATGTGCAAATGTTTTTGGGCAACTATTTTGTGTTTCGAAAAGAATACAACGAAGGCCTATCACATAGTTCCCATGGCAAACAAATGTCATGACTTGACAGAGCTCTTGAGATGATGAAGATATTAGTAATGGAACTTTTGGTGACTCCACATGGAAGTGGCATGCAAATGTATGGGAAAAATACATGTCTATGCTTGGGCTCATCAAACCATAACTTAGGGCAACTACAATAATGGCTAATTGTGCTGCCAGTGAATTGCCTTCAAGTCTTTTTGTTTGGTTGAGTATACTTTTCCATTGAATCAATATCCATTGAAATCAATGACATTACTATCAGAATATATCACAGCCATTTGAAAATTAAAATAAAACCTTATACCACATACCTGTCCATCTGTGCCTATTGTTCCTCCACATTCAGTTAGCAGCTCGGACATATCATAGTAGCTGGTAAAGTCCCACAAGCAGGCCTCCAGGTTCAGATTTCGGTAGAATCGCAGAGTGTTGGCTCCTCTGAGATGCGGACTGTATTGGTAAGGAGAAGTCTCCCCAATTAAATCTGGATTTTTGGTTGAATTTGTTAAGAATCCATAACGAGTTCTAACTTCACCATAATCTAGAAGATTGGAGCACTTGTGGTTTCCAACTCTAGTACCATCACGACTGAGCGCAAGTTCAAAGTTGGACAACTCTCTCGTCGATACAACAGGTAGCATACCTTTAAGAGAACAATCATTATACTTGGTAAAAACAAAATGACAAACTTCATGTTATAAATCACATCTGGCTGCACGACTTTTAATCTATAGCCTGTACATTTCCATTTGAAAAGCCTGTGCTCATATCACATGCTAAGTATTCCTTACGTCATAATGACGTAATCCTAAAAAAACATAAACAAAACAAAAACCTAGCCGGAAACCAGTATTATTCGGAAAATAAGCTCTCCACTTAAAGTATCAGAATGTATACAAGTGATGCATATTCCAAGCACTTGAGACAGCTGAGTTCAACAGAGAGATTCATTATATGGTAAAAAGCTAATGACAGCACTTTCACAGAACGGTGCATGAAAACGGCTGACTAGGGAGACAGGCCGCCTCCTATGTACTCCTATGTACTCCTATGTACTCCTTCTGTATCTCTCACTGATCTCATTGACTTTTGATGCCCCAGTGAATTTATTTTCAATGTAAACGTATAGGGCCACTGTAAAATAAGTGTATGTCACCTATAGAAAAAGCTTAAAACTCTGTACAACATACAGAAAAAAGCTATTAGGTATAAGAGGGATTAGCTTACCGTCAATATGAGGGAGGGTAATGGTCACTTTAATGAGGTTAGGATGATCCGGCTCCTCTGAGCCAGTGTAACGCATTTTAGCAGAGAATGGTTCAGCACCAACCACACCAGGCACTCTTGGGTGGCAAAGTCCTAAACAGGAAACACAAATGCTTAACAAAAGACAGGGACAGAGACCACTCTATAGTCTGCTTGGTGATTTTCTGGTGCTGCGACAGTGAGACATGAGAAGACTTAAAGTCATCTAAATAATGTTTATATTGTGAATGTACAAAATTAAAATAGTATCAAAAACAAACAATCGATACACTGTGTTAGAAGAACTGCAAACAATTATTAAAAGAAAAATGTGTTTTAAATATGTCTGCAGTGTCCCCTGCTTATGACATCACTGGTGGCGAATGACACATTTCCCTTTGAAATGTAGTTCATTAGCATATCAATGCGTGTTTCAATTTCCTTTTTACCTCAGTTCTGCTAATATAATGTCATCTTTTGTTGCATTATATTACATTCATTTTAATTTATAGAACACCAACAATTTCCTTAGTGTTTGGTACAGAGCCAAGAAGGTAACTAAAGGGAAATACTCAGCGGGGAATAGGTTCCAAGGCCCCGGCGGATGGCCAAAGCCGCAAATAGTAGTGAACGCCATAAATATATATATATATATGTCACATAAGGGTTAATTGGACACAAGAGTAAATTAGTTAAAACTAGCATGTCAAGCATGGATATGTTGAACAAAGGGATGATGGATTTCCCAAGTGAGATCAGTGAAATCATAAGACCAGTTTCACTGTATATACTATGTTAGATGAACAGAGACAGACTGACACATGAGATAGAGAGCCCTGATTGCAAGCTTATACATTCACAGTATAAAAATGTTGAGATGACAGAATCCCTTTAATATAAGAGCACATAGACACATATCTGCCACTGGAATTTAAGGTGAAGCGATACCAGTTGCACACTTTATTTGAAGTACAAATATTGAATACTTCTAGCATGTATGTGCCACTTGAAATAAGTCTTTTAGAATTTAAATCCAAAACAAATTAGGAGAGAAAATAAACTGTGATCATTAACCCTATGACGTCAATGCATGTACTAGGCACATCACCGGAAGATGTCCTGTTAATGACAATGGATGAGCCTGGCACGTCATGCAGATTTTCCGCGTTATGACCGCTGGCATAATACTATTAGGCTGAGTGACTGAGGGATCGCAGCACTCCAGCCATGTCTATGGAGGCCCCCTCTGTGTTTCACAGTGATGGAATGTTATAGAGGGGGCCTCCACAGACATGGAGGGAGTCCCTTGGTCCCTCAGTGATCGAATGTGACAGAGGGGGCCTTTGACATGGCTGGAGTGCCTCAGTCAAGATGCATTTAGCTGTCAAAGCTAGAGCCTGGCTTTAAAAGCTTTTAGTCTCTGTCCAGCCATGTCTGCGGAGGCCGCCTCTGTCACATTCGATAGCTGTGACAGCCATTCACAGCAATCGGATGCATTTGGCTTTCAAAGCCAGATCCAAATCATAGCTAACCACTAAACCCCCCGAAATGTTAAAACAGCTATTGCCCAATACTTTTCAAAGGGCGCCTTAGATTTCTTTTACCTTTATTTCATTATATAATGAATTGCTTATAAAAATGCAACAATGATGGAGAGTGTCCCTATATATCAATTATTGGCCCAGCATAAGTTTGGATACTTACCATCCACCGTGCTGATTGTTACTATAGTGCTCATAAGTTCCAGGCCTTCACTTCCATCAGAGTTGACTGCGCGAGCCGCACACTGCACGCGAGATCCAGCTTGGAAGTATATAGAATCCAGGGAAATCATTTTAGAGGAGGTGAAGAATGTGTCAAAGTCCACCTCTCTCACGGGACTCGTCACTCCATCCAGACCAGTTGGGGCACTGACAAGCCATCGGTAGCGAGTTAAGGTGTCATTAATATTCTCACTTGTACATATGGAACCAGTCTTGTCATAGTCAGAATATTTAGGGTTGCATGCCTAGAAGAGAGTAATCCAAACACAAAAACATATTTTGAAACCTCTAAGCTAGACATGTGAAACACTGATTTTTCCCCCCCATGAAAAATGTGTTAATTTGCATATCAAGTCACAGGTGATGTCATAACCATTATGCAAAAACACATTTAAAACACATCTTTCTGTTAATTGATGCATTTTTATGGAATTCTGCTAACACAATGAATTGATCATTTTTGATAACTTTTCATTCTCTAGATTTATAATATATAAAAAATCTTTAGGTTAAATTGCACTTATTTTTACAGTTCTCCTGTAGTTTTGCATTGAAAACACTTTCACAGTAATTTCAGTGAAGAGTACTTGGACAGACAGGACTTACTAGTCCTGTAACTTTATTACACTTTATTTGCAATTTTTAGACGATAGGAAGCATCAAAGAAAAAAACATATCTGTTCCTTAATGTTTTAACCCCTTTACAACAATCGATGTACCAGGTATCTCACAGAAAATATGTCCCTTTGTGACAATGGAAGTACATTGTACGTCCTACAGTGAATTCCACATAGGCTGCTATCAACAGTTGCTGCCTATGCTTAGCTGATGTTGCTATCATGCAACATGACGATTAAGGTTGGGGTCAAAAGGTTACTGTAGGAGAAATTGGTTAGGGAACAAAAAAAGCTACTTTACGTTATTGCCCTATATCTTGCAAAAAAAAAAAAAAACAACAGAAAAAATCAGGAAAAATATCAGAAACTATTTAGATGGGGGTCAAATTTTTTTTTTTTTAATGTCATTATATTTTATGATTTTTTAAAAGTAAATTATATGATATGATGAAAATAAAAATATCTAAATAAAGCCCTTTCTCATGGCAATAAAAACATTTTATAATATGTGTCGGTACATTAAATGAGAAAGATTTTCAATAACCATTTTATTACATATGTAAAAAGTTGAAATATATTAAAAAACTTACATCTAAACTTAACGTTAAAACAGCCACAAAAGGTACACAAATTTCATAACAGTGCTGTCACTAAGGGGTTAAACGTTACATGATACAGGAATTATCTAAAAATATTTTTTTAGGCACTGAAAACAGAGGTCCCTTTAAAGGAGGTAATTTTAAAAATGGTAACCAGATCCAATGATGCAGCAGTAACCTTAGCCTGTACCACAAATACAACAAAATGAACATGAACTAAATATTTATTATAAACAATTATATTTGAAACAATGTTTCTAGGACCTTTTATACAATCAGAGACCTAACAGCCATTAACAGTAGTCTTGGAGGTCCTTGGTATCTACAGAGTGCTTTAGGAAGCATCACAGCTCCTGGCAAACGTTTGTAGTTCACCAAAATGCTGCCTATAATAGAGTGTTTGTTTTGTTTGTACCCTCTTGGTAAGTTTGTATAAAGTACTCACTGTAACACAGACAACAGGGTATCCAGCAACAGGGTTGGGGCTGTCTTTAATTCTTGAGGTGTCATCGTATATCATAAGAGAGACCACTTGAGGGACAGAAGGGAATGTAACATCCGCCATGCTGTTCATTTCCTCAATGTACACTATGGCTTTGGTCATCTGCAAAGGAATCAGAGAGATATGTTGTTTAGCACGTGATTCTGTGATGTTTTCTGTGGCAACGCTGTTACTATTCAAGTGGCTACCAAAAATAGATGGAGAGCGTTGACCATACAAGTGTCTTTATGACAGCAGCAGATTAGTCTCTTTGATGAACCCTGGCATATGGTCATAAAGTGGCCTAACTTTATAGCACGTCAGTGCTGAACTCTTCAGCAAATATACTTATTTTATTCATCTAAGTTTCTTAAACCAATATTCAGATTTTACTCTTTTCTCCACTAACGGGTATGAGTCAGAAAAATAAATGTGATGTGGAAAAAATGATCCAAGTAGTTTGTGGTTTTCTTTGCTATGTATAAACTTTTTTTAAAAAACTGAGAGTGGATTATTATCATAAATGAAAATTGTCCATGTCTCATATAACAAGGAAGGTGAGAATAGCTTTCAAACAAGTTTGTGGTTTAATGTCCTCTATGATAAGTGATCATGCCTGGGAGATTCTTCTTTTGGACTATGGGGTTTTTCTGTGTTTTACATCCGTGACATGGGATATCTCTGAAAAGTGCTACAAAAACCATAAATATATAAGTGGTGTAGGTAGGGTTGCCACCTGGCGGGTATTTTTCCTGGCAGGCAGGTAAAACATTGGCTTGAAAGCAATGCTAAGTCTATGGAGGCTTTAGGAAGGCCGGTATTTTTCTGACAAAAAGGTGGCAACCCTAGATGTAGGCGGTATACCTCCTGTAACAGAGACACAGGAACTTACAATCTTGTTGTGTATTCACAACAATGAAAAAAATCTGAAATCTGGGAGGTGAAAATCATGGGTAAGAGTATTTCTTTTTAGAATAAATACCTTTTGTTTCTGTATATTTAAACTTGTTCTGTCACCAAATACTTGTAAATTAAGTTTAGCAACAGGACAGTGCTGCAAAACACAACAGTGCTCTTTAAAAAATAAATACGATAGAGTTGGCATGCAGCTAAGAAAAATACAATTAAAAAAATGATTTTTATTGCTTTCATTTGAATGTAAAAAGAGAGAATTAGTTGTCTGTTTGTGGAAAGTTGTGTATAAAGACATAAAAACTTAGCAAAATGTCTGCTTTTAAAGAAGCATTAAACCATGCATGCAGTCTGTTAATCACACAGAAGACGTGTTCTGTGATTAATTTGGCTTCTGATCGATGCTCTTACCAGCATGGACCTGGCAGTGCTGATTGATGTGTGGTGTCCATTTTGCTGAACACACCTCCAGCCGTGGAGGAGATGATTATGACTGACGAGCTTACACGCCAATGACAGAGACTGACGACTGTTGGACCTCAATTGGTGCACCTTTCAAATTACACTTTTAATGTGGAAGAAGTGGCCTTCTGTCTCATTAATATACTCTTTTGGGACTTCCTCTCTTTGTATGTACATTTTCTAGATATATCTGTATAACTAGCATATAATTGTAACATAAAAATATATATAAATGGAGGCATTGTGGACAAGTGGGGTCCTTAGGCCATATTTGTTGGACTGTCTCTATATATAATATATATTTATCTTTTCTCTTAAGTATTATGGAGGTATATCTTGTTATTGTTATTTCCCCCATATTGTAATATATAGTCAGCATTTTTTTTTATCATGTCTGTAACTTATGTCTTTTAAAACTCAATAAAAAATTATTTGAAGAGAAAAAAATATATAAATCAAAGCTGTAATGAAACTAATGAAGCTGATCTTCAGAAATATATCAAAAGTATGATAAAACTCCCAATACACTTTACATTTGTTACTGTGTTTTCTGGGATTCTAGAAAGTTCCTATTCGTCTTGAGGGAAGACATTGACAGAGCTAACATTTCTCGTGGCTTCTAGTCTCTGGGGCACACCTAAAATGTATCAATCTGGCAGTGATGATATCCACAAATAAAAATATATATATAGACATATTTAGTACCTGTGTTTCGGCAACCATATTCTCATCGGGTTTCAAGTGTATTGTAAAAGCTTCCCTCATCTCGCGGGCTCCGTCATACAGAACCTCAACCTCTACAATATGCTGGGTTTCTCCTTCCTTAAATTCAATTTCTGCAAAATAAAATGTTGCCTCATTAAACAATGTTTTTTGTGTCCCCCCCCCCATAAATGGATTTCTAAGATGAATTTAGTCATTTCTTTTGCATGTCCCTGTGACTGTTAGCCGTCACCACCTACAATGAAGTTGTGCTACTGTCTGTCACTTTTCAGCTCTGTGAAAAATCATGCTAGTTGTGCAAAAATCATATTGGTTTAAAATAAGCCCTACTTATGCGTAAAATCCCTGTGCGGCATTTGTGTGGGTGTACATTATAGTGAGTGAAAGGTCTACTCAATAAACAGAGAATTGCACAGCACTGTGACAGGAATTTCAAACTTAAGTGGGAAAAATTACCCAACTCTGCTAATTTGGCCTTAGTTTTGAAATGCCATTCTCAATTCCTTGCAATTTCTCTTTATTGAGTAGACCCTTTAGTTAATTACTGTCACATTATTTTTAGCCCAGTTCATGAGTTTTTGGGCACCTTTGTTGGTTCTTTGTGTTTTATTGTTATATTGTTATTTCTTTTTATTTTATTTGCAGTTTTACTCTTTGTGTGTTTAACATTGGCCATACTGTATAACTGTCATTGCATGACAGCCATTCTGTTACCTTCCTGGTTGATATTGTAATGTATAGTGATATGTAACATTTTATTTTATAGTATGATTAAATATATATATATAAAATTTCCCTGTCATTTTTCTCTTGGCATGGAGGGCACATTATATCATTTTCCCCTTTTGCACAGTGGCATGCTGGGAGCATGCATGTCAACTGAGCAAATTCAAATTCACTCTAAAACAAGTCCCATCTTCACATGACAATTAAAGATAAATTTACATTAGTTTGGTTTAAAGAAAATAATATTAACCTGTTGGTAATTATTGTTTTAAGCTGATGTATGCACCAATAATTCGGTTATACTTTAATGTTACATCTTTTTCAAGTGTTTTAATGGACAGTTAATAGATGAATTTTAAGAGTTACCATATCTTATTTTTTTACGATGATCCATGGAAAACTGCAGGAACACAATTAAATTCCTTACACATTTTGTGTCTAGTTAACTCTCGGAATAGTGTCATTTCTTGCATCACAGAACCATCATGACCGTCACACATACATACCAAAAGGTTGCTAGGTTTGGGAGGTATTGATTGGGCTCTATAAATGAAATCATGGATACCTTCTGACACTGGGTTGTAATCTTCTCCAGAGGTAGCAGATCCGTCCTTTGTGTGAACACGTACAATTGAAACCTTTGATGTATCTCCCAGACGAATGACTGGAATTTTTACAACGACTATCTGTCCCGGTTCCTTTGGCTCACTCACACTAAACTTGGCGTCTCCAAATTTAATTATTGCCTCTGAAAAAATAAGTAGAGGTTTATAAGGACTTAGCATTTCTAAGATGTTTAGGTTCGGTGTTCCGTTTGTAAGGTTAGAAGGATCTTACTGTCTGAATCGTCTTTGATCTTGATTAATGTTTCATTTAGCTCGCCAATGGAAGCTCCGAATGGAGACTCGCTTTTTGGGGTTCCGAGAACTAAACGCAGCTCTTCCTCCTCCTCATGAATAGAATCGTCCATTAGAACAAGAATGCAAGGACTCTCTGCCTGACCTGAAACATAACATTAAAGAAACAATGAATCTTATACACAATTAATTGAAAGTAAAACATTGACACAAATGAAGTTATGTTTAATTAAAAGACTGCATCAACGGAGGGCATTTTAAATCTTTAATGAGTGAATCCAAACAAAAGTACATTTTTGATTCCTCTTTACTTGCATAGTACAATAAGGGGGTGGAAATATTGTTTACAGTCTTGGGCCAGATCTACCTTCCTCTGACTCAAGATGTCTGCCCCTGATGGAGCTTTACAAACAAACAGAGCTCAATAAGGTTCTTAATCGTATTCGTCTGACAACAGTTGTCCCCTAAAGAGTATTGTAAGGGGAGACTTTTGCTACAATAGAAAACAATTATGCTTTTTATTTAAATGCAGAGTAATGAAAAATGACTTTTTTATTATAGTTTTCTACCCTTTATGGATGTCTATTAAAAATAGAGTTTTTGGTGTTTTTCTTCATAGAGGCAAATATATTGGATATCTAAGTGGATGTAGAAATAAATGTATCTCTACTAAAACATTTTTTCATTAGCACCAAACCATTCTTTTTCTACAAATACCTCGAAGCTGTGCTTTAATACTCAGGCAAAACATCTGTACAGTAGCTTGCAATGTTAAGCCGTATTGCAGTTAGTGCAAAAACTTATATTGATACCTCAGTTTAGACGTGCAATAAATCTTTGTATATGTTAACTAATTAAAAAAGCCAATTTGAGCCTAATTTCTTGTAAGCTGCCATATCATGTACCTGAGATGTGTGACTTCATAGCAGCTATTGGTGGACTGCATGTAATACGCTAAACACACCTCTAGCTGGGAGATGTTGATTTCCTCCACAGCTATTGGTCATGTGCAACTTGATTGACACACCCAATCACCAGTGACAGCGAGAGGCAATTGCCTAGTTGGCTCTCACCTGCTATGGAGAAGTGCTAGTCATTTGTATTTATTATGCAATTGGTAATTTACTAGGATAGGCTGTGTGTTCCTAATAATCATTTACCACAAAGAAGGACACCTAAGGATGTTTCCTTGGCTGTGCCTGTCTTCTCATGTATGTTAACCTCTTAGTACCACTTTCCGTCTTCAATGAACTACAGTCAATTCTGCGTTAACATGACAGAGATGGAATGTTTAAATAGCTAGGAAGTCCGATATTTACCTGGGAGGAATGTGATGATTGAACTGTCAGTGTTCGGACGTTCTTCAAAGTCCATCATTACTTGTGCAGAGCCTTGCCTTGTGTAGCAGCGCACTGTAGACTTGTAATTAATGTCTCCACTTCTGTACACCAGAGCTGAAATCTGCCCGTCCTTTTCATTGCCCATGTACATTGGCTCTTTAAACTGTACCTTTGGCACTGGGGAAGCCATTCAAAAAACATGTCAAGCTTAATATATGATATGCACTCATCCATGAAGCTAAACCAATGTTTCAAGCTTTGATGGTAATAAATGGGGTATTGTGGTGTCCAAAAGTCTATGTCAAATCTTTTACTATATTACTATCAAGGGGAGAGATCCACGGAAAATAATTGCTTGTTATAATTCTGTGCTACAATTTCACAAACATTCTATATTTTGGAAACATAAAAACATAATATATGATTCGTTGTTCTGCTAAAAAAATGTACAGGACTTGTACAGAACTATTATAAGACAGTTTTAATGTGTACATTTCTGTGAATAGTTCATTTATTAAAATAATGTGCAGATCTACAACTGAATGTTGACTACTCTAAATGTGCTGTGTGTTTCTTTGTAACTTATGTAAATCCCCATAAGTTTAATATTTCACTAATAGTGCTAACAGACATTGACCACATGACATGGGCCTGCTTAACTAACACCAAAAAATTAAGTCTGTGTAGAGGTGGCAAGATCTGCTAAGTACTACTCATTATGCACATCTACAGCTTACAGGATGAACCAGCACCAGGGTACTTACAGTCAGAGACAGTGTCATTGATAAATACTGTGGCTTTGCTTGGCTCTCCGAGGACAGCATTCATTGGCATGCGTAATACAAGCTCAAAGGTTTCGATTCCCTCCAACACTGGCTGTCCAAGGTCATCCAGGATAATCACTCGAAATGTCTGCATGTTGACACCAGGGGCAAAATCCAGATTCCGACTAATTCCTACATAGTCTATTGATGCTATAAAGGAAAAAACAAAGATACTTTTGCACCAAATAATTTCCATGACAACACCATATTGAGAGTAGAAAAAAGTAGATTCGGATCCGCACTCCAATTTAGGAGAGGTGCCGAGGTCCCGGGATGCCACCCAAATCACCAAATGTAGAAGAAGCAAGTAATGGAACCAGCACTCAAATAGGTTTAGTGGAGGTGTTTATTCAGCACACAGGCAACTTTTCAACCCAAGCATATAAAAACACCATATTGAAATATTAATATTTTCCCATTTGTGTAACTTCTGTAATAAATATGTAATAAAATGTCTTTTTTTTTTAGGATTATAAATATATCTCATTCAGAAGTCAAAGATTCCCTGTGTTTTGAAGACATGTATGTGGTTCTCTCGCCAGACAATGGGCAGAGAGACATTTATCTCAAGGAGTTACCTTGTAGTCTACCTTCTGAAGTATAGCTAAATGTGAAACTCGTGGCTATATAATTCTTAGAAATTGACAAAACACCACAGATTCAGAACTCTGGATCAAACCATGACAACTTCCATGCGGGTGTGGATTGGCTCACCTATTGCTGATATGGGCTCTGTCTTCTGTGACCGCACTGTTACAGTTGCAGTTTTTGAAAGATCAGTGCCAGTCCTCCAAACACGAACTTCAATAAAACCAGCACTTTCATCCACGTGGTACTCAACATCTCCAAAGTAGAAAGCAGGTTCTGAGAAGACAAAGGACAACTAGTCAATGCTTGAAACAACATTTGCAAAGTAATATTAATAATAATAATATACCATCACACTGAAAATACTCAGATCATATTAAGTTAAAGGTTTTACCTCAGCTCACGTAATTGGCCACATTTACAGAAGGTGACTACAATTCTCTAAACACTTACTAAACAAGGACCATGATTTGAATACTGGAAGAATAAAACCCCCCCACTAAGAACCAATTAAATTACAGATTTAATTTCCTATGACTTGTCTTATTGATTTATTTGTTTCTCTGCATCTCTCATTACCTGCGTCCTCTAACATAGTAATAACAAAGTAATTTACCAGGAAGGACACATTCAGATAAACTCCCCAACATATTGGGGATGTTGCTATTAACCAACTTGATGGTAATCATTTTTTTGATCTCCAAAGAATGAATGGCAAAACTCACACCTACACCCCTGATGATTCAACGTGTTCTACAGATGACCCATTGGCCTACTGAGTCACCTTAGCAATAGTGCTGATATCTGTACATAGTAGTTTCGGGTAAATGTAAGTGCAGGTGTGTCTCTATGCACTGCCACTGGAGCATATAAAAAAAAACTAAAAATGGCTCTAGACAAAAACATGTGCATTGTGATGATGTAGAAGTATAAATAAGTAGGTATTAAATTGAGCCATGCTTAGTGTTAACTTTTACTGTAATGTGGGTGGAACAGTATATGTAGCTTATCTAGAGTAAACTTAGCTTATCTATTATAGTAAAGCATTTGACACTGTTTCACACAATAACCTAATTCATAAATGGTATTCAGCAAAGAATGGAGTCAAAGATAACTCCATGGGTATGGAATTGGCTGGTTGGTAATCAACAGAGTACCATAATTAATAGAGGACATGCAAAAGACGAAAAAGTTGCTGGTGGGGTGCTGCAGAGGTGTGTAAGGGACCATATTAGATTACACTATTTAATTTGGTTTATATGTAGTGAAATGTAGTGGAAAATTAGGATTTTTATTAGGAGTACAACATTTTGATAGGTAAACAAGACACAAGACACTCTCACTGGTTAGTGGATTAGGGTGACCACATGTCCGGAATGCATATGACAGTCCCGCAACGGGACTTTATGTCCCAGGTCTTGGCCAGCCTCAATCCGGGACAATGCAAAGTCCTGGATTGAGAGGTGTAAGCCAATCAGGTCAGACCTCTCACCTCTCCTGATTGGCTGAGCGTTCAGAAGCCTCTGCTGATTGGCTCAGTCCCTCCTTCACAGACAGGGCCGGACTGGGAACAAAAACCAGCCCTGGAAAAAATTTATATACCAGCCCCATCGCATAAGATTTTTAAAGCAGCCCATAGCATAATATAATTTTTTTGTTCATAGAAGGGAAAATCATGCATTTTCAAAAGCACATCTGAACAGTGTATTATTTATAGATAAGACTGATATAAAAGCCTGTCTAGGGCAATATATATACCTCCAGTATGTACACAGAGTTATATGAATTGCCCTGTGCAGAGGTATATATCAGGGCAGTGTGTGAGACATATCCTGTATCCTGTCTCTCTCTGTCCTTTCTGTGGCATCTCTCTCTCTGTCCTTTCTGTGGCGTCTCTCTCTCTCTCTGTCCTTTCTGTGGTGTCTCTCTCTCTCTCTGTCCTTTCTGTGGCGTCTCTCTCTCTCTCTGTCCTTTCTGTGGCGTCTCTCTCTCTCTCTGTCCTTTCTGTGGCGTCTCTCTCTCTCTCTGTCCTTTCTGTGGCGTCTCTCTCTTTCTCTGTCCTTTCTGTGGCGTCTCTCTCTCTCTCTGTCCTTTCTGTGGCGTCTCTCTCTCTCTCTGTCCTTTCTGTGGCGTCTCTCTCTCTGTCCTTTCTGTGGCGTCTCTCTCTCTGTCCTTTCTGTGGCGTCTCTCTCTCTGTCCTTTCTGTAACGTCTCTCTCTCTCTGTCCTTTCTGTGGCGTCTCTCTCTCTCTCTGTCCTTTCTGTGGCGTCTCTCTCTCTCTCTGTCCTTTCTGTGGCGTCTCTCTCTCTCTCTGTCCTTTCTGTGGCGTCTCTCTCTCTGTCCTTTCTGTGGCGTCTCTCTCTCTCTCTCTGTCCTTTCTGTGGCGTCTCTCTCTCTCTGTCCTTTCTGTGGCGTCTTTCTCTCTCTGTCCTTTCTGTGGCGTCTCTCTCTGTCCTTTCTGTGGCGTCTCTCTCTGTCCTTTCTGTGGCGTCTCTCTCTCTGTGTGTCCTTTCTGTGGCATCTCTCTTCCCCCCTTCCCCCTTAGTGTCTTTCACCCCCTCCCCTCCCCCTGTAGTGTCTTTCACCCCTTCTCCCTGTAGTCTTTCACACCCTCCTCTCCCCCTGTAGAGTCTTTCACCCCCCCTTCCCCCTGTAGAGTCTTTCACACCCCCTTCCCCCTGTAGTGTCTTTTAGCCCCCTTCTCCCTATAGTGTCTTTCACCCCCCCCTGTAGTGTCTTTCACCCCCCCCCTGTAGTGTCTTTCACCCCCCCCTGTAGTGTCTTTCACCCCCCCCCCTGTAGTGTCTTTCACACACACCCCCATAGTGTCTTTCACACACCCCCCCTGTAGTGTCTTTTACCCCCCCTTCTCCCTGTAGTGTCTTTCACCCCCCCCTGTAGTGTCTTTCTCCCCCCCCTGTAGTGTCTTTCACCCCCCCCCTGTAGTGTCTTTCACCCCCCCCCCTGTAGTGTCTTTCACCCCCCCCCCTGTAGTGTCTTTCACCCACCCCCCCCTGTAGTGTCTTTCACCCCCCCCCCTGTAGTGTCTTTCACCCCCCCCTGTAGTGTCTTTCACCCCCCCCCCTGTAGTGTCTTTCACACACACCCCCATAGTGTCTTTCACACACCCCCCCTGTAGTGTCTTTTACCCCCCCCTTCTCCCTGTAGTGTCTTTCACCCCCCCCTGTAGTGTCTTTTACCCCCCCTTCTCCCTGTAGTGTCTTTCTCCCCCCCCTGTAGTGTCTTTCTCCCCCCCCCTGTAGTGTCTTTCACCCCCCCCCTGTAGTGTCTTTCACCCCCCCCCCTGTAGTGTCTTTCACCCCCCCCCCTGTAGTGTCTTTCACCCACCCCCCCCTGTAGTGTCTTTCACCCCCTTCCCCCTGTATGTCTCACTCACCTTGGTTTCTACTTCCCATCCCGCCGCCGGAACTGCTGCTGCAGCATCCGGCGGCAGCAGGCGAACTTCTTAAAGCGGCGACGGCCGCCGAATTGCTTAAAGTGGCGGTGCCACTTTAAGCAATTCGGCGGCCGTCACCGCTTTAAGAAATTCGCCTGCTGCGGCCGGATGCTGCAGCAGCCGAATTCTTCAATTTTAGTGGCCGAGGCGGCCCCGGGGCAGGCGGCCCACCGGGATTTTTCCCGGTATCCCGGTGGGCCAGTCCGGCCCTGTTCACAGAGAACTCAAAGCTGCAGCAGCCTGCCTGCACCATGTAAGATAAGGACTCTGACAGTGTGTGTGTCTAGGTGAGAGACTGTGTGTGCATATGTGTGAGAAACTGTGGGTGTGCCTGTGTATGTGTGAATTAGAGGCGGTGTTTGTGTGAATGACAGACTGTTTGTGTGTGTAAATATGTGTGTCTGTATGTGTATGTGTATGTTTGAGGTTGTGTGAGTGAGTGTGTGTGAAATGGATACAGGGGTTAAGTTCTCTCAAACAACCTATCTGCTAATAGAGGTGTATGATAATGACTTTATGCATATTATAAATATAATATTCCGTCTGAAATCTACATGGTTCCCAAGATTTCCTAATAAATGTAAATAGTACAGTATCAAATTTTGCCCTTTTTGATATATTACACTATTGTGCTATAATTCATTTTGACCAATTTTTTGCGCATGGAGGTGTATATAGGGGTGCACTGCACTGCTTATGCACAAGGGGAAGTAACAGATGCATTTCTATTACAGGCTATTGTGTCCTGAACACTGATTGCAAGAGTCTAGGCAGGTTAGTGTTACCATTTAGGCTGCATTTTTAACATAGTGACACTTTAATAATCTATATATACCTTTGTATTTCTTTTTCTACCCCTCTGTTATCATCTCTCATACAAAATGCATGAACATCTAATTACCTTTAATAATTAAATCCAGTGCTTTCTTTGAGATAAAATAATAAATGTGCCCTCCAAGATGTGGAACGGTACGGTACTATCCCTTTTACTGGTTTGTCCATGAAATATAACACAATGTACCACACACAAATTAAACTAAAGAAAGACTCTCCTATAATAACTTGCACAACTGGAGAGTGGTAAGCAGTAAAATCTAGTGCTCACGTATACAATAAGGTCTATCACTTAAATTCTACTTGTTCCCTTCTATACAAAGAAACAAAAACTCCTGGTACTCTTCCAACATTTCTGTTGCAGTTTTCAAACAGGTGCCAGGACTCAGTTCAAAGAAAACACGTAGAAAAAAAATACCTTCAGTAAATCTATCTAAAAACACGTATGTTTAAAAAATAATCTCTCTTTCATTCCTCTTTTATCAGCATTCACAGTTCTGGCTGGCTGGTGCCAATGTAAGAGAGTACGTATATATAAATACAAGCTTATCATCGCAATACAATATGAGAAACTCACAACTGCGTTAAATCTTGTGAATTCCTTACATTATTCACTTAATTTTCCTGTCAGGCTGAGAACTATAGGGAGATAACTCAATATATAAGTGGACTTTAATAGTAGATAGAACACAACAGACTGCCCTTGTGTAAATACCATTACTACAATGTGCTTTAATGAAATTAACCAATTTAAATTGCATAACTGTATTTGGAAAAAAAGAGGATATAAAAGTGCGGTAACAACAATATTGGCTGTTTATTATTGGAAAACTAACATGATAAAATGGAAATATTTGGTTTATCCCAGTAGAAGGCCAAACTTGTCTCATACCTTAAAAACTAAACTAGTTTGTACAAATATACGTGCATTAATTCACCAACCTTCAAACTAAGTGTATCCTTGACATCTGTCGTCATACAGCTCACACTTTTTTAACGTTTGGCTTATACCAGGATCTAAAAACTGATCTCTATAACAAGATCTTAACAAAATAGGGCACAACTATTCACATTGGTTATGGCACTTTGGATGAAGCAATTGTATTCTTACACTAGGGTGGATGGTTACTAAAGAGTCAGAATTTTTTTATAAATGAGAATTATAAGAAATATTTTAATAACATGTGAAGTAAAAAAACACAAGGCGAGATATTCAGTAAAAGTTAGGTGCAGGTGAGTTGCGTTTGCGCTAAGTGAGATTAACACATCATCTCATGACTAACTATGTGCAGGTGAGTTCATCCTGCTAGAAGGGCATAATTTGCCATCTCCCCTCAACTCACCTGCATCTCACTTGTAGTGAATAGCTGCCAGGTCATTCAAGTAATGCATGAATAGTTATAACATATGCATGAGTCTATATGTTACACCACACAGCTAGAAATATTTCAATCAAACTAACATTTTTTCCCAAGATTTCCTAATAATGGGCAGACTAGATGGACCGAATGGTTCTTATCTGCCGACACATTCTATGTTTCTATGTTTCTATGTAACATACACGAAGCACAAATGATCAATAATTATCTTTGAAGGCTATCAGGGACCACTGGAAAACTGGATTTCATTCTACTCCTATTCTTCTTCGAACACCTCAATCTAAGTCACAACTACCAACATCGCCACCACCTTTTTTAGGTGCCATTCTACTCTCCCTTTATTTTACTATCTTTCTTTTTCTTACTTCCCTGTTTTATTTTCATTTATTTTACATTGTTGTTATATATTTCTGTAAAACTCATTTTGGCAACTCTGATATATGAATATTTGTATCTTCTGTTTTGATCAATTGCCATAATCAATTTGTTCTGTAAATGTTTTAGATCAATAAAAATATTGACTTGTAAAATATATAAAAAAATTTAAAAGACAGTCACCCCTCCTTAAAATGGGGGACGACCAATTCTGGCATGTAGTAGTCCTGACATTGCAATCAGAGGGCCTAAAAAGTATGTATAGAAATAAAAACGATACTTTTGTATAACAGTTTTAGCTTGGTATTCTATTGTACAGTATCAGAGGAAAGCTCTCAGCTGTGTTGCCTATCTGCTCTTAATTTGTGCCATTTACGCATAGACTGATATTAAGGGACTATCCCACCAATATGTATCAGACAAATAAAAGCCACACAAAAGAGTCCAGCATTCCATGGCTAGCTATACCACATGATAAAATGTACCACTCAACAAGAGATGCTTCCCAAAAAGATATGTATTTCAACAATCCATTTTAACATGTTCATGTATGTTGTATTTAAGCTGCTAGTAGTAAGTTCCATGCATACTGTTCTGCATTGGGACGAAACAAGATACAGTACGTTAGAAATGGAAAATATAACATATGCTTTCATCTGACAAAAACTATGTGCGACAGATGAAGAGAGTTTTACCAGCTGTTGTAAGAAACATGTTTTTGTCATTATATTAATGACTGTACATGGGATATGCATATATTCTTTGTCAGAGAGGCACTTCACCTTAGAAGAGAAGCCAAAGGGTTTAAATTATAAATTACTGTATCAAATAATGTATATTAAAAACCATGTAGAACACAGAGATTAATGATTTATGTTCGGTGCAGACCCAGGGCGCTACTCTTTTACACAGAAATTGTAATATTTTTTTTTTACTTTTAAAAACGATTCTAAATAGGCTTTATTAACTAAAAGTATATTTTCCTAAATATATATTGTTCATGACTGTTAAATATAAAGTGTACCAAACATAGTAATAGTTGAAACAAGCAACAAGTTCTACAATTGATATATTGTTTTAAATTTTGCATGCACTTGGATACACTCCATTCCCCTTAAAACCAGAAGGTAAGCCCTGTGACTAAGCCCAAGGATGCTGGTGAACCTTTAGCGATGGTGTACTTTGTAAGTGATTTCCAGAGTTTTATCAGTGATTTTAAAGGACGCAAAATAAATCCTATGTTTAATTTAATGGTGAGTTTTTATATGGACTATTGAATCATTTGAATCAGTGCATTCATTGGAGTAGTCCTTGAATATTTAGCAATTGCTGTTACATCAGTCAACAACAATACTGTAGTCTTAACAGTCATAAAGTCGTCTGTATCCAGTTTAGAATACTTACACGTGACGCAACCACTCGGGAGAGGCTCATTTGCACCTTTACAGAGGAAACCACTCCATAAGTGCAGTCCAGACCCAAAATACCTGGCAGGTCTCCTCTGCACGAGGAACCACGTAACCACAGCCTTCACTGTAAGTCTCGAGTCCCTCTAAGTGCAGGGAACCACGTCTGGGCATACCCTCAAAACTCATGGAGGTAAAAACAAAGAAGTGGGGGCCCCATCACAGTGTACTTAGAGAGGTTATTTAAGGTTGGGACACTCATTGATCTGTTGACACAATCGATGGCGCATTAGATTCGCGTATGTTTTATATTCTAACTAAAACCATAAAACCTACATAAAGACAAACTGTGCATGCTTACTGCCTTCTCTTACTCACAGAAATAACATTGTTTTGTTATATAGCAGTGTCAATCATAATAAAACTATGGTAAATTTGTAGCATAAGCTAATTGTTATCTTAAAAAAAATAGTTCTTGTACAAAATGTGCATTACATTCGCCGGGGAAAAACATTTTTTGGCTTCAAGGTGTCAAAATTTGAGGCGGACATTAGATTTGCGTAAATATGGTAGTTCATTTGCATACCCAGCCAACAGTGACATCATAAACAGGGGATACCACAGACACATTTAAAACACTTTTTCTCTTCTGTAATTTATATGTTTAAAATGTATAGATTAATTTTGATTCTCTACAGTCACAGTGGAAACAATGTTTAGGGGATGGAGTCCCTTTAATTCTCCTTGTGAACAGGTGAATAACTGAAAGTCCTTTGTCTTTTTTTGTCTTTTGTCTCTTGCAAACATGATAATATATTGTCTGTCAAATATTCCTATAAGCTTCATAAATTGTCACTATATTTTTTTTAGTGCAACTATTTCAGGGAAAGACCCAGTCCAGGGCAGACAGGCATGTTCCTACATGACAACACATAGTTTAATCAACAATGTGGAACTCCCTTGTAACCCTTCAGGATGCACATTTTGGACTTTATGACATCCTTAATCGTCTTGTTTTCTTGTGAGAGAAACATTCGTTATTTCATATGTCCATCTCAAATGTAAAAGGCATATACTTGTTTAAACAACAATTACAATGTGAAAAAACAGGGCAGATGATTGCATATTAATGCTGTCACTTTAAAAATATGCCTGTTGTTTCAGGTTTTTTTTTTTAAGCTTTTGTAATTCTTACTTTAGTAACCTTTGCAGGCTTTCTCCTGGGGATTGATGCTTTCTTGGTTACACCTCAAAGCAAATAGAAATCAGGCAGATATACCGCGCACATTCTGCATCCAGGAATGCAATCCACAGCGTAAAGATTGAGTCCGGTTTGTATGAAAGTATACATTTTATGAAAAGTTTACATTTTTTGGGTTACATCTCATACCCATTCAAAATAATGGTCATCCCTGGGTACAAATGAGAGGGGTCCCATAGAGATGCATGGAGATGCCCACTGCTCATGTGCAGGATGTCAGTGATTTTACACACAGCTATCCTGTCCCCTCAATTACAACTATAAAAAAGAAAAGAAAAACAGGAAGGTGAGGATAAGTTTATGAATGAAGTTGATTCTCGCACATGCTCAGAGCAAGATATATTTATTTTGACATAATTAGAATTATTGTTATTATGATATACTCTCACACAACGTATTGACTGAACCAGCAATAACTAACTGGATAACACTCCTACTTCATTACACTGACCCACAGCCAAACAAGAGAACAGTAAGGGGGGAGGCAACTGGTCTATTTTCAGAAAGAGAGGTCATGCTGGACCTCTCAATACTTCTCAAATGGACTAGATGGCTTTAAACCAAGTGTATTAAAAGAGCCTCAACTCGTCACTCTATAAAAGTGGACTAAAGCAGCGCTCAGAACAGCAGTCAGATAATTATGCTTGTCTGTCAGACATATATTGGAGAAGTTAATTTAGACAATAATTTAATAATATGATTTTTACATGCAAAATGTTATCATTTAATAATCATTTTAATTTAAACCAAATCAATAACTAAAGTGTTAGGGTGACAAACAGTGAAGGTAGAGTAACTAGTAACTATATGTATGTATGTTTATATATATATATATATATATATATATATATATATATATATATATATATATATATATATATATCAAACATATTATTAGATGGAAGCATTTTAAGTTGCATTTAGAATTACAGTAGCCAATGAGAGACAAGCATAAACAAGAGTCTGTCGTTTGTCTCCCATTAACTGCAGCTTATCCAGTCTGTCTAAACCTCTAATACCAGCTTTTGTTAATTTCCCAGTCTATCACCAGCACAACATGGGTTAATTTTTCCTGCCATTAATAAAGATAGTCATTGCATAGCCCAACATAAAGCTTTTTATGGAAGATCAGCTCACTGCAAATAATATGGCATATTAATGCTAGTTTCTAAACTTCAAAACCTTTCTTTCTGGGCAGTACTGACTAGTTCTCAAGTTATGTATCAGTAAGAAATAAACTGTTAAGTATTTCTATTAAAAGAATTAGAAGTATCTGCCCATACCGATCATGCTCCATTCCCCAGCTGCTTAATAGTTGGCAGATCAAAGGCTATTTATATTGTAGGATAAACTAACACTATTGACTAAGCAACTCTAGCATGCTTCCTGCAACAATGTAATAGTTATATATTTAATACAGTCTCCAAACGAGCCCTACATATTGTAACGAATGTAGAACACACAAAAACCTTCAAACATTTCCATGCATCACAGTGAAATAAAAAAGTATATCAAATCGTACCCACACAGTACAAAGCTTTATTCTTTGCCAATGCAGAAGAATATCCAATAGTCACAGCCATGCTCCCATTGGAAGGGGAACATAGAGTATTGCTAACTCCAATCAACAGCCTGTGTGCATATCACAGGGCGAAGTTAAACCTCATAATACGCTGAGCTGCTCCATGCACTAGGGGTTTATTATATAGTTGTTGTCTTTGGTTTACTAAGATAATACTTGCAACATGTGCATACATATATTGGACAGCAGGCCACACAAAGCACAAGTCTATTATTTTCTATCAGGTGTACAGCTATGGGCCAATGTGAGTTGTTGCATGCACAATGGGTTTATTTGTTTTATATTTGACTAGGATTTTCGCTACGATAATACTTGTAATGCTGGTTATACCAGAAAGTTGATTTTCCATGAGTCTGGTGTATGTAGCTCTGCAAAAATGGTTCTGATCCATTTTGATATAGACTTTCTGCACCATATTGGTTCTTTTTCTCTCCCCATATGTGGATGTTTGAGAAACAGTACAACACTACACTTTTAAATAATTCTGAAATATCTTTGTTTATTCACCCTCACTTTTACGGTCTCACTTGAGATTCCTGATCAGAGTGGTGTATACACTTTAGAGCGCTGATACAATTCAGTTTATATAATACATGCAATGCATGCATACATTTATTGGACAACAGCCGATACAAAGCACACATGTATGTTTTTTCCACCAGTTGTACAGGTAGGCTTTCCAAGTCATCCAGTGTGTCCAGGGGGACCCAAAAATTAATAATGAATCCCTTTGGAACCACCTTGATTAATTGATTGCTGAACATGTATGAATTATACTTACTACTGGGCAGCATTTTAAGGTTATATTGCTCTTAACATGGCCAATAATACAGCTGTATGCCTGAATGCAGACTTGAAGTGGATTTAAGTTAGAACACGGAGTGTGGCTCTTTGGGGTACAGGTAAATGGGAAACTCCATCTTTGCTTGGAGTGTCCCTTTAAGGAATATTAAGGTATACCAGTTAAAGAACTATTTAACTAATAGGTGTCCTATAATGTGTGATAAAGGAAATTCTATTAGCAGTTGAATAGAATTAATAGCAAGTGAATACTCTTACACATCGGAGAAGCTTTGTTTGGATATCACAGATATGTTCTACAAGATTGCTTATCCTCAACGTAAGCTCAGCGCCTAACCCTTACTTCTGTTTCATAGCTAATTTCCTGAAAGCTTCTTTAGGAGGATCTACAGGGGAAGTTTAAAAGCCATGATTAGTAGAGAGTGGCTCTGTTCTTCATGGGTCACAAAGAGAGCACCATACAATGAAAATGGCTCCAGATGCCACAGATCTTTCATCTAGTAAGCCGTCTAAATGAATAAAGTTCAAATATTAATGACCTTTCTTTATAAATACAGAAAAAAAACACACTTTTTAAGACGGTAAAGTAGATTTGGCGAGTAAGAGGGAAAGGAAGGGCCGGCTTAAAGCAGAGCCAATTAGTAAACTGAGAAGGCATGCACTCTGTATTGAATAAGATAAAGAACCAAAGTCTCTCTTTTGTTTACTCGTTTCCTGTTCCTATAGTCTGGCAAAAAGCAACCATCCCCTTATCGTGTACATGTAATCATAAAACCACTTTCTAAATACTTTTTTTTTTAAAAACGCATGTTATTTTGGAGGCCATGATTTATTTTGTTGAAAATATCAACAAAAAACAAACCAAAAGCAAAACAGTGTTTCAACAGCTGTAGGCACTTAATTGGCGACAAAAATTAAATTTAACAGTGAACATAATTTCTTATAGACTTATGTACTTCTATAATCATTAGCAACATATTTTTTATTAAAGTAGCCACCAAAATGTGTGGCACTGTATAGAAAATGGGAATAATTATATAAATATATAAGTACCGTATTTATCGGCGTATAACACGCGCCGGCGTATAACACGCACCTCATTTTAAGAAGGAAATTTCAGGAAAAAAAACTTAAATTTCAAATAAAGAACTTTGAAGCCCAATATGCCATTTAATATGCCAGGATATTGCCCCCAATATGCCATTTTAATATGCCAGGATATTGCCCCCAATATGCCATTTTAATATGCCAGGATATTGCCCCCAATATGCCATTTTAATATGCCAGGATATTGCCCCCAATATGCCAGGATATTGCCCCCAATATGCCAGGATATTGCCCCCAATATGCCATTTAATATGCCATGATATTGCCCCCAATATGCCAGGATATTGCCCCCAATATGCCAGGAAATTGCCCCCAATATGCCATTTTAATATGCCAGGATATTGCCCCCAATATGCCAGGATATTGCCTCCAATATGCCCTGTAATATGCCAGGATATTGCCCCTTAGTATGCCACCCTCCTCCCCCCCTTCCCCAGACCCCAGTACTTACCTTGTTCCTGCTCCGTCTCCCGTGCTTTAAAGGTACGTGGCTGTGAGGGAAGAGTTTTGAGCTTCCCTCCAGCCGCGCGGAACAATAAAGTTTGTTTAAAAAAAACACACTTTATTGACCGCGCGGCTGGAGGGGAGCTCACAACGCTTCCCTCCCAGCCACGCTCCTTCAGCGTACCGGGGGACAGCAGGAACGAGGTAAATTTTTGATTTTTTTTTCCCCAGCCACCGATCGGCGTATAACCCATCATTTGCTCCCTATTTTCAGGGAGAAAAAGTGCGTGTTATACGCCGATAAATACGGTATATGTAAATATATAAGGTAAAAGAATTTAGGGCAGATCAGGACGAGGAAAGAATTGTTTCTGTTTTTTACTACATTTGCGTTTAGTCACAGTAAGACTAATACAAAATATATAGGGGGACATGTATAAAAAAATGTTTCGGGAGTTTTATAAAAAGGCACAATCGCCATTTGTTATGTATAACGGCGATTGCGCTCATAACTCCAAATGCATTGCAGTGCAGGAAAAGGACCTACGCCAAACGCCAACACAAATCAGGCACTTTTCAGCCCCTGATTTTTTGGGCGCAGTGCCCGTGCAACAAGCGAGATATTAATTCAATAATGCATATGTTCTTTCCTGACACATGAACGAAAAGGCATGTTTCTTGAGCATGGCGTGTCTATTGTGCGTAGAATTGCTACTAAATGTCACACAGCTGTGTGTTGAATCATTTTCTATATTTAGATGTATATTATACTATGTAACAGAAAGCATTTCAACAGCTTGCCAGGTGGATCTATGATGTTATGAATTATAGATCTGAGCTTATGTCTGCTATTAATAATAGTCACAAAGGATGTCTTGCTTGGAAACTGTATTAGATGAACAAAATTTGTTGAAGTCATATGACATAAAGCCATCTCAAGCTTCTCGAAAGGGGTGGCATGCATTTCTCTCCTCTTGTTCCATCCCTTCACCATGGGTGAACAGTTGATGGAAACATATAGAAGCTGCTTTCTTTCCCAGCAGTATGGATTGGATCTCAGGTTATGAATAATTAAGAAATAAACTGTGGAATATATGGACAAAATTATTGGGGCATATGATCACATTCTGTCTACATAGACAATAATATATGTAGTTTGCCCCCCCCCCCCCCCCCCTTTGCACCTAAGTCTCCACTCTTCTGGAATGGCTTTCTGCAAGATTTTGGAGTGTTTCTATGGGAATTTTTGCCCATTCATCCAGTAGACCGTTTGTGAGGTCAGGCACTGATGTTGAATGAGAAGGCCTCACCATTCCAGTTCATCCCAAAGGTGTTTTATGGGGTTGAGGTCAGTGCTGTGTGTGGGCCAGTTATGTTTGTTCACATCATACAGCCATGTCATTAAAGGCCTTGTTTTGTGCACTTGGGCACTGTCATGCTGGAATAGAAAAGTGCCTTCCCCAAACTATTCCTGCATAGCATTTGTCCATGTGTTGGTATGCTGAAGCTCTAGCCCAACCCCAGAAAAACAGCCCAATCCCATTATCTCTCCTCCACCGAACATTATAGTTGGCACAATGAAGTCAGGCAGGTAACATTCACTTGTCATCCGCCAAACCCAGCCTTGTCCATCAGACTGCCAAACAGTGATGGGTGATTCACTGCTCTAGATTCCAGTGGTGGTGTCCTCTCCACCACTCGATCCAACATTGTACTTGACACTGCACAGTTGTTGTGCTGATATTAATGCCAGTGGAATTTTGGAAATCTTCAGATATGGAAGCCCCATATCACTGGTGACTTTTACACGTCATACGCTTCAGCACTTGTGACCTTGCTTTGTGACGTTATGTGGTATTCCATTCATGGCTGAGCTGTTGCTGTTCCCAAACACCTCAACTTTGCAATAATACCACTTGACCAGTTGTCTAGGGATGAAATTTCACAAACACTCTTTCCTTCATGAGCCCCTCAGAACAACCCAGCTTTCCCCACAAATGTCTGTTTAGGTGCTTGATTTTATACACCTGAGGTAAAGGATCTGAATGAAACTTGTCCATTTAGTGTAGAATGTGTCAGCATATAAGAACCATTTGGCCAATCTAGTCTTCCCACTTTCTGACATAAAAAAAAAAAAAATCTGATTACCTATCTCATGCATGCTTAAACTCCTTCATCATATTAAACTCTATCACTTTTATTGGTGCTATTCCATTCATTCACTACCCTCTAAGTAAGGTCATACTTCATGATTTTACTTTTAAACCTGAGCCCTTCTAAATTAAAGGGCAACTATCCCAAATAAAATACATTCTGTTTAACTGAAAGATTGCTTCAAGTATAGGCATTTTAAATAGAAATGCTTTAATGAAAGAATGCAAACAAGTACCTTATTGAGCCTAGACATTTTGTTTAGAATCTTGGGTCAGATAGGTCACACTGTAGCTACTATACAAACTACTGCACCTCATTTCCTGTCCAACACAATGGGTGACCCGCTGCACACATTCCCGCGAGGGTCACAGATTCACCGAAATGGTAATTTATTCATATACTGGAGGAGCTACAGTCTGGATCTGAGGTCTGATTACATGGCGGTTATATATATATTTTTTTATAATTAAAGTTTTTATTGAGTCGTGAAGAAATATCACATGACATAAATCAACAGTTATGATATCAAGATATCAAATTGGATGTCGTCAAAGTATTAGATATCTTAACAAAAACAAATTTTGTTTTATAGGAATAGGGTTGCCACCTGGCAGGTATTTTACCGGCAGGCCGGTAAAAAAATGGCATCAGGCCAATGTTAAGTCTATGGAGACAGTACCAAGGCCGGTATTTTTTTGAAGAAAAGGTGGCAACCCTAAATAGTAATAATGAGAAGGCTAGCACAGTCCTAACTACCAAAAAAACATTAAATTGTGAAGGTAAAAAATAAGTTTGCTGCAGCAATCTCTAGGTTTAAAAGATATAACAAAACAAACCCTTATGGACAGGGCCGGTGCAAGGATTTTCGTCTATACAGGCGAAGGTGCATTTTGGTGCCCCCCTGCTCTGATCCGCCACGCCTCCCACACCATTAAGCCTCCTTACATTATATATATATATATAATAATGTATTGTGTAGAAAATAAATACATCTAAATATTCAACTCGCATGCTCTAAATGTGTCACACATTGAAACCCTTAAACACAAAGACACCCTTGCAGTCACACACAGAGACACCCTTACCACTTACACACACACAGTTACACCAATTCACACATAACCTGAGACACACTATTTTGCCACTCAATATGCCAGTATTTAGCCCAGGAGTCCTCAAACTTTTTAAACAGGGGGCCAGTTCACTGTCCCTCAGACCGTTGGAGGGCCGACTATAGTAAAAACAAAAACTATGAACAAATTCCTATGCACACTGCATTTATCTTATTTTGCAGTGAAGAAACAAAACGGGAACAAATACAATATTTAAAATGAAGTAAAGTTAAATCAACAAACTTACCAGTATTTCAATGGGAATATTATGCCAGTCAGAGCCCAGTAATATTATGCCAGTCAGATGCCCAGGAATATTATGCCAGTCAGAGCCCAGTAATATTGTGCCAGTCAGATGCCCAGGAACATTATGCCAGTCAGAGCCCAGTAATATTATGCCAGTCAGAGCCCAGGAATATTATGCCATTCAGATGCCCAGGAATATTATGCCATTCAGATGCCCAGGAATATTGTGCCAGTCAGAGCCCAGGAATATTATGCCAGTCAGAGCCCAGGAATATTGTGCCATTCAGATGCCCAGGAATATTGTGCCAGTCAGATGCCCAGGAATATTGTGCCATTCAGATGCACAGGAATATTATGCCAGTCAGAGCCCAGGAATATTATGCCATTCAGATGGCCAGGAATATTATGCCAGTCAGATGCCCAGGAATATTATGCCAGTCAGATGCCCAGGAATATTTTGCCAGTCAGAGCCCAGGAATATTGTGCCATTCAGATGCCCAGGAATATTGTGCCAGTCAGATGCCCAGGAATATTGTGCCATTCAGATGCCCAGGAATATTATGCCAGTCAGATGCCCAGGAATATTATGCCAGTCAGAGCCCAGGAATATTGTGCCATTCAGATGCCCAGGAATATTGTGCCAGTCAGATGCCCAGGAATATTGTGCCAGTCAGAGCCCAGGAATAGTGTGCCAGTCAGATGCTCGTTATACCTCCCTCCTCCCCCTTCCCAAGACTCAAGGACTTACCTCCATGGCTGAGAGGGAAGCGCTGTGCGCTCCCCTCAGGCCGTGCGCATTCAATAAAGTGTGTTGAAAAAAAAAGTTTCACAAAAAATGGCACACAAAATATTATTCATCTAAGTATTCACCCAAGATCTAATATACAAAAACAATAAAATATTCACATTTCGTTCAACACATTCTTGGGCAAAGGAGGGTTTTAATTTAAACTCAACCTCACCTTATATTCAATCAAATATGGTAGTTAAGTTGGAGTTAGCATGTTTCACATAGAAACTGAACTTTACAAAGTGACTACTAACGCCTCTGATCCAAAAGGCTGGAACAGTAGGGGGATAGACAACAAACATGGATATACAACAAGATGAGACAAGTGGTTACGGAGTAAATATTCATAAATCCATTGCTGTATGAGTGGGAAAACACTACTTATCGAACCTTTCCAAATGTATTAATTCAGGAAAAGATAAATACAAACAAACTAAATAGTTTAATGTCAACCAAAATAGTTTACTTTGGTCAAACGTGACAGAAAAAAAAATCTTCATTATTCGACGAACATGATCAAGGTCAGCTCACAAGGAGGTGAAACTGGTTCCCTTCAACACAATTAGAGAACTCAAGATATTACCAAACTAGGCATGCATAACATTGATATCCCTGTCAAGATATCTTGGCACATGAAGCTTCCACATTCCTTGGAAATTAAAGCAATACAAAGTGGCTGTCCACTTGCCAAGTCAAGTGGCCCGGAACAAGCAGTCGGCCACTAGGAAGGGGTTAAGAGAGATTAACATACTGTAAACTACTTAACTTCTTGTCTGCTCTATGTATGGTGCAAGTGATGAAACATATACATTACTTTACATTTCAATCCACCCAGTGGAATAAATAACATGTAGCGCAAACCCATAGGACATAAAGACCCCTTTTTTTGTGGTTTCTTATTCAGCTGAAAGAGTAGTGTTCCTGATTTGTAAAATGTATTAGCTTTTTCTTTTGCCAGATCCTGCAATACACTGACTAAATACTGCTGAACTTCAGGTCATTACTGGAGTCGGTCTACAGTTTGAGAGTGGAAAGCTTTTGTTATATTGCCAGAGACGTTCTGTTTGATGTGGTTTAAATTAGCCTCTGAGGTCTTGGGCAGTAATCTTAGCACCTTTCATCTTCTCTTCATTGTTGGCATAACTTGTACAATCAAATAGGATATTAATCTTGCTATCTGTGTTGCCAGGCATTGAAATTAAAGATCTACATGTAACATCTTCTCAAAGAAAAGTGCTACAAGAGAGTTGGGGCCTTCTTACATTCTTTAACTTTGCTTCATTATATTGTCTTACTACATTTTTTTTATATAGCACCAACAATTTATGCAGCACTTGGAACAGACCATAAAAGGGAATTACAGACAGACACACACACACACACACACACACACACACACACACACACACACACACACACATATATATAGCATACCATATAAAAATTGCAATCACATTCTTGTTCATATAAAAGAACATATTTTATATCCATATTACATATAGGGGTACATTATGTGTATGTTTTATATCCAAAAAAGATTATTTCATATTTGATGAAAGAATTTAAGTATATAAAACATTACTTTGTAATGGTTGCTTAGCAGCACCCTTACCAGAGCCATATTTATCAAAGCAAAACAGGAGCTATTATAAACAAAACAAAAACATGATAAATTTAAAGCAAACTGCAATAACTTTTGGTTTCCATGGGTACTACTACTATTTTAGCACTTTTTCCTGAAATCCCACCTATTTTGTCTTGATAACTATGGCCCCTAGTCTGCTATTCTAGGGAGCGAGTGCTTCAGGCAATAACATAATATCCTGGGACCCCATTCACCACTTTGGAGACACACAAGTCCCATATGTCACTACTTAATCCTATTTAGATCCCTATGATCCTCAGCCATTTTTATTTACCAGACACATATGCATTTTACATGCAGTATGCAGAAGTCATATGTGTGATGATAAAATTAAGTCATCTTACTCTTAGATAACTCTGGCGCAGGTGTTCTTCTTTCCTTGGGTGAATATGGGCAAATGATTCCCACATAGATAGGGCCGTGTTTATCAAGATAAAAAAAAAGATGCGCCTCATATACACCTAATGTTTGTGAGTGTAAAATTATCACTCAAAAGGCAATCATTCCTTTCATTCTGTTATATACAGGTGGCAGTCACCTAAGAATACCAACCATACACTTTTTGTTTGTCTTTTTGTATAACTTTAATGTGTTGCCCTGCAGAAATCAAGTAATCGTTGTGGTTCTGTGGTTAGTTCATTTAATTTCATCACCACACATATGACTTCTGCATACTGCATGTAAAATGCATATGTGTCTGGTAAATAAAAATGGCTGAGGATCATAGGGATCTAACTGGGAGTAAGTAAACATAGAAACATAGAAACATAGAATGTGTCAGCAGATAAGAACCATTCGGTCCATCTAGTCTGCCCAATTTTTTTTTTTTTTTTGAGTACTTTTATTAGTCCCCCGTTCCCGGTCTTATAGCTAGGATAGCCTTGTGTCTATCCCACGCATGCTTAAAATCCTTGACTGTGTTTACCTCTACCACTTCTGCTGGCAGGCTATTCCATACATCCACTACCCTCTCAGTAAAGTAATACTTCCTGATATTACTTTTAAATCGTTGCCCCTCTAATTTAAGACTATGTCCTCTAGTTGTGGTAGTTTTTCTTCTTTTAAATATACTCTCTTCCTTTACTGTGTTGATTCCCTTTATGTATTTAAATGTTTCTATCATATCCCCCCTGTTACGTCTTTCCTCCAAGCTATACATGTTAAGATGCTTTAAAGTAGTGACATATGTGACTTGTGTGTCTCCAAATAGTGGTAAATGGGGTCCCAGGATATTATGTTATTGCCTGGAGCACTCACTAACTAGAATAGCAGACTAGGGGCCATAGTAATCAAGACAATATAGGTGGGATTACAGGAAAAAGTACATAGTAGTAGTAATCATGGAAACCAATGGAAAGTTATAGCAGTTTGCTAGATAAATTTGTCCCATATGCTCAATGTACCACATAAAAAATGGCTAGAGGCAGAAAAGACACCAGCAAAGATCCAGGTAATACAGTGCAAACAAGCATTATAAAAAAACAACAAACCAATGGCAGTGCAGTTCAGTGGTCCTTTCAGTGTGTTATATTTAGGTCAGTCACCTAAGCACAACAACCACACACTTTTTGTTTATTTTGTATGTTGCACAGATTTGTAATTAGAGAAATCAGTTGGTGTCAAGTGGTGCTGGTGTAGGTGAAGCACCAGAGGTCTTCCCTTTACACAAAAGTTATATGTAATATGATGTAATATACAACTCGTTATGTTACTAAGTTAGTTACTCTACCTCTCCTTTGCCAGTTATGGAGGCAGTTATTTCTGTATCTGGATTTGTCTGTGATGTTTCTGGTAGGGAATTCTGATACCAAGCTGAAGCGGTCAGTTGTCACTGACCTATGTTCAATACATTATTTGTTTTTGGACTCTTTAAGAGGTAGAAATAGAATTGTTTTAAAATAGCTCAAAATAAACTTTACAAAGAATGAAGGAGCTCATTTATGAAATTATTATTGCACTTTTAAATGATATTTAATTACTTAGTGATTGCGGGGTTTCATTGTGTGCTTTTTAAATAGATATGTTGGCATTTAACAATTAAATCTAAATATTACTCTCGTGTGCTTGTAAAATATGTATTAGATCAAACAAAGGCATTTTCTTGTGGAATTTTAATGGATAATGGGCAAAGCAAGTGGAATTGTTCATGCATTGTCTAAATAATTTGGTGTAAATATTAAGACATCACCATTGTACATACAGCCTGGGTTTAAAATGAACTGGTCATAACCTTGTGTAGACACAGATGGATGGTGCTGTGCACAGATACTGTTAAGATGGAATTCTAATGTCTCATTCATCACCTATATAGTAGAGGTCATCTACTCCCATCTAAGCAAGATTGCTACAAAGGTAAATGACGTATTCCTTTCAGTTGCCTTGTCAGCTGGTGAAAAAAAACATAGAGTATAAGCCACTTGTTCCACTCTTCCAGAAACCCAGGAGCTCTTAAAAACTCAGTCAATTTATTGAAGGATGACATTTTCACAGTTACTTTTTCACATTCCTTTCTGGTAAACCATGCTGTTACCTATCTCGCTATCTGTGGGATCTATTCACTAAAACTGCATAAATGAAAGGGACTCTTGTCAACCTAAACATTGTATATATATATATATATATATATATATATATATATATATATATATATATATATATATATATATATATATATATATATATATATATATATATATATATATATATATATATATACTTTGAATGTAGATAATATAAATTTCCTTCTTTAGCTATTTGATAATATTAGCACATTGTCTCCTGTCTCTCCGAGCAGTAGTACCAGGAACAAATCTCACATAATCATTATCTTTTAGCTCCTCCCTTTCTGCAACCACTGTTCCTTGTGCACCAGATCTCTTCCCATGCTCCCTTACTGGTCATGTCATAGTAACACAATAGGGCAATATATCATATGGCGTGGCTTAATTCACTATACTGAGTGGCTAAGATAAAGACACCTCTCACTGTTCCTTCATACTAGATCACCAGGGATTACAGCCTCGCTTCCAGACAGATAAATATGGGTATTGCAGGAGAGGGTGATGGGAGGCCACCAAAAAAAACATGGCGCCCTCTACTGCAAACTTTCACAACTGTATCTTTTCAACTATTATTCTCATTTCTACAGACTGAAGGCACTGACTTATCACATGCAGACTGTATTGTTTCATGGATATCCCTGTGATGGTGCCCCCACAGCCTGAGAGTAAAATATAGGTTTGTGGTGCCTCACTAGTTCCCTATGTGTCTGTTTGGACATTTTATATGCTGCATTGATAACAATAAATATACTCAACTAGTAAGTACTAGCTTTACACACTTGCATGGTTCTGAAAATTGGCAGATAACATAAATGAATATATTTGGGTCTCAGTTACTAGGAAAACTGGAATAAAATATGACATTATGAATAGGTCTATCCTGATTTTTTTTCTGAACAACACAAATATTTCCAAAGGTTTCTTTGTTCTTAAATTAATGCTAACAGGAGAATGATGTGGAATAAATCTATTGATTATTACCCCTGCTGCTTACAGTATGACATTTCAACACTACTAGTGATATATGGTTGATCTCTGCAGAGTGCCAGTGATCTATTCTTTACCCCACAGCAATCTAAACTGAGCAATATGCCAGACCCCAACATTTATTTGCAACTCTATAATACACCAAAATAAAAAATACTATGGTAGTTAATGGATAAAAGTGGAGTGGAGACATACAAAGTAACAGTGTGTAACAGTGTATAGAATTCAAACTTAATATTGTCTACACAGTAAATACTTAAAAAATAAATCACATAGTAAACATTAACATTATACATCTTAAAATGATAACAACCTTTTTGCTTACAAGTGCTATAATTCAGGCCTTTGAACAACAGTCTATGCAAGCACCATGAATCTGTATGCACACACTGGTATGATCACTGGACTGATGGTTGCCTGAGGAATTCATTATATTTGCATCCTTAGGGCCCCAAGGATATTACTTTCTGTTTGGTTCTAAGAATAAACTGAAACTTTAGAAGCCTATTTGCTCTTTTAAACCTTTCACTCCTAAGTATATTAACCCTGAAGTATTATACATTGCACCATCCAATAATTAGCTGGACAAAAGAACAGAACTTGAATTCTACAAATGTTAGCTTGAAACTCAAGCCTGGGAATTTTTTAAATGAATAGAAGTTTTTAATGCTTAACATATATATATATATATATATATATATATATATATATATATATATATATATATATATATACAAATCTTTAGTAACACCCTCTTAACATTTAGTTACACCTGGTTTTGCCCTTAGAACACCCTCAATTTGTCAAGACAAGGAGTCTACAAAGTGCACAAAGCACTTTTCATGCATGCTGGACTCTAGTGCTTGCTACCAGTGGATCAGCATGATCATACGGGTCTACACAAAACATGCTCCATTGTAGCCTCAAGCCGTGCCAGATCGGGGCATATAACCGAGCTGTGGAGAAATCAATTTCCACCCATTTCAGCCACATTCGGTTTAGCGTTGGATGAACAGCAAAATTCTTGGATTTTGCTTACTTCTAAAGGACTAAACCAGTTAATTTAGTATATTATAATAATAGATTTACATTAATTTAAACATTTACAAATTATTTTATATTATTTTATGTTCATTTACTTTATTTTAATGTATTTAATCAATTTATCTTTTTTTATATTTATTTTTACAGATTTTAATTTTATTTAATTTTGGCCCATTACAGCAGGACTTTGACTATTTTCGCAACAGTCAAAATCCTCCTATTAACATCTATGGGAGGACTTCAGTTATTTATGTAATAGAGGTCCTCCCAAAAAAGGCCCTGAAATAAGCTGCAGTCTAGACTTCTATGGGTAGCACCGAGGCTACTATTTCAAAACCCAAACTCCACCTTCCAAAAAGTTGGCACCAAAGTCTGCCACAGTGATGTTTTTTGTGCCGATTGGAGATCACTCTGGTGGTCTCTGAGTGGCCCAAATTTGTGAGCGATCACCAAAGTGATCCAATAGGGTCTAAAACTCGGAGCTGAAATTTTTTTCAAGAAAATCAGAGCTACCTGAATTGACACTAATTCAAATTTTACACCCAGTGACTTGTCCTGTGTTGCAAATGTGCCATATGAGAACCGTATTCTCAAACAGGCAGTAACTCACATACACCACACTAACTCTTCATAACCACTGGGTTTAAAAACATGAAAAGTTATTAGAGTTATATTTAACCCTAAGTGAATAAGAGGTAATACCTCCGTGGCCAATAAAGTGTTAATGCACTATACGTTGGGCACGATTCCAAGGTTAAATATTACTACACGTGTCAGAGACTTTATAAGGCTGTTTAATCTGCTACATTCAAATGTTTGCCTAAAGTCTTAAAGGAATACAAAGGTCTCTTAGTCTGGGCTATTCTCTAAAGTTGATATGAACAGAATGTGTCTATTGTGGTTGCAAAAAACCTGGCAATACCACATGCAGAATGGTGTGAATCCGTGGGCATATGATGTTATTCTCAAACACTTTCAGTTAGTAGACCTGAATGGAATTATCTAGCTTATTCATTCTAAAATAACACTGCCTTGTAGCCAAGCTTATGCCATGTGTTCTGATAGACACAGCACGTTATATAACAAATGTTCATTGAAATGGGCTTAAGACTGTCCTTGGGTTTCCCTGTCTTCTAAGATTGCCAACATGATTGTGAGTGGCTCATTTTATTTGGCACTTTTCCACCCATTGAAAAAGTCTGATAGTATAAAAAGAAATGTTAATGGCACCTGCCCCACTATCTCTCTCTCACTTCCTTCCTTTTCAAAATAATGTGGGCCATTCATTAAAATACCATGTTTATTTGTTCAAATAGTTGTCCAGACATTAGTCACAGAAACGTGTACTATTTGAAGATAACTAAATGAAACAAACATTTTAGAGGCGCAAAAAAACCAACCCCCCCTTCCCCCCAAAATCCATTTTACTAAAATGAAATGAAGGGGGAGTAACCAGGCTCTGTAATGACACCTGCGTATGATAGATATAGCACAGTAACACCTAAAATATGAGCAGTACAAATAATTTGAGACCATAGGCGTGCGCACGGGGTGTGCCGGGTGTGCCTGGGCACACCCTAATCAGGGCCGTCTTTAACGCGGGGCAAACGGGGCAGCTGCCCTGGGCCCATTTACTCCTGGGGGGCCCCAAGGCAGCTGTCCCGTGGGCCCCCAGCCCCTGCTGCCGCGTTCACAGCGCATTGCGCTTGTGAACGCTTTTTTCCGGCAAGCCGCATCCGATGGATGCGACGGCCGGAAAAAAAAACGAAAAAAAAAACTGACGCCGGATGTGACGTCGCGTCACATCCGGTGTCTGTTTCCCTCCTCCGTGCAAGAGGGAAGACTGCACGGAGGAGACATCCGGCGGGGGACACGGAGCAGCTTCATGTAAGTACGGGGGGGGGGGGGGGGCTGGCTGGCACAATATTCCTGGTATCTGATTGGCACAATATTACTGGGCATCTGATTGGCACAATATTACTGGGCATCTGATTGGCACGATAATACTGGGCATCTGGCTGGCACTATATTACTGGGCTCTGACTGGCACTATATTACTGGGCATCTGATTGGCACTATATTACTGGGTATCTGATTGGCACTATATTACTGGGCATCTGATTGGCACTATATTACTGGGTATATGACTGGCACTATATTACTTGGCATCTGATTGGCACTATATTACTGGGCATCTGATTGGCACTATATTACTGGGTATCTGATTGGCACTATATTACTTGGCATCTGATTGGCACTATATTACTGGGCATCTGATTGGCACTATATTACTGGGTATCTGGCACTATATTACTGGGTATCTGGCACTATATTACTGGGTATCTGATTGGCACTATATTACTTGGCATCTGACTGGCACTATATTACTGGGCATCTGATTGGCACTATATTACTGGGTATCTGACTGGCACTATATTAATTGGCATCTGATTGGCACTATATTACTGGGTATCTGATTGGCACTATATTACTGGGTATCTGACTGGCACTATATTACTTGGCATCTGATTGGCACAATATTACTGGGCATCTGATTGGCACTATATTACTGGGTATCTGACTGGCACTATATTACTTGGCATCTGATTGGCACTATATTACTGGGCATCTGATTGGCACTATATTACTGGGTATCTGATTGGCACTATATTACTGGGTATCTGACTGGCACTATATTACTTGGCATCTGACTGGCACTATATTACTGGGCATCTGACTGGCACAATATTACTAGGCATCTGGCTGGTACAATATTACTGGGCTCTGACTGGCACAATATTACAGGCATCTGACTGGCATAATATTACAGGCATCTGACTGGCACAATATTACAGGCATCTAACTGGCACAATATTCCTGGCCTCTGACTGGCACACTATTACAAGCATCTGACTGGCATAATATTACAGGCATCTGACTGGCACAATATTACAGGCATCTGACTGGCACAATATTCCTGGCCTCTGACTGCACACTATTACAGGCATCTGACTGGCATAATATTAAAGGCATCTGACAGGCACCATATTCCTGGGCTCTGACAGGCACAATATTCCTGGGCTCTGACAGGCACAATATTCCTGGTATCTGACTGGCACAATATTATTGGTATCTGACTGGCACAATATTACTGGTATCTAACTGGCACATTATTACTGGGCTCTGAGTGGCACAATATTGCAGGCATCTGACTGGCACAATATTACTAGGCTCTGACTGGCACAACATTACTGGGCTCTGACTGGCACAATATTACTGGCATCCGAAAGTTACAATATTACTGGCATCTGAATGGCACAACAATTATGGCATATGTGTGTGTGTGTGGGGGGGGGGGGGGGTAACATTGCGATGGATGGCGAGATTGCATGCAGGGGAGGGGGCAGGGTCCAGGGGGCCCAAGCAAATGCTTGCCCAGAGTCCAATCACTATTAAAGACGGCCCTGCTCACCTCCGTGCTGCACTGCCGTCTGCCGCCCGAGTTTGTCTCCTAATCCGATCCTTCACTATGCGAGTGGAAGCGCCGCATAGTGAAGGACGGACTTTCTCCTCCCTCAGACCTCCCCTGTAATGTACGCGTTCGCGTACACGCGTTCCGTGACGTCACGCAGAGGCGGAGTCACGGCAACGCAAGGGTGAGGCCCAGCCGCAGTGCCAGAGGAGAGGGTGCAGAGCGGAGCACAGGCACATCGTTTTTTCCCAGGAGGGGTTCTGGGGCGGCCGGCTGGCTGGTAAACTTTAAGTAAGTTTAAATTTGATTGATTGATTTCTGAGGCTGCAGGTTTGATTTCGTGTTTGAGGTCCGGCTATATTATTTATAGTTCTGAGATTGAGAATTAAATAGACACACACCTGCATAAAAAATGGGAAATGTTTGTTTACATTGCTAAATGCTTAATTAATAAAAAAAAAAGTTTTAATACAGTTTTTAAATGTTTGTTTATATTGATAATTATATGAATGCGGGTCTGTATGTAAGTATGCAGAGTGCATTTGTGTATGTGTGTGTATAGATATATAGATAGATATATATCTATCTATATATCTATACACACACACGTGTGCGGCGTGTGTGTTTGTGCTTTAGGGTGCACACCCTAATGCAATAGGCTGCGCACGCCTATGTTTGAGACCCAGGGAGGGTAATGATAACTTTGTGCGACGCACAGAAAATTCTTATGGAGGGACATAGGTATGGGCAAAAATGAGGAAGGTTGTGAGATTTTGTCATTGTGCTACTTCTAAAACTGCCTTATGGGAAATCCCTGCATGCCATGGGGAGCCAAATTAGTACCGCTCCTTTATGTATTGGCGGTTTCCATTTATAGACCTACAATGTTAAAAGCGAACATTAAAGGGTCTACTCTATAAAGAGAGAGTTGCAGGGAATTGAGAGGAAAATTTCAAGCTTGAGGCCAAAGTAACTGAGTTGGACAAATTCTCCCATTCAGTTATATAGGAGAATGTTTCTAAAGTTTGCTATTCTCCTCTCAATTCCCTGTAGTTCTCTCTTTATTGAATAGACCTTCAAGCCAAGCAATGATTTGGAATGTTTCCCAAACAGTCCAGTTGACTCTCATCTTACTGTAGAGACCACCCCCAGTTTTAATTTTGCACATGTCAATCCTACCTCTTTATTTAATGGTCTTATTTACTAATTCCCATGTTTGTGCTCTATTCTCCCACTGATCTAATGTTGACCTTTGCTCACATAACCAGGGATGTGTAGCAACATTCATAGAAGGTGAGTCTTTGGTCTGACAGCTGCAGATCACATTATTTGCTCCTTTGTACCTTGGACAACTCCACAGAGCAGAATGATTCTGCATTGTGCCTGACTAAGCATTATCTGTTTCTGCTACTGTTAGCTTTACAACTGCAGACATAGGAAGCATCAGTATTCCTTCCTAATAATTGTGTTTATTTTAGCATACACCTCACTGGTTCTAATGAGCAGAGCAATTTCTTTTGTCATCTTGAGTAATGAAAACCATCCTTAAAGAGGTTTGAAGGATCTCCCCCACCAGAGCATTGACTTGCTCTGAGTTCGTACAGTGTGCTGACTTCGTAGGATATGTTAAGGGGGAGTTGAAGTAAAGTAAAAAAAAAAAATACTAAATTAGTTACTTCAAAAAAGAGAATTCTCCCCCACGTCATCAGTGTGCATAGTACAGGCTCAGTGAGCGGATTAATCATCCCATCAAAATGAAGGATAAATGCTGCGGCTGTTTTAAATCTGTATAAACCTGGCAAGGAACAGTTTATTTCCCCATACATTGTGTGTTCCAGTGAGAAATAATTTTGGAAATTGAAAAAAAATGTATAGCAAAGGATAAGGGTCAAAGGGGTGACGATTAATGACATCTGACAGAAATAGCAGTTCCAGTCTGAACGAGGATACAAAACAATGGATTAATATATACAAGTCTTAGACCACATGCAAATGATGTATATTGAGAAGAAGTTTTTCTATTTCAGATTCTATTACAAGAATCAAGATAGTATATTAGTTTTATGCATCAGATTATTAAAAGTTATAGAGTCTACTCAATAAAGAGAATTTCAGGGAATTGAGATGGGAATTTCAAACATTAGGTCATAGTACACGAGCTTCCAACATGCAGCCCATTGGCTAGAGAGGTGCGGCCACCTAGAGAGTGGCGGAGGTAGCCACATCTCTGAGCCTCTGCAACAAAGTGCGCACCGGGATATCACGGACACCCAGTGCTCCAACAGCTCTGCCCCCTCGCACTCTGACCCTGTTGGAGCACGAGATGTCAGTGATGTCCCGGTGCTCAGATAGGAATTTGACGCTACCATGGAACAATCCCCCTCCCTGCAACTAAAAGGTAACCGAGCAGGGGAACACACAAAATGTGGGGGATTTTTTTCTTAGCAAAAAAGATGAAGCAAAGTCTATGTGTGTGGAAGTATGAATCAGTGTGCGTGGAAGTGTTACTGTGTGTATGTGTGACTCAGTGTGTGTTGTAAGTGACTCAATGTGTGTGCGTGTGTGGGGGGGGGGGGGTGAAAAGAGTCTCTCAGTATGTGTGTGTAAGTGTGGCTATGTGTGTACTGTACTGTGTGTGACTCAGTGTGTGTGGAATTGTGTCTCAGTTTGTGTGTGTGTAAGGGTGACTCAGTGTCTTTGTGTGTGTGTGGAAGTGTGACTCAGTGTGTGTGGAATTGTGTCTCAGTTTGTGTGTGTGTAAGGGTGACTCAGTGTCTTTGTGTGTGTGTGGAAGTGTGACTCAGTGTGTGTGGAATTGTGTCTCAGTTTGTGTGTGTGTAATGGTGACTCAGTGTCTTTGTGTGTGTGTGGAAGTGTGTGGAAGTGTGACTCTGTGTGTGTGTGGAATTGTGGTTCAGTGTGTGTGTGTGTGTGTGTGTGTGGTAGTGTGACTCAGTGAGTGTGTGTTGTAAGTGACTCAGTGTGTGTGTGGGAAGAGTGACTCGTGTGTAGAAGTGGGACTTTGTTTGGAAGTGTGACTCAGTGCATGTGTGTGGAAGTGTGACTCAGTGTGTGTGTAAATGTGACTCAGTGTGTGTGTAAGTGTGACTTTGTGTGTGTAAATGTGACAGTGTGTGTGGAAATGTGACTCAGTGTGTGTGTGTGTGTGTAAATGTGACTCAGTATGTGTGTAAGTGTGACTTTGTGTGTGGAAATGTGACAGTGTGTGTGGAAATGTGACTATGTGTGCGTGTGTATGTAATGTAACTTTGTGTGGAAGTGTGACTGTGTATGTGTGTCTGTGTATGCACGTGTTTTTTTTTCTTGTTTTTTTTATTGCGCCTCACTGTGATATATATATATATATATATACCAGTCCAAAAATCAGAACAAATACATGCACTCACGGGTCTTGTTGATTGAATAGATAGGAATCTTTATAGTCGATAACCAGGAAATTGTATGTTATACATCATAACGTGTGGTCGACGTTTCGGTCCGAATCTCGGGCCTTTATCAAGACTTCAAACAAACAAAACTGAAAAACGATATAAATACCAGTGAAGAGATAATGAACACCTATAGTGAACAGCTGAGAAAGAGAGAAGCAGCCAATCCTTACCTGCCGTGTGTGTGCAGAAGCCGAAACCCGGAAATCCCAGCTGATTAGAAACATGTACTTACCAAGGTACCCAGTGCGCATGCATCTAAATGGTTACCGTAGCAACGCGACGCTGCCACGGAAGCCGAATACGAACAGAGCAGTTCAAAAACGTCCTAGAACACCTAGGAGCTCCGTGTAGGCAAAAGAAAGAGATCCCAAAGAAAGCGGAGATGAGATCTGTTATGTAGAGACTTGAATAAGATAACTGTCTGGTGTACCAACTTAGAGAAACAGGAATCAAGAACCGGAACATTGGACACAATTGCCCCCAGAGGTTTAAATGAACAAATCTTGTTTTCACCATTCCTGCCGGTCAGGTAACCTAGTGTTGAGCACCCTGTGCCTTTTAAAAAGTGGACTAATGGACTACATTATATTACCAACATCCCATTCTGCACGCCCTGGATCTTCTGGTTATCATGCTGACACATAAGTATAAAACTGCATCTTTAGGATGCAGTGCTCTGCTAACACACTTGTGTGTCCCCCTGCCCTTGTATTGTATACACGTAGATTTCTTTATTATGTCATGTATTGTACTTTATTTAGTGTTTTTTTGTCTGTTTTAGACATGTTTCGTTTTGCCTATAACACTTAACCTGTTCTTATTGAACTGATTCTTGGTCTTCATGTAAGTAGTGACACTATTCCGGTTCTTGATTCCTGTTTCTCTAAGTTGGTACACCAGACAGTTATCTTATTCAAGTCTCTACATAACAGATCTCATCTCCGCTTTCTTTGGGATCTCTTTCTTTTGCCTACACGGAGCTCCTAGGTGTTCTAGGACGTTTTTGAACTGCTCTGTTCGTATTCGGCTTCCGTGGCAGCGTCGCGTTGCTACGGTAACCATTTAGATGCATGCGCTCTGGGTACCTTGGTAAGTACATGTTTCTAATCAGCTGGGATTTCCGGGTTTCGGCTTCTGCACACACACGGCAGGTAAGGATTGGCTGCTTCTCTCTTTCTCAGCTGTTCACTATCGGTGTTCATTATCTCTTCACTGGTATTTATATCGTTTTTCAGTTTTGTTTGTTTGAAGTCTTGATAAAGGCCCGAGATTCGGACCGAAACGTCGACCACATGTTATGATGTATAACATACCATTTCCTGGTTATCGACTATAAAGATTCCTATCTATTCAATCAACAAGACCCGTGAGTGCATGTATTTGTTCTGATTTTTGGACTGGTATATACTTGGAGCCACATGACACCCGGGCATGAGTTGTATTCATTTGCTTTCCTATAGCTGAGTGCACCTTCTTTGGATTATATATATATATATATATATATTTGTGTGAAGGGCTCATGATAGTACAGAAGATACAAACACTGGTAGGAGAGGGATGGTATTAACAGAGCAAGTCGGTTGTGGTGTGCCGGAACCGACGATGAGGTAGGCCTGTAAATAAAGAGGGCCCACCAAGAGAAATGTAAGAGAAAAGGAGTTAATAATGAGGAGTGGGTGGGAGGGTGATGCAGCGCTGACCTCGAACGGTATGGAGCCAGGTAAGGGGTGTCCCTTAAATAGGGAGAAGGTGAGTCATACGCCCCTCCCACAATTACAGGCCAAAAGGCCTTAATACTTGTGTGAAGGGCTCATGATAGTACAGAAGATACAAACACTGGTAGGAGAGGGATGGTATTAACAGAGCAAGTCGGTTGTGGTGTGCCGGAACCGACGATGAGGTAGGCCTGTAAATAAAGAGGGCAAAAGTAGAAAATCAAATTTATTACGAAACGAGCAGAATACATATTTTTAACCAGACATGTCTTGAAAGGCATTTCTAACTTCTTGTACCGGGTTAGGTATGTATCTAGCGTATGCAGAAGACTTCCAGCGTCCTAGTGACTTGATAACATGAACTGGAATGTTTGCACTGGACGCTGTGGAGGCCGCTCCTATGCGGAAGGAGTGGCCCGAATAGTTAGCTGATTTTAGGCCTAGTTGAGTGAGTAGAGACCTGACGTGGGTCATAAATGTGGTGGTAGTGAGTACCGAACCTTGTAGACAGAAAAGTGGCTGAGAAGGTGATGCTTTGACAAGCTGGGTATATGTGTCCAGTAATGTGACGGGGCACCACTCGTTGTGGGTAGGATAGTATCTAACCTCTACCGGAGGTGCATGTTGATTGGTTTTGGAGTGATGCAGAGCCAAGATATAGTAATCCATGTGTTTCGTCAAGTGTGAGTGAAGCAGAATGTGAGTGGATTGGGTTGTGTTGATGGCGGTAAATTCTCTTGGTCTCAAAAACCCATAAAAAGCCACGTATATGGCGGTTTTTATAACAAGGTTTGTGTTGTTGGCAAAGGGATTTAAATCTAGTAGGCTGGATAAATCTTTGAAAATATTGAAGTCTATGGGAAGCCTTTGCGCAGTACGTGGGGGTTCAGATCTCTGAATACCCCTGAGGATGTTCTTGATCTGGTAGGAGGACATGAAACTTGTGTTGTTTGGTTGTAAAGTAAGCATGTGATGTTGAACGCCTGTCAGATATAGCTTGATTGTGTTGTATGATAATTTGAGTTTGAGGTGGCAAAAAGAAGCAAAACCCAACAAGGATGTCATGATGAAAGGTTGTGTGATGTCGTGTGCTGACAGGAATCTTTTAAATAGAAGGAAAGCCCTGTCATAGGTTCTCCGGGTATTGGCGGACAGTGCTAATTGTGACAATGTCCTGCTATATTGCATGATAACGTCTAGTCCATTACTAGCTGGTGGAAAGGTGGAGTGGCTGTGGCTGTGCGCGCGGCTGACGGAAGTATTTGCCGAAAAGCCTGTAAATTAAAACGAGATAAATTGTCAGCAGCCGTGTTACATACACCTGGGACATGAACACAAAACAAGAAGAAATTATGACACGCAGCCAGCCAGGTGAGTTTCCTCAAGAACCTCATAATGATTAGTGACTTGGATCGGCCTTTGTTGATAATGTGGCAGGTTGCTTGGTTGTCTGAGTAGCAACGTACTGACGAACCTGCCCATAGATGTCCCCATGTCACGGCAGCTGCCACTATGGGATAGATCTCAAATAGAGCTGAGGTGGTGGAAAAACCCTCCAGGTCCTGGACCTCTGGAGGCCAGCTACCCCAAAGCCATTCATTCCCGTAAATTGCTGCAAAACCTGTGGTAGACGCCGCGTCTGACCAGATGGTAGGTGAGGAGTCAGATAATGTAGGGAGGAACATGCTTTTCCCATTCCAGGTGGTTAAAAAGTTTCTCCACATAAGTAGGTCTGCCGTGGCCTGGGTATCCAGGGGCAACCTGTGTGCATCATGTCTAAACAGTGGGAACATGTATAGGAGCCGTGAGATGAAAGCCCGGCCTTGAGGTATAATGCGCATGGCAAAATTCAGTGACCCAAGTAGGGACTGCAATTCTTTGCGGTTGCAAGTACCGAGATGAATGTAGAGGTTAATGTTGGTAAGTATGCTCTCTATCTTGGTGCGTGGCAGGCTGGCTTGCATAGTGGCTGAGTCTAGCATGATTCCCAGAAAGGTGATGATTGTATCTGGTCCTTCAGTTTTGGTGGGGGAAACTGGAACGCCTACTTGTTTAAAAAGACTGATGGTGTCTATGAGGCTACTGGGAGGGGAGTTATTCTTTTCGATCAGTAAGAAATCATCCAGGTAGTGTATGACTGTAGGGCATCTGGCTACATTTAATAGTAACCAGCATAGTGTTTCTGCGAATAAATCAAAAATGGCCGGACTACTTTTTGAACCAAACGTTAAGCGTGAGAAAAAGTAGTAGTGCCCGGCCCATTTAATGCCATGCAGGTGCCATAGTGTAGGGTGGATAGGCAATAATTTGAAGGCATTGGTTATGTCGGTCTTGCTGAGCCATGCACCGACCCCTGCCTGCATGATAGCCGTAATGGCGTGATCTATGGTGGAGTATTGGAGTGAAAATTCCTCAGAGGGGATAAGGGAGTTCAGACTAGGTGTGGCAGAGGTGTGAGGTGCCGACAGATCGATGATGAGTCTTTGTTTGAGGGAAGATTTCCCCGTGACAATACCGATGGGATTTGTCCGCCATGTGGAAAAAGGAGGGGACTGAAAGGGACCCAATAGGAAGCCCTCTGCCACTTCTTTGGCTATAAGTGTACTAATCGCTGTAGGGTTTTGTTGCGCAGATTGTAAATTGGGGCATTCAAGGATCCCTGAAGGCATGTGTATGAGACCAGTATGGAATCCTTGTGATAGACCAGTGATGATGAAGTCTACCAAATGTCTAGATGGATGTTGTGATAGTAATGCTGTGAGTACAGAAATATTTATCTCCGTTAAGTATTGTTTAGGGTACATTTTATTCGGACACATAGTTTTCGCATGTGCCCTAAAACATTTTGAACATATATGCAATAACTGACATCCACTGTAATTACATGCACCGACATTGAAATTATTACATATTTGGGATTTCCCCAAAAACTTGATAGGTCGACCCAATTTGTCTTTGGGTGTTCTCTCTGTTGAAACAGTGGAACTAGCGCCCTGCGAGGTACTAGGTTCGTTCGCAGTGGTAGGACAAAAATTTGCAGTATGAGCCATGGAGGAGCAGTATGCACAGGCCGGTGCTCTTAGACCTGCAAAGTGCCTGCAGAAAATGATGGTATCTATCTTGCTCCAGTTGGACCTTGTCCCGTACTGTGAGAAGGCGCCAGACACTTTGGCAGAAAAAGATCTATGGTAGTCATAGAAAGCTGACCCACCGTATTTGTTGCCCAGGTCCACCAGCCTGTGCATATACAAATCAAACTCCTCACGTCTGTGGGGATATACCGTACAGATCACATCACGATAAATGCCAAAAGCTAATACAAATTCTGGAATAGTTAGCTTCCTATTCAATCGTGCATCCCTAGATTTGACCACCACAGAAATATCGTCGTAAGCGTACGTCTTATGTTCCACTATGTCCTGGGAGGCAATTAGAAGTGAGGCCAGATTGACATCTTTACCTTCCAGGATATCTTTTTTGAGGTGCTCAGGTATCATGTGGGCAGGGTAAACCTCTTGGTCATCCGGGGTGATGGCTGGAGAAACTGATTGCAATTCCACCACTGCTGGAGGGATTGCGGTGGCCGGCCCAGCCAAAGTGAGGGCTGTAGTGACCGATTCAAGTTTCTCCAGCCTAGAATTGACCTTGCTCATGGATGCCATGAGGGACGTGAGCATGCCATGTATGTCTCCTGGGTTAGACTGGCTAGACCCTTCCCCAGCGTCCCTGTTATCGGTTGAGGTGTGCAGTAACTTGTAAAGTTCTGCTTTCCTTGCTGTAGCAGGGAATGGGATTTGACGTCTCCTGAGTTCGCTAGTGATGCGAGGGATAGTCCATGACCTGAAAGATGCTGGACTGGCCGTATCTTCCACCTGTGATGGGGTGGTTGCTCTAGCCGGAGTACTTGGGAGGGAAAAATCCTCTACCCCGTCTTGAGACATACTAGATGACAAAATATATGGTTAGCGTGAAAAAACCCCAGGGGATGTACTGGCAGGCTGATTATGCCGGATGAGGCGAAGAATTAATCTTGTTCTTTGGTGACAGGTGAGGCCCTACTAGTTGCCAAGTGGCTATGAGAGGCTCTATCTATGCGTTGGCGCGAGGGGTTATTGAGGCCACCCGACGTAGTGGCAGGAGTTCGTTGGCCTCTCGGTGACAATAAAAGAAAACAGGGGAAGGGAGTGACAGGTGAGGCCCTCTCTATAATTTGCGAGGCGACTAACTCACGTGTGGCCCGGGGGGCATTACCTCCGAAACGTTGAGGCGGGGTGTTGGCCTCGCGGACCACTAAACGATAGGCAGAATGCCTGGAGGGGAAATACCTATTGGGGTCTATAAGCCCTAGAATTGCCAGTACTCTATGTCCTAGGTGGAGATGGAACCGTAGGTTACGTATGGCGTGAGCAGGCTTAAACGTACCTGGTAGTATGTATGCGATAGATAAGCGGAAAAATAGAAAAACCTGGAAAAAACCTAAAGGGATAGAAAACCAGAAATGATAGTGTGAGAATTGGATCCTATGATACCAATATAGACTAGCTAGCTGTGATGAGTATCTAGCGGTACATTTGGAGGGGAAAAGTTTAATGAATGGTAGTGACGCGACTGGCCATGTTAAGTGGTATGGCCCTGGTAACCAGGTTTTTAGGGGTGTATATATAATAAGTCTCTACGTGACGTATGAGTGGTTGAATCAAGACGTGTGATTCAACCCGAAAGTTGCGAGATTTGAGACCGTGTTCTCGTGTACTTGGTATGTCGTTTGAGTACACAAAGAAAAAGTCAGAATTTATAACGTGCCATGTAAGAACGTGTGTACATGGAGTGATAGAAACGTAATTCTAAATGAATTAAAACATAGGTTATAACGCAGGCACTAACGTGAGATATCTATAATAATGTAACGTTTGTTCAAGCATAACTCCATCTATATATACAGTCATATGCAAGGATTCTGCAATCGCATGAAATAAATACCAATAGTGACATGAACAGCAACTATAGATACTGATATTGCAGAAAATCGAAAATAAGTCTGCTTACTAAAAGAATCAGTACATAGAGTATAACGCGATCAATGCCGGAAGTAAAAGGGTTAATATGCCTGTGACTGGGCCGTGAAGCGTGCGGCCGTAAAGTAAGGCTGTTTAAAAATCGCGACGCCGTGGGAAATGATCCAGGCGACGGACTTACGATTTTGAAGTCCTGTGGACTTAATCTGCGGCGAAAAAACCGGTAATGTGCGTGGCTGGACGGGCGGAAAACCTGTGAGGGCTCCTGGACACAGCTACACCAAACGAAATCGCGGGGTTTTTTGAAAAGCAAGATGGCGCCGAAAGTGAACCGGAAGTGGATTCTCATGCAGCGCTGACCTCGAACGGTATGGAGCCAGGTAAGGGGTGTCCCTTAAATAGGGAGAAGGTGAGTCATACGCCCCTCCCACAATTACAGGCCAAAAGGCCTTAATACATATATATATATATATATATATATATACACACACACATGTATATATGTATGTATAAATACATACATACATTTTCTTTCACTGAAACATGAATGCTGCCCATGCACAAATAGATTTACGGTGAAGTGGACCACTGCAGAACAAAGTTGGACACCCCTGTCATAGTATCTGAATTGGAAAAATTCTCCAGTGCAGTTGATTGGGAGAATTTTTCTAACTCAGCTACTTAGGCCTCAAGTTTAAAATTCCCATCTCAATTCCCAACCTCACACACTTTACTCACCTGCAGTCTCCAAACATGTGGCTGGAGTTTGTAGGCTTACAATGCACCCAACTAGTCACCTATTAAGTAACTTCTGGTGTCGTCAGTTCTCACAGTTCCCCCCACACCTTCCATTATCACAATCTACTTTTATTTTTACTTCTCCCATTTTTTCTCATGTCTCATGTTCCCCTCTAGCATGTAAGCTTGCGTGCAGGGCTCTCTCTACCTCTGATTTAGTCTGAAAATGTGTTGTCTAATTTTGTTTGTAACTCTCTCATGCTCTGTACCAAGCCCTGCGTAAATTTGTTGGTGCTTTATAAATAAATGGTAATGTAATGTAATAATGTAATTCTCTCTTTATCAAATATATCCTATAGTTTTATTTTGCCTAGCAAGAATCACTTCTGGATGGGAACTAATTTTTGCTTTTGATATAACATCAGTGCCAGCCTTTAAGCTGTATTGGCAGCCCTGCATCTATTAATCCATTACACCGTAAGGTTTCTCATATAACAAGTTTATCCAGATAACAACGATATTTATATTTATCATTTCAGTTCTTACCGTCATCTTTGTCCGGTAATATAATGACCTGAGCAGAGGGGAATTCGGCCCCGATCTTTCCACCCATTGGCATGCTCAAGGTAACATTGAAGAATTCTCCCTCCTCGTAGAGTGAATCATCAATGATAACAACCCGGCACGATTTCTCTTGCTCGCCTTTATCAAACCTCAAAACGCTGTTGTGTTCCTCAGGCCGGGATATGTAATCAGAGTAGGATAAAACGGATGTTGGGACGGTTCCAGAAGCCGTACCTGTAAAACAGATGATTGGAATGTATAATACATTCACAATTTGTCAGATTTTGATGTGTCTAGGGGCGCTGAATATTAACATACATTTCTGCAAATTGCTCATTTTTTTCTCTGAACATGATATCGGATCTTATTACGGGATATCGTGATCATGTTCTGAAGTTTAATGTACTAAGAGTTTTACTACATATTGTAAACTTTAACCCTGATGTGGAGAGTGCGTTAAAAACCTGTGTTTACCTTTCGTCAGCAATATTTGTCCATTTGGAGTAGACAATCTATGAAGTTTTTTTTTTTTTTTAAATATGAGGCAACAAGCTGGCTGTCCAATAACTCACGGACAGGAAAGAGGTCATTCCCTGATAATGGAACACCAAAGATTTCATAGACAGCAAAGGAAGGGATTCTTTACGGTAAGGACAATAAAGATATGAAACTCGCTGCCAAGAGAGGTTGTGCTTTCAAATACAGTAGATGCATTTAAAAATGGTCTGGGTGTTTTTTTTTTAGAAAAACAGGACATACAAGGCTATTACTATAGGAATAAGCATTAATAATAGAGCTTCTTCATCCAAGAAGAAATCTGATTGCCCTTTTGCAGTCATGAAGCAATTTTCCCCCTACCTTAGAGGTTTTTCCCTTCCTTTGGATCAAAAGCAGGAATCAAAGGTTGAACTTGATGGACTTAAGTCTTTTTTCAACCTGAATTTCTATGTTACTTTTTTTTATAGATGTTTATAGTATGACACAAAATTTTGATTGTTGGACAGCATTAAACACATTGAAAGACACGTTGTGATTTGAAATGAAGCATCTAACATACAAGAGGTTTCCACCTAGTTTCTATGCTTCTATGTCCCTAAACCTTAGTTAAATTATAACCTACATTGGCAATGTTCGAATTTAACTTCAAATATAACAATTTGGATTTTTTTTTTAACAGCAACCCCCCTTGTTATAAATGGTAGTTTAGGTCCACCCTTTCCCTTGGCCATATAATGTTACATAATCTCCAAATTGTGTCTATTTTAGATAGGTGTTTTTTAAGTAGCCTACATAATACAGGTGCACTGATCCTTTTTTATGAGTGTTTATAACAAGTTGCAGGACCCCTTATTATGAATGCTAGTTAAAGTAAATGCTTTCCCTTCTGCTATGTTTCAAGGACAACTGTCTGTAGAAAATGGAGTTATGTTTAATTAAAAGACATTAAATTCTTTAATGAAATAATACAAAAACAGTACTTCTCGACTTGAGTCATCTTTCCTTCCTATATCTATCCGGGGGTTGATGTTATTTCTTTGAATGCTAATGCTAAGTGTGTCAAAATAGTGAAACTTTGCATGTTGTATCACAAGTGATCCTCTGGTTAACTCACTAATGCAAATGAAAGACAGAAACTCTGTATTGTCTTATCCTACCTCTGACATTCTTATTTAATGCAATGCATTTACCTTGATGAGTGTAACAGATGACCATGAGTTCCTCCTCGACATCTCCACTTCTCCTGACCGGGATCAACAATTCCCCAATGTCTTCTTCAATTCTATAAACGGACTGAGGTATAAACACGGTTGATTCTGAAGAGATAAGGACAAACATGTTAGTAGAGTATTTGGAATTTGGAAAGGTGTCTTTATAAGTCTGTAATGATACTTGCTATAGGGATCTTACATGCTCATCCTGTATCTAACTAATTTATGTATAAAATATCCCCATACTCCACAGCACAATAAATGAACTCACACTAAGTTAGATACTGAGTCTTAGCATTATGACAAAAAGCAATATATATGTAAGAATGAATGCATTAAGTAAGTTCACCATGGCTTATTATGACTGTTGGTAGTTTTTTTTTTTTTAATTCATAAATCTTTTTATTTAACATTTTTTCATAAATTGTATTACACCATAATATTGCAACAATAACTTAAATATAATAGTTTATATTTAAGTTATGACTGCTGGTAGTTTACTGACCCATAAAACATTTGCTTTTATAGTGAGATCATTTATATTGTGGGCAATAGTTTAGCTCAGACAAAATTTAATAATAATGCTGAAATTACACAGGAGTCAGCTATACATATTCAAAAGCCTTGTTCTGTTCTCTTCTGAGATGTAAATCTTTAAAATATTCCATATTTGCACACAATGCAGGTCGGTTGTTCATTCGGCTTTTTAATTGTTAAACCTCAATAACAATGTTTGTAATGGGAGGTGGTGTTGTAATAAAGCTTATGGGTACACATGTATTACTACTACGTTTGAGTGATGAGATGTCAATATATTTGTACTGATTAAAGGGACAGTTCCACTTGGCTTATTATCTGTTTTTGTTTAACATATGTAAAAATGCACCTATTTTTACTTTAAAACACATTATAGTAGTTTTGTAGTTTTACATTGAAAATAATTTCACCGGGGAATCAAATTTAAGTGACATCAGTGAGAGGAAGTACACAGGAGGCGGGCTGTCACCCTAACCAGCAGTTTTCAGGCTTCCCTCTGAGAAACAGATGTCATTAGCTAATCCTGTGGAATTAATTGAACTGTTTCAAGTCCTTGGAATGCAGGGGGGCGTGGTTTCAGCAAGACCTGTGTGTTGTGATGTAATACAAGGAGTAGGGCTTCTGGAGATAGGCAGGACTGTTGCAACAGCAGTAACTCTTGTAAAAGTTATGTGCATTTTTAAGATGAAAAAAAAACTGATAAGGAAGATCTGCTTTCCTTTACTTTACATGGTATAGTATTTTTCCACAACTGCCCATATACTTCACCTCAAATGTAAATAAATTCAAAATAATTACATTTTGCTTTATTGAAAGAAGTAACAGGTATTTTTCCATGTGTTTTTCAGAAAATAGCATGCAAGTTTTATGTCACAGATGATCACAAACCACATGACAATGAAAAGCCAACAGTGTGTACTATTCCTGCACTGAGAGACCTTACTTTTCTCTCAGAATAAGTAATCCATTCGAGATTTCTTGCACTGATTGAGAAGAAAGATCAAATAAGAAGCTGGCATTAAATATTTTACATAGATTGCTAGTATAGATTTGCAGACTAAGGGCGTTATTCATGCACAAGGGATTTGCAAGGAGTTTCGAACAAGGCAAAGTAGCCGAGTTGGGAATATTCTTTAATCCAGCTGTAACTCGGCTGCTTTGGCCTTAATTTTGAAATTCCTTGGTCAAATCCCTCTTTCATGACACCCTTAGAGGGGCATGTACTAAAAAAACGCTGATGCATTTTTTGGTGCCAAACAATTTTTGCGCTCTGCTCCTTTTGCAATGTAATAAACATTTAACACTCAAATAGTAAATGCGAGAAAATTGTGAATAAAGACTGGCACAATTGTGAATAAAAACAGGCAAGTCTTTAGAATGAGCAAATATAATTGTAATATATTAGCACAACTGGAAAAATGCACACTACACAAAAATAAACAGAAAAGACGCAAACTGGGAAAAAAAATTGCAAAATGTTACAAATATTCGCAAATTACTCCTTACTCATGTTTTACCTACTTGTTTTCCCCCACTGCACTTGTTTAGTACATGACCCCCTTAGCTTGCTAATCTATACTAGCAATCTAGGTAAAATATTTAATACCAACTGCTTGTTTTATCTTTTTGTTCTCAATCAATGGAAGAAATCTTGGCTACTTTGAAATTCCATGCAATTCTTTCCTGAAAGCTCTAAGCTTTGTGGGTAGTTAGATGAACTGCAATCTTTTGCTTTCTATGAAGCGGCACAGTCAGTCTCAATAATGTATCATGCAAATCCATGTACCTCTCTATGGTGTTTTAATTCACCTCCAGCAAAGACAAGAATTACTCTAAGAAACAGTCAGTGATATAGGGCATGTGATACCGCTAAACCATGGTGGTCCATTCTATTAAGTGAACGGAACCTAAAATAACATTCAATTAAGAAGGGTGAGATATCCACCACTTCTCTTTAATAACAGATTATATTACCTGGAAAGGAAACTGCATTCCAGAGTGCATGAAATTCTATCATGGCCGCACTGAAGGCGGTATAACTATTAGTGCAAGCAAAACTCATCTGTCAGTCTAAGGTTACCTATTAAAAATAGTTTCCAGAAACATACTTAGAAAAATGAAGTAAACACCTTTCACTGGATGATTTTACTGCTGCCTCTAATCTTTAATTAATGAGGAACATAAAAGATGGATAATGTGGTACGTACCCAGCGTTTTTCCTGATACAATTCAAAATATTCACTATGCAAATCTTATTTACAAACTTTACAACTAAACTTTGTTCTCAGGTGTGCTTCTAATATAGAAGAATTTGTGAAAAGGCAGTTGTCCCTAGTGTGAGGATAACACAGTACGCTGTACTCCCCTGATCTGGAGTGAGCTCATTCAGTATGTACGCCTAGTGTAGACTACAAATGGTATCTCAGATTTTAGAACTACAACTTCCACAATCCTTAACCAGCCTGCACTTGTTGGATGTTGTAGTTCAACAATATTTGGAGGCCAGGAGCTGCTTCTATGGCCTGAGAATTTATGATAGTGTTTTCCCCCCATTAGTTAGCAATGGTTCTAAAAGTTATGAAGGAAATTCTGTGTAGAATATGGGTCTATATACTAAAACTAGGAATATTGTGATGTTTCTGCTTGGTTTTAATATAAAGTGTTTAGTTATTTCAAGTTGAACCAAGTGGTGACTAACCCTGTAAAGTTTATTTTGAAACTGCCCAGGTTAAGTGATGACAGGACACACTGATGCCACAGTAAAATGCATTAATAACATTATCCAGTCAGAAAGTCCTGGAATGCAGCTGGGGTTTTCTGACATCTGTTTATTAGCAGCATAAAGGTCAGTTCTGTATTCATTCTCCACTAGAATGTACTCCCACCCAACGCAACTGATCATATATTTCTACCTGTTGGTTCTACCAACAGAGCAACTGGTCTATATCATATCTATCGTTTTATAGTCCAGGCTCAGTGTGGGGAAATACAGTGATTTACATCCAATTACCTTTAGAATCTTAATAGTTAACACCAGTGTTGTTGTCAAACTGTGGCCCTGAAGGTGTTGGAAGACTACATTTCCCATCCTCCCCTGACAGCCTCTTAGCTGACAAGAGCATTATGGGACATTTAGGCCATCAGTATCTGAGGATGGGGGGGGGGGGGGGGGTACCTCAGTTTACACTTTTCCTCTTGGCTTTAAGACTTGTTTAGGCTCACCTTCTAGGTTTATATTTGTTACTCACTGATCTTTTATCATATAATAGAGTGCCGCAGAGTTATGTTTTTTAAAATATTTATTACTTTGATACTTTTTACTGTATATTCTTGATGTAAACTATTCTGAAAGTGTATATGTAAGCTGCACAACACTTACATGCGCAATAAATGATTAGTCTGTGCATCATGCACAGATATGTGTGTGGAGCATATTAGCAAAAATGTATTGTCCAAAATGTTTACATTAAATGAGCCAAAATTTTCTCTGAATAACTCTGACCGCGACAATAAGTCCATACTTCAAATTCAGGATATTTTGTAGTATATTTCCTCTACAGTGTGCCATATTTCTTGGAGCAATTGTGGAGGTGAAGTCCTATGTCTGGAGCAATCACTATGGAAACTAATAGTATGGGTTATATATATATATATAATATAGGTGATTATTTCAGAAAAGCAGCGCAAATGCGCCATTATTCTCTACTAGTTCTATGCATAACGTGATTTCTGCCAGAAAAAGCCGCTGTGCTCCAAAATCAAAACGTCCTTTTATTAAATCTATCTAAAAAAAGTTGCAAAAATGTGCCTATTGTAGATTGCTTTATAATTCTCTTTCATTCCTAATCTGGCGTTATCTGCACTGAAAAAAAGTCACGAAGTGAGACTAAAAAGTCACAAAGTGAGACTAAAAAGTCACAAAGTGAGACTAAAAAGTGTTTTTTATATTAATATAACACCCATTCTGACAGGTTTAAACATACCACACAGGCGCAAGAGCAAAAATCTGACTAAAAGAATTAGTATTAAACATAAAACAGTGACACAATTTATACATTATGTTCCTACTGATCGCACCAATTTGTATTACTTTTCCTCATAATTGCTCCAGTTCTGACCTGGTGACTATATAGCTCAAGTGGAAAGCTCTCGGTCTTTAATTTAGTTTCTTTTTAACAAAACTGTGTGGGGGCATTGGGGTCCTATTCTCTTAGTGGTTATTAAACACCACTATTTACAGCAATGTAGTTCTGCTCTGAATTAATTTTTATGCCACATCAGTATCACAAAGAGTTTAATCAATTGTAAACTAATAGAGCTATGCTCTCCTATCATTTTTTAATCACACCTCCATAAGACTCAGACACTTAACTTTCATCTGTAGAACAAGGTACAGAAATAAAAAAACAGATGTTCCATGGGCCCTGTGCCAGCACATGCCTCCCTTATCAGCGATCACCACTATGTTACAGTTAGCAATCTTTTTTTAAAATCATTTCTTCACTCCTAAACTTTTAATTGAACTACCTCACACACAAACCAGTTCTGCAGTATCTTTCTAACATGGCAACAGCACATTCTTTGTGCTCTTTATTGTTGGGAAATGTGAGTTACTTGACTTTCATTTCACACTTTAATGTTCTCACTGCATCCAAATGAACCCCCTCTAAGAAGAGTCTTTGAAGGTGCATTTAGTGTACAGACTGCAGTGTAATTACCACACAAGTTGTAAGGATGTTCGACCAGCAGCAAGACCAAACATGCACAGTTTACTGAACCAGATATGGGTCTGGATTCAGTGTTGACCATTTAATTAAAAACTGTGTTAAGTGGTAAATTAACAGTCACTTCTAATACAATGCCCACTGCTCACACAGTGCAAAAAAAATCATTACCACACCCATTAAAAAAACGCTATATGAACACTGTAATTAGCACACAAGCAGTGATTCGATGAGGAACGGGAGCCATTATTAAACATTTTTGCCCGTTAACTTGCCGCCTAAATAAATGACCTAAAATGTGCTCATTGCAGCAGACATTTTCACATTAACCCTTTCAGGGCCATAGATTAAAAAAATTGCCCCCTTCCTTTCAAAATAGGAGGTTGCTAAATGTCCCTCATTAGAATGACAGAGCCAGGGCCTTGCAAAATGGCTGGGCATAGGACCACGAGTAGGGTTGCCACCTGGCTGGAATTTTACCGGCAGGCCGGTAAAAAATTGGCATCAGGCCAATGTTAAGTCTATGGAGACAGTACCAAAGCCGGTATTTTTTTGAAGAAAAGGTGGCAACCCTAACCACAAGCCCCCTATTAATACATATCAATGAACAGGCCAGAAACTGCCCAAGTGCCCCTGCCCCTCCTATATTAAATACATCATTACATACAGGATGCCAGTCTGCTCAAGTGCCCCTGACTCCTCCTAGTAGCTATGCCATGGGCTGACACAAAGGCCTATGGCCTCCTTAAAATAAATAAAATCATTCAATATTTTCTCTACCTAGACCCCCATCTATATCTTGCCTTGATAGGGGTGATCAAACACAAATAAGCACAATACTTTAAATCTGGATATATTGAACAGCTCCAGGGGGGGATGGGACACAGGGGAGGGCTGGCAGCCTTAGGCCTGGGGGGCAAATCCAGTCAAGTGGCCCATTGCACCATCGAATCGCCTCCCCATCCACGGCCATCTTTTCCTTGTTTTATAACGAATATTGCCAGGATTTTCCCCCACAATATGCCAGGATTTGCCATTTAATATGCTAGAATTTTCCCTTACAAAATGCCAGGATTATGCCCCTCAGTATGCCAGGATTATGCCCCTCAATATGCCAGGATTTAGACACCCAATATGCCAGGATTTTCTCCTCAATATGCCAAGATGATGCCCCCTCAATATGCCAGGATTTTCCCCTAAATATGCCAGGATTATGCCCCTCAAAATGCCAGGATTATGCCCCTCAATATGCCAGGATTATGCCCCTCAATATGCCAGGATTATGCCCCTCAATATGCCAGGATTTAGACACCCAATATGCCAGGATTTTCCCTTCAATATGCCAAGATGATGCCCCCTCAATATGCCAGGATTTTCCCCTCAATATGCCAGGATTATGCCCCTCAACATGCCAGGATTTAGACACCCAATATCCCAAAATTTGGGCACCCCCCCCCCCTACCCACGTTGCACACCTACGACATGACCCATAACCCACGTTGCACACCAGGACATGCCCCATCACCACATTTACATGCCTCCATCACCCCATTACATACACATTTCCAATATTATTTGCCATTAATATTCCCCAGCCAATTTGTCCCATAATATGCCAGTGTTATTCTGCAATTTAATATAACTCAGTAAATTTGCCCAATAATATTCCAAGGTTATCTGCAATTTAATATGCCCCTGCTAATTTGCCCAATATGCCAGTGTTAATTGCCATTTAATATTCCCCAGCCATTTTGCCCAATAATATGCCAGTGTTATTCTGCCATTTAATATTCCCCAGATGATTTGTCCAATAATATGCCAGTGTTATTCTGCCATTTAATATTCCCCAGCCAATTTGCCCAATAATATGCCAGTCTTATTTGCCATGTAATATTCCCCAGCCAATTTGCCCAATAATATGCCAGTCTTATTTTCCATGTAATATGCCCCAGCCAATTTGCCCAATAATATTCTAGTCTTATTTGCCATGTAATATGCCCCAGCCAATTTGCCCAATAATATGCCAGTCTTATTTGCCATGTAATATGCCCCAGCGAATTTGCCTAATAATATGCCAGTCTTATTTGCCATGTAATATGCCCCAGCCAATTTGCCCAATAATATGCCAGTCTTATTTGCCATGTAATATGCCCCAGACAATTTGCCCAATAATATGCCAGTCTTATTTGCCATGTAATATGCCCCAGCCAATTTGCCCAATAATATGCCAGTCTTATTTGCCATGTAATATGCCCCAGCCAATTTGCCCAATAATATGCCAGTGTTATTTGCCATGTAATATTCCCCAGCCAATTTGCCCAATAATATGCCAGTGTTATTTGCCATGTTATATTCCCCAGCCAATTTGCCCAATAATATGCCAGTCTTATTTGCCATGTAATATGCCCCAGCCAATTTGCCCAATAATATGCCAGTCTTATTTGCCATGTAATATGCCCCAGCCAATTTGCCCAATAATATGCCAGTCTTATTTGCCATGTAATATGCCCCAGCCAATTTGCCCAATAATATGCGTCTTATTTGCCATGTAATATGCCCCAGCCAATTTGCCCAATAATATGCCAGTGTTATTTGTCATGTAATATTCCCCAGCCAATTTGCCCAATAATATGCCAGTCTTATTTGCCATGTAATATGCCCCAGCCAATTTGCCCAATAATATGCCAGTCTTATTTGCCATGTAATATGCCCCAGCCAATTTGCCCAATAATATGCCAGTCTTATTTGCCATGTAATATGCCCCAGCCAATTTGCCCAATAATATGCCAGTCTTATTTGCCATGTAATATTCCCCAGCCAATTTGCCCAATAATATGCCAGTCTTATTTTCCATGTAATATGCCCCAGCCAATTTGCCCAATAATATTCTAGTCTTATTTGCCATGTAATATGCCCCAGCCAATTTGCCCAATAATATGCCAGTCTTATTTGCCATGTAATATGCCCCAGCGAATTTGCCTAATAATATGCCAGTCTTATTTGCCATGTAATATGCCCCAGCCAATTTGCCCAATAATATGCCAGTCTTATTTGCCATGTAATATGCCCCAGCCAATTTGCCCAATAATATGCCAGTCTTATTTGCCATGTAATATGCCCCAGCCAATTTGCCCAATAATATGCCAGTCTTATTTGCCATGTAATATGCCCCAGCCAATTTGCCCAATAATATGCCAGTGTTATTTGCCATGTAATATTCCCCAGCCAATTTGCCCAATAATATGCCAGTGTTATTTGCCATGTTATATTCCCCAGCCAATTTGCCCAATAATATGCCAGTCTTATTTGCCATGTAATATGCCCCAGCCAATTTGCCCAATAATATGCCAGTCTTATTTGCCATGTAATATGCCCCAGACAATTTGCCCAATAATATGCCAGTCTTATTTGCCATGTAATATGCCCCAGCCAATTTGCCCAATAATATGCCAGTCTTATTTGCCATGTAATATGCCCCAGCCAATTTGCCCAATAATATGCCAGTGTTATTTGCCATGTAATATTCCCCAGCCAATTTGCCCAATAATATGCCAGTGTTATTTGCCATGTTATATTCCCCAGCCAATTTGCCCAATAATATGCCAGTCTTATTTGCCATGTAATATGCCCCAGCCAATTTGCCCAATAATATGCCAGTCTTATTTGCCATGTAATATGCCCCAGCCAATTTGCCCAATAATATGCCAGTGTTATTTGCCATGTAATATTCCCCAGCCAATTTGCCCAATAATATGCCAGTGTTATTTGCCATGTTATATTCCCCAGCCAATTTGCCCAATAATATGCCAGTCTTATTTGCCATGTAATATGCCCCAGCCAATTTGCCCAATAATATGCCAGTCTTATTTGCCATGTAATATGCCCCAGCCAATTTGCCCAATAATATGCCAGTCTTATTTGCCATGTAATATGCCCCAGCCAATTTGCCCAATAATATGCCAGTCTTATTTGCCATATAATATGCCCCAGCCAATTTGCCCAATAATATGCCAGTCTTATTTGCCATGTAATATTCCCCAGCCAATTTGCCCAAAAATATGCCAGTGTTTTTTGCCCCCCCCCCCCTTACCTTTTTCCCTGGTGGCTAGTGGCAGGACTTCCCTGGTGGCTAGAGGCAGGACTTCCCTGGTGGCCAGTGGCTGGAGGACTTACCTGGTGGCAGGCAGCATGGTCCCTCCATGCTGCCTGTTCGGCCTCCCGGCGGTTGTACCGACAGGTCACGTGATCGGCGCCCGTCTGACGTCAGAGCGCCGATCACGTGACTGTCGGCACTTCCGTGTCGGCACACTGCACGGGGAGCCGAACAGGCAGCACGGAGGTTTCTCTGTGCTGCCTGTTCGGCTCCCCGTGCAGCTTTGCAGGCAGAGCGGAGGTGAGAGGGGATCTTCCGATCCCTTCTCACCTCAGTCTCTGCCTGCAAGCGCGGTTTTTTTTTTTTTTTTTTTTTTTTTTAAAACACTGGCCCAGCGGCCGTGTTTTACATAGTTTAGGGCGGCCTGGGGGGCAATTGCCACCCTGCCCCCCGGCCCAGCCCGCCCCTGATGGGACACTTCATCGCGGCTGCTTCCGCGCAGCCGCTTCACCACCGACTCTACACAGCAAGACAGATTGTCGCTGGAGATTTCATCGCGGGACATTTCATCGCTAAAGGTAAGTATTTTAGCTATTTTAGTTTGGTTAGAATTAGTGTTTAGGGGGTTAGAATTAGGGTTCAGGGGGTTAATTTTAGTATTTGGGCTCGGGGGTTAGTATTAGGGTTAGTATTAGGGTTTAGGGGGTTAATTTTAGTATTAGGTCTCGGGGGTTAGTATTAGGGTTTAGGGGGTTAATTTTAGTATTAGGGCTCAGGGGTTAGTATTAGGGTTAGTATTGGGGTTAGTAATAGGGTTTAGGGGGTTAATTTTAGTATTAGGGCTCGGGGGTTAGTATCAGGGGTCGGGGGTTAGTATTAGGGTTTAGGGGGTTAATTTTTGTATTGAGGTTAATTTTAGTGTTAGTATTGGGGTTTAGTGTTTAGTGTTAGTATTGGGGTTTGGAAATCATTTATTAGGGGGGGTATTTTCTTTTTACTTTTACATTTGTAAGAGCTGACAGTTCAGCTCTTACATAGCCGCGGCCGCGATGTAACGGCCGCGTTATTCTTCATTCTTCATTGAACTGTCAGCGATGAAGATGCCGCGCGGAAGTGTCCTAGACCCGCTCCAGGGTGGAATATAAAAAGTAACTTTTATTCCACGAAAAATATCAAATTAAATCACAGGATGCCAAGGAGAAAAATAGTGGAAACAGTTGATTAATTTTGTCTGACAGATTTCGTAGTAAGATATCAGAGAAAACATGTCGCCTGTTTACACTATTTTTCTCCCTGGTTAACTGTGATTTCATTTTATACTTTTCATTGAATAAAAGTTACTTTTTATATTCCATACTGGTACTGTTTGACATCATTTTTTTTCTGGATTTAAAGTATCTTGCTCTTTTCTGATATTTTCCATCATTGTCGGAGCCTCACAGACATCAGTTTGCAAAAAAAAGATACTCCTCTTCGCTGGCAGAGAGAGACAGTTGCCTACAAGACCAGGCTTCCCATTGAAGCACGGCAACTGCTGGTCAGAGGATAAACTGGCAAGTACTGCCAAAAGTACATTCCAGTTTATCCTCACACTAGGCTCAACTATTTTTTCCCTTGTGCTTCTACTGTAGAAGCTTAGTGGGACTGTATCACCTAAACATTGTTTTTACAGTGAATGGAGAGAATAAAAATAATAATTGAATAGTGATTCATTGAAAATGATCTATACATTGTATTAGCAAAATTGCAAACAAATTTCTAAATTAGGATAAAAAAAATGTTTTTTAAATGGTTCTCCGGTGTCTCGGGTTTATGACATCACCGGTGGCTTGATTTGCTAAATACCTGGTTTTCAATGGAAAATTTGCAATTTGCATATTAAGCCACAGTAGAGGTCATAGACTGGAGATTCTAAGTCACGCATTTGTTCACTATTCTGCTAACACAATAAGCTTTATTCGTGAAAGAGGGAATTGCAGGGAATTGACAAGGAAACGTCAAACTTTAGAGTTGGAAACATTCTTTGAATGATTGAATACCAATGTACTGATAATTACCGGTAGTTACCAGTTTGTATTCTCTACATTCACAGAGAATAGCTGTACAATTTGGAAATCCAGTTTTGTTTTCCATGAATATGTCAGAAATCACATTAAAAGAACATCAATATACGAGAAATATCACTGTGTTTACCATCTCCGGGGTCTATGATTTCCACAGTTGCCACTTCAGGAAATTCCAGTGCAGCCATGACAGGCTCTGAGAGAATGATCTGGAATGTTTCGGACTGTTCATATTTTCCGTCTGTCAGAATCCGGACTCTCCAACTTGCCGTTGTTTGTCCCGGGTTAAACTGGACTTGCTTTTGGGCCTTTCCTCTAAAGTCTTTGTCCTTTTCTGCTGTCCCATCAACTGTGCCAATACCTTTTGAAGAAGCACACATCGGTAAAGATGATGTTTTCGGTTAAATCTTTTAGTACAAATGAGACTTGGAGAAAACATATGTTAATATATAATAAACATATTTTATTTTGGGGGGAAAAAAGGGCATGAAGCATATGGCCCAAGTGATATGTTTGGACTAGGAAAGAACCTGGTAGATCAATGCTGACATCTTAGGATTTTCCCAAATCAACTCTCAGTCTTACATTTTGGAAAAAATACTCTGAATAATGAAATGAACCACTGTTTGAACCATTAAACAGTCACAGTTTTCTTGGGTATTAAAGAACTAGTCAAGAGGGAGGTAATGCACCATCTGGATCATCTGTTCAACGCTTAATGTCGCAGGTTCGATTCCCAGGGCGACAGCTGCCTCAATCCTTCATTCTTTGAGATAGATAAAATGAGTGCCATTCAGTTGGTAATACCCTGGATCTTCCCTAGCCTATGCCAAGTTGTGTTCAGTGCTGTAGATATCTTAAAATGGATTTTCTGGCAAACATTTAACTGTAGAAAACTGTAAAAAGAAACATTTCTGCAAACAGACCACTTCATACTAACAAAATGTAATTCACTCTCCCATGTAACTTCTACATTATCTGTGCTACACAATACTTTAGAACTTCATGTGTCTACTGTGTGCGTTGATTTGGTGAATAGCCTTTTTGTATTCTGACGTTTATATAACAAGTTGTTTTATTATAATTAATAGCAGCTTGTATTTTACTTCTTAAATATTGCTCTAAGTCTATGCAATTAAAATTTGTGTGAAAATATACCTAAAAACCCTCCTAAAAAGAAATCAAAATAGCATAGGAAGTATAGCTGGCTTTGGGTGGGGGACAACTGATGCTAGTCCCCTACCTGTCTCAGGTCCCTTACCGGTCTGAGGTATCTTTAGATGACTGTCAGTATTAAATAGATGCTATTGCAGGCATGTAAGCAATTTGAACAGTTGACAGACAGACTGCAGGAGCTATCATCACTGAAGCAGGGGGTACACTTGATCTGCAGGGTTGTTAATAACTCTTGTTAAAAAAAGAAGAGGTAGGAGCCAGTCAATCCCAGATGGGGAGCCAGTTTCACTGTAAACCTATATTTTGAAATATTTTGAACACACCTGAACTTGAACTGACTGTATGATGCACACTAGCCTGCACGCTAGATGCAGTACACACAGTAACCCTAAACTGGCAAGAACCAGCAGGGATTGCACCAGAGTAGTCAGAGGTCTTAATATGTAAACACCACAATATATCTGTACAATGTTTTTTAATAGAAACAACTGCTGTGTGATTGGTATGAATGTGAGTGATACACTCTTTATTGATAGAGTAAATACGCTACCTATAACATTTTTTACTTTTTCCCTTTTTGGTTTAATTATGGGAACACACTTTGAATAAATAAGTATTTTTACTATTGTCATTTAATTGAATTGTTAGTTAACATGTAAATATTACAATGTATTTATACAATGCCTTTTTTATAGAAACTTTTTTGCCTTGTGTAACGAAAGGTGTAATAAAAAATTAAATAAAAAAAACTTAAAATAAAAAAACTTGTTGCAGACCGGAGCAAGTAGATGATCCCCAGATTTTAAGTGTTATCAAAGAAAAGCAGTCACATAAGGGTAACTGTGTATGTGTAGAGTCTAAATGTGCAATGGACATTGTGGGAACAGAATGGGTCAATCTGGCTGGAACAGGGGGAGTAGATTCATTATACCTTAACAATGATCTCTGTGCTAACTTTTTTTATGGTTTAGCAGATTTGATCCTATTTCTATTTTTAACAGATTTAACATTTGGCAAACACGTTCTTACCCAAGCCCTTAGTCAACCTATTTTCTACTTCTTCCGCCATATCTACAAAGTTTTAAATATAGGTAGAACATAAACAATCATGAAGAAGAGATAAGGTTTACATTAGCAAATATTATTCTTGGAGCAGAAGGTAACATACGGGTAACTTGTGTTACAGTAAATTCCCTATATCTAAGTAACTAAGGTTTAAAATGTTAGCTCAACTCTATATAGTGTTAGAGGCTGTAATGATTAAAGTGAACCTGTCACCCCCAAAAAATAATAAAGGAAACTCTAAAGAGCTAATTGTCACATGAGAGAGAGCGCTCTCGGATGTGATTATGTCATGCTTCTTAATTCTTTCCTGTGTTTGAAGGGATCATGGAAGCTGTTACTAACATCTCAAGCAGTCGTTTAACAGAATGTGTTTAAAAACACACAGCAGGAGCCAAAAATAAACGTCAGGCCGTGGAACATGATAGTGAGTTCATTTTTACCATTTGGCTCATTGGACACTGATTAGTTTTCAACACCTCTTGTATCGACGTGAACTGCCAAAAAAAGAAAAACAAACCTGTATAGTAACCTGCTTCGGGGGACTGGGATTTTGTAACTACTTGATGAAATCTGTTCACAGCAGCGTAGCTGGCAACTGTTGCAAGTTGTGTTTTTCTTGGGCCTTTTAATCGTTTATCTTTTTTTGGGGGCCAAAATGTATCATTTTCAAAAATAAAAAAGTGAGTAAATGTGTTAAATAATGTGTTATGTTAAGATGAAGGTATCCAACAGGTACACCAAACCTGTTTATTTAACTATAACTTCCATAATCCTTCACTGGCCTGTGTCTACTCTAAAGCAGGCAGAGAACGCTGGATATTGTAGTTCTTTCATCCTTGGCCTAGATGTGGCTAAGTATTAGCTGGTGGAGAAACATGATGGTTGTAGTTTGAATCATGTTCAGCATTATTTCTCTTTCACCGGGGGTACCTGTAGGCTTAAAATGAACAAAGGGCATAGACTTAACTGAAGGGGCAGGATTGGAATGTCTATCTCTGAGTCATTCAGATGCTTCTTCAAAACAGGTCTAGTTAACCACTGATAAAAACCAAAAACTACTTACTTTGGTGTTTTCATGAGGGTGACTCAGAAACATACTTTTCAATAGACAGAAATAACCCCTACACACAATGATACCAGTGCAAACTTTCCAATATAAATCATAGTGACAAGGAAGCTAATTAGCTGTAATACCACACAGGTATATTTTATCTTCAATTTACCAAATAAGCTTAACCCTTTCATGACCAGTTTAGCCAGGATATACTGTTCAGGGCGAAAGCTGTTTTAACATCTCTGCAGTGTTTGTGCTTAGCTGTGATTTCACTGTTGCTTGGCCTGACTCAGCATTGAGGCATCCACGAACAATGAGAAGGGGTACAGATGAGTGTGACAATGATAATGCTGAAGATATTTACTAAGGACTTTCGATGCCATCACTGTGTCTTCAATGCACAGAACCATGTGATGGCATGGAATGTCCTTATGGCATCAAGCGTTACATTGTTTTACTTCACTGCATGTTTTAAACTATTTAGCCATTATGACAAATAAAGAGAAGGGTAGATTTTTATCTTCTAGCATGCATCAAATATAATATGTATCTATTATAAGTTAATATTAAAACACTTGCGACACTGGACGTGCCAGGCACTGTCGAGGCACTGTTGAGGCATTAAGCAACACCGAAATATCATGTAGTATGCTCCCCTAATCGCTCCACAGAGCAAATATGGGTGGCCATATTAGAGAACAGCATGGTACTCCAATATTGCGCTGCTCTCTTGCAGGTAAGAGCTTTTAAGGTTAGGAATGAGGTCAAAAGGTCATTGTAGGAGCAAATGGTTAGGAAACAAAAAACCCTACATTCCGTTATTGACCTATAACCTATAAAAAGATGCAAACATGGCATATTTCTAAACTGAGTCGAAATGTAAAAACTATTTAGAGGGGATCTTTTTTTACCACTTGTAATTGTGTAAAAGATTTTTCAGGTCAAAGTTAGAAATGATATTATATGAAAATAATGGTATCTAGAGAAAGTCTTTCTTATGCCGATAAAAACAATATACAATTTGCGTGGGTACAGTAAAGAAGAAAGAAAAAAATTACAGCTAAACACAAACACCGCATAAATGTTAAAACAGCCCAAGGTTAAGATATGGTGAAACAGCCATGTCACTAACGGGTTAAAGGGGACTTGACATTCATAAAATATGTGCATTAAAAGTTCATCTCTGTGTATAAACCATTGTTCTACTAATTTTCTATAGACCCATGAGAGAAGGGGCTTTTAATTTGGCTTCTTCTAAGCTTCTTCTGTAAAGGAAATATGTTGACCATTTCACTTACATCTAAAGTGTAATAAATCATATATGTGAAGTTTAACACATTAAATGCCTTCGAAAGAATTTTAGCTCATAGATGATAAAATTTAACAAGCTCTAATTATTTTGTCAACTGATAATTTGGATTTTTTTTCTCCAGGAAATCCCTTAGGGGCCAGGCACTAAATTATCTGGGACAGGCAGTGTCAGTATGGATGTGGTTCACTTGCATGAGTCTAGAAATGAGAGTTAGAAATTGTTTAGCTTAGTTACCAAGTAATTCACCCTTCACCAGTTATAGAATTTTCATACATGACTTCCACCTTTTCTCCACTGCATTGTACAAAACCTACTACATCTTCAAATTCTTTCATTCTGATTATGTCCCAGTGTAAATTAATAAACTGAAATTGTATTATATATCTGTTACATTATATAATAGGTTATTTTATTTGTATACCCTGTGTTTATAGTTTTCCATGCATAGAATGCCAAGATTATATTTCACCTTTTATTATTTTTTTAGATTATTTTTAATGCTGAGCTTCCTTCCTTCCGGTACATGGTCCCAGAATCGAAGGTTTAAGCTCTCTCCCTAACACCTCCTTCTCGAGGTGTGGTCCGCAGGTGAGTGCCTGTGGTAACTGCACCTCCCAATCACATTGAGCACAGCGGTGGAAGCTCTGAGATTGGCTGTGCGCCGAATGTCACCTGACATCCAGCAGAAGAACTGAATGGTGGTGTTCTGTAGCTGTGTGTGAGAGAGACAGGGTGTGCATGTGAGAGAGACAGGGTGTGTGTGAGAGAGACAGTGTGTGTGTGAGAGAGACAGTGTGTGTGTGAGAGAGACAGTGTGTGTGTGAGAGAGATGAGAGTGTGTGTGAGAGAGAGAGAGCAGGAGTGTGTGTGTGACAGAGAGCAGGAGTATGTGTGAGAGAGAGATGGAGTGTGTGAGAGCAACGGAGTGTGTGTGTGAGAGAGAGACGGTGTGTGTGTGACAGAGAGACGGTGTGTGTGTGAGAGTGGCAGTGTGTGTGTGAGAGAGAGAGACAGAGTGTGTGTGAGAGAGAGAGAAGGAATGTGTGTGAGAGAGAGACTGAGTGTGTGAGAGAGAGACAGAATGTGCGTGTTAGAGAGACAGAGTGTGCATGTGTGAGAGAGACAGAGTGTGCGTGTGTGAGAGAGACAGAGTGTGCGTGTGTGAGAGAGATGGAGTGTGCATGCGTGAGAGAGACGGAGTGTGCATGTGAGAGAGAGACGGAGTGTGCGTGTGAGAGAGAGATGGAGTGTACGTGTGACAGAGACAAAGTGTGCATGTGAGAGCCCATCTGGGCTCTAGCCCCAGATCATTTGGAGACCTAGCAACACACTTGCCTATGACATATACCCATTACCATACATGGGATGTCTATCTAAGATTTAGCGTGTTGCATAACCATAGAATTCCCATAAAATTATAATTTTCTTGTAATCATCAAAATGAATCTGATCTGTTTATAATATTTTACTCATTTATTGGGAAATTCTTGTTCAAGTACCTTGCCATTTATTTTGTTGATTTGCTAATTTTCCCACTTTTTGAATAGACTGCTTTTCAGGTATATTTGTGTGCGAACACTGGGTGCTTATTTATAATAAAGTAATCTGTGGAGAACTGACAATCCTATAACAGAAATCAGGTATTAACTGAAGATAAAGATATTCTCCAACCAGGCTATATTTCCACCTTTTCCACTTATTATTGCCTGATTTTTGCTGCCCCCTTTTCAGTTCACTAGTTTCCCGAATAGACCACAATATATTTAATTAATAATCTTCCAATAGTGAGGTTCATCTTGTTTCATGATGATATCATCACAAGGGTAGGACAAATTTATTTTTCAAGACCACAATTTAAAATATTCTCAACTATGTCAACTTGTATGGAACAATCAAATGAATAAAGATCTCTAATTAAATTAAAAGGCAACTAAAACTTACTGACAAATGATGTCTCTCCTAGGTATCCTCTTCGTTTGAGGATTACTTCTAAATATTTTGCATCTTCATTTACCACGTGGTACTCCTTTTCAAAAGATATCCAAGCCCAGTTCAGACGAAAATGCAGATTCTTCAATTTATTCCCTCCTGAAATAAAAATTCAAATTTTATGAAAATGTAACAATTTGTTTTCTGTTTATGTGCCTGTAGAGTAAAATAAATTAGACAGTATCTCTTTCTGTCACAAATGAAGTGAAGCAATTTATGAATGATTAAAATTGCTACATTCAGCACGGTTGTCCAACTGTGTGTCTTTGAAAGAACAGTTAAAAGATAACTGTCGGCAAAAACTAAGTTATGCTTTATTGAAAGATTGCATCAAGCGTAGGCATTTTAAGCAGAAATACCTCTATGAAAAAATATAATAATAATAATAATAATAATATACTTTTTTTTGTATAGCACTATCAGAGGGCAGACATGTTGTTTAGAATCTTGGGTCATATAAGTCTGATCACCTTTCATCTGACCCAAGATGTCATTCCCTGATAGTGGTACACCAGCAAAGAGGGCTCAATAAAGTGCTTTATTTGTAATCTTTCATTTAAAATTACTACACGTTTTGTATCAGAGAAGCAGTGGGCAGTCATCCAGCAACAGATTAAGGAGCAGTAATGTGTAACACAATTCAAGTGGGAAGCAGACATTTGAGAGGAAGAAACAATACCACATAAATGAAAAAGTTAAGCACAGAGGGTCCAGAACTGATCCAAATCCCTGCCAATAGTTTGTCTGGTTATGTCACAGCTGTTGTAAGTCCTGGTTATCTAGGGACTTGTGCACGGGTCCAAATTGCGGCCTGCCGGCCAGAGAGGTGCGACCCGCTTGATTCCCTCCCTCACCCAATGATGCATCTCCCTCCCCCAGACTTACCCAATTTCCCTGGTGGCTAGTGGGGGCCTCCCGGCTTCCATCATTGAAGTGCCAGGCAGTACTGGAGGATGTCCAGAGGTCTGATTATAAGACGAACCTCGAATGTAAGAAGAGGGGCATTTTTCAGAGCATTTGAAAGCATCTGAAAAAAACCTTGTCTTATATTCGAGCAAATGCGGTATATATTGTATATATATTGATTATAGATTGTAAGCTTACGAGCAGGGTTCTCTACCTCATGTACCAGTCTGTACTAGTTTGTCTAACTTACTATGTAGTTCCCTTCTATGCTCTGTACCAAGCGCTACGAGAATTGGTGGCGCTGTACAAATAAATGTTAATGTAATGTAATATATATATCCACACACACATACACACGTATGTATGTGTATATATATATATATATACATACATACATTTTCTTTCAATGAAACATGAATGTGACCCATGGACAAATAGATTTACGGTGAACTGGCCCACTGCAGAACAACTTGGACACCCCCGAACAAGTACAAGGTATGGAAGTCCTGGGTACCCTGCTAGGATGGGGAAAAGGAGACCAAGCTCATGCAGTAGTAGTAAAATGAGGCATATGCAGTGACCTGGACTGGTCCGACATGTATTCCTCACATTGACAGTGAAGCACAATTAGGGAAACATGTAATGGAGGGCAAGAGTGGCCCTATGTGAAATGTTAGCAGATTGTGCCATCACTTTCATGAAGATGTGAACTCTTTTATCCTGTACAACCCTACAATGCATGTTACTGGTTATCACTTGAAAGAATTCATTAATTCAGCATGATCTATTTCATTCTTGTTGTCCATCATGTAACGGAAGTACATGTCCTCTCTATCGCAGAATCTGCTTTGATCAATGAATAATGAAGATGAATCTTATCAGGAGGTCCTCGCCTGGCAACATGTGGAATACAATGTTTGTCTTTAATTCCAAGTGTTCAGGAAAAGGTTCAGTAATTTCTCTACCGTCCTAACCAGCAAAGAATCCTTCAGCTGAAGGCAAATTCAGAAGCTTTCCTAACAAGAATTATATTAAACGTTTATTAATATGGTGACAACAACTTGTAGAGAGAAATGTGCATTACTGAAAATATTAAACCACATAATATCATAAAACAAACAGTTTGATAGATCCCCATTCAAAAAAAACAAACAATACATTTTCCTAAATCGTGTGCTTTACTGCAAAATCCACAAGATTGAAGGAATTTTACACATTTTACATACTGGTAACAGGGGCATATATGGTATTCAATAACCTGGGAAATTAATCTGTGGCCATTGAACATTATAAACTGCAACAGAAAATGTTAAGATATAACTAGTGATAAGACGTCACAGCCCACCAAACAGGTGCTCCATATATTGCATCTAGTGAAACTGCAAACATTGTAGAGGTTTTGTGCCTAAGTGATTTAGTCACAGACTGTGTTCAATGTAAATAAATTGATTTAGGACCCATCAATACCAGAGTACCTTGGCGCAGGGCAGCATCGCAGTGCAGAATTATTTTTGATGCCCCCCAGATCGGTATGGATATATTGGTAACTCTTCCCCTTCACAAACATGGCACTGCTAACCACACATCTGTTCTTTGGAAATCACTAAACCTCTTCCACTAAAAGCAACACAACATTTTACAATCGGACTGCAATCACAACCACTTTCAACAGAGCATTCACCCCTCCCACTGCGCTCACCAATAAGGTGCTCCCTGAATGCGATTCTGATGCCCAGATCCACCTCAATGTGCCTCTGATGCAGTGGTGAGCTGAGGATGATAGGTTTATACAGGGCTGGCCGTAGGTGTTCAGGCTACCTGTGTGGGACACCTTTGTTTTGTTCATTTAATCTGTCAAAAAAGTTCAGTCCTGATTGCTCCTTTAAATCTTACCAGCCATCTAACCAGGGCAGAAAAACACTGTCTGCATGTTATGTTCACAATGTTAGAAAATCTTTAGCACAGACTTAAACAGTGATATGAGCTTGTTAGCACCTTGAAATGGCTCTACCCCCATAACAGTAAGATGACGCAGATATATGTCATGATTCCCTCTCGTGCATATTATTTTTACTTATAATTTCTTCGTATGATCATGATCATATCCCACTATGCAATACCTCATAGTGTATATATGATAATCTATGTATATATTTATACGTGGACATGCCATTACTTTGATTGGGGTTACTAGGTGGTGTATATGATATGTGTATTTTATTTGTGTTCATTGACGTGATAATTGTACCATGTATGCAGTAATAGCGATCATACATTATACGATCATACATTATTTATTAATAAATATGCTATTATGTCATGTTAAACTATTATCATGCAAATGAAAAATGAATTGTGTGTGTGGGGGGGGTTTAAATTTATTGGTTCTGAATCTCAGAGCGCCAGATTTCTCTTCAGATCAGAAAAATCAGCGCTACCTGAGTCGACTCTTCAATGCGCCTGTGATGATCTCCTGTCTATGACATCACCTATGGTTTGATATACAAATGAACAACAACTTCAATGACAAATGTGTAATTTGCATTTAAAGCCACATAAATAAGAGACACACCATTTATATTACATTTATATATAAACAATTCTGTTAACATAATATATAATATAATTTTCAGCATTTTCTTTACTCTCTATTTATCTTTGTTCATTTTGTATTAGTTTTGTAAATGTTGTATTAATTATGATTATTGTTCTAAGGGAATAGTGGGGCAGCACCCAAAGCCTTGGTCTGTAGCTCAGATTCGAGCAATCACATAACCTATTACTGCTCAAGGTACAATTGTTACATTCTTACACAATAACACAACATAAAACTACTATTAATGAACGTTCAGCATCAACAACAGTAGAGTAACATACTTTTACTGTATAAGCACCCCATAGGTTTGCAGATCTGCCAGTGGGTCATTATAAACTTATATTTTAAGTTTATAATGAATTCCTTATAAAATAACAGCTGTGCAGCCAAATAAGATCTCTGTGTTATGCCTTGTACACAGGACATGCACAAAAGTGAATATGTAGAGCTAAATAAAAGTAACGTAGGACACTAGACATGTTTGGGCGTTAAAACGATGCTTAAGCCAATCATTAGTCACTGCATTACACACCTTGAGTCTTTTTTTATTTTTCTTTTTAAAAAAAAGAAGCAGCTGGCTGAGAAGGGTGTAAATACACACCCCGCAGCTACAAAGCTTTTTAGTCGAAACTGTCGCTAGGCATTCAGAATATCAACCTTGTAGCCTACAGCTATCTGTTCACTCAGCAGTGTGATTCCCATTACTGGCGCCAGACAATTTCCTGTATTTGTGTTAAAATATTGTGGAACCAAAAACATGGGTTGGATGTCTGTGTCACAAAGCAAGAGGCTTGAAAAATATTGGACATGCCAAGAGAAGAGGTGTGGCTAACAAGATTAAGTGTGACTTGGTGGAGATTTAGCTTGATAAACATTAACTGTTATGGTAGGCTGAGGACCAGTGGAGGTGAAATACCCATAAAACCATTGGTTTGCACAATATTGATTAAAATTGATTACATTGTCAACATTCCTTTCTCTATGTTGGAAAAGGTTATAGTATGGAAATCTTGGACACTATGCTAAAACAGAATAACGAGATCTGTGAGATAAAACTCACAACTGTGAGAATTACTGCTAAAGTGGGGGTAAATATGGTTGCCATATATGGCCACAATTACCAGAGTGCCATATACCACCATAATGCTGTATCCTCTTTCTTCCCACAGTACTAATACTCTTCTATATAAGCCAGGTATCAACTACAATTTTTACGAAGTGGTAGTTTCACATAATCATTTATGCTAATTTCAGATTATGCTGTTTTTTCCTAAATACTACCTTTTTAAATAATAAGATTTCAAATATGCCTCCTTATTTGAGACCTCTTCACATAATTGTCAGACATGGGGTAGTATTTAGCACTCCAGTTCCTGCAAACTCTAACTCACTCTGTATTTACCACAGCATATGCTATCCTGAAGTTGAACACATAGGAAGACCATAAGAGTTTAAAAAAATAATAATATTACGGGTGTTAGTAAAATTAATCTTTTGAAGGAATGCTATAGAAATCAGTTTTTGCACTTTGTGGTATTTTGGCAGGAGAACACTTAAATGCCAAACTGAAAAGTGGAGGATAAATGTCATGTAGTGTTTTGTGTTTACTTTTAATTTATTTCAGATTAATTGTGCTATGTAATCTTGACTACTTAAGTTTTAATAATGCTTGAGTAGACAAACTCCTCAGAAATCCAGTTAATTTTATGCCAGTCTTACAAAATAAATAAAAGTTTCCCCATAAAACGAACAAAAGAGCGTCTGCTGTAGACGGAAGATACAGTTGTTAACTGATGCTTTGTACAGTGTTACATTCAGTTATTCTACAGAATATATTAAATGTTAATACATAAGGGTTAATCACATAACAGTGAACATCAATGCACCATAATTTTTTTTTTTAAACATTTCATTTTATTTTAGAGTAAATTATGGGCCAAATGATTCTAAGGCAATCAGGCTGGCTGACCCAGTATCAACTTTTAATTGTGATAGCCCACTTTGCATTGGGAACATACATAACTTTTTAGGCCTAGGCCTTTTTTTTAGCTTCATTCTACATTAGTGATTCTCAAATGCAACCACCATGCCTACATGAGGCCTTCAACCAGCTCACATGTGACCAAACACCGCTACCACTCATACCAACTCTAGAATAAAAATTACTTTAAGAAACCATTGGAAACTACTTTTATACATTATTTCATTAATACCCTGCAAAAATAAGTGGGGGTTTTATCCTTTGAACATTGTATTTTCTACATTTACTAAAGTAAACTATTATAAATATTGCTGTATTGGATATAGCAAAGCTTCAAGGTAAGACAATGGCAAGTGTTCCAGAAGAGTTGCCATTATTCTTTGTTCGCTGACAGAATAGGAAGTGATAAAAAAAAACAAAAAAAAAAAACAATGGTTCGTTATAAAATAAACAAAGCAAATTCTGGTCAAATTCTAAGGAGACTTAACATGATGATACGAGCAGCGCACAAGCATAGACAGGTATGAAGGTGAATTGCTTATGAAAAATAAAACCGCCATGAAAAGTATAATGTATTGCCCCTGAAATGCCCAATTTGTCAAAATAACCATTTCCCAATTGTTGCCATCTCCAGACAGATGCACTAATAGTCTTGGATGTACAGACATGCTCAAATGATTTCCTGGCTGCTAGTTTTTTGTTTTTGTTCTCATTTTCTGACAGCCTAATCCCAGGCTTTTGTTTATTTCCATCCAGCTCTCCAGCCAAATAATTAGATATTTTAGAACTTTGAAATGAGCAACAAGTATTTTCTTGAAAACGTATAAAGCGGACTGAAAACTGTCTCAACCTTACAAAAAGGCACAACATTTAAATGTGGAATAAGGTTAAAAACAAGACTGAAAAATAAATGAAATAACATTTTGGGGCAGTGCCAGGGAGAATTGGCGTGTTTGTTTTTTCGATGACAGCACTGTGAAGTTTTCTATAGCAAGCATAATATCTTTCAAAGTGAAGGTTTATTTTAATAGCTCTACAATAAAAATGTGTATTTCCTAAAAACGTTACAGAACACAAAAACACCGAATTGTTTTACACACTCGCAGGAAAGACTTACTGCCAGGTTTTTTTGTCATGTTACAGAACTTTTAAGTGACAAGCTTTAATAATAGAGAGTAATGTTTACCTAACAATTTCTCATGTTTTTATTCTCAAACCAAATTTGTAGCTGCTAGACAAAAGTGGGAGTTCTGTCATCCTATTATTATCTGTACCGTGTTATTTTGATAAAGTAACAATCAATAAAGGCATCAATTATGTATAAAGATAAATTCAGAGACAAAGGCTGTTATGTAGAAACAATTCTCAAGCGACATTACAAAAGAGGCGCAAATCACCGTGATAATAGCTCAAGTTTTTCCTGTTTGGCCATAGATTTTGCTCTTTGTACATAAATCCCAACAGAACACTCATGTTGACTGCCCCACTAGAAATTTACCTCATAAATAAATTTCACTGGATTTCAATTTAACATAACCCTTCCTCCATAGTAAACTTAATAACAGCATAAGGGTATATTCACTATATTGTAATCTGATAACCTGACTTCAAAAATCAGGCATTGGAAAATTACAACTTTTCTATGTTTCCAGTTTAGCTACTAATGCCTATTTTTTTGCAGTTTACTTGTCTGTTCTTCACAGTTTCAGTCTGTTATAAATACACTACACAATAATACTGGGAGCTATGCATTAACTGCCATTAATTTAATTGAAATATTCCCCCATTTGTCTAATCTTTCCAACTCAGCTATTAATGCCTGGTTTTGGAAGTTCACATGTCCCTTCACTTTTAGTGAACAGTCCCCTCGATGGAAGTGGTTTAGAAGACCACACAAGTATACTAGCTTCTTTATTTACAACTGTGCCTTGTGGCTACGAGATATGGAGGGTGATAAATAATACACAGGAAACTCTAAGGGCTATAGACGTGAATATGAGAAAGGCAGATTTTAGTTCTATTAAAAACCACATCAGCGTTTACCTTTAACCTTGCAAAGCATGAATCATATTGGCTGGAATTCTGCAGTTTAACACAAATGTAGAAGAGAAGGTGAGACACGTATACAAAACTGAACATATTATAAATCATGCTCAATTTTCTTTAAATCAGGGGTGGGGAACCTGTGGTCCTCCAGACGTTGCAGGACTACATTTCCCATATTCCTCTGCCAGTCAATCCGATGAAAGAGCATTATGGGAGATTGAGGACCGTAGGTACTCCACCCCTGCTTTACATAGAATTAGATATTGCCTACTTTTAACAGGGGAGCAACAGAAATGGATATTTTACGTTAATATTTTTCACTGGTATGTAATTATTAAATATAGTTATACAACTAAAAATTATTTGGAATTTGTTATTCTGTACAAAGAATAAAATCACAGGCATTAATTTAATGAAAATAATAGTCAATAACAAAATGTTTCATGGTAAGATTTTTGCAAAACTGAAAACTATGACAATATAATGGTAAAAATAAGGTGGCAGCGTTGCAAAGATGCAAGAATTGTTATCACTCAACTATTAATGCTTCATTTTTGCTATTCTCTTCTCCTTTCACCACAGTTCATTATTTATTGATTAGACCACAATGAAATACAATAAATACCGTATTTATCGGCGTATAACACGCACTTTTTCTCACTGAAAATAGGGAGAAAATGGTGTGTGCGTGTTATACGCCGAAAAAAAAAAAATCTAAAACTTACCTCGTTCCTGCTCTGTCCCCCGGTGCTCTGAAGCTGTGTGGCTGTGAGGGAAGCGTTGTGAGCTTCCCTCCAGCCGCGCGGTCAATAAAGTCTGTTTTTTTTAAAACAAACTTTATTGACCGCGCGGCTGAAGGGAAGCTCACAATGCTTCCCTCACAGACACGCAGCTTCAGAGCACCGGGGGACAGAGCAGCAAAGAGGTAAGTACTGGGGTTTGGGGAAGGGGGGGGAGGAGGGTGGCATAACGAGCATACTAAGGGGCAATATCCTGGCATATTGGGGGCAATATCCTGGCATATTAAATGGCATATTGGGGGCAAATATCCTGGCATAATGGCATATTGGGGGCAATATCCTGCATATTAAATGGCATATTGGGGCAATATCTGGCATATTAAAATGGCATATTGGGGGCAATATCCTGCATATTAAATGGCATATTGGGGCAATATCTGGCATATTAAAATGGCATATTGGGGGCAATATCCTGCATATTAAATGGCATATTGGGGCAATATCTGGCATATTAAAATGGCATATTGGGGGCAATATCCTGCATATTAAATGGCATATTGGGGGCAATATCCTGCATATTAAATGGCATATTGGGGGCAATATCTGGCATATTAAATGGCATATTGGGGGCAATATCCTGGCATATTAAATGGCATATTGGGGGCAATATCCTGCATATTAAATGGCATATTGGGGGCAATATCCTGCATATTAAATGGCATATTGGGGGCAATATCTGGCATATTAAAATGGCATATTAGGGGCAATATCCTGCATATTAAATGGCATATTGGGGGCAATATCCTGCATATTAAATGGCATATTGGGGGCAATATCCTGGCATATTAAAATGGCATATTGGGCTTCAAAGTTCTTAATTTAAGTTCTTAAGTTTTTTTCCTGAAATTTCCTTCTTAAAATTAGGTGCGTGTTATACGCCGGCGCGTGTTATACGCCGATAAATACGGTAAATGTTATTTTGAGACACAAATGGCGACAACAGATAAGAACCAATTGTGCCATCTAGTCAAAGGGTAGGCACCAATTATTTTCAAGATGCATATTTACAGGACTTTTTGATAAACTATTAAATGATGTACTGTGGATATTTAAGCTTCATGGCTGAGGCTGTTACCGGTACAGATCCCGAAGTCTTTTCTAAGTAATTTATATACTTTCATTCATATAGCCCTACTAATTATGCAAGATTTGATACAGTACTTAAAGTGTATTCTAAATTCCATTTTATAGACAAACCATCAAAAGTAGAGATGCAGCTGACAAAGCAAAGGAACACAGGAATTATTTATTCGTATGTATAAATCCAGCTGTACATTCTGCAGAATAATCATCTATTTAAAACAGTAAATCTATAATGAATGATGCCTGCCTTTTGAATTTCTGTCTAATTATTAGAGTACGACAGTGCCCTTGGGCCTTGTGCTAAAAACTGTCAAAAACATATATACAGTGAACACATACTTTAAGTTTTTTTTATATGCCTTCTTCCTTTATGGAGTTAGTAAAATTGTCTAGTGCTCAAAGTTTCTGAACCACGACTGATTAAACACAATTACTGGAAAATACGATTATTTTATTACTGTATATCCATAGACATACACAATCCAAATCTATATTTATTATATATACATATGTCTATTGACAACATATATATTTATATAGTTTTTAATAAGTGACAATTTTAAATAATATTTACAAAGTTATGTTTTTTTTTTTTTTTTTTTACTGAATTCTGCTATACATTTGGAATTTTTAATCAAGTGTAAAAAAAATATATACTATAATACACTGATTTTCAACTGGTGGTGCTCACAACAGATGTGACCATCAAAGGGTTTTGTGTGGACCCTATTCTAGAAAAAAGTACCATATGTTATATTATATTACCTTATTATGGTTTGATGCCCTCCACATAAAAAAAAGGTTGGACATCACCAATGTACAATGTATTGCTCTAAAGAGTCTAAGTAACAAAGGGAACAATACTATATACACTTCAGAGGTTCTACAGAAGTAACACATCACTTATCAGTATATGCACTTATTAAACAGTTGGTGCAACAAACCTGTCACCCCACTTGTATTCCACTCCTATATATTTTACATGAGAAAACACACTGAATAAAGTAGGATTTTTTGGGGGGAAACACACTGAATAAAGTATGACTGATTTGAAACACCTCTGTAATTCCAATATCATGGATTATTATTTTCAATTTTAAGTGAGTTGCATGCAGGCCTTAGGTTTCTGGACAGTAACCACATTGATGAAGCCCAATAGGTATTATGTCATTAATGTGTTGGTATTCAGACCTTTTATCCTAAGCTTCTGAATGGTATACACTGCTGTTCACTGACTTAATAGGTCTGGTCACTGAAGACCTACTTAGCATAGAAAGCAATAATATACAAACAATAATTTCACTGCAAATCTAGTGTTAATAATAAGGCAAAAAAACTGTCAATATATAGACCTTTTTTTTTAACCCACAATCCTTTGCATATTTATATTGGAGTTTTCTATGGGAAAACAGGTCTGCTGAATTGTTTGGGATTTGTAGATATACTCAGTGATGCTATACAGACTGTACTGTTTTTTGCTCTTTTTAACACCCACAAACTTCTATTGTGTGTGCTTCACTGCAAATGGCCTCGTTTTGTAATTATCTTTGATTATTATTTTAATTGTATTCAGAAAGGGCAAATGATTAAAGCTAAAAGCACAAGAGCCCACACATTGTGTTTTTTTGTGTGGCTATTTTAAATGAATTTACTTTGTGTATATACAATTTATCCTTAAGAGCCCCACACCCTTTGTGTCAGGAAGTGTAGCAATATGTTCATATGTATTAAATGACAGGACTGCCAATAAAAGGATTAAAATAGTAACTCTTTACCTCATAGTACCTTCATATCTATATGCTTAGTGTGGAATGTGCTGCTACATGTCCTGAATTTACGCATTAGTTTAGGTGTATTTACTTACAGTGTCCAATTAGGTGCAGAATTAAGGTTGACTGAATTAATGCTACTTGCTACATCATGACAATGATTCTAGCATTTTAAAAACAACGAATCATTCTCCCTGGTAGAATGCTAGCATCCATTTCAGAAAGTTTGGGAGTCACACAACCCCTCTTTTTCTAAGTACACCTAGTCATGTACGTTATAATCTACCTACTAAGTGTCGCTATTTAGGACAGTCCCTGTTTTGTACCCAGAACCCCTGTCCATCTTTCCTCATCTATTGTCCCTCTTTTCTGGGAGCTCTGAATTTCTGTGAGCTCGGAAGTTTTGTGGGAGCTCGGAATGTTTAGTTTGTATGACTGTATCACAGAGCTCCACAATAAAGTTGGTTTAAAGTGCAGTAAATGTGCCACACCTTCAGAAACTCCCACAAAAATAAAAGCGTCTCTCTTTGGACACTTGAAATGTTGGGAGGTATGTAATGGAATCTGCCTACGTCTTAACCAATTGCATATTTATAAACATTTCTTCTGATGCTTATAATCACAAATCCCGGGCACAGGTTCATTTATTTGGCTCAACTTTATGCTTATAGCAAAGCTGTCCAAGAATCTAACATTATATTTTCTTATTTATCGCCAAACCAAGTTAGTGAAAATATGTGAACTGTATTTATCAGGCATTACTAGCAGAGTGGGATTGATTGCCAGGTGAAGACTTTTTCTAATTCTGCTAGTAATGCCTGATTTTTGAAGCTGACTTGTAGGTTGGTTATCAGTTCTCTTTCAGTGAATACACCCCCGTACCTTAGGAATATACCATAAAAGATAATAACATTAAACATTAACAGTTTGATTACCACAGCAAAAAGTAAAGCACTGAGGTGTCAAACACTTCTCTTGCACTCTTGTAAACTAGCATTTTTCTCTTTGAATTAAAGTGCACCAGTCACGCAAAAATAACATGGTGTGAATATGTAAGAGGATTGTTTTTCTATACATTGTGCTAGACAAATTGCTAGAAAATGTATTAAAATATTTTCGAGCAATTAAATCTAGCAGCACTACAGCACAGTGGTAAAAAACACACGACATAAATAAGATACAAAATGGATGCACACACGACCACCAGCAAATGATAATGCTTAGCGTGCTGCTGACATTACCATTTGGTATTTTGTCTTGTGGCTAGCAAGTCTACTTTAAGCTTCCAGAAATATATTAAAGTCATATTCCATCCTTAAAAAAGATACAAGACCCAGCACTCAGTGGATAGTGGGAGTTTTATTCTGACGCAGGCGACGTTTCAACCCTTCCGGGTTTTCTTCAAGCCTTGAAGAAACATCGCCTGCGTCAGAATAAAACTCCCACTATCCACCGAGTGCTGGGTCTTGTATCTTTTTTATGGTGTCTGAAGATTTGGGTGACGTCTGGGTACCTCGGCACCTGTAAAAAATGTTGGTGCGGATCCGAATCTATTTCCATTTGGATTGTATATTCCATCCTTGTCTGTGTAACAGGCTTGACAGAATTTCAATTAACAGATTCTTAATGATCAGAGAACCGGCCTCTCAGCCTGAACCAAAAAAGTACGTCATAGCCCTGCTAACATTGCATAATCAGAGATAATAATCATTATCCTTCAGTCTTGGATGGGCACAAGTTATGTAACAATCTTTCCTATTCATGTTTATATTGACCTTATCAAACCAGAACTGCCGGTGGTTCACATCATTTCCCAACATGGCTTGAACACTTTACTTGGCAAGTCAAGTTCATATTGAAACGATACATCTGTTCCCAGAAAGATAACATACATTGGACATGTTCATGTCTTCATGTTCATTTGTAGTTGCTGTGTGTGTTATGTACAGGATTTGGGCATTAACGTCGACACATCTAAAAGAGGCTTCATAACCGACATGCCAAGATTTCTGTGATATAATACCTTCTTTTCTTGTTCTGGAACTTGGGCAGTGTCCATGTTCTCTGTTTGAACTCTCAGATAATTACCATGCTCAACCTGTAAGCTGTTTGAAGCAGTTCCCTCCACACCTTTTGTTTCTATGTGTCTAAATCTTGGTTACCAACTATTGGCATGTCTTATTTGGATCTCGGTGCTTTATAAGCTAACAATAATAATAAATGCTGTACAATATGCTTATAATGTACCTCTACTACCAGTCATTCACGAAACAATAAATGGGCTATCCCCCTCCTCTGTGTCTCCTTGCTTCTTTGCAGTTTGCGGTGGAAGTGCTGACATGGAAAAAGGGTTATTACACCTCCTGGCATCACTTCGGTCTTGTATGAACACATGATATTAGTTGAGTGCAGGGAGTTACCCAAAAGTGCCTTGGTGTCATAAGTAAGGTCAATTATGTTTTCGCCATATCATATAACGCTTTTGTTATGTTTTATCAATTGCACCACCCCATTAAATGTATATGCCAATTTGAAAAAAAGCTTTTCACATTTCGGTTTATAAGGATAAATAATGAAATTAAAAAAGTGTATAGTCTTTTTTGGTGTGTATACTATGTGGACAAATTCTTTCTGCGTTTTAAAGATATCTCTTACTGACCATTAACAAATAGAAAAAAATAGTCTGACTGATACACCTTTATGCCAATGTTTTATCAGGCACAATGCTTCAGTAATCCTTGAGAAATGTAGTTGTTGTTCACACCTTATCTAGGTAAAGGTTTTGTTGACAGAGTAAGTTTTCCGTCGGGCTTTGGATATCCTAGACAAACAATGAGTGTGTCGGATATAGCATATGAGCGGGTGGTAGGGAAGCAACTCTGCTGACAGGGGGTGGAGAAGGGCAAGCCTGAGCATAGCAAACATAACATGGAGACATACTGATATGAGTAAAGACAAGGGTGGGAAAGTCATGGGTCATAGAGAAAGGACTACCTGGAGAGCAGAGATTGGGGTAATGTATAAAAAGTGGGATAACTGCCAGCAGGAGTGCCAGCACAGCCCCTACATACAAAAACCTTGCTCAAAAGTGCTAATAGAAATGCTTAATGTATAGTCACAAATGATATGTCAAGATAAATACTGGTGCGAATATTCCCTGTGATACTGGCTGATACAGTAATGGGAGGAGGAGTATAAAGTTGATGTTAAAGTACAGGGGCGGACAGATAAGATTACCCAACAATAAGGAATTGGAATGGCCTTTGTGGAGGACTCATGCATGATTAAGTTGAGTTGACTGAATGCGGACTCTCATATAATAAACAAGCACAGAAGAATCTACCATGCTAGTGAAGTCTGCTATACTCCCACTTTAAGAAACTTTTTTTTTTTAAGAAAAATGTTCCATTAAAAAGAAATACAATGTTATTTTATAGCCTAGATTTAACCCAATTTGGTTAACCTCCTGTACTAGAGTGTGTTAAATTCCAAATATGAAGGAAAGAGGTTCTAGTGAAAAATCCTGCACGCATGGACATGGAATACCCATCTAGTAATACATGGTGTAAAGTTTGGAAGTCTAGACATGCATGGTGATGGCAAAGGGCTATATTCTGGCCTTAACATGGTGAGGGGAACAAATGATATGCGTGGTTTTATAAATGTGCAGAATAGATTAACAAAACAATTGCTGTTAGCTGCACAATTATGGGGCGTATGTATAAACATGACACCCTCGCACTGCGCCAGATCTATGCCGAATGCGTAGAATTAGGTTGTGTCGGCACTGGTTGCACTGGCGCTGCCTATGTATACAAAATCAGAGGCTGACAAGCGCCTGATTTGTGTCGGCATTTGGCGGAGGTCCTTTTCCTGCACTGCAAACTGTCCGGAGTTTTAAAAAAAGCGTAATCAGCGTTATACATAACAAATGGCGGTTGCGCCTTTTTATAATACTCCTGACACTTTGCAGTTTTTAAACATGTCCCTCTATGTATCTAAAAGAAAACATCCACTGTAAGTTAACAAAAGAAGATTTTGTTGTAGTGCACTGAACCCAGTAATGGTATCTACATTTCCGCTCTTCCACATAGCAAGCTAACATGTTATCTTAATACACAAACTAGTGATCAAAGTGTGAGCTATGACAGATCTGTCTGCTACTTTCTCATATAGATTTTCCTGGTCATGTCTTGAAGAATTTCCCCCAAAGTATAATGAGAAAGAAACCAAGTGTTTTTTTTTTTTAAATCTTCACTTGGTCAGTAGTCAATTGTGTTTAATGCAGATACCTAATTAGGAAGTTGTCTCTCAAATGGAATTATAATAATAATCCATAAAAAGTAATTGCTGTGGCTGAATCAAGTGCCTTATGAGGTGACGGTGAGGTATACTCAAACTAACGAGTTAATAGTAGCTCCACTTAAGCACAGAAAGGACACCTAGAATCTCTCTGCCATTGATAGTACTATCTTTGAATTAGTTCATTGCCTATTGCCGTGTCCTTCCACGTGTGGCTGCAAGGTGCAGCCCACCTGACTTAACTTCCCATATTCTTATTAACCCTATAAATGTGCACGTTAGTTTGAATAAAGTTAATCAAAGTTAATTTAAGCCAACATTTTTCTGTGGCTATTGTTCACCATTACTGTAAAAAAATGAATAAGGCCCAACATACATATGAATTTCAGATTATATGGCCCACATAAGAAAATCCGGGACACCCCTGGATAGGGCCAAATGTGGCTAGAGATGTTTTTTGTGTGGAACCCTATACTGACTTCAAATCCGTTGGTACTATTGGTATGACCTCATGAAATTAATAATGTCTGTCCCCCAAGCCATAAAGGTCTACTCAATAAAGAGAGAACTGAAGGGAATGGAGATGGGAATTTCAATCTTTAGGCCAAAGTAGCCAAGTTGGAAAAATTCTCTAATGCAACTGAATAGGAGAACTTTTCCAACTCGGCTACTTTGGCCTTAAGGTCGAAATTCCTGTCTCAGTTCCCTATATTTCTCTCTTTATTGAGTAGATCCTTTAATGTCTGCATGAGGATCACATGATATGTACATAACCCAATATTTGTTTTACTATGTTTAGAGCAACTTTGAGAAAAAGACACTTCACGTGATTGAGAAAAGAGGGATTTACATGAGGGAGAACAGACATGCAACAGGTTAAATCATCTGTAGGGTAATAGATTAAAAAATGACCCTCTTAAGAATGTTTTTGAGAAGATGACACTGGTAATTTGATTTGGATTACAAAACATAATGTGAGAGAGTACCATGTCTGGGAACTGTGGGATTCTATACATTGAAAAGTGGAAGGAGGTTAATAAACAGAATGGGAGAGAGTACCATGTCTGGGAACTGTGGGATTCTATACATAGCAAAGTGGAAGGAGGTTAATAAACAGAATGTGAGAGAGTACCATGTGTGGAAACTGTGGGATTCTATACATTGCAAAGTGGAAGGAGGTTAATAAACAGAATGTGAGAGAGTACCATGTCTGGGAACTGTGGGATTCTATACATTGCAAAGTGGAAGGAGGTTAATAAACAGAATGTGAGAGAGTACCATGTCTGGGAACTGTGGGATTCTATACATTGCAAAGTGGAAGGAGGTTAATATACAGAATGTGAGAGAGTACCATGTCTGGGAACTGTGGGATTCTATACATTGCAAAGTAGAAGGAGGTTCATAAACAGAATGGGAGAGAGTACCATGTCTGGGAACTGTGGGATTCTATGAATTGCAAAGTGGAAGGAGGTTAATAAACAGAATGGGAGAGGGTACCATGTCTGGGAACTGTGGGATTCTATACATTGCAAAGTGGAAGGAGGTTAATAAACAGAATGTGAGAGAGTACCATGTCTGGGAACTGTGGGATTCTATACATTGCAAAGTGGAAGGAGGTTAATAAACAGAATGTGAGAGAGTACCATGTCTAGGAACTGTGGGATTCTATACATTGCAAAGTGGAAGGAGGTTAATAAACAGAATGTGAGAGAGTACCATGTCTGGGAACTGTGGGATTCTATACATTGCAAAGTGGAAGGAGGTTAATATACAGAATGTGAGAGAGTACCATGTCTGGGAACTGTGGGATTCTATACATTGCAAAGTGGAAGGAGGTTAATAAACAGAATGTGAGAGAGTACCATGTCTGGGAACTGTGGGATTCTATACATTGCAAAGTGGAAGGAGGTTAATAAACAGAATGTGAGAGAGTACCATGTCTGGGAACTGTGGGATTCTATACATTGCAAAGTGGAAGGAGGTTAATAAACAGAATGGGAGAGAGTACCATGTCTGGGAACTGTGGGATTCTATACATTGCAAAGTGGAAGGAGGTTAATAAACAGAATGGGAGAGAGTACCATGTCTGGGAACTGTTGGATTCTATACATTGCAAAGTGGAAGGAGGTTAATGAACAGAATGGGAGAGAGTACCATGTCTGGGAACTGTGGGATTCTATACATTGCAAAGTGGAAGGAGGTTAATAATGATATTATGGACGGCCTATTTCCCGTGATTTTCCTAATTTATTATTCAAAATGGTGCTACAGACAAGCTTCATTTTATAATTTACAAACCTTTGACATCTCTGCAGATTATTGAAAACGTTTTGGAGCACTGAGGATGGTCTGTTTTGAGGGAGTTTATATGTATTAGTCTGTAAATGAGAAATGTGCTTTAAGTAATAAAAATTCCTGAAAACACTTGCAGGGAAGACATGACTTCTGTCTTGATTGATTATATTTGTTGCACATGCAGCTATTAAAAAAGTGTGCTGCTCTATTTCCAAACACATTGTTATTACTTCATGCCTATAAATTAAGGTACAATCGTAACAAAATGATTACCCTTCTGCCCTGTGTTGCAGGTTGTTATGATAAGCACTGGCGAAAAATAATCATTGTGTTAAAATGCCTTTCAAATGCCAAGCTGTACTGATAGTATGTTATGAATTGTGGAACTCTTTATTGATCGGCCCACTATAGAGAATACTTGGTTTATAAGTGGGAAAGATCTGTAGATATCTATGTATCAGGTACAAAGATATCTTATTTAATGGTTCTGTCACCAGACCACCAACCACTGAACATAGAAACATAGAATGTGTCGGCAGATAAGAACCATTCGGACCATCTAGTCTGCCCAATTCTCTAAATACTTTTATTAGTCCCCAGTTCCCTATCTTATATCTAGGATACCCTTGTGCCTATCCCACGCATGCTTAAACTTCTTGACTATGTTTACCTCTACCACTTCTGCTGGAAGGCTATTCCATACATCTACTACCCTCTCAGTAAAGTAATACTTCCTAATATTACTTTTAAATCTTGTGCCCCTCTTGTTGTGGTAGATTTTTGTGTTACAGGAGTATGCCCACATGCACTCTCACACATTGGAGGTTATAGATTACAATGATGGATATAAGGCAGCATAGTGCACCAATGTATAATGCTAACCGTATTTAACACTCGCCTTACAAGATCCCACACTTTTGAATTGTCCCAGTTCAACCCAGCTCTAAAAAATAATCAGGTGCCAAATAAGAGTCCGAATAGGGGCAGACAACATCTCTATTTGGTGGCTCACGTTTAGGACTTTCATGTACTCATGAAAGTGTCGGGATGTTAAAAAAAAAAGGCTGATACATAAAATATGGTGATTGTATCCTATGTATTACCTTCCTGACTTTTTAATAAATATCCCAATGTATAAACAAAGCTTTGTCTATGTGCAAAAGTCAGCTTCGAATAACCTCATCTTAGAGTAATGGGCCAGGGCCATTCTCAATAAAAAGAAGAACCTAGGATATTTTATAAGATCTTTGTAATTAAACATAGTATGACAAGAAATCTCTTTCTTGCTCAAATTTCTAACCAAAAATAATAAGCACCATAAGAAAATAATAGAAGGGATGTACTTGAGAGATTACAGAGCTGGAATGTCCCTCTGTGTAATAATGTCTACAAGCCATTCCAGTTACACTCAGTTCATGCAGAAAGTTTAAATTCAAGCTTGTCATAACCCACATTCTGCTCTGTATGGGAAATAAACCATGTCTTCCATCGGTTAATATAAATTCCCATCACAGTCAGTTCTGCATGCAATGACTTGTAAAGTAATAGATCTCAAATTCCTCTAACACCAGCAAGGAGTACATCTCAGACATGACCTTTAATATAATTGTTCATTTATAGGCCGAGGGCCATCACTCATTTTAAAGCTAAGGAAGTACCATCAAACCTTAGATGCTGCATTGATATCACAAGATTAATAATCAGCGTAATATTAATAACAAATAATAAGTACTCCCTCTTCTTACTAATAATAAATACTAAAACATAACGATGAAGTGGGCTATTTCAGATTGTTTATTGTTTTGTCTTAAATGATTAAAAGTTATAGCCAACTAGCTCTTGGGAAAGGATATACAACCTTGCAGTCAGGTATAACTTCCATCAGTTAGAGTGAATCAATCAAAATCAGAACTTATTTAGATTAAAACAAGATTGTTGCTTTCATTTATCTTAACATTAAGTATTGCAGACCATGGAGGTGCTTTATAAATAAATAATACTAAAATCAACATAAAGGATCAATACAGAGAGAACTGCAGGAAAATGTAGACAGGATTTTCAAACTTAAAGGCCAAAGTAGCTGAGTTGGAAGAATTCTCCCATTCAGCTGCATTGGAGAATTTTTCCAACTCGGCTACATTGGCCTAAAGTTTGACATTCCCATATCAATTGAGCGGCATAAGGGTGAGCAGCATGCTCGCTCTTACTCCCTGCACATCCCACAATCTCAGATCCTGCACCAACCCTTCACTACAAAAAGGAAGCAGGTCAAGGTCCGTTCTCTTTCAGAACTCCTCATATGTGGAATCAGCCTTCATGTTTCTGCCAAATCATCTAGTGTAAAATCACTGAAAAATAAGTGTCTCCCAAATCCTCAAAACAGATTGTACCTGTTATTAGTTTACAAACTCCTTTGTATACTGTACATGTTGTTCCTTTTTTGTATCAATAATGATTTACCCTGTATGTTCTCCTTCCAACTTGTTTAATATATGTATGTATGTATGTATTTATTTTTAATCTACTGTTAAATGTGTAACTCTGTGTAACTCCATTCTTGACTGGGTCCGCAGGACATACTTGAAAACGAGAGAAATCTCAATGTATTCTTCGTGGTAAAACACTGTCTAAATAAATAAATAAATAAAAAATTCCCTGCGATTCTCTATAGTTCCAATAGTCATTTACAAGCAGTAACTATATTGTTATAATAAGACACTATGCTTCTTTCCATCTTCCATGCATTGTGTGTTTTGGAGATTACAGCTGTACTTTTTCCTTAGTTACAATGTTCATTTGCAACTGTTACCTGGCATTTCATACTAATAACAATGTATGTGAATGGTATGACCCAGTTCTAGACAGCACAGCTTCCTTCACAATGCACCTTCTAGATCTTCTAATAGGTAACTAGTTTAAACATTATCTTCCATCTGACATTCTTAGCGGAGCAGCTGCAGCAGCAAAAATGGCAATAAAAGAGAGTTGCATTCCAGCCAACTAATAAGCAAAAATGTTATAGGTACTCTATCAACCTAAATATTGCTTCTTTTACATGTAGACAATAAGACATTATCTACATGTTGCTTTAGCAGTTGTATGCAAATTCATAAAATAAGAGAGAAAAAGAATATATATATATATATATATATACATTGTATGTGTAGATTAGAATAAAAGGGCATTATCTACACATGCCAAAGAAGCCAGAAGGCCCTTTTTCGCACAGAAATTACACATTTGGGCCTTTCCCCTAAAATTCAGGAATTAGCTGGAGGAGGTAACTTTCATTTTGTGACTAAGTCAAATTTGGCCAAGAAGCTATTTTTGAGACTAACCTGGCACCCGAGTTTGACTTAGTCTCAAAAATAGCTGCGATCATTTCAACTCCCATTACTTTCAATGGGGAAGATTAAAAAGTGTTTGTTTTTGTTGTGCTGACAGTCTTAAAATGAAAGTCGACCTCCTGAAGCTAATTCCTGAATTTTAGTGAATAGATACTAATAACCTTTTGTCACTTAAAATTTTAAAAATAAATGAAGAGGCAAAAGGTGATCATTGTTGAATGAATTTGCACATGCCTACCCAGAATCCCTTGCAGTGGTGGTAGCACTGTGATTGTGTGATTTCTGTGAGAAAAGCAAGTGGGTAGATATGTATTTGATAATGCCTCAGCTGCCCAATAAATTTCAGTTTTACCCCACCATTACTTAAATGGTTTGTTCTATCTTAGGAAATAAACTGGATATAGACATTGTAGCCACTCGGATGGCAAGACAAAAAGCATACATAGATTTCCACTGGATTCAACAGGGTAAACAGCTGCTATCCATATAAAATGTTTGTAGCTTAATATAACTATATTTACTGTCTTCCAAACTTGCACATTGTCTGAGCTTCTAATTCTCCACGTGTGCTTTCTCCTGAGTATTGTTTTTTTGTAATCAGATATTTAACAGATAGTTCCTGAGTATATCATTTGTTTATAGGTCTTTATCAGTGACTTCCCCTCAGATTGATATTAATATTCTTTACTTCGGGAGTCCTGTGATTTTGCTTTTTTATTTTTAATGTATAAATTGTGGGTTTCTCTTGGATAACTTATTGAAAATCCCAACTCTTAAAGCAAACAAAAAAAAATGACCTCCTGTCTCTTTAAAATACAATGGGGGTAGATTCAATGGCCCCCGCTAATTAGTGCACCCGAGACTTTCAGACTACTGCACACTATTCCATTTGAGGGCCAGTTATAAAGGAGAGGCTCAGCAAAGTGTTGTGAAGGTAAAAAATGGGGGAATGACTGAGGACAGCTAAAATAATACCATTTATTGGCTAAATGAGAGTTTGATTGCAAGATTTCAAAACCAAGTTGCTATGGCCCTTCCTCATAACAGTTAGTGTCCATTTTATTTGCACCTTCGCACTATGCACGTCTGGGCCATATTTCAGACTTGCGCAGTGGTGTGCAGTGCCCAGAAGAGGGCTGGCTAGGGAGCAGAGGGTAATTCCTCCCCAGGCTTCTCTCTAAATTCATTTTCACTATTAATACCCACCTTATAAGTACAAAAAAGATGGTCTCCAGGTATGGATATGTGGCTACCAAGTAGACATGTAAGCTCTTTATTTTGGCCAAGCAGACCCCATAGGCATACATATGTATGAAACAGCAGTCCCTCACTGTCTCCACTTCCAAAGCCTTTCTCTCCCCTTTGAATTTCTGGATCTGAGTTAGAGAAGGGGCAATAAAAGGTCATTTGGGCCCAACTACTGCTCTATCAGTCTCCCTGTCTGTGTCTTGTCTATCTCTGTACCTTATCTGTCAGCAGATCAGCCCTGCCCATTTTTGTCTATCTTGGATGATAACGGGTTATTTGATGAAATTGCACAATAGACCACTAATTTGTTTTTGCTCCTTGGGCCAAATGTTGCCAGCCCTCCCCTGGCAGAGGAGGCCATAACCCTGAATTATGTGTTTAAAATGTGATATGCAAACTCATTTGCATACAAAGCCACAAGGTGATGTCATAAACAGGAGAACATCTCAGGCACATTGTAAACGATAATATATGTTTCCGTAGACTTTTATAAATTACAATATACATCTCTTCCTACAGTGCAATTATTTTGTAAAATGATAGCTAATGTTTTGACATAGTCTACCTCCAACCCGTTGGCTATATAAACTCTGAGGTCATCTGCATTTTTTTTTTTTTTTTTCATATAATGGATACAGAGTAAAGGAAACTTTCTGGAAGGCATATCCCTCAAGAGAAGTGTGATGACTAGATGAAACAGAGGGCAATAGGAAACTCACAATGGGATAAACATGTTGGGACATGGATGTTACCAGACCCCGTCCCTTCGCTCAACATTGTCAGTTACATCAGAATGGTGTTTCTAAATATAAACTGCAATAATTACCAATAGGGAAAAGTTTTGTTCAATTCAGAAATGATACTTGTCTACACAGTCAAGTATTGTAGAACTGAATTATATAGTGTGTGACTCCCTAATGATGGTATTTCATGGTGACAAAGTATGTTTGACTGTTTCCTGATGACACTCATTATTTGAACACTCTACAGTCCTTCAGTGAACAAGCTGCGTCTACGGTTCTCCTCAGCGTTGCCCGTTTCTTTGTGTTGGACAGTCCATCTTGACATTTCTGCCTGGGAGAGACCTTGCTGATGCAGTGCTCAGACTTGCAATGCCATTAAATTGTCTTTGACAACCTCACCTTGATAGCTATATTTGGCTTCTTTCTCACCCAATTTTATTCCTCTTAACATCTGTTGACATTGAAGTATTCCTGTTGGTGTCTATACCTGGAATGACTTCACTGGTATTGCTAAACCACAAGAGCTGTTATGGCGGAGTATAAAATAATATTTGCTACTGTATGTAGATATATATACGGATATATATACTTGGCCATTTCCTAATTTTTATTGGGGCTACTAAGCAGCATATGGGATGCATGTTAGTTTTATTACATGACAGGTAGATAGAAGTGGTAATTTCAGAATATGTGCTGTAATAGCATATTTTATTTAAAAAGAAACCTCTACTGTATTTTACTATATTATGCTATTTTTATAATTTATTATTATTATATATTTATTTGTGTAGTTTTTATATTTTATCTCATTTATATCTTAAATTCCGGGCTTTGATTTTCTCTTGGAAAATTAGAGCTTTCTGAATAAAGCCCACACCTTCTTTTGTTATAAGTATAAATACCATGATCATCTAAGATTACAGGGGGCTCTCATTCATGGCACTGAATGAAACACATCCATATAGGTGACAAAAAATGTTTTCTTACTGGTTCAAGCAGAATGGCAAGCAAATGTATGAATCAATAGAAAAGGGTTTTTAAAAATGACTGTGTGCTACATCAAACTATGATAGTGCCCTGTAAGTTACGGTAGTAATAATAAAAATAGTACATTGTTGCATGTTTGGAATTTAAGTAGAATATAATATCTGCAATGATATTTTGTTTAAATGCAATATTTAAACCAATAAAGGGATTAGTAATCATGGGATCGCAAGAATGGACATTAAATGCTCAGTTAACCAATTGGATTTGAGGACAAGGCAAAGTTGACCTCATGCTTTTTTTTTTTAATATCTTGACATTCTTTGCTGCATCAGGTCTTGTAACAGGTTGACAGCTGTGAGGAGCTAATGCATAAAAACTGGAATGTACAAATGAGAACATTTCTAGGGCAGTAAAATGAAGGATTTCTTCAGGCCAAAGCGATACATGAATTGCACATGCATGTTTCATGAATTCTTTACTGCTCTGTTATTTTTAGGGTTTTGCTTTAAAAAATAGGATTAGTGGGATTTTTTTTTTTTTTTTAAATGCCATTTACTGAAATACTGGAGCAGGGAATGTGCCAGTGTTTAATGTGTCTTCCGGTGTTATTTCAAATTCAGACAAAACAAATTGGAAAATGCACACCTCACACGCAAGGCAGGCTGTCAACATTTAACTCTAAAAGTGAATTTCTGTTGATTCAGTGAGGTGCAGTCGGGTGTCATAGAACCATGATCTAAGCTTGTTTTCTAGAGCTGGTACAGTGGCATTTACATACAAATGGAGGAAACATACATGGGACCACGGAGAGGAATACGTTTCTGCCCCGTTCCTTCTCCTAAGGAAAGAAAACTGAGTGCGCAGAAGAAAAAGGAGTCACCAAAAACAGGTGATGAATGACCTGAAAACAGCCAGTCCTGTTGTTGGTACAATTACAAACTTATTGTCTGAAGTGTAAAACTTTCTGCTATTTGTACTGCTTTTTACCCCCCCCCCCCATACCTCACTTTCTTTATTCTGTAACCCACCCATATACCCCCCTCATTTAAATTTATTTTGTTACCTGTTTCTGTAAATACTTAATAAACACAGATTTTTGGAAAAAAAAAAGAAAAGTGCCACACCATTAAAACATGGGTTTACCTGTTCTAAAAGTGGCAGTACTTCCTGAAATAGTGTGGAGTGAGGCGAGGAGTAGGCCAAGCTAGATGCTTTCTTCCCTGCCTGGACCTGGATCTCTGCTCCCTCATATCACATCACCAGGGGAAGGTGTTAGATGGGATAGAGAATCTCTGGTGCTCTTGGGCTCCTACTCAAATGTATTTTAACATTGGCAGGCAGAACACATCTATACACAGTTCACTGGGTTTAAAATACTAACATAAGCACCTGCTACTTGTTCCAAATGAGCACCAACTTGGTTCCAGATGTTATCATACAAATTCTACATTTACAACATGACTCAAAGCCCTATTGACCTTGTCCCCAATTATTTATGTTGGATTTGGGTTTCCAGCTCCATTCAGTAGGATTGGGTAGCTGCAAATTAATTCTCATTTGAGCTAAAATTGATGAGTTCCAGGGTTTAAGGAAGCTGCACAAAGCTCGCCAGTTAAGCCTCTGTGCCTTTTGGCTCTCTAAAGTTCTAAAAAATATATACTAGTAGTAGTTCTCTTAGAGCAGTGTAATATGTGGTGAGCTAGTTGTGCTTTGTTCATATTTGTCATAGATAGTAAGCTATTTGGAAGCTCTTCATAATATATTTAAATTTAGACACAGATTTACGGCTTGCTGGGAGGCGACATGTTACATACTGCTCGGCACTGTGCAGAAATCTCCTCTGGGTCTGCATAGCAATGATAAATGAAAATTGGAAAAACCAAAGCCAAAATAACAAGTTAAAAAGACAGCAGAATGCAAGGTAAAATATTACAGAGGCATTGATTGTGTACTACCCACTAAGCACTCTCAGCCAAAAATCTATACATAAGCAGGGTCACCATAACAAATCATAGAGCCCAGTATGGTTTGGGCTGCCTGGGCCCATTTTGTCATGGCTCCTCATCGCATTTGTCCCACCAACATCTCTTACCTCTCCTGCATGAGCCCCCTTTCCAAGGCCAGACTGACCTGTGGGGATATTGGTAAATTTTTTGGTAGGCCGTCTCCTCTGGGGCTGGCTGATTGGTCTACTATACCACTTTGCACCAGAATTTGCTCTTAACATATAACCTCTTACGTACCTTTATATGATTCCTATGCATTTTTCAAAGGCGCTTCAAACACATGTTTTTCTATATTCTAAAGGCTAATATATAGGGCTGGTTATTATTCTCAAAACAGGAGGGATAGTCCGAGGGGCAATACCATGCAACCCCATCTTTCGTGAATAAAGCCCAAAGCTGGCTCGTTACATTTTGTATGGAAAATACAATGTAAAAGGATTGTTCTAACCCTGGTGTGGACTGATTTCCCATGATGCTTTACAAGCCATGAGAGGGAGTAACATTATGGCAGCTCATAGGTAACCTTTATTGTGGAAATATTTCAGTCAGCATTGTCACAGCATAACAGCAACTGTATTTCACAAATGCTGGGATGTAGTAATAGCTACTATAATCCCAAACTAAAAACGACTTGTATCCCTTGGTATCCGGTCACAAGCCGTATTGGAATGCAAAACAAATGTCATAATATTTCCAACAAATGCTACAAGTTATAGTTTTTAGTCACAATCCAAATGATATGGAATCCACTTCCTATAATGCTCAGCCAAAATAATGTTACAGAAACGTTTTAAAAACAATACAGATTAATGTGCCATCAAATTACAAAAATAAGTGTTTAGTACCAGGCAGATGTAGTATACATACATATATTAAACAATATGGTGATATAATGAAAGCTAGAAAGAGTTGTTTAGAAAAAAGGAAAAAAAAAAATATATATTTTTTTTTTTACTGTATGTTGAGCATGTAATTGCAATTTTTCCAAAAGAATCCTAATCTGACATTCTATCATCAAGGACACAGATCACATAACTGACCCTTTACAAGGTCTTTTATGCCTGGAAGAATACACAAACGCAGGTCTTTTGAAGAGAAATGCCTCAGTTTGGCAGTCACATTTCTACCAAAATTAAACAAGACCATAGTGAGTGGTTTTGAAGCATCAAACCAGCAATAACAAGTCGAGGCCACTTATGTATGATTTACAACCATTTACTTGGCTGAGATCCCTCCTGCTTTTTTTTTTTAATGGGGGAAACTGCTTCACAAATGCCACAGATAATAAGATCCAAAAAGTAGAATGTAATTAGTTCGGGCAGTGAAATATTAAATGGAGGCATATACTCAGCTTTGATTTTGCTATTTCATCTGTTATTGTAACAGTTTGAGAGCTATTCTCTAAATGGGAGGTGCAGGTGAGGTAAGGGGTAGATGAACATTCCAACTGAATTAATGATGCATTGTACAGGGATAAACCTGGTGAGTGTCTCCTGTGAGAAGAACAGAGTTGGCCCCAATGAATACATGGTTATATAAGAGAGATTAAATGTTTGTCAAAACTTTTAGTGCATGGCTTACCTTCTCAACCTAGGGCCTTCAGATTAAGGTGTGATATTTTGCCTCTGGGATAAGAAACTGAAATTCAAAGGGAGCTCAAACGGGCCTAAATGAATCAGTGAGCACTCAGAAACATCAGCCCAAACTGAGTAGAGATGCCAGCTTTATTTACCAGCCTGCAGGTAAAATACTGGCTGGGTGGAATACCTAATACTGGGACCTGACCGATGGCTGCGCAGTGAACCATGTGATAACTAGTAACTGGCACTTTCCAATCCTTATTGCCATAAATGGTGCTTTAATACAGGTCCATGTCACAGTACTTTCTTCTGAAAGAATAGAGCTTTATTATTTTATTAAAAAACAAAACATTTCCATAAATATCGATGACAAACGCCTGATATATTTTGTGCTATGGCACTTATCTGAAGTAGAAGTTATATTATACTGGGAAAACCATAGATGTGGCAAACTTTATATATGATCTGCATTTTCACAAGGTTGTTATCTGCTACAACATGCAGTTTATAGTTTGATAATTTAAAGTTAGGTGTTTGCTTTGTTTTATAGCAGATATCACGGGTGTTCTCACTTATTAGCTCTACAGTACTATGCGTATTGATTATTAGAGGCAGGCATCACCCATGTATAGGTGCTCAATGTAGTTCATTGTAGCTGGACAGAAGCTTTTCATTTTTTTTTTTGATTTGCTTAAAAAATATCATTAATTTTGTTTGTTTTTTTAAAAACCTAGTTGTAAAAAGAATCATATGTAAAATTTTCTCAAATAAGAACGTGTTTGTTGTGTTTTCCATATAATGAGAATGTAAGAAGTCTGGTAAGTTTAAGTTTAAAGGGACTCTGTCGTCTGTAATTTGTTTTTGTTTTTTGAACGTAGATAAAAAAAAAAGTTATCAATACATTGTAGCAATTAAATGCGTATATAGATATCTCCTATGACATCACATTGTGACTTGATGTGCACTTTACACATTTCCCATCAAAGTTAGTTCATTTGCTTACTAAGTCACAAGTGATGTCATGAACAGAAGACACCATAGGTGCATTTGAAAAATGGCACATATTAGGAACAATATACTTAAAATGAACTAACTAGTGAACTCTAAGTTAACTGATAATATCAGGCATTTATAGCAGAGCTAGAAATATAGACAAGCTGCCATTCAAACGTTTAGTGAATATACCTCTTTGGATTAAAAATAAACAAATAAGTCAAATATGCTGAATTTGAGATTATATATATATATATATATATATATATATATATATATATATATATATATATATATAAACTAGACTGCAACTTGCAGAACCACAAGGTTAGATAGCATTGAATATTGAAATACTGGTAATAAAATGCTAACTCGTTCCTTTGTAAGATATATAATATATGGAATTCAGAGAAGTGGCTAAACCAAATGCTTACTAAACAATAGGGTCAAAGGAACGCGAGTCTGAGAGAAGGGAGATTTCCTTATCGGCAGGTAGAATACCAGTTCAGGCATGTAAAGAATTCAAGTGTAGAATGGAAAAAGTTTAAAACAAAAGCAAACACATTAAGCTTTTAACTGAAACATCCAGGGGTCATTAATAAATCTCTCAGCCCCGCTCAAGTTTACAAAGGCCCAGAAAATCAAACCTATATATATATCATCTGTCTGTATATATATATATATACACACACACAGATGATATATATATACGTTTAATATATATATGTATAGAGAGAGAGAGAGAGAGAGAGAGAGAGAGAGAGAGAGAGAGAGAGAGATCATGTCTAGATCTATGGAAAAGCTCTATCTTGTTGAGTTAGAGATTATGACAAGGATGAGAGACTGAGACTGTGAAGGAGTGAATACGTTTTGGTGTTTAAATCAGATAGCAAGCACACTGCACGCTCAGGGCACATAGTTCTTGTATTACATAGGTTAAAGCACAGTCCTTGATCAGAGGCCACCTTGACTTCCAGCCCTAAGCTGTACTTTATGACCAGACCATAGTTGGCAGTTTCCTCATTATTTTATTTTTTACAGATCAGTTAAAGCATGTTTAGAAGAGCAGGTGAATGTCTACAATGGCCCTCACAGCTGTTATCACAATTTAATAAATATTTGCTAATGCTGCATATATCTTGTGCTTTAGACTTGCAGTCAATGTTTTAGGGATATTTACTTTGTCATTCATGGCTTACTTTAATAGTAATGTTAACCAGGAAAGGTATATTGAGGGATTTTTTTTGGTTTTTAACCAAGAAAGGTACATTGAGAGATTGTTATTATGTTATGATCATAGAGAAATATTAGACATATAAAAAGGTAATAATCGACTGCCAAACCCAAAATAGCAGCAATACATCTATGATAAGCACCCAATATCACAATTTAACTTGGGAAAGACAAACAAACTGGATATTGGTATTAAAACATGACCAGATTTTATAAAAAAAATAAAGCAAAGAGCTACTGACATCCCAGTCCTCTGATACACTGTATATTTAACATATCTTGTAGGCTTCATAATTGAAGAACAAAGAGCATCCCATAGTGTAATATCATCAGAGACAATCAAGGAACAAATAGTTCTTCAATGGTCCATCTCACCCTGTTCAGAGCACAATGCATGCTCTGTATATAAAGCCTGTAAAAGAAGAATCCTATCCACAGCTACATAAAATGCAGATTACAGATCTTTAAGAATGGTGACCAGTTTTACACCTCCAATGCTGCAGCATAACTGGGAAAAACTGTGCATTTAGAGTGTCAATCACCATCTTCTTACTATATGGCTTCTTGAAAGGGAACCGACTCCAAGGTGCCTAAAACAGTACTGTCAGTAGAGAATATCTGCATCCAGGGGACACTATTTACCAATGTAATGGTACTCATTTTATCTAGCTCGGAAGGATGAATGAATGAGTAAAGGTTCCAGGAATCAAACCTTCAAACTTGAGTATCAAAGTGATTATCCAGTTGATGCAATAACCCACTGAACCATCTCAGCAACTGTTGTTAACAGAGCTAAATGCAGTTACATTTGGAGAAAATGCTGTTTAATTGTTTCACAATGCCTATTCTCCTTAGTATTGCTTCTGAGGTTGCCATCCAGGGGTAGAGTCATGAACACTATATGGAAGTGTTCAAGATAGCTTCTCTCATGGTGCCAATCAAAAGTTTTGCTTTTTACGGCATAAAAGTGTCTATATGTGCCAAATATTTAATTTTATGAATTAATCGTTTGTGAAATACATTTTTAAAATGAAAATGTAATGTTCACCCAAGAGATTTCAATCTGAACCCCCGAACCAATCCTTTGCTGAACATTCTCTATGCTTCATGTGTTTGAGGATGTTAATACTTTTTATGTTTTTATATTGTAAAGTGTAATGTGTTTTCAAAGTTACTCTATGTGGACATTTGTTGTTTGTCTTCAGAATTTTTCACTTTCTCTTTCGCAACAGGAACTTTAGTTAGAGAATAAAAAATGAATTTAAATGATCTATACATTGTGTTAGCGGAACTGCAAACACATGCATATTTTAGTAGAAAAAATGTGCTTTAAACGTGTTTGTGGAGTCTCCTGCTTATGTCATCATCTGTGACCTGATATGCAAATTACCTGGTTTTGAATGGAAAATGTGTAATTTTCATATCAGGTCACAGGTGATGTCATAAGGAGGAGACTCCACAGACACATTTAAAACACTTTTTCTCCTAATTTGTGCATTTGCTTGCAGTTTCTCAACACAATGTATATTTAATGTTACATTTTCTTTTTTTCTCTACATGCACAGCAAAAACAATGTTTAGGTGACACATTCCCTTTAAGCAATCCTTCACTCCTTGTGGGGGCCTAGGTATATTTTACAGAGCATTTGAGGGTAATTTTATGAACTTTTTGAAGCTAATTATGTAATTAAAGGTGCAATTCAGAACACAATCAAAGCTTCTTATTTAAACAAACTAATTAAAACACTTATTGCTGGTTAAATACAGGTTGTATTGTTGTTGGACACTGTGATTCCTAGAGTAGAGAGGTCTCCTAAAGAATTTGAATAGGTGTAAATGATTCGTATTCAGCTCTGAAGGATTTCCTTGTTCCTACTCAATATATATATATAAAAAAAAAACAATAGTTGTGAAAAGCTGGTGTTTAAAATACCATGAGAATGTTAGAAGAAAAAAAAAAAAAAGATATTGCCTTAAGCCTCCTTTGTGTGTTTTGGTCCCTTTTTTTTTTTTACCCACCAGGTGCAAAAGACACCTGCCATTTTACTGTCTCGTACCCTTCAGTCATGTTAGAAATATCCCAATCCTTGCTTGGAGCAGTTTGGAGGCGTGTGTTAGCCCAACTCCCAAGAAGGCCCCTGCTTTACAAGGCTATGTTAGATATATAATAAATGACAAGAAAGATAATATAATGTCAACAAACACAAATCTGCAGATGTGTACAAGATATTAACCCTGCTGTTTTATGTATGCACCTAGAAATATCTATTATTAGTAAACTGGGTAAGAATATATGGTTATTCATTGATTTTTTGAACTCACAATATTTACCAGCACAAAAACAACCTTGTGGAAAATTAAAAGATAATTGACCTCATGTTTAATTGAAAAATGGCATCATGTGTAGACATTTTAAATAGAAATAAAAGAATTAAATAATACAAATAAAATATTTTAAGTAACCCGCTTTGCTCCATAAAGCACTATCAGGGAGGTGACATGTTGTTTGGAATCCTGGTTTAGATGAAGAAAGATCTCACCACAGATTCTAAACAACATGTCAGCTCCCTGATAGAGCTATATGACGCATACGGCTGGGGCATATGTTAATGGGAAAACTGTAACCTATTCTAATGGGCAAACTGACGGTGGTATATTTTAATGGGCACCTGGCTGGGGCATATGTAATGGGCAAGCTGTGGCATATTTAATGGGCTAACTGACTGTGGCATATTCTAATGCGCAAACCGGCTGTGATATAATTTAATCGGCAAGCTATGGTATATTTCATTGGTAAACTGGCTGTGGCATAGTTAAATTGACAAACTGGCAAGTTCCAAACAATAAGCATTTCCATGTTCCCATTTACCAAATATACACTAACAATGGTCATGAAACCATAACAAAGAAACATGACTAAAAATAGTGAATGATAACATCAATATTTAAAAGGGACTCTGTCACCTAAACATTGCTTATATTCTGAATACAAAAAAATGATCTTTATATTGTATTAATTATATGTGTTTGTAATGTCGCCTGTTTATGACATCAACTGGCTTGACGTGCATATTATACGTTTCGCTTTGAAAGTGGTACATTTGTATATCAAGTCACAAGACATGAGATACTGCAGACATATACATATGTTTTCTCACACATTTGCTTACAATTCTGCTAACACCCATGCACAGACTGTCTCTCATCCATTTTTACTTTGCAGCATAAGCAATGTTTAAACAAAATAAAAACAGACAAGGACACCAGATTAGATTAACCCCTTTGTGACACAGGGTGCTTGCGTCCCAGAAGACACAAGCACCAAAACACCATTTTTTTGTTCCTGGCCCCGAATCACAAGGTGATCAGTAGCCAGGGACACAAGTGCAGGGACCAGATCAGGTGTCTTTATGAGCACTGTGGGACCCTGCCAAAAATACCGACCTATGTAACTTGTGATATCACGGAGGCGTGCCCAAACCCTGGAAGTTCGTCGCATATTAGTAAAATGTAGTCAATGCTCGCTATGCGTGTCAGCTACATTTTTTCTGTCATTTTTCCTGTGGCCTCTCAAAGTGAAGGTGAGATCCGAGCACAGCTCATCGCAGGGAGCCGCAATAAGCTGTTCAGTGCAGAACATTCTATATCGTCCACGTGTCTTTTTGGATCCAAAAAAATAGGGTGGCATAGAACGTCCTAGCGTTACGAAGGGGTTAAAAGAGGCATGAAAAGAAAGCCGTTTTAATCTAGCTATTATTGTAGTATTTCCAAACTGGTATAAGCCAGGATCTCCCAAAATAACTAGTTGTAGCGCAGAATATCATCTGAATGTAGCAATGATTATGTTTACAAACATATGTTACAGTCACATAGGTCACATTACTGAAAGCTTCCTTTTCAATCTATTTCAAGCTTGATATTTAAAGTTTCCAGGAAAGACATTTTGGAACTGTGTAACAAGGCTGCACGAAAGCATGGGCAAACTATTTTATGATCAGACTAGAGCAAAAGATTGAATGAGGACAAGCACAATGGTGTTTGTGCAGTGGAAGATGAATAATACCTACCTACTGATATTGGACAAATATCCATGCAGATGTCTTTCACAGATTGCTGGAGAAGGACTATAATACATAGGTAGCTAGATTTACATTTCAGATATATCAGGCAAACAGAGAAACTGCTAGGAAGGGCCAACCATGAATATATGTTTATAGGACTTACTCAATAAAAAAAAAAAAAAAGGATATTGCAGGGAATTAAAATCTTAAGCCCAAAGTAGCTGAGTTTAAAATTCTCCCGTACAGTTGCATTGGAGAATATTTCCAACTCATCTACCAACTTTGTGCACCATTTCTGTCTTAAGTAAAAGCATAAGTATGTCAATGGCAGTTTCCAGTCAAGCCAACATAACTCAACACATGAATGGTAAGACGAGTGCAAGCTTCCTCTGTCTGTTCCTTGACAACCAATGAAGGAATGGCCCAATGTTCCTCTAGAATGTTCTTTAGAATGTTCATACTGTTTACATAAATTGATTGTGAAACGGGTTCTCATGTTTGGACGTCATGAAAAACATTCAATTTCAATTCATAAGAAAACAATGGCCTCTACAAATTAGCAGAAGAGTGGAAAAGCAAGAAGTCCAAACTCAGAGTTCCGTGTTCTGACATCATCATGACCATGAACATTCTACTTTAAATCCAAAGTAAACAATGGCTCAACCAGCAGAGTGGGAGGGAAGAAAGCTAAGAAACTGGGTTAATGGAAGAGAGAAAAGGCAATATACTAAAGGGCTTGCAAAATGTGTTTTCCAAATAAACAAAAAAGTCAGTGAATAAAGGTTAGGCAAATCTGTGAAAACAGATATCAGAAAGAGGGATAGCATGTATAAATCAGCACACTATGTTTGTTAGTAAAGTATTCTACAAGTATAAGGAGCTAATTTTTAGCACTGTAATGTTTACAATTGACTCTGGTATACCCCACACTCAATAAGCCTGTGCAAACCATGTAATGTGTTGATGCGCTTCAGTGATCTCTGCTTGCACTTTCCTCAAAGGGAAGACATTCTGTTAAAATTTAAACCAGTCACAGCTGTAAGTTTGTGCATGTGAAGTGGATATTTTGACATAATGCTGGTTGTGCAGCTAAGCACAATATAACCAGTGAAGGCACAGAAATCAAAATAATGTCAATTTTATCAGTCAAGGGTGGTGGGCAAGACATATACGGTATCGTTCAAAAGTTTGGTGTCACATAGAAATGTGTTTTCCATGAAATGAGTTGCAAAATTAATAGGAAATACAGTGAAGATGTTGATTTTTAAAATGATAAACTCGGATTACCCAACATATTGTGCCAATGGAACAAAGGAATAATGGTTACTGATAATGGGCCTCTGTACTGCTATGGAGATATTCCATTCCATTCAGTAATTTCCAGCTACAATAGTCATATACAACACTAACAATGTCTATAATGTATTTCTAATCCGTTTGAAGTTATTTTAATGGACAGAATGTGCTTTTCTTTCCAAAACAGACATTTCTGCTAAGTCCAAAGCTTGGTTGCCATAACAACAGAATTTTAAATGTATTTTCAAAAGTTTCTCTGTTGTTTATTATTTTATAATATAAAATAAAAAACACATACTAGATGTTTATTTATTAATGTATTAATTGAAGTTAATGTGCTAGAGCCTTCGGCCCTCCAGATGGTGCTGGACTACATTTCCCATAATCCTCTGCCAGCCTCTTCGCTGAAAGAGCACTATGGGAGATGTAGTTCATCTGTAGCCAGAGAGTCGCAGGTTTTGTGTAGTAGACTGCAAGGTTAACCCATAGTAGGACTATATCTACATTGTAATATCAGAGTGCCAGCACAAGACATGAGGCAATTTTAAGTACTTTTTCAGAGTACTTTTTTTTTGCACTCATACTCTGTAAAGAGTCCTTGAATCCTCTCTGTAATGTGTTTATTCTTTCAGGACTTGGATTTTTCCCAGGAACATAAAAACAAATGTCTGTGATGTTGACATTCTGCCAGACTCTACCTGAGCCACACTGCACAATGCTTTGATGTGTACTTTTTTATGGGAGGGGTCAAACCACAGAAAGATAAGCATTTTATTCTCAAATGAAATAATAGATTCCAGGCAGACTGCCTGTATTGTTCACTCGCTATACTGAACAAATACAGCTATTAGCACAGCACTGTGATCATGTTTCTACCACTTTCTGCTGAATTTGGCCAAATATTTCATAATACAATAAAATACATTGAAAATGTTTTTTTTTTTGATTTGTGACATTTTAAATTAGTAGAAGAGGGCATAGGCATGGCGTTGAATGTGTACTTATTTAAAGGTTATAGATATTAAACTTTTAAAGGCAGCCAGCACTGTTTCTGTGTTGTGTATACACAGAACAGAGAATTTCTTTATTAAGAGATGTAAAAAAAATATAAGGTTATTCTCAATAAAGAGAGCATTGCAGGGAATTGAGATGGGAATTTCAGACTTAAGGCCAATGTAGCCGAGTTATAAAAATTTTCTATCTATTGAATAGACCCCCCCTCCCCCCCCCCCCCCCCCCCCCCAATATTACAGAATACTCTTTTCTTCAAGGCTAGCTTCTCTGGACCCTCACTATGAACATATATCAAGCACTTGTACAGTTTAAGACATGTTGGTGTAGGCAAAACCACAAACTCCCTGATATCTGGTGCCCCATGTTTGAAACAGGATGCTGGTTAGGGGATAATTCAACCAGAGAATAAATTATATGTGAATATTGCGGGCGCTCTTAATTATATTTAAACATTGCTGCAAAACCACTCTCGTGTGACATCCTTTTTAATAAACAATTAAGTGAATAACAAGTGTGTTCAACAGATCCAAAAAAATAGCAGAGAGAAAGGAAAAGAAAAAAGCATATAGTCTAGCAACTTCAATTCTACTAGTTAAAAACATTTAACTAGTAACTAGTGTTGAGCGAACCCGAACCGCACTGTTCGGGTTCGTACCGAACTTTACGTTTTTTGAACCCCGGACCCGAACACGTACATTTCACTGTATGTCCGTGTTGGAGTTCGGGGTTCGGCGGTTACATTGTATGTAATGCTATTGGCTTTCTATAAACCGAAATAGAGTCCCCATTCATAAGAAATTCTTATGAATGGGGACTCTAGTTCAGTTTATAGAAAGCCAATAGCATTACATGTATTCCATAAGCCAAAAGTCTATAAACCGAAAGACATTCTGTTTATAGACTTTCTTTTTCTAAAATACCAATAGCATTACATGTATTCTATAAAACGAAAGTCTATAAACCCAATGTATTTCGGTTTATAGACTTTCGGTTTATGGAATACATGTAATGCTATTGCTATTCTATAAACCAAAATAGAGTCCCCATTCATAAGAATAGGTCAATTGACCTATTCTTATGAATGGGGACTCTATTTCGGTTTATAGAAAGCCAATAGCATTACATGGTTATTGGCTTTCTATAAACCGAAATAGAGTCGCCATTCATATAAATAGGTCAATTGACCTATTCGTATGAATGGGGACACTCACCCACATTTTACTTCATTTTGCAGCCCTCTAACCCTTTTCAGGACTTTTTTAGAGGCATTTTAGTGGCCAAAAGTTCGGGTCCCCATTGACTTCATTGAGGTTCGGGTTCAAGTTCGGAGTCAAGTTCGACCCCGAACCCAGACTTTTTTCCGAAGTTTGGCCGAACCCGCCGAACCCGAACATCCAGGTGTCCGCTCAACTCTACTAGTAACAGTATATTAAGATTTTATTAGATTTTCAAGTAAGTCCTTGCATCGGCATCCACATGGGGGGCAAAATATTGGGGATTGAAGATATTTTCTCCAGATTCTAGTATATTGCAGGGGGTTCTCCCCATGTGGAGAGACAGGGCGCGCTTGAAACCGACAGGGCGTGCTTGAAACCAACAGGGCGTTCTTGAAACCGAAAAGGGGCGTGCTTGAAAATCAAAGAAGATCTCATTATACCTTTACTAGTTAAAGGCATACACACATGGCACGTGGACTGCGCAACACCTTCCCTGTTCTCAATAGGCCAGCCTGTGTTCACATTCTCTATTGGAGTGCACAGCTTTCCAATAGTGTACAGCGAGACCAAAGGGATACTTATTTGCTGGCATGCAGTATATCTAGCGTACAGATTCCAAGGCTGTCTCCCTTTCCCATGCTAACACATAAGAGGCTGGAATATCCTTTTACGTGCCAGAGAGTTGAGTTCCTTAAGGGGTTAAGCGTAATTCTATTTAAGCAAGCAAAGCATTAAGGTGAGGAATGTGAAGATAACAATGACACAAGATTACTAGTCAGAGGAATACTGAGTGAAATGTCTTCCGTGCAGTGATGTCTACAAACACCTTCGGAGGGAACATGCCTGAACACAGGAGATTCGCAGTCTGAATGGCAGGTGTTTCCTTACTGAATGGCAGTAACAAAGATTGGGGCACAGAAACTATTAGGTCAATTAATTAATGTTCAGCTTCTTAACAACCCTGGAATTGCTAAACGCGTAGGGGATTCCACATTAAAATATGGTCTAGAAGACTTTAGTTGTTGTAAAGGAGTAAACCAGTGATGGCTAATCGTGGCACTGCAGATGTTTGGGAAATGCAAATCCCATGATGCTCAGGTCAGGCTGAAATCTGAAGGCCGGTTGAGCTTCATGGGAAGTGTAGTTTCCAAACATCTGCAGTTAGCCATCACAGTTATAAACCATCCTTGGTTATTAAGGGGCTTAATCTTTCCACTATAAATACCTACCACACAGGCCTAATTATAAATATACCAAAGCATTTGTTTCAAATACATCACTTTGCACACAGCTGCTGTCATGCACAATTTGCACTAGGCATATTGCTAAAGGGTCTGCTCAATAAAAAGAGAACTGCAGGGAATTGAGATGAAGATTTCAAACTTAAGGCCAAAGTAGCAGAGTTGAAAAAATTCAGCTATATAAGAGAATTGTTCCAACTCGGCTACTTAATTTAAAAAATTCCCATCTCGCAGAAATTCTCTCTTTAATGAGTAGACCCTTAAATATATGTGACACGTCCATTTGTGAAGCAGTGTTAGACAAGGAACTTACCACTGTCTTCAACGGTAAAGTAGAAAATATCATTGGTTGCATTTTCTTTGTCTCGTAATACGTAGCAAATCTTCATGTCGTCAATGTCCGCTGCAGAGAAAATAAAAATATTGTTTCAGCTAAACTGCATCACAGATCATGCACAATGAAGGAAAATAAAAGTGTTGCATTCCTTTAAAAGAGTTTAAAGAGACACAGTCATATAAAAAGAGGGAAATAAAAAAATATATATATCCACGCAGCATTATTTCAATGACACTCCTGCAAAAATCTAAAATCTGAAATATGTATTCTTGTAATAGTTTAATTTAGTTATAGATGATCAAAAAAAAACCTGTATTTAACATCGAAGTTGCAAAACTGAAACCATGATAAAAATTAAACGTTACACTGTACACTTTTTAAACTGTACATTAGGACCAAAAAGGGGAACATGTTTCATTTGCTTTTTTCAATTTGAAAAATGACTTTATTTACATAGTTCCTTTAACATTTTAGAATGTATATACTGTTTTTGCCTTGATTCTATATTATATTTCTTTGGTGATGACACAGATCTTTAGAGGCTAGGAAAATGAAAATTAATGTTATGGGCCCTGTTCATTTGTTAGTTCACTATTAGTGAACAGACCCCTACACACAATCTGTGGACCAAGAAAAAAGTTACATACAAGTATATTCAATAAAGAGGGTATTGCAGGGAATTGAGATGGGAATTTCAAACTTTAGGCCAGTGTAGCCGAGGTCAAGCTCAGCTACTTTGGCGTCAAGTTTAAAAGTCTTGTCTTATTTCCCTGCAATTGTCTCTTTATTGAGTAAATCCTATTGTGTCACTGAGACACATTGCACAGCACTGTGTGTAAACATCAGTAAATCCCCAGCATAACACATGCATTCTCTCTTTTCTCTATTCTCCAAAGTGGTTGCACATGGTCCCAGTACTACTTGACAATGATAGAATTGAGGAAAGAATAAAGGTAGTCTAGGGTGTTTCCATAAATTTACAATGCAATGTATTGAAAAAAGACTTGGTTGTATCTATAGAATAATGGTGACCATATTGCTCTTTGCTTATAAAAAATGCATACTTTAGGGCTGGAAGGTAGGACGGTTGACTGCAATCGAGTGCCATCGGCAGGTGTCAGGCCATCTACTACTGTGGCTGCTTTGGCATGGTGTTTGTGTCCCAGACAACGCAAGCACCAAAATGCCACTTGCTCATCAGGGTCTTAATAGAGCCTGTGGGTCTCTGCAAAAAAAAAAAAAAATCGCAAGACCTCCTGACATCACGTGTGATGCCACGGAGGCGTGTCCGAACCTGGATTTTCAGGCACAGAGTGAATTAGCAAAATGCAGCTGGTGCTCATTGTGGCCTCATCTGACACGTGGGATCCCGCCACGATGAGCTGTTAAACGCTGGACGTTCTATGCCATTCTAGCGTATATTGGGCCCTTAAATTAGGATGGCATAGAACATCCTAGCATCACGAAGAGGTTAATATACATGGTGCACGGTATGGGGGAGAAAGACAGCCATAGATGGCATGTGGAGAGAGAGACAGATATAGGGGATACAGAGAGATATAGATGGTATGAGGAGAGAAAGACTGACAGTGGAGTGAGATAGACAAATGCACCATGTGCATTTAGGGAAGCTATGTAGTAATATATATATATATATATATATATATATATATATATATATATCCTGCATGCTGTATACTGAGTGAAGCTTTGTTGCAGCATGTATACTTAAGGAAGCTGTGTGGCACCATGTATATGTCTCTGCCTGTGTTTAAAAAATAAAGGGATTTGCAGTGTACAGAGATTGAGGGGGATGCACCTAACAATCTAGTTTAAGGACTAACACATTGTTACTCATGCTGATATTCATGGACCTCATAGTTTACAGTCATTATATTTTTTGAGATGAACATTGAAACAATAAAGATTCATTGAAAACAGAATACATGTGAATCGCTAGTAATTATTAGTTATTCTCTTGCTTCGCACTTGATCACTGTTTAACACAACCCTGCAGGGGAGACGCCAGCCCAGACATGCTCAGCACTGTGCCACTAGATTTCACAGCCTTAAACATGGGATACACTTAACAGCTATTTTCCAGGGAGTTTCTCCAGGAGGGAATAGGTTAATGTTAGATTATAATCAGTAAGTTCAAGTCAGGATATTAAAAGAGGACACGATATGCCACCTGAACAGTACATACACAGGATAAATATAGCAGAGCAATCATGCAGGAAGCAAATGTAGAGATTTATATTTTAAAAAATGTGTTAATTGTCTCTGTGATATCTCCCATGGACCCCTCAGATGCAAATGAAACTTTCTGTTTTGAAAGAGTTAATTTACCTATTAAAGCCACTATGTGATAAACCAGAGATAAATAAGGCAGATTTTAAATGCATTTTCTGTAAAGGGTCTACTTAATAAGGAAGGATTTGCAGGGAACTGTCACAGGAATTTCTAACTTAAGGGCAAAGTAACCGAGTAGGAAAAATTCTCCCATTCATCTATATTGGAGAATTTTTCCAACTCAGCTACTTTGGTCTGAAGTTTGACATTCCCATCTCATTTGACTGCAATTCTCTCTTTATTGAGTAGACCCTATAGAGAAAATGTATTGAAAATATACCTGGGGTATCTCTGGCTCATCACATAGTGGCTACATAGGTAAATAACACGAAGTTCATGTAAATGTTTTTATTATAGACAATATTTAGTGATAAAGTCCTTTACAAAAAACCTGTATGTTGCTTTTTGACAATGTTGCAATTTAACGGTTACAAAATGTTGCTAAATCTGTAAATTCAACTTAACTCTCCAGCATACACAATTTGTGACACTGCATTATATACATAAAGAAGTAGTGTAAAAGGTATCAGAATAAATAGATTATGAGCAATGATGGTGCTCAAGGGGGAGAAGCACTAAGATGTAATGTAATCATTTGCACAATGTTCTCTCAGTTTTAAGGGTCTGCAAAGTCTCCGTTTCTTTAGTGCATACTTTCTATATAACAACACAGACCTGGAGGGGATTCACTCATTAGCAGTGATATACATTTATATTGCATTTTCCAATTGACACACACCTATAAATGGATTTAATAACCACTTACTACTTCCACGATACAATACCAGCAAAAATGCTAACACAGTCACACTTGGCTTTGAAGTAGATCCACTTACCCATACCAGTGGCACAGATTGTAACTTGTGCTATTTAAAGTGTGGATTTTGTCTAACTATGCAGAGCTGTTTTACTGCATCTAAAAACATTGGGAGCTATGCACTAAAAAATGAGGTGCAGGTGACTTGGAGTGAGATGAATATTCCATCTCACCAACGTTCATTGTGGGGAGATTATCTAGCAGGAGACTTTTGCTAAGTTTGTCCCTGCACAATGTATAGCTAAATCTGTGAGATGGATTTTTCATCTCATCTGAACTCACCTGCATCTCACGTTTAGTGAATAGCTCCCACTGCAACACTAAACACCAAGGTTACACCGGTCTGACCTATCTAACATATAATATTGCATGGCATAATAATGAGAGAGGCAGGAAGGGTGGTGGGAGGGCAGGTCTAGGAGAGGAAGGAGAAAGAAATTACCTTGGGTAAACTGATTGATACTGTGATTGCCTTTATCCAGGTTAATGAGGAATCCATGGTTAGGTCCCTGTGTGACTCGGATACGGAGAGTAATGTGAATACTGTCCCTGTCCTCAACTTTAAGAGCTTTATTGGTGATAATAAAGCCTAAGTGGCCGGTGCTGAGAATCCGTAGGGTGGGCGCCCCCTTGTTCACTACAATCTGTGGTACTCCATTATCCACCGCTATGATTTGTATTTTCATCATCTGGGGCAGTCTGGTTTCATACACCGTGTCTGGGAACACATAGAAATCCGTGTGGGTACCATCCGTGACCGTGAATGAGAAGCTGTCCTCGGCTGACTCGGTGCCATCATGCTTGTAGCTGATGAGGTTGTCATTGAGGTCTTGCTTGGTGAAGGATGTCACTGCTCTGCTGTTGTTAAACACGATCTTCCCATGAACTGGTACTTGAGTGATAATGAATTTCAGACGCTTGTCTGGGGTATCTCTGTCCTCCACTGTAAGTTCAAAGGGGGTGATGAGTTTGTTTTCACTCTCTCTCACCGCCAGCGAATGGATGGTTAGGACTGGCTTTTTGTTGTCCACGTCGCTAATGGAGATCCTGAATGTGCGGAAAACCGGATTGTAGCCATCCGTGACCTCGAATTCAAAGCTGTCCATCTTCACCTCGTCGTCTGACGTGTGGGTGTAATAGACTTTGTTACCTGCTAGCTGCAGCTGGGTGAAGGATGTGATGGGAACTCCTGGCAAGTCTGTGCACTCCAGGTGACCACGGATGGGTGCTCTGGTGATCGTGAAGACCAAGTGCTCATCCGGACTGTTGAGGTCACTAGTGCTCAGCAAGTCAGTGGTAAGGGTGACCTTGCCTCCTTCTTTCAAGGACACTCCTTTGCTTATCACATCTGGGAAGACCATATCAATGCCACCCACAGTAACATAAAAATACCTATCAATGAGAGGGTTGATGCCATCAGTGACATCGAATTTAAACAGGTCTCGAATGCCCTCTTGACCGAAGTGGAAATACTGTATGAGATCCCGGTCTACTTCGTCTTGGGTAAAGTTCATACCTAGTGTGATGTTCTCCAGCCCACCATTGGGGTTTCGCCTCTGTAGGAGACCTTGACCAGGCCCATAACGTATTATGTAAGTCAAAGTCTTGTCTTCTGAATCCAGGTCGGTGGCTTTAAGAATTTTACTATTGATCAGTTTTGTTTCTCCAATTTCGATTTCCAGCCCATCATTGATTGTCATTCGAGGGGTCTCATCATCCACGGGAATGATCATAATCAGCACCGTTTTGACCACTGAATGTTTCCCATCCGTGAGCTTGATTTCGAAACTGTCCTCTTTGGTCTCAGTGTCATCATGTTCATAGAGGATCGTGGAACTCTCTTTGATGTCAGCCAGACCAAAGCTGTAGACTTTCACGGTGCCATTGGTTATTTGGTTGACTATGTGGCCGTGTTTTGGTGGCTTGGTGATAAAAAAAACAAGTTCATCTGATGGGATGTCTGCATCAGCAGCGTTGAGTATGGGGGTATCTATCACAAGGCTCATTCCTTCCATCACCACAAACTCCCTCATATAAATCTCAGGTTTTTCATCATTGGCTGGAATAATTACAATTGGGAAGAAATGTCTCTGAGAATAGTTTATACCATCAGAGCAACGGAAGGTCAGTCTGTCTTCCACTGGCTCCACACCTTTATGGATGCTTTGCACATAATAAATATGCCCAAGTCTGATATCTTTCAAGGTAAAAGCACTAATAGATGTCCCTGCTCTTGATTTCTCAGAACCGGGGGCTGGGGAAATGTTCTCCACATATCCAGATGTTGGCTGCACAAGAATGGTGCACAGGATATCATCATTAGGCGTATCAGTGTCCTGCACAGTTAAATAAATGGGGCTAATGACATCCTTTTCACCTTCTATAACAGCAAATGGAGTTTTTACTGAAACTACTGGAGACTGGTTGTCCAGAGGTAGAATGGTCACATGCACCCGTACTCCATTGACAGTGTTCCCACCAAAAGTCCACTCATCGGAGAGGTCAGATAATGTTAAATTAAACGAATCTTCTTTTTTCTGGAGACCAATCTCCCCAGAGATGTGTGCATAGACAACAGAGCCATCGATAATATCTCTTTGAGAGAAACGTTCAGAAGGTACCCCGTCAACCAAAATTTGTCCATGCAACGGTGGGTCCTCCACAATGAAAGTGAGCATGAGGTCATCAGTGTCTGCATCTGTACCCTGAATAACATTGGATGTGATTTCTGCAGAGCCCCCTTCCAACACATCTAAATAAGAGCCAATGGTGCCAGCTGGTAGCATGAGCCTTGGCACCTCGTCATCCACCAAACGGACAGTGATTTTCACTATGATTGTGAGGACGTGCACACCATCACTGACATCCAAGGTGCAAGAGTCGCTAGAGGACTCCTCACCACCGTGCTGGTAGACTATCCTCCCTCTAAGGATGTCATCCAATGTAAATGCCTCTCCAACATCCATGACATGGCTGGTATACAAGATCTGTCCATGAATTGGAGCCTGCGTGAGGGTAAATGTGATTTTGTCCCTGTCGGTATCTGCATCAGAAGCATCCAGTTCTGCTTGAGTAATAGGATGAATCCCCCTCTCAAACACTGTAAATCCTGTATTGACAATACTGGGGGGCTTGTTGTTCACAGGCTGTAGAAATATTGTAAAATCGCCTTCAGCAACATTCCCCGACACGTCTTCCACGGTGTAATGAAACTGCACCACGCGTGGGGTGATTCCAAGTTCTAGATCAGGAGGTTTGTATGCAATTTTGTGGTGATTTATTTGGGCTTGGGTAAACTCTGTGACCACCTGGTCTGGATTTTCAGTCAGGACTATAAATCCCATGGGGACGGGGTTGTTCTGGTCTGTATCCAATGGTGGGGCAGTTACTGTATATTTGAGGTCTCTATCATCACAGTCCAGGTCAGTGTAACGAAGGAATTTCCTTTTGAAATGGGTCAGATGATACTCCTGCACCAGCAGCTTCAGTGTGGTGCCTGGATACAGCTCAGGTGGTAAATCATCTATTGGGTTGATTTTGATTATAAATGTGTGCTCTCCAGATTGGTTTGGAGGGTCATTGTCATCTTGAACTCTGAAGATAATTTGGTCCATGACTGGTGCAGTGCTGTGTGGCCCCGTGTGTCTGTAGTAAAGCCTTCCATCCAAGATGTCCTGCTGAGACCACTCTCTCACCACCTTCTCATACTCATTTAGCTCGGGAATCCACTGCCATTCAGAGGGATCCCGGGGTATCTCCGATTGGCGCAGCACCATCTCCCCCATGGTTGAGTAAGGGGTCTCCATAGTGAAAAGTATGCTAGAATCTTCTGAATCAATATCTGTGGCACTGAGCACAAGAGGGGACAAAGGGACAATTTCCTTCTCTGAAATCATCAAACCAGTGTTGGCATTGACAATGGGGGGCTCGTCGTCTGTTGGTACCACAGTAATAGGAAAAAGAAATTCCACTTCGTGCTGTCCATCAGTCATACGGAAGATGATGTTGTCACTGTAGGTATCACTGCCATCATGTTGGTAGATGACCCTGCCTTGGTCCAAGTCTGAAGCAGTGAAGAACTTGGACCCGCCAGGTGGAGAGTTGAGTAGTGACAACTGACCATGTCTAAGCCCATCCAGCACGGTCACGGTCACCTCTTCTAGATTGTCCTCGTCGCTGATCTGAAGATTTTGGGCGCTTGACAGGGGTCTGGATTGACCCTCATACAGGAGCTGTCCAGTGTTACGGGTGATAACTGGAGCTAGGGTATTCATTGGCTTCACAACAATCATGAAAGCGAATGGGTCGGACACTGCACCCTCTGTATCCACCACTTCTAGCTCCACTTCAAACACTCGCTCGGTGTCAGAGTCCTCGGGAGGAGGCTTGTAGGCAATCCTGAGCTCCTGAAGGTCTCGCTGGTAGAAGGAAGTAATGGGCAGGTTGCGGTCATCTGTGCTGACAATTTGCCCCTGCTTGGGGCCAAAGAAAGAGGTAATGTTGAAAATAAGATCTCCAGGATCAGACTCTGCATCCTCAGCGGCCAACATGTCAGGAGTGATAGCTGTCATGACAAACTGGTCAACCTCCATCATCATCATGGCTATGAAACTAGGCTTTGGCTGAGTGTTCTCTAGACCTTCCTTTATCCTCACCAGGATCTGAAAGTGTTCCTGCTTGAGCAAATTGCCTCCTTTGTCGTGTAACTCTACCAGCATGGGGATAAAATCCTTGTTGGGGGACTGGGTGGAGGCGGTGTGCTGGTAGCGTACCCCTTGCTGCACAAACTCTCCACAGGTCGTCATGTGCCCAGGGCTATTCTGCACTCTCCCGTACCTGGGAAGACTACCTAGCCCCACCAGCGTTGTAATGGTGCAAACCTGAGAAGTACTGTCGAAGCTGAACTCTAGGATCTTCCTATCGATGGCGTTGCTGGTGCCCAGGAGCTTCTCCACGGTGAGTGGCATGTTCCTGGTCACCACTTCCAGCTGGGTGAAGAGCACCTCCACCTCTATCATAAATGGTATAATTAAAGTCCTGGTCTGGGTGTCATAGCGGAGTTGAAGTTTAACTCTGTCCTTAGAAGGGCTGCGTGCTCCCAAGTGGGAATACTTCACTTCTTGGGCAGCAAAGTCACAGGGGAACCTGAAAGGGGACAGCTGACCAGGTCCCTGAGACAGGGGGTCATTGTCCAGGACGCTTATGTGACACTTGTCTCCCGGTTGCACTTGTATCACCAGGTCTTGGACCGGGTCCAGATACACCGACCTTCCGAAGGGGACCCGGATCCCATTGTTAGCTACCAGGATGTCGTCTTCCAAGGGACCATAAGATAATGGGGATCCGTCCAAGACGGCTTTCTGTGCATGGAGCTTCCCAATCATCAGCAGCCATAACCCCACCACCAGCGCTGTGTGTGTCCTCATAGCAGTCAGCTTGGTGCCAAGTCCTAGGACAATCATGTTTATAGCCCCTGAACCAGTTGCCTATCAGCAGCACAGATCCCAGCAAAGCTCTGGCAAGTTCTTGGAATCACGGTGGGGGCATTGAATCTGCAGCACAGAAAGCAAGTCAAGTCCCAAAGCCAGCTCCCTCCCCTCTCCCAATGCACCGGTCTCTCAGTGGGAGGCAGGGTTTAATCTCCAGAGAGTCCCAGTGTAACCAGTGGGAGGGACTGATTAGTCCCTAGGCTCCTCTATTGGTTCACTGGCCCGTGGGGAAATCACACAGGAGTCCATGAGTGGACAGAACATGTGCCAGTCTTTTTTTTCCAAGAGCCCCTGCGTGCAGGTTGTTGTAGGAGAAGTGACCTGCAGAGGCGAATGTCCAAGAGGACGAAGTAGTGCAACCAGCAGGGTGGGAGTAGGGGAGCAGGTAGGAAGAGCACTACTCTAGATTGTGCATAGTGTGTATTCATTTATGAAGAAGTGAGTTATCCTTAATGAGAAGTCTGTCCGCAACCAGTGGCAGGAGAGCTGGCACTCAGTAAGAGCTTTAACCCACCCACTACACAGTTCATCCAGCCCCCCCACCTAATTTAGCAGGGCTGACAGCTATTGACACTGCTGTGACCAGCAGTTGGATTGATTTTCAACCATATCTTGGTATTTAACCCAGTAGTGTAGTGGTGAAAATATGCAGTTGTATTTATCAATCGTCCAGTCTGCGTGTTAAACCAGATCTGAAGAGGTTAAATCTAAGGAAGTGCCGTAGATGTATGCAACCCCCCCTAATATAATGTCACCACAGGTGACCTCTCAGTGGGTCTTTGACTAGTGTTAACAGTGAACCCATAAAAATATCGCTGCTTGAACGCAGGTGAGCCAATCTTATAAAACAAACGCTTTGATTAGTGTCATGCAGTTTTTCAAATTGGTGAAGACTACACATAATGCCATTTTTTGTTTCTAATCGAGTTATTTTTTTAAAATTTTTTACCTTTCTTGAAATTCCCATGCTTCACATAAAAGATAGTTATAGATTACTGCTTGTATAGTGCACAGGATTTTTTTTCCAGTGTGATTTGATTCAGGCATTCTGGATAAATCTAATTTTTAATATTTGACTCAAATCCCCCTGCAGTGATAAGTCTGCATGTATATTACAGGTACTGCAGTACTAATTATATAGACACTGAGCATATAAAGTTTTGTTTCATTTAGTCACTTCCTGTGCTGCTTGAATGCAATGCATTGTGTGCAATCTAAGTAACCCTACTCTTGTACACTGAGATCTCTTAACAGTGCAACACATTGTCTGATGACACCACTAGAGTGACAGGAAATTCCTTTAATTTTAATGAAATGATTCTCATTGGAGCAGAAAAAAAGAAAAGAACCATTAAACCATCTGCCACCCCCCAATTAATTTTTTTTGACCTTAAGTATTCCGGCGCCCTGTGCCCCCTCCCCCCATGCCTGTCTCTTTTTTCTCTCCCTATGTATGTGTCTCTCCCTTCCAATGTTTGTCCATTTCCTCTTCCTTGCCATGTCTGTCTCCAACTCCCCCATACCTGTTCTCTCTGTCCCCCCTCCTCCCCATATCTGTTCTCTCTCCCCTCCTCCCCATATCTGTTCTCTCCCCCCTTCCCCCTTTTCTGTACCCCCTTCCTCCTGTTCTGTATCCCCCTGCCACCTGTTCTGTATCTCCCCCCCTTCCCCCTGTTCTGTATCTCTCCCCCTTTCCCCTGTTCTGTATCTCCCCCTCCCCCTTTTCTGTATCCCCCCTTTCCCCTGTTCTGTATCCCCTCTGGCACCTGTTCTGTATCCATAGCTTCCCCCAGTACTGTATCTCCCCCTTCCCCCTGTTCTGTATCTCCCCCCTTCCCCCTGTATCTCCCCCCCCTTCCCCTGTTCTGCATCTTTCTCCCTCCCTTCCCCCTGTTCTGGATCTCCCCCCTTCCCCCTGTTCTGGATCTCCCCCCTTCCCCCTGTTCTGGATCTCCCGCCCCTTCCCCTCTTCTGGATCTCCCGCCCCTTCCCCTCTTCTGGATCTCCCGCCCTTTCCCCTGTTCTGTACAGAACAGGGCAGCAAAAGAAAGTGCTGCTCGTGCTCCCCACACACAGTGGGAGCTCGAGCAGCACTTTGTCTTGCTGCCCGCGGCTCCCGGTGAAGCAGACGCTGCTCTCAAGCCGGTGAGCTCCACAACCTCCCAGGATCCAGCAGAGCTTGCCGAGCCGGGGGCTGGTGAGGGGCAATCTTTTGAACACCCCATCCAGTGCCTTTACCCGCAAACTTTTTTTTAAAACTTTTATTTTGTTCGCGCGGCAGGAGTGTTGCTCCCTGTGCGCTCGCACAGGTCGCACACCCCTACTGCAGTCCCTGGATAGCGCTATGCCCATACCATGCATGTTTGCATCCCTATCACTTCTACCTCAAAATATCAATTCATGCTTTAGGAATGTAATCAAAAAATTAAGGTGACTATCTTCAGGTTAATATATGCAGCCCTCGGGTTTGCATTATGTGTGTTTTCCTGATTAGAAGACTTGCACACAAATCAACTAACTTTAAACTTCTAGTTCTTAGTACTAATCTCTGGGGTCTTACTACTGAAATGAATTACGAGGAATTGAAAAGTGAACTGAAAAAAAAGTAGGCATTACAGGTTGAGCATGCCTTATCTGAAGATCCAAAATCCGAAATGACCGAAAATAATTTGTTTGAATCTGGGTCAGTTCGGATAAGTGATACTCGCCTTCCTGGCGTCTCGGTGGTGAAGCTCCTTTGCTTCACCCTCCTGAGACTGTAAATTTGGAACCAGCACTCATGGGAAATGTTGTTCCCAAAGGCGCAACGACGGGAGGGATGGAATACAGCGCGACAACAGATTATTTTCGCAGCTAAATTCACGAGCTCCACTGCTGTAAAGGATCTACATTGCCTAAATACAATGTGAGCAACTTGTTCACACTGAATTTAGGTAATGTAGATAATTTAAAGGGCTGGGGCTTCCGAAATGATCTGTTAACCATAAGTATCAGTTATCTGATGCCCTGCCGGTCCCAAGTATTTCGCATAAGGGATACTGAACCTGTATTTGCAGAGTTGGGAAAAGCAAGTTGGAGATTTTTTTCACCCTGGCTATTAATGTCTGATCTTTACAGTTTACTTGTGAGTTCACAGCAGCTCACTTATTTTATGAATGGACCACTCTGAAGGGCATTGGTGAAATCAATAGTAAGGGATATGGACAAGTTGAAAGCAGTTTCTAATCTGGAACAGCATTTCTAATAATTTTAAATATATTCAAATATATAGCAATAGTTTAAAAACACAAAAAAAAATTATCTGCCCCAAATCAAGTCCATTTTCTAGTGCTTTGTGCTTATGATGCCTTTAATTTAAAATATGAATTAATTGGGTTTTCTGTGTCCAGTACAGGCGGAGTCCAAGGTCCCCATGGCATGAAATGGAGGAGAAGACTGCTAGGGGCCTATTCACTAAAAGATGAGTTGAGGTGAGCACTTGATTATTACAGCATATGAAATTGTTGTAAGCAAATCTTTATTATAAAGATCTAAATAGACACTGTAGCTTTAAATGCAAAATATACATATAAAAAATACACTAAATATACATCAATAACACATAATCATAAACAAATACAAGTATACATAGATGTCTCACAGAACTTGCACAAATGTTGGAAGACATCTACCTGTGAGGGCTATTACAGCGTTTATGAATGGGTTTCTAAAAGAGGTATCTATGCATGTTATGTATACTTGTATTTGTTTATGACTGTGGTTTTTTTTTTGTATATTTGGTGTGTTTTCATATATTTTTACAGTTAGTTTTTGGATATTTTGAGTTGAGAGGCGATGAACACTTCCTATTTAGCTATACATTGTGCAGGGACACACCTGAAGTGTTTTCTCTGCTTAGCAAACTCCCCTGCACAATGTATAGAGGAAATGTTCTTCTTACTTTAACTCACCTGCACCTAGCCTTATAGTGAATAGCCCCCTAGGGTCATATTGCCCCTGATTTCCTCTTTGATTACATGATTCTAATGTGCATGCCAACAGTAAAAGGAGAATGTGACACACAAACACCACAAATAAACTTGTTTATAATAGTGTTTATATATATTTAAAACTCTTTAATCTAAAATAGAAAAACTGAAGTTTATTGCCATTTTCAAACTATTGCTATCATCTATCATTGTCAATAAACACTGCTTCAGTAGACCAACATGTGTCCTGTTGCTAGAGTGTATGGGTCTCGGTAACGCTAAATATAGGCCAGTTCTACTTTTTCTGGTACAGTATCTCAGCTGCTGCCCTCATTTTTTTTCAGGAACTTCCTGCGCAGTCCTGTCGGGTTGGTCATAATAAAATTAAACTGTGATCTGTGTCCTTAAATGCTCCACTCTGCCACTTCCATAGTAATCTTCTTGCCTTTTTAATGGTTTCCCTGACTGATCACTCATATTTTCCTTTCAGGATATAAAAATCTCATCTTCAGTCAGCAAGTGCTTTTATTTCAACTTATGTTTCTGAAACATATATTTGAAATGCTCTTCCCTAAAAAAAATTAATAATAATAATAATTCTGCAGGGCATCGAATTCTGGTGTTACTATATTGGAGAAAACCAGACCATTAGGCCTTACTTTCCATGTGCAGAGTACATCACTTTCAGTTTCATCTAAAACACAGATTGTTTACTACAGCTGCTATTTTTTGGTTTGGCAAACAAAGCTAGGCTGCTTGTTAACAACCAAAGAGAATCTACGCAACATCTGAAACAAAGCACTGTTCATCAGCACTTTTCACTCAAATAATACATAAATGGCACATTATCACCCTTCCAATTCCACTGATGCCTGAAAGTATTAATGGCCATTTTCAGCTCCTGGCAACTGATTAAAGATGAGGTAATGCCCTAAATGCTTAGAGTAAGTGAGAAAATAATAAACAAAGGAATATTTTCAGGAATTATTTAAAAAATACTTATCTGAAAAAAAAAATATTGTTAAGATATATATGGTTAGCCCAGGATCAACCCTCATCTTGGACCGTACAAGAATTCTTATCTGGTCACAATAAATTTAGCACTCTATCATTCCCATGAACTGCCTATTCTCCACCAAGTCCTTAATTTTGTCATACACACTATCCATGACTTCTTAGGGGCACAACACTTGAAGGCAAGTGGACATGAGCTAATATTGACTCCACAACTAACCCCGGTGCTTGTGTTCTTGGAACCATGGGTACCGTAATTTGATATTTATTTTGAGCCCGGTCTTTAGATTACTATTTTTGTGTCCACTGTGATCATCCGTGGTCTAATTTATAATAAGAGTATTTATATAGAAACAAACAAAAGGAAATGAATAAGCATAATTTTGTGTGTGGTCTGAGTAAAAATATAGTATCAAAATTCATTATTTGTAATTGAATAAAAGAAATAAAAATACAACCAGACATGAATTTCATTCATTTAACGCAGGTATAAAACATTTTAAAACTTGTGTAGCACTAGACCACCATGGTACTGTACAGTTGACTTGAAATAAACTATACGTGTATATTCCTATATGTTTCTTATAGGATATCCTAATTTTACAAAAGTATCTGATGCTATTTTGACGCGATCCATATTATTTACATCATCTAACACTAGTCTATTAAAGGACAACTGTAGCAAAACAATAAATTATGTTTAATTGAAAGATTGTATTGAGTACAGATTATTTATAAAGAAATTATTTAATAAAAGAATACAAATCAAGTATCCGATCGAGCCTTCTTTACTCCATATAGTTCTCTCAGGGGGCAGACATGTTGTCCTTAGATCTCAAATAAAAAAGAGAGAACAATACATAGAATGAGGGTGCGCTTAAAATGTACAAAAAAAATAAGTGATCACCAAATGTGACCAGAAAATCACACTTCTATAGATAGGTATAGACAACCTTAGATTAGGAAGAGATAGGTTCTTGTAGTCCTCAAATTCACTTACAAAATATATGTTACATGTAAAATAGAATAAGCATACATTATTCCCATTTGGATCCACAAACATAGCTATCATGTGCCTTCAGTGCAACAATTGCCTGGATTTGTGTAAAACCGTCTGGATCTGGTATAAGCTGTGGTAGGGAAAACTGCCAAAGAGGTACCTCCAATAGAATACATTCAAATCAATATATAAGTGGAACAAATTTAATGAAACATATATACTTACATCAAGGTAGGCAGGTTTGTGTTCATCAGACAACCAATACACGAAATGACATAAGCAGCAATGATACACAAATAGCAGCAGAGACGTGTGGAACAAAAGATGTCCAAAAATCCTGGACTTTCTCCAAGCAGCAAGTCAGCATCTTTTGTTCCAGTTATATTATATATATTATACCACATACTGATTTGAGTGCATTATCTTGGAAGTACATACACAGTAACATAGTCATTTAGGTTGAATAAAGACCTAAGTCCGTAAACCCTTCTACCTATCATTTCTGTTTTTGATCTAAAAAGAAGGCAAAAACGCCTGTAAATCGCTAAGGGGTAAAAAAATAAATAAATCCTTGACTCCAAAAGGAAATCAGATTTCTCCTTGGATCAAGAAGCTCTAAATTATTAATGTTTATTCTAGTATTTATTTTTCTAAAAAAAAAAAAAAATAAGACATCCATTGATCACATCACCAGTCTTGGCAGTAAGTCCTCCTGTCTTGTCCTTATCATAAAGAAACCCTTTCTTTGTTGTCCATGAAATATTCGCTCTTCAAGTCTTAGGGGATGAGCTTTTTGTTCTTTGTACATTTCTGTTGATGAACATGTCACTGAAGAGTTCTCTCTAAATCGCCCTTGCACATATTTATATAATGTTAAATTATCCCCACTAAGATGCCGCTTTTCTAGTGTATAAAAATACAACTTTTTTTTAGTGTCTCTTCATAACTAAGGTTACCATTTAAAGTATATGTTGCATTGTTATTATTTTTTCCCATAGTGCATAACTGTACATTTGTCTATATTGAACCACATTTTCCACTTGCTTGCCCAGTCTCCCACTTTGCTGAATACTCCTGCAAAGAAGCAATATCAAGGTTAGTTTGTATTACCTTACCTAATTTTGTGTCCTCAGAAAACACAGACATGTCTTTCAACACAACTTGGGAGATCACCGATAAAAAAAATATGTACTCCACATATTACCTTGGTCCAGTTTAAGAATTTTCCATTTACAATAAGACGGATTTGGAGATCCACTATCATAGTGGTACTTGGAGGGCCCTGGGGGCCAGAAGACTCCCTGTGGACTATGGACCCTGTCTGTTGATTTATTTGTTTGGGGGTACACACTTTGAGGGCACCAGTGGAACCCTGTTTTCAACAGGACGTCAAACACAGGCACTCAGGATGTCAGCCAAGATGTGTACCCTTGGGTCCAAACCTTTGTTCCATTCACCGTGTTTCCCCCCAGGGTAAGATTGTATCCTATCCTGTAATCCCTGTAATTATGTCACCTTACCCATTGTCTTCATGTAAGTAATTTAGTCTCCTGTTGTACAGTGATGCCCCTCAATTAACACATTACTTTAATTAAGTGTCCTGAATGGTGTGATGCAGGATTTCTCCTTTGTCTGTCCTTATGTTAAGCTTTAATCCTGTTATAGTTCCTTTGTCTAATCTATGTTATCAAGATGTGTTACTGTATATATGTCCTGTGTTTTGAATCAATAAACAGTTTTACTTGTTTTACCCAACACGACCGGTCTTGTCCACTATGTTGGGGAATTGCTAGCCGGAAAACAGTGACTATAGCCCTGTTTGGATATTTGTATTTTCCTGGACCCGAGGAGTGATTTTGTGGAACTGATTCCGGTAGGAGCTACCCATCTAGTAGCCCTCCCGTTAGGGCCGATCCTGGGCAGGTGCACGGGGTGCACCGCGCCCAGGCACCGTATAGCTGAAATAGAAGAAGGCGCCCGGCATGCAGAGCTAGCGCTGCTATGCCCTTGCTCATGCTGGGCGCGTCGTGATCCTCCGATGGGAGCCAAACATGCGGCCAAACATGGAGATGCGGTCCGTGTGTGATTGGCTGCGGTTAACCACACCTCCGTGGACTGATCTCAGCTCGAGGGACATGCTCCGCCCCCTCACGCTCAGATATGTCAGAGCTGACATCCTGGTGCTCAGAAGAACAGAAATACCGCTGCAGGGATTGGAAGCCCAGACAACATGACAGTCTCCCTCCCTGCAACTAAAAGGTAAATGAGCAGGGAGGGGGACAAACATCATACCATTTTTGTGTTAGGTAAAAAAAGAAAATACATGTGTAAGGGTGTCTTTATGTTTCTTTGTGTATGTGTAAGGGTGTCTGTATGTGTATCTGTATAAGGGTGTCTGTGTGTATGTGTATAAGGGTGTCTGGGTGTGTGTGTATGTCTATAAGGGTGTCTGTGTGTATGTGTATAAGGGTGTCTGGGTGTGTGTGTATGTGTATAAGGGTGTCTGGGTGGGTGTGTATGTGTATAAGGGTGTCTGGGTGTATGTGTATAAGGGTGTCTGGGTGTGTGTGTATGTGTATAAGGGTGTCTGGGTGTGTGTGTGTATGTGTATAAGGGTGTCTGGGTGTGTGTGTATGTGTATAAGGGTGTCTGTGGGGGTGTATGTGTAAGGATGTCTGTGAATGTGTGTAAGGGTGTCTGTGTGAGTGACTGTATCTGTAAGTGTGTCTGTGAGTAACTGTGTATCCGTGAGTGTATGTCTGAGTGACTATATCGTGAGTGTCTCTGTGAGTGACTTTGTATGTCAGTGAGTGTATGTCTGTGAGTGACTGTGCATCGGTAAGTGTTTGTCTGAGTGACTGTGTATCAGTGAGTGGATGTCTGTGAGTGACTGTGTATGGGTGAATGTATGTCTGTGAGTGACTGTATATGTAACTGTTTGTCTGTGAGTGACTGTGTATCAGTGAATGTCTGTCTGTGAGTGACTGTGTATGTGTGTGTTAGTATGTATACACTCACATAACATGCACTAATACACACTCACTAATACACATAAACTTAACGCTCACTAGAACACCTACATAATAATACACAATTACACTAATACACACTTACTCACTCGTGAATACTCACATAACATGCACTAACGTATACTCATAAATATATGCTCACTAATACACGCGTGCAAACACACACTCACATAATGTTCACTAATATACACTCATATACAGTGGCGTATTTATCATGGTCGCTACTGGTGCTTGGATGTACAGTATGTGGTAGTTTTACGTTTTTCATAAGGCACCGGGGCCCAGTAATTTCTATTTAAGCCTCTGTGTATTTACATATGTATAAGTATGTATGTGTACCCCTGGATTGCTATTTAGACATAGGCAGTGTTAGAGGGCTTAACCCCTTCAACACTTGACAGATATATGCAGGGTCAGTGGACTTAACCCCTGCAATGCTAGACAGATAAATGCAGGGTCAGTGGACTTAACCCCTGCAATGCTAGACAGATATAGGTCTGTCACTCACACATACAAAGGCAGTTTGCCACTCGCACATACAGTCTGTCACTCACACATACACACACACATTATAGTTTTTTGCCTTACATACCCAGTGCTGGCAGGATGCTGCAGCTTTGAGCTCCGTGTGAAGGAGGAACTGAATCAATCCGGAGATTTAAGAGGTTTCACCTGATTGGCTGAGACCTCCCTCTATCAGTCCCCATTTCGGGACTGTCCCAGACATTCCGGGACACGTGGTCACCCTACAATTGGCCCCCATCCTCTAATATATTGATGGTGATGCCACTGTCCAGTTGACACAAACTAGCAATCCCAGTCAGACACTGATTGAGCCAACTAGACACAGGTAAATTAATGTTATTATGTTTAAGCTTAGTATTTTTACTTGCCTTTAATTCCAAGGTGGTTGGGTAACCCAAACTTACAGTGGCCTAGACTAACTTAATATTAATGTGATAGGAGGTTGCCATGCGGTGTCTTCTCCATCCATTTAACTGAGCAAAGTTTCTTAGGGGTTTAACTAGTTAACTTGTTAGTTGGCATGTGCTAAATAATACTGTTGCATATATGAGACGTGTTTAATCACAATTATTCATAATGAATGTGCTAATCAAATGTGAAAATATAATATGAGATGATAGTATTGTTTTTATTTTCACACTTGATTAGCACATTCTGTATGAATGATAGTGATTAAACATTTTCTCCACTGGTAATCACACTGGGTTTATACTTTTCTTTTTTTTTATAATTTATAATAAAGTTTTGTTTTTTTAATGTATATTTCCTGAATACATTTGTAAACGGGAGGAGTTAGTATTATAGCCACGCCCAACATGGGGCGCCCAAAAAAATCCTGCACCCAGGCGCCTGTGACCCTAGGATCGGTCCTGCCTCCCGTGACAACAACTGTGTGCATTCTATCTTTTAGCTAGTTGTCAACCCAAATACATGCATTTGCCCCAAAGTCCACGGCTGTCAAGTTCTTTAGTAACCTTTTGTGTGCAACTTTATCAAATGCTTTAGCAAAGTCTTAAAAGCTCACACCAACTGCCACACATTTTTACTGATTCTTCATAGAATGCTATAAAGTTGGTTTGACAAGACCTGTCTTTCAAAAAACAATGTTGACATCTACAAATTATACTACTTGAATGTATACCTTTGGCAACCCTACAAATAATTTCCCCACTACAGATGTCAAGCTCACTGGCCTGTAATTGCCCGGCTCAGATTTTGATCCCTTTTAAAATATGGGTTTTTAGATCCACCTTGCCCAGGCTTTTGACACAATACCTTAACTGAAAGAATCCCTAAAGATCAAAAATACTTCTTTGGCGGTTTCCACTACCACAGCTGATACCAGATATAGAAGTTTTTCTACATATCCAGAGACCTGTTGCATTCAAGGCACATTATACAGCTATGTTTGTGAATGCATATATGGGGAGGTTCGGGGCATACGGTAATAACTCATTGTTTATACATATTGCACTATTTTGTTCAATCCTTATTCTCTTACATGTACCATATGCTGCAAGTATATTTAAGAATGACAAGAACCCATCTATTCAAAATTTGAGGTTATACATACCTACATTTAGAAGTGTGATTGTCTTGTCACATTTATACTCATCAATTTAGTGGTAATATGATGGACATTATCATAAAAAAAAATATATATTGATCATAATATTACTCATAAACTATAAACAAAAATGCATCCATGACTCAAAGATGGGGAACAAGAGCATAAAGTAAAAGCAAAAGAAATTAGTGAACGCAAAACCCCAAAAAACGGTACATCAAAATGTTAAATATTTAAGAACTAAAGAACAATTAATATGGTGATACAATCTTAAGGTAAGATAAGGTTAAACAATAACGCATATAAAAAACACTGGAAAATAAGTACTAAGATGTGTAAAAAAATCCAAGAGAGAGGGAGGAAAGTCTCAAATGGTCCCAATAATAATGTGATTGAAAAATATAAAAAAGGTACCATATGGTGACAGGAGCAGTGCTAAAATAATGAAATCCAGAATAATATTCTCCAAATCCAGGATTAGAGACTAAGAGAAAATACAGAATGCTATAAGTCCTATGCCTGTCTACGAGCTGAATGTATATTTTATTAAATGTTGGGGGAGTTTTAATTTCAACTTGTGCTGTACAACGGAAAAAAAACATGTAAATGGCAAAAAATATAACAAATGAAAAAAATGTAATTACCTAGTTAACTAGTAATGTTAGGCCTGATATTGACCCCAAATGCCGGAACTTTTTTTTTCTACTTCTAGTATTTCAAAACAGCCACTTAGTTTGATAAACTTCATTGCTCAATATTTCTGTTGCATCTGGTTAATACCACTTCACCAGCAATAAAATAAGAATGGAATTTGGCTAGATATTATGAGAGGCTGTTGAAAAAAATTCTAGGATTTCAAAATTGTAGACCTATGTGGCATGGGATCTTCAGAGCCCTCTCAATAATCCTGCTATAATATGTCCTTGAAGTGAAAGGCTTGGTAAACTCTAGAAGGCATATTTGCTTTTATAGTTTTACATTTTAATGAAAATTGTGTTTTTTTTAATTGTTTACCTTTAATATGGAGTTTATGGAGACCCGTTGGAAAAACAAAAAAGGCAAATTAAACATTATTTAAAAATATATGTATTACTATTTTTCAGTACTTCAGTACTTGTCTGCCTGTACCCACTTCAATAGAAATCACAAGGTTCGCATAACTATGAATGACCTTGCAATAAGAAGACATGGCAAGTTTCATAGGCACTTGTATACATCTTATAAGGTATAACCTTATTTACCTCCACAGAATGATTTGGGTCCAAGCAATGTAATCATGCACACTAACAAGCAGATAACCATTCTCCACTATTACATCCCCACTTAGGGATTATGTACAGAAAGACATTTTCTAGACACATTTACAAGTATGCACATTTGTCTGAAACCTAATTCTAAGATTGTCTGCAGTATATTTTGCAGGCTAGTAAAATTTTGGGTGGAGTGTCCTCTTGAGAGAATACATTCTCAAAGGAATGACTGGTTACAAAATAATAATGGCTACCGCTAAAACAGATAACAGTCTAGAGGACATTAATCAAAGTAATTTGTAGTCACCATGGGTTTAACAATTTAGAAGGATGAAGGGCATCCCTTAGTTCCATGTACTTAAGGGGAATTGAGGGCATGTGGGCAGCTCCTGGGTATTACTACGGGCATTTGGCTAGCCTCAGGCCCCATTTATTTATTACTGGGTGAAGGAGGGGTTGGGGCATACAGTCAGCCCATGGCCCTGTTTATTTACTAGAGTAGGCAGGGTCATTAAGCCTACAATGTTTAATAGGGTGTTCAGGGGCTTTTGGGCAGCCACTGGCCCCCTGTGTTAATAGTTTGTTTACTGATTTTTTATTATTACACATGAGGCCATTTCGGGAGGATTTTGTCTAATTTCGTAATAGCCAAGGTCTTCCTGACTTGGTCCAGAAATAAGTCGAAGTCCTTCCCTCGGAAGTCTGTGGGGAGGACAGAGGTTATCACCTTGTTTTCTGGCATTTCGGCTGCATTTAGTGTCGTCTGGAGATTTCGTTATGGATTTGGCTGTGATGTACAAACTGCAGACATATTCAGAGGCATATCGGGGCTACTTGAGTAGCTCAAAATTCTGGTACCAATGTGTCACCAATTTAATACAAATTTGTCCGCAATTCGGAGGCCCCATTTCGATGGCGAAAACCATTATCTGAGTCAACCCTTATAGTTTGTCTCATGTAGAACAATGGACGAAGTTATTCTACATAAATGGCACAGCATGAATAAGAGACACAATAAAAGTTTTGGAAAACGTGTCCACAACTCTTCTGTATCTTTTATTGATGTTCAGTATTATGGATGGTGCACAATCTAGAGTGTAAGCTCTTAAATAAGCAGGCTATTCATTTCCTGCAGTCACTTAATCAATCCCTTCTTATGTGGAATATTTACATCAATCTGGTTTGCGCTAGGCTAGATTGCCGAGTGGAATCATGTTTAATTAGTGAAAATGTTATATTATTTTATAGTTACATTACCGTAAGTATAAAATAACGGACGACTGGCTGTCCGTCATAATGGACGGAAGAGTCGGGCAGAGTGGAGGATGTCTGCACGTATCGTGCAGACACCCCCCGGCTGCCTCCACTAGCCACCAGGGAGATACAAGGTGAGGTGGGGGGGAGGGGGGCAGAGAGACACACAGGGGAGGGATGGGGGCAGAGAGACACACAAGGGGAAGGAGGGGGGAGAGAGACACACAAGGGGAGGGAGGGGGAGAGAGACACACAAGGGGAGGGAGAGGGGGAGAGAGACACACAAGGTGAGGGGGAGAGATTTGGGGGGAGGCAGAGAATGAGAAGGAGAGAGATAACACTGGCGGGACAGACCGAGACAACACTAAGGGGGGGGGGGGGGGAGAGAGAGAGAGACAATGCAGGGCGGTGGGGGGGATTAGAGAGGAAGCATTGGCACATAAAAATAAATAAAAACAAGAAATGCATTTTTTTTAAAAAATCATACTTTTTATTAAAAATTTAAAAGCAATTTACATGTGAATATATACAAGTTGAACTTTTTTCCTATAGGGTAGTTTTATATTCAGGCTTTTAGTTTTTTTTCCCTAAAGGAATATCCAAAGTTTGTGGGGTCGACTTATAATCAGGGTCGTATTATATTTGAGAAAATACGGTACTAGTAATGTTTCGTTGTTGCTGCATTATTATAAGACACTTAAACAATGTCTCTAGGTGGGATTACAGAACAGTTTCTGTTCTGTAATGCCACCTAGAGGCTGGAGTCTACACTAAAGCAGCAACTTTTCATACAGAAACCTTTTTCCTCTTTTGGAACTTTTTTTTAATGTTTTATAATGTTTTTATATATAAGCCAGTTTAACTCTTTTAACATTTTACAGTGATGTGTGTTATAATCACACTGTAGTTCAATGTATTGTACATAGTGTCGAGTTTACCGAGATGGGTCTTCGGGGCAGAATCATACACAACATCTCCATAGTCTAAGATCGACATTAACATTTGCTGCACCTTACGCTTCCTAACCGTGGAATCTAGGTTTGATTTGTTTCTATATAGAAAGCCAATCCTAGGATATAGCTTTGACACAAGCTTATCAATATGGAGACCAAAAGATAGGTTTGAGTCTAGCCACATGCTAAGATACTTATATGAATATACCTGGGTCAGGTTATAACTGGATTTGGTCTTGATGTTTATTTGAGGATTGTTTAATTTAAGTAGTTTTTCATTTGTCCCAAACTACACAGTTTTTTCAGCGTTGAGGAATAATTTGTTGTTAGCTATCCAATTTTCAACTTTAGAAAACTGACCCTGTAGCACGGATTCCACTTGCGATAGTTGAGTACCGCACGTATAAATGACTGTATCATCAGCATACATATGCACATGAGCCAGGACACACACCGAGGGTAGATCATTTATAAATAGTGAGAAAAGCAGTGGCCCAAGAACGGATCCTTGAGGCACTCCACACGCGATTTGCAACTGGAGGGAGGCAGTATCAGCAATGGACACATATTGAGTTCTATCAGACAAGTATGAACGAAACCAGCAGAGCGATCTCTCATTTATACCGGAACAACTTAGCTTGTTTAGCAGCAGATCATGATGAACAGTTATCAAAGGCCTTTGCAAAGTCTAGGAAAACTGCACCTGTGAGTTCACAACTCTCCATACCACTCTGAATCTCATTGCTCACCTTTAAGAGGGCAGTTATCGTGGAGTGATTTGACCGAAACCCAGATTGAAGCCAGGTTAGATAGTTGGACCGTTGATAATACTCGCACAGTTGATCATGGGCACATTTTTCCAGGATTTTAGAAATGATGGCTAACAGTGAAATAGGCCTGTAGTTTGACACTAAATTTACATCACCATTTTTGTGTATGGGGATAACTCTGGCTTTTTTCCAGGCTTTGGGGACATAACCGGAGGACTATGATCAGTAGCTATTAATGTTAAGAATGCTTAATCAATAAAGCTCTCTATACACTGCCATTTTTCAAGGTGCAAAAAACATCTAACTCCACCTCAATAAGCATAAAAATAAACCCTTGACATGATTCCATGGCACCACGGCACTGGGGAAGGACAACACCTGTGATCTACTATAGATAATTATCCATCAAAGAACCAAATTTAAGACTTTGGGGTACTTTTTCTAATTAAAATTTATAATTGTAAAAAAGCAATCACTCACAAATGCACTGACGTTTCTCAACATAAGCCAACTATGGTGGTCAAAAAGAGAGTGATCATCATCTGTAAGTTAGGTTTATAACTTTATTAGTTTATCTTGATAATCGAATATAAATAAAATGACAATAATAATGAAATTGTAATGGATAATGAAAAGGAGAGCAGGTGAACCTTGATACTTTGGAGAGAGTTCGGAGAAGGGCTACTAAACTGGTTCATGGGTTGAAGGATAAAACTTACCAGGAAAGGTTAAAGTATCTTAACATGTATAGCTTGGAGGAAAGACGTAACAGGGGGGATATGATAGAAACATTTAAATACATAAATACATAAAGGGAATCAACATACTAAAGGATTAGACTAAAAATTTAGTCTTCTTATTTTAAAAATTTAAAATAAGAAAGATTACCATAGCAAAAGGACATAGTCTTCAATTATTGGGCCAAAGGTTTTCAAGTAATTTCAGTAAATATTACTTTACCGAGAGAATGGTGGAGAGGTTACTTAAGTGAAGACCCTATGCATGCATGGTATAGACACAGGGCTATTTTAAATATAAGACTAATACATTTGGCAAAAAAATGGGCAGAATATTTGGCCTTGTGGCAATTGCCGACATATTCTATGTTCTTTTATAAGATGATAGAGAAAAGGGTGAAATTAGAAGGAAAAGGAGCGAGAATAGAAGGAGCTGTGGTTACTTCACACACAGTTTGTACATAATGAGTAACAGTTTTACATGTGACACACACTGAATTTAAGATTCCTTTATCTCAGAGGTAACACTGTGTATTGGCTGATTGATACCATGGATCCCTTATGTCCAGGTAGGACTGGAGTTGGCCTTTTGCCATATAATCACAGATTAGTTAGATCAGCATGTATACATTCCTGGATCCCAGGTAGAGTGGGTCAGCCCATCTTTTAATAATAATTTTTCAGGTGTAAAACATTAACGTCTTCAAAAGATTCGTGGAGAAGCCAGATCAAAAATGTCAAGTAGACACATCTTAAGGTGAGTGTGTATTGTGATTCCAGTTAATTCAGTAATTAAAGTGAGGACTATTGACCAGTATGGAATTGAGTGTGAGTACGACCAGATCACGTGCAGCCAGGAACCTCCTGCAATTAAACAGACCTAGAAGGAGAATGGAACAAATAGAATATCACAATACAGTATAGGAAGTTCCAAGAATATGTGTTCTGATAGCTGTAAGTCAGAGCCTACAATATTACATCCCACGGGGGCAGAAGAATCAGAAAGTATGAAAAGGAAAGATATTAACTCTCCAGCAATATGAAAAGCAGCTGTTACTATTCATTCTTGTAAAAATGTGGCACCTGTTATTATTTAATATGCCAGCCAACTGATATGTTAACATATGTCTGTGTCCTAATCCTTACCTGAAAGAAGTGCAGACTGATATATTTCCACAAAATGCAGAATCTCAAAGTGCTCATATTGGATTTCTGGATATACTCTCATGACTTGTTTAATTAACCCTCATTATTATTATAGGGTCCCCACCCGCTGGCAATGGGTGGGGACCGGGGGGGGGGGGGACATTAGGTCCCACCCTCATTATTATTATAGGGTCCCCACCCGCCGGCAATGGGTGGGGACCGGGGGGGGGGGGCTTATTTTACTAGTGACTGGGCAGCAATAGCTGACCAGTCACTTGTAATTTTAAATTGGTGTAGGCGATATGAAAGGCCGAACCCCAAACTCCAACCCGGACATACAGTGGAATGTCAGTGTTCGTGTCCGGGTCCAAAAATCTTAATGTTTGGTATGCTCAACTCTAATGATGGGTAAAATTCTCAAAATGTACACTTCATTTTGTTTTTATTTTTATATGCAAGTATTTCAAACATAGAAGAAAAAAACAGTGGCATATGTTTTATTTAGGGGTTTGTTTTAAATGCACAGGTAATCTAGTTACATCTTATGTAAGTGGTAGTATCCGTTTAAGGGCAGATATTGTGACAAGCCCATGCCCTTCTGGGTCAGTCAGTCCAGAGGTATACTGGAACAACCCTCACCCATAACAGTCACTGGCATGTCATTTTTAGCCGCACCTCGCTGTGACTGGCTGACTGGACAGTCTTTTTTTTTTTTTCTATCCTGAATAACCTCTGCTGCTGCTTACATGTGCGGTCATTGTTAACAATACATTGCATTCTCATACATGTGTGAGGATTGCTGTGAAGGGGTTAAGGGAAAATAATTAAAGCCAAGAATGTTTTAAATCGCATTTCCTTGAACAAGACAGGTAGTGGGGTAAATGGAATAAAAGACACATCCCTTGGAGATCTGCTTGTGGGGATTCATGATGTCATTATCTGAGGACAAAGCTGGACTTGCATTATCACATGAATATTACAAATCAACAAACAGAGACCCATGAATAACATACAATGCCTTCTCCAGTACACCATGGCATCATTAATAAAAAAGGCAACCACCTAAGGGTTAAAAAGTTGATGGTAATTAATATCTGCATCAGATAGTGATAAATAAATTGAATATTCCTAGCTCCCAACGTGTTTTTAATGTGTTTAATGTAACTTATCAAGGTTTGAAGCAAATACTGGTGGAAGAAGTAAGCATGTAAAAGAACACAACACAGTCATCTTTACTTTCCTTTTATCTTGTTTTATGTACAGGATATCTTTATGTGGATCCCTTGAATGATTAGATTATTTGAATGTATTAACCTCTACCAGTTTTTTGGGAAGTCTAGTTTTAGATTGTGGTTCTTCAGCTTGTGGAAAAGGGGACATGCTTCCCCTAATGCTTCTTTATCTCAAATAGAAGTAGACCCCAATTATCATGATAGGTTTAATTTGCAGTAACTTGTCATTACTGACAGGTGATAGGATCAAATATTCAAGGAAAAATATCAATGTTGTATTAAGGGGAAGTCAAGTCCATTTTTTGTACTGTTTGGATTGGTGAAGCAAACACTTTAGAGATGTGCCTCATTCTTCTGATGTCCTAGGTCCCATCAATGAACCCAGTGAGGGAGGTGAAAGCAGGTCAAGGTGCAAGTACATTCATTGGTGCATTTGTATATACATGCTATGGGGGCATGCATTAGCATTCTTACAGGAGCATTCTCTATGGTGGCTTGTTTCATCACTTCACCCTAGAGACACATCATCCATGTTAAAGTAATCGAATATGGATAAAAAAAACGGTGTGTGTAAACAAAACGTGCAAAAATTACAATGATACTTGCTGAGGAACTTGAACGCAGCCCCCTATGGAACTCTCCCAAGTGCCAAAATATACAGATAAAACAGGGGGGGGGGGGGGGGGGGATCAGGAAGGCGGAGTATCAAGTTGAGCCTTAAAATATAAATGCAAAAAACACTAATAGTGTGATACAGTATAGACCTAAAATAATCTGAATAGGTACGTATTACACTCACAAACAGAAGTATAGCTGGAGCTTGTCACAAATGGCTCCGTGTAATACGGAGTCCAATTCAGTAGATAAAATCCATCCACTGCAGGTACACAACGAAACGCGTTGAATTCCTGCAGTTGTTTGTTTCCAGTGTATCCTCCAGCAGTAGCCCTTTCTACTGAATTGGACTCAGTTTTATACCTTGGACTATATCTACACGCACATTTGAGACCAACAGTTTGTAAGTAGAGTCCCAGTGGGGCCAAGGGTTGTGACTATCTGGTCCTGCACATCTGTGTTCTTTTACTTTTTTACAGATTAAACCAAGTTTTATACCCAGCCATTTGTGACATGCTCCATCTATACTTCTGTTTGTGAGTGTAATACTTACCAATTCAGATTATTTTGGGTCTATATTGTATCACACTATTAGTGTTTTTTGCATCTATATTTTAAGGTTCAACTGGATACTGCACCTTCCTGATCCCCCCACCCCACCCCTTGGTTTTAAAGTAATAGAAGCCTGTAAGGATGGATTGTCAAAAAACAAAGAGGAACCAGAGAGTACCTGGTATTTTTTCAAAAATGTCTTCTGGTAAATGAATCACATTTTGATTCATCCATATGTTTTTTAATTAGGTTTTAGCCTCAATTATGCCTAAGGAAGGGACCTAGCAACTTGGTCTTGACAGCTTGCAACCAAACTCTCAGTTATCCTATAAACTTTGCGTCAATTAATGTGATTTACTGTGGATAGAAAACACAGCAACTGATTAAATCTTCAAATTCCTCTATTGCCTGTAACAGAAAATGTGCCGATAGATATATTGTGACAAATGTTTCACAGGTCACAGAATTCAACTCTGCTGGTTTTCAAATGTGAAATATGAGGATTACTGTAGATATGTGAGGAGTTTGAAAAAGGGCAAAATCCAAATATGTCACAAAGAAAAAACTCACGAATTATACATTTAAGATTTAAAAGACAAATACACAGGCAGCAACTTTTACAGTGACCGCAAAGTTTGTTTTACCTATTACAAATATAATAAAAGGAAAAGTAAAAATACTTGAAAACATTAGACAAATGAAAGATTGTCTAATGGCATGTTACAATTAACAAAGATAACCTGGATTTTATTTTATGACTGCATTTAACAAATTATATTTTATCGCTTGTAGCAGTTTATGCCAGTGCATTATCTAGTACACCTGAATCCCCCCCCCCCCCCCCCCCTGGGTAATTTAACGTGTGTTGTAGGCACCACAGCCTGCCTAACAGGCTTCCAAGAGATCTGCAAGACAGGTGCTGGCAAGTGTTCTGTAATGCATTCTGCCAGGAAAGAGAAAGCATTGCACATGCTCAGTACCCTACTCTACTCCAAACAACTCAAACAAGAAGTGGAATTCAGGTGAAGTACTTCACCTGAAGTACTTGTGGAGTACTTCAGGTGAAACACAGCACAGTGCTCTTGGCTGGATCCTAATTTGTCTCACTGATACAATAAAAAAAAAGATGTTTAATTATCCCAATGATGAGAATAGTTCAATTAATTATTATTATGCATATTACTTGCGGAGCGGGATTTTCTCCATACTGGTGTTCCTTAAAAATTAGAAGTAGAAAGGATTATTTTCAATTCTTTACTTATCTCCTGGTCATGTAATATCAAAGGGAATGTAGGAGTGCTGAGGGCACTGTAAATTGCTATTCCTTGCCTAGGAGCAGTGGTTGTCATAACACAGTCATTATATATACTCAGCAGAATCTACTTTAAACAAAACCACCTCCAAATGTATACATTGCAATGCACTCTGTTGGTAGTGTGTTTGACATCAGCAGTGCTCTTTATCTGAGCTTCTATATAAACCAGATTGTTTCAGAGCACATTTTGAAGATATTTTTCCTTTCTTTGTGTGTTCCTGGGAGGCAAGTTACGTTAGTGCTTGAAAGTTGGTACACATATTAGGTGAAATATTTAGGGATTTATGGAGCAGAATTGTGTATTTTTTTTTCCTTTAAAGGGCCAGTTAAACCTAGCTTATTTATTTTATATTGTATTTGTTTTAATTATATGTGACAAACTAAACTTTCAAATACAATCCAATGCTCTCCTGTGGTTTTACGTTCAAAATGATTTCGGCAGGGCCTCTAAATCCATACTATAATGTGAGATTGGACTGTATACCAAGAACCAGCATATGTAATATAGTGAACTACTGGAGTGACCAACATTGACACACTGTCGCATTGTGTCAATTATAGTTCAAGATAGATTATCTGAGATATTCAGTTCCTTTGGAGTACTTTGTCTTAGTGGTGGGCTAAGCATGACATGGCCGTATGATTTGACTAAATATCCAATATTGTCATCTAACATAGGTGCTTTTAAAATAATTTTATAATAACGTTAAGATAATATGTTGTATGGTTGCACATTGATTTCCTTATATATTGTGGGCCTCTAAATTCAGTGGCATCCAATATGGAGGGCTTGGGGAGATAGACAGGAATGTTACCTATGCATCCAATATGGAGGTAGGGTTGCCACCTTTTCTTCAGAAAAATACCGGCCTTGGTACTGTCTCCATAGACTTAGAATTGGCCTGAAGCCAATTTTTTACCAGCCTGCCGGTAAAATACCGGCCAGGTGGCAACCCTATATGGAGGGCTTGGGGAGATAGACAGGAATGTTGCCTATGCATCCAATATGGAGGGCTTGGGGAGATAGACAGGAATGTTGCCTATGCATCCAATATGGAGGGCTTGGGGAGATAGACAGGAATGTTGCCTATGCATCCAATATGGAGGGCTTGGGGAGATAGACAGGAATGTTGCCTATGCATCCAATATGGAGGGCTTGGGGAGATAGACAGGAATGTTGCCTATGCATCCAATATGGAGGGCTTGGGGAGATAGACAGGAATGTTGCCTATGCATCCAATATGGAGGGCTTGGGGAGATAGACAGGAATGTTACCTATGCATCCAATATGGAGGGCTTGGGGAGATAGACAGGAATGTTACCTATGCATCCAATATGGAGGGCTTGGGGAGATAGACAGGAATGTTACCTATGCATCCAATATGGAGGGCTTGGGGAGATAGACAGGAATGTTGCCGATGCATCCAATATGGAGGGCTTGGGGAGATAGACAGGAATGTTGCCTATGCATCTAATATGGAGGGCTTGGGGAGATAGACAGGAATGTTGCCTATGCATCCAATATGGAGGGCTTGGGCAGATAGACAGAAATGTTGCCTATGCATCCAATATGGAGGGCTTGGAGAGATAGACAGGAATGTTGCCTATGCATCCAATATTGAGGGCTTGGGGAGATAGACAGAAATGTTGCCTATGCATCCAATATGGAGGGCTTGGGGAGATAGACAGGAATGTTGCCTATGCATCTAATATGGAGGGCTTGGGGAGATAGACAGGAATGTTGCCTATGCATCCAATATGGAGGGCTTGGGCAGATAGACAGAAATGTTGCCTATGCATCCAATATGGAGGGCTTGGAGAGATAGACAGGAATGTTGCCTATGCATCCAATATGGAGGGCTTGGGGAGATAGACAGAAATGTTGCCTATGCATCCAATATGGAGGGCTTGGGGAGATAGACAGGAATGTTGCCTATGCATCCAATATGGAGGGCTTGGGGAGATAGACAGGAATGTTACCTATGCATCCAATATGGAGGGCTTGGGGAGATAGACAGGAATGTTACCTATGCATCCAATATGGAGGGCTTGGGGAGATAGACAGGAATGTTACCTATGCATCCAATATGGAGGGCTTGGGGAGATAGACAGGAATGTTGCCTATGCATCCAATATGGAGGGCTTGGGGAGATAGACAGGAATGTTGCCTATGCATCCAATATGGAGGGCTTGGGGAGATAGACAGGAATGTTACCTATGCATCCAATATGGAGGGCTTGGGGAGATAGACAGGAATGTTACCTATGCATCCAATATGGAGGGCTTGGGGAGATAGACAGGAATGTTACCTATGTATCCAATATGGAGGGCTTGGGGAGATAGACAGGAATGTTGCCGATGCATCCAATATGGAGGGCTTGGGGAGATAGACAGGAATGTTGCCTATGCATCTAATATGGAGGGCTTGGGGAGATAGACAGGAATGTTGCCTATGCATCCAATATGGAGGGCTTGGGCAGATAGACAGAAATGTTGCCTATGCATCCAATATGGAGGGCTTGGAGAGATAGACAGGAATGTTGCCTATGCATCCAATATGGAGGGCTTGGGGAGATAGACAGAAATGTTGCCTATGCATCCAATATGGAGGGCTTGGGGAGATAGACAGGAATGTTGCCTATGCATCTAATATGGAGGGCTTGGGGAGATAGACAGGAATGTTGCCTATGCATCCAATATGGAGGGCTTGGGCAGATAGACAGAAATGTTGCCTATGCATCCAATATGGAGGGCTTGGAGAGATAGACAGGAATGTTGCCTATGCATCCAATATGGAGGGCTTGGGGAGATAGACAGAAATGTTGCCTATGCATCCAATATGGAGGGCTTGGGGAGATAGACAGGAATGTTGCCTATGCATCTAATATGGAGGGCTTGGGGAGATAGACAGGAATGTTGCCTATGCGTCCAATATGGAGGGCTTGGGCAGATAGACAGAAATGTTGCCTATGCATCCAATATGGAGGGCTTGGAGAGATAGACAGGAATGTTACCTATGCATCCAATATGGAGGGCTTGGGGAGATAGACAGGAATGTTACCTATGCATCCAATATGGAGGGCTTGGGGAGATAGACAGGAATGTTACCTATGCATCCAATATGGAGGGCTTGGGGAGATAGACAGGAATGTTGCCGATGCATCCAATATGGAGGGCTTGGGGAGATAGACAGGAATGTTACCTATGCATCCAATATGGAGGGCTTGGGGAGATAGACAGGAATGTTACCTATGCATCCAATATGGAGGTAGGGTTGCCACCTTTTCTTCAGAAAAATACCGGCCTTGGTACTGTCTCCATAGACTTAGAATTGGCCTGAAGCCAATTTTTTACCAGCCTGCCGGTAAAATACCGGCCAGGTGGCAACCCTATATGGAGGGCTTGGGGAGATAGACAGGAATGTTGCCTATGCATCCAATATGGAGGGCTTGGGGAGATAGACAGGAATGTTGCCTATGCATCCAATATGGAGGGCTTGGGGAGATAGACAGGAATGTTGCCTATGCATCCAATATGGAGGGCTTGGGGAGATAGACAGGAATGTTACCTATGCATCCAATATGGAGGGCTTGGGGAGATAGACAGGAATGTTACCTATGCATCCAATATGGAGGGCTTGGGGAGATAGACAGGAATGTTACCTATGCATCCAATATGGAGGGCTTGGGGAGATAGACAGGAATGTTGCCGATGCATCCAATATGGAGGGCTTGGGGAGATAGACAGGAATGTTGCCTATGCATCTAATATGGAGGGCTTGGGGAGATAGACAGGAATGTTGCCTATGCATCCAATATGGAGGGCTTGGGCAGATAGACAGAAATGTTGCCTATGCATCCAATATGGAGGGCTTGGAGAGATAGACAGGAATGTTGCCTATGCATCCAATATTGAGGGCTTGGGGAGATAGACAGAAATGTTGCCTATGCATCCAATATGGAGGGCTTGGGGAGATAGACAGGAATGTTGCCTATGCATCTAATATGGAGGGCTTGGGGAGATAGACAGGAATGTTGCCTATGCATCCAATATGGAGGGCTTGGGCAGATAGACAGAAATGTTGCCTATGCATCCAATATGGAGGGCTTGGAGAGATAGACAGGAATGTTGCCTATGCATCCAATATGGAGGGCTTGGGGAGATAGACAGAAATGTTGCCTATGCATCCAATATGGAGGGCTTGGGGAGATAGACAGGAATGTTGCCTATGCATCCAATATGGAGGGCTTGGGGAGATAGACAGGAATGTTACCTATGCATCCAATATGGAGGGCTTGGGGAGATAGACAGGAATGTTACCTATGCATCCAATATGGAGGGCTTGGGGAGATAGACAGGAATGTTACCTATGCATCCAATATGGAGGGCTTGGGGAGATAGACAGGAATGTTGCCTATGCATCCAATATGGAGGGCTTGGGGAGATAGACAGGAATGTTGCCTATGCATCCAATATGGAGGGCTTGGGGAGATAGACAGGAATGTTACCTATGCATCCAATATGGAGGGCTTGGGGAGATAGACAGGAATGTTACCTATGCATCCAATATGGAGGGCTTGGGGAGATAGACAGGAATGTTACCTATGCATCCAATATGGAGGGCTTGGGGAGATAGACAGGAATGTTGCCGATGCATCCAATATGGAGGGCTTGGGGAGATAGACAGGAATGTTGCCTATGCATCTAATATGGAGGGCTTGGGGAGATAGACAGGAATGTTGCCTATGCATCCAATATGGAGGGCTTGGGCAGATAGACAGAAATGTTGCCTATGCATCCAATATGGAGGGCTTGGAGAGATAGACAGGAATGTTGCCTATGCATCCAATATGGAGGGCTTGGGGAGATAGACAGAAATGTTGCCTATGCATCCAATATGGAGGGCTTGGGGAGATAGACAGGAATGTTGCCTATGCATCTAATATGGAGGGCTTGGGGAGATAGACAGGAATGTTGCCTATGCATCCAATATGGAGGGCTTGGGCAGATAGACAGAAATGTTGCCTATGCATCCAATATGGAGGGCTTGGAGAGATAGACAGGAATGTTGCCTATGCATCCAATATGGAGGGCTTGGGGAGATAGACAGAAATGTTGCCTATGCATCCAATATGGAGGGCTTGGGGAGATAGACAGGAATGTTGCCTATGCATCTAATATGGAGGGCTTGGGGAGATAGACAGGAATGTTGCCTATGCATCCAATATGGAGGGCTTGGGCAGATAGACAGAAATGTTGCCTATGCATCCAATATGGAGGGCTTGGAGAGATAGACAGGAATGTTGCCTATGCATCCAATATGGAGGGCTTGGGGAGATAGACAGAAATGTTGCCTATGCATCCAATATGGAGGGCTTGGGGAGATAGACAGGAATGTTGCCTATGCATCTAATATGGAGGGCTTGGGGAGATAGACAGGAATGTTGCCTATGCATCCAATATGGAGGGCTTGGGCAGATAGACAGAAATGTTGCCTATGCATCCAATATGGAGGGCTTGGAGAGATAGACAGGAATGTTGCCTATGCATCCAATATGGAGGGCTTGGGGAGATAGACAGAAATGTTGCCTATGCATCCAATATGGAGGGCTTGGGGAGATAGACAGGAATGTTGCCTATGCATCTAATATGGAGGGCTTGGGGAGATAGACAGGAATGTTGCCTATGCATCTAATATGGAGGGCTTGGAGAGATAGACAGGAATGTTGCCTATGCATCCAATATGGAGGGCTTGGGGAGATAGACAGGAATGTTACCTATGCATCCAATATGGAGGGCTTGGGGAGATAGACAGGAATGTTACCTATGCATCCAATATGGAGGGCTTGGGGAGATAGACAGGAATGTTGCCTATGCATCCAATATGGAGGGCTTGGGGAGATAGATAGGAATGTTGCCTATGCATCCAATATGGAGGGCTTGGGGAGATAGACAGGAATGTTGCCTATGCATCCAATATGGAGGGCTTGGGGAGATAGACAGGAATGTTGCCTATGCATCCAATATGGAGGGCTTGGGGAGATAGACAGGAATGTTGCCTATGCATCCAATATGGAGGGCTTGGGGAGATAGACAGGAATGTTGCCTATGCATCCAATATGGAGGGCTTGGGGAGATAGACAGGAATGTTACCTATGCATCCAATATGGAGGTAGGGTTGCCACCTTTTCTTCAGAAAAATACCGGCCTTGGTACTGTCTCCATAGACTTAGAATTGGCCTGAAGCCAATTTTTTACCAGCCTGCCGGTAAAATACCGGCCAGGTGGCAACCCTATATGGAGGGCTTGGAGAGATAGACAGGAATGTTGCCTATGCATCCAATATGGAGGGCTTGGGGAGATAGACAGGAATGTTGCCTATGCATCTAATATGGAGGGCTTGGGGAGATAGACAGGAATGTTGCCTATGCATCCAATATGGAGGGCTTGGGCAGATAGACAGAAATGTTGCCTATGCATCCAATATGGAGGGCTTGGAGAGATAGACAGGAATGTTGCCTATGCATCCAATATGGAGGGCTTGGGGAGATAGACAGAAATGTTGCCTATGCATCCAATATGGAGGGCTTGGGGAGATAGACAGGAATGTTGCCTATGCATCCAATATGGAGGGCTTGGAGAGATAGACAGGAATGTTGCCTATGCATCTAATATGGAGGGCTTGGGGAGATAGACAGGAATGTTGCCTATGCATCCAATATGGAGGGCTTGGAGAGATAGACAGGAATGTTGCCTATGCATCCAATATGGAGGGCTTGGGGAGATAGACAGGAATGTTGCCTATGCATCCAATATGGAGGGCTTGGGGAGATAGACAGGAATGTTGCCTATGCATCCAATATGGAGGGCTTGGGGAGATAGACAGGAATGTTGCCTATGCATCCAATATGGAGGGCTTGGGGAGATAGACAGGAATGTTACCTATGCATCCAATATGGAGGGCTTGGGGAGATAGACAGGAATGTTACCTATGCATCCAATATGGAGGGCTTGGGGAGATAGACAGGAATGTTACCTATGCATCCAATATGGAGGGCTTGGGGAGATAGACAGGAATGTTGCCGATGCATCCAATATGGAGGGCTTGGGGAGATAGACAGGAATGTTGCCTATGCATCTAATATGGAGGGCTTGGGGAGATAGACAGGAATGTTGCCTATGCATCCAATATGGAGGGCTTGGGCAGATAGACAGAAATGTTGCCTATGCATCCAATATGGAGGGCTTGGAGAGATAGACAGGAATGTTGCCTATGCATCCAATATGGAGGGCTTGGGGAGATAGACAGAAATGTTGCCTATGCATCCAATATGGAGGGCTTGGGGAGATAGACAGGAATGTTGCCTATGCATCTAATATGGAGGGCTTGGGGAGATAGACAGGAATGTTGCCTATGCATCCAATATGGAGGGCTTGGGCAGATAGACAGAAATGTTGCCTATGCATCCAATATGGAGGGCTTGGAGAGATAGACAGGAATGTTGCCTATGCATCCAATATGGAGGGCTTGGGGAGATAGACAGAAATGTTGCCTATGCATCCAATATGGAGGGCTTGGGGAGATAGACAGGAATGTTGCCTATGCATCTAATATGGAGGGCTTGGGGAGATAGACAGGAATGTTGCCTATGCATCCAATATGGAGGGCTTGGGCAGATAGACAGAAATGTTGCCTATGCATCCAATATGGAGGGCTTGGAGAGATAGACAGGAATGTTGCCTATGCATCCAATATGGAGGGCTTGGGGAGATAGACAGAAATGTTGCCTATGCATCCAATATGGAGGGCTTGGGGAGATAGACAGGAATGTTGCCTATGCATCTAATATGGAGGGCTTGGGGAGATAGACAGGAATGTTGCCTATGCATCCAATATGGAGGGCTTGGGCAGATAGACAGAAATGTTGCCTATGCATCCAATATGGAGGGCTTGGAGAGATAGACAGGAATGTTGCCTATGCATCCAATATGGAGGGCTTGGGGAGATAGACAGAAATGTTGCCTATGCATCCAATATGGAGGGCTTGGGGAGATAGACAGGAATGTTGCCTATGCATCTAATATGGAGGGCTTGGGGAGATAGACAGGAATGTTGCCTATGCATCTAATATGGAGGGCTTGGAGAGATAGACAGGAATGTTGCCTATGCATCCAATATGGAGGGCTTGGGGAGATAGACAGGAATGTTACCTATGCATCCAATATGGAGGGCTTGGGGAGATAGACAGGAATGTTACCTATGCATCCAATATGGAGGGCTTGGGGAGATAGACAGGAATGTTGCCTATGCATCCAATATGGAGGGCTTGGGGAGATAGATAGGAATGTTGCCTATGCATCCAATATGGAGGGCTTGGGGAGATAGACAGGAATGTTGCCTATGCATCCAATATGGAGGGCTTGGGGAGATAGACAGGAATGTTGCCTATGCATCCAATATGGAGGGCTTGGGGAGATAGACAGGAATGTTGCCTATGCATCCAATATGGAGGGCTTGGGGAGATAGACAGGAATGTTGCCTATGCATCCAATATGGAGGGCTTGGGGAGATAGACAGGAATGTTACCTATGCATCCAATATGGAGGTAGGGTTGCCACCTTTTCTTCAGAAAAATACCGGCCTTGGTACTGTCTCCATAGACTTAGAATTGGCCTGAAGCCAATTTTTTACCAGCCTGCCGGTAAAATACCGGCCAGGTGGCAACCCTATATGGAGGGCTTGGAGAGATAGACAGGAATGTTGCCTATGCATCCAATATGGAGGGCTTGGGGAGATAGACAGGAATGTTGCCTATGCATCTAATATGGAGGGCTTGGGGAGATAGACAGGAATGTTGCCTATGCATCCAATATGGAGGGCTTGGGCAGATAGACAGAAATGTTGCCTATGCATCCAATATGGAGGGCTTGGAGAGATAGACAGGAATGTTGCCTATGCATCCAATATGGAGGGCTTGGGGAGATAGACAGAAATGTTGCCTATGCATCCAATATGGAGGGCTTGGGGAGATAGACAGGAATGTTGCCTATGCATCCAATATGGAGGGCTTGGAGAGATAGACAGGAATGTTGCCTATGCATCTAATATGGAGGGCTTGGGGAGATAGACAGGAATGTTGCCTATGCATCCAATATGGAGGGCTTGGAGAGATAGACAGGAATGTTGCCTATGCATCCAATATGGAGGGCTTGGGGAGATAGACAGGAATGTTGCCTATGCATCCAATATGGAGGGCTTGGGGAGATAGACAGGAATGTTGCCTATGCATCCAATATGGAGGGCTTGGGGAGATAGACAGGAATGTTACCTATGCATCCAATATGGAGGTAGGGTTGCCACCTTTTCTTCAGAAAAATACCGGCCTTGGTACTGTCTCCATAGACTTAGAATTGGCCTGAAGCCAATTTTTTACCAGCCTGCCGGTAAAATACCGACCAGGTGGCAACCCTATATGGAGGGCTTGGAGAGATAGACAGGAATGTTGCCTATGCATCCAATATGGAGGGCTTGGGGAGATAGACAGGAATGTTGCCTATGCATCTAATATGGAGGGCTTGGGGAGATAGACAGGAATGTTGCCTATGCATCCAATATGGAGGGCTTGGGCAGATAGACAGAAATGTTGCCTATGCATCCAATATGGAGGGCTTGGAGAGATAGACAGGAATGTTGCCTATGCATCCAATATGGAGGGCTTGGGGAGATAGACAGAAATGTTGCCTATGCATCCAATATGGAGGGCTTGGGGAGATAGACAGGAATGTTGCCTATGCATCCAATATGGAGGGCTTGGAGAGATAGACAGGAATGTTGCCTATGCATCTAATATGGAGGGCTTGGGGAGATAGACAGGAATGTTGCCTATGCATCCAATATGGAGGGCTTGGAGAGATAGACAGGAATGTTGCCTATGCATCCAATATGGAGGGCTTGGGGAGATAGACAGGAATGTTGCCTATGCATCTAATATGGAGGGCTTGGGGAGATAGACAGGAATGTTGCCTATGCATCCAATATGGAGGGCTTGGGCAGATAGACAGAAATGTTGCCTATGCATCCAATATGGAGGGCTTGGAGAGATAGACAGGAATGTTGCCTATGCATCCAATATGGAGGGCTTGGGGAGATAGACAGAAATGTTGCCTATGCATCCAATATGGAGGGCTTGGGGAGATAGACAGGAATGTTGCCTATGCATCCAATATGGAGGGCTTGGAGAGATAGACAGGAATGTTGCCTATGCATCCAATATGGAGGGCTTGGGGAGATAGACAGGAATATTGCCTATGCATCCAATATGGAGGGCTTGGAGAGATAGACAGGAATGTTGCCTATGCATCCAATATGGAGGGCTTGGGGAGATAGACAGAAATGTTGCCTATAACAACAGCAACAACACTTTTGAACTTTATTTGCAGTTTTGAAGAGACAGGACATGCTAAGAAAAGACAATAAACAAGATCTATTTCTTTTTCTTGACTTTATATGAAGCACTTCATGCAAAAATGTTTTGCTCTACTCTATAGGTGGAACTGCTCCTTTAAAATATATTGAGGGGCATGCAAATATATTTTATGTGCAAACTATTTTTGCGCTTTGCTCCTATTGCAATTTACTAAACATTTAACACTCAAATAGTACATAGGAGCAAATTGCCAATAAATACGAGCATAACTGAGAATAAAAACAGGCAATATTTTTAGATTTGCCCACTGTAGCGTGCGCAAATCGAATCACAATTTATTAGCGCAACCGGAAAAATGCACGCTAAATAAAAATAAACGCAAGAGGTGCAAATCAGGAAAGAAAAAGCGCAGAATGTTACATATAGTCGCAAATTGCTCCTTACTCATGTTTCACCTACTTTTTCCCCCACTGCACTTGTTTAGTACATGACCCCCATTGTGTCTTGTCATTGCTACAATAAAAATGGTGTCATTGTATACAAATGAGGGAGTACCTAGAAAGAGTGAAGTTTTTGCACTAGAATAATAATGTATTTGAATCACTCTGGTGATCCAAGTAGGAACAACTGCTAGTACTTGACTAACTGACCATTCTAGTCTTCTAATAGGAAAAAAGTGCCACACTTGACTAATTAAAGTAAATTTAAAAAAAAAAAACCCTAGTGAGTGGACAGTTTTAAAATGTGTGTAACCTTGGTAACAGAGGCAATTTTAACACTTCTACTGTGTTTGTGTTTAGCTATAAATTTCCTATTTCTTATTTAATGTACCCACAAATATCATGTGCTTATCAAGGGTTTTCTTATGATATCCTTATTTTCATCACATTATATAATAATATATATAATATATATAAAAAATAACACTTTTTCAAAAATGTACCTGCAACATCATTTATACAACTAAAATAATAAAAATACCATATCTAAATATTTGTCCTGAGTTTAGTAATATGGCATGTTTACGTGTGTTTCTGTTGTTTCTTGTTGTTCCAAGTAATAGGCCAATAAATGAAAGTAGTGATTTCTGTTTCCTAATAATTTTCTCCTACAGTGAAATTTTTAACCAAAATGTAAACCTAACTCAACTGTAACCCTAAGTCTAAGCCTGACTCTACTATAACCCTAGGTGGAACTCTAAACCTAACCCTAGATCTAGGGTTAGTTTTGTCCTTTTTTCCAATGTAATGTTGCTGACTAGGGGCAGACAAGCAAGATTGATGGAAGTGATTTTTTGACGGATACAGGGCAGCGCCATGTTCGAAGAGCATGCTGCCAATATAGATCTAGCGAGATCTATAGTATAGAAAGAACAGATCTCCACTGTCTTGTAGAGAACATAGAAACATAAAATGTGTCGGCAGATAAGAACTATTTGGCCCATCTAGTCAAATTTCTTTAAAAAAAAAGAAAAAGAAAATATGAATACTAATCTACTGCTTATACCTTTCCCTATACAACCAAACATTCTGCTAGCATTACCTGCTGTCCTGTTATATTGTCCATCCACCTTTTAAGTCCTCTAAAACAATTACCCCTAAATCCCGTTCCTCAGATGTCAGGCCATGGTGTGAGCATTAGACATGTGCAAAACTAAAATTTTCGTTTCGTTTTCGTCCATTCGGACGAAAATGTTATTTATTTCGTCTAAAACGAATTTCGTTCATTACTGCATTCGTTTCAGACGAAATTCGTTCATTATTTTCGTTTCGTTAATTTTAATTCGTTCGTTTTATAGAAATACAATGTAATACTATTGGCTTTCTATAAACCGAACGAGAGCCCCATTCATAAGAAATTCTTATGAATGGGGCTCTCGTTCGGTTCATAGAAAGGCAATAGTACTACATGTTTTCTATAAGCCGAAAGTCTATAAACCGAACGACTTTCGGTTTATAGACTTTCGGCTTATGGAATACATGTAGTACTATTGCTATTCTATAAGCCGAACGTTCGGTTTATAGAATAGCCATAGGATTACATGTATTCCATAAGCCGAAAGTCTATAAACCGAAAGTCGTTCGGTTTATAGGCTGTCGGCTTTTAACTATACGGAGACAGAGTCTCCATTCATAAAATTATGAATGGAGACTTTGTCTCCGTATAGTTAAAAGCCGACAGCTTATAAACCGAACGTTCGGTTTATAGGCTGTCGGCTTTTAACTATACGGAGACAAAGTCTCCATTCATAATGAATGGAGACTCTGTCTCCGTATAGTTAAAAGCCGACAGTCTATAAACCGAACGTTCGGTTTATAGGCTGTCGGCTTTTAACTATACGGAGACAAAGTCTCCATTCATAATTTTATGAATGGAGACTCTGTCTCCTTATAGTTAAAAGCCGACAGCCTATAAACCGAACGTTCGGTTTATAGGCTGTCGGCTTTTAACTATACGGAGACAAAGTCTCCATTCATAATTTTATGAATGGAGACTCTGTCTCTGTATAGTTAAAAGCCGACAGCCTATAAACCGAACGACTTTCGGTTTATAGACTTTCGGCTTATGGAATACATGTATTCCTATTGCCATTCTAATAAACCGAATGTTCGGTTTATAGAATAGCCATAGAATTACATGTATTACATAAGCCGAAAGTCTATAAACCGAAAGTAGTTCGGTTTATAGGCTGTCGGCATTTAACTATACAGAGACAGAGTCTCCATTCATAAAATTATGAATGGAGACTTTGTCTCCGTGTAGTAAAATGCCGACAGCCTATAAACCGAACGTTTGGTTTATAGACTTTCGGCTTATGTAATACATGTAATCCTATGGCTATTCTATAAACCGAAAGTTCGGTTTATAGAATAGCCATAGGATTACATGTATTCCATAAGCCGAAAGTCTATAAACCGAACGTTCGGTTTATAGGCTGTCGGCTTTTAACTATACGGAGACAGAGTCTCCATTCATAAAATTATGAATGGAGATCTTTGTCTCCGTATAGTTAAAAGCCGACAGCCTATAAACCAAACGTTCGGTTTATAGGCTGTGGGCATTTAACTATACGGAGACAGAGTCTTCGGACGAATGGACGAAAATGCTATTTTCGGACGAAAATGCATTCGTCCGAAAACGAATGCATATGTCTAGTGAGCACTGCTGATAGTTTCAGTAGATTCCTGGATGTCCAACCTCCTAACACATGAGCAGGGTTGCAAGTTTAGATTAATACATTCAATTAAATAACCATTTGCAATCACACATTCAAAAACATAGCAGGTCAAAGACTCTACTCAAAGAAGAGAGAATTTCAAGGAATTGAGTTGAGAATTTTAAACTTTAGGCCAATGCAGCTGCATGGGAGAATTTTTCCAACTCAGCTACTTTGGCCTTAAAATTCAGATTCCTGCTTCAATGCCCTGCAATTCTCTCTATATTGAGTAAATCTTCTAGCATTAAGTTCATCATCCTGTACTTGTTAATGTATCTTATCTATGACCCAAGTCTGAACTTTGATGCATCCTTGGCAAAGCTTACAACTGAGTTTAGAAAATTCTTACATTAAATAACTAAGAGAGAATAGGATGATTTGTCTCTGGGGGAATATAAATGAATGTTGCGCAAGGTATAGTAGATGAGTGGAATGTTTTAGGATAATATATACAATGGATTCACCATAATTCAGCTATAGTATCTTGCCAAATATCTTTCAGTTTAGAAAAAAGTACCCAACTCGTATTCAATAAGTTTAGCTGCATTGATGGGCACATCATGTGACCCTTGAAAACACGATGGTGCTACTATTACAAAGTTGCAGCAGCCAAGACCTCAGGCATTTTTAGGGGCCCACTGACTGAAGGAGTTGTATTAATTTATCTGAAATAGCTTGCAATTATTAAACATTGGACAGTAACTGTGCTCATATTTACAACCTGTGCAGGCCACCTTTGTGCCCCCCCCCCCCCCCCCCCCCCCCCAGCTAGGGTTTCCACCTGGCCGGTATTTTAAAAAAGTGGCATCAGGCCAATGTTAAGTCTATGGAGACAGTACCAAGGCTGGTATTTTTTTTAAGAAAATGTGGCAACCCTACTACCAGCACCCAGTTATAGTCCAGAACTATCACCTGGCACACCACCAGCTGTTAACTACAGTTCCCATGAGGCTCAGTCAGACATACTGCTTCCATGATATTGGCTGAGCCTCATGGGAAGTGCAGTCAACAGTAGATAAGACTGCATATGTTAGCTGTGAACTACAAGTCCCATGATGCTTAGCCAGTTGTCCACCACATTAGGCATCATAGGAGTTGTAGTCCAGAACTAATGGGTGGCAGAGGTGGCGCTGGTATACAGGTGCCTTCTCTAGCGCCCCATGGGTGTTGCGCCCTGTGCGGTCGCTAAAGTGCTAATAAGAAATAAATTAAACAAATCAATAAGGTAAGCAAAAAGCTAAATTGTTTCTTGCAGTCACCTAAACATTGCTTACCTTGTGAATATTAAAAATAAAAATGATCAGAAATGATCTATACATTGTCAGCAGAATTGCAGGCAAAGCATAACTTAGGTGACGGAGTCCATTTAAAAACTGCTTATTCCTTTGCAGTGGTTTATTCTGTGGCAACAAATGTGTCTACTCACTGAAACACCTAAACATTGTTTTTACTGTGCATGTAGAGCATCAAACATGATTGCAAATGATCTATACATTGTGTTAGCAAAATTGCAAGTAAATACTTAAATTACGGAGAAAAATGTGTCTTCAATGTGTCTGCGGAGTCTCCTGCTTATGACATCACCTGTGACACGGTATGCAAATTACACATTTTCTTATTGAAAAGGAGGTCATTTGCAAACCATGCCACAGGTGATGTCATAAGCAGGAGACTCAGACACATTTCAAACACATTCTCCCTTTCTAATTTAGGCATTTGCTTGCAATTTTGCCAATATAGTGCAGAGATCATTTTCAATCATTTTTTATGCTCTACATTCACAGTAAAAACAATGCTTAGGTGATACAGTCCCTTTAAGTGTTGCAGCCCAGTTACATTACATTACATTACCTTTTATTTCTATAGCGCCAAAAATGTACGCGGCACTTAAAGTGCATAAGAAGGGAGTTACAAACAAATTTAGACAAAACAGTTTCAGACTGGTACATGAGGAAGAGGGCCCTGCTCGCAAGCTTCCATTCTAGAGGGAATGGGGAACATGAGACACACAAGGAAAGTGTGAGGCAGAAAAAGGGGAGAGGTAAAAATAACAGTAGATTGTGATAATGGAAGGTGTATGGGGGTAACTGAGAACTGAGTCACACCAGAAGTTACCAAGTAGGAGAATAGTTGGGTGCATTGTAAGTCTACAAATGGCAGGTGATTAAAGTATGTGATGATGTTAAGATATTGCTAGTAGATATGTGCAGGAGGGGGAAGTATGACAGGTGGTTGATTAGAGGTCAAGTCACATCATCTGATTAACCAGACCTATAAAAGAAATCAAGCTGGGAGGGAGGGAATTAAACAGTCTGGTCTGGTTGCAAAAGGATTCTGTGTGTGTGGGTCCAAGTGAGATCTCAGGAATATGTAGGAAACAGTCTGGTCTGGTTGCAAAAGGATTCTGTGTGTGTGGGTCCAAGTGAGATCTCAGGAATATGTAGGAAATAGTCTGGTCGGGTTGCAAAAGGATTCTGTGTGTGTGGGTCCAAGTGAGATCTCAGGAATGTGTAGCCCAGTTATCAATTAAACCATAATTGACTGTTTCTGCTGTATACACATATATTATTCTGCCAGTTCTAATATGCATAACAAAATGTCACATTAAGAAATAACCATTGCCAAGTTCTTATGATCCATTTTAATGCTCTAATTCAGTTGGCAGGACCATGTGGAGCCAAAGAGATCCAGGACTTCTGAGACAGTAACAGATGTGACACAGGGAAGATGAAAGAAACACATACATTTTCAGTGCGCACAATCATACAACAACTTCCTTTAATTTGTTCTTTTAAAAGAAAGGCTTTCATTAGCTAATGACAAAGAGGTTCCTAAATAGCATTCCTGTCTCCTGACTTAGTTTTAACTCTGATCATATACTTAGTAAAGTCCTATTTCAGTAAAGGAGAAGAGTATATTTAAAAGAAGAAAAATGATCACCACAAAAATGCCAGTCTTAAATTAGAGGGGAAAAGGTTTAAACTTAATATCGGGGAGTATTACTTTATTGAGAGGGTATTAGATGCATGGAATAGCCTTCCAGAAGAAGCGGTAGTAGTTAATACAGCTTCTCCTGGGTTTTTATCCTTCTCGCAATAACATCAGTCACTCAAGAAAAAAATAGTAATCCCCAACCAATCAGTGGTCTCACATAGAGATGCAATGACATCACAAGTCTCTCTAATATTTGCTGTAAAAGAAAAAATTAAAATCAGAGGGGCACTAGCTTTTGAATGAAGCTGTTACTGCACATCCAAAAGGACACCCGCAGCTAGACCTTTCTGTGCATGAGGCAAGTTTAGAAAATTGTGCCTCTGTAATATAGATTTATAGCAATTATTTTTCAGTCAAATTAAATCACATATACTCTGTCTTGGTGGGGTCACTGTTGGTACCTGTGGACTCGTCTTTAGTGATAAGTGGCGTTGAGGGAGCTGAAGGTCTTTGCTTCTTCCTGGCATTACACCTATGCATGCAGCTGTAAGTTGCCACATGCTGGGTTGGGGAGCGTTGATGAGGCTTCATATCCCACACTCTGGCTTGATTAGTTCAGTGAGAAACGTGATTGGCATTAGAGTCAGAAGGGGCACAGACCTGCAACTCTGTTGCATGAGAGGAGAAGTGACTCAACCACCTTATTCTCATTACTGCTCTGTCTGCACTGATCATCTTGCAAGTAAACAAAAGCAGAAAATTTGTGTTGCAGGAAGTTTTTAAAAGGCATCCACAAGGATTCTCTGCAACAATCTTGTGCAATGTACAGGTTATGCACTAACACATGGAGTGTCCCTTTAACTGAAGATTTCTGCACCCAGGAATTCCTGCAACTACAAAACCATTAAGAGGTCAGTGCAATTGATGGGAACTTAAACACCCGTGGGCAGAGCTTCCTGGGCCTCCCTGCATCAAAATAGGGGAGACACAGCTGAGAACAGTGGCATCCATGTTTTTTCGGAAGTGTGCCGCCACAGGCCAAGAGCTTTAAAACTAAAGTTGAAAATGTGGTACTGTTTTTTGTAACAACTCCACCCATAAGTTGAAGCAATGCCATTTTATAAAAATAAATATTTTTACTTTAAATTATTACTCAGTATAAACAAGTGAAACAAATAGGGTGAGCAATAAAAAAAAAGTGCTTATGGTGACACCTCCAAAATGTGAAGATGCAGTATAATAAACAATATTCCATATTTGGATGCAATTCAGTAATATACTTGAAACAAAATAAACATAGCACAATTTGTTTGGTATACTGTGCAGATATTCACACCTCTAAAGTTAGAGCAATATTGTGCTTATATCATAGGTTCAGGGAAGGTAAAATAAGACCCAATAGAGCCAACTCAACGGAGTATGATGGTATACACGATCAAAGGGTAATTGGGATTAAGTAAAAAAAATTTTTAATGTCAATAAATATGCAGTGTTCTTACAAAATTCAGCGGTCAGTAGTGCTCTGAAGACCCACTTTAACACAGAAAAAAAACAACTCCAAATCCTGACACAACAGCAGCAGTTTGATGTATCACTATCAGGGCCCCACACCACTAAAACATCTCCACACGATGAGTCCACAGAACAGGAAGAGGATTCTGCCTCCAAAAATATGACCCCAGAGGTTATGCATGGCGTGTTTCGCCAGAACGAGGCTTCATCATGGTGCTTACTGAGAGATGTCCATCAGTGTCTGAAATACCCCACAGTATGATCGTGCATACCAATGCAATATCAACATGCTTCTACCTCAGCTAGTGCACTTAATATAGCTGCTTTTTAGAATAAGTGCTGTCACCCATGTAACGATGCACATATATAGCTGATAAAATAGTCAGAAAGATATAATAATGATATAGATACAATAATAATTTCAAATGGATAAAAGTGATGACAGTCAATACTGCATGAATGTGTTCACGTTTTAGTGAAGCCCACCAGTTTTTAACTGCTCACCCTATTTTTTTCACTTATTTATAACCTTTGGAAGCCCTTTGGTAGCACCTGTTTTTCCTTTTTGGATGTTTTATATTAAATTATTATTAATTTAAACTATTTTGATTAAAATATGCGTGGAATATACATTTGCGTGGAATAGTTTGCCGGCTCCTCTTTTAAACGATTCTTAGTGAACTTTACGATTTATTGATATATTCCCACACATTCCTATTCTATTTTTTTTTTTTTTTTTTTTTGTAAATCAGTGTTTTTATTAGTCTTTTTCAAAAAAGATGAAACGGGGAAGGGATACAGAATTGAAAAATGGAGATGGGGGAGGGGAGAGGGGATACAGAATCAAAAAAATAGTTAGGGGATGGGTAGGGTAAAATAATAAAATACATTTACTCTTTTCAATCCGGTCGCAGCCGGTACACTAAAACTTTATTTCACTTCTCCATAAAACAGTTTGATAACATTTTATTAAAAATACATTTGTTAACTAGGCATCTATATGCTTATTTTCAGGATTGCCAATAGGAAACTTCTCATAAAAAAAAAAAAATAAAAAAAAGGGGGGGGGGGGGGGAGGGAAGGTGGCCATCCTAGGGTTACATAAAATATAACTGTGAATGTTAGGGGTGAGCCTGGGGGGGAGGGGCGAAAACGATCTAATATACTTGGACATAAATACGTAATGTCAGTGATATAGATAACAATATAAATAACATATTCAATTATACATCTGCTCTCGCTATTGATAAACCATTTATTATATATAAAAAAAAAAAAAAAAAAGGGGGGGGGGAATCCATCTTATATAATACAAAAATGGAGCCACATCGGAGGGGGGGGGGGGGGGGAGGGGGCAGGGGTAGGCATAGGTGTTGATCTGTCTGAGTCAGTTCAATCTATTGACAGTATATTTCAAATTTTCCAAATGTGGGGGTCACCAGTGTCATCTCCATCATATTGTGACATCTACACTATAATGTGAGGTGTCTGCTTCTGGTCTGTGTTATATCTAAACTGTGTGAGTGTGATGTGGTCTTATGGCGTGCATATTCAACCGAAGATTACCTTCTGTCTGAGTGAGTACTATAACCCCTTTCAGATTATTTCAAATGTATTATATATTCATTCCAGTAGAACCAGGTCTTTAGGCATTTTTCGGAAGTATTTGTGGTAGAGGCTAGAAGCTCTTCTAGTATTCTAATTTCTTCAACTCTAGTAATCCATTCAGATTCCGTTGGGATTGTGGTAGATTTCCAATACAGGGGTATCAATGTTTTGGCAGCTATTAGTAAATGTTTGGTCAATGATTTCTTAAATATTGGGATGGACATTCCGTCTAGATAGGGAACCATTGCCTCAAATGTGTTTGGGTATGTGGAACAGTCCAGTTGTACTATTTTTCCGTGTATCATATCCCAATAGACCTTTATTTTGGGGCAGCTCCACCAAATATGGATATCTGTTCCAAAATCACTCCCACATCTCCAACAGTGTGGATCGATTGTTGGGATCATACGATGCAGCCGCATCGGGGTTCTATACCATTGTGAAATAATTTTGTAATTGATTTCTTGATACTTGGTTGCTTTTGTACTTTTGTGTGCAAGTAGCATTATTCTTTCCCATTGTACCTTATCAAGTTTAGAGCTTAGACTCATCTCCCATTTCCCCATGTATTTTGGCTCAGTATCATCAGTAGGTGAGATCAGCATGCTATATATGTGTGATATTCCCCGTTCTAGGAGCTTGTTTGATTTACATAGCGACTCTAGCCATGTCTTGTCCCGTGTCTGGTTGTGTTTTTGGGGAAGGTGTCTTATGTAATGCATGATTTGATGATAGTTGAAGTGGTCCATTGGGGAAGGGGGGTCCTTTAATATGGTAGTGAGCGTGGGGAATATCTCCGTGGGTTTTATTTCAACAATGTGGAACGGTGTTTCTGGGTGCAGAGTCTGTAGCCCTGGTGAATGTATCCCCGGTGAAAAATCTGGGTTGTCTCTCAGAGGAGTGAGAGGTGATGGATAAGTAGTCGTTTTGTGTGATTTTGCAGTATTGTGTAATACACGTAAAGTTGGTGTTATCGTGGGATGGCCTTGCGTCATAGCTTTAGCTGTCTTAGGGGAGAGCCATGGGAGAGCATTCAGTGATATTGGAAGTGAGTTGGATTCTAATTGTACCCAGTGTTTTCGGGTCGGTGTATGAGTCCAATCTATTATTCGAAGTAGATGTGTTGCTTGGTAATATTTAAGGATATCTGGAAGTGCCAGACCTCCATTTATTTTGGGGTAGGTTAACACTTGGTAATTGAGTCTCGGCTTTTTTTTGTTCCAAACATACTGTGTCAAAGCCGTTCTCAGTTCAGTAAAATATGTGTGGGGAATGTGAATAGGTATAGTTTGGAAGAGATACAATATTCTAGGGAGTAGATTCATTTTGATGACATTTATGCGTCCTATCCATGAAATATGTGTGTAATCCCATGTACGTAGATCTTCTATTTTTTAATCCTTCCCTTCTCATCTCCATCTGCTTTTGTGTTCCTGATTAAAAAGAACAGATTGAAGAATAGGGCAGTGTGCTTTCTCTGGTACACACATAACATATTATTTGCTCTATTAGATACCTGTCAGCTGTGCTGTCAAGTCAAACTGTACAGTACTAATCCCACAATCCGTTTCCACTCAGCCTGGACTGGTGCAGGCCATAGATCAACATACCGCTTAGTTATGTGGTGGTCTTTGAAGTTGCCTAATGTTCTTTTTATAAACATAGTTACTGCATGATTTTGTGTCTATTATTAATGCCTAGCTCCCGTACTTGGATCAGGCTAACACTTGGGTCAAGGTGAGAGATTTGGTATAACACTATACTCTGCATATTTTCTAAAGGGCTCTCTAGGTTAAAATAAAAAAAGAAAAAGAAAAGATTAATGCATATTAAAGCTTGCATTTAATATACATACATTCACATCTATTTAGAGAGACTGTTAGGAGGGCCTAGGGTGGCAGACAGAGGCTGCTTGGGGGGGGGGGGGGGGGGGCATGGGGGGTTAGGGTGAGATACAGGACTGTTGCCATAGCTTTATTTGGAGTTTTTAGGAGGCAGGATATATTTAGGAAAAAACTGATCAGACAAATGTTTTTATTTTTCTTTACTTTACAAAATTCAATACTTATCTACACCCACTGGTCTTGCCAGAGCACCAAGATTGGACATATAGTCAGAGTGTCAAAATTGCACCCACAGGTCTTGCCAGAGCATCACTCTTGCACCGGGAACGGGGGACTAATAAAAGTACTCAAAAGAAAATTGGGCAGACTAGATGGACCGAATGGTTCTTATCTGCCGACACATTCTATGTTTCTATGTTTCTATGTTTCTAGACTGCACTCACAGGTTTTGCCAGAGCATCTAGATAACACCCTATAATGTTTGCTACCAGTTGCAGTCATACCAAGGGCTTCAGTCACGGTTCTCAACACCTGCGTCTACATCTGTCTAAGGTCACAATCAATATCTTTTTGCTGACCCTGACCTCTGCTTGTGAATTTACAGTGTATCTAGTGACATTGTTCAGAATCCTGGAGTTCAGTTGTTGTTTAACTTCATACCTTGGCCCAGCAGGTGTTTCTTCTTTTTCCCCCCAGAATGTTATAAAATGGTTTCCAATGGAGTATGTAATGTCTAGCTTGTCACTCATTGGCTGCATGTTGTTCTAAGTTAGAATGTTGGAATGCAGAGGCACTCTTACAGGTTCCATGCATAAATATCATGAATAATACCCACACACGTTGATATCAGTAATCTTTGTCTTAGATTAATGTTGCAAGAAAAAACAGCTCAATAATCCTGCCAAATCTTGGTCGCTCACATGGCTTTCATTAGCCTCACACAGAAGCAACAGCTGTTTTATATATTAACTACAGTTTCTGTAGAAAAAACAGGGGTTAGGGGCCAAAAACTATTACCTATCTATATCAAAACATTTCAGTCTAAACTCCTAACATTCTGTTGACATATATGACAGTTGTTTTTTTATACAATTACAAAATCCACAGATATAAAATAAGTAATACTGCAGGCAACGTCAAGTGCTTTTCCCCCTATAATTAAATATTTAATGAAGAATCTCACATGGAGCAAAACTATTATGAACTACTCATGTGTTAGAAATAAATATGAACGAGTATGGCTACTGGAAACAAAGATGGCGGTCTCAAATTGAGATATGGATTTTAGCACACTAACAGACAGCTCTGGGGGAATTAAGTCTTAGCCAATCAGGAGGGGCTTCTCAACATCAGATGCCTCTCCTGATTGGCCCAAGGTAAGAAATCCACACTGTGTGTGTGACTATATGTTTATGTGACTGCGTGTGCATGTGTGTGACTAAACTCATGCGCTCCCAAACCTAATTTGTTACAACCTTCCTCTACAGGTTGCACCCATTACTCACGTAACCTTTCCACTACAACAGATTGCCCCCACATATCTAACAACAATGTCCAATTACATATTACATTCCTGTCCAAAGAGTCATATTGTCCCCACATCCTTTTTCACTGCTCCATATTGCACCCTGATTATCCTGTGGGGACTGTCTGGATGTCTGGGCTTGCAGTGCAAGGCTGGAAGGGAGGATGTACCACCAACATTGGTAACACTAGCCCTGTTGTCGCTCTCTTTAGTCTGCTGCCACCCTAGAACGTGTGACGGTGTGTATGGGACTTTATGTGTGTGTGTGTGTGTGCTTGGGACTGTATGTGTGTGTATTGGATTTTTTGTGACTGTCTGTTGCTTTTTTTATGACTGGGTGTGTATATGTTTTATTTTTATCTTGTGACAGTGTGCTTTACTTTTAGACACACGCACATTATCACATACACAGTAACTCACATATGCACACACCAAATTATCGGGAAGCTTATGGGAACCATATACACAGTATTGAGCAAACATGTTAGGTAGGTGTGAAAAATACAAGTAAGAATATTTTCAAAATTCTAAATGTTAAAAGAAGAAATCTCGAAATCAAATCAATATTTGGTAAGATCACTCTTTGCATTGAAAGCAGCATTGATTTTTGTAGGTAAACTTGCACACAGCTTTCTTAGACAAACTTTGCAGGTAGGTTGTTATACATCTTGGAGAACTAACCACAGTTCTTCTGAGGATTTAGGCAGCCTCTGTTGCTTCCCTCTCTTCATGTAAATACATACAGACTCAATGATGTTAAGGGCTCAATGCCATCACTTCCAGGACTCCTTGTTTTACACTGAAGATAGTTCTTAACCCCTTGACCCATCTGGACATAAATATATATGCCTTGAGTTTTAATGTAGCGTTGTGCTCCTTAGCCCAACGCTACATACCGGCAAATAATCTCAGAGGTTGCTTCGGATTGAATGCGTTAAAAACTTGCATAGGCAATGATCTGCTTGCACAGCCTATGCTGTAAAGGTGTTGCCATGATGCCATCATGCAACACCTGCTCCTTCCCTTCAGGGAGCATGTTCCTCCAATATGGCATGCCCTGTGCCACAGAAATGATAAAAAAACCTCTTCTGTCGCTAGAGGCAGTCAGCAACATTACATTGAAAAAAAAAGGAAAAATCTAACCCTAGATCTACTAACCCTAGATCTAGGGTCTAGGTTTAGGGTTACAATTAGGGTTAGGGCTAGAATTACATTTAGGGTTACAGGTGGGTTAGTATTAGAATTAGGGTTAGTACAAGGGTTAGATGAAGGGGTGGGGGTAGCTTTAGGGTTAGAATTAAATTTAGGTTTAGGGTTGGGGTCAAAAGGTCATTGTAGGACAAAATGGTTAGGAAACAAAAAAACACTACTTTCGGTTTTTGCCCTATAGTGTGAAAAAACACAGAAAAACATGGAAACCTTGGTATTTCTAAACTCAGGACAAATAATAGAAACTATATAGATTGTGTCCTTTTGGCATATTTTCATTATATTTAGTATTTTTTTAATAGTAAATTATATAATATGATGAAAATAATTGTATCAAAAGAAAACCCTATCTGTCCTTTAAAAAAGGATATATAATTTGTGTAGGTGTACTGAACACAAAAATATGACAAAAAAAATTGAATTCTGGTCTTCAAGGCACATCGCATGCAGCATAGAACTCTGTCACTAGGGAGTTAATGACTTTGGCTATATATATTTGGAAATCATCAAGCTGCAGAATCAATTTGGGGCCAATCAAATGCCTTACTGATGGTATTGCATGATGGTTAAATATCTGCCTGTATTTCTCAGCATTGAGGAGCCATTAGTTCTGACCACAAGCCCCAAACTTACAAGAAACCTCCATCATTCTTGATCATGGTGTGCAGACTGCCATCTGCTACAGACAAATATTTCACATTTGTGCCTCATCGGTTAAGAGCACCTGTTGCTATTTTTCTGCACCCAGTTCCATCTTTTCGTGCATAATTGGCCTTGTTTCCAAGTCTGAGTTATGGCTTTTTGGCTGCAAGTCTTCCATAAACACCACTTCTGAACAGACTTCACTGGACAGTAGATGGTTGTACCATAGTTCCACTGTTTTCTGTCTAGGGTATAATGAGTAGACCCTATAATATACACCTGTGTGTGTAATAACATCCACAACATATATCTCTGAACGGCAGAAATAAAATATGGTCACCCTAGTCACCATACATGTTTCGGTGCACACTAGTAGAATTTTACCCATGCAACATTCTCCAAAATCTCATGATGTGATAAGATACACCCCTGCTATCTTACTGGTTATCATTAGTGGGCAGGACTTGGTGGCTGTGCACACCTTTGTTTTTTTTTTATTTTTTTTACACCTGACTTCCAACAGAAAAAAATACATCTTTCTGGAAGAGAGAGGAGATTGGCCTGATCAAACAGGATCATAACTCCTTCCCATTGTCAGTAGTTACATTACCCTCCCATTCAACGCATGGTCTTTTAGACTTCATTCTGTGTCCCCAGCCCCATAGTGAGATACTAGAGCTGTAATGTCACTGTGGGGTGTCACCCATCTTACATTATCTTCCAACACAGAATTATCAGTCCTGTCTGCTGTGACTGTGCAAGTGGATACATAGTAACAGGGTAATGTAAACTACAACATTTTAATGTCACTGACTTTTTGGTCAGTGCCAATAATGCTAGATCAGTAGTGGCGGAAAATGTACTCCAATTATGTAATCTAGGCGCAATCATTTTTTTTTTTTATACATAGCATACAGCAAAATTATTAAACAATAATTAGTTCACTTGTTTCAAGAAATCTTCTCCCACATTTATTTGGATGTCGCAAACATGTTTTGTTGTAGTCTCATTGATTCTTATAATTTTTTTTTTTTTTTTTTTTATTATTCAAAATACAAACATACACAATTCAATAGGTTGTACATAAATATTATACATATAAGTTAGATTCTTGATACATTGTTTCGCGGATATGTGTGGTTTCGACATTACTAGATTCTTATTAACCCACCAATTTATTTGCTAGTGTTTAGATTGAGCAGCCTTTCTGCCTTCAAACTATTTCTTCTATAGCATATGAAAGGCTTTTTATAGCCAATATCTATCTGTATTTGGTTACAGGCTCTAAGCCTATGTTAGATCCGTAGAATAATGTAACCTCCTGGGTGCCTGCATTTGCAGAATTTTGACAATCTCATTAACGCCCAAACCATAACAAGATAATCAACTCCTAAATTAAAGTTAAACATGAGTTATTTTTTTCCATTGATCTTATAATAGATCAGTAGGCATTCTTGTGTCATGTAAAATGTTTAATGTGTTTATACCAAAGACCTTATAGAAACATTGTGCAAATGGCACATGATGTGACTCATGATACACAATGCATCCATATCAAATATATTTCCTACTTTTCCAATTTATGTAAAAGTAATTTCTGGTGCAAAGTTCTAAAAGTGATCTAATAAGCAGGAATTTTACATTGGCTTAAATACTTTACAATGCATGTTTTACATTTTGCATTGCTTAAAATATAAAATACGTTCAGCTAGATAAAATTGTGAAGTTACAGCAGTTTGCAAGAAGCTAGGACTGCCCACACTAGCTGAGTAAAAGTAATTTCCTTTTTTCTGCAGGAACCAATGAGAATAATTTCATTCAAATGTGTTGCATTGTTAACAGATCCTACTTTGTACAAGAGCAAGTCTATTACAGCCTACACAATGTATTCTATTCCACCAGCACAGGAAGTGACTAAATGTAACAAAACGTTATATTCTCAATGTCTATATAACCCCTGTTGCCGACAATGGATGTGCCTGACACGTCCTGCGGTGGAACGATTGCGAAAACCACTCTGATGGTGCTGCTCTATTGCCTTGATGTTGAGGCAATAGGCAGCACCGAAATCTCGGTTCTGGGGTACCCATGATAGCTCCACGGGGTGATCGTGGGCACCATATTGCAGGAGCAGCAAGCTCCTGCAATATCAACATTGCAATAAAGAAAAAAAAAAGACTTAATTAGCTAAAATCTAGGGTTAGGGTTAGAATAGTTGTTAGGGTTACAATAAAATTAGTTACAATAAAATTATGATGCTTATGATTAAGCGCTATAAGCGCGAAACTCATCAAGCTTTTATCTGACTGCCTATATTCCACTTATATTGCTGTGATGGATTTTTCAACACTTTGAATAACATTAAATGATTTTCTAATCAATTGCCATCTGAGTGCCGAGCTGCTTTCCTTTCTTCTCTTACAATTAAATTAGTGTTAGCTTAAGGGATAGGGTTACAATTAAATTCAAATATATTAAGGGTTAGCGTTAAGGTGAAATTTAGGGTTTGGGTGTGGGTCAAAAGTCACTGAAAAAAACTAAACACTATTTTTGTTTTTTGCCCTATAACTTGCAAAAAACTACATAAAAACATGGAAACAAGTATATTGCTGAACTTGGAACAAAATTTAGAAAGTTAGAAAAAGTGGGGGGTTTTCCCCATCATATTTTATGATATTATTGTAGTAAATTATAAGATATGATGGACATAATAGTATCTAATGAAAGCCCTTCTTATGACGATAAAAACAACATATAATTGTGTGGGTACAGTATGTGAGAAAGAAGAAAATGACAGTTAAACACAAACACCCCAGAAATGTCAAAACAGCCCTTGTCACCAAGAGAAAGACAAGTTCAAAAAGTCTAAGGAATAATCAATGCTGCCTCACCTACAGTAAACATGCAGAGTAATCACTTTTTGCAGAATGCCTGCATCAAATCACATTGGAAAAATAAAGCCTGTGCACTAAACAAGCAGTAATCTTCATCTTGCACCAAAGAGAGTTTGGGGACTAGACTGTCCCTTTAAGATAATATGTTTTATGGATACACACTGAATTTATGTTTTGAGTTTTCATAATATGTGAGTTGTCATGAAGTCCCTAGTTTTCATAATTCAAATTATATTATGATGCTAAAGAAAAACATGCTAAGTAAATGTTGCATTAATAAAGTAATTATTATTCATTTTTTTTATAAAAACCAAACCCAGAGGGCTATATTATTTGCTATTGCATCTATAGTTTTCTTATAAGGGTCTACTCAATAAAGAGAGAATTGCATCGACTTGAGAATTTCAAACTTAAGGCCAAAGTAGCCGAGCTGAGAAATTTCTCCCAATCAGCTGCACTGAAGAATTATTCCAATTTGGCTACATTGGCCTCAATTATGAAATTCCCATCTTATTTCCTTGCAATTCTCTATTTATTGAATAGACCCTGGATACTTTTTAACCATGAATGAAATTTAACTCTCCATTTAAATAAATAAATAAATATATATATATATATATATATATATATATATATATATATATATATATATATATATATATATATATAAATATTAATACGTATATATGCAGATATTTATCAATTTTTATGGGTAATTTTGATGTACAGATATGTTAATCTGTAGATGTTTATTTTATTTCTCATAATGGTTCCCTTGTCTGTGCTGGCGCCTGTCGTTAAAGTATTAGAAATTAGCTAGCTGTGAAGTCAGTCGCACATTCTCTAATAGGGGAGGCAAATTTTATGGCAAGACAGGAGGCTTCGTATTTGCATAACCTTCTTTACTGTTAAACCTCCAGCAGCAAAACAGTTAACAGTTAAATGAAAAAACAACCAATCAGGATGCAGTAAAATAGCATATAAGGCAGCAACAATCCTTTCCACTTCCTCTTTCTTTGCTGCTTAACCTCCAGGTGAGCTCAATCTATATTTGTTCTTACAAGATATGATATTTTACTGTCATTATAGTTTTATTATAATTATTATTGTCTATTATTGTTTTCAGCCTATCTGGGTTTGTTAATTATAATCTTCCATAAATTCCGTTTTTTACTTATTTATTTATTTTACCAAATACATTTGCTTTCATTTATTTATAAGCCTGTTCTTATTCTAATACTAAACTACAAACTTTCTGACAGAATTCAGTATTGTCTCTAGCTTTATACTTGCCATACAACTTAGGTGTAACACCATAAGCTCCCCTTACCGCCCGTTTAGTGGCTTCCCGCGTTGCCTTCAGCTGCGCGAGCATTTGGGGACCTACTGTGGAGTTTTTTCTTCCCATCGCGTGTTCTCCGTTGCAAAAACTTGCTGCATATTGCTTCAGGCAGTTTAGTAACGCGGCCGCGCTCGCGTGTTAGGCCGCACCTTTCCCCTCAGGTACCTCGTCGCGTCTTTTATCCCTATTCGCTCACATTGTCTGATTTTATCCGTTCACTCAACGGATGGTCCGTTTCAGCGGTGCCTAGGCCCAACTCTTTCGGCCTATATCGTGTTACCACCTCCACACATGCTATTGCTACCACTAAGGCCTGCGATATCCAGCTGGGTTAAGACCAGGCTTGTCCTGTTCTATTCTACCCCCCCCCCCCTTTTTTCCTTCCATTTTTAAATAAATAAAATTTACAGGGTTTAATAAACTACAGCTTATAATGTAGTTCAGGGGTGACCCCCCGTTATCTGGTTTCTTCTCCTGATATAAAAAGGCTCTGAGAGTCTATTTTACTGCCTGTATACCCTCAGATACCCTAAGTGGTTGGCAATTGAGAGGGAACCCCTCTCTGGTTATATAAAGGGGGTGACCCCCCCATCACCACCATCAGAAAGGACAGGTCATATTGACCCTAGATCCAAGGCAGTTTGGGTGACCCCCTTCTGCAGTAACGGGTGAACCCCGTCGATTATCATTAGATGTACTTTATTATTTTGTCAAGTACCTACACAAAACCCACAACGGCCTGTTTACTTATGTTCCTCTAGAACTTGCAAGCTCTAAAGCAACAGTCATGAGTGACCAACAACCCGACACTATGCCTGCCGGTTTCCAGGAATGGCTCCGTACGGCTTTGGCAGACTCCCTTCCTTCAGCGCTCGCAGCGTTGCGTGATACACAACACGCCCATCGTTCAGAAGCTGGAGAGGCAATTTCGGATTCAGAGGATTCCCTGCACCCTACAGATGAGGAACCTGCACGGAAAAGACCATGGTCGGATGTCACGGCTACCGATAAGGGAAAAACCCCGCTGAAGAAGTCCAGGGATGGACCTCTACCGTTACTAGCCAGCATACCACGACTATCGGTGACCCCACCAAACACGTCCCAGGACAACTTCCAGATCCTGGATGAATATTACGCCGGGGACTCGAAGCCTGGCACTTCAAGATCTCGATCACCCATCCACCTGTGCACACAATTACATAAAGAACCCGAGACCAACCCAGACCTCCCGGTGGAGATTCTTGACTCTTCTGGTGTCCCACTCTTCGACCCCCGCACTCTACGCCACCCACGTTCAGCCGAGTGGTCACCACCGCAACACATCGCAGAGTTCCTTCGTTACTGGCTCAGGCGCCCACTCGAAAAAGAGGTTCGCCAGAAGTTACGAGCGGAGTGTCCTCGCCCAACCCTCCCTGACAAGGTTGCTTCAACCCCAGAATTCGACTCACTATTCGTCACATTCATGATGAGAAACGGTAAAGATCCTCGCAAAGGCTTGGAGCAGGGACTCCGTTCCACTCAAGATAAACTTTTGGACATTTCTGGACCCCTGACTCAGATTTTCCTTATGGCGGACGAGGCACAGATGGCTCGCCCATGGATCCTCAGCTGACTCGTGAATGGGCCCAGAGGGCACTCTGTCTGTTGGGCAACGCCAACACCGCCCTGTCAACTGAACGACGCAAAGCGGCGTTGTTCAAACTGGACAGCAAATTGGCAGAATTGGCACCAAAAGAGTTGGGTCCAGAGGCCAAAGGTCTCCTATTCGGGGATAAATTCCTCAAGAACCTCAGCCAACATGTGAATATTTTCACGTCGATCAATAAAGCTCAATCATCCATGAGGAGAGTTTTCCAATCAAGAGACCGTTTTTCTCACAGGGCTGGTCGGCAGAGGGGTCGTGCCACCAGCAGAGCGGCCTTCACGGGCTCAAGACCCCGTCTGCAGGAATCCTCCTCTTCCTACCGATTCCAGAATCGCACCAACTTCCGCACTCCCTACTACCGGGGACACACTCGGACCAGAGGGTCATCTTCCTACCGGACAAAGTTCCCATCAGGTAAGATTGAACCCTTTATTACCTCATATTCCTATTGCGGGCAGACTCAGATTTTTCTACCACCAGTGGGCCTTGATTACTCAGGACCCCTGGGTACTTCAAACTGTACAAGGGTTTCTCATAGAATTCTCTTCCCCTCCGCTCCAACATACACCTCCACATCCCATCCATATGCCTCAGAGCGATCTCTCTTTAGTACACAGGGAACTACTGGCGCTACGGGACAAAGGGGCTATAGAACGCGTGGTTGGAGCTCCTTGCTTCATCAGCAACATGTTCTTGGTGCGCAAAAAATCGGGCGAATTTCGGCCGGTAATCAATCTTCGATCCCTCAATCAACACGTTGCATACAGGCACTTCAAGATGGAGGGCATACATCTTCTCCGCGATCTGCTGCGAGACCGAGACTGGTTTTCCCGTTTGGATCTAAAGGATGCTTACCTCACGGTGCCGGTCCATCAGGACCACAGACGTTATCTTCAACTCCTGTGGCAGGAAAGTCTATGGCAGTTCACTTGTCTCCCTTTCGGCCTCAGTTCAGCTCCGTGGTGCTTCACGAAGCTGCTGAAACCCGTCATGGAGTTCTTGCGCGCCCGCGGCATTCGATCCATCGTCTATTTAGACGACATCCTTATTATGGCTCGAGACAGACCTTCCCTGTACAAGGCCACATCTCTCACCGTCCAACTTTTACAGGATCTCGGTTTTGTTATCAACAAGGACAAGTCAGAACTTTACCCGACTCAGTCGATACACTTCTTGGGTTTTACGGTGGACTCCGTGGAGGCTATCCTCAAACTTCCTCAGTCCAAGATGCTTTCGATAAGAAAGGCCATTCGCCGCTTCTTGCGTCTTCCTCGCCTTTCCCTTCGGGATCTCGCTCGCATCATCGGGCTCCTGTCTTCTTCTATCCAGGCGATATTCCCGGGACCCCTACACTATTGTTTCCCTCTCACAGACGAGGTTCGCCTCGAACTGCAGTGGTGGCTGACCCAAATGACGGTGTGGAACGGCCGTGCCATTTTTGGCTGCATCCCAGATTTCATTCTGGAATCGGATGCCAGCCTACTTGGTTGGGGTGCGACCTGCGGGACCCTTACTACAGGCGGCCTCTGGACTCCGGAAGAAAGAGGATTACACATAAATTGTTTAGAACTGATAGCAGGCTCTTTCGCCGTACGCAGTTTCACAAAGAATGCTACCCACTGCTCTTTAGTCCTTCGGATGGACAATGTGTCGGCGGTGAGATATATCAACCGCTTGGGAGGATCCCGTTCCAAGCTATTGACAGAGCTAACCAAGGATCTGTACCAGTACTGTTTAACACATCATCTCTCCATACGGGCAGAATACCTCCCCGGGAAAGACAATACGGTGGCAGACTGGTTCTCCAGACACTGGAGAGACACCAGCGACTGGCGGCTTCACCCGCAAATCTTTCGCGCTCTGGATCGTCTAAGGGGTCCTTTTCACCTAGATCTGTTCGCATCCAGAACCAATCGACAGACACCAGACTTCTTCAGTTGGATGCCGGATCCTCTATCTCTCGCGGTAGACGCTTTTCTCCAGACATGGCCCCCAACGGGGGCATACGCTTTTCCCCCGTTCGCCATGATTCTCCGTTCACTGCACATCTTGATGCGTCAACAAGTGACCCTGTTGCTCATCTCCCCTCTGTGGCAGATGCAACCTTGGTTCCCCCTGATCCTGGAACTATCTTGTGCGCACCCTCTCCTGCTTCCCAGCTCTCTGACTCTCTTGTCCGATCCTCAGGGGAACCCCCATCCTTTGTTACTCCAGGACCGCCTTCAGCTGGTGGCCTGGACGGTTTCAGGGGTGCCTGGGATATGTCGGGACTATCGACGGCAGCTCGAGACCTCCTTTGGGACTCTTGGGCACCAGGCACTAGAAAGTCCTACCTTCATGCATGGGGTATCTGGAATAGCTGGTGTTTGGGACAACACCTTAATCCCTTTACTGCCCCTGTAGTGGCTATCCTAAATTTTTTAGCATCTCTCTTTGCCCAAGGCAAGACTTTTCGTAATATCAACATCATTCGCTCGGCTATCTCAGCGGCTCACGTTCCCATTCTAGGGGTAAACGTCGGGAAGGATCCCACGGTATGTCGTCTTCTACGCGGTATTCGGGCGGCCAGACCCCCGTCCTCTAGGTATGCGGGCTTCTGGGACGTCTCCAGGGTCCTAGTTTTTCTGGAAGAGTGGCCGGATAACGACGCTCTTTCTCTCCGTCAACTGTCTGCTAAAGTGGCACTTTTGCTTTGCCTAGTATCATTCAGGAGAGTGGCGGATGTTAGGGCTTTCGACGCTAATTCTTTCTCTTTTTCCCCGGAGGGAGTTGTGGTTGCCATTTCCCGTCGAACAAAGTCCTCTTCGACTTCCGTTTTTTACCCATATTTCCCGGACCGCCCAAAATTATGCGTTGCTCGCTGTGTTCATTGCTACCTCTCTTCCACTAGTACTGTTCGCTCTCTACCCCGGGGTCAACTGTTGCTTTCCTATGTACGCCCCTTCCGGGCTGTCTCTACCCCAACTATTGCACGTTGGGTCAAATGGATTTTACACCTTGCGGGTATCGAAGGTTATTTTGGAGCACATTCGGTTCGGGGCGCAGCAGCCTCCGCGGCCGCGGATCTGGGCGGTTCATTACCGGAGATCCTGGCGGCGGCAGATTGGTCCAGGGAGTCGACTTTTCGCACTTTTTATTTCCGTCCTCGGACCCATGCGGGTTCATCTTTATTAGCACGGCGTTAAAATAGCAAATACGAAGCCTCCTGTCTTGCCATAAAATTAGGGATTATTCTAGCCTTGGTGTAGAAATAATCTAAATTTTATTAAAGACAGGAGGCGAGTATTTCCCTCCCTGTTCATTCACTTTTATCCCACCCTGAATACTAACTTTGATTCTATACTACATTTCTCCTATCTCCTCTCACACCTCGATTCATATATATACTTTTGTGTTATCTGGGTGGTATGTTTTTGTTTTGAGGGAGGTACAGTGTCACAAATTATGTTTCGCTATCTATAGTTTATGGTGTATTATGATGAGATTGTTATAAAGGACGTTTACTTTCACGGTATCTTTTTTTCTCCTAGCCTGATGCGGTTCAACGTCCCTCATCGTCTGCAGGCTGCTTCGTTTCGTATGGTCTGGTTTTCGTTAGTTCAAATTGTTACATTTCGCTACACTGATCGGCACATCAAAGAAAGAGGAAGTGGAAAGGATTGTTGCTGCCTTATATGCTATTTTACTGCATCCTGATTGGTTGTTTTTTCATTTAACTGTTAACTGTTTTGCTGCTGGAGGTTTAACAGTAAAGAAGGTTATGCAAATACTCGCCTCCTGTCTTTAATAAAATTTAGATTATTTCTACACCAAGGCTAGAATAATCCCTAATCATACACTCCTCTGAAATGTTCCATGCAATCCTTCATCATCAATATGATACAGTTACAATGCGGTTTTATTACCAGATGTGTAATAAAAGTACACATTGGGCTTGCAGTCAGCAGGCTGGGCAAGTAGCCAAGTATGAGGGAACTATCAATGGAAACTAGATATGGACTGTTAGATAGCACAGACCATCAGCATAGCTTGAACACTGCATACACTACACACCTTGTTAGGCAGCTGTACTATCATAAAAAAAAAAACATTCTTATGGAATGAAGGGATAAATCGTCCCTCTGTATCTTTAATTGGAAAAATCACTTCATCCAGTTGTATTTAATAAATTATTGCTGTTTATTTTTATTTTTTTTATTGTACAGAGCATTGGAATATAAGTAAAAAAACAATAATCCTAAAATATTTATTTTATGTAACTTATTGAAGCACATATACGGTAGAGATGATTGAGGAGTGGTATCTATAGGTATCTCTATAGCATAGCTAGGGTATAGAAATGTGCATAGTGTCTCATACATAGAGCTGGGGTGAATTAGCTGTCTATACTATGACTACTGATCTCTGGGCAGAAACATACATAGTCGAGGGTTAGCTCTTTATAGCCCGATAATTAGTCTATTATATTAGTACTGGATTAACGACTCAGGTCACAGCATGTATATAAGGGATTTTTTGTGTGTACTTTGTGGACTAGCTTACCTAAAGCCACATACCTGATCTATTACTTTTTTGCAATGCAGAGTGCTGTGAAGTATTTACTTATTGGCTACAATTAACTTACACAAATATTTTGGGTATATACTTTGTATGCATAGAAACATTGTAAAGCACCACTTTTAAAGACAAACAAAGATTGGGATCCCACCCAGCGAGAACGGACAAAAGCTGAAATAGCCAGCGCTATAGGATGTAACCTACTCGGGAGAGGAATCATCGTTTTTTTGCTCGCTTGCACAATTACAGAGGAAAGCCCTCCATAAGCATATCAGACAGGTTCCACCCAATAGGGCAGTCCAGATCTAAATTGCCTGTCAAGTCTCCTCTGCACAAGGAATACAGCAGCCACAGACGGACGTTTCGCCCACTTTCAAAGGGATATAGACAATGAATGTCCTCTTTTACCTACATATATATGTATATATATATTTTTCTAATTCAGTGATTCATTTATTTCATATCTTTATTGTAGGGGGTGGTTTCTATTTTAATATTTTTCCTAGCTAGGGGAAAGGTTTCATAGCTAACAATCATATTGAATAAATAGCGAACTCAAAAGCATCTCAGAATGGTTTGTACACTGCTGGGACTACTTGTGATGCAGTGCACTAGGGTGAAAGGAATGGTGCTGTATTAAGGGAGATTAGGGTAACAATCTTTTCTCTTTTAGAGATCTGTGCTTTTTCCCTAAAGTAATAATCTCTATATTACTTCTTCCTTGTGCTATATTAAACCTCCGGATGGAGGACTTCTGAGTATGAGATATTTAGCTGGCACAATCCTGGCACAGCATATGGGTGCAATGTTATGGTGATTCCTATGGGTGGATCCACATTCGCAAACTGGAAAGTTGGGTGGAGCATCTCATGCAAACTGGAAATTTAGGAAGAACAAGGACCATAACAAGTTTGGAGTTTTTTTTACCTGTAGGATAATTTATGCCATTGACCTGAGTTTGGGTCAACTCAGTCTAAAGTCAACTCCCCATTCTAAAGTCAACGAAAACGGAACCATTACATATTGTTATAATAGTTGCCAGATTGGTTAACTCTGAGAACAAATGTTAAAGTGCTTGAGTAAAATAAAACACTATATAAAAATAAGTAATGATTACTATTAAGAGCTATCTGGGATGGGGAGATTACAATTTAAACAAACTCCAGTACATAATAAAGAATAAAGCCTGCAGGAAATATGAGGATAAAGACTAGATAGAGTATGAGAGATAAGAGGTTATAGAAGGGGCGACAGAAATAATGTAACTGGTTGGAAGTGCACAGATCTCTAAGACTAGAAAGGTCTATAGAACGAGAAAGAATGCCAAGAATAGAGAATATTGGTTATTGTTACCTTACGCTTCATTCATGAATGAAGGGATTGACAAATGAATTTCAGACATAAGGCCAAAGTAGCCGAGCTGGACAAATCCTCCAATTCAGCTGAGCTGGAAGATTTTCCAAGTTGACTACTTTGGCCTTAAGTTTGAAATTCCCTTGTCAGTTCTCTTTTTCATGAATAACGCCTCTAGTGTAATAGACTTGATTTTGTTTTTTTAATTTAATGAAATGAGCAGGTTTTGTTTCCTGTTTTCAAACTTTTGGACTAAAAGGGAAAACAAATAATATAATATAAAACAAATATACATTGATAGAATTCATGTGTAAACAATACATTGTTTATACAGTATATTGCATACTCACAAAAAAATATATATTTTTGTATTGTTAAATCTAGCAAATGTTCTTACTGCATTTGCCTGATTTTGTCATGTATAGAATTGGTAAATAGTTCCCGTTTTTGTGGTCTTATAATTTGTTTTAACATGATGTCATATAAAGATCACAAGGTATACACAGAGGTTGCCTAGATAATGTGTATGTTTACATTATATTCAGTGCTCATGTCACTGCACGTGAATGAAGGAAATTGAATATATCTCAGTTATTTTTAAGTATTTGGATAACTAGCCTTTAACTGACACCAGCTAACACATACCAAAAAAAGGTACAATAATAAAAACAAATACATCTTTTTATTGATAAAATCCATGCATGGAAGTTATGTCTAGTGATGATGGGATAGGAAGAAATTCAATAGAGGCGCATCGAGCCAAACTTGGGAATTCGCCAAGGACATTGGTAATTGTGTTTGCTGACAACTTCTTTCAAAAATATACACCGTCAAGTATTTTGCAATCCTCAAAATTTCACAAATAGCTCATTTCAACATGTTGAACGTCCTCGTACAGGCTTGTGTGAATGAATAGAGTTAATGATGCTGTTAAATCGCTAGCATTTTTACAGTGTCTCTTAAATTTTCAAATTACCTATAAAATACAAAGGGCCAGTATGGGAGTAAAATGTCATACAGAGAGGGAGAAGTACCTAAACAAAATGAAAATGTCACCCATTTGTGCACCCAGATTCCTGTCTGATGTAATCAGATACACACTCCACAGCGGTGTTCATGTATGGGGGGGGGGGTTCGAGAAAACCCTAGTGTAATATTGTATATAAAAATGATGTAAGGTGGGCTATATGGACTCACAAAGAGGCTGATTCAATGTAGCTCGCCAAAAACATATATAGTGATTTTCAGGAAAATTCTCTGTTCCAAAATTCTGTACTTTTATATGTTTACATCTGTGGTACTGTGCAATAGCTGTTTGTTTTTATTCTTTTAGCACATGAAGATTAAAGATTTATATTGATGAGCCCGGTTGACATTCGAAGTCTGTGAGTGCAATCTTATTTTCTGTGGAACATTGCACTTTAATATATACACTATATCGGTTTCTATTTTTCTCTGCATGTATTAATTCGACGAAAGTTCTTCAAGATTGAAGATTAAAAATATATTTTTGATGAGCTACACTGAATCAGCTTCTTTGTGAGTGCATATATACCCCACCTTACATCATTTTCATATACAATGTTATGCTATGGTTCTCTAATTTTTTTCTCTTACATGTACATGCGCCCTGCATTGGAGAGTGTTTTGTTTGTACGTGCTGAGGAAACGCTTTGATGGGTGCTGTAGTACTGTTAGGAGAGTATCGTTTATTATGACCTAAAGTTTTTCTTTTAAGTGTTTTCTTCGATGCAATCAGATGACTCACAAGGGGTTCCCCAAAGCACATGTGCACAGAATCATAGTCCACAACCCCCCGCATGTCTCTTTATGATTAATGGAAGGTACTGAGTATCAGAAATTCTTAGTGAACAAATGTATATTTGCAAAATAATAAATAAAAATACAGTCAAGGGATGACTTGTTTAATGAAAACAACTTTTAATGAGAACAACACAAATAAATTCAAGTTTTAAGCCTTCTTTTCTCCAGATAAAGGGGGCGGAGATGCTGCTTGGTATGTTGGTTCAGATCCACGATAGAGTTATATGTTTATTATTTTATTAAAGCATTTTTATTTTTAAATGTCAGCACTTCATGCAATCCTTTAATTAATCATAAGTAATGTTTTGCCTTCTGTTGTCCTTTAAGGTTTGCATCTATATTTTTCACATTTAAAAAATACTATTTTGGATGTGCTATTGTGTGTGCAGTACTGCTTGCAATTGGTATTTTGTATATTTAATAATAAATTAAAAAATAAAAAAAAACTATACATATGTGAGCATGCAGAGAAGGATTTATGAGATCGGCCATCTCCAATATATGTAAAAAAAAGTCTTGTAATTTTACGCTTTAATGGTAGTGAAAAGTAATTCAAGAAGAATTTTCCTCAATGAGGGTAAATTGGATTTGGATTTTAGCAAGTGATCCCTGTTACAAATATGATCTGAAACAATTTCAGATTGGAAATGGACGTGTGAATATCTACTTACATAACATCTGTTCAATTCCATCATTATACTTATCTGGTTTATATACACATTTAATTTGAAACGCACTCTTGCTGCTCTTTAGTCATTGTTGAAATATACCACCCATAGACTAGATTGCATATCATGTTTAATTTACTAAACGTGAACTGACAAGTGAACTGCACAAATCAGGCATTTATAGCTGAGCTGGGTAAATTCTAAATCCGACTTTACTTGTCAGTGCAGTTTTAGTGAATAGCACCCTATATGCTTCATTAGAATTAAATAAAGGGGGATATAAAGCACAAGTTGTAATACAGCCACAACTAGGTTGCATCATCGGCGGATCCGGGGGGGGGGGGGGCGTCGTGTTTAATGGGGCAATTGCCCCCAACCAAGCAGAGCAGGTGCGTTAGTAAAAAAAAAAAAGAAAAAATACTTAAAAACCCTGCCCCTTTAAAAAAAACAAACTGCAAGCGCACTTGCCAAATTTTTGGAAGGAAGAAAGACAGATGGACATGGGGAGTAAGAGGAGTGCGACAGACATGGGAAGGGAGAGGAGCATGACAGAAGGACATGAGAGAGAGGAAAAGACAGACGAACATGTGCCCCTCCGAGATCAGACTCTGGCTCCGCCCCTGGGTTGCATGAACGTCCTTTCTGCTCCAGCCAGCAGGTTTTCGCCTTCCAAGCCTCACTCTGGTGTACTTCACCCTTCCAAGCCTCTTTCTGATGTCCATTTCGTAACTATGCAACCTATTTTGAACAAAGGTGTTAAACCCTTTCAGTGGAGTGCTCTCTACTCTCTTGGTAGCAATAGAATGATAAGGGTTACTCTTCCAATAAGAAAACAATGTCAGGTCCATCTTGATATTAAAAGACAGTTTTTATTTATCCATATTAAAAAAAAAACATATTTAAGCAAAAGAGTGATCAAAAAAGCAGTTATCTCCACCTAACGCATTTCGCACAATTATTGAGTATCCATGATTAAGCACTAATTGCATGAAATGCGTTAGGTGGAGGTGACTCCTTTTTTTCTGTCCAGTTGTCACTGAAATATATATTTTTAATATAGATAAATAAAGGTTATTTGTGACTACCAAGATGGACCTGGCATATTTTCCTCATTACCATTGTATTGCCAAAAGCACATTTCAACCATATATTACCACATAAATCAATAGAAAGCTGTAATTCTAAATATTCTAAAGTGATAAAAAAAAAACAGTAGATAGTGGTTATCCCCTTCAAATAACAAATTGTGTATTTCACAGGCTATGATGCCATCATGGCCCCCTCTCAAGCTATACTGCATTGTTATTGTCTGGTGACATGCTAAGCAGCCAATCACAGCACATGGTTAATTTAGTGCTAATGAAAAATCAGATCAGATGATCCAGGCTGTAGGGGTAGACAACACAGGCAGAGCTTAACTATTTACATCTTATTCATATGTATATTGTGGATACAGTGAGACTGAAAGGTTTATAATTTTACAATTTACAAATGTGTGCATGCCAAACAAAAAAAAGTCAGCTACCATATAACTTGTAAGTAATTCACTTCACCATGGTATTCACATTTCCATAAACAGTTTTATTTTGTGTTTCAGTCCATAATAAATATTGTGTCATATCCAATCTCCTTTAGCTATAACCCCATATATTTAAAGTGCAGACAGTATATCAACATATGGGGAGGGGTGGATTGGGGAAGGGGGGAATGTTCTGAAATCCAACACAATTCGGATCTATTTACTTTTCAAAAGACGTACAGAATGTTGTTGTTTTACAGTGAAGTCTTTTTTAATTTGCAGACTTTTTCTGTCAAAATTAAGTAGACATACTTTAAAAGAATAATAAGTTCTATTTTTTGGGGGGGCATATCTGGAGATGATGTCATGTTACCTGTCACAGTGAAGTCAGGTAATTCTATATCACCTTAGTCGCTCTCACAAGACACATTCTAATTAGGAGCCCTGACTGGATTTCTGCCAAGAAATCTGACATGCTGTCATGTCATTGTTTGCAAATATGCTGAAACACTTAAAATAAGCATTTTTTATTGAAACTTCATTTTTTAAATATTTAGAGTCCATGGCGTAACAGCAATGAACACAAATACACCAGGCGGATACTGTTATAAGTACAAATAGAGACTATTCATTCAGACTACTTAATATGCATTTATGTTAAATATATTGTTTGTAATGTACCTTATATGTTCGACTATATGACGACCCTGATCGTAAGACAAACCCCCAAATTTAAAAAACAGAAAAAGCCTAAATATAAGACTACCCTAGAGGAAAAAGGATTTACTAATAAATATTAAGTCTCATGTAAACTGTGTATTCATATTTAATAAAAATTTTGATTGAAGAAAATTTGTTTCTTTTATTTCCTTTTTATTTACCAATCTGCCCCCAGGCTTGTCAATCTGCCCCAGACTTACAACTACATCCCCGGACTTGCCAATAAATCCCCAGACTTGCCAATATGCCGCCAGGCTTGCCAATATGTCCTCAGATATGCCAGTCTGCCCCCAGGATTTACAACCTGTCCCTAGACATGCCAATACATCCACAGACATGCCAATACATCCACAGACTTGCCAATACATCCACAGACTTGCCAATACATCCACAGACGTGCCAATACAGCCACAGACTTGCCAATGCATCCTGGACACTCACCTCACTTTGTATTCACTACTCTTTTCACTGTGGGTGGTCTATCCCACCAAGGGTTTCTTCCAATATCTTTTACCATCTTGTTACTGTTCTAACTACTCTTTCTCCTTCTCTTATACTCTCCCTGTCTCCCCTTTATTCTTTCTCACTGACCCTAATGCTCTCTTCTAACCTTTCCTTAATATGAACAAATGTTATAGTATTGTATGATGTTGTGCATTATGAAAATCTTTATAGGTCGCTGGGGATCAATAAAAAGTGGTTCATGAAAAAAAAAAAAGTTCAATAAAGTATATTTAAAAATATATTACCGGTACATTAAAAATGTCCTAAAAAACATAATCATCCAGGATGTACTGTAGGTATAAGCAAACAAATCTAACAGATAAAACAAAGTATGCTGTATGTGTTCATGAAATTAGCAGCAAGAGAGATAGCACAAAATGGATGTAGAAATCTAGAACTCTCAATAGTTGCCTTCTCACTGAGGTCCCTTGATGAAAGGTTTATGGTGGGAACTGGCCTATTGACTGCTTTTATATCTATGCTGATTTTATTCTGTGGATTATCAAATAACCTGGAAAGGTGTATAGACAGATATCTGCTGCTGCAGTTACCTCTTGATTGGAGCATTGAGGACACAATGGATCTAACATTCCTTGCTGCTGAAGGGCCAAGTTCGGTTACCCATACATGAATGCTTAATTTGCACTAGAGCTGGTTTTCTGTTTATATCTATATTGTGAGTTTGATTCCAATAAATATGTATGTTTCATACATTTGACAGGGTTATGTTTTGACTCTTCTTATCTTCCTTCAGATGTTCATTTATGCCTCTGAGGAGACATCCAGCCCAGATTTCCATTGAGAGTTCTACAGTCATTTCGTGCCATCTCTCTTGCTGCTGTTCTCAGATATGGAATTGAGGAGTCCTTGGAGAGAGCGCTTTTTTAAGGAGAGTCGTTTTTTTTGCTTTTTTTTTTGTATTTTGATCTTGTTTTATATGTGTTCATGAAAACATGTAAAAAATGTCCAGCTACAATTTTTTATTTTATTTGGTGAAACGCTTGCATTAAGTAAGTTCTATATTTTGGTATAGTCAAAGAATAATGTTTTTAGGATATCTGAGCTTGGAAGAAAATAGGTATGCTCCAACCACTAACTGTATATTGCTATTGCTGTGTTAAATTTGGTTATCAATCGTTTCTACTTTTCATTAATTATTACTTTAATTATCATCTATTGTTGTATAAAGATCCAACAAATTCTGCAATGCTACAATAGCTACAATCCATTTGTAAATCCATCAGTCTGGCTACTGCTACGTTAGCATAATTGCTCCATAAACTGTCCTTTTCCCACAAGCAAACCTGATGTGTATCTTTACAGAGCTGTGGCAGAGCCAGTGGGGAGGTGTGTGCACTGACAGTGTCAACTCACTTGTTTGATCAGGGTCTGAATTGTGCAGGGCTCTCCCTGCTAGTGAAGAAAGACCCTCAGCAGAAGGGTCCACTGCTGATCACATGTAGCAGAGTCCTCAACTTGACCGTGCTCCCTGCTTCCTATGGCACATCAGAAGAACATGCCATTTTATCATCATATTAACCCCTTCGTGACTCATGGTGCTTGCGTCCCAAACGACGTGAGCACCAAAACGTCACGATTTGTTCCCGGCCACTGCTTGTGATCGGTATCCAGGAACATTATGGCAGAGACCCATTCAGGGTCTTATTAGATCCTGTGGTCCCTACCAAAAAATTGTGAGACCCCCGGACGTCACATGTGACCTCACGGGTTCAGGCACGGCGCAATTTAGAGAAATGTAGTCGGTGTTCGCTTTGAGCACTGGCTACATTTCCCCTGTCAGACTGAGGCCATTCAAAGTAGGCTTATCTGACAGGTGGGATCCCGCTGCAAGTGCCTGCAGCTGGATCCGAGAACAGCTCATCGCGGGGAGCCGCGATGAGCTGTTTAACACAGGACATTCTATGCCATCGACTTTTAGGCACTTAAAATCAGGACGGCATAGTATGTCCTAACGTCACGAAGGGGTTAAGGGTAATCATTTTTCAGTTGCAGAACTTTTCCAACAAGTTCACTTGTCAGGTCCCCTCAGTTCACATTTTAGTAAATAGATACCCCGGTGTTTTGCAAACAATGTGATATAATCACAGATGGGCAAAGTGTCTTTACAATGTATTCAGTGTCCATGGCAAAATCAGTGAAGGTCCAGGTGCCTACCCCTGGATATATTGCAAATCCATGATGCATGTATCTGTCCGCATGCAGTTTGGACGTTTTCTAGAGCTATTTTTCTCTAGAGTTAGTAAATTTTAAAAGTTTTACAACACAGAAAAAATGCCTGGGGACATCAGTTTTTGAAGCAGAGAAGTTAATGATATCTCTTCTGTACATAGCTATCTTTGTGTAAATAGAAAACGTGGAAAACGTGATTGTCCTAATTAAAAAACCTGAATCGATTTCCCCTGATATTTCCGAGGCTTATGGCCACTCTCGCTTTGATTACCATGTCATGGAGCACCTTGGGAAAGTTCTCAACCCACTGAACTGAAAAGTTGGATAGATGTTTCTGAAAACTCATCACTGAAACATAAAGTGCAGCCAGAAAAAAGCCAATCAAATTAAGCAGAAAACGAATGTAACAAAATAAAGGTATAAAGGATTTCCTTATAGAATTATAACAGACAATAAATACATTAATTGGATTTCAGTTATAATCCAGCAATGATTTCTGGTTACTTACTGAAACCTATGGAGTGGATATGAAAAGCTTGTTAGCTAGAAAGCATTTTTGGTGTTAAGAAGGGATTTTTTTTCCCTTTTGGATGTAAAATTAGTAGTGATTTTAATGTGTGTTTTCTGAATTCTTTTCGATCATGAAAAATTTTGAAACAAAATATGCAAAAGAATCGGCTTCATAGAAGTGAGTATTTATTTCAACCTAAATTAATGTTTACAGTTTATTTGCAAATATTAATTAAAATGGAAAGTCAGAGGATAATTAATGAACATATGTATATGACGTTGAGTGCTTTTTTTTATCCCCAGTGGACATTTCACACACCACAGTGAGAGATACTGGGTATCAACCAGGGGCGTATCTTGCCCCTGAGTGATAGGTGTGTGCCGAGCTGGCAGTACACCTGCACGAAATACATCAGATGGGCCCATGGCAGCAGCAAACTCGGCATCAGAGCCACTTACTCTGTTGCCAATTCGACCAACACGAAAGTATATGAAAATTCATATACTATTCGTGCTGGTCGAATTGGCAATAGAGTGAGTGACTCTGATGCCGATCTCGCTGCTACCGTCTGTCTCCCGGATGTATTTTGTGTATTTCTGGGTTTTGTTTGTTATCTGTTCGAAGCACACAAACCCTGGAAATATACAGTGCGGCTCCATGCTAGGTGTGCGGCGCCTGGCAGCAACATGCAAATAAGGTGTACCTTCACCTTTAGTTTTTGTGTTCATTTAATAGTGCCCATTTGCATTCTTTGCTGCTAAGAAACAGGCTTTACATTCTTTTGGGTCAGTGCCAGTAAATGTACACATTCATGTACACATAGCTCCCAAAATTCTTTTTGGGAAACCTGTGGTGCTGAGAGGTGTGTCAGCATTGCTGCATGTTCGTAGTGGCGCTGGCATGCAGCTGGCTAGTTAATCACACATTGTGGTTTGACTGACAGGACATATGGCAACCCAACTGTGCAAGTGCTGAATACATTAACCTCTGATGTCCTGGAGTCAGGACTGCATAAAGCAGTACAATAGGGAGGCATGTATACAGGCTGTTTGCTTCTTAATGGCCCCGAGAATGAGGTTAATTTATGAGAAACAATATTGTGAGAATGCTACCATATGTAGAAGTTATGTGAAGCCATAAGGTTATGGAAAAGTCAGCATTGTTTAATATATCAGCATATCTGCTCACTTGTCTGCAGGGAGGGCTGGCAGCCTTAGGCCTGGGGGGCAAATGCAGTCAAGTGGCCCATTGCATCATCGAATCGCCTCCCCATCCACGGCCATCTTTTCCTTGTTTTAAAACGAATATTGCCAGGATTTTCCCCCACAATATGCCAGGATTTGCCATTTAATATGCTAGAATTTTCCCTTACAAAATGCCAGGATTATGCCCCTCAGTATGCCAGGATTATGCCCCTCAATATGCCAGGATTATGCCCCTCATTATGCCAGGATTTTCTCCTCAATATGCCAAGATGATGCCCCCTCAATATGCCAAGATGATGCCCCCTCAATATGCCAGGATTTTCCCCTAAATATGCCAGGATTATGCCCCTCAATATGCCAGGATTATGCCCCTCAATATGCCAGGATTTAGACACCCAATATGCCAGGATTTCCCCCTCAATATGCCAAGATGATGCCCCCTCAATATGCCAGGATTTCCCCCTCAATATGCCAGGATTATGCCCCTCAATATGCCAGGATTTTCCCCTCAATATGCCAAGATGATGCCCCCTCAATATGCCAGGATTTCCCCCTCAATATGCCAGGATTATGCTCCTCAATATGCCAGGGTTTAGACACCCAATATCCCAAAATTTGGGCACCCCCCCCTACCCACGTTGCACACCTACGACATGACACATAACCCACGTTGCACACCAGGACATGCCCCATCACCACATTTACATGCCTCCATCACCCCATTACATACACATTTCCAATATTATTTGCCATTAATATTCCCCAGCCAATTTGTCCCATAATATGCCAGTGTTATTCTGCAATTTAATATGACTCAGTAAATTTGCCCAATAATATTCCAAGGTTATCTGCAATTTAATATGCCCCTGCTAATTTGCCCAATATGCCAGTGTTAATTGCCATTTAATATTCCCCAGCCATTTTGCCCAATAATATGCCAGTCTTATTCTGCCATTTAATATTCCCCAGACGATTTGTCCAATAATATGCCAGTGTTATTCTGCCATTTAATATTCCCCAGCCAATTTGCCCAATAATATGCCAGTGTTATTTGCCATGTAATATTCCCCAGCCAATTTGCCCAATAATATGCCAGTGTTATTTGACATGTAATATGCCCCAGCCAATTTGCCCAATAATATGCCAGTCTTATTTGCCATGTAATATGCCCCAGACAATTTGCCCAATAATATGCCAGTCTTATTTGCCATGTAATATTCCCCAGCCAATTTGCCCAATAATATGCCAGTGTTATTTGCCATGTAATATGCCCCAGCCAATTTGCCCAATAATATGCCAGTCTTATTTGCCATGTAATATGCCCCAGCCAATTTGCCCAATAATATGCCAGTCTTATTTGCCATGTTATATGCCCCAGCCAATTTGCCCAATAATATGCCAGTCTTATTTGCCATGTAATATTCCCCAGCCAATTTGTCCAATAATATGCCAGTGTTATTCTGCCATTTAATATTCCCCAGCCAATTTGCCCAATAATATGCCAGTCTTATTTGCCATGTAATATTCCCCAGCCAATTTGCCCAATAATATGCCAGTCTTATTTGCCATGTAATATGCCCCAGCCAATTTGCCCAATAATATGCCAGTGTTTTTTGCCCCCCCCCCCCTTACCTTTTTCCCTGGTGGCTAGTGGCAGGACTTCCCTGGTGGCTAGTGGCAGGAGGACTTCCCTGGTGGCAGGCAGCATGGTCCCTCCATGCTGCCTGTTCGGCCTCCCGGCGGTTGTGCCGATAGGTCACGTGATCGGCGCGCGTCTGACGTCAGAGCGCCGATCACGTGACTGTCGGCACTTCCGTGTCAGACTGCACAGGGAGCCGAACAGGCAGCACGGAGGTTTCTTTGTGCTGCCTCTTCGGCTCCCCGTGCAGCCTTGCAGGCAGAGCGGAGGTGAGAGGGGATCTTCCGATCCCTTCTCAGTCTCTGCCTGCAAGCGCGTTTTTTTTTAATTTTTTTTTTAAACACTGGCCCAGCGGCCGTGTTTTACATAGCTTAGGGCGGCCTGGGGGGCAATTGCCACCCTGCCCCCCGGCCCAGCCCGCCCCTGCTTGTCTGGGATGTGTAGGTATGTTCTCCTGGCTGTTACTGTAAGCTACAAATCCCTTTTTGAAAAACAGATATTTTTGTTTCTTGTCCTGTTCTGTCAAATTCTGGTCTGTCCCAGCATTAATACTGCATATACATATTCATTTATAGTATGTTTCTTGGATTCTACTACAGATCGAGGAGTACTGTATTAGGTATAGTATTTTTTCCCACTGTTTTTGAGTGAAGACATATTGCAAAATCAGCTTCCCAGAGGTGAGTAAAATAAGGAATAGGGTCTTTTGTCGAAGGCAGTTGCCACTTATAAAGTTTAGATAAAAGGTGTCTTGGGGGGGGGTCACTGGCTTAGAGGGCATGACATGTGACTTAGCTAGGGCAGAAACGTAGTGTGTGATCTGTAAATATAATAGTATAGTGAGGATAGCATAGCATTTAAACAAGAAGAAATGAGCTCTACATCTGTACCGAGGAACACACATGACACGCCCCCTATTAGCACCGGACCCTTTTCATCCCGGGAGCCTGAACAGAAGTTAGAAAATATGGTGGAGTCTCTTTACTCAACATAAAATAGTAATTATGATACTCTTTTAATTACACATAAAGGAGGCCTCCTAAGATAAGAAGCAAGACACACCACCTTTGCTTGGCAAGGCAACAGAGGGTTGTAGTCAATGGAGTATATATCGATGCAAGGTCTTGTTACTAGTGGGGTACCTCAGGGGTCTGTACTTGGACCCATTCTGTTTAATATTTTTATTAGTGATACTGCAGAAGGTCTTGTTGGTAAGATTTGTCTTTTTGCTGATGATACAAAGATTTGCAGCAGGGTTGATGTTCACGGAGGGATAAGCCAAATGGCAAATGATTTAGCTAAACTAGAAAAATGGTCAGAGCCAGTGGCGTCCCGAGGGGGGTGCGGATTGCACCGGGTGACACCACCAGCAGGGTTGACACCCGTGCTGCCGGCATCTCCTGCATTGCGCTGCTGAAATTTTAGTTTTTTTTCTGGCAGCCGCATCCGTTGGATTCCTGGCATATTGAGAGCAAAATACTGGCATATTAAATGGCATATTGGGGGGGAAACTCCTGGCATATTAAATGGCATATTGGGTGCAAAATTCTGGCATATTAAATGGCATATTGGGGGGCAAACTCTTGGCATATTGAGGGGTAAAATCCTGGCATTTTAAATGGAATATTGGAGGGGCAAAATCCTGGCATATTGAGGGGCATAATCCTGGCATATTAAATGGCATATTGAGGGGCAAAATCCTGGCACATTAAATGGCTAAAGAATGGCATATTGAGGGGAAAAATCATGGCATATTAAATGGCATATTGGATGCAAAATCCTGGCATATTAAATGGCATATTGGGGGGAAAAATCCTGGCACATTAAATGGCTTAAGAATGGCATCTTGAGGGGCGAAATCCTGGCATATTAAATGGCATATTGGAGGGGCAAAACCCTGGCATATTGAGGGGCAAAATCCTGGCATATTAAATGGCATATTGAGGGGCAAAATCCTGGCACATTAAATGGCTAAAGAATGGCATATTGAGGGGCCAAATCCTGGCATATTTAATGGCATATTGGATGCAAAATGCTGGCATATTAAATGGCATATTGGGGGGAAAAATCCTGGCACATTAAATGGCTAAAGAATGGAATATTGGGGGGGAAACTCCTGGCATATTAAATGGCATATTGGGTGCAAAATTCTGGCATATTAATTGGCATATTGGGGGGCAAACTCTTGGCATATTGAGGGGTAAAATCCTGGCATTTTAAATGGAATATTGGAGGGGCAAAATCCTGGCATATTGAGGGGCATAATCCTGGCATATTAAATGGCATATTGAGGGGCAAAATCCTGGCACATTAAATGGCTAAAGAATGGCATATTGAGGGGAAAAATCATGGCATATTAAATGGCATATTGGATGCAAAATCCTGGCATATTAAATGGCATATTGGGGGGCAAAATCCTGGCACATTAAATGGCTAAAGAATGGCATCTTGAGGGGCGAAATCCTGGCATATTAAATGGCATATTGGAGGGGCAAAACCCTGGCATATTGAGGGGCAAAATCCTGGCATATTAAATGGCATATTGAGGGGCAAAATCCTGGCACATTAAATGGCTAAAGAATGGCATATTGAGGGGCCAAATCCTGGCATATTAAATGGCATATTGGATGCAAAATGCTGGCATATTAAATGGCATATTGGGGGGAAAAATCCTGGCACATTAAATGGCTAAAGAATGGAATATTGAGGGGCGAAATCCTTGCATATTAAATGGCATATTGGGGGGCAAAATCCTGGCATATTGAGAGCAAAGTGCTGGCATATTAAATGGCATATTGAGGGGCAAAATCCTGGCATATTAAATGGCATATTGAGGGGCAAAATCCTGGCATATTGAGTGGCAAAATCCTGGCACATTAAATGGCTAAAGAATGGCATATTAAGGGGCAAAATCATGGCATAATAAATGGCATAATGGGGGGCAAAATCCTGGCATATTAAATGGCGTATTGGGGGGCAATATCCTGGCACATTAAATGGCTAAAGAATGGTATATTGAGGGACAAAATCATGGCATAATAAATGGCATATTGGGGGGCAAATTCCTGGCATATTAAATGGCATATTTGGGGGCAAAATCCTGGCATATTAAGTGGCACATTGGAGGGGCAAAATCCTGACATATTAAATGACATACTGAGTGGCAAAATACTGGCATATTAAATGGCATATTGGGGGGCAAAATAGTGTGTCTCAGGTTATGTGTGTATTGGTGTCACTGTGTGTGTCAGTGGTAAGGGTGTGTGTAAGTGTGTCACTGTGTAAGGGTGTGTGTGTCACTGTGTCTGTGTAAGGGTGTGTGTGACTTTTATATATATAAAATGTATGGAGGGTTGGTGGTGTGGGAGGCGTGGTGGGTCAGAGGAGCGGGGCACCAAAATGCACCTTCGCCTGTGTAGATGAAAATCCTTACACTGGCCCTGACCGGATGTGATGTAACTTCACATTCGGTGTCTGTGTTTCCCTCCTCCGTGCAGGAGGGAAGACTGCACGGAGGAGACGGCCGGGGACACAGAGCAGAGACAGAGCAGCAAATAAGGTAAGTACTACAGGGGAAGGAGGGTGGTATAAAATGAGCAAAATCCTGGCATATTGAGTGGCATAATAATCCTGGCATATTGAATAGCATAATAATCCTGGCATACTGAGGGGTTAAATACTGGCATATTGAGTGGCATAATAATCCTGGCATATTGAGTGGCTAAATCCTGGCATATTGAGTGGCTAAATCCTGGCATATTGAATGTCTAAATCATGGCATATTGAGTGGCAAAATAATCCTGGCATGTTGAATGGCTAAATCCTGGCATATTGAGGGGTTAAATACTGGCATATTTTAATTGGCAAAGTGATGCTGTGGCATGGTCTGTGGGGAAAAATAACATGTACTATGAGGAAAGTGACACTGGCTAGTTCTGTGGGGCAAAGTGACACTGTGGCATGCCAAATCGTGTAGGTGTAATCTAGCAAGCACGTGCAAGCCAAGTGCTGTGGGTGCAATATAGGTGTATGGCAAGTTCTGTGGGTACTGTATGGTGCTGTGTTAAGCCCTTTAGGTGCAATGTGGGTGCAGAGGAAGGGAATATAGGAATGCAATTTTTCAATAACATTTTTATTAAATATAATATTAAATAATTGACATATTATTTGTGGCATATTTATTGGGCCCCATGTGTGGCATAATTAAGGGGCTCTTTTGTGTGGCATAATTATGGGGCGCTTGTGTGTGGCATAATTAAGGGGCGCCTGTGTTTGTGGCATATTTAATTGGGCTCCAAGGTGAGGCATAAATAATGGGGCTCTGGTGTGGCATCATTTATGGGGCTTTGGTGTGGCATAATTTATGGGGCTCTTGTGTGGCATAATTTATGGGGCTCATGTGTGTCATAGTTATGGGCTCCTGTGTGTGGCATAGTTAAAGGGCTCCTACATGTGACATAATTTGTGGGGCCCTGTATGTGGCATATTTAATGGGCCATCTGACTGGCATTACTGTTTGGCATGGTATTGGAGGAAATCCAGGAGGGTGACACCATGAGATACTGCACCGGGTGACACCAACCCTAGTGACGCCTCTGGTCAGAGCTGTGGCAACTGACATTCAATGTGGACAAGTGCAAGATTATGCACCTTGGGCGTAAAAACCCAAAAGCAGAATATAGAATATTTGGTACAGTCCTAACCTCAACATCTGAGGAAAGGGATTTAGGAGTAATAATTTCAGAGGACTTAAAGGTAGGTAGATAATGTAATAGAGCAGCAGGAAATGCTAGCAGGATGCTTGGTTGCAAAGGGAGAGGTATTAGCAGTAGAAAGAGGGAAGTGCTCATGCCATTGTACAGACCATTGGTGAGACCTCACTTGGAGTATTGTACGCAGTACTGGAGACCATATCTCCAGAAGGATATTGATACTTTGGAGAGAGTTAAGAGAAGGGCTACTAAACTGGTTCATGGGTTGAAGGATAAAACTTACCAGGAAAGGTTAAAGCATCTTAACATGTATAACTTGGAGGAAAGACGTAATCGGGGAGATATGATAGAAACATTTAAATACATAAAGGGAATCAACGCAGTAAAGGAAGAGAGTATATTTAAAAGAATAAAAACAACCACAACTAGAGGACTAAATTAGTGGGGTAAGTCATTTTGGCTTTGTTTTTTTAAAACTCTTGCCAGTTTACCAAAGTGCACTATAGAATCAGTAGACTCCAATAAAAAAAGAAAAGAGTTGAACTGCAATACCTTTTATTACATTACATTAACATTTATTTATATAGCGCCAACAATTTACGTAGCGCTAGGGACAGAGCATAGAAGGGAACTACATACTAAGTTAGACAAACTAGAACAGACTGGTACATGAGGTAGAGAAACCTGCTCCCAAGCTTACAATCTAGAACGAATGGGGTACATGAGACACATAAGGGATTGAAGATGTGGATGGGTGGCACTAGGTGGGATAGGCCAAAGATGAATTGTGTGTGTTCAAGGTAGGTGGGATCAGCTAAAGGTAAAGTAACCTGTATTCTAGTGGGTTGGGTAGTAAGCTTCTTTAAAGAGATGAGTTTTGAGGGAGGGGGACAGCTCAGGCGAAATCTTGGAGACGCGAGTGAGAAGTGGTGATGAGGTTGGAGAGAACCCTCAATGGGGTTTTTACATAATATTTGCCTGAGGGTTAGGGGTTAGGGTTAATTAGAGAATCTGGATTACTTTGTTAAAAAAGTTCCTAGCCTTTAAACATACATTTTTAAAGTAACTTACTTTAAAGTCAAATCACACATTTAACAATTGCTAAAAAATAATACAGCCCTCTGGCTGCAGGGCCTAAAAAAAAAATCATGATTTCCATTCTATTGTTTATCATTTCATAGTGTAGTGTCCATGTCATGTGATGATACACAAATGAAACTATACATATTATACATGTATACGTGAAGGTTCACTGACCTGTATTTACTGCTCTTTACTACATCAAGGTATGATTTTATCATGTCTCCAGATGGGCAACTGACAGACATCTTGGATCTTGTCCAATTATTCTACACTTTCAAAATCTGCATCAAGCTTAGTTCGAACTGCTTTGTTTTGGCACCACATTTATATGTGGCTGTGTCGATTTGATCTCAACAAGGGACTTTTTTGATAATCAGTTTGCTCATCTTAACGAGGGAGATAACACCCATCAACCCAACCGTTTAAAGGAAAGGTTGTACTTTAATAGAGAGAAGAAAGAATAATTGTTTGTTTTGTGCTTAAAGAAAAATCATATGTAAAGGTATAGATATTGCCGAAATAACTCATTTACAATGATATAGACAATGCTTAATCTTAAATGGTGGGGGGCATTATTTTATTTTTTTTGGGGGGTAGGTGAGGGACATTGGGGGAGAACCCGTGACTTCCCCAACATTTTATTTTAACAGGGAGGATTCCCATCTACCCCAATGTCCAAAGGTGTGTGTGGTTTTCTTGCACTTTTTTTTTTATATATGACAAAAAAATTAGGCTCAGCTTGAACCATACAGCTATTGTTAGGGAATAAATCATTAAACATTTTAGAAATATAACAATTTGTCATTTCCAAGTATTTGATAAAGATGTCTAATAACTTTAACTAGTTTTATCTGTGTTTTTAATTAATGCATATTTTTCGAACTGTCAGAGACTGACTTTTTTTAAAATTATTTTTAACCAAAAGGATTTGGGTTTTAACTGCTGTAACAATGCGAAACTGGGAAAGGTGTACTGACAAGCACCCAGTCAGCCTCCATGATTGTCAGACAGTCCCCTGTTAACAAGTTAATGCTAAGCTTTATCAATCCTGGATAATCCTTCTACAGTGTGTTTTCCAAAAACCTTCCGGCTCTCTTGCCAAGATTGTCCGGGGTACTTCTTTTTTTGCCAGATTATGATTTTGTCAAATATTCTACAATCCTCCCTTTTTAGAAAAATAAAACAGAAGATCTTTTAAATTAGCAATCACGAACAAATCAATCCCACCAAAAAAATGAATGCAGCCATAATTAAACAAACTACAAATATCCTTAAGAAGTAGAAAACAGATGATCAACCATAACACTGATCAACCATACACTGATCAGCCATAACACAACTGACAGGTGGTATGCTGGTGGGTGCAGTGTGATGCTTTGGGGAATGTTTGCCTCTTTTAGCATGATAATGGGCCCTGCCACATAGAAAAAAAATGGTTCAGGGTTGGATTGAGGAATACAACAACGAGTTCAAGGTGTTGGTTTGGCAGATGGTCATAATGTTATGGCTCATTGGTTTATATATTATACGGTACTTGCTCTCACAACGGAAACTTCAAAGACATTTAACATCACCACAATAATAATAATAAAAATACAGCATGTGCTCCATATATAAAAAACAGTAGTTAATACTGTGAATTGTAGCAATAAAAAGCCCAGACTCTATGATTGTTACTCCACTAGTCATCAATAAGCTTAAGCTATATTGAGCTTCTGGTATACGTATGTGAGCTGCAGGCATATCATAGAAGCAAAACATATCACTTATCTTCAGTCAAAATATGCATAAGTGTGCCAGCATTTAGTAGTGACACGTAAATGAGACTCTGTATAATTGGATGGATATATCCTGCATATGTGTTAATAGTGTTACACCTGGTAACACTTTTGCAATTAAATAATGCTCAATGGGTTAGATGCACTTAATGCAGAAGCTATTTGCAGTGCTCCTTGTGAGGGTTAACCTGTAAAATAAAAACTATATTATGTTAGCAGAATTGCAAGCAAGTGGGTGGATTTTAAATGTGTCTGTGCTGTCTCCTGTTTATGACATCACCTGCGGCTTGATATGCAAATAAGCTATTTCCAGTGGGAAATGTGTAATTTGCATGTCATGGTGATGTCATTAGCAGGAGACAGCACAGACACACTTTACATATCTATTACATCACTATCACTAGCATCATATCATCATAAACTGTTTTTTTTTTCTAAATTAGGAATGGATATCTGGTAACAACATATAGAGGACTGTATTAAATCCATTCCAGGCTCACAAATATAAATAGTAAAATGTTATATTTTCATATTAGAGGATGCCGGAAACAACTGTTCAGTTGTTAAACAACTGTGAGAAACAATTTCTTTGTGCGCATGTCATAATGTAATGCAAATCATGTACTTCATGCAGGGCTGCATAAACCAGAGGGCAAAATGGGCTCTTGCCCAAGGTCCACTGGTAAAGGGGGCCCAAACACAGCCCACTAAACCAGTCTGCTCACCCACCCGCCATGAACAAGGCAGTACAGCGCTTGGGTGAAGTCTGTGCAGCCTGAATTCCACAGACTTCATACTCCACTCCCTCTTGCTTGGCACCTTAATTAAAGTTGAAGTAAATATTATTTCAATAAAATATTTGTGAATAATATTTAGAAATATTGCAGTTTTGATATTGTATTCATTTTATAAATACTGTTTCTTTGAATTCTCAAATTCTCTTGCACTCTGTGAAGCCATTTTGTATGTAAGCCAGTTTGCATGTTGCGGAAATCCTGAGGAAGTCGAATTAGACGAAATGCGTAGGAGGGAAAAAGTTGATTGGAGAAACAGCTGGCACTGGAAAGTAGTTTAATGGGCAGATATGTCACTGGCAAGCTGTTTAGTGACAAATATGGGACTGACAAGTTGTTTGGGGGCAAATATGTAGCAACCAAGCTGTTAGGGGACAAAGCTGTTACTGTCAAGCTGTTGAGACAAAGATGTCACTGACAAGCTGTGTGAGTGCAAAAATTACACTGACAATCTCTTGGGGGAGAAAGATAGCACTGGCAAGTTGTTTTTGGACAAAGGTGGCACAAGTAAGCTGTTTGAGTACAGAGATAGCATGGCCAAGCAGTTCTATTATGACCGCAAGGGATTCTGGGTAATCACTAAGTATCATAATAAAAGGTCAAAAATGATCACCTTTTTGCCTTTGTGCCCACTTTATACATTATACAACAATTTGTGTTTTGTCCAGGACTTTTCTTCACTTTTTGAATAAAATAAGCACACCATGGTTTTATGTTGATTAATGTTGAGATTTTTTTTTTGCTTTGGTGATGGTCCAGTTAGAGAAAATGTCATTTTTGATGATGACTTTTCTTTTCAGTTGGATGTATTCTCCATAATGTACAACGTCTACAACATACATTTTAACCAGATAAAATTAACCACAAATAACTTGTCCCGGCTAGTCTGAGATGCCTCACGAATGAGGTGCATGTCAAAACTGAAATCCCAAGAATACCTCATGACAGACATCTGTCAGTTTTTTTGGTGGAATGTTTAATGAGGGATTTACTGAATACGTAAATTGACCATGTCAACAAAACATTGATGGCCAGTACTGAAAGAAATGGTATTGCCTCAGGAGAGTGAGTCCTCCAGGAATGTGTCAGAGTTTATTTCTCAAATTATTCTTGTTGAATAGTTTCTACATGGATCTCTGGGAGAACTGTGTAAACTAGGGAGTTGATACTTTGATAAAATAATATATCAGCACACCTTTATCCCACTGATATAAAAGAAACAGGTTATCTTTAGCTTAACTCACAATGTAATTATATGTAAATTCCTCAAAACACACTTTTGATCTTTCCTTAAAATATTGAATCTGTTAATTTGCAGAATCTTGTTTTACGTTTTCAGAGAACAGTATGCACAACGTGTGTTTATTCTATGTAATAAAAATAGTAACCGTAAATGTGCAGCAAGATATCAAGTTAAACACTTTCTGTGCAACACCCTGAGCAAAGTATTCTGATTTGTTTCCAGTGAAATCTTGAAAACCTTTACTAGAATTAGTGTCTAAAATAATCTCACCACCACATAAGTATGTATTTATTTTTGTAGTTAATAGCCATTAAACTATTAGCATTTGGAAAAATGCAACGTATTTTTTTTTAGTGTGTGTGTGTGAGTAATTCTGAAATTTTTAAAAAATTGCCAATGTACTATTACTGTACATGGTACATGGCGTTTTCTTCCTATATCCAGATGTATTCCATATATATATTCCACGGTTGAGTTGAAAATATCTCCTACACAAATTGTGTGTGAAAAGTAAAACCTTTAAAGGGACAGGATCACTGGAACATTGTGTTTACTGGGCATGTAGAGTGGAGTCTCCTGCTTATGACATCACCTGTGGCACGGTATGCAAATTACCCATTGAAAATCAGGTAATGTCATAAGCAGGAGACTCCAAAGACATTTAAAATACATTTTTTTCCTAATTTAATAATCTGCTTGCAATTTTGCTAATACAATGCATATATCAATTTCAATCATTTGGTATGCTCTACAATCACAGTAAAAACTATGTATAGTGATACAGTCCATTTAAGTGAATAAAGTTATATATCACTACAGTATACCACTGCAAGTACTCATCTTTATCATATGAAGATGGGTAAACCCAATCCACACAATTAATGTTTGCAAACCAAATCCCATTTGGTCACTGATGATATGTCTGAGTGGAAATCCAACTCCCCCCCCCCCCCCCCCCCCCAGAAATTGTGATCTTCTTCCCATTGTTCTTGATTTTTTAGTAATGCTTAAGACATTAGTTATATATTATCATAAAAAATTATTATTATTATAAATTTGTTATTTTTTTATTCTTTGACTCTTCAATCTGAATATTGATCGAGTGCAACAGTTAATACATTTAATATTTGAAGCACAAAGACTACCTGAATATAAGAAAAAACACTGGTAACCCCCCCCCCCCCTCCCTGTAATACAAATATGAGTACATTTAATAAAAAACGAAACTATGATGGCTAGCACAGAAAATGGTTATTATATAACTTAGATGCTTATATTATCGACATACAGTATCAGTCTTTAGTAACAATGAAACATAGAATTTGTCCAAGAAGAAACATTTAGCCTATATAGTCTGCCCATATCCCTACCTACTTTAAAATCCTTATACCTTATTTGGTCCCTGGCCATATATTATGTTCAGAATAGACTTTTGTTTATTCAGTGCATTCTTAAACCCGCTCGATGTATTAACCTCTGAAACATAAGTTGTAAGAGTATTCCATGCATCCATCACCTTCTTTGTAAAGTAACACTTTCTGATGTTACTAAACATCTGATCTTCTACATCAAGGAAAAGCTCAACTCAGGGACAAACGTAACACACACACGAGATACCAGTGAATAGCAGGAGAGCAATTCAGAGAAAATTGCCATGTTTTATGATTTCACCAGTGTCCAGGGGTTGCAAGTTTGGTCAAGTTGTTCTTATAAGACATCTTATATTGGATGCGTTTCAGTCTGAATGACCAAACCCACAGAAATAAGTCATCACTCTCGGGCTAATGTGGAATGTGCCACACTATCTGAACTCCACATCACCTCCAGCAGATTAACATCCAAGGAGAAAGGAAGGGATCTTCACTTCCACTTATTAATGTTGCAGAATCTTTTCTTTAATATTGGACTTTTCGCAATAACAAAATAACAATCTAGTTGGTATTTTCGAGAAGAGCCTCTACAGTGAAACGCGTGAGGCCGAATCTATGTGCTAAACAGACTCTTTACTAAAAAAAAGTGTTATTTAAGAAAACGAGTTGCTCTAAAATGATGTTCAAGAATACCATGGGATTAAAATTCTTCCACATCTACTGATGCTTGTGTGTTATAATTTTCTGCAAGAAAAAACTGATACTGTTAATCTGCCATGCTTTGCTAATCATACATATTCTTATGGCAAAGCTTTCCAGGTGAATATAATAGTCAGCTAAAGTGCGCTTAAACAAACTGTAAGGTGAAAAAAACGGTGCATATGCAAATGTATACACCTTATTAGGTGAAAAAATGGTTTCCGTGAGAAAATCTGTGCAAAACAAAATCTGTGGTTGAGGGGGGACTCTGTCTCAGACTTCCAGGAAACAAGTTGCACTTCATAAGCCTGTATTCGTCAGTGGGGGCGTGGTGCAGACCTCCTCTGTAGGTTACAGCTCAAGAAAGGTACAATTGTACACAGTAGGTTAATATATGAATATTCAAGTATTTAATAGAAAAAAAGTAGCAGCTTACACTTAGGGTTGTCTTTATCCTGTGTGATGGGCGCCTCAAACACTGTTGGATTAGACGTCCTCAAAAGATGCAGCTGAATTTAAAATTGCATAAAAACTTAATAATAAAGTTTAAATGAAATAAAATAAAATAAAAAGAGTCCAGAAGATGAAAAAGTAATGCAGGTGAGTCCAGTCCGCTACATGTTTCGCCTGAGGGCTTCAACTTGGCGTCTCGTTGAAGCCCTCAGGCGAATAAAATATGCATTTAATGGGGAGTGTAGGCTAGAAAAATAGCAAAAAGTTACGAGGTTACCCTAACCATTGTGGAAGTAAGTGGGATTTGTCAAGGCCGCCAACATATTATGCAAACATAATTGCACTAGAGTGGCGGGCCCAGGCAACCCCTGCAACTGCCCTTGCGGATGATCTCTTATACTCTCTCCCTGAATGCGGTCAGATCCAGTATGCAGGAAGTGACATCACAGCCATTTCCTGCATGCTGGTTCAATCTATAGATAGAGGGACAGAGTAAGTTGTTTGGTTGGGAGACCAGGATGGCACATAAAGACTGCTTGGAGGGGGGCAGGATGGCACAGAGACATTGCTTGGAGGGCCAGGATGCCACAAATATAGTGTTTTGGTGGCCAGCTGTTTGATGGATTTAGATGGCACAAAGAGATCTACTTAATCAAGTCATATTGCTCGATCAGATAGTAGTAGCCTTTTGTTTGATGTCAGAAGCATACCTAAGTCAGGGTAGGACTAAGAATACAAACCAGCCCTGGAAACAATTTTATACTATGCCATAGCATGGCATCATTTTACTAGACCCATAGCATGCTATTGTATCATTACCTTTATTTTATTGTCCCGAATAGGGAAAGCTGTAAATGTTTAAAGCACATATGCAAAATATACTGTTTATACATAAGAGCCACATGTAAGAACATAAAGGGTTATATGTGAAGAGCAAATTTTGGTGCAAACCATAAAAGTGGTGCAATCAGCAGCATAAGCCAGATCCAGGGCATGTGGCATACCATGATATATCCCAGTGTCCCCGTAGGCCAGTCTGGCCCAAGTCTGATTTGTAAAAAAAATTCATTTTTAAAATTGATAAGCGTATTATAAAAAATTAAAAAAAGAAGTATTATCCACAATAAAGTACTATGACAAAAAGCTATAAAATAAATGAGAATAATGTTAAATAAATGTTCACACTGGAAAATAGTTCCTGGTCTATGGAACAATTCTTAGGTAAACACTTGTGGTTTTTCAGATAGTGTTGAAGCACGCTCTTCGTGTCTTAACAAAAATGGATAATACAAATATTAACAGGCTATCAAATTATCTGATAAAATCTGTCTTCTGTGTCAGATTAAACCAGACGTCAATGTCTGATTAAAAAAGAAAACTTACCCCCTGTATATTTAACAATTCTGTCCCCTCTCAAACCTTTTCTCATCTTAGTTAAATAAATAATCATAAATCTATCAGAAAGGAAAAATAAAATGAATCATGTGTGCAGAAATAATTATTCTAACTAATCCGTTTCTTTTTTTTCCCAGCCTAAAAAAGATCACTCAGTAGAAGTTGTGAACTAGGAATGTATGGTATGTTAAACATGGTGTTAGCTAACAACCTCCTCTCTGAAAAATATAGCTTTGTTCAAAAGTACCTTTAAGAACAACTATGATTAGTCCATATGCCAGCTAAACATGTGCTTACTATATTGAAAAGAATTTATAAAATATGATCAATTTTGTAAATAATAAAAAAAAAAAAAGAGTTTGTGGTTTCTCATATACTGATACATGTATGGCTCCAGCACTCACCTATTCTCTCTATTGTGTATCCCCTACTGAAGAATTCCCCCTGAAAAAAAATCAGTAAAATGAGAGAGAAGTAGGGTCTGGATACCCCATTAGTTAGATAAGTCACTTATCTAGACTTCTATCTTTTAGTTCATTAAAGGTTATGGCTTAGTCTGTTTTGGTTTACCCCTTGAGGTCAGATGGCAACTAAAAGGCCAAGACAAGATAAATGGGCTTTCTCACAGGCAGCATATGCTCATTGTGATTGGTTATCACAGCGATCATATGCCCTGGAAGCGCTCTGAACAGGCTCCCAGAATACGGTGGCCTCATTTTGAGGGCCCTTCTTCCTCCTGCAGCTGGTGGACGTGAGTGAACACACTGTTCACAGTGTAGAGGAAGTGTATATAAATGCCAGCAGAGTCCTCAAGGCCCAATCTATTGCAGACATATTTGTAAGTTTGTAAGGGGTTAAACTTATAATATATTACATCCCACCTCATTTGGGGCTTTACTTCAATAGTTAGAGGAACATTAAACCTTGTTTAACCCTTCCTTTAAGGAAGCAACGGTTAAACAAAACATGTCCCGGGATTTTTAAGTAAACCCGACGTGTATCTTAATAGGTACACGGGGGTTTACTATCTGCTGTGTCTCACATGCGAGACACAGCAGTTCCTGGTTGTCAGCACACGCATAGCCAAGCTCGCCCCGCTCTGACTGTGGAATGCCGAATGCAAGGGCTTGCTCTAGAAGCAGCGAGAGACCCTCGTTTTTGCATGGGATCATCAGGGAGGGCCTAGTTAAGGTCCTCCCTGCTGGTCTGGTTGCCGACCAGGTGGATGCCTGCTTCCTATGGGTTAGTTTTAGGGGGGGGGTTAATTTATTAGGGGGGGATTATTACTGTATTTGTAAGTGTTGAAAGTCCAGCTCTGAAATGTCAGCCCTTATAGTATTTTGATGAAATGGCTGCGCTGCCATACACCACTGACAGTTTGGTGCTCAACTGTCAGCGGTGAAATGGCCATGTTGAACTGTCCTAGACAGCAATAAGCTTACAATATTTACTATCATTAATATGAATCCATCCAACTGTACAGGTAAGTCATTTGCAGCTTTAATTCAGCTTCTGTGTCTACTGGAATTTTTAATTTTTTAAAAATTAATTATTTTAATAAAAATTTCCATAATTACTTACATAATACATCCAAAAATATGATCCATTAAATGATTAAATATATATTCTACACATTTCAACATTAATGCTGGCTGCCTTCCCCCATAATTATTAGCATTTATAGCCAATAACATGACTAATGAATCTTCAACATCCATTCCCATACATACTAACACCACATCACACTCAAACTTACAACATTGGGTTTCGACCAGGAGGGTGGGGGTGTCTACTGGAATTTAATGTTATTTTACAATCAATAAACCATCACCTGAGACAACAAAGATATAAAAACACACAAAGCAATTCAGTGTCAAAAGAAGTCTGAGAATGAAGGAACTGGACTGTAAAAGCTCAATAGTTATCACGCCAGATATGATTAAGATGTTATGCTATAAAAGGAAGTTACAGTACACATTCTATAACTTACACAAGGTGTCTTGTGCCAAGTACATGTAATTATTGCAGATGAGTTGTCTAGACCGTAGGCGTACTACAATTCAAAAATCAGCTACATTAAGAACAGTCAGTGTACAAGATGAAATATGGACCAGAAAATACATTGCTACAATATCTCAGAAGACATGATCTTACGGCATCTGATACCCATCATGGAATATGATATTGGGGCAGCACTATAAACAGTAAATAATTATAAAGTTAATTTGTTGAATGACAATAGATCAGACTTCTAACCCTCTTACTTCACAATTTACTGAAATGCTATACTTTCATTATCTGCCTCTGATTTGAGTCATTTTAACCCTCCAGCTGTAAATCACTCATTTCTGTCATTTATTTTCATGGTTTTCTGAGATATAAACAACTTTAAGACATAATAGAGACGCTATTGTGCAGTAAAGGAATGTAAATTCAATTTAGTTTCATCCAAAGATGGAAATAAGGACATACAACAAATTGACCTTTGGGCTGAATACAACTCTTAAGTTTGCTGCAAATGGTAAGTACTGGTGATGATAGTTACAGATTAGTGTATACATGAAATATTATTCCAGCTGCTAAAAATATACACAGAGGCCATATTTCAGTTTTCAGCATGTAGTTAGGAACGGCGAGGTTCCACGGTACATCAAAAAAGGGCTGCTGTGGGCTTCTTTGCTGACCTTTGGAACACCAACACTCGCATACTTTCACCCCATTCCCAAGCCAACGACTTGGTCTTCTTCTGAGCATGCTTTTGCTGTGTGATTGTCCTGGTTCTAGTTTAGAGAAACTGTATTCAGGGACACTGATGAGTTTAAGCTCAAGAAGCAAGTCATTGTATTTAGCCTGTTAAGATGTAGGGTCAGGGTGCAGCAGCCATCTTGGTTGTCTTTTGCTTCCATCTATGTGTGTAGAATGTTTGCTTGGATATGCCTGACCCTGGTTCCCTCCAAGAATAACTTTCATAAAATTGCTTTGGCTATGACAGTAAAAATGTATTTATCTATTACCACATTGAACAGGACATCACAAATTCTTTGGCGCAGTATTTAATATTTCAACTGTAGAAAACTTAATTGAATATGACTGCCAATAAGTAAAAGCTGGTATGACTTGTGGTTATGTAAAAAGCATATTAGCTTCTATTTCTGTATTACAAAAATAGCCTTCAACTTCTCATACCTATTTTAGGTATGTGAGGGATGTAGGTAAATGGCGATGGCCCATAGTAAAGCCTTGACATTGGGAACAATTACTGAACAGGACTGCTGACACACACATCTGAACATGTCTCTCAGTAATAACATGAACAAGCTGGCCAGAAACAATTGTAAAAGTAGCAATTCATTTTTATATTATTACTATGTTCTTGGTCCAAGGGGATAGGCTGTAACAAGAATTTGGTGTTTGCAGGTGCCCTAACTTGCCTATGCCACAGTTTCTTATTGGTGGCCGCAATTATGCAAATGTATCATCTCATTTATAATTTTGCCTGAAAATAACTAACTTACAGTATGTGCATCAGTGGTAAAAGATACCTTCAGTATTTTCTTCATTGCCTGTATATCTGTTGTGTGATTGGTGAGTCCCTTTAACTTGTTATCCTCCAGAAAAATAAACATGTTTGCTATCACCGGTTTAGAGTTTTGTTAATATAACTGTTAGCTCTAGATCCTCTTCCACAATCCTCGCTGTGGCCAGGGGTGCAACAGTAGGCATGCAGCAGGTGCAATTCACCCAGGACCGGATTAACATAGGGGCTAATGGAGCGGCCATTATAGGCCCCTACCTGAAAATAGGCCCAGCCGGCAGCCACCCAACCGTGCACAACAAGAGCAAAGTGCCGGCGAACAGTAAACACTTATTGATTGGATAAATACACATTTCAACACTAACATATAATAACATTTGTTAACCTGGGGGAAACACAGTGAATGGGACAAAGGTTTGGATCCAAAGGTACACAGCTTGGCTGACATCCTGAATGAGCCTGTGTTTGAAGTCCAGTTAAAAATAGGGTTCTGCTGGTGCCCTCAATGTGTGTACCCCCAAACTAATATATCAACAGACAGGGTCCACAGTGCACAGGGGGTCCATTTCGTGACAGTGTTCCTCTGTGTGACTGTTCTAACCTGTTCACATATTTGGCATGGATTATTTTCCTTTTTAAACCAAAGATATATAATAAAGAATAACTTTTTTTTTACCTGAGCAGCCTGACTTTTTCCTGGTTCTTGGTGGCAGAGTAGCAAGTCTGGGAATGCAGAATATCAAGTCTGGGGGCAGAATATCAAGTCTGGGGGCAGAATAGCAAGTTTGGCAATACATTAGCAAGTCTAGAAGGGAGATTGGCAAGTCTGAAAGGCAGGTTGGCAAATCGAAGAAAATGAAAAAAAAACCGAATAATTATTTTTTTACATTAAATGTGAAAAAAAGTTTGTGGGAATTAATATTAACTAGTAAAACCTTTTTACTATAGGGTAGTCTTATATTTAGGCTTTCTTTTTTCCCCTAAATTAATATTCAAAGTTTATACATTACTGCTGATTTTGCCATGAAATGCCAAGTTTATACAATACTGCTGATTTTCCCAAGATATGCCCCATTTATACATTACTGCTAATTCTGCCAAGTTTATCCATTACTGCTAATTCTGCCAAGATATGCCAAGTTTATCCATTACTGCTAATTCTGCCAAGATATGCCAAGTTTATACATTGCTGCTAATTTTGCCAAGATATGCCAAGTTTACTAATTACTGCTAATTTTGCCATGATATGTCAAGTGTATACATTACTGCTAATTTTTCCTTTATAAGTAGAGTTGAGCGGACACCCGGATGTTCGGGTTAGGCAGGTTTGGCCGAAATCCGAAAAAAAGTCCGGGTTCGAACTTGACCCCTAACCGGAACATCCTGGTGGGGACCCCCAGGTGGGGACCCTAATAAGAATGAGGGGGGGACCTAGTGTCCCCCCTGGTACCCACCCAATAAAATAAAAAATTCCTACCTACCCCCCCTCACCCTAATAATAGTGAGGGGGGTGGGCAATAAGCTAACCTGTAAAAAAAAAACAATTTTTTACTTACCATTTGAGGTCTTCATTCTTCTTTTTTATTTCTTCAGCCCCAAAAAAGGCCAAATAAAAAACCATAATACGCGCCACAAACAAAAAAAAAACGAGTGCAAAAAAAATCCACGGGTGGAAAATCATCCATCTTCTTTTTTCTTTCTTCTTTCTTCAGCCCCAAAAAAGGCCAAATAGAAATCCATAATACGCGTCACAACTGTTAAAAAAAAAAAAACTCGAGCGCAAAAAAAAATCCACTGATGGACAAAAAAAAAAAATCCAACTGCGCCCATGGAGGGCCCCGTGCAGACTGAGCTCTGCAGGGCGGGGGAAGGCTTATAAAGCTTATAAAGCCTTCCCCCGCCCTGCAATTAAGCTCAGAGCACTCTGATTGGTTGGATTTCAATCCAACCAATCAGAGTGCTCTGTGTCATTTTACACAGCATGGGAAAGTTCTTTTGAATTTTCCCACTCTGTTTAAAATGACACAGTGCACTCTGATTGGTTGGATTTCAAACCAAACAATCAGAGAGCTAGCCATTTTAAACAGAGTGGGAAAATTCAAAAGAACTTTCCCATGCTGTGTAAAATGACACAGAGCACTCTGATTGGTTGGATTGAAATCCAACCAATCAGAGTGCTCTGAGCTTAATTGCAGGGCGGGGGAAGGCTTTATAAGCTTTATACTATTTGAGCAAACAATGCAATAAAAAACAAGCATTAATACCATTGATAAAGTTATAAACTGCCTAGTAAGCTTTGCTAAATATAGCTATACCACAGGTAAGTACACACACTATTAAGCCTTTTTTATTATAGGGAGTAATATAGGCTGCAGACTTAGGCTATCATGGGGAAAGCATAGCTATGTTTTTGCAGTTTAGAACTGAGTGTTTGGCGTTTCATCTTCTACTATTTGCATCAGGCATGGATAATCTCGGGACAGTTTTTTTTAATAGTTGTCTCCTGTCTAAAACCTCACACATTTTTATAACTATCACACCAGGGCACATATAGAATGTTAACAAAACATAAAATAAAAACACAAACTTTGCCCTAAAAAGTAGCCTCACCCTGGGGTTTCACACTGAAGGGGGGCCCTTTAAATAAAGCAGTCTTATTACTAGTTCAGAATAACTAGATGTATTGATTCATGTTATTGTTACACTATGATCTTTCCTGCATTTTTTCTCATTGTACATGTGTGACCTTTAGTCTATTACTTATTTATGAACAATAGTGCAGTACATATTATATGCTAGGAGGCAAGCTACAACCTGAACAGTAGAGATTTTCCAGGAGCATGAGGTAAGGAAAGCTACCTTAGTGTAACAACTCTAACAAAGCAGCAATAATAAACAGAGATGTCAGTATAAAAATGACATATTAATATTCATAATAATAAACCATGCTTAACTGGGTGTAGTGGTGTGTATTCACATGACACTATGATTAGGGGAATTAAAAAAAAAAAAAATCACTTATTTCCATTAGATCATTTCTGAATCTTCAAAAAGTCTTGAAAAAACATAAATTAATTTAAAGTCATATTATACAAATTACCAAGAGACTCCAAATATTATTTACCCTTTAGCGTTCTTGTATAACATGCTACGCTGCACAAATGTTAATTGTTTTAATATTATGTAGTCCGAATATTGACTCTTACCTGTACAGTATTGAATTATTTTACAAGAATTATGATTTTAGCAAATGGAGTATATTCACCAATAAATCTTTGGTGGATTCAGAACTATAGTTTATTACTAATCTCATATTATCCAAGTCGAAAAATAACTGTGTGCGTAATTGCAATGTACACGCTAATGTTATATTTTTTTTACATATTTATGTATACGATAGCAAAATCAATATCTAGTCAAGTAATCCCGAGCATGCACAAATAATTGTAGTAACTGCGCTAATTGGGACATAATTACATTTAATAGGGAAAAGTTGCAAACTATACTCCATATACATTATTGTATCTCAGCAAAATCTCATCCTTTACTGGCTTACTACTATCAGTTTTAAACTTTTATTTAAACATCCTATTTATATCTATGTGCTTAAAGGCTATTGTTAAATATTAAACTATCAGCCATATTTATTTTACTTCTGTTTTACAATTTAGAGTGCTATGCACTCGTCTGAGTCCTAATTTGGTAAGATTCAGCATGGAATGGTATACGCTTCAGAAATGGAACTATAAACAGCGCACAGGAGTTTCTATATATTCATTCGTTTCTGATGAAAATATAATTGCACAGAGCTCACACTGTACTTTTTCTTTGTTAAAGCATTATATACATCACTGCTGACGGGTCTGAAGCTCCCTTTGGATGATAACTTCCATGACCAGAGGCTTTTACATTGTATTCAAACAGCAGGTTTAGGGACACTGGATGTGGATGGAGCTATGTACATACCATGGAGGTCTCTGAATTGACTTAGTTCAGGGTATGACAGCTGACTGCTGCGTGAGGGTATTCACCTGCACACCCCAACCACCTAATAACCCAAACTAACCTGCCTAACCCCCAGTCTCCTTATTCATTTCCATCACCCAAATAACCCTAAGCACAGCAGTGCTTATTCAGGACCCCCCAGTCCCAACTTCATCCGCTAGTGTCTGGTACACCGGAGAACATATACTGCCACACTTTTCCTCTTCCAAGCCACACCCACCAGTGTCTCGTGTTGCCTGTGGGTCATTTTGAGAGGTATGCATCTGCTCCCTAGATACGAAGAGGTGGGGTTATGTAATTTGTAGCTTTGTCTTTAAAGGGAAACTCCCACCAAAAAATTAAAAGGGTTTATTTTATTATTTTGTATTGTTGATTTCAGATATGGATTTTGTTTTTGTTATATGACTGTATTTAATAAAATATGTAAGTAAACAAATGTGACTGTGCGCTGCCATTTTGTGAAATATAGTGTTTTTGGGTGCCACCCCCCAAAGACTTTACAGCACACATTTCTCACTTTGGGGCTGGAGAATTCTGATCATAGACTTGCACTGAATGGGAGGGTAATGTGACTATTACATCACAAGGGGCGGCGTTTGATCAGGTCAGTCGCCTATCTTTGTGTTGGAAGGCAGGTAAAAAAAGTTGTACACCTAGTCCTGCCCACTATGAAACACAGGAGCCAGTAAGAGAGCAGGGGAGAATTGTATGACATCATCATGCAGGCTTTGGCAACAGTTGTAAAGTGAGACTGAGTGGAAGATTTTGGACGATGTTGCATCATGGGAAATATTCACAAAATGGAGCCAGGACATAAGCACCCAATGCTATTTTTCCTTTTATATGCAATTAATGCAATCATATAAACCCCCCAAAACAGTGGCATATGATTTATATATGTGTTTGTTTTAAATGACCAGGTTATCTGGTTACATCTTATGTAAGTGGTAGTGATCCTTTAACTGCACAGTTCTGCTACATGTAAGATAATTCAAAAAGGGATCTAATTAAACAAGGGCCAATACATTTAATGTTTTACCATTTTGGCATCACTCCCTGTATAAGGTTGAAGACCTAAGAGTAAATGTAGAAGAATTTTTTTTAAAAAGAAAATTTTTCTGTAGCTAAAATTTAGATATTTAGTAAAAATATAGTAAAAGTCTTTGTATTGAGAAGTTATTTCCCATCATGCACCTGGCTTCCCTAATCTTCATTTTAACACAACTTGTGTAGTTATTATTTATATATTTTGTGCAGCAGTTTATATTTTTTTGTGGCATGCATGAGTCTAGTTGTCATTTTATGAATGTCTCCTTTCCAAATGCTGAATATGAATTGTAAGGACACTGTTTGACAAAGTAAATAAAGATACAGTGTCAAGAAAAGTAAGTAAACCCTTTGAAATCAACTTTTTTTTACATTAATAATTGGTCATAAAATGTGATCTGGGAAGTTGACTATAGGTTTACACCTATTCACGTAGGACAAACACCTACTATATAGAACAAAACATTACATTTTAAAATTGTTTTATATATTAATTTAGTTATGCAACCCCATTCTCCTTCTCCCCAACCATTTTTCTCTAGAACTAGTGCCCACATCAGCCCTACTACTATAAAATAGGATCTGATCTTCATCTAAGTCACAAGCATGGACAAATGTACTCATGCTAATCTCACACAAACAATGATAATCTGTCATGTCTTTATTGAACACACACATTCAACAATTACAGTCTTGGTGGAACAAGTAAGTGAACCCTTCCATTTAATAACTGGTTGAACCTCATTTGACAGCAATAAACTTAAACAAGTTATTCTCGTCACTGCAGATCAGACCTGTACAACATTCAGGATGAAATTTGGCCCCCCATTGTATCAGGACATTGGGGGGCTGAGCTTGAGAGGTCAAGTGTCAGTGCTACTGTGCATGCGCGGTTGCCCTGTCACTCAAACTGACAGCCCTACCACGCATGCACGATTGCACTGTCACTGCAGATGGCAAGCACAGTAGCCATTCTTGATACTGCGATCAGGACAGCAGGAATGTGGTCCTGAATCCAACTGTCCAATGGAGCTCTATCCAAAGAGGGACAGTGGTGCATACACCTCCAAATGGTACTGCCCTGCGAAAGGCGGGACAGTCAGGGGTATGGAATAATAAATTTCCCTCCACCATACTTGTGGTGCCCTTTTTTTTAATCCATACATTGTACTGCGTGTTCTTCCAGAACAATTTAACCTTAGTTTCATCAGCCCACAAAACATATTCCAAGTAGCATTGTGGAATGTCAAGATGCTCCTTTGCATGCAGCAATGTTTTATTTTAGAATGCTTCCTGACATGGATTACATGCCTTTTCAGTGTTTTGAGTACAGTAGACTCATGAACAGAGATGTTAGCCAGAGAAGAAAAATGTTGGTGTGCTAAGATAGTCACAGGCTCAAATAAAATACATGTGTAAAATGATTCCTACCAAACAGGTGTCAGCATGCTGCAAATCCAGTATAATTAGCTGTACAGTGTATTAATAAAAACAAAAACTGTCTGTGCTTCTCACCCTAATAAAGTTGGAAACAATGATATAGACAAAACATAAATTAGAGGTTTTAGTTATTTGAATTGGCCAAAGCATAATTAAGCTCACCTGTCCCATCAAGACGCACCCTCAGTAGGGGGGGATGAGGATCTAACCTCAATTACTATATAGTGGGCACAAAAAAGCAATTTATACTGCTAAAAATACTTTTTTAATTTGTTGGAGGAGGTGCAATTAAACCTCCTCCCAATTAACCCATGGATAGCAAGCTGCAACCAAAGAGAAGCCAACTACAAATGTCTGTGTGATAAGCTAGTCACTGGTTCAAATAACATTCATGTGTATGAGCTTCCTGTCAAGAGGTTAATTGGGAGGAGGCTTAAGTGCACCTCCTCCAAAACATTAAACAGTTTCATAAAATTAGATATGTATGTATGTGTGTCCGTACAAGTGTACACGTGGCCGTTCCCACTTTTTTTTCCTTAACTTTTTTTGGAGTTACTAAGTGGCTTATGTGATATGTGTGTATTTTAGGACCTGACATGTTGATTGACATGGTACTTGTACCATTCATGCAATAATAGCCTATTTTAATTAAAGAAATAAAATCATTCATTATTTTCTAATAAATATACTATTATGGCATATTAAACCAATTACCATGGCAATAAAAAGTTTATTTCGGTGTTTTTTGTTTAATTATATTCTGTTATTTATGTAACATGAATATATTAAATGTTATTTTATTTTTCATTTTTTTTGTTAATATGTTTTTATTTGTTTTGTATTTTATTTCATTAAACACACTTTTTTATATTCGTTTTTAAAAATTTGAATAACTTTTGTTTTGTTTTTTTGAAGCCCTTTGAGAGAACAAGGAATCCCATGGAAACCCCAGGTCGAAATCGGAGAAATCTGCAGTTCTGCTATTAGCCCTGATCTGGCCAGATCATAGCTTATTAAGTAGACCTTCAAATTTTAAGACAAATTTATACATAAATTCTAGTAATTTCAAAGGATTCCCACATTTTTTTCTAAACTTTTTCCACTGTAAAATATTGGAAAAATTACTGCTTTTTGTTTGTTTTTTTACCTGGAAATCAGAAAAATAAAATAAAGCAGCAAACAGTGGTAACAGTTGGAATCAGAACTATATTTGAGAATCATTTTATGTGGGGATAATATGATGTTTTCAAAACCAGCATACTGCATGCTTTAATTGTTAGATTTATTATGTTTAGCTCATATTTACTATGTCCATAAAACATAAAATACCTAAGTGTTCTTGTAAAATATAAAAAACAGACGGAAGGAGAAACATTCTGTTCATGCTGCATAGCAGGGGCCCAATGAAGGTACCTGGTATTAACAAACACTCTCTATATTCCTTTGTCAGTGGTTTATACGCAATGTCAGTTGTTTTTATCTTCTAACACCTCTTTTGGAGCCTCAAAGAGAAATCTTGAAAATGTACATTAGGCAGCAAATTAATAAGTCAAATTCCACCTGTCATCCATAATTTCCAGGGATGTACTATAACAAGGTGATAATAAGACCTCTATGTTATTTTACTCAGTTTCCTAGTAAATGCATATATCAAAATAGATTTAGATATTTAATTGTTTGAGGATTTTATCCCTAACTCATTGGTGTAGCGATAGCGTATGCATCATCAGTGTAAACATAGAAGGACAGGATGCTTATTCAGAATCTGCCCTCAGATAAAGTTAAAAAGTTTAATGTATTTGTGTGTGTTTGCCTCGCGCGAAATAAACTTCAGCGCACACGCAAATAGTGCCAAACACTGATGCTCTCTGCAGGTCTTTGATTACGGGTTTGCGCTAGTGTTCAGTGCACAGGTGTACGCCATGTTTGTTAGTATTTTTACAATCACTACTGTTTTATATATCTCCCTCTGTATGTGTATTAAAGAGGGAGGGGAATATACCCTGGATCTATAAGATCACAAATATCTCACTCCATTGTCACTTTAGCGCACTGTCACTTTGTTTTGTGGTTGATACTTTCTCCAGTTTAAGTGCTGCTGATTCTGTTGCCGCTTAATCATTAATGAGATTAATCATCTTTTTAATCATTTATAAGAATCATTTTAATTCAAATATTCAATGGTGATCAGATTTTCAATCATTGCCTAACCCTGACCTCTGCTGGTTATACTGTGTAATACAATCACCTCAACAGTAACTGTAATTCTTGCTGTCTAACGGCACACTCACCACCTGGGGATACAAATCCGATTCCTTTGGTCCTGTCCAGTCGCAGGAGCGTGCTCCTCGCTGTCCTCGTTGTTGGCATTCACCACTTAAAGTGGTCACCAACAGTCATGATGTAAAAATATTAGTCAAAGCATAAAAAATAAGTGTTCTCAACCTAGAGGTGCATAACATTCGACCGGTTTTGATGTCACTGACGCCATAGTCAAGGTATTTTTTATGCTTTGACAGATATTATTACATCAGGACTGTTGGTCAATCACATATGGCACTTTTTTGCTTTGATGCACAGTACTGGTTCATTTTTGTATATTTTATTATTTTTTTCATTAAAGTTGTTTTTTTATTTTTCTAGTGTGCAGTGGACATATATCTTTTTGTCATGGACGCAGTTATGTAAGAACGGAAGCGCAAGTGGACTGTTTTCACCAGAGCTGAATTTCTATTAAGTGGAACTTTCTTACTTTGTCACTTTGCATGGAAACTGTATATATAATAATACTGAAAGTTACCCAGTGTGTATGAAGGAGCTGTTAATTACAGCCATATCTAAACATTTCCAGCTGATTTCCTTTTGTGCTCAGTAAGCTGACCTGCAGGGTTACATTTTATCATCAGACACAGCTGAAACCTTGTTATTTTGTTACTCTACTTGGAAATTTTGTATACATAAATAATAATAATGAAATCCTGAATATGTACAAGCTGTTACTTTCAGCCAGGGGTGTTGCTAGGTCTCCAAATGATCTGGGTACTAGAGCCCGTGGCAGATGGGCCGTCTCTCTCTCCGTCCCTCTCCGTCCCTCTCCCTGTGTCTCTCTCTCCCTGTGTCTCTCTCTCTCCCTGTGTCTCTCCGTCCCTCTCCCTGTGTCTCTCTGTCCCTCTCCCTGTGTGTCTCTCTCTCCCTGTGTCTCTCTCTCTCTCCGTCCCTCTCCCTGTGTCTCTCTCTCTCCCTGTGTCTCTCTCTCTCTCCGTCCCTCTCCCTGTGTCTCTCTCTCTCTCTGTCCCTCTTCCTGTGTCTCTCTCTCTCTCCCTGTGTGTATCTCTCTCCCTGTGTCTCTCTCTCTCTCCGTCCCTCTCCCTGTGTCTCTCTCTCTCCCTGTGTCTCTCTCTCACTCTGTCCCTCTCCCTGTGTCTCTCTCTCTCCCTGTGTCTCTCTCTCTCTCCGTCCCTCTCCCTGTGTCTCTCTCTCTCCCTGTGTCTCTCTCTCTCTCCGTCCCTCTCCGTCCCTCTCCCTGTGTCTCTCTCTCTCCCTGTGTCTCTCTCTCTCCCTGTGTCTCTCTCTCTCCCTGTGTCTCTCCCTGTGTCTCTCTATCTCCCTGTGTCTCTCTCCCTCCCTCTCCCTGTGTCTCTCTCTCTCCCTGTGTCTCTCTCCTTCTCCGTCCCTCTCCCTGTGTCTCTCTCTCTCTCCCTGTGTCTCTCTCCCTCTCCGTCCCTCTCCCTGTGTCTCTCTCTCTCTCCCTGTGTCTCTCTCCCTCTCCGTCCCTCTCCCTGTGTCTCTCTCTCTCCCTGTGTCTCTCTCCCTCTCCGTCCCTCTCCCTGTGTCTCTCTCTCTCCCTGTGTCTCTCTCCCTCTCCGTCCCTCTCCCTGTGTCTCTCTCCCTGTGTCTCTCTCCCTCTCCGTCCCTCTCCCTGTGTCTCTCTCTCTCCCTGTGTCTCTCTCCCTCTCCGTCCCTCTCCCTGTGTCTCTCTCTCTCCGTGTGTCTCTCTCCCTCTCCGTCCCTCTCCCTGTGTCTCTCTCTCTCCCTGTGTCTCTCTCCCTCTGTCTCTCTCCCTCTCCGTCCCTCTCCCTGTGTCTCTCTCCCTCTCCGTCCCTCTCCCTGTGTCTCTCTCCCTCTCCGTCCCTCTCCCTGTGTCTCTCTCCCTCTCCGTCCCTCTCCCTGTGTCTCTCTCTCTCCCTGTGTCTCTCTCTCTCCCTGTGTCTCTCTCTCTCTCCGTCCCTCTCCCTGTGTCTCTCTCTCTCTGTGTCTCTCTCTCTCTCTGTCCCTCTCCCTCTCCGTCCCTCTCCCTCTTCGTGTCTCTCTCTCTCTCCGTCCCTCTCCCTCTCCGTCCCTCTCTCTCTCCGTCCCTCTCCGTCCCTCTCCCTTTCCGTACCTCTCCCTCTCCGTCCCTCTCCCTCTCTGTGTCCCTCTCCCTCTCCGTGTCCCTCTCTCTCTCCGTGTCCCTCTCCCTCTCCGTGTCCCTCTCCCTCTCCGTGTCCCTCTCTCTCTCCGTGTCTCTCTCTCTCTCCGTGTCTCTCTCTCTCTCCGTCCCTCTCCCTCTCCGTCCCTCTTCCTCTCCGTGTCCCTCTCCGTGTCCCTCTCCGTGTCCCTCTCCGTGTCCCTCTCCGTGTCCCTCTCTCTCTCTCTCCGTCTCTCTCTCTCTCTCTCTCTCTCTCTCGTTTTGGGGAATTGCACAGCCTATTTTCATAATAATGTTTGTTTTACCATTACTTTCTTTTCATCCTCGTGGGTGAGCTCTTATTTACATATTACATTTTTTTTTTCAAAAAGCTCACCCATAAGGTGAAAAGAAAGTAATGGTAAAACATTATTATGATCTGGGTACTAGAGCCCGTGGCAGATGGGCCGTCTCTCTCTCCGTCCCTCTCCCTGTGTCTCTCTCTCCCTGTGTCTCTCTCTCTCCCTGTGTCTCTCCGTCCCTCTCCCTGTGTCTCTCCGTCCCTCTCCCTGTGTGTCTCTCTCTCTCCCTGTGTCTCTCTCCCTCTCCGTCCCTCTCCCTGTGTCTCTCTCTCTCTCCCTGTGTCTCTCTCCCTCTCCGTCCCTCTCCCTGTGTCTCTCTCTCTCCCTGTGTCTCTCTCCCTCTCCGTCCCTCTCCCTGTGTCTCTCTCTCTCCCTTTTGTCTCTCTCTCTCCGTGTGTCTCTCTCCCTCTCCGTCCCTCTCCCTGTGTCTCTCTCTCTCCCTGTGTCTCTCTCCCTCTCCGTCCCTCTCCCTGTGTCTCTCTCCAGAGGCGGCTCTCTAATTAGGCGAGTTAGGCAAGCGCCTAAGGCCTCGCACTCACGGGGGCCTCGCGGCTGCCTAACTCACCTTATTACCTTTGATGTATCAGGGAGCTTAACGCTGCCGTTAAGCTCCCTGTTACACTAACCTGGGACGTTTCCTCTGTGCATCTTCTCTCCTGCACGGAGGAAGGAAGTTCCGATCGCGTTTTTTTTTTTTTTAAACTTTATTGAACCCGGGCAGCTTCAATAAAGTTTAAAAAAAAAAAAAAACGCGACCGGAACTTCCTTCCTCCGTGCAGGAGAGAAGATGCATGGAGGAAACAACGGAGAGCAGCATGGAGGTAAGTACTAGGGAAGGGGGGAGGAGGGTGGTACAAACGAGCAAAGACTTGCATAATGAGGGGCTAAATATTGGCACAGTGTGGGGCAAAATCCTGGCATAATGAGGTGAGGGGCAAAATCCTGGCATAGTGAGAGGCAATATCCTGGCATACAGTGGCAAAATCCTGGCATATTGAGAGGCAAAATTCTGGCATAATGAGGGGCAAAATCCTGGCACAGAGTGGCAAAATCCTGGCATAGTGAGAGGCTAAATCCTGGCATTGTGAGGGGCAAAATAGTGGCATTATGAGGGGCAATATCCTGGCATACAGTGGCAAAATCCTGGCATAGTGAGAGGCTAAATCCTGGCATTGTGAGGGGCAAAATAGTGGCATTATGAGGGGCAATATCCTGGCATACAGTGGCAAAATCCTGGCATAGTGAGAGGCTAAATCCTGGCATTGTGAGGGGCAAAATAGTGGCATTATGAGGGGCAATATCCTGGCATACAGTGGCAAAATCCTGGCATATTGAGAGGCAAAATTCTGGCATTGTGAGGGGCAAAATTGTGGCATAATGAGGGGCAAAATTGTGGCATAATGAGGGGCAAAATCCTGGCACAGAGTGGCAAAATCCTGGCATATTGAGGGGCAAAATTCTTGCATATTGAGGGGCAAAATCCTGGCATAGAGTGGCAAAATCCTGGCAAATTGAGGGGCAAGATCCTGGCATAGAGTGGCTAAATCCTGGCAAATTGTGGGGCACAATCCTGGCATAGAGTCGAAAAATCCTGGCATATTGAGGGGCAAAATCCTGGCAGATTGAGTGGCACAATCCTGGCATATTGAGGGGCAAAATCCTGGCATATTGAATGGCTTAATCCTGGCATATTGAGGGACTAAATCCTGGCATATTGAGGGGGTAAATCCTGACATATTAAGGAGCTAAATCCTGGCATATTAAATGGCTAAATCCTGGCATATTGAGTGGCAAAATTCTGGCATTTTGAATGGCTAAATCACAGTGCATCCGGTGCTGTGAGGAAGAACAAAGTGCCAATCTTCTAGCACAACGTGGTCTGTGAGACCACTTTCAACATTGAGCACCTTTCCTTCTGGCTGAGTGTTTCTCTTAGTGTGTGATTGTGTGCTTTCTGAGTGTGTCTGTGAGTCAGTGTGTGCTGGCTGAGTGTATCTGTGAGTGTGTGCTGGCTGAGTGTGATTGTGTGCTGACTGAGTGTGTCTGTGAGTCAGTGTGTGCTCACTGAATGTGTCTATGAATGACTGTGTGATATGTGTTAGTGTTCACATTTAGGACACAGCAATAACAATGTGAGTTAGTCAGCCGCACACAATTTTATCTATACCAAATGTTTATAGATGTTTGTAGAATAATTATGAGACAAATAAAATTCTAGGAGCTGTTCATTTCTAGAAGCTGGGATTTGAGTCTGATCTTGAAATATGCTATTTCTACAGTTCATTTTTATTATCACTTGCATATATTTTATTTAATAATGTGTGTCCGTGAGGGCCTCATGTTCGACTTTCGCCTAAGGCCTCACAAAGTCTAGAGCCGCCACTGTCTCTCTCTCTCCCTGTGTCTCTCTCTCTCTCTCCGTCCCTCTCCCTGTGTCTCTCTCTCTCTCCGTCCCTCTCCCTGTGTCTCTCTCTCTCTCCGTCCCTCTCCCTGTGTCTCTCTCTCTCTCCGTCCCTCTCCCTGTGTCTCTCTCTCCCTGTGTCTCTCTCTCTCTCCGTCCCTCTCCCTGTGTCTCTCTCTCTCTCCGTCCCTCTCCCTGTGTCTCTCTCTCTCCCTGTGTCTCTCTCCCTCTCCGTCCCTCTCCCTGTGTCTCTCTCCCTCTCCGTCCCTCTCCCTGTGTCTCTCTCTCTCTGTGTCTCTCTCTCTCTGTGTCTCTCTCTCTCCGTCCCTCTCCCTCTGTGTCTCTCTCTCTCTCTGTGTCTCTCTCTCTCCGTCCCTCTCCCTCTCCGTCCCTCTCCCTCTCCGTGTCTCTCTCTCTCTCTCCGTCCCTCTCCCTCTCCGTCCCTCTCTCTCTCCGTCCCTCTCCGTCCCTCTCCCTCTCCGTGTCCCTCTCCCTCTACGTGTCCCTCTCCCTCTCCGTGTCCCTCTCCCTCTCCGTGTCCCTCTCTCTCTCCGTGTCTCTCTCTCTCTCCGTCCCTCTCCCTCTCCGTCCCTCTCCGTGTCCCTCTCCCTCTCCGTGTCCCTCTCCGTGTCCCTCTCCCTCTCCGTGTCCCTCTCCCTCTCCGTGTTCCTCTCTCTCTCCGTGTCTCTCTCTCTCTCCGTCTCTCTCTCCGTCTCTCTCTCTCTCTCCGTCTCTCTCTCGTTTTGGGGAATTGCACAGCCTATTTTCATAATAATGTTTGTTTTACCATTCTTTTCATCCTCGTGGGTGAGCTCTTATTTACATATTACATTTTTTTTTTCAAAAAGCTCACCCATAAGGTGAAAAGAAAGTAATGGTAAAACATTATTATGATCTGGGTACTAGAGCCCGTGGCAGATGGGCCGTCTCTCTCTCCGTCCCTCTCCCTGTGTCTCTCTCTCCCTGTGTCTCTCTCTCTCCCCGTGTCTCTCCGTCCCTCTCCCTGTGTCTCTCCGTCCCTCTCCCTGTGTGTCTCGCTCTCTCCCTGTGTCTCTCTCTCTCCCTGTGTCTCTCTCTCTCTCCGTCCCTCTCCCTGTGTCTCTCTCTCTCCCTGTGTCTCTCTCTCTCCCTGTGTCTCTCTCTCTCTCCGTCCCTCTCCCTGTGTCTCTCTCTCTCTCCGTCCCTCTCCCTGTGTCTCTCTCTCTCCCTATGTCTCTCTCTCTCTCCGTCCCTCTCCCTGTGTCTCTCTCTCCCGTGTCCCTCTCCCTCTCCGTGTCCCTCTCTCTCTCCGTGTCTCTCTCTCTCTCCGTCTCTCTCTCTCTCTCTCCGTCTCTCTCTCTATCTCCGTCTCTCTCTCCGTCTCTCTCTCTCTCTCTCTCTCTCTCTCGTTTTGGGGAATTGCACAGCCTATTTTCATAATAATGTTTGTTTTACCATTACTTTCTTTTCATCCTCGTGGGTGAGCTCTTATTTACTTATTTTTTTTTTTCAAAAAGCTCACCCATAAGGTGAAAATAAAGTAATGGTAAAACATTATTATGATAATAGGCTGTGCAATCCCCTAAAACATATTATGTCTCCAGTGATCTATAACAAAATCCAGATACATATAGGCAGTGTCAGAGGAGTTAACAACCCGTTAGCTAGACAGATATAGCCAGAGTCAAAGGAGTTAACCTCTGAATGGCTAGACAGATATAGGCAGTGTCAGAGGCTTTAACCCATGGGTGGCTAGACAGATATAGCCAGAGTCAGAGGAGTTAACCTCTGGATGGCTAGACAGATATAGCAATATCAAAGGAGTGAATTATCCCCTCCCTTTATCAATTACACACACACTCATACACAGGCAGTCTGTCACTCTCACACACACACTCTGACACACACTCCCTCACTCATACTAACACACACTCTCACTCACACTGACACACACACTCTCTCACTGACATTAACACACACACACAGACACACACACTGTCAGTTCTTACCTTTTAAAAATAATTGATAAGGGATGAGCAAAAAAAGCTTAACCGTGAGTGTCAAAGTAAACTGGATATATAAAAATCCAAAAGATAATGATGGGTGTGTCCACTTAACGCTTGCTGCTCAGAATAAAGACCACCTCTATTGAATAGTGCTTAAGAAAGGAAAATATCCAAGCGCAAGGCGTATGGACACTTAACAATATACAAGTATTTGTAAATATGGTGATAAAATATGAAATATTTTTGCGGAAATAGTGTGATATGACTGTTATTGATTCCATGGATTTGTGTCACCAATTTTCTTCAATAAATTGCTGATTTCCAGACATCACTGTTGAGCTTATCATGCAAGCCCCTCCATGTTGGACACTGGTTAACCCCTTAGTGACAAGACATTTTTACCTTGACTTTCCCTTGGTGACAAGGGTTGTTTTTACATTTCTGGGGTGTTTGTGTTTAGCTGTAATTTTCTTCTCTCTCCCATATTGTACCCACACAAATTATACGTTGTTTTTATCATCATAAGAAGGAATTTCATTAAATACCATTATGTTCATCATTTCTTATAATTTACTACAAAGAAAATCATAAAATATGATGAAATAAAAAAAACAAAAACACTTTTTCTAAATTTGACCTAAAATATTATTTACACAAATACGATCATTAAAAAATACCCCATCTAAATAGTTTCTAAATCTTGTCCCAAGTTCAGAAATATTCATATGCATATTTAGCGAGTTATGGGGCAAAAACCAAAAATAGTGTTTTTTGTTTTTTTCCTATACTGACCTTTTGACCCCAAACCAAACTCTCAATTTAACCCTAACCCTAAATGTAACCCAAAATCTAACCCTTATGTTATCCCTTAATATATTTAAATTTTTTATTTAATTTTAACCCTATCCCTTATGCTAACCCTAATTTAATTTTAAAGCTGATCGAACCATAATCCTAGATTTAAGCTAATTAAGTCTTTTGTTTTTCAATGCAATAGGGCATCTAGGGGCAATTATGCAACATATTCAGAGAGACGGAAGTTAATTTTTTTTCACAAGATCTCTGACCACAAGAGGGCATAGCCATATTGCCAGACCAGCTGCTCCATGGGGCGATCGTGGGAGTCCCAGACTCCAAATTTCTGTGCTGGCTATTGCCTTGACATTGAGATAATAGACCAGCACCGTCAGAGCGGTTTTGGCAGTTGTTGATCATGAAAATCGCTCGTTTCATCGCTGGATGTGTCACGCACGTTTAATGTCTGGAACTGAGTTTCCGGCTGGACGTGCCTGAAACGTCCATTGTCGCGAAGGGGTTAAACTTAGTGAACTTGTGATGTAATCATTTTCAGGCTGTTGTTTTGATGATAGATTAACCCAACTTGACCATACAATACACAAATACTCTATGACATAGACATTGCAGTTATTTAATAGCCATTGTAGTCTTCCTACGAGTTGACCTCCGAGCCTGGATTTTGATAATGTGCGACCTAATGAAGCTTTTTACCCTTGATCACTGGAAAAAATTAGAGTTCAAATGCTGCCAGATTTTGTGATCTAATCAGGTCAAATGAAACACAAATCCAATCAACTAAAATATGCTTTAAAACTCCCCATAGTTATACCACACCTCTAAATATAATTGTTTTCCCAGGTCTAAATTGACATACTTTGTGGGTAGAATTTACTATTTGGTATACTAAATCCTACTCCCTGCCTTACTCCAAAACTAAATAATTCAATAAAAAACAAAATGCCTTTTAGCTCATAAACTGAAGATAAGTTAGTATGTCTTCTTTTTCAAGGTTATTTGGATGAATGTAGAAACCATGTATATATTTGTGTGCTGTTTGTTTTGACCCCACTCATGTTGAAAATGTTGCTTGTGAACACATAGATTTAAGCGCGTGGGTCAGTAATAGTTGGTTGTACATCATGGGAGCTGGAGTCAACAAAAACAATGTTAGTGTGTATTGTAGTATAGGCCACTTCAACCCCAGTCTACAACTATGATTCCCATGACGTTCAGCTAGCAATATGACTGGTTCAATATAAGATGTAGTGAACAAAAGTTAGTATTATTCACAAAGCCCATTATAATTAACTAGCAATGTTGCTTGCTCAAATGTATTCTCAACAGCTGTAGTATTAGCTAACCTTACCTGCAATACATGTTTGAAATAAACTATTTTGTTTTTCTGCCCAGGCGATGATTCTATGCAGAGGTGGGAGCAGACCAAATCACTCTGACACAAGGTGGTGTATAGAATTATAGAAATGTTTTTTTGCTGCACTCCCCTGCCTGTCATGCGTTTTTCTTCTTTCTATGTCTAGTTCAGTGTTTCCCAACCCAGTCCTCAAGGCACACCTACCAGTCCAGGATTTAGGGATTACCAGTTGTGTCTAAGGTGTTTTTTTTCTTCTTTGTAAAAACACCTTAGACACACCCAGGTAATCCCTAAATCCTGGACTGGTAGGTGTGCCTTGAGGACTGGGTTGGGAAACACTGGTCTAGTTAACCGACCCTATCTGCCTACTTCCTCTCCCTCCCATGCATGTGCTTCTTGTTTGTCGGTATTGGTGATCATGGTGTCTGGAAGCAGGAACCCATTGGTAGGAAAAGAACTCCTCTCTGAAAGAGGCCTAAATTGAGGAAAGGCTCCTGAAGGTTAGGTGTCAGCACAGGATTTGAGGAAGGGGCTGGCAACAGTGTTTCACAGAGGATAGACATGCCAAGGACAGAAGTCGTAAACCACACTGGAGGCAAGTCAAGGATCCATGAACATAGGTTCATAGGATCCATGAACAGGTGTATAACTCAAAAACATTAGACATGAATAAGATCTGGCATATCACACAGGGACAGGCAGTGGGCCTGTAAACTGTAAAGATTGCAATAGAACCAAAAACTAAACATTGCTCCAGAGATGTTCATGTTTTATGTAGGCAGCATTGGACTGGGCCTTATTTTTTCCATGCCTCCAAGGGTTCAGTGGGAGGGTGAAGTAATAAATGATAGAAATGTTTATTACACACACATGTGTCACTAATACACAATTTCAGTACATATTTATAATGACACTGTAGTGTGCTTACAAAATAAAAGCTGGATTTCCTCCAATACAATGCCAGATTCCTTAGTAATGCCAGTCAGATGGCCCATTAAATATACCACATACTGGAGCCCCACAAATTATGCCACACACAGGATCCCATTAACTATGCCACACACAAGAGCCCATTAAAATATGCCACACCAGAGCCCCATAAAGTATGCCACACCAGAGCCCCATTAATTATGCCTCACCTCAGAGCCCAATTAATTATGCCACACACACAAAAGCCCCATAGTTATACCACACAAAAGAGGCCCTTAGTTATGCCACACATGGGGCACAATAAATATGCCACACATGGGACCGCCATTAATTAAGCGACACCCAGGAGCACCACAAGGTGACAATTGTACAATTGACCCCAATATGCCATTTAATATGCCAGGATATTGCCCCCAATATGCCATTTAATATGCCAGGATATTGCCCCCAATATGCCATTTAATATGCCAGGATTTTGCCCCCAATATGCCATTTTAATATGCCAGGATATTGCCCCCAATATGCCATTTAATATGCCAGGATATTGCCCCCAATATGCCATTTAATATGCCAGGATATTGCCCCTTAGTATGCTCGTTATGCCACCCTCCTCCCCCCCTTCCCCAGACCCCAGTACTTACCTCGTTCGTGCTCCGTCTCCCGGTGCTCTGAAGGTGCGTGGCTGTGAGGGAAGCGTTGTGAGCTCCCCTCCAGCCGCGCGGAACAATAAAGTTTGTTTAAAAAAACACACTTTGTCGACCGCGCGGCTGGAGGGGAGCGCACAACGCTTCCCTCACAGACACGCACCTTCAGAGCACTGGGGGACAGAGCAGGAACGAGGTAAGTTTTAGATTTTTTTTTTCCCCCAGACACCGACTCGAGTATAAGCCGAGTTTTTCAGCACATTTTTTGTGCTGAAAAATACCCCCCTCGGGCATTTTTCAGCACAAAAAATGTGCTGAAAAACTCGGCTTATACTCGAGTATATACGGTATATATCACCCGGTGCAGTCGGCACCCCCCGCACTCCCCTCGTGACGCCACTGCAGCCAGCAATTAATACATCTTATAAACTAATAGATTCAAAGCTGCATTATAAGGTAACTGACTTTGATTTATTGTGGGTGTTAAAAAGTGCATTATTCATCAACCTAACTCTGATTGACAAGGCGCATGAAATTCTATACTTTATATTTTCTATTGTGATGAATCACATTCCTTTACAAAGATATATAATGGATTAGGTGTATCCATTTTGTCAATATACTTACGGTATATGAGTGACTAGGTTTATCTTGAGGGATAAAAGTAAATTAGCTGCTGAGGCAATGCAAGACTGACAAAAGAATTCATTTTTTTGATGTATTTTGTCCCCAGTAAGGCTGAATCTCTATTTCTATTAATTCATTTTAATCTCCTTGTTACTTTTGCACAGCGGTCTTACAAAGATAATATCTGTCAGATTTTTTTCTCTCTAGAGTCGAACAGCTACTTTTAGCCCTAAAGCTGTTCAGTGCAGTAATGCACTCACGCTATAATTCAGAACCTACTCTAAGCGATAATGACATCATAGCAGGAAGAGCTGTGCTCTGCTTCTGTATAGCTTTATATAACTGGTGGGATTAGTGCCTTCTGAGTTTCATCAAGATATCTTTGCTTCATGTAACATTAATGGAAGAATTTGCAAAACAGAATTCTAAAAGCTACCAGGAAGTCTCCTTTCAATTTACTCTCATAATTTATTTGAACTGACAGAGAACAGATTAATAAAAAGAAGCACTTCCCAGGATTACAACCTGTACCTTTTTTCATTAGATGATTTTTTTTTTTTTTTTTAACAGCTAGCTTTTGAAGGTGAGTACATGCAGAGAGCAAAGGAAGGAATCACTAAATAAAACCTTCAAATTAAAAAAACAACAACATATAAAACTGAGAGTTATAAGTAAGTCAATCTAGGGCACACTCGTTTGTTGGGTAATAAAAACCTCCACCTTTAATGCAGTCCATATAAAATCCACAGCAGTAGATGTAACTGATGTAAAAGAAAAGGATTTGGCGAGTTACAGCAGCCAATGGGCTCAAGAGCCAATATTGCTAATCTTCTATTAGCTGCACACAGTATTCTAATGTCGGGGTATGATTGGGGGAGCACAGCGCAGAGCGTAACCTGGGTGTAGGTGGAGTTGATGCCAGGAATGAGACAAAATCAGAGTCGGGGACAGTCCAGTAGTTCGAGGCAGGCAGCAGTAGAGGGCAAATGGAAAGACAAGCCAAGGTCGGGGTAGGAGAGAGAAGAGGCAATCCAATAAATATAGCCAAAGGTCGAGAGCCGGGAGATTTACAAGTAGGTAGTGAAAGGAGCAAGCAAAGGACTGGAATAGAGAGCATGGTACAATGAGACAGAGCACAAGGTTCTAGCTTGTATGAGCAAGCACTGAATGAAAGATGTTCAGGGTTTAAATAGGCTGCCAGGTCCTGGCTCCTCCCACCAGATCCTGGTTACCGACCTACATACCTTGGCCAGTAGTAGTGGAGTTTAGAATAACTCCATCCCATACATCCCTCTGTCCAACCTCCTCCAATGAAATAGCGCCATCGGGCCACAGGACATGCCACCCGCCAGCAGTAAGGCATGTGGCCTACACCACAACCACGCGGTCCCGGGATGAAGGGTCGAGCGTCAACAAGTGGCCGCAGCAATATGAGGCCAGGGTTCTGACATCAAAATACAGATCTACATAGAAATATAAAAAAAAAAACCAGTCTCCACAGCAGCCTTGTACTAATTATCTGACACTTTATAGGAACATAGTTGTGGTTGAAGGTCTATAACTTTACACATGTTCAAAAGCAGTGTTGTCCAACCTTTTTAATGCATACTATGCAGAAGCTTAGGTTGGGGCCAGGAAATTTGAAATTTCCTGAGGCAATACGGTAGAACTTATTGAACCAAGATGCATCAGCACAAAAACTCTTTAGGGCTACATCCAGGCCACAGGTTGCCAGTTGGCATATCTTCAATATTACAATTTCACTTACTCAAGTATTTCTAGAGAGATAGGTAGATTTGACTCATACTTACTTACGCAATTTAAATGTATGTTTGCAAACACTTAATGAAGGGCCATATTTGGTTTAAGCAGTTAAACATTTTATTAAACTAAATTCTTGATTTGAAATCTTGCTGTATTTAATGTAAGTCCTGTTTGTTGAAACAAAGGCAGCTCTCCTTCATCCAACAACATCAGGGATACTCCGTAGTCCTTTTATCACTGGGATGGGTGCAACAATACTAGTCCTTTTTTGTCCTCTAGATTTTTAGTGATGTTCCCCAAGTGTGACTAAAATGGCTAGGGATGGAAAAACAAGGACAAGTTGTATTGCACACCTGCAGTATAAATACCCTATTGAATCATTTAATGAATATGTGTACTTTTATTTAATGTATAAAAGGATTACAGTTTTCCTTAAAGAATAACTTACGATCATAATCTCAATGTGTAACATCTACACCCTATGTACTATTAATACTAACAGGGTCCTTAATATTCCATATATACAGCTTAAAACACCACACAACATTAAATATACTGTAGTCTAAAGTTCAAGAAAATTCATACACGCATGTACAGTATATCAATATCAATATCAGGGGCGGGCTGGGCCGGGGGGCAGGGTGGCAATTGCCCCCCAGGCCGCCCTAAACTATGTAAAACACGGCCGCTGGGCCAGTGTTTTTTAAAAAAAAAAAAAAAAAAAAAAACGCGCTTGCAGGCAGAGACTGAGAAGGGATCGGAAGATCCCCTCTCACCTCCGCTCTGCCTGCAAGGCTGCACGGGGAGCCGAACAGGCAGCACAGAGAAACCTCCGTGCTGCCTGTTCGGCTCCCTGTGCAGTCTGACACGGAAGTGCCGACAGTCACGTGATCGGCGCTCTGACGTCAGACGCGCGCCGATCACGTGACCTGTCGGCACAACCGCCGGGAGGCCGAACAGGCAGCATGGAGGGACCATGCTGCCTGCCACCAGGGAAGTCCTCCAGCCACTGGCCACCAGGGAAGTCCTGCCACTAGCCACCAGGGAAAAAGGTAAGGGGGGGGGGGGGGGCAAAAAACACTGGCATATTATTGGACAAATTGGCTGGGGAATATTACATGGCAAATAACACTGGCATATTATTGGGCAAATTGGCTGGGGCATATTACATGGCAAATAAGACTGGCATATTATTGGGCAAATTGGCTGGGGAATATAACATGGCAAATAAGACTGGCATATTATTGGGCAAATTGGCTGGGGCATATTACATGGCAAATAAGACTGGCATATTATTGGGCAAATTGGCTGGGGAATATTACATGGCAAATAAGACTGGCATATTATTGGGCAAATTGGCTGGGGAATATTACATGGCAAATAAGACTGGCATATTATTGGGCAAATTGGCTGGGGCATATTACATGGCAAATAAGACTGGCATATTATTGGGCAAATTGGCTGGGGCATATTACATGGCAAATAAGACTGGCATATTATTGGGCAAATTGGCTGGGGCATATTACATGGCAAATAAGACTGGCATATTATTGGGCAAATTGGCTGGGGCATATTACATGGCAATTAACACTGGCATATTATTGGGCAAATTGGCTGGGGCATATTACATGGCAAATAAGACTGGCATATTATTGGGCAAATTGGCTGGGGCATATTACATGGCAAATAAGACTGGCTTATTATTGGGCAAATTGGCTGGGGAATATTACATGGCAAATAACACTGGCATATTATTGGACAAATCGTCTGGGGAATATTAAATGGCAGAATAAGACTGGCATATTATTGGGCAAATTGGCTGGGGAATATTACATGGCAAATAAGACTGGCATATTATTGGGCAAATTGGCTGGGGAATATTACATGGCAAATAAGACTGGCATATTATTGGGCAAATTGGCTGGGGCATATTACATGGCAAATAACACTGGCATATTATTGGGCAAATTGGCTGGGGAATATAACATGGCAAATAAGACTGGCATATTATTGGGCAAATTGGCTGGGGAATATTACATGGCAAATAAGACTGGCATATTATTGGGCAAATTGGCTGGGGCATATTACATGGCAATTAACACTGGCATATTATTGGGCAAATTGGCTGGGGCATATTACATGGCAAATAAGACTGGCATATTATTGGGCAAATTGGCTGGGGCATATTACATGGCAAATAAGACTGGCTTATTATTGGGCAAATTGGCTGGGGAATATTACATGGCAAATAACACTGGCATATTATTGGACAAATCGTCTGGGGAATATTAAATGGCAGAATAAGACTGGCATATTATTGGGCAAATTGGCTGGGGAATATTACATGGCAAATAAGACTGGCATATTATTGGGCAAATTGGCTGGGGAATATTACATGGCAAATAAGACTGGCATATTATTGGGCAAATTGGCTGGGGCATATTACATGGCAAATAACACTGGCATATTATTGGGCAAATTGGCTGGGGAATATAACATGGCAAATAAGACTGGCATATTATTGGGCAAATTGGCTGGGGCATATTACATGGCAATTAACACTGGCATATTATTGGGCAAATTGGCTGGGGCATATTACATGGCAAATAAGACTGGCATATTATTGGGCAAATTGGCTGGGGCATATTACATGGCAAATAAGACTGGCTTATTATTGGGCAAATTGGCTGGGGAATATTACATGGCAAATAACACTGGCATATTATTGGACAAATCGTCTGGGGAATATTAAATGGCAGAATAAGACTGGCATATTATTGGGCAAATTGGCTGGGGAATATTACATGGCAAATAAGACTGGCATATTATTGGGCAAATTGGCTGGGGAATATTACATGGCAAATAAGACTGGCATATTATTGGGCAAATTGGCTGGGGCATATTACATGGCAAATAACACTGGCATATTATTGGGCAAATTGGCTGGGGAATATAACATGGCAAATAAGACTGGCATATTATTGGGCAAATTGGCTGGGGAATATTACATGGCAAATAAGACTGGCATATTATTGGGCAAATTGGCTGGGGCATATTACATGGCAATTAACACTGGCATATTATTGGGCAAATTGGCTGGGGCATATTACATGGCAAATAAGACTGGCATATTATTGGGCAAATTGGCTGGGGCATATTACATGGCAAATAAGACTGGCTTATTATTGGGCAAATTGGCTGGGGAATATTACATGGCAAATAACACTGGCATATTATTGGACAAATCGTCTGGGGAATATTAAATGGCAGAATAAGACTGGCATATTATTGGGCAAATTGGCTGGGGAATATTACATGGCAAATAAGACTGGCATATTATTGGGCAAATTGGCTGGGGAATATTACATGGCAAATAAGACTGGCATATTATTGGGCAAATTGGCTGGGGCATATTACATGGCAAATAACACTGGCATATTATTGGGCAAATTGGCTGGGGAATATAACATGGCAAATAAGACTGGCATATTATTGGGCAAATTGGCTGGGGAATATTACATGGCAAATAAGACTGGCATATTATTGGGCAAATTGGCTGGGGCATATTACATGGCAAATAAGACTGGCATATTATTGGGCAAATTGGCTGGGGAATATAACATGGCAAATAAGACTGGCATATTATTGGGCAAATTGGCTGGGGCATATTACATGGCAAATAAGACTGGCATATTATTGGGCAAATTGGCTGGGGAATATTACATGGCAAATAAGACTGGCATATTATTGGGCAAATTGGCTGGGGAATATTACATGGCAAATAAGACTGGCATATTATTGGGCAAATTGGCTGGGGCATATTACATGGCAAATAAGACTGGCATATTATTGGGCAAATTGGCTGGGGCATATTACATGGCAAATAAGACTGGCATATTATTGGGCAAATTGGCTGGGGCATATTACATGGCAAATAAGACTGGCATATTATTGGGCAAATTGGCTGGGGCATATTACATGGCAAATAAGACTAGAATATTATTGGGAAAATTGGCTGGGGCATATTACATGGCAAATAAGACTGGCATATTATTGGGCAAATTGGCTGGGGAATATTACATGGCAAATAAGACTGGCATATTATTGGGCAAATTGGCTGGGGAATATTAAATGGCAGAATAACACTGGCATATTATTGGACAAATCGTATGGGAAATATTAAATGGCAGAATAAGACTGGCATATTATTGGGCAAAATGGCTGGGGAATATTAAATGGCAATTAACACTGGCATATTGGGCAAATTAGCAGGGGCATATTAAATTGCAGATAACCTTGGAATATTATTGGGCAAATTTACTGAGTTATATTAAATTGCAGAATAACACTGGCATATTATGGGACAAATTGGCTGGGGAATATTAATGGCAAATAATATTGGAAATGTGTATGTAATGGGGTGATGGAGGCATGTAAATGTGGTGATGGGGCATGTCCTGGTGTGCAACGTGGGTTATGGGTCATGTCGTAGGTGTGCAACGTGGGTAGGGGGGGGGTGCCCAAATTTTGGGATATTGGGTGTCTAAATCCTGGCATGTTGAGGGGCATAATCCTGGCATATTGAGGGGAAAATCCTGGCATATTGAGGGGGCATCATCTTGGAATATTGAGGGGAAAATCCTGGCATATTGGGTGTCTAAATCCTGGCATATTGAGGGGCATAATCCTGGCATATTGAGGGGCATAATCCTGGAATTTTGAGGGGCATAATCCTGGCATATTTAGGGGAAAATCCTGGCATATTGAGGGGGCATCATCTTGGCATATTGAGGAGAAAATCCTGGCATATTGGGTGTCTAAATCCTGGCATATTGAGGGGCATAATCCTGGCATACTGAGGGGCATAATCCTGGCATTTTGTAAGGGAAAATTCTAGCATATTAAATGGCAAATCCTGGCATATTGTGGGGGAAAATCCTGGCAATATTCGTTATAAAACAAGGAAAAGATGGCCGTGGATGGGGAGGCGATTCGATGGTGCAATGGGCCACTTGACTGGATTTGCCCCCCAGGCCTAAGGCTGCCAGCCCTCCCCTGATCAATATATATATATATATATATATATATATATATAATGTATTAATTTTTAATTGCTGTCCTCCAGTACATATTTTCAAATGCAATTGCTAATAACATTATGATTAAGTAGGCAATCCTACAGATATAAATAATAGTTCACAATGAAAAACAAATAGTTTCTCTGTTTTTTTTCCAAACGCAGCTGCTTCACAGTTAATCAGGGTTGCTATGACAATTATAAGTTTGACAATATCATGTGGCAGCATAACAGATGGTGGGTTCCTGAACTTTTGTTTGAGTGCACATGTTAACCAACATTATATTTAAGCAACATATGGTAATTTATCATTTTTTCCTTGTTGTGTATAAAATTGATAGTGACATTTAGTACAGTTCTGCTGTCTTTATAAGTCTGTTAAAATATGATTGGATAACACTGATTCCTAATTACCAGATGAAGAACCGTTGAGCGAAATCAGGTAATGCTACATTTTTTATTGACAGTAAATACATAAAATCCACTATACAAATAAACCACTAGCCAATCAGTACATACATAACACTGAGCCCAAAATACATATCAGTCCCCTCAAATACAACAAGAAAAAAAATATAATCAAATCAAGCAGGGGGAATAGGAAACAATATAAGAAAGATAAACAAGTATGTATGTAAACAACATAAAAAGGACAAACAAAAAGACAACATATTTCTCTCTGGGGATCTCAGTCGTGCGGAGGGCGGGGCAAGAGAGGGGACCCGGGGACAGAATCCCATTGGGAAAAAAGTAAAACAAGCCATGATATTATGCCAAAATTCCATCACTCAACAAAACACCAAAAAGATGTCACAGTAGATATACGATTAATAACTTTCAGAGGATAAGCGAAATGTAGAGATAATCAAACTATGTCCCAGATACAAAACCATTTCAAACGGATTTTTAAAAAAATCTCATATTGATCATTAAGTCGGAAGAAATTTGAAAATCTAACTGTACCTTAATCTCCTGCCAGTTTGTGGAATCTATGTGTTTCCATTTCCTTGCAATACAAAGTTTAGTGGCCAATAACAAATGTATTATCAAAAAACTGGTTACTACTGTTGAGCGAACCCGAACCGCACTGTTCGCGTTCGTACCGAACATTACGGTTTTTGGACCCCAGACCCGAACACGGACATTCCACTGTATGTTCGTGTTGGAGTTCGGGGTTCGGCGATTACATTGTATGTAATGCTATTGGCTTTCTATAAACTGAAATAGAGTCCCCATTCATAAAAATTTCTTATGAATGGGGACTCTATTTCGGTTTATAGAAAGCCAATAGCATTACATGTATTCCATAAACCGAAAGTCTATAAACCGAAAGACATTCGGTTTATAGACTTTCGGTTTATGGAATACATGTAATGCTATTGCTATTCTATAAACCAAAAGTCTATAAACCAAATGTCAAATAGAACCGTCAAATACTGTGTTTACAGCGCACTTTGAAAAATTCTGGCTACCTCCTCCTCCTCCTCCAGCGCCACTTCCACCTACACAGCCACAGTCACCGCCTCCTCAACCTATGGGTCACTTACTATAAACTGAAAGAGAATACCCTGCACTACAACCCTCTCTCAAATGGATAATTCTGTTGCTCCTCCTGGCAGCCATGCTTTAGATTTAGATTTATGTGCTGCGTTGGGTGCCACCCTGCTGTGATCACGGTTCCTTCTCCTCCTCCTTATCCTCATCCTCCTCCAAAACTGTGCCCTGGCTTGACAGTTGTGTACCTGGCCTATGCTGGTGCAGGAACCCACCCTCCAAGCCACTTGTGAATGACTGGCCTGATAACCGTGGAAATGACCCCTCATCTTCCTCCTCCTCTTCCTCCTGTGCCACATCCTCTTCCATCATCGCCCTAAGCGTTTTTTCAAGGGGACATACAAGCGGGATAGTAATGCTGAGAACGGCATCATTGGCACTGGCCATGTTGGTGGAGTATTCGAAACAGTGCAAAATGGCACACAGGTCTCGCATGGAGGCCCACTCATTGGTGGTGAAGTGGTGCTGTTCCGCAGAGTGACTGACCCGTGCGTGCTGTAGCTGATACTCCACTATCGCCTGCTGCAATCTCTCCAGCATGTGCAAGGTGGAGTTCCACATGGTGGGCACGTCGCATATGAGGCGGTGAGCGGGAAGGCCTAAGTTACACTGCAGAGCAGACAGGCGAGCAGCAGCAGGGTGAGAACGCCTATAGTGCGCACAGACGGCCCGCACTTTCTGCAGCAGCTCTGATATATCTGGGTAGTTTTTCAGGAATTTCTGCACCACCAAATTCAGCACATGCGGCAGGCAAGGGATGTGCGTCAAACCGGCTAGGCCCAGAGCTGCTACGAGATTTCGCCCATTATCGCACACCACCAGGCCGGGCTTGAGGCTCAGTGGCAACAACCACTTATTGATCTGTTGTTCCATGCCCGTCCACAGCTCCTGCGCGCTGTGGGGTTTTTCCCCCAAACATATGAGTTTTAAAAGAGCCTGCTGTAGTTTCCCCCTGGCTGTCCTGAAGTTGGTGGTGAAGGTGTTACGCTGACCGGATGAGGAGGTGGTAGAGGAGGTGGTAGAGGAGGTGGTAGAGGAGAAGGAAGAAGCTGAGTAGAAGGAGGAGGCAACAGGAGGCAAAGAGAAATGCTCTGCAATCCTCGGTGGCGGAAGGACATGCGCCAAACTGCTATCTGCCTCAGGCCCAGCCGACACTACATTTGCCCAGTGTGCAGTTAGAGAGATATAGCGTCCCTGCCCGTGCTTACAGGTCCACGTATCTGTGGTTATGTGGACCTTGCCACAGATGGCATTTACGCAGTGCACACCTGATTTTGTCCGCCAATTGCTTGTGCAGGGAAGGGATGGCTCACCGGGAAAAGTAGTGGCGGCTGGGAACCACGTACTGTGGGACAGCCACCGCCATCAGGTTTTTAAAACTGTCTGTCTCCAACAGACGGAATGACAGCATTTCAAACGCCAGGAATTTGGAAATGCTGGCATTCAGGGCCAGTGTTTGCGGGTGGGTAGGGTCATACTTCCCCTTTCTCTCCAGTGTTTGAGAGATGGACAGCTGAACGCTTCCATGGGACAGTGTGGAGATGCTTGGGGACGGTGGCGGACGTTGTGGCGTTGCTGCCACTTCCTCTATTTGCTCGGTGGCAGGTGCCACTGTGACTCCAGAGCTGGAGGAAGAGGCCAAGACAGCAGCAGAAGAGGAAGCAGGAGGAGCCTGAGACCTTTCTTGGGTTTTGAGATGCTTACTCCACTGCAGCTCGTGCTTTGCATGTAGATTGTGCTCATGTTTAACACGTTTATGCCTCGCTTCAGGTTCTGATTGCACAGCTTGCAAACCACTCGTGTCTTGTCGTCAGCACATTGTCTAAAGAACTGCCAAGATAGGGAACTCCTTGGAGCTGGCTTTGGTGTGCTCGGCCCCTGGGTGCGGTGGGCAGTAGCAGGCGTACTGTCTAGGGGACGGCAACTACGGTTTTGCACCCTGCTCCCTCTTATGCTGCGCTGGTGCCTCTTTGCAACCACCGCCTCTTCCTGCAAACTGGACACGTCACTCGCATGACCTTGATTCCATGTGGGGTCTAGGACCTCATCATCCTCCACATCATCTTCCACCCACTCCTCAACCCTGCCCTCCTTGCCGGTCTGCACACTGCCGAAAGCCACAGCAGTTGGCACCTGTGTTTCGTCATCATCAGAGACGTGCTGCGGTGGTCCTCGCTTGTCCACATCCTGACACATAAGTGGTTGTGCATCAGTGCACTCAATCTCTTCCACTTCTGGGGCAAGGCTAGGTTTGATGACCCCGCCAGCAGAGTCATCAAAAAGAGTCAGCAGAGTCATCAAAAAGCAAAAGAGACTGCTGCATGACTTGTCGCTCAGACTGCTTGGCTGATTTGCAAGGGGGTGAGGTGAAAGACACATGGCCATGGGCTGCAGGTGTCAACTCTGAGCTTTCAGCAGGGGACCGGGTGGGAGACAATGTAAAGGAACTGGAGGAACTGTCAGCCACCCAATCTACTATCGCCTGTACTTGTTCTGGCCTCACCATTCTAAGAGCGGCATTTGGGTCTACCAAATAACGCTGAAGGTTCCGTCACGTACTAGCACCTGAGGAAGGTGTTTCACTTGTGCGTGTAGCTGGCACAGATCGACCACATCCCCTACTTGCAACAGGAGCTCCACCAACACCAGCAGCACCACGATCAGGGCCACGTCCCTCATTCTTTGCGCTCACCCACCAAAGTAACAGATGGTTTATGTCAGGCGACAATGTAACAGCCAATAGTCAACAATTTTTTTTGTTTATTAGACTGCAAGAAATTCACCGCAAGACGTAAATGTACTATTTAGCACCCAAAACAATTATAATTTTTCAAAGTGCACTGTATAAGACTACCCTATAGGAAAGAAAGTTAAACTTGTATATATTCACACGTAAATTGCTTTTTTAACAAAAAATTATATCAAAAAATGCATTTTTTGTTTTAATTTCCTTTTATGTGCCAATGCTGCCTCTCTCTTTCCCTTGCCCCCAGCTTTGTCTCTCTCCCCCTCCCTTTGACTCCCCCCTCGCCTCTGTCTCCCCCCCCCTTGTTTCTCTCTGCCCCCTCCCTCCCCTTGTTGCTCTGTCCCCCCTCCCTCTGTCTCTTCCCCTCTTCCTCCCCTTGTAGCTCTGTCTCTTCCCCCCTCCCTTCCCTTGTTGCTCTGTTGCCCCCTCTCCCCCTGTCTCTCTGCCCCCTCCCTCCCCCCTGTCTATGTCTCTTCCCCCCTCCCTCCCCTTGTTGCTCTGTCTCTCTGCCCCCCTCCCTCCCCCTGTCTCTCTGCCCCCCCCCCTGTCTCTCTGCCCCCTCCCTCCCCCTCACCTGGAAGTTGATCCCTGGTGGCTAGTGCACGATACGTGCAGACATCCCCCAGCTTCCCGATTCTCCCTGGTGGCTAGTGGGGCAGCAGAGGATGTACCCGGCTTCATCACAGAAGTCCCGGCGGTCGTGCCGGGCGGCAGCAGGGGAGTCTGCGCTCATTGCGCAGACATCCCCTGCTGTTAGAGAGGGGGATTCAGGTCCCCTGCAGCTCTGCTGGGGACCTGGATCGCTGTCTTATAATCTGACCTCAATTTGAGGTCAGATTATAAAACGACCTCGATTATAAGACGAGGAGTATTTTTCAGATTTTTTTTTCTGAAAAAAACCTTGTCTTATAATCGAGCAAATACGGTATACATAAATGGGAGAATTGTTATTTTTCAAGTGACTTCTCCCCCTACCTGGGGAAGGTAGAGGTAGGGGGGTGTAGGCAGGGAATCATTTTATTTTTATGGGGCCTGCCTTTGGGCAGCCTCTGAACCCTGGGGGAGCTATTTATGTTTATGGGGGGTTCGATGGCTTTTGGCTAGCCCCCGAACCCCAACAGGGAATATATTTTATTATATGAGGTGGCAGGTAGCCTTGGCCCCTGATATATGGTACGGGGGCTGGGAGCCATTTGACCTGCTCCCAGCCCAATTTATCAAAGGGGTGTTGGGGCTACCTGCCTTGACCTCCCATGTGTATAATGGAGGCTGGGAGCCATTTGGCCACGTTAATTATTAGGGGGAGCCATGGCTACTTGACAGTCTTTGGAGGCAGCATTTCAGGGACGAATATCAGCACATATTGAGTTGACCTTTTAATAGAGAAATAATACATTTATATTAACTGAAAGTTCAATTAAAGTCACCACCACAGATTCTAAGTGATAATATGAATCTGAATAGATTAAGTTTATGCTCGATTACCTTGCAGAGAACACAATGGCATGTTACAAGGAGCTGGTTAGATAATGACATTTGCAGGATATCAAAAGAGACTGGAAATAAGAATACAGAGTGCATTGGTGAAAAGATAATGACATATAAAAACGGATCGGTAATCACATGGGAGAGAACAAGTTGAAGATTTTGAACAAAAGCGATGTGATGAACATGATGCCAGGTGGAATTAGTGCCTTATAGTAAACATCACTTTAATTCCTGAACCTTCTCCCCTAACAGGACTGACATTTACAATGAATGTATACATTTTAAGCATGATCGGTTTGGTGAATTTACTGGTCATGTTAATTGTGTGGAGTAGAAACTCCATTAAAGGAACATTCCAACCTTAGTTAACTAGCATGCAAAATATGCACTCAGGATTTTTGTTCTGTTGTTTTTTTTTTTAAAGTTATTAGAAAACAAATCCTACCTTTACATCATTGTGAAAAGTCCAACTCAGCCTTTCAACGTTTTGCGCTGGATAAAAATAAGTACTATTAAACTGGGGACAAGTAACATCGCCAGGATATACTTGAATGTTATTTTCCATTTAAGGTTAATAAATTATGTTCATTCTTACCAGTTTGCATTTACATGTTGTTAAATCTGCTTTCCAAATCAATTAGCTGTGTTTAGAAACGCTGGCAAAGATGGATAAGAAATTGGATGAAACGCGGAGCAGACTGTATATTCATTTGAAACACGAATTTGCTGATGGCAGCTGTAAGCTTTTCTTGGAAACGTTTGAAGTTTATTTAGTAACCAGCAATAATATATTAAACCTCATTAACTAAATGGCACAGATGAGTTAATGGTATTTCAATGGCATGTAAAAGATGGAGAGAATCGGCACTCTGGAATGCTGTTTCTGTTGAAAATGTATTTATTGTGAGAAGATCACTCAGTAAATCTGTGTATGTTGGAAAGGGGGCACACGTGACGCGTTTCACGGAACACTTAGTTACCACTTTCGCATAAGCAAAATGCCTCATTTGTGTCCACTTTAAAATATGCACAGATCTTGTCACAATAAACAGTTTTGCAGAGTGCCGATTCTCTTCATCTTTTACATTAGAAACACGTAAGATAGTCAGCCTAGTTATATGTCTGTACTCCCCCTACGCGTTGTGAAGTTTATTTAAATGCCTAACGTCTACGTCTCTCAAAACGCATCCGGTGTGAGCCGTTGAGTAATCCTGGCTGCCATGCTATGAAAAACTTTGTCTGTATTTATAAGTTGGATTATCTTCTTAAAGGGACACTAAGCCTTACTTAATATATAGAAGCACAAGTGAAATGTAAGTTGTCCCTAGTATGAAGATGAACTGGTGTATACTTTTGATAGTACACGCCAGTTTATCCTGTGACCGACAGCTGCCATGCTTCCATAAGAAGCAGGCAGCCATCTGAGGTCATCTGACGCAGAGAGAGCACTTCGTTTTTGCATGGGATCAGCAGGGGGGGCCTTAACTAGGTCCCCCTGCTGACCACATGCAAAAAAATGAGGGTCTCTCTCTGTGCTAGCAGCAAGAGACCCTCTCATGTGTCAGTCAGTGCAGGGCTGGGCCCACTCTGATTGGTTGTGCGCGCTCTGACATTGTTAGCACTCGACAACCAGGAACTGCTTTGTTTTCTTTAACCCTTGCGACAGACATGGCAAGGAAGAGAAAGGAGACAAACATGGGAAAGGAGAGAGACATACATGGTGTCAGGACTTACCTATCCGAGATCCCTCGGAGTTACTTCCGGGTTTTGCCGATCGGAGGCTTCGCCCACTTTCTGTGATGCGATCTTACCTTATAGGGAAGTCGCGCCATGAGTTAGTTGCTGAGTTATTTTGTCCTGAGCAGTACAAGTGCCAGATTAGCTCCAAATAATTTTTCTCAATGATTTTCTGTGTACCAACTTCTGCTTGTTATCCGTTACTGCGGATCTCTCCTTCCCTACGGATTTGTATAACCGTTTTTGCTAACTTCTATTGCCCTTTGGAACCGGATTGTTTATAGACTTTTCTCCACCTCTAAAGCATTGTCTATACATATATATTAAAGGGGATATCTCTGTATATATATTAACAGAATCATCCTGTGCATTTAAGGTAATCATTTCCATTGTCCTTATGTTGCACAAAGTATTCAAAGAGTTACCAATCTATTACTGCATAACCTGCTTGCTAACTGCTTACTAAAATCTGCTTTCTCAACCCAGTTGTATTTGTCTGAAATCCTATCTAAGGACTTTAATTCATGCTAAACGAATTGCTTGCTTTCTTTGCCATACTCTCTATGCAAATCTCATTTCATTATATCTAGTACCATATTTTGTTTGTGAGAAACTCCTTAAAGAAATATATTCAATTTAGCCTCCTGCCGTTGTGTTCCAAGAAATCTGTTACAATCCTAACACATGGAGGGAGAGGAAAGTGACAGACATAGAGATGGAGAGGAGAGAGACAGACATGAGGGGAGGGGGGCACTTTGCCTGATCACATAGCTTACACCCACAAAATGTGCAATAGCTGACCAGTGCCATCTTTGTCTCCCAAACAGCTTGCCATCTGACCAATGGTTCTAAACAACTTGTCCACTCCCTGGTAGTGCTATGCAAGCAAAGATGGCTCAATAAGGCACTTTATTTGTATTCTGTAAAGCATTTCTGTGTAAAATGCCTACATTGCTATGTTTATTTTTTTGCTGACAGTTGTCCTTTAAAAAGCAATCCTTAAATAAAAAAAACATCCAGTAGAGGGTGCTAGTGCCCTTTGAACAAACGCGTATAGTTTTTCCATAGAACATACTTTATAAATATACCCTGAAAATATTATTTAATTAAAAGATTTTATACAAAAGAATAAAAAAAAAAATGTACATCTAAAAATGAATAAGCGGACTTTACAATTAATGTAGTCAAACTGTTTTACTGCCCACACACTTGCCTAAAGTCACAGTACAATCCTTTAAGACATTTGATTGTAACAGCATGGTAATGATGGATGTGCCAATCAGAGCTTTGTGAGAATGTAGGATGTATTGATTAAAAGCGGGGTCATGGAGTTATTAAACTGAGGGGGGAACGTAGTCCCAAAACAGCCTCACATCCACAGAGGTGAGGAAATATACTGACAAACATCTGTACAGGGTAGTTAATTATTTAAAGGGACTCTAAATAGTACTTATATTTGGAATATAAAATATTTTAAAAATATCAATAGATACATTGTGATAATGGAATTCCAAGCAGAAGCATAGGTCAAAATTAAAATATCTTTCAAATAAGTCTTTGCTGTAGCAAGTCTATTGCTATGAACACAATATGAAAAATGCTACAATAGAGAATGAATAACTTGTATATGGGGCAGAAAGATACAGTCAAGAATAAAAGATAGACTGCATTTTACAGATTTTTCTTGTTACAAATTGATTGGTGTATGAGACACTATGCACATTGTTTTATAACTTTTACTATGGTGTTGCAAAATACTGTTTTGAATACATTGTCCTTTAAGTTTATATTTAGAATTATGTATTATTATTATATTATGTCTGCTACCATTTTATCAATACATTTACTTTGTGGTTAGGTGTGCACATTTGCCTTGCAAATACTGTTAGATAACAAAATTAGTTTTTTTTTTTAATTTTATTATTATTTTACCATTGTTTCTGTAGTATATCCTCTAGTGTGTTATCAATAAATTAAATAATTGCATTGCTGGTGAGATTGTCTAACTCTGCATGACACATAACAGACTTTCTTTTTGACATCACATGAATGGATCTTGTAAAAGACTACCACCTAAACAATGTTTACTGTGTAAATCTAAAGCATAACATTGAACAATATCCCACTGAGTTCTACTTCGCTCATTGGCCAGCAGAAATTAAGAACACAATCTCACTGTATAAATTAAAGTCTACGGTGTTTGTGGCAGCTCCTACTGCGCAGTAGAACTGACACTCAACCTCCAAAGTTCTGCCCTCCGGCATCCAATTACGGTATGTCAGGCGCAGGACTTGGGATGTATGCTTTGGGCTAGCCGCATTTCCTCTAACTGTATGGATCAAAAGGAAATGGGCTTTAAATGTGTTTGCAATATCCCCTGTGTATGACATCACTGGAAGGCAGCATATGGAAATAAACGGTTACATAGGAGATTAATTAATTTGAATATTGTGCGTTGAATATTCAAAAGAGATTTTGCTTTATTCCATGCATCGGTTTCACACTCTACTGGCACAAATATATATATAATGTCGTTATATCCTCTGTAAACACTATGTAGGCGACAGAGTCCCTTTAATTCCATGTCAGAAAAAAACTCAGCAGAAATTAAACAGAATTATGTATGAGAAAGAAGCCAGAGGCATCGTACGGTATCCAAAACTATAGTCACATGGCAGCCAGTACTTAAATATGAACTGAAAATATCCAAAGAGATTTAACTTCGGCATAAATCCAAAGGCGTTTATTCAATATTCATAATGGAAAAAGAAACAGTTCAGAAATCTAAAAGTGTTAGCAACTGGAATCCTTACCTATCAATTTAATAGAAATAAAAATTTACATTTTTTGTTTTTAATAAATAACTTGCTATTGTGAATAATGCTAACTCTGTTTGCGAAATCAGCCACCCACCAGCAATCAGTGTTATTTATGAACAATGATATGTGTCTGAGCCATGGGGGGCCATTTTCTTCTTCTCTCCTGCAGTTAGCTTTAACCTTTAGCTTTGCTTGTAGCTTGTATGCTGTAAGAAAATAAATTGGCCAAACACCTGCTGCTCGTACTATTATCATGGTTATTATTATCATTATTATTAATCATTCTTAGGCTCATCAGCCCTGCGCTCAGCAAGATTAATTAGCATAAGCTGGCCTAGAGTTTGATGGACAGGAGAATTAACAGAATATGGCTTCCTAATATTAACATGAAATGTGTGATCACTGTCCAGTGTTGTAAATATTAGGAATGATAGCAGAAAGGTCTATTGACCCAGCATATTGTACATTAAAGCTCACAAGTATCTATGTACTGTAACTAATAGACATGTTCATTCATTTTCGGACGAATGCGTTTTCGGACGAATGCATTTTCGTCCGAAAATAGCATTTTCGTCCGAAAATAGCATTTTCGTCCGAAAATAGCATTTTCGTCCGAAAATAGCATTTTCATCCATTCGTCCGAAAAACGAATAACGAAAATGCTAAACTAACAAAAGACGAATGAACGAATGGTTAATAAACGAAAATCATTCGCCCATTTGTGCTATTGGCATTCTATAAACCGAAATAGAGTCGGTTTATAGAATACCAATAGCATTACATATACATTCCATAAACCGACATAATGAATGACTTTCAGTTTATGGAATGCATGTAATACTATTGGCTTTCTATAAACCGAACTAGAGTCCCCATTCATAAGAATTTCATATGAATGGGGACTCTAGTTCGGTTTATAGAAAGCCAATAGTATAACATGTATTCTATAAGCCGAAAGTCTATAAACCGAAGGTCGTTCGGTTTAGAGACTTTCGGTTTATAGAATACATAGAATTACATGTATAGACTTTCGCCTTATAGAAAACTTGTAGTACTATTGCCTTTCTATGAACCGAACGAGAGCCCCATTCATAAGAATTACACGTATTCTATAAAACGTACGAATAAAACGAAACGAAACGAAAATAATAAAGAATTTCGTCTGAAACGTATGCAGTAATGAACGAAATTAGTTTTAGACGAAATAAATAACATTTTCGTCCGAATGGACGAAAAAGAAACTGAAAATTTAGTTTTGCACATGTCTAGTATGTACCTCATGTACCAGTCTGTACTAGTTTGTTTAAATTAGTATGTAGTTCCTTTCTTTGCTCTGTACCAAGCGCTTCGAGAATTGGTGGCGCTGTACAAATAAATGTTAATGTAATGTAATGTAATCTAGTAACTAATATTGCAATAGCTATGTAGCCACAATGACTTCTATTGTCGTCTAATACAAGAATACCTACAATGTCAGTGGTTACTGTGGGTGCGATACAGAAGAGCCAGGTTCCCATATTCTTCCACATAGTGATAGTATGAGCTGCCCACACATAGTGATAGTATGAGCTGCCCCCACATAGTGATAGTATGAGCTGCCCACATATAGTGATAGTATGAGCTGCCCCCACATAGTGATAGTATGAGCTGCCCCCACATAGTGATAGTATGAGCTGCCCCCATATAGTGATAGTATGAGCTGCCCCCACATAATGATAGTATGAGCTGCCCCCACATAGTGTTAGTATGAGCTGCCCCCACATAGTGATAGTATGAGCTGCCCCCACATAGTGATAGTATGAGCTGCCCCCACATAGTGATAGTATGAGCTGCCCCCACATAGTGATAGTATGAGCTGCCCCCACATAGTGATAGTATGAGCTGCCCCCACATAGTGATAGTATGAGCTGCCCCCACATAGTGATAGAATGAGCTGCCCCCACATAGTGATAGTATGAGCTGCTCACACATAGTGATATTATGAGCTGCCCCCATATAGTGATAGTATGAGCTGCCCCCACATAGTGTTAGTATGAGCTGCCCCAACATAGTGTTAGTATGAGCTGCCCCCACATAGTGATAGTATGAGCTGCCCCCACATAGTGATAGTATGAGCTGCCCCCACATAGTGATAGTATGAGCTGCCCCCACATAGTGATAGTATGAGCTGCTCCCACATAGTGATAGTATGAGCTGCTCCCACATAGTGATAGTATGAGCTGCTCCCACATAGTGATAGTATGAGCTGCTCCCACATAGTGATAGTATGAGCTGCTCCCACATAGTGATAGTATGAGCTGCTCCCACATAGTGATAGTATGAGCTGCCCCTATATAGTGATAGTATGAGCTGCCCCACATAGTGTTAGTATGAGCTGCCCCCACATAGTGATAGTATGAGCTGCCCCACATAGTGATAGTATGAGCTGCCCCCACATAATGATAGTATGAGCTGCCCCCACATAGTGATAGTATGAGCTGCCCCAACATAGTGTTAGTATGAGCTGCCCCCACATAGTGATAGTATGAGCTGCCCCCACATAGTGATAGTATGAGCTGCCCCCACATAGTGATAGTATGAGCTGCTCCCACATAGTGTTAGTATGAGCTGCCCCCACATAGTGATAGTATGAGCTGCCCCACATAGTGATAGTATGAGCTGCCCCCACATAATGATAGTATGAGCTGCCCCCACATAGTGATAGTATGAGCTGCTCCCATATAGTGATAGTATGAGCTGCTCACACATAGTGATAGTATGAGCTGCTCACACATAGTGATAGTATGAGCTGCTCCCACATAGTGATAGTATGAGCTGCCCCCACATAGTGATAGTATGAGCTGCTCCCACATAGTGATAGTATGAGCTGCTCACACATAGTGATAGTATGAGCTGCCCCCACATAGTGATAGTATGAGCTGCTCACACATAGTGATAGTATGAGCTGCTCACACATAGTGATAGTATGAGCTGCTCCCACATAGTGATAGTATGAGCTGCCCCCACATAGTGAAAGTATGAGCTGCCCCCACATAGTGATAGTATGAGCTGCCCCCACATAGTGATAGTATGAGCTGCCCCCACATAGTGATAGTATGAGCTGCTCCCATATGGTGATAGTATGAGCTGCCCCCACATAGTGATAGTATGAGCTGCCCCCACATAGTGTTAGTATGAGCTGCCCCCACATAGTGATAGTATGAGCTGCTCCCATATGGTGATAGTATGAGCTGCCCCCACATAGTGATAGTATGAGCTGCCCCCACATAGTGATAGTATGAGCTGCCCCCACATAGTGTTAGTATGAGCTGCCCCCACATAGTGATAGTATGAGCTGCCCACATATAGTGATAGTATGAGCTGCCCCCACATAGTGATAGTATGAGCTGCTCCCATATAGTGATAGTATGAGCTGCTCCCACATAGTGATAGTATGAGCTGCCCCCACATAGTGATAGTATGAGCTGCTCCCATATAGTGATAGTATGAGCTGCTCACACATAGTGATAGTATGAGCTGCTCACACATAGTGATAGTATGAGCTGCTCCCATATAGTGATAGTATGAGCTGCTCACACATAGTGATAGTATGAGCTGCTCCCACATAGTGATAGTATGAGCTGCTCCCATATAGTGATAGTATGAGCTGCTCCCATATAGTGATAGTATGAGCTGCCCCCACATAGTGATAGTATGAGCTGCCCCCACATAGTGATAGTATGAGCTGCCCCCATATAGTGATAGTATGAGCTGCCCACATATAGTGATAGTATGAGCTGCCCCCACATAATGATAGTATGAGCTGCCCCCACATAGTGATAGTATGAGCTGCCCCTATATAGTGATAGTATGAGCTGCTCCCACATAATGATAGTATGAGCTGCCCCCACATAGTGATAGTATGAGCTGCCCCCACATAGTGATAGTATGAGCTGCCCCCACATAGTGATAGTATGAGCTGCCCCCACATAGTGTTAGTATGAGCTGCCCCCACATAGTGATAGTATGAGCTGCCCCCACATAGTGATAGTATGAGCTGCCCCCACATAGTGATAGTATGAGCTGCCCCCACATAGTGATAGTATGAGCTGCCCCCACATAGTGATAGTATGAGCTGCTCCCACATAATGATAGTATGAGCTGCCCCCACATAGTGTTAGTATGAGCTGCTCACACATAGTGATAGTATGAGCTGCCCCCACATAGTGTTAGTATGAGCTGCTCACACATAGTGATAGTATGAGCTGCCCCCACATAGTGTTAGTATGAGCTGCCCCCACATAGTGTTAGTATGAGCTGCTCACACATAGTGATAGTATGAGCTGCTCCCACATAATGATAGTATGAGCTGCCCCCACATAGTGTTAGTATGAGCTGCTCACACATAGTGATAGTATGAGCTGCCCCCACATAGTGTTAGTATGAGCTGCTCACACATAGTGATAGTATGAGCTGCTCCCACATAATGATAGTATGAGCTGCCCCCACATAGTGTTAGTATGAGCTGCCCCCACATAGTGTTAGTATGAGCTGCTCACACATAGTGATAGTATGAGCTGCTCCCACATAGTGATAGTATGAGCTGCTCCCACATAATGATAGTATGAGCTGCCCCCACATAGTGTTAGTATGAGCTGCCCCCACATAGTGATAGTATGAGCTGCCCCCACATAGTGATAGTATGAGCTGCCCCCACATAGTGATAGTATGAGCTGCCCCCACATAGTGATAGTATGAGCTGCCCCCACATAGTGATAGTATGAGCTGCCCCCACATAGTGATAGTATGAGCTGCCCCCACATAGTGATAGTATGAGCTGCCCCCACATAGTGATAGTATGAGCTGCCCCCACATAGTGATAGTATGAGCTGCCCCCACATAGTGATAGTATGAGCTGCCCCCACATAGTGATAGTATGAGCTGCTCCCACATAATGATAGTATGAGCTGCCCCCACATAGTGTTAGTATGAGCTGCCCCCACATAGTGATAGTATGAGCTGCCCCCACATAGTGATAGTATGAGCTGCCCCCACATAGTGATAGTATGAGCTGCCCCCACATAGTGATAGTATGAGCTGCCCCCACATAGTGATAGTATGAGCTGCCCCCACATAGTGATAGTATGAGCTGCTCCCACATAGTGATAGTATGAGCTGCCCCCACATAGTGTTAGTATGAGCTGCTACCACATAGTGATAGTATGAGCTGCCCCCACATAGTGATAGTATGAGCTGCTCCCACATAGTGATAGTATGAGCTGCTCCCACATAGTGATAGTATGAGCTGCCCCTATATAGTGATAGTATGAGCTGCCCCACATAGTGATAGTATGAGCTGCCCCCACATAGTGATAGTATGAGCTGCTCCCACATAGTGATAGTATGAGCTGCTCCCACATAGTGATAGTATGAGCTGCCCCTATATAGTGATAGTATGAGCTGCCCCACATAGTGATAGTATGAGCTGCCCCCACATAATGATAGTATGAGCTGCCCCCACATAGTGATAGTATGAGCTGCCCCCACATAGTGATATTATGAGCTGCCCCCACATAGTGATAGTATGAGCTGCTCACACATAGTGATATTATGAGCTGCCCCCATATAGTGATAGTATGAGCTGCCCCCACATAGTGTTAGTATGAGCTGCCCCAACATAGTGTTAGTATGAGCTGCCCCCACATAGTGATAGTATGAGCTGCCCCCACATAGTGATAGTATGAGCTGCCCCCACATAGTGATAGTATGAGCTGCCCCCACATAGTGATAGTATGAGCTGCCCCCACATAGTGATAGTATGAGCTGCCCCCACATAGTGATAGTATGAGCTGCCCCCACATAGTGATAGTATGAGCTGCCCCACATAGTGATAGTATGAGCTGCCCCCACATAGTGATAGTATGAGCTGCCCCACATAGTGATAGTATGAGCTGCCCCCACATAGTGATAGTATGAGCTGCCCCACATAGTGATAGTATGAGCTGCCCCACATAGTGATAGTATGAGCTGCCCCCACATAATGATAGTATGAGCTGCCCCCACATAGTGATATTATGAGCTGCCCCCACATAGTGTTAGTATGAGCTGCCCCCACATAGTGTTAGTATGAGCTGCTCCCACATAGTGATAGTATGAGCTGCCCCCACATAGTGATAGTATGAGCTGCCCCCACATAGTGATAGTATGAGCTGCCCCCACATAGTGATAGTATGAGCTGCCCCCACATAGTGATAGTATGAGCTGCCCCCACATAGTGATAGTATGAGCTGCCCCCACATAATGATAGTATGAGCTGCCCCCACATAGTGATAGTATGAGCTGCCCCCACATAGTGTTAGTATGAGCTGCCCCCACATAGTGATAGTATGAGCTGCCCACATATAGTGATAGTATGAGCTGCCCCCACATAGTGATAGTATGAGCTGCTCCCATATAGTGATAGTATGAGCTGCTCCCACATAGTGATAGTATGAGCTGCCCCCACATAGTGATAGTATGAGCTGCTCCCATATAGTGATAGTATGAGCTGCTCACACATAGTGATAGTATGAGCTGCCCCTATATAGTGATAGTATGAGCTGCTCCCATATAGTGATAGTATGAGCTGCTCACACATAGTGATAGTATGAGCTGCTCCCATATAGTGATAGTATGAGCTGCCCCCACATAGTGATAGTATGAGCTGCCCCCACATAGTGATAGTATGAGCTGCCCCATATAGTGATAGTATGAGCTGCCCACATATAGTGATAGTATGAGCTGCCCCCACATAATGATAGTATGAGCTGCCCCCACATAGTGATAGTATGAGCTGCCCCTATATAGTGATAGTATGAGCTGCTCCCACATAATGATAGTATGAGCTGCCCCCACATAGTGATAGTATGAGCTGCCCCCACATAGTGATAGTATGAGCTGCCCCCACATAGTGATAGTATGAGCTGCCCCCACATAGTGTTAGTATGAGCTGCCCCCACATAGTGATAGTATGAGCTGCCCCCACATAGTGATAGTATGAGCTGCCCCCACATAGTGATAGTATGAGCTGCCCCCACATAGTGATAGTATGAGCTGCCCCCACATAGTGATAGTATGAGCTGCTCCCACATAATGATAGTATGAGCTGCCCCCACATAGTGTTAGTATGAGCTGCTCACACATAGTGATAGTATGAGCTGCCCACCACATAGTGTTAGTATGAGCTGCCCCCACATAGTGTTAGTATGAGCTGCTCACACATAGTGATAGTATGAGCTGCCCCCACATAGTGTTAGTATGAGCTGCTCACACATAGTGATAGTATGAGCTGCTCCCACATAATGATAGTATGAGCTGCCCCCACATAGTGTTAGTATGAGCTGCTCACACATAGTGATAGTATGAGCTGCCCCCACATAGTGTTAGTATGAGCTGCTCACACATAGTGATAGTATGAGCTGCTCCCACATAATGATAGTATGAGCTGCTCCCACATAGTGTTAGTATGAGCTGCCCCCACATAGTGTTAGTATGAGCTGCTCACACATAGTGATAGTATGAGCTGCTCCCACATAGTGATAGTATGAGCTGCTCCCACATAATGATAGTATGAGCTGCCCCCACATAGTGTTAGTATGAGCTGCCCCCACATAGTGATAGTATGAGCTGCCCCCACATAGTGATAGTATGAGCTGCCCCCACATAGTGATAGTATGAGCTGCCCCCACATAGTGATAGTATGAGCTGCCCCCACATAGTGATAGTATGAGCTGCCCCCACATAGTGATAGTATGAGCTGCTCCCACATAATGATAGTATGAGCTGCCCCCACATAGTGTTAGTATGAGCTGCCCCCACATAGTGATAGTATGAGCTGCCCCCACATAGTGATAGTATGAGCTGCCCCCACATAGTGATAGTATGAGCTGCCCCCACATAGTGATAGTATGAGCTGCCCCCACATAGTGATAGTATGAGCTGCCCCCACATAGTGATAGTATGAGCTGCTCCCACATAGTGATAGTATGAGCTGCCCCCACATAGTGTTAGTATGAGCTGCTACCACATAGTGATAGTATGAGCTGCCCCCACATAGTGATAGTATGAGCTGCTCCCACATAGTGATAGTATGAGCTGCTCCCACATAGTGATAGTATGAGCTGCCCCTATATAGTGATAGTATGAGCTGCCCCACATAGTGATAGTATGAGCTGCCCCCACATAGTGATAGTATGAGCTGCTCCCACATAGTGATAGTATGAGCTGCTCCCACATAGTGATAGTATGAGCTGCCCCTATATAGTGATAGTATGAGCTGCCCCACATAGTGATAGTATGAGCTGCCCCCACATAATGATAGTATGAGCTGCCCCCACATAGTGATAGTATGAGCTGCCCCCACATAGTGATATTATGAGCTGCCCCCACATAGTGATAGTATGAGCTGCTCACACATAGTGATATTATGAGCTGCCCCCATATAGTGATAGTATGAGCTGCCCCCACATAGTGTTAGTATGAGCTGCCCCAACATAGTGTTAGTATGAGCTGCCCCCACATAGTGATAGTATGAGCTGCCCCCACATAGTGATAGTATGAGCTGCCCCCACATAGTGATAGTATGAGCTGCCCCCACATAGTGATAGTATGAGCTGCCCCCACATAGTGATAGTATGAGCTGCCCCCACATAGTGATAGTATGAGCTGCCCCCACATAGTGATAGTATGAGCTGCCCCCACATAGTGATAGTATGAGCTGCCCCACATAGTGATAGTATGAGCTGCCCCCACATAATGATAGTATGAGCTGCCCCCACATAGTGATATTATGAGCTGCCCCCACATAGTGTTAGTATGAGCTGCCCCCACATAGTGTTAGTATGAGCTGCTCCCACATAGTGATAGTATGAGCTGCCCCCACATAGTGATAGTATGAGCTGCCCCCACATAGTGATAGTATGAGCTGCCCCCACATAGTGATAGTATGAGCTGCCCCCACATAGTGATAGTATGAGCTGCCCCCACATAGTGATAGTATGAGCTGCCCCCACATAATGATAGTATGAGCTGCCCCCACATAGTGATAGTATGAGCTGCCCCCACATAATGATAGTATGAGCTGCCCCCACATAGTGATAGTATGAGCTGCCCCCACATAGTGATAGTATGAGCTGCCCCCACATAGTGATAGTATGAGCTGCCCCCACATAGTGATAGTATGAGCTGCCCCCACATAGTGATAGTATGAGCTGCCCCCACATAGTGATAGTATGAGCTGCCCCCACATAGTGATAGTATGAGCTGCCCCCACATAGTGATAGTATGAGCTGCTCCCACATAATGATAGTATGAGCTGCCCCCACATAGTGTTAGTATGAGCTGCTCACACATAGTGATAGTATGAGCTGCCCCCACATAGTGATAGTATGAGCTGCTCCCACATAATGATAGTATGAGCTGCCCCCACATAGTGTTAGTATGAGCTGCTCACACATAGTGATAGTATGAGCTGCCCCCACATAGTGTTAGTATGAGCTGCCCCCACATAGTGTTAGTATGAGCTGCCCCCACATAGTGATAGTATGAGCTGCCCCCACATAGTGATAGTATGAGCTGCCCCCACATAGTGATAGTATGAGCTGCCCCCACATAGTGATAGTATGAGCTGCCCCCACATAGTGATAGTATGAGCTGCCCCCACATAGTGATAGTATGAGCTGCTCCCACATAGTGATAGTATGAGCTGCTCCCACATAGTGATAGTATGAGCTGCTCCCACATAGTGATAGTATGAGCTGCTCCCACATAGTGATAGTATGAGCTGCCCCTATATAGTGATAGTATGAGCTGCCCCACATAGTGTTAGTATGAGCTGCCCCACATAGTGATAGTATGAGCTGCCCCCACATAATGATAGTATGAGCTGCCCCCACATATTGATAGTATGAGCTGCCCCCACATAGTGATATTATGAGCTGCCCCCACATAGTGATAGTATGAGCTGCTCACACATAGTGATATTATGAGCTGCCCCCATATAGTGATAGTATGAGCTGCCCCCACATAGTGTTAGTATGAGCTGCCCCAACATAGTGTTAGTATGAGCTGCCCCCACATAGTGATAGTATGAGCTGCCCCCACATAGTGATAGTATGAGCTGCCCCCACATAGTGATAGTATGAGCTGCCCCCACATAGTGATAGTATGAGCTGCCCCCACATAGTGATAGTATGAGCTGCTCCCACATAGTGATAGTATGAGCTGCTCCCACATAGTGATAGTATGAGCTGCTCCCACATAGTGTTAGTATGAGCTGCCCCCACATAGTGATAGTATGAGCTGCCCCTATATAGTGATAGTATGAGCTGCCCCACATAGTGTTAGTATGAGCTGCCCCCACATAGTGATAGTATGAGCTGCCCCACATAGTGATAGTATGAGCTGCCCCCACATAATGATAGTATGAGCTGCCCCCACATAGTGATAGTATGAGCTGCCCCCACATAGTGATAGTATGAGCTGCCCCCACATAGTGATAGTATGAGCTGCTCCCACATAGTGATAGTATGAGCTGCCCCCACATAGTGATAGTATGAGCTGCCCCCACATAGTGATATTATGAGCTGCCCCCACATAGTGATAGTATGAGCTGCCCCCATATAGTGATAGTATGAGCTGCTCACACATAGTGATAGTATGAGCTGCCCCCACATAGTGATAGTATGAGCTGCTCCCACATAGTGATAGTATGAGCTGCCCCCACATAGTGATAGTATGAGCTGCTCCCACATAGTGATAGTATGAGCTGCCCCCACATAGTGATAGTATGAGCTGCTCCCACACAGTGATAGTATGAGCTGCCCCAAAATAGTGATAGTATGAGCTGCTCCCATATGGTGATAGTATGAGCTGCTCCCAGATGGTGATAATATGAGCTGCCCCCACATAGTGATAGTAAGAGCTGCTCACAAATAGTGACAGTATGAGCTGCTCACACATAGTGACAGGATGAGCTGCCCCCACATAGTGATAGTATGAGCTTCTCCCATATAGTGATAGTATGAGCTGCCCCAAAATAGTGATAGTATGAGCTGCTCCCATATAGTGATAGTATGAGCTGCTCCCAGATGGTGATAATATGAGCTGCCCCCACATAGTGATAGTATGAGCTGCTCACAAATAGTGACAGTATGAGCTGCTCACACATAGTGACAGGATGAGCTGCCCAACACATAGAGATAGTATAAGCTTCTCCCATATAGTGATAGAATGAGCTGCCCCCAGATGGTGATAATATGAGCTGCTCACACATAGTGATAGTATGAGCTGCTCACACATAGTGATAGTATGAGCTGCTCACACATAGTGATAGTATGAGCTGCCCCATATAGTGATAGCATGAGCTGCTCACACAGTGATAGCATGAGCTGCCCCATACAGTGATAGTATGAGCTGCTATCATAAAATATAAAATAAAAAAAGAAAGAAAGTGTGGAAGTGTATGTGAATGTGTATAAGTGTGTATGTGTGTGTCAATGTGTATAACTATGTGTGTGTTATTGTCTGTGTATGTGTGTGTCAATGTGTATAAGTATGTGTGTGTTACTGTCTGTGTAAGAGTGTGTGTATGTGTGTGTCAATGTGTATAACTATGTGTGTGTTACTGTCTGTGTAAGTGTGTGTGTGTATGTGTATGTGTGTGTCAATGTGTATAACTATGTGTGTGTTACTGTCTGTGTAAGTGTGTGTACATGAGTGTCTGTGCAAGTGTATCCTGTGTCTAAGTGTGTAAAGGTGGCTGTGTGTGTATTTATGTATGTGTGACAGTGTGTATAATGGTGTCTGTGTAAATCTATGTCTGTGAGGGTGACTAAGTGTGTAACTGTGTTTATGTGACTGTGTATTTATGTGTGACTGTGTGTATTTATGTGTGACTGTGTGTATTTATGTGTGACTGTGTGTATTTATGTATGACTGTGTGTATTTATGTATGTGTGACAGTGTGTATAAGGGTGTCTGTGTAAATGTATGTCTGTGAGGGTGACTACGTGTGTAACTGTGTTTGTGTGACTGTGTGTATTTATGTGTGACTGTGTGTATTTATGTATGACCGTGTGTATTTATGTATGATTGTGTGTATTTGTGTGTGGCTGTGTGTAAGTGTGTTCTTGCCCGGGGCCCTCACTGCGCTCATCAATTTATCACATGGAGGGCACCAGCCCCCAACTTGCTGGGGTCTATTTCCCGCCTCCTGCACTCAGCGTGCGTAGAGGGAAGACTGTAGCAAGGTGAGTACTGGGGAAGGCAGGAGAGGAGATTATGCTTTTATTGGGTAAACTAACTGGGGAATATTGGCTGTAGCCTATTAATTGGCAAACTAGCATTGGTATATAAATGGGAAAACTGTCTGTGACATATCAGTGGGCAAATTGGCTGGTGTATATTAATGGACAAACTGGCTGTGGCATATTAATGGGCAAAATAATTGGCATATTACTTGGGAAACTGGTGTATTTTAATGGACGAACTGGCATTTTTATTGGGCAAACTGTAGCATTTTTAATAGGCAAACTGGCTGTTAATGGCAAAGTGTACCCTAAGTACACCTTTGCAAATGGGCTGCCCATGTGCTGCTTTGCTGCCTGATCGGTGCCATGCTGATCGGTGCCATGTTTCCCCTTAGACCTCAGTCAGCGCTTTCTGCTCTTTCTGTGCACAGTGATGACTTAGAGCGTCGGAACATAACGGTCAGAGTCATCACTATGTGCGGGGAGATCAAGGCAGCGCTAATTGAGTTCTGAGATCAGGTCAGTAGGGGGCATGGAAAAGGGACATGGGAAGAGACAAATACATGGTAGGTAGGAGGTATAGAAGAAAGATATGGGGTGTGACAGACAGACATGGGGTATGAGTTGAGAGAGACAAACATGGGGTATGAGTGGAGAGAGACAAACATGGGGTATGAGTGAAGAGAGAGACAGACATGGGCAATGAGTGGAGAGTGAGAGACAGACATGGGGAATGAGTGCAGAGTGAGAGACAGACATGGGGAATGAGTGCAGAGTGAGAGACAGACAGACATGGAGTATGAGTGGAGAGAGAGAGAGAGAGAGAGACATGGAGCATGAATGGAGAGAGAGAGAGACATGGAGCATGAGTGGAGAGAGAGACAGACATGAGGGTACGGGAAGAGAGAGACAGACATGAGGGTACGGGGAGAGAGAGACAGACATGAGGGTACGGGGAGAGAGAGACAGACATGAGGGTACGGGGAGAGACAGACAAACATGAGGGTATGGGGAGAGAGAGACGTGAGTGACTGACTTGGTGGAATATTATTTATCACTCCTTGTGTACTTCTTTTCCAATGATGCTCAGCCAGACTAATGAGAGACTTTGGCTGGTTGGGAATCATGGGTAGTACGGTAGTAAAACGGTAGTATAAACTCATTCTGCTAGCCAGCAAAAAGTCTCCCATGTTGCTGGCTGAGCATCATAGAAATAAATAAAACCACTACACAGTATTATGGCAAAATATATATCTTTATTTAAAATAAACGTTGGTCCTTTACATTAAAATAAAGTTTTCTCCCTCCCCCTCTACCCAATATTGAAATGGGCATGTCTGGAACAGAACTGTCTAAAGGGGAGGAGTTCATAATATAGCCACGCCCACCCTTGGGCACCAAAACCTGCACCCAGGCGCCCGTGACCCTGGGATCGGCCCTGAGTATGAGCTACCCCCACATAGTGATAGTATGCGCTGCTCCCATATGGTGATAGTATGAGCTGCTCACACATAGTGATAGTATGAGCTGCTCACACATAGTGAAAGTATGAGCTGCCCCCATATAGTGATAGCATGAGCTGCTCACACATAGTGATATTATTCTCTGCCCCCATATAGTGATAGCATGAGCTGCCCCCATATGGTGATAGTATGAGCTGCTCATACATAGTGATAGTATGAGCTGCGCCCAGATGGTGATAGTATGAGCTGCTCACACATGGTGATAGTATGAGCTGCTCACACATAGTGATAGTATTCTCTGCCCCCATATAGGGATAGTATGAGCTCCTCACAAATAGTGATAAAAGAACAAAAGTGAAGAACACAATGCGCCTAAATGTGACGGTAATAGCAGCAACAAAATCCACCAGTGTCTCACTTCTGGTACATAAAAAAACAGACAAAATGTGAAATTGTGTGCTTATAACCAACACTCAATACAAAAAAATTACCTTTAAATCCGGGGCAATTCTCTCCGTGTAAATAAGAAGGGATAGTAAGATAGTGATAGTATGAGCTGCTCACACAGTGATAGTATGAGCTGCCCCCATTTAGTGATAGCATGAGCTGCCCCCACAAGACACCAAAGAAAGTGACTTTGCACGGCGGAGCCTCAAGCGCTCCATAGGAAATAGTTCAAGGCTACCATTTCATCTTGCCCAATGCCAAATGAATTTGGACAGAGAAAAGTGGGCCCCGAATTCTGTCAGATTTGGATCCCTGAATGTTCCGAGTTAAAGGGCTATTCTGATTATAGAAAATGATCCGATTAAGGGCAAAACTTGGTGCTCTGAATTCTTCAATGATTAAAGCCAATATACTCCTACGCTGTCATGCTGGGGATAGAGAGGAAAAAAGACTTGCTAGACTGATGTATATCAAAAAAACTATCTTTTAGTGAGTAAAAATGCTCACCAGCCTTTAGACAGACAGGGTCAGGACAACTAACGCGTTTCATGTTGAGAAGCACTTAGTGGCAGGTAAAGAAACACGCCACATTAACTTAGACGTCAAGTTGATTCAGTAACCGATCTGAATGTAGACAGATGCCAGGACAGACCCGAATTTAATGGGACAGAACACAAGCTGGACTGTCAACACAAACTCGGCACTGTTGGCTACTAAGCTAGTGATGTACAGAAGGAATGACGCGTTAACACACCACAGCCATTATATCTTTAAAATGATGCGCAATTTACATACCAAAACCTCTGTTTTTAACAATGCATTGTACAGGTCCAACTGTGTTCTTCTTGCACCAGTAAATTAACAGGTTTGTCCCCACACGATGCACAATTTTGTTGATAAGATGAAATATTCATCTCAAACTCACCGGCAAGTCACCTTGTAGTGAATCAACCCCACTATTTCCATTTTAGGGTTCTGGTTCTATGGCACAGGAGAGGGGGGAATGGAGCTTGTGCAAATGTAGGCACACGTGCGTTAATTAATCAGCATCTCGCAGACTGTGATACTCTGGTTGGCATTCTGCATGTCTGATTGGCAACATGGCAAATTACACAATATGTCACAACTAGTATTGCCGTACAAATTATAGAAAATCTGTTACGTAAATATAACTCATACTGAGAATGCATGAAATGAAAATAGACCTATATGTTCTGTTAGCAGAACTGCAAACAAATGCCCAGATTAAGACATAAATATGTTTAGTGTCTGTCGTGTGTCCTGTTTCTGACATCAACTTGTGGACTGATATGTAAATTAACTCAGTGTGAAATATATCATTTTCATTTCAAACCGCAAGGTGATTTCAGAAACAGATCACATTTTCCTCTCAATGTAAGGCATTTGCCTGCAACTTTACAACGTATAGATCATTTTTATCCTCTACGTCCACAATACTTACAATATTTCATGGCACAATGCATTGATCATTTTAATCTCTAAATTCATATTACTGCGCCTTTAATTTAGACCGTATAGTTGCATACCTCCAAACATTCCCCCCCCCCCCCCCCCGGCGAGCTGGACCACTGGGGGCGGAGCTTGGGAGATTGAATGTCAGCATGAGCGGTGGCATAGTCATTTGTCCTGACCGCTCTACTCACCTTCTTCAGTGTCCCAGACACAGGAGAATGCGATCATGGCTGTGGAATTGTGAGTCTGTCCCTCCAAGCTCCATCTCTGTCCAGAAACCGAGACTGTCCCTTGCAAAGTGGGACTGTTGCGGGGTATGTAGTCCTTACTGATCTAGCAGTAACAGAATAGGACTCTTTAGTGCTTCAATGCCCAGCGTATCTATACATGACACAATGAATGGGTACATACCATAGTGTATGATGCTTCACATGTTGTACACATAATTTGGTACAAGAATACTATATAAACAGCGATACAACCATTAAAACATCAATCCCATTTCACTGATCCTTTTGCTGTTTTCTTGACATTAGCAAAGGAAATCTAAAAGATTTTCCGCGAACAGGGTTAATTAGACGTTTCCAAGAAAAGCCATCCAAGAAGCTTTAAGGATATGAATATATAACCTCTGGTTATTATCTCTGCAGAATGTACAGCATTTCTACACGGACAGCTATTTGATCCAGTATATTATTAAGTGAAGTCCTGCTTCCCCAAATGGGAACATCAAAAGGCAAGTTTCCAAAATATGTATCGGATGAAACTAGCAAGATTGTAATAGCTCATGTCATTGTCCTGGGTAGAAATATTAAATCATTGTAGATCTTGCAAATCATTAAAAAAAAGGTTTTCCCTTTTAAGAGGATCTGACTTTAAGTTATGTTTTTAGAATTATGTCAGAACCCGGAAGTTCGGGCACAGCGCGATTAAGTAAAATGTAGCTGGTCCTCGTTTTGAGCACTGGTTAAATTTTTTTCTGTCAGACTGTCATCTGACAGGTAGGCTCCTGCTGCAGCAGGATCCGGGCACAGCTCAGTGCGGGGAGCCGCTATGTGCTGTTTAACCATCCTAGCGTCTTTTAGGACGGCATAGAAGGTCCTAGCATCATGAAGAGGTTAATACACAAATTTGTCTGTTCATTGTTGTCCCGAGGCCAGTAATTTAAAGGATCAATTGTACCTAGCTTATTTTCTGTTTGTTTCATAGCTCCCATGTTTTCCAATTAAGGAGGGACAGACCCTATTTTGCCCCCCAAAACCTATTTTCCTCTTTTTCCCTCTAGTGTCCCACTTTTCTGGGAGTTCAAAGTTTCGGGTTTAAGTGTATCACAGAGCTACAGAGCAATACAACTTCCGATAAAGTGTGTTTAACACTGTAGTAAATGTGTTTATATATTAATTTGTAAAATACTTTATGCTTAATCTAAACAAGTTACCAAATTATATAGATCATCAACTGGCCATAAAGTCACAGAAAATTTTCTGGTAATGCCCCACCCATAGCCATATTGTCAGCCACTCCCACAAAGACGAAATTGTCCCTCTTTAGCCAGTCTGAACTAGATGTATCTTCGCTGCAAGAAGATTTGGACAAATTGGGTAATTGCGCAGATAAATGACAAATGCAATTCAATGTAGACAAGTGTAAAATTATGCATTTTGGGTACAATAATAAAAATCTGCTAATGAAAAAGATTTGGGAGTAGTTGTAGACAATAGCAGTAGTGCACATTGTCAGCTGGCAGCTGCAATGGTCAATAAGATATTGGGGTGTAATAAAAGTGGTATTGATTCATGGGAGGAAAATATTATTATGCCTCTTTATAGGTCCATGGTAAGACCTCACCTAGAATATGCAGTTCAATATTAAGCACCTAATATAAAAATAAAAAAAAAGACATTATGGAACTAGAGAAAGTGCAGAGGAGGGCTACAAAACTAATCAGGAATAGAAAGTTTGGGTTATGAGGAAAGGCTGGAAAAGTTCAATCTGTACACTCTAGAGAAACGGCAGGTAGGCTCCTGCTGCAGCAGGATCCGGGCACAGCTCAGTGCGGGGAGCCGCTATGTGCTGTTTAACCATCCTAGCGTCTTTTAGGACGGCATAGAAGGTCCTAGCATCATGAAGAGGTTAATACACAAATTTGGCTGTTCATTGTTGTCCCGAGGCCAGTAATTTAAAGGATCAATTGTACCTAGCTTATTTTCTGTTTGTTTCATAGCTCCCATGTTTTCCAATTAAGGAGGGACAGACCCTATTTTGCCCCCCAAAACCTATTTTCCTCTTTTTCCCTCTAGTGTCCCACTTTTCTGGGAGTTCAAAGTTTCGGGTTTAAGTGTATCACAGAGCTACAGAGCAATACAACTTCCGATAAAGTGTGTTTAACACTGTAGTAAATGTGTTTATATATTAATTTGTAAAATACTTTATGCTTAATCTAAACAAGTTACCAAATTATATAGATCATCAACTGGCCATAAAGTCACACAAAATTTTCTGGTAATGCCCCACCCATAGCCATATTGTCAGCCACTCCCACAAAGACGAAATTGTCCCTCTTTAGCCAATCTGAACAAGATGTATCTTCGCTGCAAGAAGATTTGGACAAATTGGGTAATTGCGCAGATAAATGACAAATGCAATTCAATGTAGACAAGTGTAAAATTATGCATTTTGGGTACAATAATAAAAATCTGCTAATGAAAAAGATTTGGGAGTAGTTGTAGACAATAGCAGTAGTGCACATTGTCAGCTGGCAGCTGCAATGGTCAATAAGATATTGGGGTGTAATAAAAGTGGTATTGATTCACGGGAGGAAAATATTATTATGCCTCTTTATAGATCCATGGTAAGACCTCACCTAGAATATGCAGTTCAATATTAAGCACCTAATATAAAAAAAAAAAAAAGACATTATGGAACTAGAGAAAGTGCAGAGGAGGGCTACAAAACTAATCAGGAATAGAAAGTTTGGGTTATGAGGAAAGGCTGGAAAAGTTCAATCTGTACACGCTAGAGAAACGGCGGCTTAGAGGGGATATGATAATGTTATATAAATATGTACAGGGCCCATACAAAGGGTTTTCTAACGACCTGTTCAATAACAGAACGGTACAAAGGACAAGAAGTCACCCGCTAAGACTTGAAGAAGGGAGTTTTAGTCTACAACAGCGGAAGGGATTTTTAATAGTAAGGACAATTAAGATATGGAATTCCCTGCCTGAAGAAGTGGTTCTAGCAAATACCTTATTTGCCTTTAAAAGAGGCCTGGATACTTTATTAATGACCTATAATGCACGGGGTCCAGGATGGTAAAGGGACCCTGAGCGCCTAAGTTCAGGAGCTACGGTGCAGGGTGGAGACACAGGACCTGGTGCTGGGTAACTGCAATAGCTTGGAGGTTTGGGACCCCAAGTCTTTGCAGCCACAACCAGGCCCTGTGAAGCAGCTACTGTATCAAGGTCACAGGGCTAGAGAGGAAATAAACTAAGTGATAGCCAAGAAGAGCTAAATCAGAAAAGTGAGGGCGAGCAGAACTAAAATACAGAATGCAGGGCTACAGGACAGAGGGTAAACATAAGCCAGAAAGCAGAAACCAAACTAAGGATAAATAGTACAAGGCACAGGGTTAAGGGACACAAAAGGCACGTACAAAGAAACAAACATAAATACAGGAACTAGCCTAACACTAAAGATGGTAAAGGTGGGGGTTTGGTTCAAACAAATTGGCCAATTTAGATGTTAGATTGCCAACCACGTCAAGGTACCCCACATTAGGCAAGCCCCTAACTAAGACATAATATTAGCAAAGCATAAATAGAATCTAAGACACATAAATGGCATTGAACTAAACACACACTGCAAAGGACTGAACAGAAACGGGTGTGGTTTAAATAATAAACTGACAAGGCAGAGGGAATCAGAAAACCTGGAATGGAACATAAGGACAGGCAGGACAGGACTACAGGGCAGGACAGGACTACGGGGCAGGACAGGACTAGAGGGCAAGACAGGAATACAGGGCAAGGCAGGAGTAAGCATAAATAATAAACAAGAAAGCAAAGCAATAAGGATACAGAAAAGCCTGGATGCAGCCTGGATAAGTCTGCACAAAGGTGTATGGTTACATGACCCGGAGCATAGAGGGCTATGTATGTTAGTATAAGCATTAATATTTATTTAGTGCTTGTTGATCCAAGGAGAAATCTGATTGCCATTTGGAGTCAATAAGGAATTTTTGAACTTGATGGACACAAGTAGTTTTTCAACCTAAACTACTAAGTAACTGTGTAACTATGAAATGTTGTGAGGTATAATGCTGCCTTGTTTTGTTTAAGTTCTGCCAAAATGTAGCAACAAGTCACAACAATCTCCTTAGCTGGGGTTGGCTGGATATATTCCTTTCTTTTCCTGTTACCAGAACCCCACGCTTCAATAAAAAGATAAATAACGTTTGTTTGTCTTGAGTGAATTAGGTTGGGAATCATATTACTATGGACAATATATGCAGTTTAGGCCACCTGTAGACACTCTGTCACTATCATTTTAAAGAATGTATCACCCAGGAGATACCTGGGGACAGTGGTGTATTTAGGTTATAACCCATGATGTTAACCCATGGCCCCAAATCCACATTGCTATACCTGCCCTCAGGGATAGGCAACGTGTCCAATCAAATACACACTGTACCGGCAAGGACAACATCATTAAATTATTAATGACATTGACCAGTAATAATGGATAACCGTACTACCCAGCCTGCCCCCAAATCCGTTTGAAAAGCCATTTCTTTCCCCAACCAATTCCTAGTGTCTTGTCTGCACCACTTGTTTGGCTCTATTTTGTCCCCAATGAACAGATCCTCCAGCTTGTCACCCTAGGCTTAGACTAAGTAGGCTACCAATACATGACTACCTGGGGGACACCAAAAACTCTGAGCCAACACAAGCCAGGAGGGTGCGAAGGAACCTTATGGATTAAAGAGATAACTGTCTTATATTAACTATTGAATCTTGTAGCAAATCCTCCTATAACTGTACTAAGCAGTTTTTTTATGAGCTGAGTGAGACTATGGGGGCTATTCACTAAAAAGTGAGTTTCATTTGATCTCACCAGTTGAGCTATACATTGTGTAAATGTAGACATTCCTGGTGAGTTTGCTTAGTGGGAAAAACTTCTCAGGTTTCCCCCTGCACAATTTATAGCTAAACTGGCAAGATGAAATGTTCACATGACCTTGCCTCCCCTCATCTCACCTCAGCTCACCTTTTAGTGAATACCCATCTATGTGGCACAGATAGCTTCATCAGAGTTCACCAGAGTCACACAAATCTTGAGTGTAGACTGCTATAAATATATAGGCCAATTAGCATTTGTAAATACATACATTATTTTAGCATTGTACCTGAGTACTAAACTAGATCTTGTTTTTCTCCTCTTATTGATTCTACTTCAGAAGAGCAGATATTTAGATTTGCTTCACTTGCAAATAGGCATAAATAAATGTTAAACTAAAAACCTCCATTTGTTTTAAATACATAGGGATAAAGGAGAGAGCGCAGGTAACTTGTTTTTCTTTTGTTTTTATTATATATTGGGGCTGATGTGTACTGTAGTCATTGCAGCCGCCCAGTGATGGGAGTGAGCGCAGGACTTTTCTTTCTGTATAAATAAATGTTTGTTTTCACTAGTTTTAACGTTACTCTGTGGGCTCTTAAAATATTTGAGGTTACCTATATCATATTCACAGTCATTCATGTGTTCACAAATTCACATTTAATACACACTAATATTTTTTGTAAAAGATGCTTTCATCCTTTGAGGCCAATAAAATGATTACCATTATGCTGTGTGATTGTTACATCCCCACCATTGTTTTTAAAATGCTTTGTCGATAGTATAATTACTTTCTGTAATTGTTACAATTTTCCATTTAACATCCACGCTATACTCTTTGAATTGAATTTTTTTTTTTATTTCAGGCAAACAGTGTTAACTTGGGAATCCAGAAACAAATTCTGACTTACGTCCCAAACGAATACTCTAAATGAGATGCATTTGTGTGATAAAGCAAATACGAGAAAAGGCAAGAAAACAGAACATTAGTAAATATTTAATGACATTTTCTGTATTGACTCTGTAGATTCAGGGCATATTTAAATTGAGTTTACATCTCTCATAATTAAAAATACAAAAAAAGGAGAGAAAAAAAAACAGAATGTGATTTTTAAAAGGGAGTTAATACTCCAAATGTTTTGCAGAAAGAATATTATCGGGTCTACTCAATAAAAAGTAACTTGCAGCGAATTAAGACTGGAATTTAGAAACTTAAGGCTACTTTAAAATCTCATTCCCAGTGTCGTGCAATTCTCTGTTGATTTAGTAGACCTTTCTATAAAAATAATTAGAAAAAGTATTTTGGTGATGCTGCAAAAATATCCGTTGGTGTTTCTGACCCGCCTTTAATTTCCTCCTTTAATGACTTCTCCAGCAAACATATGAAGAGGGGGTGGAAGGGGAGACAGGAAAAAAAGTAGGGAGGCAAGTACAACACTGTATATGGACAGACATGCAATATATATGTGTATATATATACTATATATATATAGTGTATATATATATAGATTGCACCGCCTACCAGCTGAGGAAGAAGTTGAAACGCGTCCTGTGGGGTGTAGTTGTTTTTAGTGCAAACAATAACCAATTGCTTCTAAATACCTGGCCAGGTGAACAAACGCAGTGGGTAATTTTGTACATTTATTGTGTTTTATTTTACTCTGTGTATCTGTGGTCCCAATTTCTGTCCCCTTTTTTCTCATAGTATGCTATCTGTGTATTTTATTAGGTTACATGCTGAACATCCATGTGACCACCTACTTACACGTCCACTGGCCTTGGTTGTTTGTGTTTTTGTTATTTATTTTTACTTTTATATTCTCTCTGTAATAAATGTTATACTTTATATGTATCTGTCTCCAGAGTGTGTGTCATTACTCTCCCCCCCCCCTTTTCATATATATATATATATATATATATTTAGCGCTGTCTCACTTTGTAATTAATATATACATACATACATATATATATTGTTTCCCAACAGTTATGCACTTCAGAATTTCATTTCTGGGCGCTATATTCCACACTGAAGCCAACAGCACAGATTAATTACTGTAGGAAATCCTTCAATTAGGCGATTCCCCCCTAACTTTGGATCTTAATGTAAGAAAAAAAAAGAAAAAGCCTAAATATAAGGTGACACCTTTAGAGAAAAAATGTTTTGCTAGTAAATATTTATTCACATCTTAACTTTTTTCAAATTAAATAAAAATGTTATTAAAAAAAAAGGATTTTTTTAATAACAGGGGGACATGGGAAGAAGGACGAGAGAGACAGGCGGACATGGGAAGGAAGAGCAGAGAGACAGGCGGACATGGGAAGGGAGAGGAGAGAGACAGACAGACAAGGGAAGGAAGAAGAGAGTGACAGAAGGACATGGGGAGAGGAAAAGACAGGTTGAATGTGCCCCCCCCCCCCCCAAGATCAGACTCTGGATCCGCCCCTGACTGAGATATGTGAAGAGGACAGATGAGCTGAAATCCTCAGGTGCTTAAGGAAACCATAAGAAACATACACACATAAATAAACTTTACAGGTACTAACCAAATACTCTGATTGGTAAATGATTAGGATTTAGTTACACCTGTTGGCCAAAAAGATGGTAAGCTTGCCAACCAGTGTCAAGATACCTCACATAGGCAAGTTCTAGAACTAATAAAAATTAATAACTGAATCTAATAACTGAAACTGCTGAGACACAGACCATAAAACCATACTTAAAGCAGGACTGCACAAACTGGAAGCTTGAAACAAACTGAACGGCAACATTTAAATAGAGCAACTGAGCAGCAAAAAAAGAGGAAACATAGAAATACCTGGAAAAGATTAAAACAGAACCCTAATATTCAGGGCAACCCCTAACAAGGCTCTAGGATTCAGGACACAGATACAGGAATATAATGAACAGGGCAAGATCTGGTCTGTGGTAGCACCGGTAAAGTGCCACTCTGTGACCGGATTGGGAAAGCACCACTCTGTGGCTGGACTGGTAGAGTGCCATTCTGTGGCCAGACTGGGAAAAATATACAAGGTTTAGGGAAAACACAGGAACAATAATTTAACATACACAAGAAAGTTAGGCAAGAAGGACACAAAATTAACTGTATACAACCTGAACGAGACTGCACACAGATTGTAGCCTGCCAATGCCAACAAACAGTAAGTGCATAAAATAAGTATAGGATGTCAATGAGCAGCAAATGCATACACCTTATATATGATTCAAATGAGCTGTATTTCCCAAACAGCATGTATGTGCCATGTTCACCCCAGTCTGCTTGTGCCATCTTTGCCACCATCTTGTTAGTGCCCCCAAACTGCCTGTCTTTCACACCAAACAGCTTGTCAGTGCCAGCAAACAGTATGTGCCATATTTGCCCACAAACAGCCTGCCTGATTAATCTATGCCCTCAACCAGCTTGCAATGCTCTCAAATGGACTGCCTGTGCTATCTTTGCCACCAAGCAGCTTATCATCTTATCAGTGCGCACTTCAAAAAAAGTTCAGCTCACATTTGGGGGTGCACAAGGCTGGGCAAATCATTATGTAGGAGGAGCAATGGCTCCTCTGGCTATTCCCAAGCGACACCACTGCATGCAGTCGAGCCAAGTATCCAAGGATTCTGACCCTGTGTTTCAAGGTAGAGATGATGCAATTTAAGTCATACATTTGCTGGTGAAACCACACAAAAACATATCCTTTAGTTTTCTTCATGGATTTCTTCAATGTTAGGAGTACACATTACATAATTTTAAATCCAAAACTGTATAATTTGTCCCACCCAACTCTTGTCCTGCTTTACATGGGATAGTCTGCATTCAACCCTGCTATGCTACAGTCAACATTTTACCCTCCTTTGTACTAATTCTCTGATAATTGTGCACAATTAGGTACATGGGGAGTGCATGCAAGTCATCAGGCCATATCTCTGTATAAGCCATTATTAGCATGCCAAGGGTTACAATGATTTTCAGAGAGTAATTCCAAGAGAGCAAATTATATATAAGAAACTTTCCTTTCCAGTCAGGGACAAGCAGCACATACATATAGAAAACACGGAGAGTAGTTATTGCCACTTCAACAAGGAACCACTAAGCAATTTGCATTTCCTCCTATAATAAAACCCATGCACTTATGATTTGCTTGTCTAGCTAGCAGATTGAATAACAAGAGGACATGAGTGGCTGTTGTTTGTAATAGGAAATTAGACTGTACACGGTCTAGGCACTGACGTACAGGAAAGTTCAGATTACCTTCACAGCCGCAGGTAGAGTTTCTGGGAGTTATTACTCTGTGTAAACTCATTGCGATATATCGTCATTAGTCCGTAGCACCATATAGAACAATTAGCACACAAGAGACACATAAAAAGTGTGGACAAATAGGAAGAAATGGTGACATACAGTCTATCTATTAATATATAGGGCAAACATTAAAAGAAAAGAAACATCAATATAGTTTTCCTGGCAAACACCTTATACATAAATAACTGAATAAGTAAATAAAGTCTCTGTGTGTCCATTTGAGTTACATAGCTGGCACTAATATGGTAATGTTTTCATACACAATAAAACATTAACTCCTGTAGTGAACAGCAATAAACTCAATAACTGGGAAAGTTCACAGAAATAACACTCAGACCTTTGAGAATATAAACATTTGAGCTTAACCCTAACATTTTTAAAGGAATATACCTACTTGAAAATCACCTACCTTCTTAATACATATTACAATTAAAAATTTGATAATCTGTAGTCTAACCAAGTTGAACTTACTCACATAAAGGGACAGTCTAGTCCCCAAACTCACTTTGGTGCAAGATGAAGACTACTGCTTGTATCGTGCACAGGATTTTTTTATAGTGTGATTTGATGCAGACATTATGCATAAATCACACACTGAGCATATAAAGTTTTGTTTCATTTAGTCACTTCTTGTCCTGCTAGAATAGAATACATTGTGTGGACTGTAATATACTTGCTCTTGTACACAGTAGGATCTCTTAACAATGCAACACAGTGTCTGATGATATCACTAGAGCGACAGGAAAGTATTCTCATCAGTTCCTGCAGCAAACGAAAAAAAAAGAGGAAATTACTTTTACTAAGCTACTGTGAGCAATCCTGGTTTCTTGCAAACTGCTGTAATTTCACAACTTCATCTAGCTTTACGTATTTTATATTTTAAGCAATGCAAAATTTAAAACATGGTTTTTAAAGTACTTTAAAGGATATAAATATGGATAATTATTTGGAAGATGCATTTGGGCACCATTCTCTTTAACTCAGTAACGTCTTCTGATCCTCCCACTCATTTCGCACTCTGCTGTACAACATAGAATGTTTGTGCATCCAGGGGAAACCAACTAATTAATCAAGGCCTGGGAACTGACTTGACTGATTAATTATTTTTCCCCTGAACATATATGAATAATAAATTCTCCCTCAAAAAATGGCTGATTAAATGCAATGGAACAGCCAATCACATTTCATCCTCATGGGGAGTACCTTTTTCTATAGCACTTAGAATAAAAGGAAATGCTAGTTTTCTAGTTGGGCCACATATGTAGTGTGATAAAGGTGTCTTAAACACCCAGCACCCATTTGAAAAACATAGTCATGCATAGCATTTAGTGATGTGATGATGTGTGTATCCTGTACACTCCAGAAAACTGTCCGAGGTAATATATTGATTTTGATCCAGTCATTTCGTATTACTTATGAATACCATCTGTAGATGACAGTATTTTTTTGATTTATCTTTCCATACATCCAATATCCTTTCTTGGACAGAACTAACTATACAAGTTCGGGAAAGACAAAGCATAAATGATGAATCTGTTCAGAATAGTTCACAGCAGAAAATGTTGATATTTTTTCCAGGCTACGAAAATGTATTTGTCACCAAATGCCAGCATTGGACACTAATATGAACAAATGAGGCATGTAGGACCCATGGAAAAATAGTACCAATGATAAACAAAAGGTGTCATTCACACCTATGACATTGTGGCATTTTAAGCATTCCAATCCCTCTCGGTCTACTGGAGAATAAAATTCTTAAAAATAACATTGTGCATATCTTAAATGTTCTGAGACAATTAAATACTGTAATGGGAAAATGCATTGGATGATCCTGGTAATGAAAATAAATCTGCAGTGTGTCCCATCAAGCGTTATATTCGCTTGGCATTTTCCATAGAAAGAACCAATCTCTCACATAGGGATGCTGAAAAAACAATTCCGAAGGTATAATTTATTTTTTGGATAAAGGATAGCTAATTTATCCAAATGACAGATGTTTTGAGGCACAATAGATAATGGAATGCAATATTTGCAAGCATGTGATTTATTTGTAGAGATCTTTGTGCTACTTACAGGCATGCACATGAATAATTTCGCTATCACTGTACAAAGTAGCAATTCTCTTTTATACTGTAATCTAAAGAAATATTTTATTATGTTTAGGCATCTCAAATTTAATTTTTTTTTCTCTACCCATCATCTGCATCACTTCTTGTTCTTTCCCCAGAATAAAAAATTAAATGACTTTCCAATGCCATTCATATCATCTCACCATCCCTATAACTGACAACGGACCATATACAACAAGTGTACGTAGCAGGATTGGACATGGATACAGTTAAATAGACTAAATAGTTGACAAGAAATAAAAAAATAAATAAGTCTCCAACAGTCCGACTAACTGTCCCAATAAAAACCATCTTCCAATGGTAGGAGTAGCGATAGACTCTTCCAGACATTATTGCATGGAGGGTGCTTTTTTTTTTTGTCTTCTTATGTTAGAAAGTTACTGTTATCCCTTATATATTCCTTATAATAGAAGGTCATTCAATGCTAAGCCAAATGGCTACTTTATGTATCATTGCCTATGGTCTAGTAAATCATTATAACAGGTGTGTGAGAAAACAACTATGTGCTTTTAGTCCAGTACAAACATATGTACATAAAAAGTGCCTCGCACGTCCTGCGGAGAATCAACGGAGAATCAATGAGAATCAACGATCGCGAAAACTGCTTTAACGGTGCTGGTCTATTGCCTCGATGTCGAGGCAATAGCCAGCACCAGGAGCCGCCCGTCCGCCAACTAAAAAAAAAAAAAGCAGGTAGAGGCACTGGATTGGGGAGATCAAAAGATACCCAGTCCTCTGCCCGGCAAGCTCTGCTGGATCCGGGGAGGGGAAGGAGCTAACCGGCTGAGAGGTGTAGCTCCGCCCCCACCCTGTGAAGCAGAGCAGCATCTGCTTCATGGGGAGCCTCGGGCAGCAAGAGAAAGTGCTGCTCATGCTCCCCATGCCTGCATTAAGCATGGGGAGCCTGCATTAAGCAAGGGGAGCCGAGCAGCACTTTCTCTTGCTGCCTGTGAAGCAGATGCTGCTCTGCTTCACAGGGTGGGGGCGGAGCTAGACCGCTCAGCTGGTTAGCTCCTCCCCCTCCCCCTCCCCGGGGCCACATTTACAGGCAAAGAAAGGGGAGGGGGGAGAGAGAGGCAGAACAGGGGGAGGGAGGAGAGACAGAACAGGGCTAGGGGGGAGAGAGAGAGACAGAACAGGGGGAGGGGGAGAGAGAGAGACAGAACAAGGGGAGGGGGGAGAGAGACAGAACAGGGGGAGGGGGAGAGAGACAGAACAGGGGGGGGAGAGACAGACAGAACAGGGGAAGGGGGGGAGAGACAGAACAGGGGGAGAGGGGATAGAGAGACAGAACAGGGGGAGGGAGTTAGAGAGAGACAGACATGGCAAGGAAGAGGAAAGGGACACATACCTAGGGGGGTGAAAGAGATGGGGGGGTGAAAGATGGGGGCGCCACAGGGGAAGCCTGCACAGGGCGCCGGGACACTTAAGGCCGGCCCTGGTTTAGCCCATAGGTACATGTCAGCAGATATTTTACATTGTTGGATATTGATTAATATTAAACTGATCTTTCTTCCTACCAAATATAACAATGAGTCTTTTTTATCTAGTTTTCATTCTGGCAAAATATAAAAAGCCCTTTGATTTCAGAATTTTTTTTTTTTTTTTTTTAAAGTTACACTATTGTTACTGAATTGGGCACTGCTCTAAAAAATCCTAGGATCTTTGGCAATTAAATATCTCAAACTGGAATCTTTCAAGTATATAACATGATTTTTTAAAATTATCTAACTTCCCAGTTTATGATAATTAAAAATTATAGGGACTATCTAGAGCTTAGTTGTCATGACTCCTAAATATAAATTCTTCTTTTACTTTTTCTGCCTGTTTTAAATATGTTGCTTGACTATATAGAAATATAAAGTCATACACACACACTTATATATACTATATATCTATCAGTGCTGAATATATAATCTATGTTTCTTTATGATGTGTTTCTGTCTTTTACATTTTTTTTTAATATGCCTTATAGATATGAAATAGCCTTTAAAAAAATCCTACACAATCTATACATTTGGTTTTGATTCCATTGTATTTTATATTACATTATTTAATGTTACAGTGCTAATATTGGTTAGAGATAAGGCAATAATATATAATTGCCTAATTTTCCAGGATTCTACATGAACAAAGTCAAATAAATTACACAAAACTGAAATATGAGATTGTCTGCTGGCACTGTATTAGATGAAATGAATAATAACATAACATACTTTTATTAGATCAAATGAAACTTTGTTATGAATCATACAATCCTAGTATATATTCCTTGAGGCTTTTATTTAATGAGAATGCATGGGTTAATCTCCTTTGATTACAGAAGGAGAGGTACAGTGATGTTTGTGATAAAATAAAAATACATAAAACATACAAACCTCCTGGCTTTGTTCTTTATCTGTCTTCTATAAGAACAGGACAGAATTGAGGTAGATACTGTCATGTCATGAGTGTTAATGCTTTCTCAATACTTGTATATGTCTGGACAGGTACAAAGATCTTTAAATTGGGACTAAACCCAAGTGTATCAATTATTTACCCATAATTTCTGCAAAACCAAAGACTAGGAGGCTGACGTTTGATGGAGCGTTTCTCCAACGTACTGTGGAAAGATGGACACAATACCAGATCTCTCATCATTGGTATATTAAAGTGTGCTATAGGTATGTTTGACATCACAGGTTCCTCACACCTCTGCCAAGTAACGGAGCAGTAGCTCCACAACATGGCAGCCAGGAAGTCCAAACAAAATGGAATCACTTTTGAGCAGTGCTCCATAGAATCCATTTAATCAGCCAAAAACAAACATCTGTGTGATAAAACATGGAGGGAATTGTCCCATCTTAATTAAAAATTTAGAAAGATTTATAGGCAAATGGTAAATAAATATTTTTAACAGAGCCATAGCTAGCGCTTTCTGTGCAAAAGCAAGAATATAAAATTGTCGGGTACTTAAATAACAAGAAAATGTATGTTTAATTAATAGTTGTCAGTAAATAGCAGGACAGACAATAAGGGTGAAACTATATAGCGCCCATGTGAGCTAGATATACTAGCTTCTAGACATGTGCATTCGTTTTCGGACGAATGCATTTTCGTCCAAAAATAGCATTTTCGTTCATTCGTTTGAAAAACAAATAACGAAAATGCTAAGCTTACGAAAGCCGAATGAACGAATGGTTAATAAGCGAAAATCATTCGTTCATTTGTCCATTTGTAGTACTATTGGCATTCTATAAGCCGAAATAGAGTCGGTTTATAGAATACAATAGCATTACACATACATAGTACATTCCATAAACCGACATAATGAACAACTCTCGGTTTATGGAATGCATGTAAGTCTATTGGCATTCTATAAACCGACTCTATTTCGGTCTATAGTAATGCCAATACTATAGCATGAATGGATGAATGATTTTCGTTTATATTAAACCATTCGTTCATTCGTTCAACTTCATAGCATTTGCCATTTACTACTACACACATGCAATTTATAAGCCGAAAGTCTTTAAATCGAACGGTTTATAGACTTTCGGCTTATGGAATACATGTAATACTATGAGCTTTCTATAAAACGAAACAGAGAAACAGAACGTTAGGTTTATAGAATAGCAATAGGATTACATGTATTCCATAAGCTGAAAGTCTATAAACCGAACGGTTTATAGACTTTCACCTTATGGAATGCATGTAATAGTACTATTGGCTTTCTATAAACAGAAACAGAGTCCCCATTCATAAATTTTTATGAATGGAGACTCTGTTTCTGTTTATAGAAAGCCAATAGTACTATTACATGGATTCCAAATGACGAAAATCTATAAACCGAACGTTGTTTGGTTTATAGATTTTCGGTTTATGGAATACTATTAGGTCAATTGATTCGTTCAAACGAATGTAACGAAACGAAACTAATGAACTAATTTCGTCCGAAACGAATGTAGTAATGAACGAGATTGTTCGTTTGGCACATGTCTACTACTTCCATTAGTTTATAATTAGCCAGGATGGTATAGTATAGCTCCCATATGTATGTAAATAGCAGGAAATAGATGGTGGCATTGTGAAGCTCCCTTTAGAATGTCTTTAAACAGATATTAATAGTGGTGCAGCATACCTCCCTTCATTATATACCGTATTTGCTTGAATATAAGATGACCGGGATTTTAAAACGACCCCCCAAATATGGATATTCCTTTAGGAAAAAAACTAAAAGCCTGAATATAAGACTACACTATAGGAAAAAAGTTTAACTTGTATATATTCACATGTAAATTGCTTTTTCATATTTAATAAAAATTATGATAAAAATTATGATATAAAAAAATGCATTTCTTGTTTTTGTTTCCTTTTATGTACCAATGCTCCCCCTCCCATACTTGCCCAATGCAGACTCTCTCCCGTCAACACTGCCTCTCTCCCCCCTCCCTCCTTCCCCCAACGTTGCCTCTTTCCCCTCTCCCTCCTTCCCCCAATGTTGTCTCTCTCCCCCTCCCTCCTTCCCCCAATGTTGTCTCTCTCCCCCTCCCTCCTTCCCCCAATGTTGTCTCTCTCCCCCTCCCTCCTTCCTCCCAATGTTGTCTCTCTCCCCCTCCCTCCTTCCCCCAATGTTGTCTCTCTCCCCCTCCCTACCTCCCTCCCCCCAATGTTGTCTCTATCTCTCCCAACCCTCTCTCTCCACCTAACGTTGTCTCTCTCTCCACCTAACGTTGTCTCTCTCTCCCCTCTCCCTGGTGGCTAGAGGGGGCAGCTGGGGGATGTCTGCACAATACATGTAGACAACCTTCATGCTGCCCGACACGTCTGTCTATTATGATGGACAGCCGGAAGGTCATATGACCTCCCGGCTTCCGTCATAATAGACAGAGGTGTCGGGCAGCATGGAGGGTGTCTGCACGTATCGTGCAGACATCCACCAGCTGCCCAAATCTCCGTAGTGGGTAGTGGGGGCAGCCAGACATCCTCCACTGCTGCCCAGCACTTCTGCCCGGACTTCTATGATGAAGGTCACATAACCTCCAGGCTTCTGTCATAGAAGTCCCGATGGACCTGCAGGGCAGCAGCAGGGGCTGCTTGTGAGGGGGATCCAGGTCCCCTGCAGCTCTGCGAGGGACCTGGATCCCAGTCTTATAGTCAGACCTCGATTTGAGGTCAGTCTATAAGATGACCTTGAATATAAGACAAGTATTTGCGCCAAAAAAAACCTTGTCTTAAATTCAAGCAAATACGGTAGTTACCAAGATTTAGAAACGAGACCCCAACCAGCTGGGCAACTAGAAGAAGATATGCATCTGGGAGCAGACTCATATTAGCTGTTTTATTAAAACATATTATGGGAGATTTTTGATCAGCCTCAGTTACCTCACCCTAGCTACTGCTCTGATTTTTAAGTGAGAATTACAATTGTGCTACAACAAAAAGTTCATAAGTGAAACCTAGATTAAGCTGGAAGAGCTGATAGGATTTTACTCTTGATGAGTTTTCCCATCTGTATTTTATGTCTGTTCAGCTTATCTTAATTTTTTCTTAAAAGCTTTTTCAATATGTTAATTAATAGCAAATGGAAAAGCACTGTTTTGTCAAAATGAAAGCTGGGATCTAATATCAGACTTTTCTAGTTGAGTACCAGAGTTTGAGTGACTTCTCCTCTATTACGCAGTACCACAAGCGCTGTCATTAAATGAAACATTGTGACACACCGGAGTAGACACTTATGGCAATATCCATTGTACAAATCAATCATGTAGCTATATCATTTCTAAGAAAGTACATTTATTTTCTAACTAAATAATTAATGTCATAAGTACGAGGGGAATATGCTACATATGTGGTGGTCCTGCCCATCTCTTATAACAATTAAAAAAAGGTTTTTTTATCCCCTTTTACTCACTTAATCCCCTCATTAAGTTCACTTAAAGTTGAATTATTCCTGTTTCATATGGATCTTCCCAGATGTAATAAGGAAATTGGCCACTAAACTTTGCACTGCTAAGAAATGGAAACAAACAGACCCCACAAATTGGCAGGAGATTAAGGTACAGTTGGAATACAAACTCTCAACGGAAGAAGTTTTCTTTAGAACAAATTATCAATAAGAGTTATATAAAAAAAATTGCCTGAAATGGCTTTATATTTGTCACACAATGGAATCCCAATCACTTGACGGGTATTCTCAGCCTTAGATTAGTTATTAACCAATGTATTTGTGGCATTCTTGACTTCCTGACCTCACCTGTCCGATGGGAACTTACTCCCCAGACTCTTCCTTCCTCTCCCGCTTGCCTTTGGCTGGAGTTGCCCTAGAGAGACCCACTATGTTGTACTGCTTGTCTTTTTCTCGTTGTGAATATATTTATTTACAATTAATATTGGTTTGTGTTTTTTTTACACTAATTGTCACATTTATTTATGTTTTGGTTCTCTATATGGCCCTTTGTTTATTGTTTTAAGAAACCTTACATATTATGTTATATTCGTTTATTGTAAATAAAAGAAGAAAAAAAAAATAAGAGTCACACTCAGTCACACACACTGTCTCCCATCACACACACTCTGACTCCCATCAGAACTTACCTTTCCCTGGTGGCTAGTGACAGGCAGCATGGTCCCTCCATGCTGCCTGTTCGGCTTCCCGGCGATTGTGCTGACAGGTCACGTGACCGGGCGCGCGTATGACGACAGCGCGCCCGTCACGTGACTGTCAGAACTTCCGTGTCACACTGCACGGGGGAGCCGAACAGGCAGCACGGAGGTTTCTCTGTGCTGCCTGTTCGGCTCCCCGTGCAGCCTGGCAGGCAGAGCGATGGTGAGGGGGGATCTTCCGATCCCTTCTCACCTCCGTCTCTGCCTGCAAGCGCGGTCTTTTTTTTTTTTAAAGGGCCGGGTTTTTTTTTTTTTTACATTTTTTCAGTTCTGGGGGGCACTGCCGCCCCCCAAAATTTGCCGCCCTAGGCATCCGCCTAGGATGCCTCGAGGTAAATACAGCACTGGGTGTAAGACTCAAATTGTAGAGATGGAATGTAGTTACAGATATTACAATAAAATGCTTTATTTAGAACAAAATGTTAAAAAAGGGGAATGTTTTGCCCTCCACTAGAGATGTCGCGAACACAACATTTTCCGTTTGCGAACAGCGAACGCGAACTTCCGCATATGTTCGCGAAAGGGCGAACCCGGCGAACCGCCAGGGTCTTCAATGGGCAGGCGAATTTTAAAACCCACAGGGACTCTTTCTGGCCACAATATTGATGGAAAAGTTGTTTCAAGGGGACTAACACTGTGGCATGCCGGAGGGGGATCCATGGCAAAACTCCCATGGAAAATTACATAGTTCTGGTTTTAATCCATAAAGGGCATAAATCACCTAACATTCCTAAATTGTTTGGAATAACGTGCTTTAAAACATCAGGTATGATGTTGTATCGATCAGGTAGTGTAAGAGTAACGCCCGCTTCACAGTGACAGACCAAACTCCCCGTTTAACGCACTGCAAACAATCGCAAACAGTTCATTTGCACAACCGTAAACTCCCCATTTGCACAAGGTTGGATACCAAGCTAGCCATGTCCCGTTCCTTGTCCTCACTGATGTCATTGAAGGTATTTTCCTCCACCCAGCCACGTACAACACCAAGGGTCCCCGAAAGGTGACAACAAGCCCCCTGGGACGCCTGCTGTATTTGGTCTTCCACCTCCTCAAAGCCACCTTCCTCCTCTGACTCCTCTTCTTCAGACTCCTCTCTCTGCGTTGCCTCTCTCTGCGTTATTATAAGGTGTGTTAAGTAGTACTATTCCTATCAGTTTAATCCCTGTTACGTCCCCTATCAGGGGACGTGTATATGGCATCGATTTTAGGAACCGGGAGATGGAAAAAGATGCTTGGTCGGTCCTCCTACTTCAAATTTGGGGCACTGCGCGTGCAATCTAATGTGCCGCCAGATAGGAGTGGTGTGTTAAGTAGTACTATTCTTATCAGTTTAATCCCTGTTACGTCCCCTATCAGGGGACGTGTATATGGCATCGATTTTAGGAACCGGAAGATGGAAAAAGATGCTTGGTCGGTCCTCCTATTTCAAATTTGGGGCACTGCGCGTGCAATCTAATGTGCCACCAGATACGGCGTGACACTGCTGTATCCGGGATGTGGAATAGTACCTGGGGAGCTGGGGGGGTGCCGTTGATGTGGAGCAAGACGCAGCAGCAGAAGAGGACTCAGCCGAGGAGGTTATGGAAGAGGATGGAGTAGGAGGAGTAGAGGAGGTGGCAAGCTATTGTGACACCAGATATGAGTGGTGGCACTGGGCAAGTGGGCACAGTATACGTTGTGAGCCTGACACACACGCTGGCAGGCAGGCAACTGCAATTAGATTACACAGGAAAAAAAAAAAAGAAGCAGACTGATGTTCTAGCCATAAAAAGAGCTTTTTGGGGTGCTGTCCTTACAGCAGAGATCAGATGAGTCCTTCAGGACTGTAGTGGACACTGAATACACTAGCCTAGCTATCGATTTCCCTATTAAATCAGCAGCAGCTACACTGTCCCTCCTCTCACTAAGAATGCAGCTTCCGAATGAATCTAAAATGGATGCTGTCCAGGAGGTGGGAGGGTCTGCTGCTGATTGGCTGGAATGTGTCTGCTGACTGTGAGGTACAGGGGCAAAGTTTACTCAATGATAACGCATAGGGGGCAGATCGAACATCGCAAATGTTCACCCGCTGCGGCGAACGCGAACACGCTATGTTCGCCGGGAACTATTCGCGACATCTCTACCCTCCACCAAAAATGCTCTCCTAAAAGTTGCTAATGAAAGTAAATGTAAATGAATTAAACACCTTGAGAAGATAACTCGAAAACCAACATTACAATTTTTACTGTAATTTATTACAATATAACAAAGGTTCTTTTAAATGATATTACCACAACCAATTTTGACAAAGGCTGGTGGTATAATAGGTGCATCAGAAGTGTGAAAATACCACACTTTGACATACCCTGGGGTCACTACTTCCAAACTTTATGGTTTTGGGGGTTAAAATATATTGTCCGGCTTCACAATTTGGACTTTTAGCCCCCAAACAACCCAACAAACATATGCATGGGTGGTATCCCTGTACTTAAGAGCAATAGTAGAATTGATTTAGTAGGGTTTTTCATTAGTTTTTGTCAATGAGTAAAATATTTTTCAAATAAAAATAAAAGTCAGAAAATCTGTGTTTTTTTTATTTTCTTTTTGCCATATTTTATTATTTTTTGTTATAGTATAATGTAATGTCATCTAAAAAAAGTCAACAACAACAAAATATAATTTGTATGGGTACAGCAAATGACAAAGAATACATTTACAGCTAAACACAAACAGCACAGAAATGTTAAAATAGCCACTCTCCAGAATGACCAAAAATGCTGCAAAAGGCCAGTTTTTAAGGGGTTAAATCATATGGCAAATAAATAAAAAAATGTAGAGCATTATTTCTGGCTTGGAATATTTCTCGAAGATAAACTGAAACATTTATATGTAACTGTTGTATTCTCAATAACTCACACTAAATATGAAATAATAAAATATATTTTTATGATTGTGCAAATGCACATAAAGCTAAATTTAAATGTTTTTCCCAAAGAGAGACTATAAACTAGTTAGAGTACTATTTAACTTTTACTCATAAATGTTTTATTATCAAATGCAAAATATGTTCCATGTGCTTAACATAAAATAAACTATTGCATATTAAAAATGCATAAACTGTTTTTACAAAGTAAACAATAAATGGAATCATTTGTTTATATATCAAGACATTTTTAGTAAGGTCGATGGTGGTGACTGTCATGAGAAACAAATACAATTGAATAATATATTTAAAAAACCCACTAATGATTGTAATTTGTGAACAAAACAATATGTAATGCAATTATAATGCCAAATAAAGTCCCATAGCCAATAATGGTATTTGCAGAATAACCTTGGTTATAATGTACAATCCAGGATATCTTTTCCAAAACAAGAACTCCAATCAGGGGGCACAATATGCAAAATGAAAACAGACAAAAGACATACAGTATAGTGTAGTATTTGATTCACCAAATAATAAGTTATGTAAAGTGTGTGGGAACATTAGAGGGTCTAATCAACAATTAGAGAACTGCAGAGATTTTGGAAGATGGGAATTTCAATTCTCTCTTTATTGAATAGACCCCAGGAAAATGCAGGCATCTGAGACAGATCTTTAGTCCCAACAGGAATCTTCTTTCATGCTCCAAATAGAACCTCCAAATGACACAAACAAAAATAATGTGGTATCAAATTTGTACAAACATGTTTTAAACACATAGTACCTTATATATAAATATATTGCACAAAGTCCTTCACTTGTGGAACAGAGATGTCAGTATGTAACAATCAAAGGTTTGATAATGAAATAATGGCCAAAATAATACAGATTTTGTTATGGCGTTCCAATTTTCCCCCTATGTAACAGTATTTTATGACACATTATATGCCATGTAATCAGAAACAGTTATCTGTATTATGTAAAATAATTTTCTGAAGTATAATTGATGCAGGATATATTTGGTGAGATAGAATACATTTTTGAGAATCATCATTTAATTTACATTCCAATGGAATACCTCTGGTCACTAAGAATATATTTTAAACTATTAAAAAAAATTACAGTGAACTTGTGGATGACAGGTTCAACTACATGTAGGAATAACGATTTAATATTTATTCTTGCAGTAGACATTTATCGATAACTTCCAAAAAAAAAAAATAGCCGAAAAGCATGTACACATGGAGTATTTTCTACCCCAGGACACAGGACAAATAGTAGAATCTATTAAGCAGTTTATTTATTAGTTTTTTTGCATGTGTAAAAGATTTTTCAAGTAAAATTTACTATCCTATTTTATATTTTTTTCTTTAGTAAATTATATGATATGCTCAAATAAATGGTATCTAAAGAAAGCCCTTCTTATCCCAAATAAACAATATATAATTTGAGTGGATGATTACTGCTAAACACAAACACTGCAGAAGTGTAAAAGGGTGCCAAAATTTATGAAGGGTGCCAAATTGCAAAAACAGTCCGGTCACGACAGGGTTAATAAATGTACCGATTGTTTTTAAATTGATGATGGTGTCTTGCTATATATTTTCCTTCTTCTTCCTCTTATGTGTATCGGTGTCTTGTAAGAGACATCCAGACTCAGCATTACACTTCAAAGAACCATTTTGAGTGACAGTGAAAGGTGTCTAAAGCTCTGGTATGGGATTGAGGAGTCCTTGGAGAGTATGTTTTTAGTTAAGCATTGTTCCTTTCTCTCATATATTCTGTGTTTTTATATATTCCAAAAATATAGGAAATGTCTTTCTTCACCTACACCATGTAGCTTTTCTAAAAAGTGCAATAATTGAAACAATAACAAATATTTCTCCATTTTGCTGTTAACATATATAATAACATATATAATAACATATACATGTACAATTGAACAGGGACGTAACTCTAAACCAGTGAATCATGGTGCAAAATGTGCTGTACAACATATCACTACATGAAGCCACCAGTGCAATATCCCCACTTGTAAGTGCAGTGATGTGGTTCCCTGTTTGTGGTAAAACACTTTATCACAAATAAATAAAAATAAAAAAGTATTTTTTCTTCTAATCTGTGCATTTGCAGACAATTTTGCTAAGACAGTGTATAGATCATTTGTGATATTTTTTTATTCAGTATATTTACAATATTAAGATTATTTAGGTTAAATCAGAGATTAGCATCCTGTGTCTGGCTCGGTAGCCAGTTTGGTGCAGTCCACAGTCCCCAAACAAAAAAATCAATCGACCCAGCCCACAAAGTAGTTCCCAGTGTCCCACCGAGCTTTGTCCTGATTTCTGTGACAGAGTTCAGTAGAATATTGGGATCAGTATGGCAATCCTGCACTCACCATCAGGAACATTGGATAATGGGTTGCCTGTTTAAATGACTGACATTAGATCTCCAAAGCACGGCCCCCAGCGTGATGTGACATGGACCACCTTCACATGACTAACTTTGCATCTATCCCTCAGCCATAAAAGATCCTGACTTTAAAACAGACCATTGAATGTTAAAGGAGCCAGTTTCTCTGCTGGATGTGGAATGCTGTATAATACAACAGGTCTATTTGAGAACGCTGCTTGCACATTTCATGTATCTTTGTATCTCTTGTTAGTGTATAGAAACAGCAGATACAAATAAGAAGATTTATACCTTACTGATGAGCTTGAATATTGCCTATGTTTGTGCACACTCTATATCATAACTTAATCATACAAGCTCCGACAATATTGCACTATATTTGTTTTGTTTCAATTTCTCCTATGTACATGCATCTCTGATTGGTGTTGTTTGCTTTTGGAGTACCTTTTGCTGTGTTCTGCAGTACATCGGGGGAGTTTTCATTATTTTAGTTGCTCTTTAACCCTTTCACTTCACTAAGACATGCTATGCTGTCCTAATTTTAGTGATCCTAAAAGATGCTAGGTTGGCATAGGATGTCCGGTGATGAGCTGTGCTCGGATGCCACAGCAGGGGCTTGCAGCATGATCCCACCAGGCAGGTGAGGCCACTTTGAATGACGTCAGTCTGACAGGACAAATGTTGCCTATGCTCAAAGTGAGCACCGGCTACATTTTACCGAATGAACTTCCGGGTTCGGTCACACCTCCATGACGTCACATGTGATGGCATTTGGGTGCTTGCATCGTCTGGGACGCAAGCAGCACACGTCACAAAGGGGTTAAGTTCACAGGAGGTTTTATTACTTTTTCTGCTTTTTTTAGTTTTCAGAATCATAAGGATTTTATGATAGATAGGCAAAAAAGCTTTTTTTAAGCTGATCACTGGCTTTAACAAAGTATATTCACCAGCAATGCATTCAAAATATTGATTAGTTTACTGTCACTTTAAAACTATCTACGTATAGTGAATTGGCACCAATACATTTCTAAAGTAAATATCCTGTAATATGCTGTGAGAAAACATGAGAATATACCCATGTCTGCCTTCATTCTACTACCTAATCATCATTTATCACACGCTTAGCTATTTTGAAGAAGGGAATGGGATTATTATATCAATGTCTGTCACAAAAGCCAAAAAAGAATCTAAACATATATCTCCATTATGCTGCTCAAGGATAAACCACTATATCTTACTTCATTTAGCTATTCTCTTACATATCAAGAATAACTTGCCTAAAAATGACTTTGGCTATGAAAGGGAAAATGCATTTACATCTAACAGGACATCACGAAATCTTAGGCACTGTCCCATTTCAACAGAAGAAAACGTAATTTAATATAACTGCTAATAATTAAAAGCTGGTATAACTTAAAGCGATGTAAAAAGCATGTTAGTTTCTTTGACTGTATAAATATAGTCCACATACCTGTTTTAGATCATTTGAGGCTATATATATATATATATATATATATATATATATATATAATATTATTTTATTGAGTTATTGAGGAATACAGAGTATAAGAATAAAGGATAAAAATAAGGGGGAAATGATTCGATACTGTAACAGTAAACTGATCATTTACATTACTTACATATAAATATAAAAATATTAACAAACATTCAAGAATAGTTGGTCGTGGTGGATAAATATTTACCCCCCTGAAGGTTACCTAGTACAAAAAAATAATAAGGCATTTTAGTTCAAATTTTTAAAATTAGATTTTCACTCCTCATCGTGAACATGTAAATCAAATTACACTAGTGGTGGTCTCCCTCTAATATCTTTGTTAGATACACACCTTTGTACAAAAAATTTATTTTTGTTTGTATTGTTTATATATATTAGTCTTCCTCTAATATCTTTGTTAGGCACACACACACCTTTGTACAAAAAATATAATTTTTGTTTGTATTGTTTATAAAACTTGTAATTCTTTTTACTTAATGCATAAAACACACTTACTTTTGTAAGTATTATTGGAAAATGTAATAACAACATTTTTTTAAGCATACTCATTGTTATATATGAATTAGAAGTCATGTGAAAAAACTATTTTTTTTATTGTGTTTTATATTATTTCTATATTACATCTATATTTTTATTTGTAATAAAAAAAAATACTAGCAAACAATGTGAACTTGATACATGTCTACACATATAGGATCTGCGATATGTGAAACAGGGGAAAGACTTAGTAAGACAAAATAAAAGACTTGACTCATCCACGGAAGCTTGTCAAGAATATTGTGACCTGTCACCTATGCAGGTAAATGGCAGCGGCCTACTGCAGAGCTTTGTCCTTGGGAACCATTACTGAACAGTGCTCCTGACACATCTGAACATGTCCCTGTAAATCTCTCAGTAATGACATGAACAAGCTGTTCAGACTTTTATGTAAACACAGCAATTTATATATATATATATATAAATATATATATAACATAAGGATATCAGAAGGAAGAATATTACCATATATATTTGTACATTAATGGCTTGACTTAATCATAGGCTAATTACTGAACTGCAGATTCGGATTAAATGTAGGACTAATGGGAGCGTGAGTCATCCAGGCATACAGAAACATTTACCGAATCCCTTACAAAATGACCATGTATAAATAATAACAAATACCTTTAACGCGCCTCTCCTACAGTACAACATAAGTTTATATTGAATGCCTATGATTACCAGAGTAAGAAGATAGAATAGATAAATTAAATCATAAAACTCATGGACAACTCACCAACATTGCAAGGATAAAAAGGATCCAACAAGTAATTATAAATACATATTTTAATGTAAGAAAAAAATATAAGGTTAAATCAACTACAACAAAATCAGATAGACTACTCATCTAGTGAAAATAGAAGTTGGAGAGACAATTATGGCTATAAACCAATTAGAATCAAAATAAATATTCAAATTTTAAAAATGTTTTAAAAAATGAAGGCCAAAGTTATGTCAATGGAGGAAATATGGCTGTTTTTTTTTTTTTAAGTACAGGTGTTCTAAAAGCAAGGCTGATGACCATGATAACACCATAACAGAGGGTGCGGAATTGATTACTTCCCAACAGATGAGCAATAAATATTTAATATATAAAAACATTAATGTCTCACTAAGCAAAATATACTAGTGCTTTAAATATATTAAGTGGCATGAAGGCACACGTTAAATTTATGTATTCCACATGGGTTTTTCATTTTTCAGAGGAATATTTACCTGCTACCTAAAATTCACTGGTGTCGGCATAATTAAACGAGACATCACTCCCTACTCCCTTACGTATTTCACATCCTCTACTAGCTGTATGTAAAGTACAAAATCTATAAGTAATTTGGGCCTACTGGTCCCAAACATTTATATAACAAATTTATGATCAGTGTCATTGGCTCTTCCTAGAACACATTACTTAAGTAAATAAATTTGTCACGATATCTGGGAAAGAAACAGCATACTCCTAGTATATTCAGCTATGAATAATACAATATGTGGAGCTCTGTGTGATTTCAGGGCCAATAAATGCAATGTGCAAGGTGCAAAGCCAAACTGGAGGCTGGTGTGTTTCCTGAAGGTACCTACCTTATATTAATATTATAATCCTGTCTGCTACCTGACCCCCAAGATTAGCACTACGTTTAATTTTAAATATAGTGAATAATGGCAGAGCTGAGCAACATTGCCCTGCACTTTTTGTGACCATTCAATTACACTGTTCAGTTTTATATAAAACATACTATTTTGTTACATACAAATATGAACCAGTTCATATTAAGTCTCTATTGTACGTTTGTAATTCATTCCTACATTATTCCATTTTCTACTTTTGTTTCTCTAAAAAATATTACCATATTAAGAAAAATAATATTAACAATATTAACATTAATGTATGGTTTTCTATAACGAACCTTAAGGAAATCCTGGGGATCGACAGCGGAATATCAATCTCAATAAACTGTGCAACATTAAATTGGGGTAAAGAAAAGATTGATAAAGATGATCCCCAAAGGTGCTCCAGTCAGATATGTGACTACTTCCCATTAGTAATATTCGTAATATACATGATTTACAGCAACTTAATTATCATAATAATGGTATTTCACTTACATCCTCTGTCTACTTGAGAATCAATGATGACATACAATCTTCAAACCAACAACAGATCAATAGAAAAATGGATTACTCTATATTCCATTGGATTTGGAAAGACGAGTATTATTCAAAACAAAAGAATGTCTGATCAAAGGAATTCATGAATACACTTTAGGTACTTGTCTCTCTATAGCATTAGCAATGTTTAAAGTGATGCATCCTTTACCTCTTCGCAAAGGATGTGAAATACACTATTATCTTAACATCAAACATTACATACGATTCTGCCAAGGTGTATAAAAGGAAAGGGTCCCTATATTTGCAACAATGGATGCAAGATAGGTGACATTGCATAAGCTATTGAAATGCAGGGGTTTTTTGAGTTATTTGAAGCTCTTCTTCTAAAAATAATTGTCCCTCTCTATTTTCTTTGCCTAGACAAAATCACATATATATATTTCCTATACATTATACTTTGGCTCTTCCATGTCTTTTGGCCTTTTTAGAAGACCAGATGAAGTTTCAAGTTTTGGAATTGGAAAGTAACTCAAGTAGTGGAGTAGTCTGTGGATAGGGGATCGAACTGCCCCGTGTGCCACTCATTACAGGGGTGCCCAGGGTCTCAGGTGCAAGGGGTGCATCATGCCCAGACACCACAGAGCTGAATAATAAGTGGGTTTCGGCACCTGAGCTTCACTTTAATGAGCATGCCTGAGCTTGACTTCAATGAGCATGAAATCTCTATCATCTCGGTCGCTGACATGAGAATCACGCACGTCGGGGCCATCTGCTCAGGGAAGGAATTGTATGCCCCTTCCCCATCTGCACCCCTGGAAGACCTGCCCTCCTCCTCCCCCTCCTCCTGGGGATAATTGAAAGTCTGGGAATGCTTTGAAAGTCTGTCCTGAGCCCTGCAATATGGGCTCCTGTGTCTTAGAGCCCCATTGAATGACCTGTTTTAGTTCTGCCCTGTTTTTACTGGTTTTGCCTTGCTATGAGCCATGCTTCTTTGTCTATTTTTTATTATGTCAGTTTCTGGTTTTCTTGCTGTTTATTTTTCTGTTCCATTCCTGTTTTTTTTCCATTTCCCTCTGCCTTGTTTCCTTGCTGCTATTTAAATGTGCTCCACCCATTTCCTCTGTTTGCTTAATTCCTCAGTCCTGCTGCAGGTATGTTTTGGTGTCTGTGTAGTTTTAAATTATAAGTTTATTGTTAAGTTAATGTATCTATCTCAGAGTCCAAGGCTAGTTCCTGTATTCATGTCTGTATGTTTGTTATGTTTCCCTATTTTTAGCCCTGTTTTTTATTTTCTATGTGTGCCTATGTTTGCCTTCAAGTTCTATTGGAAAGACCTTTGTCTGTGCCCTGCCCTGTATTTATATCTTAGCCCTGAGACCTGTATTATATGACATGTCATACCTCCTTTGTTGTATATAGGCTAACGTCTGCCTGTGGGTTGTTGAGAAGGTAATAAAGAAAACTTTTTAAATAAAAGGGAAGCATGGTGGATCTGCGAATTGGCGAGTCTTCATGGGGAATTGGATCTGTCACCCTTTATTTGAGCTTGTATTAAAAGAAAATTGTTAAAAATAATAAAAATGATGCTAAACCCTCTCTCTTTCCAGTCATACATTTTGGTTTGATACATCTTGGCTTTGTCTTACATCATGTGTGCAGCTGTGCCAGTACTGGTAGATGATAATTTGTTTAATGTTTTAAATGTGTTTTTATTCTAGTCTATTTTGTTCAGGAGCCGCTACATCTGGATTCGAACCAGGAACATTTTTGTATATATACATAAGTACAAATGATGTGGAAATTGAAAAATTCATGTTACTGGTTTCTCTCGGAGGCTTTGTTTTTAAATGTGTTGTTATGACCAATTTTTCACTTTAATTATAGACTCACGTGTGTCATCACTGTTTGCACATTTCACTTATGGTTTGAAAGAGACCAGCAGGTGGAAACGTGGCCACTGGCATTTGTGAAATAAATATTACCCTCACCTTTATTGAGTGCTGAACATATTTCATTATTTTATCTTGTATTGCCCTTTAGTCCTTGTAACGAGCTGTCTAACAGACGTAGTAGACCCTATGCTTGTAATGAGAAGATGCTCTGCTTGTAACAGCTGAAACAGATGAACACATCTGGAACCTCCACTATATGTGTGTGAAAGAATCACTCAGGACACAGATCAGTTGAACAGCAGAAAAAGAACATTTATTTGGGATTTTTACCACACATCTATACACAACCGTGATCAGTTAATACTTGATTATACATAGGAAAACTTAAACACTGTATCGGTAAAGCAGTTATCTAGCCACTTGAATTTGGTGCCAAGAAGAACATGCACCAATCACTGCTTCACTAGCATGAGAGCGACCAATCAGACATGTGAGGTGGAGTTATTGGGTTTGTGTGAGAGCATAAGCCCTTTAACTCGGGGGCCAATGGGTAGAGCGCTGACACTTAGCCCCACCCCTCGTTTTCCCCCAGAATTAGCTGAGTGCTACCCAAGTAGCCGGACTTAACCTTTATTGTCAAGCCCCTTTAGGTGTTTGGCTTAGCTGCCCACGGTCTGAGGTAACTTCTAGCCCGAGTAAGTCATGCTGGGGTGCATGTAGTCCTGAACCCTGTAACCTGTCTATTATTTTGCAGTGCTTGGCCTTGTCTGCAGCATTCTGCTTATCCTATCAGTGGTGTTATGTTTCATGCCTGCTCCAGGGTGTCTGAATCTTATCTTTAGTCTCAGTTTTGGCTACACAGAATACAGCAACTGCTACCGCAGGGCCCTGGAATGTGGTCGCACCAAACTAGGGCCTCAAGTTTCTAGGGGAGCTTCTCCATTATTTGAGTGACAGATGATCACTGCTAAATATAATTAAATAATTAGAATTCTGTATTAGGGATGTGTGCTTTGTACCTAAATTTAAAAAAAAATCTTTATATTAACACATATATGCTAAGTATGGAAAAATAGCTAAATTTACTTTAACTATCTACTGGACGGTTAACCCAACTTTCTCTTACTTGTTAGTAGTTAAATTATATTTTCTTACAATTCCCTCTAATAATCCACCTATTGCTGCACAAATTGCTCCAACAAAAAATAAATCTAAAAAAAAATATTGACAGAGTACCTCTATATGCATCCATCCTTAGTGGAGCTACCAGAATAGACCTTTTTAATAAAAAAAAAGTCTTGTTAAGACTCTTTAAATGGCTTATGTCCTATAGAAGACATGGTCTCCAGCACTGTACACAATGCAAATGCATTTTCTGTGCAAAACAACTTTTGGTATTTGCAATTTTTGTACTGTATTCAGTGTTTAAGACAAGGTTGGTAAATAAGGGTAATGCAAGAATAAGAATATTCTCTTTGCATGCCATTATTATCACTAAAAGCTGGTGTTATTTTCAAATGTAAAATAATAATTATTTTTCAAAACGTATTCTCAAAAGTCTTTAATCTTCACATACAATAATCATCCTGTATTAGTACTACCAAAAAAATGCACACTAAGTATGGGTAAATGGTAGATGCACAAAATATTAACAAATATTAGCAAATTCATTCATTTTCATGTTTTACCAATGTATGTCTCTGCACTGGTTTAGTGCATGAATCCCAAAGTGATCAAGCAATGGAGCTTTTTTTTAAATATGTACCTGAAAAGGCAATTCTAAAATGATAATTACCGTATTTATCGGCGTATAACACGCACTTTTTCTCCCTGAAAATAGGGGGAAAATGGTGTGTGCGTGTTATACGCCGAAAAAAAAAAAAAATCTAAAACTTACCTCGTTCCTGCTCTGTCCCGCGGTGCTCTGAAGCTGCGTGGCTGTGAGGGAAGCGTTGTGAGCTTCCCTCCAGCCGCGCGGTCAATAAAGTGTGTTTTTTTTTAAACAAACTTTATTGACCGCGCGGCTGGAGGGAAGCTCACAACGCTTCCCTCACAGCCACGCAGCTTCAGAGCACCGGGGGACAGAGCAGGAACGAGGTAAGTACTGGGGTCTGGGGGAGGAGGGTGGCATGACGAGCATACTAAGGGGCAATATCCTGGCATATTGGGGGCAATATCCTGCATATTAAATGGCATATTGGGGGCAATATCCTGCATATTAAATGGCTTATTGGGGGCAATATCTGGCATATTAAATGGCATATTGGTGGCAATATCCTGCATATTAAATGGCATATTGGGGGTAATATCCTGCATATTAAATGGCATATTGGGGGCAATATCCTGCATATTAAATGGCATATTGGGGGCAATATCCTGCATATTAAATGGCATATTGGGGGCAATATCCTGGCATATTAAAATGGCATATTGGGGGCAATATCCTGCATATTAAATGGCATATTGGGGGCAATATCCTGCATATTAAATGGCATATTGGGGGCAATATCCTGCATATTAAATGGCATATTGGGGGCAATATCCTGGCATATTAAAATGGCATATTGGGGGCAATATCCTGCATATTAAATGGCATATTGGGGGCAATATCCTGCATATTAAATGGCATATTGGGGGCAATATCCTGCATATTAAATGGCATATTGGGGGCAATATCCTGCATATTAAATGGCATATTGGGGGCAATATCCTGCATATTAAATGGCATATTGGGGGCAATATCCTGCATATTAAATGGCATATTGGGGGCAATGTCCTGGCATATTAAAATGGCATATTGGGCTTCAAAGTTCTTTATTTGAAATTTAAGTTTTTTTTCCTAAAATTTCCTTCTTAAAATGAGGTGCGTGTTATACGCCGGCGCGTGTTATACGCCGATAAATACGGTAGATAACGGCACATGTGTGCAGATGCCAATTATGGCAAATTTGCACAATTTTCTTGCAGAGTCACTTTAATGCATCAAAGCAGTATATCTAGCACTGACAAAAGTTATAGTTTATACCTACCTATGCTACCAAGAATCTTGTTGACTTTTCATGGTCCTCTACTACACAGCCTATTCACTTTTACATCATCTGAAATTATAGCTTACCTCTATATTATGTGATACAGGTGACACATTGATAGAGTGTTGACTAGTTGCAGGGGGAAAAAAATGATGATTGCATATGTATTTTGAGATGTCCCAGGTGCAATACTGTCTATAGATCTCTTTTATGTGAGTATTTTGAGAATACAAAGAAAAATTACGCTCACTGGTTGAACTACATGTAGCAAAAGGATGAAAAGCTTGAGAGAAATCAGCTGGGAGTTGTAATGTATCATTTTTAATCGGTAAAAAAAAACCCTGAGCTTTATTATTCTGCTTGATGTTGCTATGACACTTCAGCATATTATCACTAGACTGGAAAAGTATTGCTATGCAGTGAATTCCGTTTTGAAAAACTGTTATATTGTTAAAAAAGTGAAATGTGTTAACTACAGCAGTAAGAAAAATTGAAAAACAATGGTTTCCACTAAAAGGTTTTAAAAATATTTTTTTAAAAATGAAAGAAAATAAGAAATAGCATATTAAAGACTATATACAAGTAGGGTCTAAACAAATAAAATGTAACCTTTTACAAATCTGTATTAAAGGACCACTTGGACATGGAAATGACCTACCTTTTTCCTTAATACATATAAAAAGATTTAATGTTATCTTTATTAAGTATTTTTTTATCTTTAATATGCATTATAAAAAAAATAAATTATATAAATGTATTACAATTTGAATATCTGTATTCTAAATATGTTTAATTTATTCAAAAATACCAGGTTTGTACCTTCTGCTGACCCTCCCACTCAGCATTTGGCTGGCAGGGAGTGAAAACAAATACAACATTTTAAAGTGTTTCAAACTTGCATTAAGCAAGGACTCCCAAATGATAACAATACATACAGCGTGAGCATACATATATTGCACAGGATCCCTCTCAAGCATACATCTGCAGGTTTTTCCCATCCTGGCAGGTCTGCCAGTGTTTTGCTGGACACATATACCGATAAGTCATGACATTATGACCACCTGCCTAATATATAACAGACTTGTTTGTCCAGCACATCCCACAGAGATCTGGGGAATTTGGAGGCAAAGTCGACACCTTGAACTCGTTGTACCTCAAACCATTCCTGAACCATTTTTGCTTTGTGATTGAGCACATTAACTTGCAGAGATAATGAGTATGAATTTGACAGCTTATGATTACGGGCTTGAAGCACGAAACGTGTCAACCGTGAAGTGAGCAGCTTTTTCACCTGTTTTTTTTCGTCTATGCTGGATCACTATGGGTATATTTGAATGGATTTAAATAAATATGATTTTTATACAAGAGTATCAGGTGGATGTTTCATCCTTTTAAGCTGTATATTGTGTCATTACAGAGATCCTGGAAGTCCTGTTCATTACAGCGCTAATGAGCAGGGGTCCCGCTAATGTCCATTTACCTTCATTACATTATGGCAGCCTCAGTTTATTTTTTACATGAATTTGACTGGTTTACCAGGCCTTCCTGTATTTCCTGCACTCTGACTCACACTACTCCCTGTTCTGATTGAAGCTGCCAGCCTTGGCCCAGGACCGACTGTATTAAACTGCAATCACTAAAAGTCATCCAGCCCATATAACTTTAACTGCACATGGCCTTGTCCCCCATGAAGCAACACGCATGAGTAAGTGGCAGGTTTTTCTACTTCTAGCTGTATACGTGTGAAAATATTTCAGGACATGTTCTTTACATATGTCATTTTATTCTCATCATTGGTCTTTATAACATCTATCACAATATTCTTAAAGGTGTGCTTCCGCAGATGTAACATAGAAAGCAGCTTCCAGAACATCTGATGGGACTTTCCTGGTCTGGGGGAAATATCTGCCTAAATATCATCTTATTAAGAAGTGTTCCCCTTAAAGCTGAGAACTGCTTACTTAATCTAGCTCTAGGCAAAAATTCTTTAATATCTTTTACATGTACATGTATATAGCTTCCAGATAGCAAATGCTTCATCTATCCTGGCCAGAGACAATGGGGCATATGTCACAAGACATATTTTCTGGGAAAAAAAACCTGTGAATTATAGTTGTAAGACAATGAGAAATTTGATATAAAGTCTTCCCTCCCTGGTTCAATAGCCGCCACTTTCATACAATTATTTGGAACTGGTTTTGTTAATTTAAGTACCATGGAGCATTTGTTTAATTATTATCACTTAATATATCACCTGCATTGTTCTTCATATATCCTTCTCCCTTGCCATTGTTTTCTATTGTATACCCTTAAAAAAGCAATAAAGTCATTTGAAAAAGAAGGTATTCTGAATGACATTAGCAAAATCAATCTTGTTTGCAGTGATGCAAAAATATGCAGCATTTAGTGACAATCATTTGATGAGGTAATGAAGCAAGCAAAATAAACAGCATCCTAGAGTATACTCATCACTGCCCAGCAGTCGGCTAGGAAAAATACCATTTTATGCTCTGATGGAGGACCCTGTGGAGACTTTCTGTAGTCTGTTTGCATGTATGAATATGTGTCAAAATGATTTCTGTCACATTACATTTTCAATTTCATATTCTAATTTGGAAATCCATATTTATACCCGCTTAATTCACAATCAAGCAAACAGATTTTAGATTAATATCAACAGTCTAAAATTTTGTGATTTTATTACATACTATACATTTTTTATAAAGACTATGTTTAAACATTTTCAAGGATTGTATAACAAGAGAATTAACAATGGTTACAAATAAAAGTTTTGTTTCTGCTAGATTCCTGTGTATGCTCCTATTAGATGCAGTCTGTATTTGAATTGAATATTTAAATTCAAATCTGCCTAAAACATGGAATTATTTGGTTAATTAAAATTAGCATTATCTTACACTAAGAGTAAACCCAAGTGTGTGTGTATGCAGGGCCTACCTTAGGGGTGTGCACAGGGCGCAACAAACCCAATGGGCGCCACTTTAAATCGCAAAAAAAAAAGTTTCCCAGAAGAGCACTGGCTGGGGAGATCGGAAAATCCCCCATCACCAGCCTTCTGCAGCAGGATCCGGGGATCTCTGTAGTGATGACGCTGCACTGCTTCACAGGTGGGGGCAGCCCTTCACCTTTACGGTCCGCCCCGACCCTATGAAGCAGCGCAGCGTCATCACTACACATGGGAACCGCAAGCAGCACTTACTGAGCTCTATATGTGTGTTTAAGAAACGGAGCATATGTTGCTCACGCTTCAAGTAAGAATGGGAGGGGGAGGGAGAGATCAGAGGATAGGGGGAGGAGGGGAAGAGAGAGATCAGAGGATGGGGGAGGAGGGGAAGAGAGAGATCAGAGGATGGGGGGAGGAGGGGAAGAGAGAGATCAGAGGATGGGGGGAGGAGGGGAAGAGAGAGAACAGAGATGGGGGAGGAAGTGGAGAGAGAGAACAGAGATGGGGGAGGAAGTGGAGAGAGAGAACAGAGATGGGAAGCAAGGGCAGAGAGAGAACAGAGATGGGGAGAGAGAGAACAGAGATGGGGAGAGAGAGAACAGAGATGGGGAGAGAGAGAACAGAGATGGGGAGAGAGAGAACAGAGATGGGGAGAGAGAGAACAGAGATGGGGAGAGAGAGAACAGAGATGGGGAGGAGGGGTAGAGAGATGGGGAGGAGGGGTAGAGAGAGAACAGAGATGGGGAGGAGGGGTAGAGAGATGGGAGGAGGGGTAGAGAGAGAACAGAGATGGGGAGAGAGTAGAGAGATGAGGAGGAGGGGCAGGGAGAGAATAGAGATGGGGAGGAGGGGTTGAGAACAGATATGGGGAGAGAGAAGGATATACAGGGAGGCGAAGGACAGCGAAAGAGATATGGGGAGATGGAAAGAGGTAAATAGATATGGGGAGGGAAAGGAGAGATAATCCATATGAGGAGGAGGAGATATAACAGATTTAGGGGGAGAAAACATATATGGGAAGTGGTTTAAGAGATAACAACAGATTTGCGGAGGACAGAGAACAGATATGGGGGCTGGGGAGAGGAAGACATACATGGGGAAGGTACGTGACATAAAATGGGGGGTTGGAGAGAGACAGACATGGCAAGGAAGAGAAAGACATGGGGAAGGAGAGAGATATAAATGGAGGGAGAGGAAAGACAGGCATGAGGAGGGAGAAGAGACAGACAGACATGAGGGGGGGGGGGGGGGGGCGCAACAGGGGTAGCCTACACAAATAAGGCTGGCCCTCTGTGTATGTATGTATATGTAGTGAAACAAGTAAATCACAGTCATATTTTTTCAATAAAATACCATTAAAGGGAAACCTAAAATGAATTTCTCTAGTAAACTATCAGGGACATCCAATCTTTTATTTCAGTTTATTTCATTTAATAACCTGTATGACAGATATAAGCGTGAACATTATAGGTTACAAAGTATACAAGTATTGCTCAGGGGTATATTATTACATAACAAGCTTTCCATTATTATCATCTTTTTATCCAACCTTTTATATGGTCATTCTCAGAAGAGCAGGATGAAAAAGAAAATCAAAGAAGTCATAAAAAAAAAAAAAAAAAGTTAGGAGTCAAATTTAAAAAAAAAAAAAACCATCTCTGATTTGACACCATAGTTATTTGAGTTTTGCAAACACCTTACTTCTAATGGAATGTTATTTGTCAAACATGCCATGTAGGACCACATAATGTTCTGGGCCATTGGTAAAAAGATTCTTCAGGGTCTACTCTTTTGCTCTTCACATTAAGTATTTTGTTTCCAAGTTACTGCCAGGTTCTTTGGGAAGAGAAGATGTTGACAATACTACTTTAACGTGTCAACCAACCATTTCTGTGTTAGGTTATTTGCATTTCTCTTCATAATGGGCTCCATTTTTCATTACCTGAATGAAACTTGGACCATCTGACCATAAGGTACTTTTCCTCACTTTGCATTCATGCTTCAACTATGTTCTGACATTCTTCCCCACTTCTCAGGTAATATCTCTAGCATGTGAGAATGTATTCAAATGAAATATGGGTTATATGTTTAGCTCTTCTTTTGAGCAATCATTTTAAGTTTAACTCTGTGGTACTTTATAGAATATACTTCATTAAATACAACATTTGGAACATAATATGGAATGTGAGTTGTACCAATGGAAACTGGGGCAGCCTGTTTTTCATCTTTCTATGAAAAGCAAATATTTCTTTTTCCATTTTGATTTGTCAATTTTTACTTCGTATATAAAAGGTAAAACAAGATTTATTTTTATTTAAGTAAAAAATAGACAAAGAAGGGAGAGCTTTATTCTGTTTGGAGTACATCAAATACAAGAAGTATATTTTTATTCCAAGATAGTGGCAATAGATTTTTGTGAGAAATAAGATATGTACCAAAAGGCACATTCATTGAATAAACTATGTAGAAGAGTAAAAAAACAAAAACAAATGGAGGACAGCACAGTAAACAGATGGTGACAGAGCAGCAGATGTGGCCACAAAACTCATCACTCAGTTATGGGTAATGTGTACTTGGCTGAGGACAAAAAATGTAAAAATCCAATTAGCATTATCTGATGGTTGAAGATAATATTAATATTTTCAGTAGATAAATATGTAGCCATATGACACCTTTCTACTCATTTCATTGCCATGAAATTATGAAACAATATAAAATAGAATTTTATCTTCAAGGTCATGTTGAATTTAAAAGTGAAATGATGAATTAAGGTAAACCTAAAAATCTTTGAATTTGATCGTCCTTCAATAAATATTTTCTTCCAAGCAGGATACCATGTTTCACGCAGTAGAAACTTAGACAATATTAACAGCTGCCCACTCGATCTCGGGGAATAAGTCTTAGTTCTGAGCCATGCTTAAGAAAAACATTTCCTATTAAAAAAAGAAAAAATAGGGAAGTACACATTTTTTAAACATTCTGCTCATTGGTAATGGGCCATCAACCATTTAGCTTAATGTGATAACATAAGTGCATCAAGTTTCAAGATATTATTTGTACTGTAAGTAGAGGAAATGACCATATGCTCCTGGCAATTGAAGTAAAAGCATGTTACATTGCTACAACTGTGGGAATAATCTGTGGGAAAAGAGAGTCTTCTGCCTTGCCTGGTATGTGTCCATTAGTATTTAATAATGCCTCTGTTATCCCTTACGTTTTATGTATAAACACCTTATTCATATAATAGTAATGATTTTTTTTTACTCAATACAGTAATTTCTGTTTTTTTTTTTAGTAGATTTTAAATTCAATTACTGAATATAACACTGACATTTGAATACAGGGAAACATCATTAAATAAGTACATGACAGGTATATTAAGTAAACCGAAAGAAATTGAGATTAATTGGCTCATTCTTGGTGAAATTGCCTCTCCGTTTTAATATGTTTCCTGGATTATTCCTCTGACTGTTGCCTAGTTGCACCCTGTTGCTTGACTAAATATTTAATAACAGTGAAAAAAAAATCCATCAGGATGAATTTTAAAATATCTTGAAAGATCAAAAAGTCTTCAATGAACTCTTTATTTGGTATGAGCTTTAAAATTAACTAATTTAAATTTGCATGCAACAAAACTAATCATGCCAATTATTAATTAGGATCATTGGTGAGTGTGTGTATGTGTGTGTATATATATATCTTGATATATATATATCAGTCTTGATAAAGGTCCAGAACGTGGACCGAAACGTCGACTACTTATGTATTATTGACTTGAGTAACAAACATTTCCTGGATCATTAAAGAGACATAATAGTTTAGTTATTTTTACTTTGATTCTACTTAGAATTGGAAGCAGCATACACTTTATAAATCCCCTCAATCAATTAAATCTAAAACCCACTGGAAGTCACTTTGGGAACGAGTTAGCCAGCGACTGGATCATTTAGTATTCTCCCCTATGTAAAATAATGCGTGTATTTGCTATTGATTCAAACAGTATATATATATATATATATATATATATATAATAAACAGGATAATTGGATAATAAGTTATACCTATAACTTATTTACCAATATGTTTGTTTTAGCTTTGTTGAAGGTTAAACTTCGTAGTGAACTATATCCATTTACAATTATTAAGGAGATATAGAAAATGTCTTGTGTTCAAAACCTATGCTTTATCAAACAGACTTACCAGCTGTCTGTGCAGGATTTAATCCTATTCCATCTGTAGGGAAAATGGGAAAATATATATTTATATAGCCATACAGATTTCTGTTAGTACAAACAAACTTGCTACGGAACTTTGGTGAAGTTGCTGGAAGAAGCCAGATACTGGGGACTTCTATCAAAAATCACAATGCCTGTGATGGAAGAACAAGGATAAAGATATTATATATGTCCATGTCCATTTACTGTCCATCTGACAGCAGAACCGCTATGTGCGCGATTTTTTAAAATATATATATATTTATTCATTCACACACACACACACTTTCTGCTATCAGATGGACATTCCGTATTCAGGATCACAAGTAGAGTTGAGCGGACACCTGGATGTTCGGGTTCGGCAGGTTGGGCGAACTTCAAAAAAATGTCCGGGTTCGTGCTCGAACTTGACCCCGAACCCCATTGAAGTCAATGGGGACACGAACAGTTGGCCACTAAAATGCCTCTAAAAAGTCTTGGAAAGGGCTAGTGGGCTGAAAAATGAAGTAAAATGTGGGTGACTGTCCCCATTCATACGAATAGGTCAACCTATTCGTATGAATGGGGACTCTATTTCAGTTTATAGAAAGCCAATAGCCATGTAAATATTTTAAGCATGCGTGGGATAGACACAAGGCTATCCTAGCTATAAGACCGGGAACGGGGGACTAATAAAAGTACTCAAAAAAATTGGGCAGACTAGATGGACCGAATGGTTCTTATCTGCCGACACATTCTATGTTTCTATTCATACATGTATTTCATAAACCGAAAGTCTATAAACCGAATGTCTTTCGGTTTATAGACTTTCGGTTTATGTAATACATGTAATGCTATTGCTATTCTATAAACCAAAAATAGAGTCCCCATTCATAAGAATAGGTCAATTGACCTATTCTTATGACTAGGGACTCTATTTCGGTTTATAGAAAGCCAATAGCATTACATGTATTCCATAAACCGAAAGTCTATAAACCGAAAGACATGCGGTGAAACGAGCGGTTTTGACAATCATATTTTATGGGTTTTTTGTAGTAAATTATAAGATATGATGAACATAATGGTATCTAGTGAAGGGCCTTCTTATGACGATAAAAACAAACATATAATTTGTGTGGGTACAGTATGTGAGAAAGAAGAAAATTACAGATAAACACAAACATCCCAGAAATGTAAAAAAGCGTCTTGTCACTAAGGGGTTAAAAGCAGTTTAGAAGACATGCAAAACAATATCATCACTAGTGTATGCCACTGAATATCTGATGCTACTTTTAGTATTATTAAACATGTTACACACATTAAAATAGTTGTAACACTGTGCAGTGACATGCCAGACTAATAATACAAAAATAGACAGCACTTTCAAAAGAAATATATAACAAACTGAACAGACTCACCGTTTGTTATGATTGCACTTGTTGCTGCAGGTACTTTGAACTGAAAAATAAAATATATGTGTTCAGAGAAGAAGTTGAAGATCTTCAAGTATGTACTGATCAATACTAACACTTTCTTGTAGGATTCTTATTCCATGCACACACTATAATTTTTATTAATTTATTTCTACAGTAACAACACACACAGCATAGCTAACTGATGATTTATTAGACATTTTTGAATTGTCTGAAAAATCCACACACTTGTAATTCCATTTTACACAGTGTGATTCACATAAGATGCTATTTTATGTATGTGGTTCTAATGTTATTTAAGTAAGATTCTCATTTAATGGGGGAGTTAAACAAGTGGGACAATAGACAAAATGCGTCAAGAGCTCCACCTGGCAGAAATAAAACTTGGATTTCTTTTATTTTCCTAATTGTTAATTTGAAGAATGTGGACACCTCCTCTTACAGTGCATCCACCAATTTAGTAGACACAGAAATTAACCTAAGATAGATTGTTGAAGGTAATTTAATATCTAGCCAATGTTGTTGCACACAAAAAAAAATACAAATATAAAGCAATATTAGTAAACAGACTTTTAAACTTAAAGACAAACTTTACTGTCAAAAAAAAAAAAAAAACTCTCCTGCTTTATCCAACTTGGCTATTTTGTTTGCTAATAGAATTAACCAAAATCTAATTCTGTTACAATAAAAAATTCACTTTGTAAAAGTGTATATTCTACAGTGATGTAGACTCAGTCCACTACAGGTTTCCATGGAGAATGCTAGAAAGAAGACTGGATGATGTTGGTTCCATTCACAATGCTACTGGAGAAATCACACACTTTGCATTGAAGTATCTTACTATAGCACAGGTCCCTGGCTAGAAGAAACTATAAGGCATGTTGCCAAATATATATATATATATATATATATATGTGTGTGTAACTACAATCTCGCTCATGCTCTCCTGTTTTTTCCCCAAATGCCAAATAAAATCATAAAATCTCATTAACTCACATTTCTTTTTTTAATTCTACAAACACACGTTTAACAAAAAAAAGTATAGACTCTACCGTAGGTTGTGTTTAACAGACTATAAGAACAAACTGTATAATAACCAATTAACATAAAAAAAAAATAAGTAAAAGGTGAATAAGATGTCTACCGTTTGTCAGTGCAAGTGAAATATAAGGAAATAGACACAGGGAAGATTCGTAATAATGGTCTGTGAAATATATAATGGACTATATACTCTGGAAAACATCTATGCCCCAAATCAAAGACAGGTAAAATTTATAAAAAAGATAAAATAGCCAAAGTAAAAAAAATAAGACAAGGAACGGTGATTATGATAGGAGATTTGAACTGTTTGATAGACCCAAAATTGGATAGAAGCAGCAAAAGAGCAGGCTGTAGTAATAGATCAATAGTGGCGAATGCCAAAAGAATTGGAGAACTAATAAAGAATAATGCGCTTCTAGATTTATTTTTCATTCAGGAGAGAATTACACTTGTTTTCCAAAATGCACACTTCCTATATCAAGGATTGATTTAATATTGGGGGGGAATAGCGCTGACAAAAAGCATGTCGAAAAAAATCTTTATAAAAGACGTGGTCTGGTCGGACCACAATACAGTAGTATTGGACTTAAAAGTCTCCTTTAAAACACAGAGAAAAGAATGGAGACTAAATGACAATTTGCTTAAACATAAAAACAATATAAACAAATTAGAAGGATGGACACAACAGTATTTTCAAGAAAATAGAACTAAAATAGTCTCTGATACCATTACATGGTGTGCTTTCAAGAGCGTCATTAGAGGCTATTTAATAAAGTTGGGCACAAAGCTTAAAAGAAAAGCTGGAAGACCATTAGCAGAGTTATATATAAATCTAAAAGAATGGACATATAAGAATAAAGCAACCCCCACAGGTGAAACAACAGAGAAGGTTAATGAGATCGAAAATCAGATCAAAGAAGCCCTTATGGAAAAAACAAATAAACATCTAGAATCCCTGAAAAGAACATGGTTTTATAAAGGGAATAGGGCAGACAAGATAACAACTAATAGACTAAATGAAGAGAAATCGAATACATTCATTACTAAAATCAGAAACAAAGGCAATTTGATCCTGACTCCGGAGAGGATAGGGTCTGCTTTCGAAAATTTCTATAGGGAATTATATAATATACAGGTTAATGACGAACAAAAGCAGATGGAGAAACACTTTCTGGGGAAAAAGTTTCCTACCATCCCAAGCACCCTATGACAAAAACTGAATAAACCGATTGAAGAACGATAGGTGCTCCGGGTGGTAGAGAACCTAAATATAGGGAAATCCCCAGTACCAGATGGGTTTGGAAGTCTATTTTTTAAGGCCTAAAAATCAAGTATCTCAAAAGAATTAACAATAACTTTTAATGCGATACACAATGGAGAAAAAATACCGGTGGAAATGATGCAGGCAAATATTGTGCCGATATATAAAGAGGGAAAAGATCCAGAAAAAGTAGAAAGTTATAGACCTATTTCACTTTTAAATACAGATATAAAGTTGTATTCAGCTGTTTGGGCAGATAGACTTAAAGAGGCAATACCGCTGATTATACATCTTGACCAGGTGGGTTATGTACCATGAAGAGCCTCCACAAATAACATCAAAAGCTGGGGATCAAAATATGTGCTAACGCTGCAAAGATAATTGAAACTAATTTTCTTCCTATGTTTAAGAGCACCAACAAAACGTTGAAAGACTGGAGAAATATTGGGTTCTCCTGGTGGGGGAGAATTAATATTTTAAAGGCTTATGTTCTCCCACGATGGACGTATCTATTTAGATTAATTCCCCTGCAGATTCCTACATTTGGTTAAAAATGCTACAAACCACTTTTAATAGATTTATATGGCAAGGTAAACGACCCAGGATAACATTTGAGTGTGTGACCCAGAGAGTGGATCAGGGAGGGATGGGAGTGCCAAATGTGGCTCTATATTCGCAGGCCTGTTTGATAGCTCATGCAATAATGACACAGAGAGACTCCGAGAGGATAGATGGTGTGTATAGTCTGAAACAAGACCTAATATGGCTGTTTTGGCATACAGACCCAAAAGGCCAAATACTTGAGGAAAGGCTGCAAGGAAATGTTATATTAAGGGATCTAGTGAATACTTCGGAGAAATAAAAAAAAAAAAATGAAAATCGCCAATAGAATTATAGGAAGTCTACCGTTAACTAACAGCCAACATAAATGATTTAATCTTTAAAAAATGGTGTGTGGAAGGAAGTGAGAAGATTGAAAATATGTATAATATACAGACAATTAAATCACTTGAGCACATAAGCAGAGAAAGAAATTTAATTGCCCGGGAAATCTTCCCCTATCTCCATATTAAAGTTTATTTGATGAAGTATTACATATACAGTCATTCTAAATCAGTAGATAGACTTAAAAAAAAAAAAAAATAATGATGATAAAATGTTTAGAACTAATTAAATTAATAAAAGTAGATATGAAGATACCAGGTTTGGAAAAATGGCAAAAAGACATTCCTGTGTGCAGTCTAACCTCCTGCATGGAGGAAGGAAACGCTGGTCGTTTTTTTTTTTTTTAACTTTATTGAAGTCACGCCAAATCCTGGCATATTGAGGGGCCAAATCCTGGCATCCTGAGGGGAATGATCCTGGCATACTTAATGACTAAATCCTGGCATATTGAGTGGCAAAATACTGGCATTTTAAGTGGTTTTCTTATTTTCCTCCTCTAAAAACTAGGTGCGTCTTATGGAGAGAAAAATTCAGTAGATACTATAATTCAAAGACAAGATTGGATCACCTCTCTAAGAGAAATCTATAGGGAAGTTCACTGCCTGAATTTAGCAGAAACCCACTACTAGGTTTTAAATAGACTATTTGGTTCCCAGCAGATTAACAAGAATGTTTCCAGAAAGATCTGACAAGTGCTGCCGATGTGGGGTGGAAGTAGGTGATTATAAACATATCTGGTGGGAGTGCGGCCTTATTAGATTATTTTGGGAAGGAATAACAAATAACATCAAAAGGTTAACTAATTTAAATATGGAGTTAACATTGGAAACATCCTTAATACTTATAGGACTACAAGGAATATCAAGACAAAAAAAAATGTAATAGTACAAATTTTAGTAGCAGCAAAATATTTAATAACAAAACGATGGGCATCGACCATATCTCCCAAAGGGGAACAGGTGAGGTCAAAAGTCATGTTCCAGCTAAGAATGCAAAGGGGTATAACAACCCAAGGTAAAATAAGAAATAAAAAAAAGGAGGATTTAGATATGTGGCTGAATAAAGTTAAAGAAACATGCCCTAAAAGAGACGGATTGGAAATGATTTAAAATCTGAAAAGTTACATCTTACTGATTAACTGGATATAGATATGAGGAATTAGGTCCTGGGGTCCTAAGGTAATTTGCACTGCGCGCATTTTTTTTTTATATGTAAAGTTGTATTTATGTGTTTGTTATATGTTATATGTGAAAGATAAGATACATTAAGTGAAAGAAATACGAAAGAAAAATCAATATAACGAAGTATAAATAATAATAATAATAATAATAATAAAAAAAGATGTCTACCGCTTCTATATTGTTAAAGTAACAGGGCTTTTATAATTTGGCACTGACAGCTACAAACGTCAATAACCTTTAAAAAAAATGTTGGTATTCTTTTAATATATTTCATAAATGTTACTGAGACTGTTCCACGGTTGGGAAACAAAACACATTAGTAATTCATTGCTGTATGGGGGGGGGGGGGGGGGGGGGAGATAGCGTTTTGTGGGTCATTATGAATTAGTGTTCACATGTGTGTCTTGGATTCAGATAAGACATCTATCACAAAACTCTGATAAGAGGGAGGAATCAATATATTTTTCCCTTCTGTAAAAAGCCAATAATATCATGGTACAGATATAATTTACAATGGAATGGAATATATATATTTGCCACAAAACACAATAGCAGACTATATTTATATTATATATCTGCTATTGTGTTTTGTGGCGATCTTGTTTTGTAAGAGGACCTGTCAGGAAGATTACATTTCACTTTGTCGTTTCAATAGCCTTGGAACATTTATTAAATCACTTGACTGCTTGTGGTGAATCCTGGAAACTAGTGCAAACATTCTGGCAGACAATTCATTCTGCACAGTTGGCTGGTCATTTCACATGTGCTGCCTTAGAGTGGGTTTCATTACTTTCACATTATTGCTGTATGCTTTAGGCATGAAGCCCTCCATTTGGCCCAGAACACAAATGGGAAAAAAACAAAATAGGAAGTGCGATTTAAACCATCATTCAAGTGTTACCTTAAAGAGACATTCAACTTTTTCTAATGTAGAAGCACAAGTTTAGGAACGGGAAAGGGTTAAAAAAACAAGTTAGCTTTTAGGTATGTCAAGTTATTCCAACACACCCACTTATTAATTAAAACCAACTCTAACCCCTTAAGTGCCATTTTTACTAATTGTATTAGTAGTATTTGTCATTATTATGTTTAACTTTAAAAATCATATTAAACAACAACAACTCATGACAAGTCCAGCTTTTAAAAAAGCTTGAGGGAAAAAAGGTCAAGTTCCTTTTCTCAACTATCTGGAAGAAGGTAAAGGGGAACTGTATGTTTCGAACCGTAGACACAGTAAAGGGGGTACAAATGTATTACTAAAATGTCAGAAAGCAAGATGAAGCTTATAAAACATACTAACAAAGCATGTGGACCATTTTCAAACCACACTGACTAGTGCAAACACACTTTGGGTGACAGGTCTGTTTTATTAACCTTTTAGTAGCAATTTTACACTTTGTAGGCCTTTGTAGACTTCTTGCACCATAAGGCCCCAAAAAGGTTACAACATATTTGTATGTATACCCACTGCAAGAATGCTAAATACAATTTACTATCCACAAGAGCAAGGAGGTTACCCCAACCACCTGCTGTATATAAGATTCTTACTTGACTCCATTTGCACGTGTTCTATTTTGTGTAAACAGAGCATATACAGTTTAAATTGTTCTTCTGTTAAGGTAACATAGTCCTTTAAAGACTTGAAGGCTGCTTCAACAAATCTTTGGACTGCACGTTATCAAATTATGAAATGTTGAATTTATTTTGCTCGCTGCTCTTTATTTGGTCTATGTCTGTCATTTTCTGAGGAAGACTGACAAAAGAGTCAGTTCCCTCCTCCACCTTTTTATCCTCACCGAGTAAAATGTCAGTGCCGAGTAAAATGTCAGTGCCTACGCAGGTTTCCTTAGTAACTCTTGGTGTGATCTCCCAAAAAGGCCCATACCCTTAACATTCTTCCTGATTGATAATTTGTAACCGACCACCTTTAGCATTTCTATTACTAGTTAGAAATTTGCAATGACATTTGGGCCTTAATATTCTGAAACCTGTATTTGTGCTTTGTATGCGTGTTTTTATGTGTATATATATATATATATATATATATATATATATATATATATATATATATATATTTTACCGCCAAATAAACAAACCATAATGTCTAGTATTTACACTAGTCTGTGACCAATATATTTAAATGTTAATATAGCATATAAAACATTTGTGACTTCTTCTACATGTAAATGAACATAACCAGGAGGTGCTGCTAGTGGAGGAGGAAGAGCAATACACTCATCCATTAATATACAGAGAAGAATAAATGTACTTATTAATTATAATGTAATAGAGATTTTAAATTCAGCTACACATATTGCAATGTATTGGTAGATGAATAGGCATACCATACTGATATTTTATTTTTTTGTATTCCAACAGTGTACATATGTATAAACTTAAACTAAATGTGTGCACAAAATGTTAGGGACACATTCCTAAATTTGAGGTTCCCTCTCTTCTGCTCACATAACAGTTTTGATTCATAACATTGGGGCATTTATGTACAAAATGTTAAAAATTGATACAGAGAAATGTTTACTCAAGTTGTGTCAAGTTAGCTGAAGACCAATTGAACAGGTTTGACATTTGGTGATGAGGTAGGCCACAGTAGTAAGCCAAATTCACTATTTGTATTGTGTTACCACCCCTAAGCTATCGTAGACATGCAGCATTATCCTGCTGAAAACACACACACTTGCAATACAGTATGATGAATCACCAAACACTTGTTTGCAACAAATGGACAAGTGCATGTGTGGCACCATCAAGGAAATTACAACAGATGACAATGCTTCAAATCCACACAACGTGATTGCACAGTTTGAGTAATACAAAACAAACTTGTTTTCAAGCTCCAAAGAAGCAGGTATTGATCAGGTTAGTAATCTACGAATGGTGCCATATCCCTACTGTTTACTTTCAGGATAGAAGAGTCTATGCTATGATGCTTACAGGCCGTACAAAACTCTACTTGCGTTCCAAGACGATATTAGTGATTCTACTTTGTCGCTTCCATTTATCTATTATGTGTGCACTGATCTGGTTCTCTCATCTTCCTACACCTCATCCGAGTAAATCTAGAATTAATCAGGACAGTGTGTCAAACGCTTTAGCATCCAGTGTTTTCATTCTTAGCCCAGTTTCTTGTGCTTTGCGAAGAGATATGAAACTGTGTAAATGCATCAGAACGATCTGCTTTGGCCTATTTTATCAATGAAAAGGATCCAGCACAGAGACAAATATTATAGACTATGATTTTATTACATCATTGGCAAAGTTACAGCAAACTTCTTTTGTTGAGTTGAAATGTTGAGAAGTGTGTAACAAAACTGACACTCCATAGTATTCATTGGTGTGCTGGATCCTCTCATTTTCATAATATCAGTACTGGTGATGCCATATGCATGACACAGATAGCACAGAATTACAGAATGGGTGCCTCACATTAATTTCCTTTGATGTAATTCCAATGATGAGTCATATTCTCTGCCTGTTGGCTTAGTAGTATTATAGTTCATCACTTACTCATACCAGCATGCCTGGCTCCCACACTTTATTTAAAGACACTTACTTAATCATGGACTTATGGTTTTTTTTACTCGCATTTAGTCTTGCTCCGGGTAAGCAGCGGGACTGTTGCCAACATAAGATGGACATAGTCCATCCTGCAGAGGAATGTCTTTGGAAGTGATGAAATATCACTTCCGTCGCTCTGTTGGTAGAATGCCCCTAGCGGCAGTCTGCAACATTGCAATAGGATATTTAGCATTAGAATTAGGGTTAGCGGTTATGTTCAAAAGGTAGGGGAAAATGTATAGTTAACGAAATTCAAATTTCAGTTATTGCCCTTTAACAAAAAAACAACTTGTAAACATGGCATATTTAGAAACCTAAAATATAGAAACTAATTTAGATGGGTCTTTTTTTACCATTTGTAATTATGTAAATGATTTTCCAGGTCACAGTTAGAAATAGATGGTGTTAGAACTAACAGAGTAACAGTTAGCAATCAGACCTGCTGGTGTGCTTCAGACTAAAGGGTATGGTGAAAATTAGAACATATATTTTGAATCATAGGATTCTACCCCAATACATGGCTTAATACAAAGGAAAATGCACATATTATTACAGAAACAAATGCTACTTTTAAACATTTCTACCACTTTCATTTGTTTTAGATAAAAAAAAAATACATATTTTGCTCCGTCTCACAGTACTAAGGTTTTATAGAATAAGCATGAAGGACTTACTTCCTCCGCTGCAAACTTTAGCACTGCTGTGAAAGGTGTACATTCAGGAACGCTTAATCTAGGAATAGAAGAACAAAGTAACGTTTAAAACAAAAATAAAGGAATATTCCACCAGGATGTTATCGAGCTATGCATAAAAGTAACAAAAATGACACACGTTATTATATGAATTAGGATTTGATAAAGGCTAGGAGCAAATCTTCAAACACACGTTAGTCCAATCAAAAACTGTATGTACTGCAGATCTAAAATTTGGTATTCAATTATTTATTTTATAGCCTGCAGAGAAATACATTGGAAACCTGCAATGTACCATTTAAACCTAGAAAACCTATGAATTTGTGCTATCACTATACTCAGGGATCAGCTGCACAATCTATATTGTACTATTGTTATACCTGAAGAACAAAGTGTATGAAAAAACTGCACATAAAAATACTACAACAATATTTGGCAAAGATTGGTGGTAAAATGACTACATGAAGAATGTGAATACCCCACGTTACATACCCTGGATTGTCTTCTTTTGAAAAATATGTACATATGTGGGTGATTCTGTGATTCAGGGCAGATATCAATGTTGCAATATAACTATTGGCTAATGGTTTTGAAATAGCAATGTGCTATTTGTACTTATTGTCTTACAAGTTCCACAAAAAAAAGCAACAAATTTAAACAGATGGGGTACTCACAAACTCAGGACAAATATTTGAATCTATTTTTCCTTAGCTTTGGCAGATGAGATTTTTCAAATAAAATGCGGAAATCTTTTTTTCACCATATTTCTTTTTAATACTATTAGAATGTATAATATATGAACAAAAAAAAAAAAAAATATGAACAAAACAATATTTTACGCACTACATGCACAGTAAAAACAATATTCAGTTGTTACAGTCTAGGGTTGTTATCACTAATAAAATCTGCATATAAAAAAAAAAAGACTTTAAAACATGATAAAATCAGAAATATCACAAGTAAGCAGATACCCAAAAACCTGATTTTAATAATTTTTATTTATTAATCAATCATCATCACTAATAATGTAGAAGCCAATAAAATATTTATATCTCCCCTTAATAAATAACAAATACTTACACTTTGTATGGAAGCCGTGGGTCTGAAGTAAGTGTGATTTTAAATGTTACCTTTGACCTATAGGAAAATAAGAAACAAAAAAAAGAAAACCACACATTAGGACATTGCATTGTCACTACTTTTTCCAGACTGGTATTTTTGAGGATTTCTCAGGAGTAATACATGCCTCCCAAGCACTGCTTGTTATACTTTTGTAAAATATAGGAGACAAACAGACCAATATTTTTTTTATTTTATTATGAAAATACAAAATGACACATTAATATACATAGTCTCACTTACATACACATAAATAGCTGCAAAGTTCATTTTCTTGTTTTACTTTTGTCTTACTTCTTGTTAACTATTTTAAATATTTGTTTTATTTTATAATTTATATTATTTATTATCCTTTTGTTGGTTAAGAAATAGCAAGCAGTACACATAAACAAACACAGTATACAAAGGTGTAAAAACCCAACATAAATTAGGGAAACATATTAGTACATGCGGTCTGCGAAACTTCCTCTAAAGTGCACTGTAGTTTGATTGGTGTAAAACAATTCTCTTGTATACTACGTATTCCTGGTAGTTGTAATTGCACTTAATATAGTGTGAGCCATCAAAGCTGGCGTCGTAGTTAAGGAAAAAAAATGCCTATTTAAATCTAGAACCTGTAAACACAGGCCCCTCAACTTTCATACCATTCACACACTTGCCCTAGGCTGGAGGCGTGGGGAGGGGGAAGTTCAGGTCAGGGGAGCTGTTGTTGTTAAATGTCTTTAAGTAGAGTCCAAGGGGCCCATATGTTTTGATATAAGTCTAATTGACCCAAGCTACGAAAAAAAGCAGCTTCCATTTTAAACTGGAAATCGATGTGGTGCGTAACCTCAGACCATTTTAGACTACATTTACTTTTCCAGTTTCTAGCCACGCATATTTTTACTGCTGTCAGTATGTGAACTATGAGACTCTTCTGAGTATTGCACCCTGGGTGATGTATGTTAAATAGAAATGTTTCTGGCTTTAGATTAATAGTGAGATCTAGTAGGCCCTTCAATGTATTTTGTAGGTTAAGAATTGTGGGTTTCAAAACTGGGCAGTCCCACCATATATGAGTCAGCGTGCCTAGGCCTCTGTCACACCTCCAGCATGTAGAGGGGACTTCTGAGTATATTTTGTGCATTCTTGCTGGAACCATGTCCCATCTCATATTTATGTTATGTTGTAGTTCCACAAGATTTATACAATGAATGCTCTTTGTCACCAGCACTATTGCTTTCTTCCACTCCTCCTAAGAGAAGGAGACCCCTAGGTCCCGCTCCCATCTTATCCAAGGGGTCGCCTTCTCACGCGGTTGTGGGTTAGATAGAAAGTGAGATACTGTAAAATATAGGAGACAAACAGACAATTTTTTTTCCATTGATCAAGACCAATACTGAAATTTGGCAAGCGTCTCTGCCAATAGCCAATATGTTGGACGGCACAGTCCCTATATTAGACACAGGTCCCTAAGTTACCATGCCCATGGTAAGTACAATAACAAAAGGTAGTCTGGACATAAAAAGAGACCTCAACACATTATTACATGACATAATCTAGAAGTATGTTATGGTCTAGATTCAATGCTCCTTTTCATATAAGAATTGTTTATACAAATAAGTATAAGGAGTACACAGCTGTAGAAATCCAATTAAATTCAGTCTGTCATCAAAATCCATACATTGAACCTGTCACCTATTAAGAATTATCAATAATCAATGAAGAATAATAAGGCCAATATGTTCTATCATCTTATTATGGTATAATCGATAGAGTTCATCCTGACCGGTCATAGAATTAATTATGGAACGACATCAAAACGTATACGTTTTACCATTCCTTTTGTATGATTTTGAACAAATAACATAGGGTACCAATCCATGTGCATACTGGTAAATTGAAATGAGTGTAAAAATAAAATACTTAATTGTTGCTTAAACACATGTTAATGTAACATAGGGGAGCAGAGGCATTATTAAACGAGGAATTATACACATTGGACAAGCCAGAAGACTTGCCTTCCCACCAGAAATCGTGCAAAAAAAAAAAAAATACCTGCTAGGGAGTTTGGGTAAACATATGCAAATATTTTTACTTTGGAGAGAGTTCAGAGAAGGGCTACTAAACTGGTTCATGGGTTGAAGGATAAAACTTACCAGGAAAGGTTAAAGCATCTTAACATGTATAGCTTGGAGGAAAGATGTAACAGGAGGGATATGATAGAAATATTTAAATACATAAAGGGAATCAATCAACACAGTAAAGGAGGAGAGTATATTTAAAAGAAGAAAAACTACCACAACTAGAGGACATAGTCTAAAATTAGAGGGGCAACGATTTAAAAGTAATATCAGGAAGTAATACTTTACCGAGAGGGTAGTGGATGTATGGAATAGCCTTCCGGTGGAAGTGGTAGAGGTAAACCCAGTGAAGGAGTTTAAGCATGCGTAGGATAGACACAAGGCTATCCTTGCTATAAGACCGGGAACTGGGGACTCATAAAAGTATTTAGAAAATTGGGCAGACTAGATGGACCGAATGGTTCTTTATCTGCAGACATATTCTATGTTTCTATAAGTTAAACGATCACTTTTTTGCCTCTATATCTATTTTATGCATTGAACCCTTGAAGCAAATTTTCACTGTACAAAACTTTAAACATAGCCCAGGACAGAGGTTCTGAGCCAGATAACCAATCATGGACAGCTGTTTTATCCTTAACGTGACTCGTCAGCATGAGGTTGGTTACTGGCTTGCAGAAGCACACATAACACAAGTTATGGTGGGGTAAAACTGATGGAGAAAAATGTATTGTTAAACACAAATGTACACGAACTAGATAAGCCAGAAGACTTGCTTTTCCTACAGCAAACCTAATTTTGCAGTTCTACCATCAATTCAAGGGATTTGGGGTAAACATAAGTGAATAAGATTCACCCCACCATAATCATGTTAATTGTACTTCTGCAAAACTCAACCAGAAAGCCAGAAACAAAACTCATGCTGATGAGATACATATTGTGTGTGTTTCAAGTATCTGTAAAAAAAAATAAACAAACATTTTTCTCTTAATTTATGCATTCGTTTGCAATTCTGCTTCCGCAATGTATAGATCATTTTTTTGTATTTAGGTGACAAAGGGTTATTCAATTAACCCCACAAAGCAGATCACCATGGCAACTGGGAAATGAGACCTTGAAATGAGACCTGGCACCTAGGTATTGCCTCCCTGTGGTTATCTGCAGGAGAACATGGATCTAAAGTTATACTAGCACAGATCCTTCCTGTGTTTTGATGCAGAATTCTGGGATATAACACCCTGCCCTCTACATCACTGTGTCTGTGTAAGTACAGATCCCTGATCCCCCTTAGACGGCAGGGAAGTGAAGGCCTATCACTGAATACCCCAGTTGTTCTGTACTAAGAATTCTATGATGCACAACCAGCCACGTGGTTAGCTGATCGTGGGGACTGCAGTCTACAACAGCTGGGGTTAAATGGTTAGTCATCAATGCCCTATAGCCAACTTTGACAATGGCAAACATTAGTTGATCCAATTGTAGGGGACTAGAGTTCTATGATCCTCAGCCAGCCAAATACCTCAGTGGGAACTGTAGTTCACATATTTTTGACATGTTTAGCCCTCGGATGATTAGCCTCACCATGTAAGTTGTTAAATAAAACTTTTTTACTTGCATTCCAAAAGTGTTATACATTATTGCTCCAATGCCATGTGTTTTTTCCATATTTTGTTTATTAGTGACATAATAATGGACAAGCTGGCTGTGGCTTTATAATTGGCAAACTGTGGCATATTAATGGAAAAACTGGCTGTGGCACATTAAGTTTTGGATGTGCAGTACAGGTGATGGGGCATGTCCTGAGGTGTATTTAAATGGTTTACATTTGGATATACAAAAACATGGATAAAAAGACTTTGAAGGGTAGAGGGGTGAGAGGGTGACAGATTTTTTTTCAGTAACAGGCCCTGAAATTTCTGATGGCGGCCTTGGTAATTGGTGTGTGCGTGCGTCAATTGTGTGCCATACAATCAGGGTGGTGGTGATGGTCATATCCTCAACTGGTCGTGGAGAACCATCTCTGTAAAGTGGCAGCCTGGATGTCAGTATCCAACTGACTTGATTCCATGTGAGCATCGTTCAGGATCATTTTTAATCACACAAAAGATTGGATTTAGTCCCTTTTTAGTCTAGAGGGTGGCATGTCAAACTTTGTTCGACATGCAAATGTCACTGTATCAGCACATCCTTTTCAGATGATATCTTTGCCTTTTTCACAACTAGAAGGGTTTTATGGCCAGTAATTATGGCAAGGCACATAAACTTATTTGTTATCAATGTGTAGTATTACCACAGACACCCATGAAAAATACGCACTGCAGGACTCTATTGCATTGAAAAGAGAGTAGACCAGTCACATTTTACTGACTACAGCCCTGGATTATGCATTACTTATATGTATCCCTGAATAAACCGATAATGTGGGTAACCTATCACTGTGGCTCGCCCAATGTATACACATCTTTTTACTCTATAAAAATTGTTACGTTGCCATTTACATAGGACATGTATACTATAACCTATAGCTACTGTTGCCAAATAGGACTTTTTCTGCTGGACACATATTTGACATGCTGTCATACAAATCATGTGTGCCTAGAAAGAAAAAACTAAAATCAGTGAATGGGTCCCACAGAACCATGTTGTTAGTAATGTGTTACAATAGCACATTTGATAGCAATAGCACCAGTAATACCAGAGGACATTAGATAAATTGGAATTTAGAAGATAATTATTTAAAAGTAATGTTTAAATCACCACACATACTTACTATTTACAATTGTCATTCTCTGTGTACACACTGTAATACAAGTAGGAATCACAAACAATTCTCACAACAGTATGATTGAATAGCTCAGGTGACAGGCAGATCTTTGGCTGTCCAGCTGCTTTGAACTATAGTTCCCATCATGCTCAACCTGTCTCTTTGCGAACTTGGCATCATGGGAGTAGAAACTAGTAGCCTTAATAACTGATTAGAAGCCTAGCCTCACAACATAGAGCAATGCAGCCCTCTTCCCGTCCACACTACTTACATGTTTCTCGGTTTCACTAACAGAATCAACTTCACAGAAACACTCGCCAATCACAGGAATCAGAAGCCGCAACCACACCACGAATCTACGTCACAACACCAGTATTACCCCTGGAAAAAGCAGTCTCGGAAAGCGCCTGTTTCCAGTGATGCAAACAAAAGGAGCAATGCAGCAATATATACCATTTTATACGTTTTAAAATATGTATAGTCACGCCAAGTTATCCGTTTGATACAAAACGAATCTGCATTATTTATAAAAATGAAAAAAAAAAGTATTCTTTTTGTACAGGCGTAAATGCGACTGCAGCACCAAATAGCCTTCCTAAGAGAAACGTGTCTTTTGGAGACACTCCCTGATTGGGCCGTGGCTGTTCACAAGGGTGCGGCGTAAAGCGTCGAGCGGCCATGTTTCTTCCTGGCAAGTACTTGTTCCTGACTGTAGTCTGAGCTGTCAGAAGAATCATGTTGTCAGATCCATCGGGTGAAACAGTAATAGGTTAGCTCTGTCGTTAGGTGTTTTACCGCGATCAGTCAGAGAATTGACATAGTAATAGTTGATGGGGCACAAATAACACAACTCTGTATAATCAATGATAAGAATATGTGGTACTGTGATTACAAATTCTCTAAAGCACTTCGGACAAGTTAGTATTATTTACAAGACATTAGATTCTAACTATTGTTACTCCCCCCTCAGGACAAGGAAAATATGACACTCTTATTTACTGTTTATTAACATTTTATTGTTAGAAACATAAAATGTGTCGGCAGATAAGAACGGTTTGGTCCATCTAGTCTGCCCAATTCTCTAATACTTTTATTAATCCCCAGTTCCCTATCTTATATCTAGGATAGCCTTGTGCCTATCCCACGCATGCTTAAACTCCTTCACTGTACATACCTTTACCACTTCCACTGGAAGGCTATTCATTTTTACACATTTTCATTTGTAAAACCTGAACAACAATATTCATTAAGGAAGTCTACTAGGCTTTTATCCTCTTCTACATAGCATCCTTCTTTTGTTTTGATTCTGACTAATCCTTGTTTCCCTTTCTCATTTATGTATCTAAAAAATGTTTGAGCCCCCTTTTTTACTGACTGGGCTATTTTCTTTCATGCATGTACTTTGGAAGCCCTCATAGCTTGCTTTGCCTCTTTCTGCCTACTTTTATAGATCTTTCTATTTTACTCATTCTGAGTTTTTTTTATAAATACTAAATGCTAGCTTTTTGTTTTTTTACTATTTTGGCCACCATAGTGGTATCTTCAATTTTTTGCTCTTACTGACAAGCCTAATGCCATTTTCCGTTGCCTTCAGTAGTGCAACTTTTAAATAATCCCATTTCTCCTGGACTCCATTTAAATAGCTCCAGTCTGATAATGACTCCTCTAAACATAATCTAATTTTAGAAAGTCTGTTCTTCTAAAATCGAAAACGTTTGTTTTTGTGTGGTTTCACTGCGTCATTATTCTTATATTAAACCACACTGACTGGTGATTGCTAGATCCTAAACTTTCACATACAGTAATATCTGATAACAAATCTCCATTTGTGAACAATAAATCTAATATGGCCTGCTTTCGAGTTGGCTCCTCAACTACTTGCTTTAGAGATAATCCCATTGGGGAGTTTTGGATATGCGTACTCTTGGCGCAAGTAGCTATTTTGGATTTCCAGTTCACATCAGGCTTTAAAATATTTAACATTTCAAGTGTTTAACTCCTTCCCTGCCATTGATCGCTGTGTACGCAGTGCATTTTGTAGGGGTTAATTTTTTTTACTGTAATTAATTTTAAGCTCTTTTAAGCACTATTAACGCCTTGCTTGCTGTAGATCACTGCCTAAGCAGCCATCGGACGCAAATGCAGCAATCTTGCTGCAGAAGCAGTTTTACTTTTTTTTTTTAAACTTTTTTATTACACCCATCACGGGTTCATTATATCCGCTAGGGGATTACGTTTAAGGTAAAAAAAATTTTTTTTAGCTGTCTGAGCGCATGTATAGCGATCAGTAACAGCTGATCAGTGGCAAAGGTTTGGTGATTGCTCAGATGAGCATCATCATTCGCCTGGTTAGATCAATATTTGTCAATATTTGATCTGACCCGTGTAGATCTGCCTCCCTCTCACTTGAGTTTTAGTGAGGGAGACACACAGAGCTGTATAATGTAAGTTTTTAACTATAATATATTTAATAAAATTGAGATCCAAAGGCTTTTATAAAAGCCGTTTCCAGTGTTTAACCCCTTCCCTGCAATTGATCGCTGTGTACGCAGTGATCTTACACAGCAGCACATTTTTTGCTGTCTGCATTTTTTTAGGGGTTCATTTTTTTTACTGTGATTTATTACAGTATATCAAAGGCACTTTAAAGAGCTATTAACCCCTTCCTTGCCATATATCACTTCCTAAGCAGCGCATATGGTCACTGCCTTAAGCAGCGCATATGGAGCGATCTGATCCCTCGCAGAAGGATTTTTTTGCTATCATCATTTTTTTTGTCACACTCGCTAGGGGTTAATTATACCCACTAGGGGATTACGTTTATTCCTTTTGAAGCTGTCTGAACGCATGTATAGCCAGGGCCGATCCTGGGGTCATGGGCGCCATGGGCGATTTTTTTTTGGTGCCCCCATGTGGGCGTGGCCATATAATTAGCTCCTCCCCTTACACATGTCTATTTCAGATCTGCCCTGTTTCTATTGCAATGACTCGGCCTCTCCATTTTAAGCCCCACCCTTTTTGGTAATCAGACTGCTTTCACAATTACTTAGTCAACAACTTTGACAAGTCAAAATAAATGTTTATTTATTGACAATTGTGTAAAGTGCATGTTAATCAAATACTTGAAGCAGCAAACAATTTTAGGAAAGTTAATTTAACCAAAAAGTAGTCAATAGAAAATTAATACTGAGGAAGCAGATAATAAATAACTGCAGGTGCAAAATATACACGATAGGTTTATTCTGGGCTATCACCAGCAACAACATTTAACCCCTTAACGACAGATGACGTGCCAGGCACGTCACGGCAAATCGAGGACTTGCCGACAGCTGACGTGCCTGGCACGTCATGCACTAAACTGAGTAAAGAAAGCGACCAGCGGTCGCTTTCTTTACTCTAACGGTGTTGCTACAATGCCTCTAGGTAGAGGCATTGTGCAACACCCCCCAAAAGTGCAGGGGCGCGCTACGATCACTCCACGGAGTGATCGTAGCAGCCATTTAAAAATGGCTGCGCCCGCTGCACACATGTGCTTAGAAAGCGAACGATCGTTCGCTTTCTAAGCATCTCCGGTGTTGTTAAAGTGCCTCGCCAGCGAGGCACTTAACAACACCGTTCTTCTCCCCAGAGCCGATGGTGGTCGCTCTCCTGAGCGACCCCATCGGCTCAGTAGAAGGGAACGCTGCCTATACAGGCAGCGCTTCCCTTCTAATGGCAAGAGCATCGGAAGTGAAAGTATTTCACTTCCGATGCTCTAGGAGGAGCCAATCGATGCCGGCACAACAGATCTATGTGATCTGTGTGCAGGCATGTATGATAAGTGCTCTGATGAGCACTTATCATACTGTCAAAGGCAATATTAGCAAATATTGCCTTTGACAAGTATTGATCTGCCTCCCTCACCTTACTAGTTATAGTAAGGGAGAGAGACAGATCAGATAAAGTAAAAAAATAAAATAAAATAATAAAACAAATATTTAATAAAATTTTAAACACCAAGGGCTTTTATAAAAGCCATTTAACCCCTTCCCTGCCATTGATCGCTGTGTACGCAGTGATCATACACAGCAGCACATTTTTTGCTGTCTGTGCATTTTTTAGGGGTTAATTTTTTTTACTGTAATTCATTACAGTATAAAAAAAAGCTCTTTTAAGAGAGATTAACCCCTTTCTTGCTGTAGATCACTGCCTAAGCAGAGATCTGACGCAAATGCAGCAATCTTGCTGCAGAAGCATTTTTAATTTTTTTAAAACTTTTTTATTACACCCGTCACGTGTTAATTATACCCGCTAGGGGACTACGTTTAACGTAATTTTTTTTTTAAATAAGAGCTATTAACCCCTTCCTTGCCGCATATCACTTCCTAAGCAGCACATATGGTCACTGCCTAAGCAGTGCATATGGTCACTGCCTAAGCAGCGCATATGGAGCAATCTAGTCGCAGAAGGATTTTTTTTTTGCTATCAGCATTTTTTTTGTCAGACTCGCTAGGGGTTAATTATACCCACTAGGGGATTACGTGTATTCCTTTTGAAGCTGTCTGAACACGTGTATAGCGATCAGTAACAGCCGATCAGTGGCAAAGGTGGTTTGGTGATTTCTCAGATGAGCATCACCATTCGTCTGGTTCGATCAATATTGGTAAATATTGTTCTGACCCATATGGATCTGCCTCCCTCTCCTCACTTGAGTTTTAGTGAGGGAAAGAGACAGATCTGTATAACATAATTTTTTAATTGTAATAAATTAAATAAAATGTTAAAAAAATTGTGAGTCCCAAGGGCTTTTATAAAAGCCATACCCTTTGTATAGTGTAGTGTATTAACCCCTTCCCTGCCACTGATCACTGCACAGCAGAAATTTTTTTCTTGTCTGTGCATTTTTAGGGGTTAATTTTTTTGTACAGTACTACAAAGGCTCTTATAAGAGCTATTAACCCCTTCCTTGCTCTACATGTTCAAATTCCAAGTTTGAAAATCAAAAAGCGCACCTCTCAAATGTAGCCTTTCAACACCCAACAAAGCTGACAAAGCTATGCATGGGTGGTATCCCTGTGCTCGGGAGATGTTGCTGAACATATATTGTGGTATTGTTTGTCAGTGACACATACCGAAATATGTGAATTTGTGTCTAAAGTACAATGTATGTGGGAAAAAATACACAATAAAATGACTACCACAAACTTTGACAAAGGCTGGTGGTAGAATTGGTGCATGGAAAGTGTTAAAATAACACCATTTAAAATAGCCTAGGGTGTCTACTTTTACAAAATATATACTTTTTGGGGTAAAATACACTGTCCTACTTTAAAAAAAAGTCCCAAATGAAAGATGGGCTCAGGCTGGCTACACGTCAATATTCCAAGTTGAAAATGCGCACCTTCACAATGTGGCCCTTTTAGCCCCCAAACAACCCAACAAACCTATGCATGGGTGGTATCCCTGTACTCAAGAGATGTTGCTGAACACTTATTGGGGTGTTATTTGGCAGTGACACATACCAAAATCTGTAAATTCATGTCTGAAGTACAAGGTTTGTGAAAAAAAAAACACAAAAAAATTACTACCACAAACTTTGACAAAGGCTGGTGGTAGAAATAGTGCATGGAAAGTGTTAAAATACCACCATTTGAGATAGCCTAGGGTGTCTACTTTAAAAAAATATATGGGTTGATGTGGTAAAATACACTGGCTGGTTTCAAATATGTCCCAAATGGGACATGGGTGCAGGCTGTCTGCATGTCAAAATTTCAAATTGGAAAACCAAAAACTTCACCTCCCAAATTTGGCCTTTTACCCCCCAAACAATCCAACAAACCTATGCATGGGGGGTATCCCTGTACTCAAGAGATGTTTCTGAACACTTATTGGGGTGTTATTTGGCAGTGACACATACCAAAATCTGTAAATTTATGTCTGAAGTACAAGGTTTGTGAAAAAAAAAACACAAAAAAATTACTACCACAAACTTTGACAAAGGCTGGTGGTAGAAATAGTGCATGGAAAGTGTTAAAATACCACCATTTGAGATAGCCTAGGGTGTCTACTTTTAAAAAATATATGGGTTGATGGGGTAAAATACACTGGCTGGTTTCAAATATGTCCCAAATGGGACATGGGTGCAGGCTGTCTGCATGTAAAAATTTCAAGTTGGAAAACAAAAAACTGCACCTCACAAATTTGGCATTTTAGCCCCCAAACAACCCAACAAACCTATGCATGGGTGGTATCCCTGTACTCAGGAGAAATAGTAGAATCTATTTAGCATGTTTTTTCGTTCGCTATTGTCGATGAGGAGAAGTTGTTTCAAATAAAAACAAAGAAATTTGTGTATTTTTTTTTTTTTTACCATATTTTATTATTTTTTTTTAATAATATGATAAGATATGATCAAAAATATGGCATCCATAGAAAGCCCTTTTTGTCCCGATAAAAACAATATATAATATGTGTGGGTACAGCAAATGACGAAGAAGAAAATTACTGCTAAACACAAACAGCACAGAAATGTTAAAATAGCCATTGTCCAGAAAGGACAAAAATGTTTCAAAGGCTCTGTCCTTAAGGGGTTAAAGAGCAAATTCAACCATATCAACAGATTTCCATAATAATAAATACAAATGCAAAATAGTGCAAATATAAACAGATTTCCATAATAATAAAATCACAATTAAAATAAAGTTACAAACATGTAAACATATGGTGTCCATCAGTAGTTTATTTTTTTAACACATTTTTTTTTATACATTATCTTCTAGTTGTGAGAAACTATGGATGGTAGTGCTGCTTCTCATATATGGATGCAGTGTGTACACATTGGTTGATTAGATAATCAGACAAAACTAACTCTTCGGGCCTTGGCAACTGCAAATTTCCTAATCACCTCATGTATATCCAAATCTTCACATAAGGATTTTTCAATGGATATTATAGACAAATTGGTAAGTCTTGTCTGGGACATGGTGGAACGGAGGTAATTTTTAATCAGTTTTAGTTTTGAAAATGAACGTTCCCCAGTAGCTACACTTACAGGAAGTGTCATCAATATTCTCAGTGAAGCTGAAATGTTTGGGAATGTGTTGGTCAAGATGTTGGCGATCGTCATCTCCTGGGTTAGAAAAGGTCTAATGGTGACCAGTTCATCACAAAGATCCAGCCCATTAATGTCAGAGTGGGATAACTGACTGTCCGTTAATTTGTTTTGCAGATCCATGCAACACTTCAGGGTTTCATTTCTGTCCATTGTAAGTTCTGGGATTTGATATAAAAAAGCAAATGTGTCACAAGGGTGCTGAAGTAAGGTGAATCTTTCATTTTTGGATTCGATGGATGTGTCCAAAACTGCAAAGAAAAAATTCACTTTAAAATTTTGAGTTGGGTCTGCAAGAGGCTCATCTGCATGCTCGTAATCGAAAATCTTCTTTCTCCGTCGAGGTCGAATTGTAACTACATCAGGGAAATGCTCTTCACAATCAAGTCTTTCTGCTATGTCTTTGGCATCAGCTAGCACACTCTCAAAACCTGCATCAGACCAGTATTCCACCAAATGTTTGTGTAACTTTTCCAGCTCTTGTACACAGCCTGATATGTTTAATGTTGTTTGCTGCAGTATTTTGCTGATCACGTTCACCTTTGATAGTATTTCATACCAAATGACAACAGAACAAATTAATTTGAATGATTGTATATTTGCTGTTAGGAGCAAGCCTGATGTTTGGTGTTAATGTCCCTGCTGTCATCTTCTGATATGTCTACCAGTGCGTCATACACTTCCGTTAGGAAATAACGCAAGGGCTTAATTGCTGCGACTCTGCTTTCCCATCTGGTAGCGGAGAGTGGTTTCAAAGTTAAATTTTGAACATGCTTCTTGAATACCTGCCATCGGTGGGTGGATGAGACAAAGAACACATACAGTTCTTGAATGATGCCAAAAAAAATCTACTGTCAGGTATGAAATCTTTGCAGCATCATTCACAACCAAGTTGAGCATATGTGCACTACATGGAACAAAAAAGGCTCTTGGGTTGATATCCAGAATTTTTTGTTGCAAGCCATTATGTGTACCTTTCATATTGGCGCCATTATCATATCCCTGGCCATGCATGTTTTCAAGTGCAATTTGATTATTTTTGAAGTAGGCCAATAAAAAGGATGTTAGTCCTTCAGCTGTTGTATTGGATACTGGGCAAAAATCCAAGAAGTGTTCGCGAATTTCAGCTTTTTTTGTGCTCTGATCTAAAACAACAAATCGGACAACAATGCTGATCTGCTCTATGTGGCTCACATCAGGCGTACAGTCCAGGATAATAGAGAAATATTTGGACTCATTCAGCTTTTGTATAATGGTTTCTTTTATTTTTGTTCCTACTTTAGCAATTAGCTCATTCTGAATGCTGTAAGCGAGATAATGTGGCATATGTGAGTGCTGTGAAATTGAGCACTGAATTCTCTGAATGTGTTCAGATATGATGGGATCAAATTTTCCTATCATTTCTACTAACTTTAGAAAGTTACCATTGTTTTTTTGAAACAACTGAGTATCATTGCCGCGAAGCGCCAGATTTTGTCCAGCTAAATACTGGATAATGTAGATTATTCTTTGTATGACAGAATACCAGAGTTTTTCTTCTTGGTCAATGATTTTTTGATTGAGATGATCGATGGTTGTTTCCTTTTCCAAAGCCCTTGAAAGATCCATCCATTTCTTATAATTTGTAACATGGATTGTGTTTTTTTCATGTCGGCTTAAATGTCTCGACAAATGCTGCCAATCACTAAAGCCTTTTTTTGATGCCAAAGCCATATTCTCGTTGTTAAATATTTTACAAGCAAAGCAATAGACTGAATTAGAAGTTGCAGAATATATCAGCCAATTTCTAGATATCATCTCTCCACTATCCAGCTCTCTGTGGTAGTAGGAAATTGAAAAGCTCCTGCTGGACTCATCTTTTGGAAAATGATAGGCCTTTTCTTGAACAGGACCAATTTTTATCAAAGTTATCCTGTGCTGGTCTTCTATTTTTTCAGGCTAGAAAACAGGATCACTCGAGATTCCACTTGATGATGTTGATTGCTCTTCAAGTTCCATTTCAGTTTCTTCTTCCATAAGTACAGCGGACTCAGTGTCTGAATCAGAGGAAACATCAGATATATCTTCTTCTTCAATGTCAAAAGGTTCTGGTGCTGAACCAATATAACCTGCATTTACATATCCAGTTAGTACATATCCAGTTAGTATTGGCTCTATGTTACGCTCGGGAGCCACTAGGATCAGATCATCACATTCTGATTCTTCCAGTTCTATGGTTATTTTTCCTTCTCCACTATGTGAAGTAACAGTGAGCCTGGAAGTTATCTCTTTGCTCGATGTTGCCTGTTCTGTTCCAAGGGAATCCTGACCAGAGCTTGATGTAGACTGTGGCTGTAGGAAGCTTGTAATGGGAGTAGTCATTTTTTTCAAGGCTTCTTCCTTTTTTTTACTTTGTTGTATGTTCTGATATCCGGATAACTTTGGTTTTTTGCTAGCCATCTGAGGAAAAAAGCAAATACATATATAGTCACATAGTAGTAAATGTGGGGTGTTTTTTTTTTTTTTATTATCGTTAATCTTTTTTATTTGGTACATGTTAGCAAAGCATCATTGAAAGAAAGAATTGCTGTGGCGAACTGTTAAAATTCAAGCAATAAGAAAAAAAAATTACAGTTTTTACCTCTCTCCATTACAGTTGTTGAGGAGCTTCCATCAAACACTTCTTGTCACAGCAGTAACTGGCATAACTAGAGGCATAACTAGAAACCAATGGGACCATGTGCAAAATTTTTCCAGCGTACCCTTTGGCCTCCATCATCTAATAGGAGCTGGGGAGCGCACGAGCACCGGCAGGAGGAAAAGTTAAGGACCACACGCTGTGAGCTGGCATCTTGCCTTGCTGCCTGGTTTGACTTTACAGTGCCTGTACCCAGTGCTATATTTACTGCGAGGCATCCTAGGCGGATGCCTAGGGCAGCAAATTTTGTGCCCCAGCACTGAAAAAAAAAAAAAAAAATGTAAAAAAAAAAAACGCGGCCCTTTAAAAAAAAAACAAAAAAAAGACCGCGCTTGCAGGCAGAGACGGAGGTGAGAGGGGATCGGAAGATCCCCCCTCACCATCGCTCTGCCTGCCAGGCTGCACGGGGAGCCGAACAGGCAGCACAGAGAAACCTCCGCCGTGCAGTCTGACACGGAAGTGCCGACAGTCATGTGACGTGCGCGCTGACGTCATACGCGCGCCCGGTCACGTGACCTGTCGGCACAATTGCCAGGAAGCCGAACAGGCAGCATGGAGGGACCATGCTGCCTGCCACTAACCACCAGGGAGAGGTAAGTGCTGATGGGAGTCAGAGTGTGTGTGATGGGAGACAGTGTGTGTGACTGAGTGTGATGGGAGTCAGAGTGTGTGTGATGGGAGACTGTGTGTGTGACTGAGTGTGATGGGAGTCAGAGTGTGTGTGATGGGAGACAGTGTGTGTGACTGAGTGTGATGGGAGTCGGAGTGTGTGACTGAGTGTGATGGGAGTAGGAGTGTGTGTGATGGGAGTGTGTGTGTGATGGGAGTATGAGCTTGATGTGAGTCTGAATGATGGGGCATGTCTTAGGTGTGTAACGTGGGTGTGCAGCTTGGGTAGGGGGGTGCCCGGATTTTGTCTGCCTAGGGCAGCACAAAATCAAGATACACCACTGCCTGTACCATCACAGACTTGTCACTGCTAAATCTCGAGAGGCCAGATTCAACAATCTTTTTTTTTTTCTTATACAATATTCAAGCATTTTTGGCATTTTTAATTATTAACATTTTTGAAGCACTAGAGCAAATCTAAAGTACTATTGAAATGCTACTGAAACAATATTATTAAATTGCTTTAAAAGTATATATGTGGCATTTCGAGGAATGCTATACCAAAAATCTGCCAAGATTAGCTAACTAGTAAGCCACCTCCCCTAAGCCTAGTCACCATTTAATCAGAATAAATTAGGAGGATTAAAAACTGTGATTCAAATGCTCCACAGAAAAAAGTAAATCTCAGATTAGCTATGTATAATACCTGTTTGTACAATGTATGTGCCTTAATACTTACTTTTTGGTGCAGAAAAAGAGATGTAAATCTGTGCTGTACTCTTATAAGATGAGTTTGTGGATGACTTTTGCAATATCAACTAGGGTTGCCACCTTTTCTACCAAAAAATACCGGCCTTGGTACTTCCTCCATAGACTTAACATTGTGGTCAAGCCAATTTTTTACCGGCCTGCCGGTAAAATACCAGCCAGGTGGCAACCCTAATATCAACAGATTGCAGCCAAATTCACGTGGCACACCTCTACACTGAAGCGAGCAAGAAAATATTGCATTTAGAAAATAACCTTTGAAAGTGCTAACACATGATGTTTCAAATAATAGGCCATATATACACTCTTACAAAAAGGAAACCAAAAGAGTAGAGGGTGTTTGTCACCCTACCTTTATAATGGGATATTTTCAAACTAGTGTTATTATATGTTGCCACTACTCGCTTGACAGCATACTACTAAAGAACAGATGGGGTTATTTCTAAAACTCAATTCTGGTGTAAAGTTCGAATAGTGGAGCAGTCACCAAGGAAAGCAATGGAATGTTCCTGCTGATACTCACTTTTAGATTACATCAGAACTGAGGTTTAGAAATAACAACCTATGTCAATGACAGCCTGACAATCAATACCATCCTGCCACACACTCAGACACACACATGTAAATTTGGGTCTCTCATACTCCCATGCTGCCACTCCCTCACACACACACGTGTAAATCCATCTATCACACTCCCATGTTGCCACTCCATCACACTCGTGTAAACCCGTCTCACTCACACTCCCATGCTGCCACTCCCTCACATACACTCGTGTAAACCCATCTCTCTCACACTCCCATGCTGCCACTCCCTCACACACACTTGTGTAAACCCATTTCTCACACTCCCATGCTGCCAATCCCTCACACACACTCGTGTAAACCTGTATCTCTCTCACTCCCATGCTGCCACTCCTTCATACACACTTGTGTAAACCCGTCTCTCTCACTCCCATGCTGCCACTCCTTCACACTCACACACACACACACACACACGTGTAAACCCGTCTCTCACACTCCCATGCTGCCACTCACTCACATCATGCTACTCACTCAGGCAGTGTAAACTTGTCTCTCTCACATACACATCCTGCCACTCACACGTGAAAACTTACAACGCACACTCTTTCTCTCACACACAGACACACTATGCTACTCACTTAGGCACACCTGACTCTTACATGTGTGTGTGTGTATATATGCCGGTATATATATATATATGTAAATATTTTTTTAATAAAAAATGGGGTAGAATTACAGAGAATTGGAATGGGAATTTCAAACATAAGGCCAAAGTAGCAGAGTTGGAAAAATTCCCCAACTCTGCAACTTTGGCCAATGCCATGCATTAAAGTGAATATGGTTTTAAACTATAAAATAGGTAATAAATATGATTTTTAATGCCTAAAGTATGTGTATGCCCTTTTATTGCCATGCATATAAAGATAATAATAGTATCTTTATATTCATGACAATATAAGGGCATACACATAATGTATGGCATTAAAAATCATACTATATATAGACAGAAGCCTCAAATATACTATAATAATTTATTATATACTATATCACAATGACATTGACATTCCGTATTTAATAATACATTTACCTCCGTTTTTCTACTTTTGGATTAGGATGATCTGGTCCTCAAAGCTGCTCCTCCTCCTCTTATACACTTATAGGAAGGAGGAGCTGCTGTGTGGAGTAGATCATCCTCCACTACTAGTCTACCACTGGATTTTCATAAGTGCAGGAGCGCTCACGTGACCTGCGCCCCTGCTTTGACGTCAGTAGTGCTGGCGCATCTTTGTGTATGTCACTTTGTGTAAGTACGCACGGTGCACAGAGGCGCCACTGTCCTGTCAGAGCATGAACACGGTGCTCTGCTCTTTCAGTTTGACTGGAGGCAGCGGCGCCTTCTATTCCCGCGAGCGACGCTTGAGGAGCGTCACTCGCTTGGTGCTCCTCTCTCTCTTCACTGCTGGGCGCCTGGGTGCTGTGCACTGGGTGCACCCGCCCAGGATCGGCCCTGTGTATAGCGATCAGTAACAGCCGATCAGTGGCAAAGGTGGTTTGGTGATTTCTCAGATGAGCATCACCATTCGCCTGGTTAGATCAATATTGGTAAATATTGTTCTGACCCATATGGATCTGCCTCCCTCTCCTCACTTGAGTTTTAGTGTCAGTAACACATACCGAAATATGTGAATTTGTGTCTAAAGTACAATGTATGTGGGAAAAAATATACAATAAAATTACTACCACAAACTTTGACAAAGGCTGGTGGTAGAATTGGTGCATGGAAAGTGTTAAAATACCACCATTTAAAATAGCCTAGGGTGTCTACTTTTACAAAATATATACTTTTTTGGGTAAAATACACTGTCCGGCTTAAAAAAAAAGTCCAACATGAAAGATGGGCTCAGGCTGACTACACATTAAAATTCCAAGTTGGAAATGCGCACCTTCAAAATGTGGCCCTTTAGCCCCCATACAACTCAACAAACCTATGCATGGGTGGTATCATTGTACTCAGGAGATGTTGTTGAACACATATTGGGTTATTGTTTGGCAGTGACACATACCAAAATGTGTGAATTTATGTCTGAAATACAATATTTGTGGGAAAAAAAACCACACAAAAATTACTACCACAGAATTTGACAAAGGCTGGTGGTAGAATTAGTGCATGGAAAGTGTTAAAATACCACCATTTGAAATAGTGTAGGGTGTCTACTTTTAAAAAATATATGGGTTGATGGGGTAAAATACACTGGCTGGTTTCAAATATGTCCCAAATGGGACATGGGTGCAGGCTGTCTGCATGTCAAAATTTCAAGTTGGAAAAACAAAAACTGCACCTCCCAAATTTGGCCTTTTACCCCCCAAACAACCCAACAGACCTATGCATGGGTGGTATCCCTGTATTCAAGAAATGTTTCTGAACACTTATTGGGGTGTTATTTGGCAGTGACACATACCAAAATCTGTGAATTCATGTCTGAAGTACAAGGTTTGTGAAAAAAAAACACACAAAAATTACTACCACAAACTTTGACAAAGGCTTGTGGTAGATATAGTGCATAGAAAGTGTTAAAATAACACCATTTGAAATAGCCTTGGGTATCTACTTTTAAAAAATATATGAGTTGATGGGGTAAAATACACTGGCTGGCTTCAAATATGTCCCAAATGGGACATGGGTGCAGGCTGTCTGCATGTAAAAATTTCAAGTTGGAAAAACAAAAACGGCACCTCCCAAATTTGGCATTTTAGCCCCCAAACAACCCTACAAACCTATGCATGGGTGGTATCCCTATACTCAGGAGAAATAGTAGAATCTATTTAACAGTTTTTTTCGTTCGCTTTTGTTGATGAGGAGAAGGTGTTTCAAATAAAAGTCAGGAAATTTGTGTTTTTTGTTTTTTTTTTACCATATTTTATTATTTTTTTATATAATATTATAAGATATGATCAAAATGATGGCATCCAAAGAAAGCCCTTCTTGTCCCGATAAAAACAATATATAATATGTGTTGGGTACAGCAAATGACAAAGAAGAAAATGACAGCTAAAAACAAACAGCACAGAAATGTTAAAGTAGCCATTGTCCAGAATGGACAAAAATGTTTCAAAGGCTCTGTCCTTATGGGGTTAAAGGCTCAGCGACTCTTTGCAGGTGTTTTGGCTTACTTAGCTGATTAGAGTGGGACACTGTGAGCCTAGAATATTGCTCCTTTTCACAATATTCTAATTTACTGAGATTGTGGATTTGGGATTTTCATGAGCTGTAAGCCATAATAATCGCACTTATGACAAATCAAGGCTCGCACTTTCTTGCTTTGCATGTAATGCGTCTACCTCATATATTAGTTTCCCCTTTTACGTTGCATTACTGAAAAAAATGAACTTTTGCACAATATTCTAATTTTTTGATTATCACCTGTAGATTTACATATGAAGTCACAGGTGATGTCATAAGCATGATATGCCACAGACATGATTAAAACACATTTTTCTCCTAAATCATGCATTATTACATTACAGAGAGGGACACAATTACAGGGACATTTGTCTCTTGGAATTACCTAGTGAGAAAATAACTTTCATTTTTACATACAAATTAAAATAAAAGCCATAAATGAGTTCAACATAATTAATTGATTTTTACAATTTTTAAGGAAAATGGGACAAAGCAGGGCTTGACAAATTGAATTTAGTTTTAGGAGCCAGGAATTATTTTTAGTAACCAGACAATGGCACATCAATCACACAGACAGTCACACACACAGTTACACACAGAAAGAGACACATACACATAGACAAAAACTTCCACAGTGACACACACACAAACCAGAACTTTTGTTATATTTTTTTTAAAAATAGAAAAAGTACATTTATCTTTACTCAATCTTGCCCCCCTCCCTGCTGCATTACCTTATTGCAGGAGAGGGGGCATTTGTGCTGCAGCCTGGTCTGTGCCTCTCACACAGGCAAAGACCATCTCCACTTATAGTACCTAGACACCAGGCGCTCAGACAATAGAATGCATTGCGCAAGGGGGTGGAGCTTGCAGTCTGTGCAGCCTGCATAAACTTTGCCCCCTTGCCTATGCGCTGGAATATAAAAACTGCAACAAGGGGCACCATGTGGAGGAAAAGTCTAGTTTCCTGGTCGCCATGGCTACCTGTTGCCGGCAATTTGTTGATCCCCTTAGCGGCTAAGGAGGGAAAAAGAACCTTTAACCCAGCGGCTTTCCCGCAGCAGGGTTAGAAGCAAAAAAAAAACCCCACCTACTTGGCATTGCATATCCTTGGCGTTGGGCGATAGGAATTGCGCATCCATGCACATTATTATGTAACAGTTGTGATTTAATGTGCAAAATGACCACATATTTTTGTTGCAATATTAATTGACATAATTATTGCCTACATAGTTTAGATAACTATACATCTTATAAAGGCGCCTGTATTATAATGCACATTTCACTTAATGGCTTTTTTTAACCATTAGATTTGTAGGCATAAAACTACAATAAAACACAGTAATGAATACCATAAACAATTAACTCAATTTATTATCAGATAAGTGATAGCATATGCATCTCTTTTTCACAAACATTGCAGGCCAGAAGCACTTTTGGTGTGCTGTCAAGAATGCATTAACGAAGCATCGAATATTGAACTTGCTTAGCTTTATTTACAGTTGACATTTAAGCACTGGAATTGTAGAAGTTGCAGAAAGGCTTGGAGCAAGGATACATTGTACAAATTAAATATGTAAACCAGAGTGCTTAAGAACTACGCTGATATCAGACTTAATTTATAGTATGTTTGCGGCAGACATTAATGATGACTAATGCTTTATTTTTTTAATGGTGTTGATGACATTTACATTTTCCATCAATAGTTATTGAAATTAAACAATAAACATAGCCCTAAATGTTTGTGATAAACTTACCTCATAAATATAGCAAGTCTTGTCTAATCTGTTATTATTTTGATTGATATTTTTCCTGCTATGGGTTCTGTTACAAACTCTGTCAGGAGCATGATTGCATATAATTATGTCTTTCATATGCTTATTTCATAAAACTGTCATACAATTGTGGAAGTTTAAAGGAATAGTTACGCATTTTCACTTGATTTATAATCATAAGCTATTATTATTTTTCATTTAGCAGTGTCTTTTGTTTAAATACATTGTTTTGTAGTGATGTTGTCAGGACACCACCTCCTTGATCACTCATGCTAGACTTTTCCGCTACATCATCTCTGTCCACAAATGGATTTCCAGCACCATCCTGGCCCCCAAACAGATTTCCAGCACCATCTCTGCCCCCAAACAGATTCCCAGCACCATCTCTGTCCCCAAAAAGATTGCCAGTGCCATCTCTGTCCCCAAACAGATTGCCAGCGCCATCTCTGTCTCCATACACATTGCGAGCTGCCTCTCTGGTCAGAGCTGTGAATAATATTAACCAATCACAATGATGCTTCAAATCAATCATGTGATTTTGTCTGCACGCGCTACAACAGGGCTTGACAAATTTAATTTTATTCTAGGAGCCAGCAAAAATTTTTAGGAGCCAGACAATCACGCAAACATACACGCAATTTATAAACACACACACACCAACCTACGTCACATATACACCCCACACACACCAACCCACGTCACATATACACCAACCCACGTCACATATACACCCCACACACCAACCCACGTCACATATACACCAACCCACGTCACATATACACCCCACACACCAACCCACTTCACATATACACATATATACCTCCCTTCACATATACACCTCCCCCCCACACCTCACATATATACCCCCCTTCACATATACACCTCCCCCCACACATATATACCCCCCCTTCACATATACATCCCTCCCCCCTTCACATATACACCTCCCCCCACACTTCACACATATATACCCCCCCTTCACATATACACCTCCCCCCACACTTCACACATATATACCCCCCCTTCACATATACAGCCCCCCCACACTTCACACATATATACCCCCCTTCACATATACAGCCCCCCCACACTTCACATATATACCCCCCTTCACATATACACCTCCCCCCCACACTTCACATATACATCTCCCCCACACTTCACATATACATCCCTCCCCCCCACTTCACATATACAACTCAAACATATAAGTTTTTTTTTCTCTTCATAACTTCTGAGTGCTGGGTGTCGTCTCTTGACAACCCAGCACTTAGCCGAAAGCCATGAAGATCGGCTGCGGCACGAATGTTTCCCCTCCCTGCTGCCTTACCTCATTGCTGGGGAGGGGGAACATTCGTGCCGCAGCCGATCCTCATGGCTCTTTCGGCTGAACACTCACACACGTGTTGCGCGAGGGGGCGGAGCTTGCTGTCTGTCCCCTCGCGCTGCAAAAGACGGATGGCAGCGGCAAGGGGAACATTAGGGCAACGGCACCCGGGCGCCAGGCTCCATTTCCAGGTCGCCATGGCGACCTGGCGCCCGGGGTTTGTCGAGCCCTGCGCTACAATCATGTCCAGTTGTTTTTGTTGCAGCTGTTTAGGGACACAACTGATTCCAGCCAAGTTGAGGGGAAAGTAAGGTTTTGTAGACACTAGTCTACTTTCTGGAGTCTCAAACTCTTGTGGAAACGAATGTCCTGTCTGGTGAAGGTGCTCCCGTGTGCAGTGTAGCATCTTAACTTGATTCTTATATACAATGATACATTCATTCAAACAACAACTATACCAAGGAAATAAGATAAGTAATTATAAATGTGTCAATGTATTTATACTAAAATCATCATTTGCAACATTATTCCTATTTCTTTCCACAGATTCATTGTCGTTTTCTTCAACTTCCACAGGCATCCAAAAAATCTAATTACAAAAAAATGAAAAATGAATCTTATAGAAACATCTCTAACACTTTAAGATTCCCAAAATCATTTTTTATATGATCAAAGAATCGTATACATCCGGTGCAACAACTTTTTCATAATAAATGCTTTTTATTTAATCAAAAATAACTTTTTATTGAAATGTTTTTAGTATTGTGCATATTCATGTACCGATGTATGGTATGGTATATATATATATATACACACATAAGATTCTGTAGAAGTTTTTGTATAACATTATATTATTTATTTCATGTATCACTATTGCACTTTATAGCATTATGTAGTTATATTGCACTTTTTGATTGATATGTATATGATGTCATTTGACCTTAAACTTGATTGGCTTGATGTTAGTATTTAAACACTGTTTGACTCGCCAGCCGCTATTTTTCGTGTGCACTTTATTGCTCAATTAAAATCAACCTTTTTTTGTACTGGATTCAAGAGTGCCGGTGTACTTTTTCCTTGTTTCTATCAATGAATTGGCAGCTCAGTCGGCTGTTACATGATTCTGAGCACCGGGAATCATTTATGTGATGTACAGCAGCTATTGCCAGCGAGAGAGAGCCTGGCTTCCTCTCCTTTGTGGGGAGTGTGTTCATTGTTCATTTTTCACACACCTGAGGGGATTTACTAATATGTGGAAAACACATCTCTGCTCATTATTAAGGGTTTGATTCATGAAGCCCCGAATTTTCACAAAGTAGCTGATTTGCCAGATAAGCCACAAAATGTCTATTCCATAAAGTGCATTTAAGCGATTTTACCCAAATTGACAATTCGGTTCACACAAAATGGCCTGAGATATCATAGGAATCCCTCCTATTTCTGTATATGTGAATAATGGATTCAGAAAATAGAAGAAAATGACTAACTTATTTGGGAGCAGGATTCCTTGAGGTGAGGAACTATAATATGATTTATTAATTGCATCCTTCTATGGGCATCTGGTACTTTAATGTGTTTGTATTGTTTTGTAATAATTTGTAGTTTTATAACTGAGGGCTAAAGAAGTGACTAGGCCGGGGTGTTTAGATGAATATTCGGTTATGTATTTTGAATATAAGTGTTTTTAATTGTTATTATCTCTGTGTATGTTGATTGAGTATGTTATGTATGAATAATATGTATGAATTAAAACAAATATTTATACATAATAACTAAAAAAAAAAATATCTACAAAAAGAAACAGAAATACGAATTAATGTGAGTTTGTAACTGAAACAGCTGGAGTGATTTGTATCTCATTGAAACACTGCAGATAGCTTGGAGAAAGGATAAAGGAGCGATGTGTGTGCCACTGCATATAATGTGCATCTTATCACATTTATCAGTTCCAAAGCATGAAGTCCTTTTCACAATATGTAATTAATACATTAGTACAGTTTGGTACAACCTCTAGTACACCCGACTTGCAACGGAAGTTCCTCTTCAAGACAAAATGGCGATCTTCTTCTATCTGATGTAGTCAGGGCCGGCGCCACCAGTAAGGCGACTTAGGAAGCTGCCTAGGGCGCATCTTAGCTGGGGGCGCCGGAACCCTGCTTCAAAAAAAAACCAAACCCTTACCTCGTCGCTGCTGCTCTGTCTCCGGTGGATGTCCGTGGCTGTGAGGGAAGCGTTGTGCGCTCCCCTCCAGCCAATGCGCATTCAATAAAGTTTGTTTGAAAAAAAACTTTACTGAATGCGCATTGGCTGGAGGGGAGCGCACAACGCTTCCCTCACAGCCACAGATAGGCAGATGAGAGCACCGGGAGAGCAGCAGCGACGAGGTAAGGAAGGGGGAGGATCCTGGGGCATGCTATGGGGGAAAATCCTGGCATAGTGGGTGGCTAAGTCCTGGCTGGCATACTGTGGGGGAAAATCCTGGCATATTGGGTGGCTAAGTCCTGGCTGGCATACTGTGGGGGAAAATCCTGGCATATTGGGTGGCTAAGTGCTGGCTGGCATACTGTGGGGGAAAATCCTGGCATAGTGGGTGGCTAAGTCCTGGCTGGCATACTGTGAGGGAAAATCCTGGCATATTGGGTGGCTAAATCCTGGCTGGCATACTGTGGGGGAAAATCCTGGCATATTGGGTGGCTAAGTCCTGGCTGGCATACTGTGGGGGAAAATCCTGGCATATTGGGTGGCTAAGTCCTGGCTGGCATACTGTGGGGGAAAATCCTGGCATATTGGGTGGCTAAGTGCTGGCTGGCATACTGTGAGGGAAAATCCTGGCATAGGGGGTGGCTAAGTCCTGGCTGGCATACTGTGGGGGGAAATCCTGGCATAGTGGGTGGCTAAGACCTGGCTGGTATACTGTGGGGGAAAATCCTGGCATAGTGGGTGGCTAAATCCTGGCTGGCATATTGTGGGGGAAATCCTGGCATATTGGGTGGCTAAATCCTGGCATATTGTGGGGGAAAATTCTGGGATATTGAGGGGCATAATCCTGGGATATTGAGAGGCATAATCCTGGCATATTGTGGGGCATATTCCTGGCATATTGAGGGACATAATCCTGGGATATTGAGAGGCATAATCCTGGGATAAGGAGGGGCATAATCCTGGGATATTGAGAGGCATAATCCTGGCATATTGTGGGGCATAATTCTGGCATATTGAGGGACATAATCCTGGGATATTGAGAGGCATAATCCTGGGATAAGGAGGGGCATAATCCTGGGATATTGAGAGGCATAATCCTGGCATATTGTGGGGCATAATCCTGCATATTGAGACACATAATCCTGGCATATTAAGAGGCATAATCCTGGGATATTGAGAGGCATAATCCTGTGATATTGAGGGGCATAATCCTTCGATATTGAGGGGCATAGTCCTGGCATATTGGGTGGCTAAATCCTGGCATATTGTGGGGCATAATCCTGGGATATTGAGGGGAATAATAATATGATAATGGGGGGGAGGGGGGGGGCAATTTTTATTTTGCCTAGGGCGGCAAAAATCCTTGCACCGGCCCTGGATGTAGGATACATTGTAAACCTCAGGAGTGTGTAGTAATCTACTGAGAATAATTTGGTCTAAATTAAAATATATGTCTGATAATCTGTTGTCCAGCAAAGCAACTTGAATAAATAATTTAGATGTTAACAAGTTGGATAATTTTATGTAATTATGCAAAGTATTTTCCAGTGAAAGAAGTTAAATAGTTAACAATAGAATCATGTTCCTAATAATTCAGAAAGCTAATACAGTATGTTAACATCTTGTTATCGTAATGAGCTGCAAAGCCTAAAGGCTGCTTACGCTTTGGATACAATAAAATGCTTAAGGTATTATGTCCCTTTGTTAGTGGAAGCAAAGAAAAGTAGATGCAAGTCAGAAACTATATTTGACTACTTATCTTTTTAGATTATATTTTATTTTGAATGTGTTTCCATGGACGTCAGATTCAGTCCACAGAGTAAAGTGTTTAACGTTGATGCCTAGTTGCCAGGTCCTCAGACACAAACAGGGGAACATTACATATTCACTTATATAGCGGCAATCCAAACCAGAATGTCAGCAAACCCCAGATCAATGAGGCAGTATCCATGTGTTATAAAGATACAAATTAAAAATAAAGGTTTTACTGAGATCCAAAAATAGGTGAAATCATTAATAATCCACAACAAGCGGAAACAATTTGTGCAAAATAAGCAGATGCTTGACGCGTTTCGCACGCTTGTTTCACACACTTGTTTCACACACTTGTTTCACATGTGCTTATTCAATAAACTCTTGCTTAAACTAATTGTCAAGGCATTTAAATACACACCCACATTATAAGTATATTAAAAACAGATGCAAAAATCAAATTACAATTAGAGTACAAATGGCCAAATATCCCTGCAGAAGAGCGCAAAAATGCTAATCATCATTAGTACTTCCTAGTACCTAAAGGGAAAATCCAAAATACTCTTTCTGTCCCCTGAAAGCTAAAGTAAAGCAAATTCCCTACATTAAAATATAATAATTGTTTGAATAAAGGAGAAGTCTCAGCCTTCTGGAAAAACATAAGAAAAACGTTCCCTAATGCAATGGTCAAGTTCTCTTGTTGTATGACCCACAAAATGGATTCCACATTTTTGTCATGCAGTGAGATAGATGACATTACGTACTGCAAAATCTATGTAAGTTTTCATATAATAAATCTTCCAATTGGCTGTAGATTGCGTTCTTAACAAAAGCACAACATTTATAGACATGGGGTAGATTCAATGGCCGCCTTAATCACAAAACCGGCGTTGGCAATCTAAAGGTGCTTAACGCAACCGATACATATATAAATGTTAACCTGCTCATTGCTGTAGGGAACACTGAAAGAGTTAACATATCATATAAAAATAGTTCTGGGGAGCCAAGGCCCCCCTCCCCCAATATCCACCACCCCTCCAATAAAATTGAGGGGCCAATGCTGCCGATTGGTGACTGCTCAAGTGTCCCAAAAAAATAAATAGCCACCCCCTTGGGGATAGCGGACAGCAAAATGCAGCTAGCCCCATTATAAACGAAAATAATGCCCCTAAACTGATCATCAGTTGACATTTTTAACAGGGATTTTTTTTAAAGGGCATCCTTGTTTAAAATTCTTTACAGGGACTTCAAAACCTGAAAGGTAGCAACCCTACACGTTTGGGTTATTATCAAGGGTGGGGTGAACTCCAATAAGGGACAAGAAGAAATAAAAAGTAGCAAGCATGTCTTTTTCACTTAGATAAATGAGGTGTAAAAGTTATCTATTTAGTAATAGAATGGGGTAAGACACATAAACACCTGTATTTAGAGCTGAAAGTCCTTAATGATTGACGTACGTTTTTTTTTATCCACATAATCACTAATTTAAGACTTGTTTAGTTCGGGAGGGACTTAACCCACCTAATTATTTTATACATGTAAGGCCATCTCTCCTTGTTCATATTGATTTGAATAGTAATTCTCTGTAGTACAATTCCAAAGATATCCTATAGGGAGAAATACTTTTGTGAGGTTTCTGTGGCACTGATCCATTTAAGCGAACTAGTGGGGTAACTGTGTGTTAATCATGTTAGATGGGAGAGAGCAAGGTATTTGGGATCGTAAATCACACTGTTAAGTAGAATGTAGATGTGAACAGTTAGGAAGAATAACAATGGAGTAGGAGGGACATGGAAGTGAGAAGAAGGGTTGTGGCAAAGCCTTAGAACAGTTGCAAAAAAGGTCACCCTGGAGTAGAAGGGGGAGTACAGAACATCCTGAAGATTCATAGGTAAATTGTTTGTTTCATCACATTGCAAAAGGACAGAAGGTAAGTATTAGACGAACCCTTACATATGGCATTTTTTACTTTCAAAATATAATCCACTTTTGACAACCACCATTAACACATATGTTTACATAACGTTTAGGGACACTAAATGTGGATCCACCTTAACTTTTTTTCTTATCTATCACAGCTTTTTTTTTTTAAATAAAATAAAAATAAACTGACAATGCTAGGTTATTCTTCTCTCACAGATTGAAATATTGACATGACAACAGACTCATTATGTGTCCTCTGAAAAAAACAAAAAGTGATAAAGTACATTTTCCACTAAAAGTAAGATAACATTTGTATTTGTTTGGTCATAATAAACATTTTTTAACAGCAAATATGCAGTAGGATAATTTATTACATATTAATAAACAGGACAGTATATTGCTCTTTACATTCCCACTACTCTTTAGAAGTGTGCATCAACTATGTTTCATAGTCCAATGCAGTAGTGCATCTTCCACAAGGCAAACAAGGCACTCACCTAGGGCGGTACAATGCTAGAGGGTGTTAAAGCACACTTCTGGTACTTCAAATATTTTTGCTCCCTCCCCCACCATTCAGCAAGCTTTAGCTCCTTCCAATTAATCGGGGTGATGGTGACATGTAATGGGGATGATGCATTTAGTGTGTATGCAATGTGGGTGATGGGGGCATGTCATGTGTGTGCAACGTGGGTGATGGGGCATGTCGTAGGTGTTCAGCGTGGGTTGGGGGGGTGCCTGAATTTTGTTTGCCTAGGGCAGCAGAAAACCAAGACACACCACTGGTCCAATGTCAAGCTACATGTTCTACATTCAATTTATTACCATCAATCCGAAATATACTTTTTCTTACTTTCAAGCTGTTTTTTGCCTTGTTACTAATTACCTTTATCACATAAATACAAACGGTACCTTGGATTTATGACACAATTACAAAAACTGTTTGTTTTTAGATTAAATAACACTATTATAGTGTTCTATTCACCAAATATATTATTAAAACATCACTAAATTTCTAGTAACTGGTTGTGCTCTTCATAGGATAATTTTTGTATTAAATTATAGTATACCACTATAGTATTAACTCACAGTAAATAAAAATATTCAGTCTGGGAGAAGGTTATAATTATTTTATTGTAAAGAAAACTCACAGAGAAGTAAGGAAGTAGCTATTTATAGATTTTTTGTGCCTTGACGATGTCTTTTCTTATTCCATTTTCTATTTACTTGCTCACACCTGGAAACCAAGTGCATTATCTTACCCCTGGTCATTTATCTTGGCATGTCATGCTTAAATGTGTTGTTGTTTTTTTTTTTTTTTTTTTAACAAAGTGCATTAGTTCAACTAAGTGGTATAAGCATAAAGTGTGCCACACCAAATGACTCCATGTGCCTGCAAATAATTATTAAAGAGGATGGGCGAGAAGGAGATCGGTGATACAAAACTGATACAGATCAGGGTAAGCAGCTGTGTACAAAGACAGATTATTATCTTGTTTAATGATTTCTTGCAGTTTCTCTGTGCTCTTGTTCATTCCAAGTAGAATTTTAATGGTTCTCTAATCCAACACAAGATTAAATCCGACCCTGGAGTTCACATTTTACATAGTAACATAGTAATTTAGGTTGAAAAAAGACACAAGTCCATCAAGTTCAACCCTTCTACCTATCATTACAGCTTTTGATCCAAAAGAAGGCAAAAAACCCCTAAGGAAGCTATTTCGAATTTTGCCTCCTGGGGGAAAAAATTCCTTCTTGACTCCAAGAGGCAATCAGATTTCTCCTTGGATCAATAAGCTCTTTTATTAATGCTTATTCTATTATTAATAGCCCTGTATGTTCTGCTTTGCTAAAAAAACATCCAAACCATTTTTAAATGCATCTATTGTGGTTGCTAGCACTACCTCTCTTGGCAGTGAGTTCCATAACTTTATTGTCCTAACCGTAAAGAATCCCTTCCTTTGCTGTCTATGAAATCTTTGCTCTTCCAGTCTGAGGGGGTGACCTCTTGTTCTTTGTACCTTTCTGTTAATGAACAGGTCACTGGAGAGCTCTTTATATTGGCCCTGCAAATATTTATATAATGTTATCATATCCCCTCTGAGACGCCTTTTTTCTAACGTATATAAATTCAATTTTTTAAGTCTCTCTTCATAACTAAGATCCTCCAAACCCCTTATTAATTTTGTAGCTCTCCTTTGCACTTTTTCTAGTTCCTTAATATCCTTTTTAAGGACTGGTGCCCAGAACTGTACTGCATATTCAAGGTGAGGTCTTACCATTGATTTGTAAAGAGGCAAGATGATATCCTCCTCCCGTGAATCTATACCTCGTTTTATACATGCCAATATCTTATTGGCCCTTGCAGCTGCTGACTGGCATTGGGCACTGTTGCCAAGTTTGTTGTCTATAATTATTCCTAAATCCTTTTCATTAGTAGTTTTTCCCAGGGAAAAACCATTTAACGTATATGTTGCTTTGTTATTATTTTTCCCATAATGCATAACTTTACATTTGTCTATATTGAACCTCATTTGCCACTTTACTGCCCAGTCCCCCACTCTGTCCAAATCTTCCTGTAAAGAAAAAACATCAAGATTAGTCTTTATTGCCTTACCTAATTTAGTGTCGTCCGCAAACACGGAGACATGGCTCTCAGCACAATGTGGCAGATCATTAATAAACAAATTAAAAAGAAGAGGGCCCAAAACAGACCCCTGAGGTACTCCGCTTAATACCCTTGTCCAATGTGAGAATTTTCCATTTACAACAACCCTTTGTGTTCTATCTTTTAGCCAATTTTCAATCCACATACACACATTTGCCCCCAAACCTATTTCTCTCAATTTGTAGAGTAACCTTTTGTGTGGAACTGTATCAAATGCTTTCGCAAAATCCAAATAGATCACATCAACTGCCACACCTAGATCTATATTTTTACTGACTACTTCATAGAATGTTATTAAGTTTGTTTGACAAGACCTGTCTTTCACAAAACCATGTTGACTTTTACTAATTATATTCTGGTTCAAGATGTATTCTTGAGTGTATACCTTTAGCAATCCTTCAAATAGTTTCCCCACTACAGATGTCAAGCTCACTGGCCTATAATTACCTGGCAGAGATTTTGATCCCTTTTTAAATATTGGAATGACATCCGCCTTTCGCCAGTCTGTTGGTACTGTACCTGATTCACATATACACCTCCCCCCCACACTTCACATATACATCTCCCCCACACTTCACATATACATCCCTCCCCCCCACTTCACATATACAACTCAAACATATAAGTTTTTTTTTCTCTTCATAACTTCTGAGTGCTGGGTGTCGTCTCTTGACAACCCAGCACTTAGCCGAAAGCCATGAAGATCGGCTGCGGCACGAATGTTTCCCCTCCCTGCTGCCTTACCTCATTGCTGGGGAGGGGGAACATTCGTGCCGCAGCCGATCCTCATGGCTCTTTCGGCTGAACACTCACACACGTGTTGCGCGAGGGGGCGGAGCTTGCTGTCTGTCCCCTCGCGCTGCAAAAGACGGATGGCAGCGGCAAGGGGAACATTAGGGCAACGGCACCCGGGCGCCAGGCTCCATTTCCAGGTCGCCATGGCGACCTGGCGCCCGGGGTTTGTCGAGCCCTGCGCTACAATCATGTCCAGTTGTTTTTGTTGCAGCTGTTTAGGGACACCACTGATTCCAGCCAAGTTGAGGGGAAAGTAAGGTTTTGTAGACACTAGTCTACTTTCTGGAGTCTCAAACTCTTGTGGAAACGAATGTCCTGTCTGGTGAAGGTGCTCCCGTGTGCAGTGTAGCATCTTAACTTGATTCTTATATACAATGATACATTCATTCAAACAACAACTATACCAAGGAAATAAGATAAGTAATTATAAATGTGTCAATGTATTTATACTAAAATCATCATTTGCAACATTATTCCTATTTCTTTCCACAGATTCATTGTCGTTTTCTTCAACTTCCACAGGCATCCAAAAAATCTAATTACAAAAAAATGAAAAATGAATCTTATAGAAACATCTCTAACACTTTAAGATTCCCAAAATCATTTTTTATATGATCAAAGAATCGTATACATCCGGTGCAACAACTTTTTCATAATAAATGCTTTTTATTTAATCAAAAATAACTTTTTATTGAAATGTTTTTAGTATTGTGCATATTCATGTACCGATGTATGGTATGGTATATATATATATATACACACATAAGATTCTGTAGAAGTTTTTGTATAACATTATATTATTTATTTCATGTATCACTATTGCACTTTATAGCATTATGTAGTTATATTGCACTTTTTGATTGATATGTATATGATGTCATTTGACCTTAAACTTGATTGGCTTGATGTTAGTATTTAAACACTGTTTGACTCGCCAGCCGCTATTTTTCGTGTGCACTTTATTGCTCAATTAAAATCAACCTTTTTTTGTACTGGATTCAAGAGTGCCGGTGTACTTTTTCCTTGTTTCTATCAATGAATTGGCAGCTCAGTCGGCTGTTACATGATTCTGAGCACCGGGAATCATTTATGTGATGTACAGCAGCTATTGCCAGCGAGAGAGAGCCTGGCTTCCTCTCCTTTGTGGGGAGTGTGTTCATTGTTCATTTTTCACACACCTGAGGGGATTTACTAATATGTGGAAAACACATCTCTGCTCATTATTAAGGGTTTGATTCATGAAGCCCCGAATTTTCACAAAGTAGCTGATTTGCCAGATAAGCCACAAAATGTCTATTCCATAAAGTGCATTTAAGCGATTTTACCCAAATTGACAATTCGGTTCACACAAAATGGCCTGAGATATCATAGGAATCCCTCCTATTTCTGTATATGTGAATAATGGATTCAGAAAATAGAAGAAAATGACTAACTTATTTGGGAGCAGGATTCCTTGAGGTGAGGAACTATAATATGATTTATTAATTGCATCCTTCTATGGGCATCTGGTACTTTAATGTGTTTGTATTGTTTTGTAATAATTTGTAGTTTTATAACTGAGGGCTAAAGAAGTGACTAGGCCGGGGTGTTTAGATGAATATTCGGTTATGTATTTTGAATATAAGTGTTTTTAATTGTTATTATCTCTGTGTATGTTGATTGAGTATGTTATGTATGAATAATATGTATGAATTAAAACAAATATTTATACATAATAATTAAAAAAAAAAATATCTACAAAAAGAAACAGAAATACGAATTAATGTGAGTTTGTAACTGAAACAGCTGGAGTGATTTGTATCTCATTGAAACACTGCAGATAGCTTGGAGAAAGGATAAAGGAGCGATGTGTGTGCCACTGCATATAATGTGCATCTTATCACATTTATCAGTTCCAAAGCATGAAGTCCTTTTCACAATATGTAATTAATACATTAGTACAGTTTGGTACAACCTCTAGTACACCCGACTTGCAACGGAAGTTCCTCTTCAAGACAAAATGGCGATCTTCTTCTATCTGATGTAGTCAGGGCCGGCGCCACCAGTAAGGCGACTTAGGAAGCTGCCTAGGGCGCATCTTAGCTGGGGGCGCCGGAACCCTGCTTCAAAAAAAAACCAAACCCTTACCTCGTCGCTGCTGCTCTGTCTCCGGTGGATGTCCGTGGCTGTGAGGGAAGCGTTGTGCGCTCCCCTCCAGCCAATGCGCATTCAATAAAGTTTGTTTGAAAAAAAACTTTACTGAATGCGCATTGGCTGGAGGGGAGCGCACAACGCTTCCCTCACAGCCACAGATAGGCAGATGAGAGCACCGGGAGAGCAGCAGCGACGAGGTAAGGAAGGGGGAGGATCCTGGGGCATGCTATGGGGGAAAATCCTGGCATAGTGGGTGGCTAAGTCCTGGCTGGCATACTGTGGGGGAAAATCCTGGCATATTGGGTGGCTAAGTCCTGGCTGGCATACTGTGGGGGAAAATCCTGGCATATTGGGTGGCTAAGTGCTGGCTGGCATACTGTGGGGGAAAATCCTGGCATAGTGGGTGGCTAAGTCCTGGCTGGCATACTGTGAGGGAAAATCCTGGCATATTGGGTGGCTAAATCCTGGCTGGCATACTGTGGGGGAAAATCCTGGCATATTGGGTGGCTAAGTCCTGGCTGGCATACTGTGGGGGAAAATCCTGGCATATTGGGTGGCTAAGTCCTGGCTGGCATACTGTGGGGGAAAATCCTGGCATATTGGGTGGCTAAGTGCTGGCTGGCATACTGTGAGGGAAAATCCTGGCATAGGGGGTGGCTAAGTCCTGGCTGGCATACTGTGGGGGGAAATCCTGGCATAGTGGGTGGCTAAGACCTGGCTGGTATACTGTGGGGGAAAATCCTGGCATAGTGGGTGGCTAAATCCTGGCTGGCATATTGTGGGGGAAATCCTGGCATATTGGGTGGCTAAATCCTGGCATATTGTGGGGGAAAATTCTGGGATATTGAGGGGCATAATCCTGGGATATTGAGAGGCATAATCCTGGCATATTGTGGGGCATATTCCTGGCATATTGAGGGACATAATCCTGGGATATTGAGAGGCATAATCCTGGGATAAGGAGGGGCATAATCCTGGGATATTGAGAGGCATAATCCTGGCATATTGTGGGGCATAATTCTGGCATATTGAGGGACATAATCCTGGGATATTGAGAGGCATAATCCTGGGATAAGGAGGGGCATAATCCTGGGATATTGAGAGGCATAATCCTGGCATATTGTGGGGCATAATCCTGCATATTGAGACACATAATCCTGGCATATTAAGAGGCATAATCCTGGGATATTGAGAGGCATAATCCTGTGATATTGAGGGGCATAATCCTTCGATATTGAGGGGCATAGTCCTGGCATATTGGGTGGCTAAATCCTGGCATATTGTGGGGCATAATCCTGGGATATTGAGGGGAATAATAATATGATAATGGGGGGGAGGGGGGGGGCAATTTTTATTTTGCCTAGGGCGGCAAAAATCCTTGCACCGGCCCTGGATGTAGGATACATTGTAAACCTCAGGAGTGTGTAGTAATCTACTGAGAATAATTTGGTCTAAATTAAAATATATGTCTGATAATCTGTTGTCCAGCAAAGCAACTTGAATAAATAATTTAGATGTTAACAAGTTGGATAATTTTATGTAATTATGCAAAGTATTTTCCAGTGAAAGAAGTTAAATAGTTAACAATAGAATCATGTTCCTAATAATTCAGAAAGCTAATACAGTATGTTAACATCTTGTTATCGTAATGAGCTGCAAAGCCTAAAGGCTGCTTACGCTTTGGATACAATAAAATGCTTAAGGTATTATGTCCCTTTGTTAGTGGAAGCAAAGAAAAGTAGATGCAAGTCAGAAACTATATTTGACTACTTATCTTTTTAGATTATATTTTATTTTGAATGTGTTTCCATGGACGTCAGATTCAGTCCACAGAGTAAAGTGTTTAACGTTGATGCCTAGTTGCCAGGTCCTCAGACACAAACAGGGGAACATTACATATTCACTTATATAGCGGCAATCCAAACCAGAATGTCAGCAAACCCCAGATCAATGAGGCAGTATCCATGTGTTATAAAGATACAAATTAAAAATAAAGGCTTTACTGAGATCCAAAAATAGGTGAAATCATTAATAATCCACAACAAGCGGAAACAATTTGTGCAAAATAAGCAGATGCTTGACGCGTTTCGCACGCTTGTTTCACACACTTGTTTCACACACTTGTTTCACATGTGCTTATTCAATAAACTCTTGCTTAAACTAATTGTCAAGGCATTTAAATACACACCCACATTATAAGTATATTAAAAACAGATGCAAAAATCAAATTACAATTAGAGTACAAATGGCCAAATATCCCTGCAGAAGAGCGCAAAAATGCTAATCATCATTAGTACTTCCTAGTACCTAAAGGGAAAATCCAAAATACTCTTTCTGTCCCCTGAAAGCTAAAGTAAAGCAAATTCCCTACATTAAAATATAATAATTGTTTGAATAAAGGAGAAGTCTCAGCCTTCTGGAAAAACATAAGAAAAACGTTCCCTAATGCAATGGTCAAGTTCTCTTGTTGTATGACCCACAAAATGGATTCCACATTTTTGTCATGCAGTGAGATAGATGACATTACGTACTGCAAAATCTATGTAAGTTTTCATATAATAAATCTTCCAATTGGCTGTAGATTGCGTTCTTAACAAAAGCACAACATTTATAGACATGGGGTAGATTCAATGGCCGCCTTAATCACAAAACCGGCGTTGGCAATCTAAAGGTGCTTAACGCAACCGATACATATATAAATGTTAACCTGCTCATTGCTGTAGGGAACACTGAAAGAGTTAACATATCATATAAAAATAGTTCTGGGGAGCCAAGGCCCCCCTCCCCCAATATCCACCACCCCTCCAATAAAATTGAGGGGCCAATGCTGCCGATTGGTGACTGCTCAAGTGTCCCAAAAAAATAAATAGCCACCCCCTTGGGGATAGCGGACAGCAAAATGCAGCTAGCCCCATTATAAACGAAAATAATGCCCCTAAACTGATCATCAGTTGACATTTTTAACAGGGATTTTTTTTAAAGGGCATCCTTGTTTAAAATTCTTTACAGGGACTTCAAAACCTGAAAGGTAGCAACCCTACACGTTTGGGTTATTATCAAGGGTGGGGTGAACTCCAATAAGGGACAAGAAGAAATAAAAAGTAGCAAGCATGTCTTTTTCACTTAGATAAATGAGGTGTAAAAGTTATCTATTTAGTAATAGAATGGGGTAAGACACATAAACACCTGTATTTAGAGCTGAAAGTCCTTAATGATTGACGTACGTTTTTTTTTATCCATATAATCACTAATTTAAGACTTGTTTAGTTCGGGAGGGACTTAACCCACCTAATTATTTTATACATGTAAGGCCATCTCTCCTTGTTCATATTGATTTGAATAGTAATTCTCTGTAGTACAATTCCAAAGATATCCTATAGGGAGAAATACTTTTGTGAGGTTTCTGTGGCACTGATCCATTTAAGCGAACTAGTGGGGTAACTGTGTGTTAATCATGTTAGATGGGAGAGAGCAAGGTATTTGGGATCGTAAATCACACTGTTAAGTAGAATGTAGATGTGAACAGTTAGGAAGAATAACAATGGAGTAGGAGGGACATGGAAGTGAGAAGAAGGGTTGTGGCAAAGCCTTAGAACAGTTGCAAAAAAGGTCACCCTGGAGTAGAAGGGGGAGTACAGAACATCCTGAAGATTCATAGGTAAATTGTTTGTTTCATCACATTGCAAAAGGACAGAAGGTAAGTATTAGACGAACCCTTACATATGGCATTTTTTACTTTCAAAATATAATCCACTTTTGACAACCACCATTAACACATATGTTTACATAACGTTTAGGGACACTAAATGTGGATCCACCTTAACTTTTTTTCTTATCTATCACAGCTTTTTTTTTTTAAATAAAATAAAAATAAACTGACAATGCTAGGTTATTCTTCTCTCACAGATTGAAATATTGACATGACAACAGACTCATTATGTGTCCTCTGAAAAAAACAAAAAGTGATAAAGTACATTTTCCACTAAAAGTAAGATAACATTTGTATTTGTTTGGTCATAATAAACATTTTTTAACAGCAAATATGCAGTAGGATAATTTATTACATATTAATAAACAGGACAGTATATTGCTCTTTACATTCCCACTACTCTTTAGAAGTGTGCATCAACTATGTTTCATAGTCCAATGCAGTAGTGCATCTTCCACAAGGCAAACAAGGCACTCACCTAGGGCGGTACAATGCTAGAGGGTGTTAAAGCACACTTCTGGTACTTCAAATATTTTTGCTCCCTCCCCCACCATTCAGCAAGCTTTAGCTCCTTCCAATTAATCGGGGTGATGGTGACATGTAATGGGGATGATGCATTTAGTGTGTATGCAATGTGGGTGATGGGGGCATGTCATGTGTGTGCAACGTGGGTGATGGGGCATGTCGTAGGTGTTCAGCGTGGGTTGGGGGGGTGCCTGAATTTTGTTTGCCTAGGGCAGCAGAAAACCAAGACACACCACTGGTCCAATGTCAAGCTACATGTTCTACATTCAATTTATTACCATCAATCCGAAATATACTTTTTCTTACTTTCAAGCTGTTTTTTGCCTTGTTACTAATTACCTTTATCACATAAATACAAACGGTACCTTGGATTTATGACACAATTACAAAAACTGTTTGTTTTTAGATTAAATAACACTATTATAGTGTTCTATTCACCAAATATATTATTAAAACATCACTAAATTTCTAGTAACTGGTTGTGCTCTTCATAGGATAATTTTTGTATTAAATTATAGTATACCACTATAGTATTAACTCACAGTAAATAAAAATATTCAGTCTGGGAGAAGGTTATAATTATTTTATTGTAAAGAAAACTCACAGAGAAGTAAGGAAGTAGCTATTTATAGATTTTTTGTGCCTTGACGATGTCTTTTCTTATTCCATTTTCTATTTACTTGCTCACACCTGGAAACCAAGTGCATTATCTTACCCCTGGTCATTTATCTTGGCATGTCATGCTTAAATGTGTTGTTGTTTTTTTTTTTTTTTTTTTAACAAAGTGCATTAGTTCAACTAAGTGGTATAAGCATAAAGTGTGCCACACCAAATGACTCCATGTGCCTGCAAATAATTATTAAAGAGGATGGGCGAGAAGGAGATCGGTGATACAAAACTGATACAGATCAGGGTAAGCAGCTGTGTACAAAGACAGATTATTATCTTGTTTAATGATTTCTTGCAGTTTCTCTGTGCTCTTGTTCATTCCAAGTAGAATTTTAATGGTTCTCTAATCCAACACAAGATTAAATCCGACCCTGGAGTTCACATTTTCCTGAAATAGAATTCTAGCCATATGTGTTCTGTTACAATACTAATATTGTCTATATACCTTTTTGGAGGTCAAAGCAAATGATGTATTCTAGAATCTACAGTCAGCCTTTGGTTGTTTAAGACAAGGAGAAAGAATGAAGCAGGACACGTGGGGTTAGGCAAAGTGTATGGGTCAATACATTGTCCATCACAGACCCCAGTAAATGTCCACCATGAAGAATGTTGGTGCCTTTTTCTGGGAATAGAGCAACCTTAACCAATGGGCAATGTAGGAATTTGCCCAAGGGCCATCAGTTCAGATCAGAGTAAAAAAAAAAAAAAGGCTTCAAATAGGGGGCACAAATATTTACTTACTTCAGGTCAGACATAAAACTAGGTAAGATAAGGAGCAACCCCCCAAAGTTACATTTGGAGGAAAATGGGGTGGGAGGATGTGGGGCAGGACATATGAGAAGGACTAAGAGTTATGTTTCTTATATTGATAATTACTTTTTATAATGCTATATTATTTCTGTTAATATGAATAAGATTTGGAGAAGAGGGAGCCCTCTATTGAAAGTGGCTACAGAGATGTGTTTAACGGTATATTTTGATAAGACTGGCCTATTACATCATGGGCTGGGAGCCCCCTCTTCTTCTTGGGTGAAGATATTAGTGGAAGTACCTTTTGGTATAACACACAGAGTAGTCCAAATGTTAGACTGGAAAGCATATCCAAGTCAGGGCTGGCAGAGCCTGGTCAATAAGTTGAGTAGGTAAACATTACCCATGCTGATGGAAGGAGAGCAAACAAAGGAGAATATGTATTATAAAGCTTGAGGTCAGTTACTGTAACGCCCCGATGTGGGGGTTCAATGGAAAGGAGCCCAATATGCAGAATACAATAAACAGACAGTAGTACTCACGGGGGATGAACGGTAGTGCACTCTGAATGGTTAGAAACAGAACTGAGTATGCAGGGGTAAACTGCAGTTGAAGAGTAGTCACAGACAATCCAAGGTCACAAGGGCAGGCAGCAGACAAAACGTAGTAATAAGGTAATCCAAGGTCACAAAGGTATGAGGCAGGCAAAAGGAGTGGTCAATAGATAGTCCAGGTCACAGTGGTAGGAGTCTGGGAAAAGGAGAGGTCAATAGGCAGTCCGAGTCACAGTGGTAGGAGGCTGGCAAAAGGAGAGTTTAATAGGCAATCCGAGTCACAGTAGTAGGAGGCTGGCAAAAGGAGAGTTTAATAGGCAATCCGAGTCACAGTAGTAGGAGGCTGGCAAAAGGAGAGGTCAATAGGCAGTCCGGGTCACAGTGGAAGGAGGCTGGCAAAAGGAGAGGTCAGATGAAATCCAGGTTGGGAGAGGGGGAGCTCAGCAGGAGGACAAACAGGGAGCACAGAACAGCACAACTGGTCAGTAGCAAGGCTGATCAATAACTGAGAACCAGCATTAGGGCAGTCTGGGGCTTAAATAAGGGCTGTCCAGCATGACATCATGCAATACATCACAGGCCACGCCCCCCAGGCACACACCACTCATTATATCCAGAGAAGAGGGTGTCGACGTCATGTACCAAAGCTCTGCCACCTCTGCTTCTGCAGCAACCCACTGTGGCGATTGCCATCTCCCTCTCCTTGTGAGGACACGGGGAGTGAAGACACGGATGACAAGAAGCCGCGATAGACGCCATCGCTGGTAGGGACAGGACCCGGCCGCATGTCCACGCCCCCCACTGTAGCGTGAGGTGGAGGACGAGGCCTGTGATCGCGAGGTATGGGCCTGACAGTTACAGAATCAACACTATCAAGGACGCCAAGAAACTGAGAGAAGGTTTAATTAGGATCTTGTTATAACATAATCAAGACCTAACATGTAAAAAAATACATAGTGTTGGAATTTTACAACACAAAATGGCATATGAAGAGAAAAGGAGAAGCAGAACTAAGGACCAGGCATCCTGCTTTGGATTAATGTTCATGGTGTAATATTTAGAAATCCTGTATTAAAAACATGTTAAAAAATGACAAATACCCAAAGTCACCCACATCAGGCAGCAGCAGCATGTAGGAAGGAGATTCAGCTTAACAGGGGACAATTTTTTTTAGTAATTACAAGTTTATTAAGACATTTTTATCGATTTTATCATGTTATTTGTAGTGCAAAAATATATGTTGGTTTTTCAAGGGATGGAGAGATTCTGCAGTGTCAGGTGTGTCCAACAGATGGCACTGCAGCACATTTTTATGATTCCTATTTAGAGTATGCACATTGTGTAGCTGTGTGCTATTCAAAAGATAAAAATGTGTGCATATCATATGTGTTTTAATATAAGATCATTATATTTGAAACACTGGATTCATTGCTAAATGCAGGATTGATGTAAAGGACACAATTAAATTGAAACCATATTTTGCCCGGCCCACTATTCCCTGCATCTTTTCCATGTGGGTGGTCTGTAAAATGTAGGATAACCGTTTTCTCGAATGCAATGCGTGGGAATTCCTGAGAACCGACTTCAACTTCATAGAACAGAAAAAATGCCAAAACTGGTCAGTGTGTGTGTATAGTGAATACTATCTCCATTAAAACAAAGCTACTGGTTCATCAATTACCTTACTGTTGCATCTAATTTATGTGGAAATATCCCATTACAGTGTTGTTTCTGGACTTTGCATAATAGACAGATAAGTGTCACCACCGAACTGGGCTCCTCTGTACATTTCACAATTACCTATGAGTGTTGTTAAATAAAATCTGAATTACCGTACTGTTCTGTAATCTCATAACTCTCTGTGTAGATAGAGAGACTTAATAAAATTAGAAGTGATAGGATAATTATATAGAAGTGCCCCAAAAACGGTATAGAAAATGATTTATTTTTATAAATGACAAAATATGTAGATAATGTCATTTTTTTTTATAAATCTGTTTTTTTTGTTGAATTTTTAGTTAAACAAAAAAGACATAAAATAATTAGAGACATTAAGCAAAGAGTAGCAATACATAAGGAAAAAAAAAGTAAAAGAGTAGGGAAGCGCTGGAGGCCACAACAGCACATATATAAATACACATACAAGTTAATGGAGAATGACAACATATTAAATACTAATACAGCACAGAGTTAGAAAATGTTAAATTTAGTCCAGTTTATTATACATAGATCAGAGTAAAAGAGGGCCATATGTCTTTCAATAGTTCTGTTTGACCCCAAAATAAGCCAAAGTTCTCTCAAAAAAAATATCTATGGGGAGGACTGAGTCAATGTCTCTGTAGGGAGATATCAGTGTGGGATAATTTCGAATGATTTCCAAATTGGGCTCATATTCGGAGGCACATCAGAGCTACCTGAGTAGCATGATATTTGGGTGTTCTCTTGCCACCAATGTGATTGGAGGCACTATTTTGGCTCAGAAAACCAGAGCTACCTGCGTAGATACTTTAATAAAATTAAAAGGGATAGTATTAACTCAACACAGAAACCATAAATGAGAATTGGACATGGTCCCTAGTACCGATGACTTGCCTTCTCTTCTGGGATTTCTCCTGAAGTGAAGTGAAGTAGAATCTGATGTTGGCTAATATAGTGTTGATTATGCCCATTTATAAATAATGTGTTTTTTTTTGGAGCAAGTCATATGCATACCCATGCAGGTAGATCTCTAAGACCAAAAGTAAATTTAATTGAGGAGAGCATATGAAACCAATGTTTGGCGGATGCCGACAATTACGAATGTAGCCAAATTCCACCAATAAAGTCACATGGAGGACTTTGGCTACAGCCAAAATGGAGCATAGTGTAATAAAATAGAAATAATTAAAAATAATAATAATCATAAATCGAGGGTGATCGGCGCATACTGGGTAGCCAAAAATCTATTCTTTTAATAGTGAGATTGACCTTATCTGAATGTTTACAATAAACCGATTCAGTCCTGAAATCAATGATACTGAGTAGCCAAGTGTTGGAAAATTTGGAAATTCGGCTACTTTGCTCTAACCGAATCCATTTCGGGCCAGATTAGTTTATATTGGGTAGGCCCTTTAGTCTCTCTTGTAGATATCAAGTTCTGTTTATTTTAAGATTGTAATGTACATAAAAACATAGTGCCAGACTTGTTGCTATATAACAGCTAACTATTAGGATTATCTTATTGTTTTAATGTCTCCATGGCTTAGGAGCCAAGAGTCTATTTAATTTGTTTTAGGTTCACTAATTATCACCTTGTATCCTGTGATTTTACTGGAATTGTATTTCTAAGGGTGATATTTCTACTTGCATTTTTGTTTGTTTGTTAGTTCACTTTATTGATACTTTTGAGTTTAATGTGCATACATTTACAGATGTAGATTGACAAAAAATACACTGTGATTTATAATATACAGTATATGTACAAGTTGTAGACGAAAGATGCATCTGACCCACGAGTCCTAACAACCAGCCCACACTAAGTTATAAGGCGTAAAGATGACTCTATAATGGCATTTATTTGTATTATTTCATTAAAGTATTTCTATTTAAAAATGATACACTTGATGCAATCTTTCAATTAAACACAAGTGAATTATTCGAGTACATTTGTGCTGTAAATGTATATAATTGTTGGATACATGTATTTGTGTGTCGTATAGGTAAGTAATAAATGAAGAATGTAATTTGTATAGGATTGATTATTGTAGATATAGTTAATAGAAACAATATATTGAATTCCCACTACGAATAGGTTAGAATGTCTAAAAAATATAGTAAAAATATATTTGATATACGATTGTTTGTGGTTAATAGATAAATGTGCTAGAGAGCATTCATTTTTTTTTTAGGCTACATTATTTGATTTTGCTTTTGTAATTAATTATTTAGCTTGTTCAATTACCCTAGAAATTACAATCTGGATGTAAAACTTTTTTTCAGGTGGAATGATCTACATCTAAATAAATTAAGCCTCCAAGGAATTTAAGATTACACAAAACAATAATATATGTACTTCCAAAACAACTAATCGAGTTGACTTTGTATTAACCAGAAAGCATACTTTGTATTCTCACTCCTTGCATGGATGTGGTCCCCAAACAATCCAAACAATTTAAAATTCAGGAACTTAACAATCTACAATATACAACATTTTTTAATTACAGAAGCACTGCTTATAAGCAGTTTACTTTTAAAAATTAAACTATTGTGAAAGGCCAATTTTTACATCATCCTAAACAATGTTCTTTGGCTCAGGTACACAATTCTTCATAAAATACTAAGGGGAACCTGTCCCCCAAATATTATTTATAATATTAATGTAGATAATAAACACAATAAATAGAATGATAATAGAGAACAAAATTACTTAAACATGTTAAATTCATTGTGTTATCAAAATTGCAAGCAAATGCATATTATCAAATATAGGAATGCATTGGCAAGTCTGGGGACATATTATCTAGTCTTGGAACACATTGGCAAGTCTGAGGCATATTGGTAAGTCTGGAGATGCATTAGAAAAGTCTAGAGGTATATTTGGGGACACACTGGCAGTCTGGGGACACATGGGCAAGTCTGGGTGCATATTATCAAGTCTGTGGACACATTGCCAGGTCTTGGGACGCATTGGCAAATCTGGGGATGCATTGCTTTGTTGCCAAAATCGGCCATGTTTCCAAGGACACATATTAATTAATTATGGTAGGTACTATGAGATCTCTTAAATAATTGCTAAATTTTGCTTTGTACCTGCCACATAACCCTAGCAAACCTATACATGTGGGGTACCGCTATAATCAGGGGAAGTTGCTGAACATATATTGGGGTTTTGTTTGGTAATAAAATAGAACAAACCTTTTAAATTCATACCTAAGTTTCAAAGTGTGTGGAAATAAAACACACACAAAATTATTACACCAAAACTTGTCAAAGATTGGTGGTAAAATGACAGAATGAAAAGTGTCAAAATACCTCATGTTGAATGCCCTCTGATCTCTACTTTATGAAAATGTGTACATGTGGGGGGTTATTCAGCGATTCAAGACCGATATAGGTGTTACTAGACATGTGCATTCGTTTTCGGACGAATGCATTTTCGGACGAAAATAGCATTTTCGTCCATTCGTCCGAAAAACGAATAACGAAAATTTTAACTAACAAAATCCGAATGAACGAATGGTTAATAAACGAAAATCATTCGTTCATTCGTCCATTCGTCCATTCGTGCTATTGGCATTCTAAACCGAAATAGAGTCGGTTTACAATACCAATAGCATTGTACTACATTCCATAAACCGACATGAATGACTTTCGGTTTATGGAATGCATGTAATGCTATTAGCTTCCTATAAACCGAAATTGAGTTCCCATTCATACGAATAGGTCAATTGACCTATTCGTATGAATGGGGACTCTTTCGGTTTATAGAAAGCCAATAGCAGCATGTATTCTATAAGCCGAAAGTCTTTAAAACAAACGACGTTCGGTTTATAGAATACATGTAATGCTATTGCTGTTCTATAAGCCGAAAGACATTCGGCTTATAGAACAGCAATAGCATTACATGCATTCTATAAACCGAACGTCGTTCGTTTTAAAGACTTTCGGCTTATAGAATACTATTGGCATTCTATAAACCTAACTAGAGTCCCTCCTCATTCATAAGAATTTCTTATGAATGGGGACTCGACTCTAGTTCGGTTTATAGAAAGCCAATAGTATTCTATAAGCCGAAAGTCTTTAAAACGAACGACGTTCGGTTTATAGAATACATGTAATGCTATTGCTAAACTATAAACCGAACGACTTTCGGTTTATAGAATAGCCATAGGATTACATGTAGTACATAAGCCGAAAGTCTATAAACCGAAAGTCGTTCGGTTTATAGGCTGTCGGCATTTAACTATACAGAGACAGAGTCTCCATTCATAAAATTATGAATGGAGACTTTGTCTCCGTGTAGTAAAATGCCGAAAGTCTATAAACCGAACGATCGGTTTATAGACTTTCGGCTTATGTAATACATGTAATCCTATGGCTATTCTATAAACCGAAAGTTCGGTTTATAGAATAGCAATAGGAATACATGTATTCCATAAGCCGACAGCCTATAAACCGAACGTTCGGTTTATAGGCTGTGGGCATTTTACTACACGGAGACAAAGTCTCCATTCATAATTTTATGAATGGAGACTCTGTCTCCGTATAGTTAAATGCCGGCTTTTAACTATACGGAGACAAAGTCTCCATTTATAATTTTATGAATGGAGACTCTGTCTCCGTATAGTTAAATGCCCACAGCCTATAAACCGAACGTTCGGTTTATAGGCTGTGGGCATTTAACTATACGGAGACAAAGTCTCCATTCATAAATTTATGAATGGAGACTCTGTCTCCGTATAGTTAAATGTTATTGTATTCTATAAACCGACTCTATTTCGGCTTATAGAATGCAATAGTACTACGAATGGACGAATGAACGAATGATTTTCCTTTATTAACCATTCGTTCATTCGGCTTTAGTTAGCTTAGCATTTTCGTTCTTCGTTTTTCGGGCGAATGGACGAAAATGCAATTTTCGGACGAAAATGCATTCGTCCGAAAACGAATGCACATGTCTAGTATATATTCACATGTAAATTGCTTTTTAAATAAAAAATTATGATATAAAAAAAATCTTGTTTTTATTTCCTTTTATGTGACAATGCTGCCTCTCTCTTTCCCTTGCCCCCAGATTTGTCGCTCTCCCCCCCTTAGTGTTGTCTCTCTCTCACCCTCCCTTTGGCTCCCCCCTCGCTCCCCTTGTGTCTGTCTCTTCCCCCCTTCCCTCCCCTTGTTTCTCTCTGCCCCCCCCCTTGTTATTCTGTCCCCCCCTCACCTGTTTCTTGCTCCCTGGTGGCTAGTGGGGGCAGCCGGGGGATGTATGCACTATACATAATAGACGGAAGTGTCGGGCAGCATGGAGGTTGTCTGCACGATTCGTGCAGACATCCCCCAGCTGCCCGATTCTCCCTGGTGGCTAGCGAGGGAGCGGAGGATGTCTGCGCGATGAGCGAGACCTCTCCTGCTGCCGCCCGGCATGACCGCCGGGACTTCTATGATGAAGCTGGGTACTTCCGGCTTCCTCATAAAAGTCCTGGCTGTCGTTCCGGGCGGCAGCAGGGGAGGTCTCGCTCATCGCGCAGACATCCACCGCTGCCTCGCTAGCCACCAGGGAGAATCGGGCAGCTGGGGGATGTCTGCACGAATCGTGCAGACAACCTCCATGCTGCCCGACACTTCCGTCTATTATGTATAGTGCATACATCCCCCGGCTGCCCCCACTAGCTACCAGGGAGCAAGAAACAGGTGAGTGGGGGACAGAATAACAAGGGGGGGGGGGGCAGAGAGAAACAAGGGGAGGGAAGGGGGGAAGAGACAGACACAAGGGGAGCGAGGGGGGAGCCAAAGGGAGGGTGAGAGAGAGACAACACTAAGGGGGGGAGAGCGACAAATCTGGGGGCAAGGGAAAGAGAGAGGCAGCTTTGTCACATAAAAGGAAATAAAAACAAGATTTTTTTTATATCATAATTTTATATTAAAAAAGCAATTTACATGTGAATATATACTAGACATGTGCATTCGTTTTCGGACGAATGCATTTTCGTCCGAAAATTGCATTTTCGTCCATTCGCCCGAAAAACGAAGAACGAAAATGCTAAGCTAACTAAAGCCGAATGAACGAATGGTTAATAAAGGAAAATCATTCGTTCATTCGTCCATTCGTAGTACTATTGCATTCTATAAGCCGAAATAGAGTCGGTTTATAGAATACAATAGCATTTAACTATACGGAGACAGAGTCTCCATTCATAAATTTATGAATGGAGACAAACGTATAGTTAAAAGCCGACAGCCTATAAACCGAACGTTCGGTTTATAGGCTGTGGGCATTTAACTATACGGAGACAGAGTCTCCATTCATAAAATTATAAATGGAGACTTTGTCTCCGTATAGTTAAATGCCGGTGTTCTGACAAATTTCTGGAGCAAATTCTCCTGCGCAATCGCAGGAGAATTTGCTCACTGCGCATGCACATAAAGTTACAGCTGATAACTCAGCTGTAACTTTGTGACCACCGTGCACCGTGTATTATTGATGCAGCAGGAGGATCACAAATCCCATCAAGATGAGGCAGCCCTCACCAGGATGCTTGCCCCCTTATGTCCCGACGCCCCATGTTACTTACCACCTTAAGAACACAACAACGGACGCGCACATTCCCAAACGGCTGGATAGGCGTGCGCATGCGCTGTGTATTGCTGTGGTCGATGATCTGGTAAGAAGGGGTGTGCAGGGGGTGTGAGGGGGCGGGAGGTGGGTTGCGCAGCTGGCGCATGCGCGGTGGTCACAAAGTTACAGCTGAGTTATCAGCTGTAACTTTATGCGCATGCGCAGTGAGCAAATTCTCCTGCGATTGCGCAGGAGAATTTGCTCCAGAAATTGGTCAGACACCGGCATTTAACTATACAGAGACAGAGTCTCCATTCATAAAATTATAAATGGAGACTTTGTCTCCGTATAGTTAAAAGCCGGCATTTAACTATACGGAGACAGAGTCTCCATTCATAAAATTATGAATGGAGACTTTGTCTCCGTGTAGTAAAATGCCCACAGCCTATAAACCGAACGTTCGGTTTATAGGCTGTCGGCTTATGGAATACATGTATTCCTATTGCTATTCTATAAACCGAACGTTCGGTTTATAGAATAGCCATAGGATTACATGTATTATATAAGCCGAAAGTCTATAAACGGATCGTTCGGTTTATAGGCTTTCGGCATTTTACTACACGGAGACAAAGTCTCCATTCATAATTTTATGAATGGAGACTCTGTCTCTTATTAGTTAAATGCCGACAGCCTATAAACCGAACGACTTTCGGTTTATAGACTTTCGGCTTATGTAATACATGTAAACCTATGGCTATTCTATAAACCGAAAGTCGTTCGGTTTATAGAATAGCAATAGGAATACATGTATTCCATAAGCCGACAGCCTATAAACCGAACGTTCGGTTTATAGGCTGTCGGCATTTTACTACACGGAGACAGAGTCTCCATTCATAAAATTATGAATGGAGACTTTGTCTCCGTGTAGTAAAATGCCCACAGCCTATAAACCGAACGTTCGGTTTATAGGCTGTCGGCATTTTACTACACGGAGACAGAGTCTCCATTCATAAAATTATGAATGGAGACTTTGTCTCCGTGTAGTAAAATGCCCACAGCCTATAAACCGAACGTTCGGTTTATAGGCTGTCGGCATTTTACTACACGGAGACAAAGTCTCCATTCATAATTTTATGAATGGAGACTCAGTCTCTTATTAGTTAAATGCCGACAGCCTATAAACCGAACGTTCGGTTTATAGACTTTCGGCTTATGTAATACATGTAAACCTATGGCTATTCTATAAACCGAAAGTCGTTCGGTTTATAGAATAGCAATAGGAATACATGTATTCCATAAGCCGACAGCCTATAAACCGAACGTTCGGTTTATAGGCTGTCGGCATTTTACTACACGGAGACAGAGTCTCCATTCATAAAATTATGAATGGAGACTTTGTCTCCGTGTAGTAAAATGCCCACAGCCTATAAACCGAACGTTCGGTTTATAGGCTGTCGGCATTTTACTACACGGAGACAAAGTCTCCATTCATAATTTTATGAATGGAGACTCAGTCTCTTATTAGTTAAATGCCGACAGCCTATAAACCGAACGTTCGGTTTATAGACTTTCGGCTTATGTAATACATGTAAACCTATGGCTATTCTATAAACCGAAAGTCGTTCGGTTTATAGAATAGCAATAGGAATACATGTATTCCATAAGCCGACAGCCTATAAACCGAACGTTCGGTTTATAGGCTGTCGGCATTTTACTACACGGAGACAGAGTCTCCATTCATAAAATTATGAATGGAGACTTTGTCTCCGTGTAGTAAAATGCCCACAGCCTATAAACCGAACGTTCGGTTTATTGGCTGTCGGCATTTTACTACACGGAGACAAAGTCTCCATTCATAATTTTATGAATGGAGACTCTGTCTCTTATTAGTTAAATGCCGACAGCCTATAAACCGAACGACTTTCGGTTTATAGACTTTCGGCTTATGTAATACATGTAATCCTATGGCTATTCTATAAACCGAAAGTCGTTCGGTTTATAGAATAGCAATAGGATTACATGTATTCCATAAGCCGAAAGTCTATAAACCGAAAGTCGTTCGGTTTATAGACTTTCGGCTTATAGAATACAATTAATACTATTGCCTTTCTATGAACCGAACGAGAGACCCATTCATAAGAATTTCTCATGAATGGGGCTCTCGTTCGGTTTATAGAAAGCCAATAGTATTACATTGTATTCTATAAAACGAACGAAAAAAATTAACGAAACGAAAATAATGAACGAATTTCGTCTGAAACGAATGCACTAATGAACGAAATTCGTTTTAGACGAAATAAATAACATTTTCGTCCGAAAGGACGAAAACGAAACGAAAATTTTAGTTTTGCACATGTCTAGGTGTTACAGTGTCACAAATGCAATTTAAATAGCTATATGCTACTTGTATTTATCAACCTAAAACATGGGGAAAAAAGCAAAAAAAACATATAAACATTGGGTATTTCTAAACTCAGGACCTATAGTCGAATCTATTTAGCAGGTTTTTGCATTAGCTTTTGGAGCTTAGTAAAAGAATTTACAAAGAAAAGTCAGGAAAAGTGGTTTTTTAATTTTTTTTAACCGTATTTTACTATTTTTTTCACAATACAATAAATGATATGAACAAAATAATGTCATGAAAAGAAAGCCCTTCTTGTCCTGAAATAAATAATATATAATTTGTGTGGGTACAGCAACCGATAAAGAAGAAAATTAAAGCTAAACACAAACACCTCAGAAGTGTTACAACAGCCTCGGTCACCAACGCACAACATTCCAAAAACAGTCAGGTCATGAAGGGGTTAAACGTTAAACAGTTTAAAAATTACTAGTTACTAGTAAAACCATTTCAGTAGTTCATATTCACATCAAGACAACACATAAATATTTAAAACACATTTTTTCTCTTATTTTGTGCATTTGCTAGCATTTTTTTCTAATTTCTGAGCTGAATACGTTGTCTGCTGCACAGTATGCTTTTCTGCTGTGGCATCATACCTCCCATCTGTACAGTCTTAGCTGGTTCTACCCAGTTTTGGGATATAGCATGCCAAGATGTTGGGTCAGGGTCAGTGGTGTATCTTGATTTTGTGCTGCCCTAGGCAGACAAAATCCGGGCACCCCCCTACCCAAGCTGCACACCCACGTTACACACCTAAGACATGCCCCATCATTCAGACTCACATCAAGCTCACACTCCCATCACACTCAGTCACACACTCCTACTCCCATCACACTCAGTCACACACTCCTACTCCCATCACGCACACTCTGACTCCCATCACACTCAGTCACACACTCCTACTCCCATCACGCACACTCTGACTCCCATCACACACACTCTGACTCCCATCACACTCAGTCACACACACTGTCTCCCATCACACACACTCTGACTCCCATCACACTCAGTCTCCCATCACACACACTCTGACTCCCATCACACTCAGTCACACACAGTCTCCCATCACACACACTCTGATTCCCATCACACTCAGTCACACACACACACACACTGTCTCCCATCACACACACTCTGACTCCCATCACACTCAGTCACACACACTGTCTCCCATCACACACACTCTGACTCCCATCACACTCAGTCACACACACACACACACACACACAGTCTCCCATCAGCACTTACCTTTCCCTGGCAGGCAGGCAGCATGGTCCCTCCATGCTGCCTGTTCGGCTTCCCGGCGATTGTGCCGACAGGTCACGTGACCGGGCACGCGTATGACGTCATCGCGCCTGTCACGTGACTGTCGGCACTTCCGTGTCGGCACACTGCACGGGGAGCCGAACAGGCAGCACGGAGATTTCTCTGTGCTCCCTGTTCGGCTCCCCGTGCAGCCTGGCAGGCAGAGCGATGGTGAGGGGGGATCTTCCGATCCCCTCTCACCTCCGTCTCTGCCTGCAAGCGCGGTGGGGTTTTTTTTTTTTTTTTTAAAGGGCCGGATTTTTTTTTTTTTACATTTTTTTCTTTTCCAGTGCTGGGGGGCGCTGCCGCCCCCCAAAATTTGCCGCCATAGGCATCCGCCTAGGATGCCTCGCGGTAAATACAGCACTGGTCAGGGTGCAGCAGCCTTGCTGACGTTGCAGAAACTGCCTTTAATACCCTTCTCTACCAAGTAAACAGTAGTTGCCCTCCCTGAAGATATATCAGTGTAACCAGGACCCCCCTACCTTCAGTAATAGAAAAATCTATGCTTATTATTTGTTTTGCTAACTGTAGCAGTAAGCTTGATGCAGATGTGACTTTGCTTGGAACAGGAGTTCCTTCTCTTGTCATCTTTGTAATGTATTTTATTTATTTTATTTTATTCAGGAGATAAGAAATAATGACATTTTCAGCATGGACGCCCAAATAGGACAGTATTTCAGAGATCTGGCAGGGTGTATTTTTAAAGGTATGATGAAAAGTCATTATTCAGTAATAACCATGGTATACTATTGGGATTTTTGCCAACATGTCAATTCCCAAGTTGTACAAAGGATTCAAGGCTCTGTTACTGACTCTTTGAATGATGAAATAGATTAACAAGGGACAAATAAAGGAAAAGATGATTAACGGAGGAGCACTTGAAGATATACTTTTCATAATTATGAGTATCCAGTTTCCATTATACAATATAGCATAATGCAGTTAGTAAATACACACTTAGCACAATTCTTATAATGCAAGAGTGAAGATACTACGCACAAGGTAGGTACTTAAGTAGGTTATTGGATGCAGATGGTAAATGCACAGAAACAGGGTAAGTACTTTGCACAGTTCTTATAATTCATAATAATTGAGTTGCAAAGATTCACCAATTAAGCCAGGGATATTCCACAGAGCCTTTCCAAGACATGTCTTCCACTTTGGGAAATTACAGATAGTAGAATTGGTTTGGAAGTGTATCCTTGACCAAAAGTAGGTCAGCCTCAAGTAACCGATTCAGGAAACAATCTAGCAAAGAGTCAACGCCTAGGGTTGCCACCTTCTCCACACAAAAAAAACCAAACAGCCTTGCTATTGCCTCCATAAACTCAACATTGGCAGCCATTTTTTATCGGCCTGCCAGTAAAATACCGGCTGGGTGGCAACCCTATCAATGCCATATTGCCATTGCAGTCCACCTTCAGTAACTCAAGAGCTGTTACTTATGGCTTTATCTTTAGAGTTGAGAGGACACCTCGATGTTCTTGTTCGGATGTTTCGGCCGAACTCTGAAAAAAAGTCCAGTTTCTGGGTCGAACTTGACCCCGAACCCGAACATACTATGTTAGGGGGGACCTAATGTCCCCCCGGTCCCCACCCATTGCCGGCGGGTGGGGACCCTAAAATAATAATGAGGGGGGGACCTACTGTCCCCCCCCCCCCCCCGGTCCCCACCCACTTTGTGGTTTGGGTTCGCTCAACTCTATTTATCTTATAAACCTGAAATAACTAAGGTTCATCAAACCAGAAGCGTGACTGTTGGCCAGGTAAAACAAATCAATCACTTTAGTACTGAATGGCTTGCCCACAAATAACCATAGAGAATATAATCAAATATAATGTCAGAGGGAAAAGTCACCATGTATTGTATTAGTTCTCTCTTTGCTGATTTATTTCAAGGATTAAAACATATGTATGTAATATTCTCTGGTTAATGTTCTCATGTATATTTTATTTTATTATATTTCATTCTTTATTATGTAATGTACTTATTTATTTTAAATTAAATAACTGTTAAATAAAATGCATATCATATTTTATATTTTATTGTACTGTATTCATTGTATTTATTATATCACCTTAATCAATCAAAAGAATCACAGTAAGAACAAGGTATATACTTTGTTCCCTGGGCATTGGCCAACCACACACCCTATCACATGAACTTTAGCCTCAATTATATTTCTTACCCACTATTTAAATATAAAGCATAGATCATAAAAAAAATTCAAGATTTAAAATGTATGTTTCCATTTGTATAAAATACGAGAATAAAGCATAGATGACATTAAATGGCAAATTTTCAATAACAAATCTCAGGATCTTTAAAGAATACATAATACCAAAATGATAAAAACAGATTTGGAATATGGATTGAATTTTGTTTCAAATGTACAAAAATAAATGGCCAGATTGTTAGATATCATTTTTCCGATTCATATGTAATGCTTACTACGAGTGGAAACAGGTTTGATTTTCCACCTTAATGCTTGATTAGAACACTTTCTACCAGGAACTTATCTCAGTAGGAATCTTTATGGAAGTAGGAGCCGTGGAGTTTGAGGTGGAAGATTTTAAGAAACTGCTTGCTGTGCCGTATGGGGGCTGATTAGACAAGGTTTTCAGCTAGAACCGAGAAGTGACAAACACACGCAACTGTATGGAAAATACATCATTTAAGGAAATGCTTTAGACAATAGTGAAGAATAGGGATAGTGGAAATAAGGGTGCATACATTTATTGTCACTGCATGAAAGCATTCTTTTATACTTTGTTCCGTCTTTGCAAACACACATCACTTATATCCTGTTCAGCTTTCCCAAATCATTTCTATCCATGTGTTCTTTATATCTTCTACACATAACCTTTCCTGCACACTGAAAAGCCATGTTCTTATCACGTAGGCAAATATTTAGTGACGAGATAAGTAGTAAAAAAAAAATATGTTTTACCTTTTCTTTTGTAACAAAGAGAATCACACCATCTAGCTTAGTTACAATCGCTTTCTCTTGATTAGGTCAGTAAGGAAATATTTGTGGTGAAACACGGATTGCTCTAATTAGTGTGCAAAATACAGAATATGTAAAGTAATGTGCTAAAATTACCACACAAAAAATATAATATAGTATATTTAGTGAAAATGAATAAATAAATAAAAATGTAAAATTATTTATATAGAAAAAGCAGGTATGGATCCTTGGGGGTAAGACAGGAAATACAAAACAAGAAAATGGCATTCAAACATTATAAAAACAAGGGATCAGCTGTATAATTTATAGAGTTCAAAGATGCCATCAACGCCTGCAGAAAGGCAATTAAAATGGCTAAATAAGATAATTAGAAAAGGATTGATAAGTAGAATAAAAACCCCAAAATATTTTTTAAGGATATAAATGGAAAAAGCTAAAGGCAGAAATTATTGGGCCCTTGTTATCCCAAATGGGAAATTTGGTAAGTGAGGACAGAGACAAAGCATACATTTTAAATACTTTTTTTCTGTCTATACTAAAGAAGAACCAATGGATGAACCGCTGCTACCAGAAGTTACAGAACAGTCAACACTCAAGAATATATCTTGAATCAGAATATAATTAGTAAACGTCAGCATGGTTTTGTGAAAGACTGGTCTTTTCAAACAAACGTAATAACATTCTATGAAGAAGTCAGTAAAAATATAGATCTAGGTGTGGCATTTGATGTGATCTATTTAGACTTTGATAAAGCATTTGATACAGTTCCACATAAATTGTTACTCTACAAATTGAGAGAAATAGGCATGGGGAAAATGTATGTATTTGGATTGAAAACTGGCTAAATTATTGAATGCAGAGTGTTGTTGTAAATAGAAAAACCTCAAATTGGACCAGGGAATTAAGCAGAGTCACTCCGGGGTCTGTTTTATGCTCACCTCTTTTTTATTTGTTTATTAATAATTTCCAAAGTTGTGTTGATAGCCAAGTCTCAGTATTTGCTGATGACATCAAATTAGGTAAGGTAATACAGACTAACCTTGATGTGTGTTCTTTACAGGAAGATTTGGGTGACTGGGCAATCAAGTGGCAAATGAGGTTTAATAATGTAAAGTTATGCATCAAGTTTGTACACCAGTCCTTTAAAAACGATATTATGGAAGTAGAAAAGGTGCAAAAGAGGGCTACAAAGCTAATAATAATAATTGGAGAATCTTAGTTATGAAGAGAAACTAAAAAAGTTTAATTTACAAACGCTAGAAAAAGAAATCTCAGAGGGGATCTGATAACATAATATAAATATGTGCAGGGCCAATATTACACTACATTACCATTTATTTATATAGCGCCAACAATTTACATATTGCTAGGTACAGAGCATAGAAGGGAACTACATACTAAGTTAGACTGATATAGATAGAGCTGGTGGTGGAATACACTCACCTGCTCTAAGAAAAGGAAAAACTAGTTACTAGGTTTAGTGATGGCTGTCTACCAAAAGGTGGTGTCCAACCACCTAGTAGACAAACAAAAGAAAAGGGCATACTAAGGGTTAATGTGCTTGGGAGGTGCTCAATCACTATAAAGCCGGGCAGTGAATAATATTCTCAATAGTGTGTTGTAAGCAATTGTAGGAGGTGAATCTACAAGTGACTTAAATATGTTAAAAAACTCATAAAACATAAATGGCAAAGAATTGAAAATAAACAATAAACAATAAATCAATTATACTAAGTGAAACAGTCAAACAAATAAATAAACACAGTGATTATGCTCTTTGTGCAAAATAAAACCTAGTTGCTTCTACAGAAGCAAACACAGGTAATACACATACTGTTGGATGTCCCAAAAGTGGTGAGGAATATATTATGGCTGCTGCGCCGGTAAGGACAGAAGTATTGAGCGTCCATTTAAAAGTCCATCTGTACAAGTTGAGAAATAATCTTAATAAGTTGTAGATATAAGGAGTCGCAGTCCGTCATAATCATGACACATGATTCATGATATAACTCCCAATTTTATTTATATTTGATTACTTTTGTAGTGTTGCTTTTTGTTTGGCAGTGAAGGATTACAGGGTATTTTGGGTCACCCTTTACGCTGTGGACAGGGTGATATGCATATACATGCAAATGTATTTTTCATTACCCATAGTTCTTTGTGGGGCATAATCTGCATGTTAATAAACCTACACCTTCAAATCCGCATCCCATTACACCTTTAAATCTGCATATCATTACACTTTCAAATCCGCATCTCATTACACCTTCAAATCCACATCTCATTACACCTTCAAATCCACATCTCATTACACCTTCAAATCCGCATCTCATTACACCTTCAAATCCGCATCTCATTACACCTTCAAATCCGCATCTCATTACACCTTCAAATCCGCATCTCCTTACATCTTTAAATCCGCATCTCATTACAAGTGCAAATCTGCATCTCATTACACTTGCAAATCTGCATCTCATTACACTTGCAAATCTGCATCTCATTACACTTGCAAATCTGCATCTCATTACACATGCAAACCCGCATCTCATTACACCTTTAAATCGGCATCTCATTACACCTTTAAATCCGCATCTCATTATATCTTCAAATCCACATCTCATTACACCTTCAAATCCACATCTCATTACACCTTCAAATCCGCATCTCATTGCATCTTTAAATCCGCATCTCATTACAAGTGCAAATCCTCTTCTCATTACACTTGCAAATCTGCATCTCATTACACTTGCAAATCTGCATCTCATTACACATGCAAATCCGCATTTCGTTACACCTTTAAATCCGCATCTCGTTACACGTGCAAATCCGCATTTCTTTACATATGCAAATCCGCATCTCTTTACAGCTTTAAATCCGCATCTCATTACATGTGCAAATCCTTTTCTCATTACCCGTGCAAATCCGCATCGCATTACACATTCAAAATCGCATCTAATTACACCTTTAAATCTGCATCTCAGTACACTTTAAAATTTGAATCTCATTACACCTTTAATCCACATCTCATTATATCTTTAAATCCACATCTCATTACACCTTCAAATCCGCATCTCATTGCATCTTTAAATCCGCATCTCATTACAAGTGCAAATCCTCTTCTCATTACACTTGCAAATCTGCATCTCATTACACTTGCAAATCTGCATCTCATTACACTTTTAAATCTGCATCTCATTACACTTTTAAATCTGCATCCCATTACACGTGCAAATCCGCATCTCATTACACCTTCAAATCTGCATCTCATTACACGTGCAAATCCACATCTCATTACACTTTCAAATCGGCATCTCATTACACCTTCAAATCCACATCTCATTACACTTGCAAATCTGCATCTCATTACACTTGCAAATCTGCATCTCATTACACCTTTTATCGTCATCTCATTACACCTTTAAATCCGCATCTCATTACACGTCCAAATCCGCATCTCATTACACATCTTGTGTGATTGGAAATGATCTATAAATTGTATTGGCTTTTGCTAAGCAGATGCCTAAATTAGGATAAAAATATGTTTTAAATGTGTCTGTGGCCGGCCACAGGTGATGTCATAAACAGGAGACTCCACAGACATTTGATTGAAATTTTGCTAATACAGTGTATAGATACATTTTAATCATGTTATGCTCTACATGCACAATGAAAACAATGTTCGAGTGATCCGAAATATATGGTGTTCTTGTTTTGGCATGTGTGTTATGTACTTAACATAGTAATATATAAATACATTTTATAATCCACAGGTAAGAAACACGCACAATTCAAAAAGCAATCTATTTTATGTAAACACTGATTTGCTTTCTATTGACAAATAAATTCCCACTGATTTCACCTTCCTTGTGTATTCATAATTACACTGCATATTAATTTTACAATTTGTTTCCAGGATGAAAATAAATATTTTTCTTTCCTCTGATACACTGCAACATCATGACAAAAACACTTACTGAATCTTAAAAGATCTCTGTCGGAACCCTAAAAGACAGTAGCATCCAACATTAAAGGGACAGTCTAGTCCCCAAACTCACTTTGGTGAAAGTTGAAGACTTATGCAGAATGCCTGGGAAAAAAAACCCTGTTCACTATACAAGCAGTAATCACATTTTTTTATATTTGACTCAAGCCCTCGCCCAGTGATTACTCTACATGTATACTATAGGTGCTGCAACGATGATTATATAGACACTGAGCACATAAAGTTATGTTTAATTTAGTCACTTCCTGTGCTTCTGGAATACAATTGTGTGTAATCTAAGTAACCTTGCTCTTGTACACGTAGGATCTCATACAGTGCAACACATTGACTGATGATATCAACAGAGAGACTGGAAATTCCATTCATTTGAATGAAATTATTCTCATAGGTTCCTGCAGCAAAAAAAAGAAAGGAAATTGACTTTTACTTAGCTATTATGGGCAGTCCTGGTTTCATACAAACTGCTGTAATTTCATAATTTCATCTAGCTGTAAGTATTTTACATGTTGAGCAATGCAAAAGGGAAAACCTACATTATAAAGTACTTTGAAAGCACATTAATATGCATTAACATTTGGAAGATGCATTTTGGATACCAGACAGTCCCTTCAATATCAGAACAAAAACACACAATTATTGTAACTTGTCACTCACTGTAGCAAAATGCTGCCAGTCATATTTTCCTCACTTGCTGCTTCTGATATTTTGTGCTGCTTTGTTAAGCCCTCCATTGGTTTCAAGGGTGACTACATAGCTCTTTTATTCGGAAACACAAATTAATAATACACGATCCATACGACCAGTCTATATTTTATTGATTACAAACCTGGAGCGTTCATTTTCTATAAGTGTCCCTAAATAATACAGTAGTGGTTACTCTGTTGGTTTCCTTTCCTTCAAGGATCACATTTAAAATACTGACAACATAAAATGGCCTCAATAAGTCATATGCCCATCATTAGGTCCCATCCTCTTCAAATGGCCTACTCTTCTACTTCTTCACATTTCCCATTGATGCTTACAAGAGTTGCCACCAGTCTCTGACACTCAGTACTACATAAGCTCCAGATCCTAATACTGCTTCGCCTCCAAGTCTGGTTTTTACACCTGGTGATGGCGAACATATGGCACTCTGACCACTCATTCTGGCATTCTGGCATTCAGATTCCTCTCAGCTCGAGCTGAGGCAGAGAAATAGGAGCTAAGCTGCAAGGGAGGAGTTAGGAGAGCAGAGATAAGAGAGTGTGGAATATGTATGTGGGAGTGAACAGGCACTGGCATCAAGGAAAAAGAGATGGGGATGATGTTGGGAAGAGGAGGAATGGCAATGATATGGGAGGTGAAATAGGAGAATTGGTATGTAGGGAAGGAGGAGCTACATGGCAAATAATAGGGATATGGCAACTGCCCAGGATATTATAAATCATAACTAGGAAGAGACAGAACTGAAATGGAGAAAGTGATCAATGAGAAGGAAAGAGGGGACTTTGACATTATTAACTGTTTCCCTCAGAAGATTGGGTACTCAGGCTCAAACATGTTCACCATAGCTGGATAGATGTCTGTTAAATTGTATCTCAACATATTACACTTTATTTCATTTACTCCACATTTTTCTTAATTGGCAGTCGTCCTATTAATTTACCTAATTAATCATCAAATCTATTAAACTGTTAAGGTTATCATGTCTACACAGTAGGTTACATTGTTAACGGATATAATAAGGATCAGTCCAGGATCTGGCTTTATTTCTACATTTGTACATTAAGCACTATCATTCATGACATAACATCCACTATTCTTAACTTCTACATGTTAATTACAATTGTTACAGGCACCAGGATGGAATGACTTCCTGGCTCTCTGCTGTGACTATTAGTCAATGTGTGTATGATTTATTTAGCATTATCATCATCCTAGATCCTAATGCACTGGAAACCTTCATTAACTCAGGTTAAAAGAGTAACTGATGTTTGTGAGTGTTAGAGAAAAATAAACAGATGGGGGTCATCTCGGTACATTTACCTGCCATATCTTGGCAATGGAATGTCAATATAAATAATTAAAGAAACATATTCTGTACAGCATGATATATCTGAGAAATAATAGCACAGATCCAGGCTGTCAAATGATGAAGCACAATTAAGAAATGGAATCGCTTGTTGCCATGTGTAATTGAGATTGTTTTTGCCCCTTTCACCTTTGCAAAGCTTCTCATCAGTGACAGCCATTGTGTTGCTGAAATTGATTTCTGATAACTTGATGGAATGTCTCGGACATTTTTTTTTTTGTCTTAAAGGCTGACTCAAAGCAACATGAGGATAAAACATGTTTTCCACTCTTTTGTTACTTGCACCCTATGCAGCCATTCCTTTTAACCTGACTTTTTAAATTCTTACAGTTTTTTTATTGGTTTTAAAGGGAATATATCCTAACTTAACCCCGCCTACTTTTCATTCCATGTATATATATGTATGCTCAGTCCTTGTTTCGGTGGACAAATATAACTTTTACATGGCACCCTGCAGGACGTATAATTGATATGTGTTCAGAGGGAAATCGGTTAATGAAGGCTTTAATTACAAATGTAATTAGGTAGCACTTCATTAATTAATTGTTTCCCTTTGGAAACACATTCTACATTCTGCAGGGGAGCAGGTAAAAGTCATATGTGTCCAGCAAAGCACTGGCTGACCTGGAAATCCTAGCTGCACACCCTAAGAAAAATGCTAATGTGTCCAAGATACGCACTCAAATATTGTGATTATAGTCATCATTTGGGAGGAATTGAGTTTTTGCTTTTTTTTTTTAAACACTTTAAAATGTAGCTTTTTTCCCCTCTCCAGCTAAACGCTGGGAGCTGAGTGGGAGAGTCAGTGAAGGTGCAAACATGACATTTGTCAGTGAATTAGACACATCTCGAATACAGGTATTTACATTTTAAGAAACGCATAACCTATTTATGACTATGTTAATCTAAGTCGGAGTGGACCTCTAAACGATAGCTTTCATTAAAAAACTAAAAATACATTTGCTTAAATAAACAATACAAAGTTATGTGATTTTATTTTTATTTATCTACTTTTTTTTTTAAATTTAATTTGAAATTTCTAACATTTTGTGCAAAGTGTTATGTATGTGAAAGTTAAATAGATGTGCCTTTTTCAGGAAAAGAGAAGCATTTGCTTTTTGTACTACAATAGCTAAGGGCAGTATTACATATGATCACAAAATATTGAATCTTTGTTACATTTTTCGTACAGATTAAATTTCAACTTTGTAGACTTTTTCTTTTTATGTGTGCTGCGATGGCAATAAAAGCCAATGATCTGTGATCTTTTTTTTGTTCTTAGTCATTGATAACTTCTAGGAAAATATTTTATATATTCCCTTTGATGTTAAATACATTTTCTGGAGCACTGGAGTAAAACAGATTTAATAGTCACTCATTTATCTTAAACAAAATGTATTCATTCTACAGTATGAACTCTAGATGTAATTGCTCAAGGGGTTTATGGTAATTTGCCGCTTTTTAAGTCTTGTTGCCGTGGTGACCTGCTCAGGGTTCACGTACAATGATGAAGTTTTAGGTCAGGAATAGCAAGACCAATTTTCTGCCTTATTTTAACCAGCCCCTTGCTTTAATCACTGCACTAATGTAATTGAAACTAATGCACATGAGGTAACACACAGGAGAGTAAATGAACAATACATCTGTTGATTTCCCCCCCCAGAATAATCATATAACTCTACAGTATGGATGACCACTGACCTTTTACAATGCTCTTATATTCAAATTTCCAAGTATAATATTTTAGAATGCAGATGATTATTTTGTACAACTAGATATGTTGTCATTGCCAACATGTTTTAAACTTCAGTTAATTTTCAAGTTGCTATGACTATAAAATCTATATTTGCTGGCAACGTTACAAGCAAACACATAGATTCCAAAGTTATCAGTTGTTTGTTCTCAAAGATGGGGGTCAGCGCTGTATTTAGAGCAAGGCAAACAAGGCAAGTACCCAGAGCCGATGGTGGTCACTCTCCTGAGCGACCCCATCGGCTCAGTAGAAGGGAACGCTGCCTGTACAGGCAGCGTTTCCCTTCTAATGGCAAGAGCATCGGAAGTGAAAGTATTTCACTTCCGATGCTCTAGTGGGAGCCAATCGATGCCGGCACAGCAGATCTATGTGATCTGTGTGCAGGCATGTATGGTAAGTGCTCTGATGAGCACTTATCATACTGTCAAAGGCAATATTAGTAAATATTGCCTTTGACAAGTATTGATCTGCCTCCCTCACCTTACTACTTTTAGTAAGGGAGAGAGACAGATCAGATCAAGTAAAAAAATAAAATAAAATAATAAAAAAAATATTTAATAAAATTTTAAACACCAAGGGCTTTTATAAAAGCCATTTAACCCCTTCCCTGCCATTGATCGCTGTGTACGCAGTGATCATACACAGCAGCACATTTTTTGCTGTCTGTGCATTTTTTAGGGGTTATTTTTTTTTACTGTAATTCATTACAGTATAAAAAAAGGCTCTTTTAAGAGAGATTAACCCCTTTCTTGCCGTAGATCACTGCCTAATCAGCGATCTGACGCAAATGCAGCAATCTTGCTGCAGAAGCATTTTTAATTTTTTTAAAACTTTTTTATTACACCCGTCACGTGTTAATTATACCCGCTAGGGGACTACGTTTAACGTAAAAAAATTTTTTTAGCTGTCTGAGCGCATGTATAGCGATCAGTAACAGCTGATAAGTGACAATGGCGGGTTGACGTTTGCTCAGATGAGCATCACCATTCGTCTGGTTAGATCAATATGTGTAAATATTTGATCTGACCCGTGTAGATCTGCCTCCCTCTCACTTGAGTTTTAGTGAGGGAGACAGAGCTGTATAATGTAAGTTTTTAATTATAATATATTTAATAGAATTGAGACCCAAAGGCTTTTATAAAAGCCGTTTCCAGTATTTAACCCCTTCCTTGCAATTGATCGCTGTGTACGCAGTGATCTTACACAGCAGCACATTTTTTGCTGTCTGTGCATTTTTTTAGGGGTTATTTTTTTTTACTTTGATTTATTACAGTATATCAAAGGCTCTTTTAAGAGCTATTAACCCCTTCCTTGCCGTATATCACTTCCTAAGCAGCACATATGGTCACTGCCTAAGCAGTGCATATGGTCACTGCCTAAGCAGCGCATATGGAGCAATCTAGTCGCCGAAGGATTTTTTTTTGCTATCAGCATTTTTTTTGTCAGACTCACTAGGGGTTAATTATACCCACTAGGGGATTACGTGTATTCCTTTTGAAGCTGTCTGAACGCGTGTATAGCGATCAGTAACAGCCGATCAGTGGCAAAGGTGGTTTGGTGATTTCTCAGATGAGCATCACCATTCGCCTGGTTCGTAAATATTGTTCTGACCCATATGGATCTGCCTCCCTCTCCTCACTTGAGTTTTAGTGAGGGAAAGAGACAGATCTGTATAACATAATTTTTAAATTGTAATAAATTAAATAAAATGTTAATAAATTGTGAGTCCCAAGGGCTTTTATAAAAGCCATACCTTTTGTATAGTGTAGTGTATTAACTCCTTCCCTGCCACTGATCACTGCACAGCAGAAATTTTTTTCTTGTCTGTGCATTTTTAGGGGTTAATTTTTTTGTACAGTACTACAAAGGCTCTTATAAGAGCTATTAACCCCTTCCTTGCTCTACATGTTCAAATTCCAAGTTTGAAAATCAAAAAGCGCACCTCTCAAATGTAGCCTTTCAACCCCTAACAAAGCTGACAAAGCTATGCATGGGTGGTATCCCTGTGCTCGGGAGATGTTGCTGAACATATATTGTGGTATTGTTTGTCAGTGACACATACCGAAATATGTGAATTTGTGTCTAAAGTGCAATGTATGTGGGAAAAAATACACAATAAAATGACTACCACAAACTTTGACAAAGGCTGGTGGCAGAATTGGTGCATGGAAAGTGTTAAAATAACACCATTTAAAATAGCCTAGGGTGTCTACTTTTACAAAATATATACTTTTTGGGGTAAAATACACTGTCCTACTTAAAAAAAAGTCCCAAATGAAAGATGGGCTCAGGCTGACTACACGTCAATATTCCAAGTTGAAAATGCGCACCTTCACAATGTGGCCCTTTAGCCCCCAAACAACCCAACAAACCTATGCATGGGTGGTATCCCTGTACTTAGGATATGTTGTTGAACACATATTGGGTTATTGTTTGGCAGTGACACATACCAAAATCTGTGAATTTATGTCTAAAATACAATATTTGTGAAAAAAAACCACACAAAAATTACTACCACAAACTTTGACAAAGGCTGGTGGTAGAATTAGTGCATGGAAAGTGTTAAAATACCACCATTTGAAATAGCGTAGGGTGTCTACTTTTAAAAAATATATGGGTTGATGGGGTAAAATACACTGGCTGGTTTCAAATATGTCCCAAATGGGACATGGGTGCAGGCGGTCTGCATGTCAAAATTTTAATTTGGAAAACCAAAAACTGCACCTACCAAATTTGGCCTTTTACTCCCCAAACAACCCAACAAACCTATGCATGGGTGGTATCCCTGTACTCAAGAGATGTTGCTGAACACTTATTGGGGTGTTATTTGGCAGTGACACATACCAAAATCTGTGAATTCATGTCTGAAGTACAAGGTTTGTGAAAAAAAACCACAAAAAAATTACTACAACAAAGTTTGACAAAGGCTAGTGGTAGAATTAGTGCATGGAAAGTGTAAAAATACCCCCATTTGAGATAGCCTAAGGTGTCTTCTTTTAAAAAATATATGGGTTGATGGGGTAAAATACACTGGCTGGTTTCAAATATGTCCCAAATGGGACATGAGTGCAGGCGGTCTGCATGTCAAAATTTTAATTTGGAAAACCAAAAACTGCACCTACCAAATTTGGCCTTTTACCCCCCAAACAACCCAACAAACCTATGCATGGGTGGTATCCCTGTACTCAAGAGATGTTGCTGAACACTTATTAGGGTGTTATTTGGCAGTGACACATACCAAAATCTGTGAATTCATGTCTGAAGTACAAGGTTTGTGGAAAAAAACCACAAAAAAATTACTACCACAAAGTTTGACAAAGGCTGGTGGTAGAATTAGTGCATGGAAAGTGTAAAAATACCACCATTTGAGATAGCCTAAGGTGTCTTCTTTTAAAAAATATATGGGTTGATGGGGTAAAATACACTAGCTGGCTTCAAATATGTCCCAAATGGGACATGGGTGCAGGCTGTCTGCATGTAAAAATTTCAAGTTGGAAAACAAAAAACTGCACCTCACAAATTTGGCATTTTAGCCCCCAAACAACCCAACAAACCTATGCATGGGTGGTATCCCTGTACTCAGGAGAAATAGTAGAATCTATTTAGCATGTTTTTTCGTTCGCTATTGTCGATGAGGAGAAGTTGTTTCAAATAAAAACAAATAAATTTGTGTATTTTTTTTTTTTTACCATATTTTATTATTTTTTTTAATAATATGATAAGATATGATCAAAAAGATGGCATCCATAGAAAGCCCTTCTTGTCCCGATAAAAACAATATATAATATGTGTGGGTACAGCAAATGACAAAGAAGAAAATTACTGCTAAACACAAACAGCACAGAAATGTTAAAATAGGCATTGTCCAGAAAGGACAAAAATGTTTCAAAGGCTCTGTCCTTAAGGGGTTAAGGGGTGGTGCAAAATGCAAAAAAAAAACAACAAACAAGAAAAAAAGCAAAAAAAACAAGCACGCTGCATGGGGAGCTGATCAGGCAGCACAGAGAAACTTCCTTGCTGCCTGTTCGGCTCCCCGTGCAGTGTGACGGGGAAGTGCCGACAGATCACTTGACCGGAGCTCTGACGTCAGATACGCGCTGGGTCATGTGACCTCTCTGCACACACTGTGGGGAGCTAAACAGACAGCATGGAGGACAAATTAATTATTAGTGTTTATATGTTTTCTGTGTTTGTCAAATTGCAAGTCGATTTGACAGAATATTCAGAATGTGATAAAGCCACAGATCTGGATAATAAACTGATATGGAAGAAGAAAATGATGTGAAGTAGAGAGACCAGGTAGCAGAGCCAAAGGTTTTCTGTTCATAGGCCACACCCTTAAATTTTTAATTAATAAAGAAAAGGGGACTTAAAAGGTGATAAGCGGATCATAAAGGTCTTGCCTCTATTTTTTGTTACCCACTCTCTTTCTTGATATCTATTTAGAGTTTCTTCTCCTATTCCAAATGCCAACTTTCTTCCTCCAACAACACCACAGACCTCTATTCCCACTTTTCCCAACTTTACAATTGCCTCTTGTCTGCAGTATCGCTGTCCTATTCCCCTTTCCCACCAGTATCACAGACCTGAGGCTCTTTGCCCTCCACGCATAACATGACCTCATAACTTCCATAAATCAAGGACCTCATACTCCTTCCAAAATTCCACTGCCCCCAGCATCACAGATCCCATTCAACTCCTTTTTCCGTGCTTTCCTCCCTGCATCAAAGTTTCCTTCCCTCAAAGCATCAAATCACCTATTCAAGCATCACAGTCCCCTCTTGTAACTACCTGTCTCATAGAAACATAGAAACATAGAATATGTCGGTAGATAAAAACCATTCGGTCCATCTAGTCTGCTCAATTTTCTAAATACTTTTATTAGTCCCCCGTTCCCGGTCTTATAGCTAGGATAGCCTTGTGCCTATCCCACGCATACTTAAAATCCTTGACTGTATTTACCTCTACCACTTCCCCTGGAAGGCTATTCCATACATCCACTACCCTCTCACTAAAGTAATACTCCCTATTACTTTTAAATCATTGTCTCCAATGATATCCAGCAGCCAGGTCCATGCTGCCCAATGCAAAACTGTATGCACTGCAAAAAGGGCATCCTGTAATTGAGACATAAAATAATTTAAGCGTATATACACTGCATGTATTTTACTATAACCATACAAAAAGCAGCAATTAGCCACGTACTGTCACCACCTCAATCAGTAACAAAATCCACCAGTTATATATATTTGACGGGAAGCTAATTGCACTGGCACATTTTTCTCCTTGAAGTAGCTCATTTGCTTGACCTCCTGTATTCACAGAAATATGTGATTAAGGATGGAAAAAAAAAATCTAAAATAACATTGATGTGAAAATATTTCAAATGCAGATTTGTGGAAGGAATAATTAAATGGAGGGAGAAGCAGGTACCGTAAGTACTATGGCATACAGCTGCCAGATATTTCTAGGTTATAATTTTCCATTTCTGTGAAGGCTTTACCTTTGTATTTCTTCTATTATTTGGAACAGAAATTGAAATAAGCTAAAAGCCTTCAATAAAAGACTTTACGGAGGTTTATTTGACTTTTCACATTGCTGTATATAATGGGTCAAACTGCTGATCCAAATCAGGTTATCAGAATATGATTATGTAAGTGCTATCCAGCTGGGATATATTTAGATACTAAATCATACGACATATGAGATTCTGGATCAGGTCAATCAAGCTTGCCAATTAGAATCACAGTTCTGTAGACACAATAATCCTAATATTGTCAACTACTTGCATTGTCACAGAGAAACGGTTATGTATATGATATGGTACATTTTGGAGAAAAATAAACATTTTATGTAAGAAACTAATTTGCTATAAAACATAGTCAATAGAGAAGATCAGCGCGATAATACAAGTCTAAAAAAAAAAGGCAGGTACATTTTAACAAGGTGGTTTATGTATATATTAATGATATCCAGCAGTGTGTATAATACATAAAAATACATACCAAAAATGTCATATGGTCAAATATTAAATATCCCCCGTTGGTAATGCGCTCACCTATATAATGGAAAGTGGAAAGCACATCACATGATCTTGAGGGTTTCCTTAATCATAATAGTCAATATGGACACTGGGAGGAAAACAAGGAAACTATCAGCAGAAATCCATTCAAATCTGGTAACAGCAGCTTCTTCCAACACAGACAGAAAATACACAATGTTTGGAATCGTTATAGCTAGCACGCACGGCGTTTTGCTCCAAAATGGGCTTTAATCAGGCGCCTGAAATTGTCTATTATGATTAAGAATGCTGTGGAGGCTATTTCATGTGCCTTCTAATTCACTTTATATGTGAGTGCATTACCAAAAAGGGATATTTATTATTTACCCGTGACAATATTACACTAAATACCATTTTGCTTTTTTTTTTATTTTTTTTTATATATTATACACTGTGCTTGAGTCTGACCTCACAAATATATACATAATCCATGTTGTAAACTTTTCTCTGTCTTTTTTTAGACTTTAGCTCCAAGGCACAGATCTCTATTCACCATGTGTTATACTGTTATTGTGCGTGTATAAGAGGAGCAAACTTTTCATTTTGTGTGATGCTGGTGTAATGTGGATGCTGAGTGAATCACCTGTACATATGTAATTTGATGTTTGCTAAGCAACATGCTAGTTTTAAAGGGGAAGTTCCAGTTAGCATACTATCTGTATGCTGCACACGTGTTTAATGTATGTGAAATTAAAAAAAAAACCTGTAAATTTAGAGACATCAGTTTGAGGGAGTGCTCGTGAGGCAGGCTGGTTAATGTGGAATCAACCTCTCTCTGGCTTTGTGTTTTGTGATATAATACCAGAAAGAGGAATTGGGGAGCTAGACAGGACTGTTTACTATAGAAACTGCAATAGCCCTATTACGCTATACATTCAGTTTGCTAGGAAACAGATAGGAAATCCACGAAGAGTAGTCCACCTTTTGTAACTACTTACTTACAAGCAATTATTTGTTTTAAATATTACCATATCCAAGTAAACTTTTAGTTCTTTATCTGTGCTCAGTCTTGTGCACAGAAATACATTATGTTAGCTCAACTGTCTTATCTTTTATATATATATATTCTATTGTTCCTATGCACCATCGGCCTGGAGACATTAGTTATGGATTGTTTTAAGATAAATATTTTTGTACAGGGTTAATAATTGTCTATAATCAGTCTGCATATGAAATAGATTCATCTTAGCTCAAACTGACAATATCCATAAAAAGTTTAATTTGAAAACACACTTAGCCTAATTCTGTATAAATGTATATTGCCAGTTTCATTTATATTCTGGATTTTGAATTACCCAGCAAGCGAGTTCAATCATCCATAACATCGAGACGGTTATGAGTTAGAGTGAACATCAAACATTTCCGGTGACACTTCTAAAATAGCCCATTATTGATCTTCAGTTATGTACCATATTTATTATCCACATATTCATTTCACAGTTATTAAACAGCTCCCCACACCCTGTATCGCACTGTTTAAATATGGAAGTGTGATCATGAGTCACTGAATCTATATGAAGCATGTGTCACTAGTGCATTAGCAGATGTTTCTTATGTCATACACAACAGCGTTTGCATTACGTGGGGATTAAAGAACAATATATTTCATGTTTTAGTGTCTCTCCTCCATTCCAAACACATTATGTTTCAGCTGTCAACTTAATAAAAGTGTGTGTTTATCTTATGATGTCCTTATTACTTCTACATCGTGTAATACATTGGCGCCCAATGTGCAATCTGTGCTCCAAATGCATCCTATCTGACAGCAAGGTGTGGCCCAACTGACTTAACTAACCCTATTCTCATTAGTCCTATAAATGTGGAGTTTTGTTTCAATAAAGTTTAGTGAAACAGTTTTTGGTCTGCTTTTTTTTTTTATTACTGCTTTGAAATACATAAACAATGTACAGTAATGATGTCAACTATTTAATAACACCAGATAATCATTTTCAAAATGATGACTGTGCTAGCCAATCTTAAGCCTCCCTGGTCCCACCCCTACCACTGACGGTTTTATGAAACCTTGTTGGGTTTTCCCCTCCCTTTAACACTGTAAGGCCTTTCTTTATTATAACTAGGGAACAGGGGCATATAGTATTATTATGGGGAATAAAAAATTTTTCAGATTCCATATAACATGTAGGAAAATAAGATTTAAAAAAAACTGTTATTCCCCTACAACTGGACTCGTACATAGTGGTCCACTGCCATTGAATTGCATATTATTCTGCAAGAATAACGTGCATCAATAAAACCATAACTCCTGCCTACTTTAACGGCCATCATTGAGTCTGGCCCACTGTGTTTGAAATAAGTCTGTGGTGTCTTCTGCTTATGACATCACCTGTAACTTGATATGCAAATTTAAATGTGTAAAGAATTTTAAAACATATTTTTCATGTAGTTTATTCATTTGCATGCAATTCTGCTAACACAATGTATAGATCACTTTTATAACGTAGAGTTTAAGTTATACATTAAGTAAATGCAGTTTACTTTTGTCCTTATGGATCAAGTTTTAAGAAATTCCATTTGATTGCGTTCATCTTAGATTTCATAACCAAAGCTTACTGCTTACTGAAGGTAATGCACTGCCACTTAGCAAATTATTTCCACTTACTCTGCTCTATCTCTTCCTGTGTTTTCCACTGAGCTGCGCTGCATGGTAAACCAAACATTGCATAATTCAAATGCTATATTGGATCCTAAAATTATTCACTGTACACTGATTGCTAATAGCATCTATACAAAACCCAAGTCTTTTCCTTAAAATTATGTTTATTGGTAATTATTTTATTTTAAAATATACAATTTTTATTTTGAAAAACAGGTCTGACATATTAAGAGATATACATTATGACTAATTTTACGTCCACTAAGCATGCTAATATGAACACATTGATAATTCAAGACTGCTTTTTTAAAATAATTCTTATTCTGGATGGGGAGAGTCTGCTTCACGGGGAGTCGCGGGCAGCATGAGTAAGTGCTGCTCCCGCTCCCCATGCTTATTGATAATGAAGGATATTGGAAATCCTATACCCTGCATGATTACTGAGTGTGGGGAGCGCGAGTAGCATTTACTCATGCTGCCCATGGCTCGCCGTGAAGCAGATGCTGCTCTGCTTCACAGGGTGGGGGCAGAGCTACACCTCTCACCCATGAGGTCCGCCCCCTCACCATAAGTAAAAATGGGGGGGAGGGACAACAAAGGAGGGGGGGGGAGAGAACAGAGGAAGGGGGGTTGAAGAGAGAGAACAGAGGAAGGGGGTGAGAGAGAGAACAGAGGAAGGGGGGTGAAGAGAGAGAGCAGAGGAAGGGGGAGAGAGAACAGAGGAAGGGGAGAGAGAACAGAAGAAGCGGGGGAGAGAGAGAACAGAGATGGGGAGAGAGAGAACAGAGGAAGGGGGAGAGAGAACAGAGGAAGGGGGAGAGAGAGAACAGAGGAAGGTGGAAGAGAGAGAACAGAGGAAGGTGGAAGAGAGAGAACAGAGGAAGGTGGAAGAGAGAGAACAGAGGAAAGGGGCAGAGAGAGAGAACAGAGGAAGGGGGAGAGAGAGAAGAGAACAGAGGAGGTGGGAGAGAAGAGAACAGAGGAGGGGGAGTGAAGAAAACAGAGGGGGGAGAGAGAGAACAGATATGGGGAAGAGGGGGAGAAAGAGAACATATATGGGGGAGTTGGAGAGAGACAGACATGGGGGGCACCACGGGGGAGGCCCTCACAGGCCACCGGAACACTTAAAGCGGGCCCTGTGTACAACATATGGAAAATAAGCTCAATGGAACTTCCCCCTTAATAGATTTGACCAATGTTTATTAGTATCATGGTTTTGTCAGATAGATCATATGCTATTGTGTAATAATCAGTTATAGCTTGTTAATGGTATTGACTTACAAGGTTAATTCAGGTGAATGTTAAGATCCCAAATAAATGTTTGTTAATTCCTCCTCTCTGCAGTTAAGATCTTTTTGTAGCTTTGTTAGATTAATGAGCAGCTGCATCAGCTTGTCAAACAGGCATGAAATACTGAGTAGTTCAGTTGTCCTCTGAGTGTGTTAAGAGAAAGATGCTATCAGCCTTATGCTTTTGCTTAGTATTTAACCCAGCTGACAGGTTTCACATCGTATCTCTGGTCTTTACAGTTATCAATCAGTTGCTGTTTGGTTGTCACTTGGGATTAAAACTGCTGAATAAAGCACCTCATTACCACCTAGTGCGTTTTCAACCTCTGCTTTTACCCAACAACACTCTCTCCTGAGTCATTAAATGCACCCATGAAAGACGTGGAAAAAGGAAGCAGCAGAACAGTGTTAGCAATGTAGTACTAGTATGAATAAAAAATATCATGCTCACTGACACAGATATAGAATTTATAAAATGGAACACACATTCTAGAAATCTTGTCAGTCTACCAAAGTAGTGTTTCCTAATTACATTTTGTCGTGGAACCCTATTATGCTTGTTTACCAAACCGTAGAGTCCTTCCATTATTTTTTTTACAGCGTTAGCAGATGAGAAGTGACATTTTTCTTTTTTTGTATATGTATATATCCGATATTATTATCAGATAATACAATTGTTTCTGAAAAAATGCATTCCATGTTTTTTTTCTTTCCTCTGCGCCCCCAGTCTACATTCACAGAACTTGCCCCAGCCACCAGATATGCACCGACAAGACTTGCCCAAGCCCCCAGATTTGCACTGACGTCTGATTATGTCATCCATGACACAATAACTCCTCAAAACTAAACAAAATGAAGTGAATGTGTGGTATAAATACGCCTCATGTCTGTTACTCTAGGTACTCTAGGCATTCTGTTCATTCAAATTAGAAAATAGTCCCATTCTTGGATTTTAATTATACATAAAAGGATCAAGTACATAGTCCGGTAAAACACAATATGGAGGGAAGAGTTCTCAGAGCATCCTAAGTGCCACTTAAAAGATGAGGCTGATGTTTACAAAAAATATTTCAAAGCACAAATGAGTCATCGCTACACACATGATCATGTTATGTGAAATTGTTTGCATGTATATCACTGTATATTTTCAAAAGCATTGCATCGATTAATTATTTCCCATCTTCTGTTATTGATACTTTTATGATAGGATATATTGTAACATATAATGACATATGTCAACTTAATCAAAACATACGGTAACAAAGACTATTCTAGATGTGATATCAGTGCAGTTTGTGCTTCCATAAACCTTTCTCTTTCAATTGTATCACTGAAAGAAGCTGTGCCTCTGGGCAAATACCCTGCACAGAAATTCATTTTTGCCTTGTCTGAGAACATTAAGTTGTAGAAATAAATTTTATCATTAGCATAGATCTGTTATTATACTTTCATATCCGCATAAAAGTGCCATGCATATTGAAAATCATATTCTACTTCAAAATGTACATTACTATGGAATGTCGCCTTAAACACTGTAATCCTGTGAATTGTGGCTAAGAAATGTTTTCATTACAGGTTTTTGCTGTAGCACTGCAAGCCCACCCTTAGATTTCATTATGTTGAGAGAAGAAGTAGAGATATAGGTTGTAAGCCTCAATACTGTGTGATTGTAAGCAGATGTTTATTAGACTTGGGTAATGTTCATACGATGTAATACTTCAGGATAATACAACCTCTATAGATTAGGGTTGGTTGGCATCGGTGTCAGTTTTAATACAGGACTTTCGTAGCCTGAGCTATATAGGGCCACAAGGGGTCACACTCCTGTGACTGCAGCAGCGGTATCCAGTCTCTTAAAAAAAAAATGTTCAGCCATGCCGTGTAGGACCCTTGAGACTTGGGTGATGGGATAATAGGTGTAGTAGGCAGGAACCTGGAGGATGGAAACAGCTAACGGCAGCACCTAGCATAGATAAGACAATATCCAATATATTCTGGTGCTGAGCCACAAAACTGCAGAGGCACCCGATTTGTTATTGATTGGGGAACTACTTTTTGGATCATATCCATACACCAGTGAGCCCAGACTTCTTCTCTCTTGTTAATATCCAATATACATGAGGTAAATGTAAGTATATAGTTGTATCTGATGGCCATATTATGATAAACTTGCCACTCTGCTGTGCTGCATCTCAATCCATAAAGTTCTAATCCCTACCCTGTATAAAACTAACATTGAACATTGGGCAACACATGCGGAAGAGCCTAATTTTCCAGGCTCAAAGACCACAAAGGGTTAAATGCACAACAGCAGTAATGCAGGAAGGCAGACACTCGAAGAGGAAGCTCAGAAGCAGGCAGACACTGACATACATCAACGGAGGAGAAGCCAAAATATTAGGAAACAAAAGTGAATTTAATAAAAATGTAAACAATATCTGCTTGCATGTACTATTTTTAAAATCCAGCACATCAAACGCTAAGATGCGTCTTTGTGGATGTTCATGAAGAAGCGATTAAGCAAAATGAGTAGACGAGGAAGAGAAGCCACAACATCCGGAAGGAGAGACACTCTCATTTCATGACAAGTCCACCGTTTGCATCTGTCTTTAGCATGTACATGTTAGCTAATATTTTGGCTAAGATATGGAATTCACTGCTGGAAGAAGTGGTTTTAGCAAATACGTTGAATGCCTTTAACTGCGGCCTGGATACTTTTTTAATGACCTGGAGCATAGAGGGCTATGCATGTTAGTATAGGCATTAATATTTATTTAGTGCTTGTTGATCCAAGGAGAAATCTGATTCGGAGCCAAGAAGGAATCCCGCCCCCCTCACTTAAAGCAGAATTTAAAATTGCTGAAGGGGTTTTTATTTGCCTTCTTTTGAATCAACAGTGGGAAACATGGGATAGGAAAAGGGTTGAACTTGATGGACGCAAGTATTTTTTCAACCTAAACTACCATGTTACTGTATGTAAGTCTTTTCTATGTTTTTTGTTCTTCATTTTTTTTGAGATGTGATTAACTGAGCAAGTTATTAACATCGTAGCTGTGGAACAAAGAAAAGTATTATTACATTTGCACACCATCACTTTCACTTTTTAGTTCTGCATTTGTGGTGCTGTACCTGAGAGGTACACCCCTGAGTGTTTGCTGCACCCCTGTTTAAAAAGTTCTTGGAGTGCCACACGTACAGTTTGTTCACTTGTTGTAAGGAGAAAATAAGACAAAGGAGTCTATTTACTCAAAGTCGAGAATAGTGTGAGGCAGTTAACTTGGGAGATTGACCTACCTAGTTGACCTCCTCACACTATTCACGTCATCAAACTTGACTTCCCTCCACCTCACCCAAGTCCATCTCAATCATTCATCTCAGACTCCTTTAGTGATAATTAGTAAACAATGAGATTAACTAAAAATCAATGGAGTTTGAATTGGGAGGTGAGTTAGACTTTGTAGTCTAACCACCTATATCTTATATGGGAGGAAGTTTAGAATAATTAGTGAATGATTGCAAATGGTTTGCAAATGGGCCTATGAGTATTTGGGAAGACTAGAAAGGCCGAATAATTCTTCCCTGCCGACACATTCTATGTTTCAAAGTGACCTCTCCTTTATATTTTTTAAAGCCTACAGACTATTGCAAGTTGCTCAGAATACTTTCAGGGAAATAATATTATTCTGTCTTTGAAATGCTACGAAAACTACTAAACGTTTTATTACAAGTTCACATTACACAATCCAGTATTTACTGATATAAGAATTTAAAGGATACCGTATTTGCTCGCTTATAAGACGAGGTTTTTTTTCAGAATTTTTTTTCTGAAAACTACCCCTCGTCTTTTAATCGAGGTCTTCTTATAATCTGACCTCAAATTGAGGTCAGATTATAAGACATGGATCCAGGTCCCCAGCAGAGCTGCAGGGGACCTGGATCCCCCTCTCTAACAGCAGGGGAAGTCTGCGCGATGAGCGCAGACTCCCCTGCTTCCGCCCGGCACGACCGCCGGGGCTTCTGTGAAGAAGCCGGGTACTTCCGCTTTCGTCACAGAAGTCCCGGCGAGCGTGCCGGGTGGCAGCAGCTCATTGCGCAGACATCCTCTGCTGCCCCACTAGCCACCAGGGTAAATCGGGCAACGATACGTGCAGACATTCTCCATGCTGCCCGACACAGCAGACTATTATGACGGACCAGCTGTCCGTCATAATAGAGTGCGGTGTCGGGCAGCATGGACGATGTCTGCACGTATCGTGCAGACATCCCCCGGCTGCCCCCACTAGACACCAGGGATCAACTTCCAGGTGAGGGGGAGGGAGGGGGAAGAGAGACAGGGGAGGTAGGGGGCAGAGACAGAGACAGGGGGAGGGAGGGGGCAAAGACAGAGACAGGGGGAGGGAGGGGGGCAGAGAGGGAGGGGGGGGGAGACAGAGCAACAAGGGAAGGGAGGGGGGAAGAGAGATACAAGGGGGGGGAAGAGAGAAACAAGGGGGGGGGAGAGACAGAGGAGAGGGGGGAATCAAAGGGAGGGGGAAAGAGACAAAGCTGGGGCAAGGGAAAGAGAGGCAGAATTGGCACATAAATGGAAATAATAACAAATGCATTTTTTTTATATAATTTTTTTTTTTTATTAAGAAAGCAATTTACATGTGAATATATACAAGTTTAACTTTTTTCCTATAGGGTAGTCTTATATTCAGGCTTTTAGTTTTTTTCCTAAAGGAATATCCAAAGTTTGGGGGGTCGTCTTATAATCAGGGTCGTCTTATAATCGAGAAAATACGGTATATTAAAATTGAAGTTTTACTTTAATTGATATATTGACCGTGATTCTAAAAAAGAATAACATGCAATATTCTTTCTTAAAAAATTTTTTTTTTTAAAAATTGAAAGAAACCTTTGAAATATGCACTTTTTTTGCAGTGGCAAGAGGAAGTTACAGCTTGATCTGTCAGTAGAACTGAATTAATGATACTCAAAAAGATCGGCATCCTCAGTGAATTGACAGTCTATCATCAGAGGCTCAAACATTTTAGCATAAAATAACTGCTTAGTGAGAGAAACTCCTCTATGGCTAAATTTAATGTTAAGTAACATTCTCTAAATTTCTAGCTTGGAGTGAAAAGAGATTTGACGTAATTAATTTAATTAATGTCAATCAACACCAAGGTCTCTATCACTATGTAAATTGCAGATTTTGTTTTACAATTAGCTCATTAAGTTGTACAGTTTATGTTATATTTTATTAAATGATATTTGTAAAGTTTGCAACCTGACAATGAGCCTTACTTAGATTATTCGATTATGTGGTTATTATCAATTTTTCTGCTTTAATACTGCTGTTAGTATACCCTGATCTTAACGTACATTGATTTGTTACTAATGGTGTAGTTATCAGAAATCCTGTGCTGCTTTGGAGGTTTATCTGACTTGTTTACTGACCTTAACCTGTTCCAGTCTATACAAAGTTCTCCAAAATTCACATGTGTCTGAGGGAATCTTCAGTAGGACACTTAACCCGGTGAGTTGGGTTCTGGTCGAAATTCCTGTAGACAATAGGGTGTGGCCTTGTTCCCGACTACGAACTATTTTTCAGCATGTTTGTTACAGTCCAAGTTCTCAATTCTCAAATGGTCAGCATGCGAAAAAGTGACATGGGGTGTGAAATGGCACACACAGTGTGATATTTGCAAACACTTATGTATCTGGAATCATATTTGTGTGTGGATCGTTTGTTGGGGTTGGATCGACCCTGTCTGCAATAGGAATATTTATATGGTGACTTTACCACATTGGATATTTTGATTTGGCTCAACCATTCTGGAGTCTAGAGGAGCCAAGTGACCATCCTATTCTGATAAAACATATAGTATGTTTATGCAGTTACATAATTATACCAGTGAATGGTGCTAAGTAAGCTAATATTGTGCCTGCTTTGTGGCTACAGGGAATTTTTTTTTTTTACAGAAGCCTTTATGATTAAAACGTCTTACTGGCTATGTACATTACTTTGCAGAAAACTCAGGCTCATGCAAATAATAGCAATATGAAATGCTTTGTAGATATAATTGAATGCCTGAGAGCTGAGAGTAATTGCATACAATAAATCAATAACTTATTTATTTCAAGCTGGACACTGCAACCTAGGTTTATGTAAAGAAGAATATGTCAGAGAAATGAAAACCTAACATCCATCAGATAATTCTGTCAGGAAATGGACTTCTGTTGAGTTAGTGCAATATAAATATAATATATATAATTGCAAAATCCCAGGAATACATCTAGGTGTTGGTCTACAACTTCAGTATTGCAGAAATGTAAAAATTACTACTTAAGACTTATACTTTGGGGGTTATTTATAAATATTCATAAAATCAATGTTTGTTATGTATACCGATGATGGTACTTTTTTATACATGTTTGGGAAAAGAACCTTCGCCAAAACGCACCTGATTCTTTATAGATAGGTTACTTGTATAAAGGAGCAATCTGGACTGGAGCAAACCACCTATATCTTAAATGGATGGAAGTTTAGAATAATTAATTAGTTTAATGTACTATTCATTATTGCTTCAGTTATTCAACATATAGCTCTATGGTGCTCACATCATCACAGTATAATAATTGGGAAGGGGGAGTATTAATACAGAATACTTTAAAATTCTTTATGTCTTGCTTTGTGTGCCCACTATAAAGAAAGTGAGATTAGGTTCTCACCCTTTCTGAGAGTATGCCTTGATGTGGCTGGTGAGCTTAATTATGCTTTGACTAACTAATATAACCAAAACCTTTAATTTATATAATGTTTACACAATTGTTGCCAACTTTATTAGGGTGAGAATAGCAAACTGTTTTTTTTTGTTTGCAATAAATAGCCAATTAGTTGTATTTTCAGTATGCTGACAGCTGTTTTGTAGGCTCCATTTAACACATGTATAATATTTGAACATGTGACTAATTTGCATTATGTGTCAGATAGAAAAGATCCTTTGCCCCCAGTCCCTTGCCAAATCCTGTTGTTTGCACTTAAGGATCATTGCACTCATTTGCCTGTTACTCAGCGAAGAGACTGAGAAATACTAGTTCACTCACTTGTCTCGAATGCTGTACTATTCTCCTCATTGGCCTTCCTTTGCATCTTCTTTCTCCCCTGCACTCTATTAAAAATACGGCTTCCTGGCTCATCTTTCTCAGTCGTTACCCTGTGTCGAATAATCCGCTCTGTATAACCCTCCAGTCACATCCTGTCTGCTCTAGGATAATATGTCAAATTAAATCTTTAACTTACAAAGCCATATACTCCTCAGCCCCTCCCTACATTGCCTCCCTCATTAACCAATACTACCCTGTGCAACCATATATGTTCCTCAAGTGGACAAAGGCTCTCCTCCAACCTCTTCCCCTCTTCCCATTGTGTGAGACTTTACCCAAGATGCCCTCTTTCTCTGGATCGCACTTCTTGCAAAGCACGCATTTTTAATCTTCAAAAGTCGTGCAAAACTCTTTAAGGAAGTTTACTTTTTTTCCCACATTAGACATTTCCACAAGAAAACATGAATTAACTCCTGTCCAAGCCCACACAGCACCAACTGTCCCCAAATACGGTTACTACCACCACCTTTCCCTGTGACCTATTCACTCACCTCATGTGTCTCCTGTCCCACACTCCACTAGATTATAAGCTTGCGAGCAGGGCTCTCTACTTGTTTGTCTAACATAATATGTAGTTCCCCTTTATACTCTGTACCAAGAGCTGCATGAATTGTATATAAATACATTTTAATGTAATATTATTAATGTAAAGTAGCACAATTCAAAAAAGACCAAATAGTTGGTGCCCAAATTGCAGGTATCAATCACAATAATTGCAAAAAAAATGGAATAGCATCAAAAATCATATCAGCATATACCACACATAGGCAAACTACTTTGCCAAAAGATATAGTGTATATTGTCAAATGAAATTACTTAAAAAAAACATTTTTGAAAGTAAAGTAATGAGAGAAGTGGCATTTTTCACATGATTTGTTTATTTCTAATATTGAGAATACATTTGGAGCATAATATATTGTTTCTACTAGACATTTTGCTGTACGAGTATTGACTAATGAGTGCATACAATTCATAGTTTTGATTATTCAGCTATGCCTTGAGATAACATTTTCTTGATGGTTAATTAGCAGATAGCATACAATTCATGTTATACAGCTCAGATAACAGACAGTTATACCACTTTATATGCGTAATCTCAAGCTGACTCGCTTTGCGCTGTTAATATTATAACAAAGAGGATAGTGTAGACAAATTAAACAAATAGGATAAATATGATTTTTAGAATATTTGCTACAAAAGTCAGAAAGACTAGCTTTGTTTTTTCTGGTTTATAAGTAAAATCGATTAAATTGGAGAAAAATTAAAACAACATAAAACACTTTACTTCCACGTGGAGTTAACCCACACAATCTGTCATAAATAAATACCCACCTTTTTATTCATTTATTTTATTAAACTTGAAAGGTTGAAGGTCGGAGTTGACCCTGGCAGAATCAAACCTGCAATCCTGAGATTTGAACAGTTATTGCAGTTTTAGAATTTACATAACACAGTAAAGAAATTCAAGTCTGTCCCAAGGCTAGGAAAAATCATACTGATATCTCAAAGTTCCCCTTCATACCAACCAGGGCGAACAGCAAAGCCTATAATTATACATTGTTTAGTATCTTGAACATACTGTTAAGAGACAGTCTAGTCGCCAAAGTCACTTTGGTGCAAGTTGAAGTCTACTGCCTGTGTAGCACGCATACACATATTAGTGCAAACACTTAGTGATTTATATAATAGTGTGAATCTCAAAAAAAACCTTTATAAAGAGACAATAGTTACATTTTATCCTGTACAGAAATTCAATATCTGAGAATCCCCTAAATTCAGGCTGAATTTGAACCATGTCGCCAATTTTCGTGCAGACAGACATGGCCTGAAATAAGCAGAAGACAGACATTGCAATGGCTCTGAAATACGCTGTCGACAGACATTTTGACAGACATTTCAATGGCTCTGAAATACTCTGTCGACAGACATTTTGACAGACATTTCAATGGCCCTGAAATAAGTTGGCGAAAGACATTTTGACAGACATTTCAATGGCCCTGAAATAAGCTTCCGAAAGACATTTTGACAAACATTTCAGCTGCGATAATGACCCTGAATAAAGCTGAAGACCTCTCTGGTAACACAGACAAATTAGAACGTTGAAAATTATAAATCCCACTGCTTATTGCTACTGCTACTGATAGGTGTATGTTTTTTTTATTTTTTTTTTAAATTGACGAACTTCCATCTTGTCCCTACTATGTTTTACATATTTGTACTGTATACTTTGTCTTTAAGTATTTATTGAGGGATACGTTTGATACAATTGACTATTCTGATTGTAAATTATTCCCCTTTTCTGTTAAAAACTATAATAATAATTTATAATTAGAAAAAATAATTCTACATCAAATGACAATAGGTCTGTAGAAAGGGATTAACAGTGCCCAAGTCTGCTGAGAAACAAGCGGACAGAAAAGAAAATTAGTCAACAATTTGAGAGCCAGCAATGTGTAATGGAGGATGGAAATATGATTGCAAGAGGTCAAGGAAGATTTCTATTAAGTGCTGTCAAATGAACCATGAAGGCATAGGTTATATATTCCTTAACAGTGCAGATACACCTAAAGGATTATAGAAAATTACACAAATGGATCTTTTACATGTTTAATATTCAAACACCCACACTGTGTATGTGTTGAATCATTGATTTCAATAATTGTACTTAAGAGTGTTAATTATCAGTATTGTTTAATATGGCAACACTTTTCATGTCATGTGTCTCATCATATCTCACTATAAATACAAGAAAAAGCAGTGTTGTAGATAAAACTGGTTAGCATTTCCATTCCCAAGAGTTGGTGGAAACGCGCGTTTGTATGATAAAACGGAAATCCATATAATTGTAGATTTATTTTTGGGGGCTATGTAATTTAATATTGATTTTATATTTGAACCTTTCAGGGCCAGTCCTTTCATTCTCATTAATCATCCAATGGTGGAGATGTGTTTTTATTTTTATATATACTTTGGACTGGACAAACAATTTTTGTAAGATTCTCATATTGAAACATATCCATAAATATATACCTCTCTCTCCCTCTCTCTCTCTCTCCCTCTCTCTCTCTCTATATATGTGTCTCTCCTATCGGCTCTCTACTTGATACACATGTATGCTTCTGCTCTTGGAATTAAAAAAAAATTACCAAAATCTAATGTATATGAGATGGCAATTTCAAACATTAGGCCAATGTAGCTACTTTGTCCTTAAGTTTGAAATTCATGTCTCAATTCCCTTCAATTCTCACTTTATTGCGCAGACCCTTTGATTTTTATATATAAATAGACATTAAGCCCGTTTAATTAATGGGCGCTAGAACATATGTGGTCAAACATTTGTAAAAACAGACTTTTTCCAGTACAAAATTTCAGCTCAAATTTCGTAAGAAAAATTGAAATTGCTACATTAAAACGCTTCTATATACATTTATTAAACTTACAGATTCTTTAGGCAAGTGCCTGAAACTGATCTGTAAAACTTTTAAAGAAAACCGCAAAATTTGTTTGTGAGAACGCTAGCACTTTTAAGTGTGCACCAGCCCTTATGATGTCTCTTTTTTTGTCTCGTTTTGTTGATAATGCACTTTCAGTGGCAGATTTCTTTTACACGTGTTTTTTTTTTCTAACAACGCGAGAGCCGCATGATGTAGCCAGCTCTGCGCATAGCGTCCCTGTTGCCCTAGCAACGTCGGGGACATGCGCAGAGCCGACCGAGCGGCTCTCGCTTGACATCGCTCACCCGCCGCCACTTGTCACGGCCGCTGCCGCTTAGAAGTAAGTCCTCGCGAGCGCGCACCCGCTGCTTCAACAGTTTCGCCCGGCCGCCCGAAGTCTGTGCGCTCCAAGTCCCAACGGCTGTCCGTGGGGCACATGCGCAGTAGCGCAATCCCACGGACACAGGGACTGGACGCAGAGACACTTGTACTTTATTATATGAGATACCTAAATTCCAATATAATTAGAAAATTATATATATATATATATATATATATATATCTACTACTAATTATATGAGCAGGGATCTGGTCTATATATATATATATATATATATATATATATATATATACAAAATCCAAAGATCAGCGCACTCACCTCAAAGCAGGTAGGAGAAAAACTCTTAAAGCTATGGTTTTAAATAAAGCTACTTAAAAACACCTGTCTTACTAAGGTAACAAAATTGGAGATTTAGTCACATATATGGCCATATGATGCTAAGCCCACCACTACGTCAAAGTACTCCAATATTGGTGGGTCCTAACACTAAATACTGTTGCTTCTGGGGCTTAATCTCATTATATGTATTACTTACCAGGGACCAAAAGGCCTTCCTATTGTATAATACAGAGACACTCCTGCAATTTATAGGTCAGGACACCACTTATGGAGCACCTGTGATGGGGAGGGGTGCTAAACCAGAGGCCTGGTCATAGCCTCAACTATACAAACAAATCCAAACTGAATGCACTCACCTAAACTAGCATATATTATATTAAACGGGGTGCTGCTGAGACCAAATATTTATACAAAATCCAAAGATCAGCGCACTCACCTCAAAGCAGGTAGGAGAAAAACTCTTAAAGCTATGGTTTTAAATAAAGCTACTTAAAAACACCTGTCTTACTAAGGTAACAAAATTGGAGATTTAGTCACATATATGGCCATATGATGCTAAGCCCACCACTACGTCAAAGTACTCCAATATTGGTGGGTCCTAACACTAAATACTGTTGCTTCTGGGGCTTAATCTCATTATATGTATTACTTACCAGGGACCAAAAGGCCTTCCTATTGTATAATACAGAGACACTCCTGCAATTTATAGGTCAGGACACCACTTATGGAGCACCTGTGATGGGGAGGGGTGCTAAACCAGAGGCCTGGTCATAGCCTCAACTATACAAACAAATCCAAACTGAATGCACTCACCTAAACTAGCATATATTATATTAAACGGGGTGCTGCTGAGACCAAATATTTATACAAAATCCAAAGATCAGCGCACTCACCTCAAAGCAGGTAGGAGAAAAACTCTTAAAGCTATGGTTTTAAATAAAGCTACTTAAAAACACCTGTCTTACTAAGGTAACAAAATTGGAGATTTAGTCACATATATGGCCATATGATGCTAAGCCCACCACTACGTCAAAGTACTCCAATATTGGTGGGTCCTAACACTAAATACTGTTGCTTCTGGGGCTTAATCTCATTATATGTATTACTTACCAGGGACCAAAAGGCCTTCCTATTGTATAATACAGAGACACTCCTGCAATTTATAGGTCAGGACACCACTTATGGAGCACCTGTGATGGGGAGGGGTGCTAAACCAGAGGCCTGGTCATAGCCTCAACTATACAAACAAATCCAAACTGAATGCACTCACCTAAACTAGCATATATTATATTAAACGGGGTGCTGCTGAGACCAAATATTTATACAAAATCCAAAGATCAGCGCACTCACCTCAAAGCAGGTAGGAGAAAAACTCTTAAAGCTATGGTTTTAAATAAAGCTACTTAAAAACACCTGTCTTACTAAGGTAACAAAATTGGAGATTTAGTCACATATATGGCCATATGATGCTAAGCCCACCACTACGTCAAAGTACTCCAATATTGGTGGGTCCTAACACTAAATACTGTTGCTTCTGGGGCTTAATCTCATTATATGTATTACTTACCAGGGACCAAAAGGCCTTCCTATTGTATAATACAGAGACACTCCTGCAATTTATAGGTCAGGACACCACTTATGGAGCACCTGTGATGGGGAGGGGTGCTAAACCAGAGGCCTGGTCATAGCCTCAACTATACAAACAAATCCAAACTGAATGCACTCACCTAAACTAGCATATATTATATTAAACGGGGTGCTGCTGAGACCAAATATTTATACAAAATCCAAAGATCAGCGCACTCACCTCAAAGCAGGTAGGAGAAAAACTCTTAAAGCTATGGTTTTAAATAAAGCTACTTAAAAACACCTGTCTTACTAAGGTAACAAAATTGGAGATTTAGTCACATATATGGCCATATGATGCTAAGCCCACCACTACGTCAAAGTACTCCAATATTGGTGGGTCCTAACACTAAATACTGTTGCTTCTGGGGCTTAATCTCATTATATGTATTACTTACCAGGGACCAAAAGGCCTTCCTATTGTATAATACAGAGACACTCCTGCAATTTATAGGTCAGGACACCACTTATGGAGCACCTGTGATGGGGAGGGGTGCTAAACCAGAGGCCTGGTCATAGCCTCAACTATACAAACAAATCCAAACTGAATGCACTCACCTAAACTAGCATATATTATATTAAACGGGGTGCTGCTGAGACCAAATATTTATACAAAATCCAAAGATCAGCGCACTCACCTCAAAGCAGGTAGGAGAAAAACTCTTAAAGCTATGGTTTTAAATAAAGCTACTTAAAAACACCTGTCTTACTAAGGTAACAAAATTGGAGATTTAGTCACATATATGGCCATATGATGCTAAGCCCACCACTACGTCAAAGTACTCCAATATTGGTGGGTCCTAACACTAAATACTGTTGCTTCTGGGGCTTAATCTCATTATATGTATTACTTACCAGGGACCAAAAGGCCTTCCTATTGTATAATACAGAGACACTCCTGCAATTTATAGGTCAGGACACCACTTATGGAGCACCTGTGATGGGGAGGGGTGCTAAACCAGAGGCCTGGTCATAGCCTCAACTATACAAACAAATCCAAACTGAATGCACTCACCTAAACTAGCATATATTATATTAAACGGGGTGCTGCTGAGACCAAATATTTATACAAAATCCAAAGATCAGCGCACTCACCTCAAAGCAGGTAGGAGAAAAACTCTTAAAGCTATGGTTTTAAATAAAGCTACTTAAAAACACCTGTCTTACTAAGGTAACAAAATTGGAGATTTAGTCACATATATGGCCATATGATGCTAAGCCCACCACTACGTCAAAGTACTCCAATATTGGTGGGTCCTAACACTAAATACTGTTGCTTCTGGGGCTTAATCTCATTATATGTATTACTTACCAGGGACCAAAAGGCCTTCCTATTGTATAATACAGAGACACTCCTGCAATTTATAGGTCAGGACACCACTTATGGAGCACCTGTGATGGGGAGGGGTGCTAAACCAGAGGCCTGGTCATAGCCTCAACTATACAAACAAATCCAAACTGAATGCACTCACCTAAACTAGCATATATTATATTAAACGGGGTGCTGCTGAGACCAAATATTTATACAAAATCCAAAGATCAGCGCACTCACCTCAAAGCAGGTAGGAGAAAAACTCTTAAAGCTATGGTTTTAAATAAAGCTACTTAAAAACACCTGTCTTACTAAGGTAACAAAATTGGAGATTTAGTCACATATATGGCCATATGATGCTAAGCCCACCACTACGTCAAAGTACTCCAATATTGGTGGGTCCTAACACTAAATACTGTTGCTTCTGGGGCTTAATCTCATTATATGTATTACTTACCAGGGACCAAAAGGCCTTCCTATTGTATAATACAGAGACACTCCTGCAATTTATAGGTCAGGACACCACTTATGGAGCACCTGTGATGGGGAGGGGTGCTAAACCAGAGGCCTGGTCATAGCCTCAACTATACAAACAAATCCAAACTGAATGCACTCACCTAAACTAGCATATATTATATTAAACGGGGTGCTGCTGAGACCAAATATTTATACAAAATCCAAAGATCAGCGCACTCACCTCAAAGCAGGTAGGAGAAAAACTCTTAAAGCTATGGTTTTAAATAAAGCTACTTAAAAACACCTGTCTTACTAAGGTAACAAAATTGGAGATTTAGTCACATATATGGCCATATGATGCTAAGCCCACCACTACGTCAAAGTACTCCAATATTGGTGGGTCCTAACACTAAATACTGTTGCTTCTGGGGCTTAATCTCATTATATGTATTACTTACCAGGGACCAAAAGGCCTTCCTATTGTATAATACAGAGACACTCCTGCAATTTATAGGTCAGGACACCACTTATGGAGCACCTGTGATGGGGAGGGATGCTAAACCAGAGGCCTGGTCATAGCCTCAACTATACAAACAAATCCAAACTGAATGCACTCACCTAAACTAGCATATATTATATTAAACGGGGTGCTGCTGAGACCAAATATTTATACAAAATCCAAAGATCAGCGCACTCACCTCAAAGCAGGTAGGAGAAAAACTCTTAAAGCTATGGTTTTAAATAAAGCTACTTAAAAACACCTGTCTTACTAAGGTAACAAAATTGGAGATTTAGTCACATATATGGCCATATGATGCTAAGCCCACCACTACGTCAAAGTACTCCAATATTGGTGGGTCCTAACACTAAATACTGTTGCTTCTGGGGCTTAATCTCATTATATGTATTACTTACCAGGGACCAAAAGGCCTTCCTATTGTATAATACAGAGACACTCCTGCAATTTATAGGTCAGGACACCACTTATGGAGCACCTGTGATGGGGAGGGGTGCTAAACCAGAGGCCTGGTCATAGCCTCAACTATACAAACAAATCCAAACTGAATGCACTCACCTAAACTAGCATATATTATATTAAACGGGGTGCTGCTGAGACCAAATATTTATACAAAATCCAAAGATCAGCGCACTCACCTCAAAGCAGGTAGGAGAAAAACTCTTAAAGCTATGGTTTTAAATAAAGCTACTTAAAAACACCTGACCTATAAATTGCAGGAGTGTCTCTGTATTATACAATAGGAAGGCCTTTTGGTCCCTGGTAAGTAATACATATAATGAGATTAAGCCCCAGAAGCAACAGTATTTAGTGTTAGGACCCACCAATATTGGAGTACTTTGACGTAGTGGTGGGCTTAGCATCATATGGCCATATATGTGACTAAATCTCCAATTTTGTTACCTTAGTAAGACAGGTGTTTTTAAGTAGCTTTATTTAAAACCATAGCTTTAAGAGTTTTTCTCCTACCTGCTTTGAGGTGAGTGCGCTGATCTTTGGATTTTGTATAAATATTTGGTCTCAGCAGCACCCCGTTTAATATAATATATGCTAGTTTAGGTGAGTGCATTCAGTTTGGATTTGTTTGTATAGTTGAGGCTATGACCAGGCCTCTGGTTTAGCACCCCTCCCCATCACAGGTGCTCCATAAGTGGTGTCCTGACCTATAAATTGCAGGAGTGTCTCTGTATTATACAATAGGAAGGCCTTTTGGTCCCTAGTAAGTAATACATATAATGAGATTAAGCCCCAGAAGCAACAGTATTTAGTGTTAGGACCCACCAATATTGGAGTACTTTGACGTAGTGGTGGGCTTAGCATCATATGGCCATATATGTGACTAAATCTCCAATTTTGTTACCTTAGTAAGACAGGTGTTTTTAAGTAGCTTTATTTAAAACCATAGCTTTAAGAGTTTTTCTCCTACCTGCTTTGAGGTGAGTGCGCTGATCTTTGGATTTTGTATAAATATTTGGTCTCAGCAGCACCCCGTTTAATATAATATATGCTAGTTTAGGTGAGTGCATTCAGTTTGGATTTGTTTGTATAGTTGAGGCTATGACCAGGCCTCTGGTTTAGCACCCCTCCCCATCACAGGTGCTCCATAAGTGGTGTCCTGACCTATAAATTGCAGGAGTGTCTCTGTATTATACAATAGGAAGGCCTTTTGGTCCCTGGTAAGTAATACATATAATGAGATTAAGCCCCAGAAGCAACAGTATTTAGTGTTAGGACCCACCAATATTGGAGTACTTTGACGTAGTGGTGGGCTTAGCATCATATGGCCATATATGTGACTAAATCTCCAATTTTGTTACCTTAGTAAGACAGGTGTTTTTAAGTAGCTTTATTTAAAACCATAGCTTTAAGAGTTTTTCTCCTACCTGCTTTGAGGTGAGTGCGCTGATCTTTGGATTTTGTATAAATATTTGGTCTCAGCAGCACCCCGTTTAATATAATATATGCTAGTTTAGGTGAGTGCATTCAGTTTGGATTTGTTTGTATAGTTGAGGCTATGACCAGGCCTCTGGTTTAGCACCCCTCCCCATCACAGGTGCTCCATAAGTGGTGTCCTGACCTATAAATTGCAGGAGTGTCTCTGTATTATACAATAGGAAGGCCTTTTGGTCCCTGGTAAGTAATACATATAATGAGATTAAGCCCCAGAAGCAACAGTATTTAGTGTTAGGACCCACCAATATTGGAGTACTTTGACGTAGTGGTGGGCTTAGCATCATATGGCCATATATGTGACTAAATCTCCAATTTTGTTACCTTAGTAAGACAGGTGTTTTTAAGTAGCTTTATTTAAAACCATAGCTTTAAGAGTTTTTCTCCTACCTGCTTTGAGGTGAGTGCGCTGATCTTTGGATTTTGTATATATATATATATATATATATATACTACTAATTATATGAGCAGGGATCTGGTCTATCTATATTATATATATATATATATATATATATATATATACATATAAATATATAAATATTAGTATCTATCTATCTATCTATCTATCTATCTATCTACCTATCTTTCTATCTATCTGTCTAACATGAGGTCCATAATCATTTGTGGTCTCCTATGTTGGTGTCAGGCGCGATCGAGGAGAGACCGCACTTACCCCCACATCTGTCTCAAGTCCCGAGTGTCCCAGTCTCAGATCTGCAGCTCCCACTGTGGCGCATCGGATGGAAGCCGTGTACCTGCTCCTGGATGTGCTGGATTTCGCTCCCAAATCTCCAGATGCTGGAGGGTAGCGGTTCTGCCTCATTCTAGTGGTAGGGGCCAGTCATCCATGGCATAATGAGGGGAGCCTCACTGACCAGAGGTGGGCTCTTTCGGCCTCTGAGCTCACAGGGTTGTTGTTGCATCCCTGCCATCGAATTCTCATACTCCGTGCCTTGTATTTTTTGGGGTAGATTCACAGTTCTGAGTACTGTAGACAATATAGAAACCTATGTCCTCCATCACATATTAAATCAGTTGAATCAATACAAAGCATTGATAGAAAGAGTTTTTGAGATCGAATTGCCAATCTTTCTGCAGTAAACCAATTTGTGTGCACATTTCATTTTGTGACAGAATGCTTGACTTTTACAGACACACACAGAATCACATACATACTGGTTCACACATGCACACACATGATAAAATACATATTATTTATATTATATAAATTGCTGAGAAACTTTACATATTTAAATGTATAGTCACACACATATTATTAATGTGTGAGAGTATGTATATTATAATAAAAATATATTATCAAATCTGAAATCGACACTTCCTTTTAATTTATAGAATACAAAACATAAAAACATGTATGTTTTTATTGGATATATTTGGCCTGTTTTATTATGTACAGCTGATTTGTAATGGAATAATTATTCTCTATGCAACCAACTCCTTTGAATAAAAAAAGATTTTAAACAACAAAAAAAAAAAGCATGGATGTTTTGTATATGTTTGTGTGTGCATATGAGAATCAGTGTGTGTGTGATACTATATAGATATTTATTAAATATATACATATGGCTCAGTCTTGCGTGAATTTTGTTGCTGGAATGAAGAAACACACAAGAAACAGTGCTGTAATCATGGTCTGGAAGTAACTACTTTTATGTGGCAATATTACTCCAGTTTAATTTTTTTGCCACATTCAGGCACACTCTGAAAGGGGAGACACTAATTAACTTTTAAAACAAGAATAAGTACATTTCACATACACTAAAAACCTGTACAACAGAGAGAAAGTAAGCTAGGCGTAACTGCACCTGTATCTGGACTGATATCTTAAAGGATAAGAGGGAAAGTGAAAATTCTTTGTCTCAATCTCTGTTGAACTCAGCTGTTTCAAGTGTTTGGAAAGCAGGTCAGAGTGGTTTCAGTCCGATTTGTGTGCTGTGATATAACACAAGATGTAGGGCTTTTGGAGATAAGCAGCATTGGTGCTCAAACAATTTTGTAATTTACAGGCAGTTTTAGGAACCGGTGAGACAAAATAACTCATTAGACAAATCTTTTATTTATTACTTAACGTGTTACAGTGTTTATCTAAAAATATTGTTTAGACAGTGTAATGGTCTGACAAATAATGTATTTGTTATTACTATAGATGACCTGTTAGCCCCCTACTCACCTCCCCCAATTTAATTGTGAATCTGAAAAACTGTACTGATGATTACTTTATATTATGACATGCCTATTTTGATACTGATGACACCTGGCATCATCACTAGCTGGTACCTGGTTGCCTAATAGCCTTCCCCTTGGGCATACTGGTACACAGCTACAATATCTTTGGGCATAGATTAATGCTCACAGTATGAAGTAGATATTTGCATTCGTTTTCGGACTAATGCATTTTCGGACGAAAATAGCATTTTCGTCCATTTGTCCGAATAACGAAAATGATAAACTAACAAAATCCGATTGAACGAATGCTAAATAAATGAAAATAATTCGTCCATTTAGATGCTGACAGCCATTCGGATATGTTGAATTTGAATTTCGTCTCAATTTCGGCTTAAGGTATTGTATGTAATGCTATTGGCATTCCATAAACCTAAATAGAGGTGAAATAGGTCAATTCGTATGAATTTCGACTCAATTTCACCTCTATTTCAGTTTATGGAATGCCAATAGCATTACATACAATAACTTTAGCTGAAATAGAGACGAAATTCGAATTCAACATAGAATGGCTGTCAGCATCTGAATGAACTAATGGACGAATGATTTTCGTTCATTTAGCATTCGTTCATTCGGATTTTGTTAGTTTATCAGCTTTCTTCTGCATAGCATAATGTTATGCTGAATAAAAACTAATCTTATGAATACTCAATGTCTGACTCAAAATAAATCAGACATTCAATATTCATTCATTAAAGAAAGAGACGAGTTTCAACAGCTCAATAGCAGAAGCAGGAATTCGTATGAAATTCGTATTAATGAGACTCTTTGAACGGAATTCTCCAATAGGTTAATTATTTTCCATTCATACCAATGAATATAATGAAAATAATGAATGAATTTCGTCTGAAACGAATTCAACAATGGACGAAATTAGTTTTGGACGAAATAAATAACATTTTTGTCCGAATGGACGAAAACGAAATGAAAATTTTCGTTTTGCCCATCTCTACTGATTGCTATCACCAACTACTCATTGAGGATTCTCACATCACATAACCTATATATTCGTCTTTAATGAGTTGACTTGTGAATCTTCCCAGCATTCTCTTCTCCATACTTCCCAATCTCTAAAAATTACCCTGGCTATGATTATTAATTGGTAATATCCCCTTTATTCTTTCCAGTATAATATAAATATAGCTCTGGATGGATATGACCATGACCTCTCCTTCTCTCTTTTTCAAAACTTTAAAATGTATATTCTCTGTGGTGTAAACCCAATATTGGGTATGACCTAGTATACTTGTCCCCTATAATTGGACAATCCCTTTCCACATTTGCCAACATCTCAGGAGTCATATGACACTGTGGGGGTCATGTACTAAACAAGTTCAGTGGGGAAAAAAAGTAGGTAAAACATGAGTAAGGAGCAATTTGCGACTATTTGTAACATTTTGCGCTTGTTTTCCCTGATTTGCGCCTTTTCCGTTTATTTTTATTTAACGTGCATTTTTCCGGTTATAATTGCGATTATATTTGCACACGCTAAAGAGTTTTGCCAATATTTTGTGAAAAATAATTCTTATTTGCGTGTGTAAATTACACCAGCTTTTAGCAAGTGCTTTCAAAAGAGGTAGAAAAAATATTCGCAAACATGCCTGTTTTTATTCTCAATTATGCCTGTTTTTATTCGCAATTTGCTCATATGTACTATTGGAGTGTTAAATGTTTAGAACATTGCAATAGGAGCAAAGAGCAAACATAGTTTTGCACATAAAATATATTTGTGTTTTATTAGTGTGATGTCACATGACATTGGTTGTACCCACAAAATTGGGTTCCAGTCTTCCTAGTATGTGTACAAGCATATATTGTCTGCCTGGAGCACATTGAAGACATTTATAGACACATTTCATGCCCCAACACCCAAAAAAAGTCTGTCTTGTGAAGTCTGAAAACTGCTGGCAACTATTCCTTCCTTATTCTGATTAATATGTCATATATCTATCACCTGCTCACCTTTCCTTATTGTGATCAGTGTGGTAAAAGGCAAGCCCAGCTTATGACCTTGTGTATCTTCCAAACCTTTGAACTTTTTATGAACCATGTGATGTGTAGATAGATAGGTGTTGTGTGCCATGAAATAAATCAGGAAACAGACAGGGATAAATGTATTCTTTTTTTATTTTTTGCAGCAATAAGCAGATGTGCAATTAAAATATTGCTGCGATTTTCATATTATTTTTAATATCTGGTTGATCCAGAGGAAGGCAAAGAAAACCCCAGAGAAACTTTTGGCCAATTTTGTCTCACATGGGGAAAAAAAATTCCTTCCTGACCCCAAATATGGCGATCGGTTTTGTCCCTGGATCATTTAGTTAGTGTATCGAACTGCATATTGCTGGACACAATACATTTACACAGAGAGGTTACAATCTTATAAGGATATAACACAGAGTAAGGAGGTTCTTACCCTGCAGAGCTTCTTATCTGCCCTAACCAACTCTGCAGAGCTTACAGTCTAGGTAAGTTACACAATAAAAAAAAATATATCCCCACATAGCTTACAATCTAATAAGGATAGAATACAGGGTAAGGAGGTCCCTGCCCTGCAGAGCGACTTACCTGCCCTAACCAGCTCTGCTGAGCTTACAATCTAAGGTAAGTTATACAATACAAAAATATATTCACACAGAGAGCTTACAATCTAATAAGGATAGAATACAGCGTAAGGAGGTCCCTGCCCTGCAGAGCGACTTACCTGCCCTAACCAACTCTGCAGAGCTTACAATCTAAGGAAAGTTATACAATACAAAAATCTATTCACACAGAGATCTTACAATATAATAAGGATAGAATACAGACTACGGAGAGGTCCCTGCCCTGCAGAGCTTCTTATCTGCCCTAACCAACTCTGCAGAGCTTACAGTCTAAGGTAAGTTATACAATACAAAAATCTATCCCCATAAAGCTGACAATCTAATAAGGATAGAATACAGAGTACGGAGAGGTCCCTGCCCTGCAGAGCTTCTTATCTGCCCTAACCAAGTCTGCAGAGCTTACAGTCTAAGGTAAGTTATACAATACAAAAATCTATCCCCATAAAGCTGACAATCTAATAAGGATAGAATACAGAGTACGAGAGGTTCCTGCCCTGCAGAGCTTCTTATCTGCCCTAACCAACTCTGCAGAGCTTACAGTCTAAAGTATGTTATACAATACAAAAATCTATCCCCATAAAGCTTACAATCTAATAAGGATAGAATACAGAGAACGTAGGCCCCTGCCCTGCAGAGCAACTCCCCTGCCCTAACCAGCTCTGCTGAGCTTACAATCTAAAGGAAGTTATACAAAATACAAATATCTATCCCCATAAAGCTTAAAATCTAATGAGGATGGACATAAGAGAAAGGAGATAACCAGATATGCTAAGCTTACAATCTAATAAGAAGCAAAGAATACAGAATAAGAAGGTCCGTGCCCTAACCAGATCTGCTAAGCTTGCAATCTAATAAGAAGCATAGAATACAGAGTAAGAAGGTCCCTGCCCTAACCAGATCTGCTAAGCTTACAATCTAGTAAGAAGCTTATAATACAGAGTAAGAAGGTCCCTGCCCTAACCAGATCTGCTAAGCTTACAATCTAATAAGAAGCATAGAATACAGAGTAAGAAGGTCCCTGCCCTAACCAGATCTGCTAAGCTTACAATCTAATAAGAAGCATAGAATACAGAGTAAGAAGGTCCCTGCCCTAACCAGATCTGCTAAGCTTACAATCTAATAAGAAGCATAGAATACAGAGTAAGAAGGTCCCTGCCCTAACCAGATCTGCTAAGCTTAGAATCTAATAAGAAGCATAGAATACAGAGTAAGGAGGTCCCTGCCCTAACCAGATCTGCTAAGCTTACAATCTAATAAGAAGCTTAGAATACAGCGTAAGGAGGTCCCTGTCCTGCAGAGTGACTCATCTGCTCTAAGCAGATCTACTGAGCTTCCAGTGTACTGCAGGCTGTCAAGCTGTTCATGGACCATCTCTACCATACTCCGCTGCCAACCCTTCAGCTGGCTGCCACTCTTTTCTCATATTCCTGACCTCTACAGGAATTATCTTCATTTTACCTTCTTTACCTTCAAAATTCACCACAAATACCCTAAGACCAATCTTGACTCCACATATCACACACCTGGATTTATCAAAATCCAATGGATTTATTACTTAAATGGTTTGTTCTTTACACCGAGATACACAGAGAATTGAAATACATTTCCCCAGGACCCTCTTACTGCTGCTAAGAAGAGATACCTTTACCTGATCACCACAAGCAATGTACAATCAGACTAACTCGACTCCTGTTGTTGATCAGCAATGTTTAGGTTTAATTTCCAACACTCAGAAATCTTATTGATTAAAAGTAATCCACTGAAGCCTCATTTGAAATCCTGTAATCTCCTACAGACAGTACAAAATGCCGCAGCCAGACGACTGGCCAATCAAACTAGCTCATGTCACATTTCTCCACTCCCTGCATTGGCTTCCAATTAAATGGTGAACATATTTTAAAATTGACCTGCTGACCTTCAGAGCCTTAAACAACCCAGGGCCACAGAACATGACAGAGCTAATGACACCCTATATTCCATCTCGCTCACTTTGGTCAGCCGACAAATTCCTCCTCTCAGTGCCCTGAATAAAGATGAACTCTAGTTTTCTGGCATTCAGTCACTCTGCCCCCCTGAGACGTATAGAATACAGAGAAAGGAAACCCCTACCCTAACCGGCTCTGCTGAGCTTACAATCTAATGTGAAGCATAGTGTTCCAGGCGTCAGACTTCGCAGCAGCATGTATTAAACTGGAGCGTTCTGTCAAGGAGTCTCACACCTTCATAGGTTAACATGATCTGCTACAGCACCAACTGCTGAAAGCTGAGCTGGGTTTGAAAGTAATGCAGCTCTGCTATTGTGATGTCACGCACTGTCATGATTCTATTCTGATGTCATGCTATATATATTTGTCACTATTGTACATTTACAGTGCAAAATATTATTCCATATGGCAAAATATAGTTCACAGAGATATTTAATGCTGGGTTTTGAGGGTTTTAAAATAACTTTTGTTTTTATACAGTTGCATTCGAAATAGTCCTAGAGTCATAACTGCCATATAATTTTATTTTATTATTCTGTTCCGTTTCCCCCCCTGCCCCTTATTTCCATCTCTCCCCTTGTTACCTGTATCAGGGTGTGGGGATAGAGTTGCCAGCCAATTTTTTGTCACCATGCTGGTTAAACATGTTGTTTGAGGCCAATGCTAACTCTATGGGGACAATATTATGGCTGGTAAAGGCCGCAATCCTAGGGTGGGGTAGTGAGGTCATTCAGGTTGGCATAGATCATGCGATATAAATCTGTGTCCAGCAGCTACTTTTCAGCTGCTGATTGAGGGCAGCTCCCATATTTTTGGCCACCATTTTAGCCTGGCAGAAACTAGTGCATGGCCCAAACTGGACAACTTTGCATGGGACAGTTGCGATTTTGGCGGGATTCAGGACAGCGATCTTGTCGTTCTGATCACACTCTCCAGGGTCTGGAACACTGGTACTGTGTATCTACAGCATTGTGCACATGCACAGCACCCCTGTTTGCTTGAGTGACAGCTAGGGTTGCCACCCAGCCGGTATTTTACCGGCAGGCCAGTAAAAAATTCACTTGATGCCAATGTTAAGTCCATGGGTGCACCAGTAAGGCCGGTAAAAAGGGTCAGATTGGCACATGTGGGGTTCAGATTGGCAAGTCTAGGGAGTCAGTTTGGGAAGAAGGGGTCATATGAGTGAGAGTGCAGGGAGAGAGATGGCTTGGCAGAGTGAGAGTGGGGGGGGGGAGAGATGGCTTGGTGGAGTGAGAGTGGGGGAGAGAGATGGCTTGGAGGGGAGAGTGGGGGAGAGAGATGGCTTGGAGGAGTGAGAATGCAGGGAGAGAGAGATGGCTTGGCAGAGTGAGAGTGGGGGGGGAGAGATGGCTTGGTGGAGTGAGAGTTGGGGAGAGAGATGGCTTGGAGGGGAGAGTGGGGGAGAGAGATGGCTTGGAGGAGTGAGAGTGCAGGGAGAGAGAGATGGCTTGGCGGAGTGAGAGTGGGGGAGAGAGATGGCTTGGCGGAGTGAGACTGGGGGTGAGAGATGGCTTGGTGGAGTGAGAGTGTCAGGGTTTTTAAAACTACCCTTAGTCCTTCATGTATAATTATGATACTGACTGGGAATCCCCATCTATGTATCACGTTTTTGTCTCTTAGTTGTTTTTTCACATCCACAAAAGTTCTTCTTATTTGTCTAGTTTTGAGTTCACCAAATCTTCCCTTCTGTTTTGGAGGGTTTCTTGAGGCTTGCATTATACTTTCTTTTATCCAGAAGGGCTGAAAAAAAATTATTACATCTCTTGGGTTGGAGTTTGCAATTGTTTTTGCTTTGTAAATTCTATGAAATTTTTCCATCGCATTCACTGTGTTCTGTGGATTTAAACCCAGGACCCTGAAATAATCCGATAGGTAAGCTTCCAGCATTTCTGGCTTAATTTCTTCTGGGATATTTCGTATATGAAGGTTTTGTCTTCGCGACCTGTCTTCCATCTCCGATGTCTCAATTTCGGCTTAACGTATTGTATGTAATGTTATTGGCATTCCAGAAACCAAAATAGAGGTGAAATAGGTCAATTCGTATGAATTTCGACTCTATTTCACCTCTATTTCGGTTTATGGAATGTCAATAGCATTACATGCAATAAATTAAGCCGAAATTGAGACGAAATTCTAATTCAACATAGAATGGCTGTCAGCATCTGAATGAACGAATGGAGGAATGATTTTCATTCATTTAGCATTCGTTCATTCGGATTTCGTTAGTTTATCAGTTTTCTTCTGCATAGCATAATGTTATGCAGAATAAAAACTAATATGATGAATACGGAATGTCTGACTCAGAATAAATCAGACATTCAGTATTCATCAGATCAGTTTTTACACCCTGTTCCAAATTATTACGCAAATTCTATTTAGGGGTCACAACGATTAAATATTTTATTTTTCAGTTTAACTCATGGATGGCATTGTGTCTCATGGCTCTTTTGATCACTTAAAACAATCTCGGACACCTGTGATAATTAGATTGTCAGGTGAGCCAAATTTAAGTAAAGACTACTAAAGGAGCGTGTTCCACATTATTAAGCAGAGCACCATTTTCATGCAATATGGGGAAGAAAAAGGATCTCTCTGCTGCCGAAAAGAGTGAAATCATTCAATGCCTTGGACGAGGTATGAAAACATTAGATATTTCACGAAAATTTAAGCGTGATCATTGCACTATTAAGAGATTTCTGGCTGATTCAGAGAGGTTCGGGCAGACGGGTTTGTGCAGATAAAGGAACATTGAGGAAGATTTCTGCCAGATCCATGCATTGGATAAAGAGAGCAACTGCTAAAATACCATTACATAGCAGCAAAGAGATATTTGAAGCTGCTGGTGCCTCTGGAGTCCCATGGACATCAAGGTGTAGAGTCCTCCAGAGTCTTGCAACTGTGCACAAACCTTCTATTCGGCCACCACTAACCAATGCTCACAAGCAAAAACGTCCGCATTGGGCAGAAAAATACCTGAAGACTAATTTTAAAACAGTCCTGTTCACTGATGAGTGTCGTGCAACCCTGGAAGGTCCAGATGGATGGAATAGTGGATGGTTGATGTATGGCCACCCTGTTCCAACAAGGCTGCAACATCAGCAAGGTGGTGGTGGGGCCATGTTTTGGGCCAGAATCATGGGAAGGTGTGAAGATGACCTCTGCAAAGTATGTGGAGATTCTGACTGACCATTTTCTTCCCTGGTACAGAAGGAAGAACTATGCTTTCTGTAATAAAATCATCTTCATGTATGACAATGCACCATCTCATGCTGCAAAGAATACCTCTGCATCAATGGCTGCTATGGGGATAAAAGGAGAGAAAGTCATGGTGTGGCCTCCATCCTCCCCTTACCTCAATCCTATTTAGAACATTTGGAGCATCCTCAAGCAAAAGATCTATGAGGGTGGGAGGCAGTTTACATCCAAAGAACAGCTCAAGAAGCGTTGTGCACTCCCCTCCAGCCGATGTGTATTCAATAAAGTTTGTTTAAACTTTTTTTTAAACAAACTTTATTGAATGCACATTGGCTGGAAGGGAACGCACAACGCTTCCCTCACAGACACGGACCTGCAGCACCGGGAGACAGAGCAGCAGCGAGGAGGTAAGTAAGGGGGAAGGGGGGTGGTAGAGGGTGGCTAAATCCTGGCACATTGAGAGGCAGAATCCTGGCATATTGAGGGGCATAATCCTGGCAAATTGTGTGGGAAAAACCTGGAATATTGAGTGGCATAATAATTCTGGCATATTGGGTGGCATAATAATCCTGGCATATTGGGTGGCTAAATCCTGGCATATTGAGAGGCATAATCCTGGCATATTGAGGGGCATAATCCTGGCATTTTGTGTGGGAAAAACCTGGCATATTGAGTGGCATAATAATCCTGGCATATTGGGGGGTACAATCCTGTCATATTGTGTGGGAAATTCCTGGCATATTGAGTGGCATAATCCTGGCATATTGAGGGGCAAAATCTTGGCATATTGAGTGGCATAATAATCCTGGCATATTGTGTGGGAAATTCCTGGCATTTGAGTGGCATAATAATCCTGGAATATTGGGTGGCTAAGTCCTGGCACATTGAGAGGCATAATCCTCGCATATTGAGGTGCATAATCCTTGCATATTGTGTGGGAAAATCCTGGTATATTGAGTGGCATAATAATCCTGGCATATTGGGTGGCTAAGTCCTGGCATATTGAGGGGCATAATCCTGGCATATTGAGGGGCAAAATCCTGGGATATTGAGGGGCATAATCCTGGCATATCGAGGGGCACAATAATCCTGGCATATTGGGTGGCTAAATCCTGACATATCGAGGGGCACAATAATCCTGGCATATTGGGTGTCTAAATCCTGGCATATTGAGGGGCATAATCCTGGTATATTGAGGGGCATAATCCTGGCGTATTGTGTAGGAAACTCCTGGCATATTGAATGGCATAATAATCCTGGCATATTGGGTGGCTAATCCTGGCACATTGAGAGGCATAATACTGGCATATTGAGGGGCATAATCCGGGCATATTGAGGGGCATTATCCTACAGCGATTATTCAAATTACAGTGATTATTTGAGTGGGTGCTATACTACATATTTGTACCCCGCCTTGAGCCCAGTGCCAAAGAGAGTGCAGTGCACTTGCAACTGCATGTGTTCCAGGCACATGACTTTCATCGTGTTCTGTTAGCTCAGTGGGCAACATCTAGGCATTTTTAAATACTGCAATTTGTTGGTGTTTAATATTACATTTGCGTCCTGTACTTCATATCTGAGAGTCAAATAGAACCGTCAAATACTGTGCTTACAGCGCATTTTTATAAAAATTCTATTAGTTTTGGGTGGTAAATTGTACATATGCATCTTGCGTTGCACTTCATATATGAGAGTCAAATAGAACAGTCCAATTCTGTGCTTACAGGGCACTTTGAAAAATTATGGCTACCTTCTTCTCCTCCTCCTCCAGCGCCGCTTCCACCTACACCGCCACGGTCACCACCTCCTCAACCTATGGGTCACTTAGTATAAACTGAAAGAGAATACTCTGCACTCCAACCCTCTCTCAAATGGATAATTCTGTTGATCCTCCTGGCAGCCATGCTTTAGATTTAGATTTATGTTCTTCCATAGCTAAAATCAAAGATTCCATCTAGTGCTATTTTATGGCTCAGCTGTATTTGTCATATCTGAGAGTCAAATAGAATAGTCCAATACTTTGCTTACAGCGCACTTTAAAACATTCTAATTGTTTTGGGTGCTAAATAGTACATTTGCGTCTTGCGGTGTACTTCATATCTGAGAGTCAAATAGAACAGTCCAATAATGTGCTTACAGCGCACTTTGAAAAATTCTCATAGTTTTGGGTGGTAAATACCGTATTTGCTCGATTATAAGATGACCCTGAGTATAAGACGACCCCCCTAAATTTGTACATTCCTTTAAGAAAAAAACTAAAAGCCTGATTATAAGACTACCCTATAGGAAAAAAGTTTAACTTGTATATATGTAAATAGCTTTTTAATATTTAATAAAAAGTTTATATTATACAAATGCATTTCTTGTTTTTATTTGCTTTTATGTGCCAATGCGGCCTCTCTCCCGCTCCCCCAGCTGTCTTCCCCCCCCCCAGCGTTGTCTCTCTCTCCCCCCAAAACTTCTCTCGTCTCTATCTATCCCCCCCTCCCATTTTCTCTCTGTCTCCCTCCCTCCCCTTGTTTGTGTCTCCCCCCTCCCCCCCCTTGTCTGTCTGTGTCCTCCCCCTCACCTCCCTTTGCCTCTCTCTGTCCCCCTCCCTCCCCTTGTCTTTGTCTCCCCCCCCCTTGTCTGTCTGTGTCCTCCGCCCATCACCCTCCCTGGTGGCTAGTGGGGGCAGCCGGGGGATGTCTGCACGATACGTGCAGATATCCTCCATGCTGCCCGACACGGCAGTCTATTATTACGGACAGCTGGTCCATCATAATAGACTGCGGTGTCGGGCAGTATGGAGGATATCTGCACGTATCGTGCAGACATCCCCCAGCTGCCCGATTCTCCCTGGTGGCTAGTGGGGCAGCAGGGGATATCTGCGCGATGAGCGCAGACCTCCCCTGCTGCCGCCCGGCATGCTCGCCGGGACTTCTGTGACGAAAGCGGAAGTACCCGGCTTCTTCACAGAAGCCCCGGCGGTCGTGCCGGGCGGAAGCAGGGGAGTCTGCGCTCATCGCGCAGACATCCCCTGCTGCTAGAGAGGGGGATCCAGGTCCCCTGCAGCTCTGTCCCCTGCAGATCCATGTCTTATAATCTGACCTCAGTACAGAGAGAGAATGACAGCGAAAGGACAGTGAAAGGAAAAAAACAAACTAATTTCCTGTTTAAAAAAAAATGTAACCCTTCCCCTGCTGATCACAGTTGCTTTTTAGTCTGATCCGTTTCCTTCCAAGTTTATGGCCCTCATTTAGTTTTTTCTCATTTTTTTTTTTTTTGCAATTTTACTATATTATTAATATTTTTTTTATGTTTTAATTTAATTACAGTTAACTCCTGCAGGCCTGTGCTGTGATTCTGACCAGAGCAAACGTTAAACTTCTCAACTTTTTTTTATGTATTTTGAATACTAAATTGTAGATCATTTATATGTACATGGTATCCATCCAAAGAAAATAAATGATAACATATAACTTGTATGGGTGTGTTAAATGAGAGACAGGAAAACCAAGTTTAATCAACCACTTATCAAAATGGAAAAATCGCCTCTGGTCATTAGCCCTGGAAAATCCCTGGTTCTTTAAGGGTTAAGGCATGCCTTATGAGTATCCCTTACTGAATGGCGTAATATACCAATAACATGCTCTTAGACTTTTAACAGGAAAGTTCTGATTTTGGGGGGGTGTCATGCTGTCCTGTCGAGCTCTACCGCTGTTCCACTTTTCGGAAGAGAGGTAGAATCCATCAAAACAACGGAAATAAAAACTGTAACACCATGTTCTTGATCTGTTCTCTGGTGTCTTGGACACTGGAGACGGAATACTGCACATACACAGTGCTGCCTGGTTGTTTGACAGCACAACCGTGCATGCATGGTGGCGCTTTCAATCTACCTCACAGGGATACTGTCAAAGCATGCATGAACCATATATCTTAAGGGGTCACTAAAGGGTATACTCCACGAGAGAAACTGTAGTGATTTGAGACAGGAATTTCAAACTTAAGTACAAAGTAGCCTTAATATAGTTTACTGGCCCTTTAAAGCCAACAAATAACGTGTGAAACGGTCAACTGTGAATATTATATAAACCGCTGGTTTTTTATTTATTTTTATTTAATATATTTTTTATACACTTTTATTAATATTATTTTAATCATACTTTTAGGTTTACATCTACACCACTAAAATTTGACTTCCTATGTTTCTATCTGCTTGATTTCAACAAAATGATGTCCATAAGCTTCTATATCCGAATTTCACAACAACTTAGAGCCAAATTTCAACAGCTCAATATCATAGGTAAGGGATGAAATTAGAAAATTTCGACTCTTTCAACCGAAATTTCCAACCTTGATTGAAGCGAGGCCATTTTCATCCATTGCTGCATTCATTTCACCATTCAATTAGTATGAATGAACATTACAACTATGTTCATTCAATACATAGTATAAGGTTGGGGAATTCGGATTAAAGAAAGAGAAGAATTTCAACAGCTCAATAGCATTAAGGCAGGGGATGAATGAAATTCGTATGGAATCCGGATGGAATTCTAATGAAATTCCTATTAATAAGACTCTTTGAACCGAATTCTCCAATTGGTTGATTATTTTCCATTCGTACCAATGAATATAATGAACGAATTTCGTCTGAAACGAATGCAGCAATGGACGAAATTAGTTTTGGACGAAATAAATAACATTTTCGTCCGAATGGACGAAAACGAAAGGAAAATTTTCGTTTTGCTCATTTCTACTGATTAGTATCACCAACTACTCACTGAGGATTCTCACATCACATGACCTACATATTCCTCTTTAATGAGTTGACTTGTAAATCTACTTCCCAATCTCAAAAAGTTACCCTGGCTATGATTATTGATTTGTAATATCCCCTTTATTCTTTCCAATATAATAGAAATTTAGCTCTGGATGGATATGACTATGTAAATCCCTCTCCTGATCTCTTTTTTAAAACTTTAAAATGTATATTCTCTGTGGTGTAAACCCAATATTGGGTATGACCTAGTATACTTGTCCCCTGTAATTGGACTATCCCTTTCTACATTTGCCAACATCCCAGGAGTTATATGACACTGTGGGGGTCATGTACTAAACAAGTTCAGTGGGGGAAAAAAAGTAGGAAAAACATGAGTAAGGAGCAATTTGCGACAATTTGTAACATTTTGCGCTTGTTTTCCAAAATTTGCGCCTCTTCCGTTTATTTTTATTTAGCGTGCATTTTTCCGGTTGTAATTGCACACGCTAAAGAGTTTTGCCAATATTTTGTGAAAAATAATTCTTATTTGCGTGTGAAAATTACACCAACTTTTAGCAAGTGCTTTCAAAAGAGGTAGAAAAAAATATTCGCAAACTTGCTTGTTTTTATTCACAATTATGCCTGTTTTTATTCGCAATTTGCTCATATGTACTATTGGAGTGTAAAATGTTTGATACATTGCAATAGGAGCAAAGAGCAAAAATAGTTTTGCACATAAAATATATTTGCGTTTTATTACTGTGATGTCACATGACATTGGTTGACCCCACAAAATTGGGTTCCAGTCTTCCTAGTATGTGTACAAGCATATATTGTCTGCCTGGAGCACATTGAAGACATTCATAGACACATTCCATGCCCCAACACCAAAAAAAAGTCTGTCCTGTCAAGTCTGAAAACTGCTGGCAACTATTCCTTCCTTATTCTGATTACTATGTCATATATCTATCACCTGCTCACCTTTCCTTATTGTGATCAGTGTGGTAAAAGGCAAGCCCAGCTTATGACCTTGTGTATCTTCCAAACCTTTCAACTTTTCATGAACCATGTGATGTGTAGATAGATGGGTGTTGTGTGCCATGAAATAAATCAGTAAACAGACAGGGATAAATGTATTCTTTTTTTTATTTTTTGCAGCAATAAGCAGATGTGCAATTAAAATATTGCTGCGATTTTCAAATCATTTTTAATATCTGGTTGATCCAGAGGAAGGCAAAGAAAACCCCAGAGAAACTTTTGGCCAATTTTGTCTCACATGGGGGAAAAAAATTCCTTCCTGACCCCAAATATGGCGATCGGTTTTGTCCCTGGATCATTTAGTTAGTGTATCGAACTGCATATTGCTGGACACAATACATTAACACAGAGAGGTTACAATCATATAACGATCTAATACAGAGTAAAGAGGTTCTTACCCTGCAGAGCTTCTTATCTGCCCTAACCAACTCTGCAGAGCTTACAGTCTAGGTAAGTTATACAATAAAAACATATATATCTCCACATAGCTTACAATCTAATAAGGATATAATACAGGGTAAGGAGGTCCCTGCCCTGCAGAGCGACTCACCTGCCCTAACCAGCTCTGCTGAGCTTACAGTCTAAGGTAAGTTATAACATACAAAAATATATTAACACAGAGAGCTTACAATCTAATAAGGATAGAATAGAGTGTAAGGAGATCCCTGCCCTGCAGAACTACTTACCTGCCCTAACCAACTCTGCAGAGCTTACAATCTAAAGTAAGTTATACAATACAAAAATCTATTCACACAGAGAGCTTACAATCTAAAAGGGTAGACTACAGCGTAAGGAGGTTCCTGCCCTGCAGAGCTTCTTATCTGCCCTAACCAACTCTGCAGAGCTTACAGTCTAAGGTATGTTATACAATACAAAAATCTATCCACATAAAGCTGACAATCTAATAAGGATATAATACAGAGTACGGAGAGGTTCCTGCCCTGCAGAGCAACTCCCCTGCCCTAACCAGCTATGCTGAGCTTACAATCTAATGGAAGTTATACAAAATACAAATATCTATCCCCACAAAGCTTACAATCTAATGAGGATGGACATCAGAGAAAGTAGATAACCAGATCTGCTAAGCTCACAGTCTAATAAGAAGCATAGAATACAGAGTAAGGAGGTCCCTGCCCTAACCTGATCTGCTAAGCTTACAATCTAATAAGAAGCTTAGAATACAGAGTAAGGAGGTCCCTGCCCTAACCAGATCTGCTAAGCTTACAATCTAATAAGAAGCATAGAATACAGAGTAAGAAGGTCCCTGCCCTAACCAGATCTGCTAAGCTTACAATCTAGTAAGAAGCTTAGAATACAGCGTAAGGAGGTCCCTGTCCTGCAGAGTGACTTACCTGCTCTAACCAGATCTACTGAGCTTCCAGTGTACTGCAGGCTGTCAAGCTGTTCATGGACCATCTCTACCATACTCCACTGCCAACCCTTCAGCTGGCTGCCACTCTTTTCTCATATTCCTGACCTCTCCAGGAATTATCTTCATTTTACCTTCTTTACCTTCAAAATTCACCACAAATACCCTAAGTCCAATCTTGACTCCACATATCACACACCTGGATTTATCAAAATCCAATGGATGGCATTACTTAAATGGTTTGTTCTTTACACCGAGATACACAGTGAATTGAAATACATTTCCCCGGGACCCTCTTACTGCTGCTAAGAAGAGATACCTTTACCTGATCACCACAAGCAATGTACAATAAGACTAACTTGTCTCCTGTTGTTGATCATCAATGTTTAGGTTTCATTTCCAACACTCAGAAATCTTATTGATTAAAAGTAATCCACTGAATCCTCATATGAAATCCTGTAATCTCCTACAGACAGTACAAAATGCAGCAGCCAGACGACTGGCCAATCAAACTAGCTTGTATCACATTTCTCCACTCCCTGCATTGGCTTCCAATTAAATGGTGAACATGTTTTAAAATTGACCTGCTGACCTTCAGAGCCTTAAACAACCCAGGGCCACAGAACATGACAGAGCTAATGACACCCTATATTCAATCTCGCTCACTTTGGTCAGCCAACAAATTCCTCCTCTCAGTGCCCTGAATAAAGATGAACTCTAGTTTTCTGGCATTCAGCCACACTGCCCCTCTGAGACGTATAGAAAACAGAGAAAGGAAACCCCTACCCTAACCGGCTCTGCTGAGCTTACAATCTAATGTGAAGCATAGTGTTCCAGGCGTCAGACTTCGCGGCAGCATGTATTAAACTGGAGCGTTCTGTCAGGGAGTCTCACACCTTCATAGGTTAACATGATCTGCTACAGCACCAACTGCTGAAAGCTGAGCTGGGTTTGAAAGTAATGCAGCTCTGCTATTGTGATGTCACGCACTGTCATAATTCTATTCTGATGTCATGCTATATATATTTGTCACTATTGTACATTTACAGTTCAAAATATTACTCCATATGGAAAAATATAGTTCACAGAGATATTTAATGCTGGTTTTGAGGGTTTTAAAAGCACTTTTGTTTTTATACAGTTGCATTCATAATAGTCCTATAGTCACAACTGCCATACAATTTTATTTTATTATTCTGTTCCGTTTCCCCTCCTGCCCCTTATTTCCATCTCTCCCAGTGTTACCTGTATCGGGGTGTGGGGATAGAGTTGTCAGCCAATATTTTGTCACCATGCTGGTTAAAAATTTGGTTTGAGGCCACTGCTAACTCTATGGGGACAATATTATGGCTGGTAAAGACCGCAATCCTAGGGTGGGGTAGTGAGGTCATTCAGGTTGGCATAGATCATGCGATATAAATCTGTGTCCAGCAGCTACTTTTCAGCTGCTGATTGAGGGCAGCTCCCATATTTTTGGCCACCATTTCAGCCTGACAGAAACTAGTGCATGGCCCAAACTGGACCACTTTACATGGGACAGTCACGATTTTGGCGGGATTCAGGACAGCGATCTTGTCGTTCTGATAACACTATCCAGGGTCTGGAACACTGGTACTGTGTTAGCTTGAGTGACAGCTAGGGTTGCCACCCAGCCGGTATTTTACCGGCGGGCCAGTAAAAATTTGACTTGATGCCAATGTTAAGTCTATGGGGCACCAATAAGGCCAGTAAAAAAGGGTCAGATTGGCACATGTGGGGTTCAGATTGGCAAACCTAGGGAGTAAGCTTCGGAAGAAGGGGTCATATGAGTGAGAGTGCAGGGAGAGAGATGGCTTGGCAGAGTGAGAATGGGGGGGGGGAGAGATGGCTTTGTGGAGTGAGAGTGGGGGAGAGAGATAGCTTGGAGGGGAGAGTGGGGGAGAGAGATGGCTTGGCGGAGTGAGAGTGGGTGAGAGAGATGGCTTGGCGGAGTGAGAGTGCAGGGAGAGAGATGGCTTTGTGGAGTGAGAGTGGGTGAGAGAGATGGCTTGGCGGAGTGAGAGTGCAGGGAGAGAGATGGCTTGGCGGAGTGAGAGTGGGGGAGAGAGATGGCTTGTCGGAGTGAGAGTAGGGAGACAGATGGCTTGGCGGAGTGAGAGTGTAAGGCTGGGGATTGAGATGGTTTGGTGGAGTGTACGACTGGAAGAGAGAACTGTCTTGGAGAGAGAGAGAGAGAGTGTGCAGAGCTTTGAGAGAGATGACTTTGCGAAGAGATTGCAGAGCTTTGAGCCTATAACCTGCATGCTTTGAACATTCAATTTTCCTATTGTGAACAAAACAATAATGGTGCAGTGCTATGGGTCTGGCATAATTATGGTTTAAGAGCTTATTATGTGGGTTGGGCAGTGGGTGGACCAGAGAAGGGGGTATGAGAGGGGGAAAGGAGGTAGAGAAAGAGATTTTAAATAGGATACAAACTAAGAAGGCACATTAAACATATTTAAATAAGGGAAAATTAACAGAAAAGCAAGATTAAGGACCATGGGCACTAAAGAATAGTGCCCATGGTCCGAATTAATGTGCCTTCTTAGTTCGTGTCCTATTTCAAATTTCTTTCTCTACCTCCTTTCCTCCCTCTCGTACTTTATTATTAAATGAGCCTTATCCCCTATTGGGGAGTTTCCGCAAGCATTGATACTTTTTTTTATTTCTGATCACTTTTAGCTTCTGCTACCAGACCTTAACTAGCATTAGGCCCCATCCTCTGAGTTCCCTCTGCGTAGCAATTTCTCTAATTTTTCTTTTTTCCCCCACTCCACCTCCAAATCTAGTTATCTTATTCCTCACCCTCATCCCTGCCTCGCTCCCTCTCCCCTCTCATTTTGTGGAGACTTATTTTCTCTTTATTTTCTTTACTCTGCTACATTTTGTTCTTAGTCATCCATTCCTTCGCTGCTGTCAGGGTTTTTAAAACTACCCTTAGTCCTTCATGTTTAATTATGATACTGATCTATGTATCACGTTTTTGGATCTTTTTTTTTTTTTTCCTTCTTTTTTTTTTTTTTTTAAATTTTTTTTCCCTTTTTCTTTTAACACTCAGCGTTGGCTAATTCAATTGTAACTTGCCTTAATTCACATCATTGTGTCTTGTATCAAAATTGTAAAATGTTTTCCTTATTATTCCACAGTTTGGCGTGATTGTATAACGTGAGAGTATTTTGCTTGTGTTGTTACTTCATATCTATTTCTCTCCCTCCCCTCCCCCCTTCCACCCTCCCCTTCTTTCCCACCATCCCTATTCCACTCTTTTCTTTCCTTTGTACTTTTACTTCCTCTTTCTCCCTTAATCTAATTTAATCTTAATCTTTCCAATCTGTGTCTATCTACCCCTAGCTTCCCCTACCCTCTCCCTCCTTCCCACCCCCCCCTTCCCGTTCCCGCAGCTACCCGACTTCATTGAGGAGGCATGGGATGCCCATAGAATCAATTGTACATATCGTACCAACATATATCACATACAACGCATTCATACATCTGTGGTTCACACTCCCCGTCCTCGCATTCCGCACTTCTCGGCCCAGGTTTTGGTCGTGAGGGAATTAGTAAGGGATTGTACAAGTTACCCTTATTCTTCTCCCATTACTCAATCTAAGTAGCCTTCTTTAAGGAAATTTACCCAGTCATCCCATTGTTTATACATATCGGCATTCCAATTGTATTGCGAGACAATTCCTCTCTCCATTAGACAGTGATCTATCAGCTGCATCTTAATTTTTGCCCAGTTTGGTTTTACTATAGACTTCCAGTTCCTAGCAATTTCTAATTTTATTACGGCCATTAAGTGAATGACAAATGATACTTCTTTCCCAGTTTTCTTTGGGAAGTTTAAATGGAGTAAAGCTCTGTCTGGGGTTAGGTTCCATTCTTTGCCTATGTTTCGTACTAGTTTATCAGAGATGTTTTGCCAGAAAGATTTAATTATTGGACAACTCCACCATATATGTATAACATCGCCTTTCTTATTCCCACATCTCCAGCAATTAGGTATATTTATCTTTGATATTTTTGCTAAAGTTATGGGTACTAAATGAGTCCTGTACATCACTTTGAACTGAAGTTCGTTAAGGTTTAGGCAGTGCATCGCTTCATAGTTGTAGTGTAATGCCCGGTTCCATTCCCTTTCCTCAATTGTCAAATTAAGATCTTTTTCCCATTTAGTTAAAGCTGCCGGTGGCCTATATTGTTTTATTGCTCTGATTAAGTCAATTGCTTTTGTAGTTAGTTTTTTTAAATCAGTTTTCTCTAATAAATCTTGTAATATCCTTTGAGGTTTAGTAAGGATGACATTATTCACCAAATCCCCAAGAAAACTCCTTACTCTCAAATATTTAAAACTATCTTCTCCAGTAAGAGAGAAGGTTTTCTGTAATTCCCCAAAGGATTTTATCCTGTTCCCTTCCATCAGATCTGAGATATTCTTGACCTTCATTCAGATTCTGGACGACAGTGAGTGGTAAGGAGGGGAGCAACCTGTCTCCCATTCCCATTTTTTTTTTATTGTTCTCCAGTTTTTAAAAATATGTGAGAGGGGATGATTTAACTCTATATCTCTCTTCCTTCCTATAAATTTTTCTGGGGTCCAAAAGTATGCTAAAAAATCTCCCGAGAGTGAATTTTTTTCTAATTCTAAGTTGTACCAGGGTTCTTTACTTGATCTTTTATTTAGTGTTAGGAAGGCTTGTGCCAATAATGTTGCTTGTGCGTAATCTTGTATTAGCGGCATCCCTACCCCCCCCCTTGTCCCTTGCTTTTTGTTAGGATCTGTAAATTCACTCTGGGTCGTTTTTGAGCCCATACATATCTGTTGAAGGATCTTTGAATAAGTTCCAACCAACATTTTGGACAGGAGAAAGGCAACATTCTAAAAACATATAGGAACCTTGGCAAGACATATGATTTTACTGCGTTGATTCTGCCTATCCAGGATATAAACAGTCCTCGCCACTTTTTAAATAGAGTATTTGTCTCTCTTATCAAAGGTAGGAGATTTATCTGGGTCCATTCTTCTGGGTCTTTTGAAATTTTAATACCTAGATATGGGAGAGAATCTTCTGCTATTGTAAAACCGTATCTTTCTACTTCAGACTTTTGAGTGTAATTCATCGATATTAAATGTGCAACCGATTTATTAATTTGATAAATAACTATATTGATCTATCAGCGACATTATTTGTTTTAAGGATCGTATAGGGTCTTGTATTGTAAGCAGTACATCATCTGCATACAGCATTAGTTTCTGGGCTCCTTCCTTTCCCCAACCTACTATCCCTGGGCATTCTCTTATTTCTTTGGCCAGTGGTTCTAGCGCCAGGACATATAAGATAGGCGAGAGGGGGCAGCCCTCGCGCGTACCGTTTTTTAATGAGAACCAGTTTGATTGTATACCTGAACCAATTACTCTGCCTTCTGGTGCCCCATATAATGCCATAATTGCCTGATGTATTTCTCCTTCGATCCCAAAGGCCAACAGAGCCCTTGACATGTAACCCCAGCTGATCCTGTCAAACGCCTTTTCTGCGTCCAGTGACAGGATCAGCCGGGGGACACCCCTCTCCTTCATATCTCCTAGGAGGTCTGCCAATGTTCTCATATGATTAGTAGCCGAGCGACCTACTGTAAATCCCACTTGGTTACTGTGTATCAGGCTTGGCAGTACGTGCTTCAGTCTCTCTGCCAATACCCCCGCATAGATCTTTGCGTCAATGTTTAAAAGAGATATTGGTCTGTAACTTGTCAGTGACTCTGGATTTTTCTCTGGTTTCATAATTGGGATGATATTACCCTTCAATATTTCTTGTTGGAGTACTCCATTCCTCATCGCTGTATTGAATAGCTTTACTAAATATGGCATTACTTCATTTTTTAGAATCTTATAAAAAAGGGCATCGAACACATCTGGTCCCGGGGATTTTTTTATTTTTAGTTTCCTAATTATCTCACATAGTTCTTTTGATGTGATCTCCTTATTTAGATCTTTCAGAACCTGTTGCGGCACTTTGGGGAATTCTTTGTTTTCAAAATAATTATGTATTTCCTCTATTTTAGTCTTTTGTGGGAGATTATACAAGGAACTATAAAAGGTATTGAAAGCATGACCTATGTCCATGGGGGCCATATATGTCTTCCACTAATGAACAATTTTGGAGATATTATGTTTGGTCCTTTTTTTCTTCAGTTGGTTAGTCATTAATTTATCGGCTTTATTACCTTTATAATATCTTGTAGTTTTCAGGGCTCTCAATGACCTATTTGCTTCGTTTATTAATTGTAGATTAATTTTCTCCCTAATTTCTGCAATTTTCTTAGATTTTTCTCTATTTGGGTTGTTCTTATTTTCTTTGTTTAATTGAGATAGAGTAATATATAGATCAGATAACCCTGCCTCTCTCTGTTTCTTCGCATATGCTCCCATTCGAATAAAATGACCCCTAATTACGGCCTTATAAGTACACCATAGGGTCGCTATCTCCGTATCTTCCACATCATTTTCCTCAAAAAATAATCGTGTTGTATTTTTAATATAATCTATATCTTGATCTTTCTTTAATAAGTTGTTATTCAATCTCCACTCAGTTTTTAATCTTTTATTTTGGTCTTTAATATCAATGATTATCATATTATGATCTGACCATGTTATATCTTGAATATGGATTCGGTGTATCATTGCTGCTAAATTTGCATCTCCTATGATGTGGTCAATACGTGAATAGGCACAGTACGTTTTAGAAAAACATGTGAAGTCTTTTTCTGTTGTGTGAAAGACCCTCCACATATCTAATAAAGCACTGTTATCCAAAAAATGTTGTAGTCTTTGGGCTTGGTAGATTATGTTTTTATTTGGTATTGGTTTTCTTTGTGATCTTCTATCTAACCAGGGGTCTGCCAAACAATTAAAATCCCCTGCCCAGATTAAAGTTCCCTGTCTTACTTTTGATATCTTTTTTTCCATAATTTTTAGAAAGCGGACAGGAGAGGTATTGGGGGCGTATACATTTACTAAAGTGTATACTTTTTTTTCTAACTCTACTACTGCGATTATGAATCTACCTTCTTTATCTGTATCTACATGTTTCAATTTTACCTCCAAGTCCTTTGAAAAAATAATCGCCACACCTCTTTTTTTTTGTTTTTCCAATGAGGCTTCTATAAGTAATGGGAATTTCTGGCTCTTAACTTTATATTTGTCTTCTCGCCTCCAGTGTGTTTCTTGGAGAAAACATATATTAATATTTCCTTGAGCTAATTTGTTCAATAATATTGATCTTTTCTGTGCAGAGTTAAGACCCTGCACATTTAATGTAGCAAACCTCAACATATTCCTCCCTAACTATCCTCACTCATTCCCTTCTGCGTTATCCTGCTGTCGTGCCGAATGAGAAGCGGGGTCCACATTACCACACACACACTCACACATACAACAACACATAAATACAAACACATATTGTATGCAGGATTCCCCCAATGGGGTCGCATACTCCCATAGGTGTGTCCCGAGACTGACCGATGGGTTAGATTTGCCATTCTCAGCTGGCAATTGGGGGGGCCCGAGATCTAATGAGAGATTTGCTTATTTGACCTTATATCAGATAAAAAAATGTTTACATCATAGAGGCTCGAGGAGGAGAAAAGGTAAAGAGAGGAAAAAGGAAAAAAAAAAAAAGTAGCGAAGAATGTGAATGTCTGATTGTGCAACTAGTGTATCTAAATTAAATAATATATTTTGTAATAGCTGTGTGTATGTTTGAAAGGGAAACACACCTTTATCCTTTCTTTCCTCGCTTGGTCCAATTCTTTTTTTTTTTTTTTTACTGTGAAACAGTGATCTGCACATTTTACATATTAGTTCTCCCTTTAATTTCCCTCCCTCTTTTTCCTTATATAATTGTTTACCCCTTCAACCTTCTTTCCCGCTTATTTATCTGCCCAGAGTTCCTGTGATGTCTTTGATTCATGGTGCCCTTAGTTTCGTGCGGACCTCAGTCAATTTACCTAGTGAAAGAAGTGTAGTAAATATGCGTGTAAGAACTGTCTTCTGTAATACTTGTGATTACTTTGTTGTGAAAAATACATATTTATGAAAAAGAGAAAAAAATAAAATAAAAATAAATAAATAAATAAATAAATAACTAAAAGGAATGTGAATATCTAATTATGCAGCTAGTGTATCTAAATTAAGTAGTGTCTTTATATTAACTATATGTGTGTGTTTGGAGGGGTAACACACCTTTATCCTTCCCTTCCTAATATAGTCCCTTTTTTTTTTCCGTGGATCATTGATTTACACATTTACAAATTGGTTCCCCCTTTTAATTCCCTCCCTCTTATTTCTTATACATTTATTAACCCCCTCAACCCTTCCCCGCTTTATTTATCCACCCTCATTTCCTATTATTTCTTTATTATATAGTGCCGTAGGTTCCGTGCAATCCCCAGTAAGTTTACCTAGTGGAAAAAGTGTAATTAATATGTGAATCTGAAACAAACATACAGAAAACCCCCTCTTCAATCCTTTTTATCTCTCCCTCCTATCTCAATTTTATACTCATAGTTTAGTTTAATTTAGCTTCTGCAATCCATTTTGTAAGTCTCTCTGGAGAGTCAAAGCTTAGAGTCTCAAAATTATATGTTAGAACTACCTTGACCGGCCAGGCCCATCTGTACCTTATGCCTTTTTGTCTTAACGCCGCCGTTAAATGTGCAAACTGGGCTCTTTTAGATCTTGTGTAAAAGGAGATGTCTGGGAACATTTTTATATTTTGATATGGATCTTTCAGGGGATTTTCTCTGATTGATCTTAAAATCTGCTCTTTTATCCTGAAAGATGAAAACATATCAGTATATCTCTTGGTAGTTCTTCCCTTAAGTTTGCAGGTTTCACTGTTCTATGACACCGGTCCCATAGATGGATATCATTCTCTTGTCTCACCCCCATGGGCTTAAATAGCTCTTTGAGGAAGTTTTCTAATTTCTCATTTGTTATGGACTCTGGGATACCACGTATTTTCAGATTATTTCTTCTAGAGCGGTCCTCTAGATCCGCGATTTTCTGTTCTATAAGTTCTATTTTTGCTTGATTTTTTTGGGAATCTTCTTCTCTTTTGTTATCATTGAATTCCAATGTTTGAATTTTTTCTTCGCTAGATCTGACTCTGTTTGCAATTGACATAAGATCTGTTTTTAAATCTTGTACTTGTGTCTGAATCTCACCCTTTATTTTTTCAAATTGGGAGTCAAGGGCTTCTCTCAATTGTTCCTGTATCATCTGTTTAAGATCATTTGTTTGTGGGCTACCTTGATTTTGTTTGTTTGAGGCTTTTTCCCCGCCATTTCTATTCTCCTTATCTTCCCCTCACCCCTTCCTCTATTTTTATTCTTCTCTGTGGGGTTTGATTTATTTCTGTGACCACAGCTATTACTTTAAATGTTAATAGCCTTTTCCAAGTATATCTTTAATTTGTAGAGAGGTGGTGGTCAATACACTTTTATTCCAGCTGTAATTAGGAATTTATTTCTCCTATTTCTCTTTTTCCTCCTCCCTTCCCTCCCTTCCCTTTTTTCTCTTTCTCCACAATTCAAAACTTTCCCTTTTTCTCTCTTTCCCCTTCTCCTCCCTTTTCCTCCCCTCTTTTAGTGGTGATAGAATCCCCTGTATCAGTTATAGTGTCTTGCAGTATTGCTTCCTTTACTGGGGAGACTCTAAATGGTAGTTAATTCAGGTCAATTTGCTTCCACTCTTGGCTGGGTTGGGAAGAGATACAGTGATAAATGAATCACCAGTGAGGATACCTTCTTCTTGGTATGAGGATTTTTAACACTTTAGGTAAGTCAAGGGTTATACCTTCACTCTGTGGGCAAGCAGGCCTGTAAGTAAGCAGTAGGTCTCACTTTATGTTTTTCTGAGCCAGACCGTAGTTTGATTTAATCAAGGTCACATGGAGGAAATTAGGCCTGTCAGCTTGCTATGTACAGTCCTTGACTTATTTAAGCTCACCAGGTACTGCAACTTCACCCCCGCTGGTGGACTTGATTTACTAGCAGGCAATAAGTCCCCTTCTACCTATCTCCGCAGACTTATGTTCCCCCAGAAGGAAGAAAGGGAAAAAGGGTCAAAAACTTATCTGATGCCTGTCTGCTTGGATCTCCGTTCAGCAGCCACCGCATGGATAGTTCTTTCCGGCTTCCTGCCTGCTTCTGTGGCGGCCCCTGCAGCTGCGGGTTTAAATCCAGGGACGCTTACCTTCACAGTGTCTAAGGCTTTTATCACCTCTCTCCGTCGAAGCTTGTATCAATTCTTCGCCGTTTTCACCGCCGTCTGCCTCAACGCTTCAGTGGTCTCTCTATCATCACCTTCTTGCTTCTCTCGGGCTCCCCTGACGCCGTGCGTTCACAGCGTGCTTGCTACGTCATCGCCTCCCTCCTCCATCCCTGATAGAGTTATTAATTATGATACTGATCTATGTATCACGTTTTTGTATCTTAGTTGTTTTGTCACATCTACAAAAGTTCATCTTCTTTGTCTAGTTTTGAGGTCCCCAAATCTTCCCTTCTGTTTTGGAGGGTTTCTTGAGGCTTGCTTTATACTTTCTTTTTTCCGGAAGGACTGAAAAAAAATTATTACATCTCTTGGGTTGGAGCTTGCAATTGTTTTTGTTTAGAACCCTGGTAGTCAAAGCGTGCTGTGAAGGACAGGGCATCTATGTGGAAGTGGGAGTGTGTAGGGGTCATGGACTGGGCAAGGGGAGGACTTGGGGGTAACAGTATAAAAGTCTGTTCCAGCCCTCCCTTGCAGCAGCCATTTTTACAACCCCTGCATACACTCAAAAAAGTTGGTGGTTCTGCTACTTACTTTTCTGGAGTTTTCCTACCGGCCTCAGCATGGATGTTGAGAAGATCCTTGATGCATTGAGGGCTGAAGCGGCGGTTGAAGGTGGCAGGCAGCTCCTGTCACAGCTCTCCCGGCTGCAGGCTGTCCCGGCTGTGCTCTCTGATCCAGTGGACCGCGGGAATGTGAGGGGTCGGATGCGCCCGGCCGCCAGACTGAGTCCTGACGCGGGCATCCTTCCCCGATCGAGGAGCAGGACCGTCGGTGCAGCTGCGCATGCGGTGAGTAGTACTCCCGCGAGACCCGCGTCTTCCCGCGTGGTCTCTCGCGCGCCCACACACACAGTGTCTGCACCTCCGAGTCTGCACCCGCTCCCCCACGAGGAGGTCGGTGGCGGCGGGTGCAGATGCCTTCAACTGGGCTGACACTGTCTCCGGTGCAGCCCCGCTTCACATCAAGGCTCCTGCAGCTGCTGTGCGCTCCTCCCGGAGGAGGAGTTCCCGTTAGGCGCCCAGACCAGTAAGTAAGCTTCGGGCCCAAAAACGGAGGACCATGGGTTCACCTCCTGGAGGTTTGAGGTGGGGGGGGCCCTGTCACCATCAAGTGGGGGGTCTTCTGGGGTGGAGGATGTCCCCCTACCTCCCTTGTTGCGGTCCCTGTGCTGGCTTCCAGGGGGTCTGTGGCTGGGCCTCCAGCAGCGATAGCTGGTACCAGTAGTCCCTTACAAGTTTTTCGTTTTCAGGTGTCTCCACTGCCGGCTATGGTTCACAGCACCCCGGCTCCGGTGATGCCGAGTGCGGGCGGTTTAGCTGTTCCTGCGTCCATGGCGGCTTCGGTCGGTCCTCCGGCAGGCTTAGCTGGTGAGTATGGTTCACTTACACCTGGGGATGGTGGGCTGGGGGGACAGTAGACACAGGGTACACAAGAGCAGGATTGATTAGGGTTTGTTCAGGGTCTGCGTGGGCTTTGGAATCAGGCGCAGTTGGGTGCACAGGGGGTAGTTGCTACATCGCTGGATGCACAGGTCGGGGGGGTATGGGGGGCTCCGCGGTGCCCGGGGGGGGGGGTTTGAGTCAGACTTGGGGGGAGTGCTGGGAGTGGGGCGGTGATGCAGGGTCCTGTTGCCTCCTCAGTGCTGGCATCAGCTACGGTATTGGCACAGGTTGTTGTTTCAGTGCCTCCGCAGGCTTTGGCCTTGGCGGCGCACACGGCTCTGCCTGACCCACTGTCGGCTACGTCAGTGGCTCCGGTAGCTCCAATGGCCCATCTGGCAACATATATGTGTTGGTCTGGCCCTCTGGGGCTCCATGTAAAACAGGAGATTAGGGATCGGATTTGGAAGGGGGAGTACATTGAGATATACTCGCTCATTCCCTTGGAGGAGGTTCCTCCTCCAGAGAAGGAGCTGAAAGAGTCCGAACGCGAGAAGGAGAAATATCGCTATAGGAAGATCCCCCAAAATTTTTTGAATTGGATTCGGGCATTTTCTATTCTGGCGAGCATTATAGGGGAGAAATCCCCTGACAAATGCTCAGCGTTATTTTGCTATCAGGACATGATCTGGCATGCATGTCGAGTATATGGGGGTTTAGGATGGGGGACTTACGATGAGCAGTTCTGCCAGCGCCTGGCGGTCCGGCCATCTTTGTCATGGGATCAAATGGACATTGGCTTGTGGCTTTCTATTATGACTCGCCCATGGCACACCAGGGGGGTATGGCGTCCTTTCTTGGGGGGGCCGGGGGGATGGGTACGCCCACTCCTCCGGCCACACAACGTCGGGGGGGTAGTTACTAGAAGTACAGTGATGGGCAATATAAGTTTGGGGCGGGATGTCGCTTTAAACACACGTGTTCCGGTTGTGGGGGATCCCACCCGGCTTCGAAGTGTTTTAAGCGAAACAAGTCCGGGGGAAAAGCAGATTTGGGAGAAAAGGGGGAGGACGCCAGTGGACGTCGCCGCGATGCGTCCCTGGCTAAGTAGGTATCGGAACAGAAAGGCGGCAGGGATTCTTTTGCGGGGTTTCGAGGACGGTTTCTGGATTCCTTTCCGGGACCGAGAGGTCCCGCTGTCCTTGCAAAATTTGAAATCCGTTCTGGATCACCCGGGGGTAGTTAGGGATAAGTTGGGGAAGGTGGTGGCGCTTGGTCGGATTGCCGGCCCTTTCCCTTCTCCTCCCTTAAGTAATCTGATGGTGTCTCCTTTGGGGGTGGTCCCCAAAAAGGAACCTGGGAAATTCAGGCTGATTCTCCACTTGTCGTTTCCTTACAGGGAATCGGTGAATGATGACATCAGCGCGGAACTCTGTAGGGTAGCATATGCATCATTCGACTCCGCGGTCCGATTGATGGCTAAGAGCTTGAGCTTGCCAATGGGGTGCTCTATCTCGTGCATTTATTTTGAGTGTTTCAGCACGTTCATAGAACGTTCATAGATCGCATGTGTGTGCACATTTGCTGTCCTCGGTTCAGTCGGTTTTACGGGGTTTCGAGGTGCCATTGGCTCCGGAGAAAACAGATTGTCCGTCGACTTGTCTTGTTTCCTGGGGATAGAGCTGGATTCAGGTGAGATGGAATGTAGACTCCCATGGGATAAAGTTGTGGGGCTGCGGGCTGATATAGCAGCGGCTAAGGGTTTAAAGAAAATCCGTCTGCAACAGCTGCAGTCTTTGTTGGGGAAACTAAATTTTGCATGTAAGATCATGCCGATGGGTCGGGTTTTTAATAGGGGGGATGGGACACTTCATCGCAGCTGCTTCCGCGCAGCCACTTCACCGCCGACTCTACAGCACAAGACAGATCGTCGCTGGAGATTTCATCGCGGGACATTTCATCGCTAAAGGTAAGTATTTTACCAATTTTAGTTGGTTTAGAATTAGGGTTTAGGGGGTTAGAATTAGGTTTAGTGTTTAGTGTTAGGGGTTAATTTTACTATTAGGGGTCGGGGTTAGTATTAGGGTTAGTATTAGGGTTTAGGGGGTTAACTTTAGTATTAGGGGTCGGGGTTAGTATTAGGGTTAGTATTAGGGTTAGTATTGGGGCTTAGGGGGTTAACTTTAGTATTAGGGGTCTGGGGTTAGTATTAGTGTTAGTATTAGGGGTCGGGGGCTAGTATTAGGGTTAGTATTATGGTTAGTATTAGGGTTTAGGGGGTTAACTTTAGTATTAGGGGTCGGGGGTTAGTATTAGGGTTTGTATTGGGGTTTAGGGGGTTAACTTTAGTATTAGGGGTCGGGGATTAGTATTAGGGTTAGTATTGGGGATTATGGGGTTAACTTTAGTATTAGGGGTCGGGGGTTAGTATTAGGGTTAGTATTAGGGGTCAGGGGTTAGTATTAGGGTTTAGGGGGTTAATTTTAGTATTGGGGTTAATTTTAGTGTTAGTATTGGGGTTTAGTGTTACTATTGGGGGGGGAATCATTTATTAGGGGGGTTACTTTAGTTTTACTTTTAGATTTGTAAGAGCTGACAGTTCAGCGCTGAACTGTCAGCTCTTACATAGCTGCAGCTGGGGTGAAACGGCCGCGTTATACTTCATTGCTGACAGTTCGGCGTTCTAACTGCCGCGCTGAACTGTCAGCGATGAAAATGCGGCAAAGAAGTGTCCTAGACCCTTTAATAGGCGCTTGGCGGTGGCTACGGCGGGGGTCATTCATCCGCGACATTTCATTCGCCTGACTCTACCACTATTGGCTGATTTTACGGTTTGGGAATTGTTTTTGGTATCATACAACGGGAGGCTCTTGAGGTCTCCAATGAAGATCTCCACTTGTATACGGATGCGGCTGAATCGGTTGACTTCAGGGCGATATTAGGGGCTCATTGGTGTGCCGAGTCGTGGCCGGTTGCATGGTATGCATCTGGGCTCACTAGGAATCTTGCCTTATTGAAGCTCTTTCCCATTGTGGTGGCGGTGGTGCTGTGGGGTGATCTGCTAAAGGATAGGAAAGTTGTGTTCCACTGTGATAACATGGGGGGTGGTGATGGCGATTAACAATCTCACCGCCTCTTTCCCTCCTGTGGTTCGCCTCCTGCGCAAGCTTGTATTTTATTGTTTGAGATGGAATGTTTCGTGCAGGGCAATGCATATACCGGGGGTGTCAAATGTAATGGCGGACACTCTCTCTCGTTTGCAGTGGGAGACTTTCAGGGCGGCGGCCCTGGGGGCGGATTCGGCAGGGTTCCCTTGCCCTCCAGCTCTGTGGAGCCTTGGGCTGGACTAGTAGCCCAGTGGATTGGTAACTCGGTTTCGCAGGCCACGTGGGCAAAGTATGGTAAGGTCTGGAATGACTGGCTAGGGTTTGCTCAGGCCCGTGGGAGGTTCATTGATGACACGGACAGACTCCAGGGTTTGTTGGCTTATGTGGTCTTGGGAGGCTTCAGGTTTCTCAGCTAATGTAGTGCCTACGCGACTGGCGGGTCTCAGTTTTTGGTTCAAGGTAGCCGGGTTCAGGGATGTCACGAAGGAATTCTTAGTACGGCAATCATTGAAGGGCTGGAGACGGGGGGAAGGGGACAGGGTGGGCGACCAGCGGCGCCCGGTTTCCGGGGCGTTACTGTTAGGTATTGTCCACGTCCTCCCTTCCGTTTGTGTGTCTATCTTTGAAGCTGCGTTGTACCGGCTAGCTTTTTCCTTGGCGTTCTTTGGGGCCCTGAGGGTGGGGCAGCAGCGGGCCCAAGGCTGGGGGTGTCCTATTTGAGGATGTAATACGGGAATCGGGTGGGCTGCGTTTTAGACTACGGCGGTCAAAAACTGATGTCCTTGCAAAAGGGGCCTGGGATTTTCTGCGGGAAGTTCTGGGTTCCTTGGTCTGCCCGGTAGCGAGTTTTGATGCGTATAGCGCTGCGCGTCCTACAGCCTTGGGCCCGCTGCTGCTTCATGGGGATGGGTCTTCACTATCACGCTACCAGTTTGTAAAAGTGGATACAAATACATAAAGAAGAGTCCTGCGCTCACTCCCATCACTGGGCGGCTGCAATAACTACAGTACACATCAGCCCCAATATATAGTAAAAACAAAAGAAAAACAAGTTACCTGCGCTCTCTCCTTTATCCCTATGCATTTAAAACAAATGGAGGTTTTTAGTTACCTCCAATGGCCATGAGAGGATGAGCCCACCTGCCAACGTCAAGGCAGACCCCCCTAGGTGGGTCCTAACTCTAACCATTCACCTTGCTTCTTTGAGCCTCTGGCAAAAATCTCTAATGAGACAGAAAAGGGTGTAGTTTATTTACACCCCTATACATTATTAACCCTTAATAGGGAACACATGGGATGGGCGGCTGCATTGTAACAAGGCTGAGTAATACAAAAATTGGATACAAATACATAAAGAAGAGTCCTGCGCTCACTCCCATCACTGGGCGGCTGCAATGACCACAGAACACATCAGCCCCAATATATAGTAAAAACCAAAGAAAAACAAGTTACCTGCGCTCTCTCCTTTATCCCTATGTATTTAAAACAAATGGAGGTTTTTAGTTACCTCCAATGGCCATGAGAGGATGAGCCCACCTGCCAACGTCAAGGCAGACCCCCCTAGGTGGGTCCTAACTCTAACCATTCACCTTGCTTCTTTGAGCCTCTGGCAAAAATCTCTAATGAGACAGAAAAGGGTGTATTAAAGTATTTAAGTTTGCGCTTACTGCTTTAGGTCTGGATAGCTCCACTTTTGGGGGACATTCATTTCGCATTGGTGCAGCATCAGAGGCTTCTAGGTTGGGCTTTGCAGAAATGGCGATTAGACGCATTGGCAGATGGGAATCTCGGCATTTTATGTCTGACTCAGAATAAATCAGGCATTCAGTATTCATCAGATTAGTTTTTACACCCTGTTCCAAATTATTATGCAAATTCTATTTAGGTGTCACAACGATTAAATATTTTGTTTTTCAGTTTAACTCATGAATGGCATTGTGGCTCAGGGCTCTTTTGATCACTGAAGACACCTGTGATAATTAGATTGCCAGGTGAGCCCAATTTAAGGAAAAACTACTAAAGGAGCGTGTTCCACATTATTAAGCAGAGCACCATTTTCATGCAATATGGGGAAGAAAAAGGATCTCTCTGCTGACGAAAAGAGTGAAATCATTCAATGCCTTGGACGAGGTATGAAAACATTAGATATTTCGCGAAAATTTAAGCGTGATCATTAAGAAATTTGTGGCTGATTCAGAGCGGTTCGTGCAGACCGGTTTGTGCAGATAAAGGCACATTGAGGAATATTTCTGCCAGATCCATGCATTGGATCAAGAGAGCAGCTGCTAAAATACCATTACATAGCAGCTAACAGATATTTGAAGCTGCTGGTGCTTCTGGAGTCCCACGGACATCAAGGTGTAGAGTCCTCCAGAGTCTTGCAACTGTGCACAAACTTTCTATTCGGCCACCACTAACCAATGCTCACAAGCAGAAATTGCTGCATTGGGCAGAAAAATACATGAAGACTAACAGGTGTGAATGGTCACTTTTTCCCTGGGTACTTCACACAGGAATGAAGAGTCAAAGAAATGAGACCAGGCCCAGATTCTGAGTTGAATAAGCAATGAAGTTTAATACAAACGTACGTAATGTGGCGTCTGCACAGACTGCCCTGCCGCACCCTTCTCAACACACATCTTTATAGTAAAACAGAACAGCATAATTTCATAATGCACTGCTAATAGAAGCATATGATTGGTTATAATTTGTCGCAGTGCCACGTATCATCTTAATAAAACCACATTGTTTAACTTACTGGAATAATCTAGAAAGACCACCTGATCATTGCGGTTGTACCCTGGCTACATACATACAGACATAGTTGAGCAAGCCTGGTTTCCTGTGAAATATCCCAACACTAGAAGCAGAACTCCTAGAACTTGTACGTCCCCCTCAATTTCCACATAAACCTCTCACTCTCTTTGGGTATCACAAAGGACAAACATGGAAGAAGGCATACAAAATGGAGTCAGTAGGACAAAATGGCTTCCATGATACAAAATGGCTTCCATGATACAAAATGGCTTCCAGGGAAATTTCATCTTCCACACAGGACAAACAGTCTTGTTCACTGATGAGTGCCGTGCAACCCTGGATGGTCCAGATGGATGGAGTAGTGGATGTTTGGTGGACGCCCACCCTGTTCCAACAAGGCTGCGAGTGGTGGAGTCATGTTTTGGTCCGGAATCATGGGAAGAGAGCTGGTCGGCCCCTTTAGGGTCCCGAAGGTGTAAAGATGACCTCTGCAAAGTATGTGGAGATTCTGACTGACCATTTTTATCCCTGGTACAGAAGGAAGAACTATGCTTTCCGTAATAAAATCATCTTCATGCATGACAATGCACCATCTCATGCTGCAAAGAATACCTCTGCATCAATGGCTGCTATGGGGATAAAAAGAGGAGAAAAAGTCATGTGTGGCCTCTATTCTCCCCTTACCTCAATCTTATTTAGAACCTTTGGAGCATCCTCAAGCAAAAGATCTAAGAGGGTGGGAGGCAGTTTACATCCAACAGCAGCTCTGGGAGGCTATTCTGACATCTTGCAAACAAATTCAAGCAGAAACTGTCTAGAAACTCACAAGTTCAATGGATGCAAAACTTGTGAAGCTGCTATCAAAAAGTGGTCCTATGTTAAAATGTAACTAGACCTGTTAAAATGTTTAAAAAGTTAAAATGTTGTTATAAGTTTGATTGAAATAGCGTTTGATTTCAGTAAATATGCTGCAAACACAACAAATGACAATTTTCAGTTCTTTACAACCTATAAAGTGTTTTGAAACTTACTGTTCATAATAATTTGGAACAGTGCATTATAAGTTTTTTATGTTTAAAAAATTACTGTTATCATTAGGAGGTTTGTTCAATACAATTTGAATTGTACTCTCAACAGTTGGGAACATAAGAATTATGCTGACTGTTATTTACATCAATTATTTAGGTAAATAAGAAAAATATAATTTGCACAATAATTTGGAACAGTGTGTATTCTGCATAACATTATGCTATGCAGAAGAAAACTGATAAACTAACGAAATACGAATGAACGAATGCTAAATGAAAGAAAATCATTCATCCATTCGTTCGTTCAGATGCTGACACTGGGGATGAATGAAATTCATATGTACTTCATATTAACTAGCCTCTTTGAAACAAATTCTACTACCTTACACTATTAAGGTTAGGTTAAATCTTTAAAGTGTATGTCTGTCTGAATTTGTCAGTTTTGTATAATGTGTTACTAAGTAGTGTTGAGCGAACCCGAATCGCACTATTCATGTTCGTACCGAACATTACGGTTTTTGGATCCCGGACCCGAACATTCCACTGTATGTTCATGTTGGAGTTCGGGGTTCGGCAGGGCCAGCACCGCCTAGGGTGCAACTTAGAAGGCGGCGCCGGAGCGGTGAAAAAAAAATTCCTCCCCCTTACTTACCTCCTCGCTGCTGCTCTGTCTCCTGGTGCAGGTCCGTGTCTGTGAGTGAAGCGTTGTGCGCTCCCCTCCAGCTGATGCAGATTCAATAAAGTTTTTTTAAACTTTTTTTTAAACAAACTTTATTCAATGTGCATTGGCTGGACGGGAACGCACAACGCTTCCCTCACAGCCACGGACCTGCAGCACCCGGAGACAGAGCAGCAGAGAGGAGGTAAATAAGGGTGGAAAGGGGAGGAAGAGGGTGGCTAAATCCTGGAACATTGAGAGGCATTATCCTGGCATATTGAGGGGCATAATCATCCTGGCATATTGGGTGGCTAAGTCCTGGCATATTGAGAGGCATAATAATCCTGGCATATTGAGGGGCATAATCCTGGCATATTGTGTGGGAAAATCCTGGCATATTGAGTGGCATAATAATCCTGGCATATTGGGTGGGAAAATCCTGGCAGATTGAGTGGCATAAAAATTCCTGGCATATTGGGTGGCTAAATCCTGGCACATTGAGAGGCATAATCCTGGCATATTGAGGGGCATAATCCTGGCATATTGAGGGGCATAATCCTGGCATATTGTGTGGGAAAATCCTGGCATATTGAGTGGCATAATAATCCTGGCATATTGGGTGGCTAAGTCCAGGGATATTGAGGGGCATAATCCTGGCATATTAAGGGGCATAATCCTGGCATATTAAGGGGCATAATCCTACAGTGATTATTCAAATTACAGTGATTATTTTAGTGGGTGCTATACTACATATTTGTACCCTGCCCTAAGCACAGTGCCACAGAGAGTGCAGTGCACTTGCAACTGCATGTGTGCCAGGCACATGACTATAATGCTGTTCTGTTAGCTCAGTGGGAAACATCTAGGCATATTTGAATACTGAAATTTGTTGGTGTTAAATATTACATTTGCGTCCTGCACTTCATATCTGAGAGTCAAATAGAACCATCAAATACTGTGCTTACAGCGCACTTTGAAACATTCAAATTGTTTTGGGTGCTAAATAGTACATTTGCGGTGCACTTCATATCTGAGAGTCAAATAGAACAGTCCAATACTGTGCTTACAGCGCACTTTGAAAAATTCTGGCTACCTCCTCCTCCTCCTCCTCCTGCACCGCTTCCACCTACACCGCCACGGTCACCACCTCCTCAACCTATGGGTCACTTAGTATAAACTGAAAGAGAATACCCTGCACTCCAACCCTCTCTCAAATGGATAATGATGTTGATATTCCTGGCAGCCATGCTTTAGATTTAGATTTTTGTTCTTCCAAAGCTAAAATCAAAGATTCCATCTAGTGCTATTTTATGGCTCAGCTGTATTTGATGTTTTATTGCCATTTTGCCCCCCTCTATTTAAACTAAAAGAGGGGGGCAAAATGGCAATAAAACATCAATACAATTGCCCCCAAAACAGGGACAGAAGTTACCTGTAGTCAGTGTGCTGAACAATGATAAGCTTAGGGGCATGTCTACAAATGCTCGCAGTTTAGTGAATAAGATCCATGAACTTGTGGCAATATTGGCAACTGAGAATGTAGATTTAGTGGCTGTTACTGAGACATGGTATAATGAAAAACATGACTGGGACATATCAATACCAGGGTACTCTTTATATAGAAAAGACAGAGAAGGTAAAAAAGGGGGAGGGGTGGCCCTGTATGTGAGGGATAGCTTAAAATGTAATACAAGTTAGTGAGGTGAACATAGAGTCAGTTTGGGTTACATTAGAATTTGGTAATCATATGGTAACTCGGGTAGGTGTGATTTATAGGTCCCCTGGACAAATAGAGGAGTTAGATAATCTACTAGTTGAGGAAATAGCTAAAATGACAATGAAGGGAGAAGTGATCATCATGGGTGACTTTAATCTTCCTGATGTGAACTGGAAATACAAAACAGCTACTTGCACCAGGAGTACGCATACCTTAACTCCCTACTGGGATTATCTCTAAAACAAGTAGTGGAGGAGCCAACTCGAAAGCAGGCCATACTAGACTTAGTGTTCACAAATGGAGATTTGTTATCAGATATTACTGTAGGTGAAAGTTTAGGATCTAGTGATCACCAGACAGTGTGGTTTAATATAAGAACAGTGACGCAGTCACACCACACAAAAACAGTTTTAGATTTTAGAAAAACAGACTTTTCTAAAATTAGATTAGGTATAAAGGAGTCATTATCAGACTGGAGCAATTTAAATGGAGTCCAGGAGAAATGGGATTATCTAAAAGTTGCACTACTGAAGGCAACAGAAAATTGTATAAGGCTTGTCAGTAAGAGCAAAAAATTGAAGAAACCACTGTGGTACTCTGCAGAGGTGGCTAAAATAGTAAAAAATAAAAAGCTTGCATTTAGTAATTATAAAAAATACTCAGAGTGAGGAAGATAGAAATATCTATAAGAGTAGGCAAAAAGAGGCAAAGCAAGCTATAAGAGCTTCCAAAGCACACACAGAAGAGACTATAGCCCAGTCAGTGAAAAAGGGGGATAAAACATTTTTTAGATACATAAATGAGAAAAGGAAAGTAAAACAAGGATTAGTTAGATTAAAAACAAAAGAAGGATGCTATGTAGAAGAGGATAAAGGCTTAGCAGACTGCCTTAATGAATATTTTTGTTCAGTTTTTACAAATGAAAATGAGGGTAAGGGACCTCATTTAGGGAAAAAGACTAATGAGTCTTTTGATGCATGTAAGTTTACAGAGGAAGAGGTTTTACTTCAGCTGTCTAAAGTAAAGACAAATAAGTCGATGGGACCTGATGGGATACATCCAAAGTTATTAAAAGAACTTAGTGGTGTACTAACAAAACCCTTAACAGATTTATTTAACCAATCATTGTAATGGGAGTAGTTCCAGAAGATTGGAAATTAGCTAATGTTGTGCTCATTCACAAGAAAGGTAGTAGGGAGGAGGCGGGCAACTATAGACCAGTAAGTCTTACTTCAGTAGTGGGGAAAATAATGGAAACCTTGTTAAAGAATAGGATTGTTGAACATCTAAAGTCGCTTGGATTTCAAGATCAGAGACAGCATGGGTTTACTTCAGGGAGATCTTGCCAAACTGATCTTATTTTTTGATTTGGTAACTAAAATAATAGATCAGGGTGGTGCAGTAGACATTGCTTACCTAGATTTCAGTAAGGCTTTTGACACTGTCGCACATAGAAGGCTTTTCAATAAACTGAAATCTTTGAGTTTGGATTTCAATATTGTTGAATGGATTAGACAATGGCTGATTGACAGGCAACAGAGGGTTGTAGTCAATGGGGTATATTCAATGCAAGGTCTTGTTACTAGTGGGGTACCTCAGGGATCTGTACTTGGACCCATTCTCTTTAATATTTTTATTAGCGATATTGCAGAAGGTCTTGTTGGCAAAGTATGTCTTTTTGCTGATGATACAAAGATTTGCAGCAGGGTTGATATTCATGGAGGGATAAGCCAAATGGCAAATGATTTAGCTAAACTAGAAAAATGGTCAGAGCAGTGGCAACTGACATTTAATGTGGACAAGTGCAAGATTATGCACCTTGGGCGTAAAAACCCAAAAGCAGAATATAGACTATTTGGTACAATCCAAACCTCAACATATGAGCAAAGGGATTTAGGAGTAATAATTTCAGAGGACTTGAAGGTAGGTAGGCAATGCAGTAGAGCAGCAGGAAATGCTAGCAGAATGCTTGGTTGCATAGGGAGAGGTATTGGCAGTAGGAAGAGGGAAGTGCTCATGCCATTGTACAGAGCACTGGTGAGACCTCACTTGGAGTATTTTACACAGTACTGGAGACCGTATCTCCAGAAGGATATTGATACTTTGGAGAGAGTTCAGAGAAGGGCTACTAAACTGGTTCATGGGTTGAAGGATAAAACTTACCAGGAAAGGTTAAAGCATCTTAACATGTATAGCTTGGAGGAAAGACGTAACAGGGGGGATATGATAGAAACATTTAAATACAAAAAGGGAATCAACGCAGTAAAGGAAAAGAGTATATTTAAAAGAAGAAAAACTACCACAACTAGAGGACATAGTCTTAAATTAGAGGGGCAACGATTTAAAAGTAATATCAGGAAGTATTACTTTACTGAGAGGGTAGTGGATGTATGGAATACCCTGCCAGCAGAAGTGGTAGAGGTAAACACAGTCAAGGATTTTAAGCATGCGTGGGAGAAACACAAGGCTATCCTAGCTATAAGACCGGGAACGGGGGACTAATAAAAGTACTCCAAAAAAATTGGGCAGACTAGATGGACCGAATGGTTCTTATCTGCCAACATTCTATGTTTCTATGTTTCTATTTGTAATTTGTATGTATTGTATGCTATTTTAGGTTATTTCCCTATCCACATTTGCTTGCAAGCACTTGCCCTACTCTTACCCACATTTTACTTCATTTTGCAGCCCTCTAGCTCTTTCCAGGACTTTTTTAGAGGCATTTTAGTGGCCAAAAGTTCATGTCCCCATTGACTTCAATGGGGTTCGGGTTCGGTGTCAAGTTCCGGGTCAAGTTCGAGCATGGACCCTCACATTTTTTTCGAAGTTTGGTCGAACCTGCCGAACCCGAACATCCAGGTGTCCGCTCAACTCTATTACTAAGCATTTTGATAATTATGGATGTGAATTTTTTAAACTTAAAAAAAAATAAAAGTGTAATACATATAAAAAAAAATAGTTTAAATTTCATAGCCATACTTATCAAAATACTTAATGCAATCTATGTTATATGTTATATGTTTATATACACTGACTTTGCCTCCAATTCACTCCCTGCACTTCACATACTGATTGTGAAGTACAGAGAGAGAATGACAGCGAAAGGACAGGGAAAGGAAAAAAACAAACTAATTTCCTGTTTTAAAAAAAATTAACCCTTGCCCTGCTGATCACAGTTGCTTTTTACTCTGATCCGTTTCCTTTCAAGTTTATGGCCCTCATTTAGTTTTTTCTCATTATTTTTCTTTTTTGCAATTTTACTATATTAATAATATTCTTTTCATGTTTTAATTTAATAAGTTAACTCCTTCAGGACTGTGCTGTGATTCTGACCAGAGCAAACGTTAAACTTCTCTACTTTTTTAATGTATTTTTGAATACTAAATTGTAGATGATTTATATGTACATGGTATCCATCCAAAGAAAATAAATGATAACATATAACTTGTATGGGTGCGTTAAATGAGAGAGAGGAAAACCAAGTTTAATCAACCACTTATCAAAATGGAAAAATCGCCTCTGGTCATTAGCCCTGGAAAATCCCTGGTTCTTTAAGGGTTAAGGCATGCCTTATGAGTATCCCTTACTGAATGGCGTAATATACCAGTAACATGCTCTTAGGCTTTTCGTAGGTAAGTTCTGATTTTGGGGGGGGGGGGGGGGGGTGTCATGCTGTCCTGTCGAGCTCTACCACTATTCGACTTTTCGGAAGAGAGGTAGAATCCATCAAAACAGAGGAAATAAAAACTGTAACACCATGTTCTTGATCTGTTCTCTGGTGTCTTGAACACTGGAGACGGAATACTGCACATACACAGTGCTGCCTGGTTGTTTGACAGCACAACCGTGCATGCAAGGTGGCGCTTTCAATCTACCTCACAGAGATACTGTCAAAGCATGCATGAACCATATATCTTAAGGGGTCACTAAAGGGTATACTCCACGAGAGAAACATAGTGATTTGAGACAGGAATTTCAAACTTAAGTACAAAGTAGCCTTCATTTAGGTTACTGGCCCTTTAAAGCCAACAAATAACGTGTGAAACGGTCAACTGTGAATATTATATAAACCGCAGATTTTTTATTTATTTTTATAAAATTGGCAACATATCAAATATTTTTTTATACATTTTTATTAATATTATTTTAATCATACTTTTAGGTTTACATCTACACCACTAAAATTTGACTTTCTATGTTTCTATCTGTTTGATTTCAACAAAATTATGTCCATAAGCTTCTATATCCGAATTTCACAAACACTTAGAGCCAAATTTCAACAGATCAATAGCATAGGTAAGGGATGAAATTAGAAAATTTCGACTCTTTCAACCGAAATCTCCAACTTTATACTATTGAAGTGAGGCCATTTTCGCCCATTGCTGCATTCATTTCACCATTCAATTTGTATGAATGAACATTACACCTATGTTCATTCAATACATTCAAGGAAAACAAAAGAAAATTTTTCTTTTTGCCCATCTCTACTGATTAATATCACCAACTACTCATTGAGGATTCTCACACCACATGACCTATATATTCCTCTTTAATGAGTTGACTTGTGAATCTTCCCAGCATTCTCTTCTCCATAATTCCCAATCTCTAAAAATTACCCTGGCTATGATTATTGATTTGTAATATCCCCTTTATTCTTTCCAGTATAATATAAATGTAGCTCTGGATGTGGCGGTCATGTACTAAACAAGTTCAGTGGGGAAGAAAAGTAGGTAAAACATGAGTAAGGAGAATTTTGCGACAATTTGTAACATTTTGCACTTGTTTTCCGTGATTTGCGCCTCTTGGGTTTATTTTTATTTAGCGTGCATTTTTCCGGTTGTAATTGCGATTATATTTGCACATGCTAATAATTCTTATTTGCGTGTGAAAATTCCACCAGCTTTTAGCAAGTGCTTTCAAAAGAGGTCGAAAAAATATTCGCAAACATGCCTGTTTTTATTCTCAATTATGCCTGTTTTTATTCGCAATCTGCTCATATGTACTATTGGAGTGTTAAATGTTTAGTACATTGCAATAGGAGCAAAGAGCAAAAATAGTTTTGCACATAAAATATATTTGCGTTTTATTAGTGTGATGTCACATGACATTGGTTGTCCCCACAAAATTGGGTTCCATTCTTCCTAGTATGTGTACAAGCGTATATTGTCTGCCTGGAGCGCATTGAAGACATTCATAGACACATTCCATGCCCCAACACCCAAAAAAACTCTGTCTTGTCAAGTCTGAAAACTGCTGGCAACTATTCCTTCCTTATTCTGATTAATATGTCATATATCTATCACCTGCTCACCTTTCCTTATTGTGATCAGTGTGTTAAAAGGCAAGCCCAGCTTATGACCTTGTGTATCTTCCAAACCTTTGAACATTTATGAACCATGTGATGTGTAGATAGATGGGTGTTGTGTGCCATGAAATAAATCAGGAAACAGACAGGGATAAATGTATTCTTTTTTTTATTTTTTGCAGCAATAAGCAGATGTGCAATTAAAATATTGCTGCGATTTTCATATTATTTTTAATATGTGGTTGATCCAGAGGAAGGCAAAGAAAACCCCAGAGAAACTTTTGGCCAATTTTGTCTCACATGGGGGAAAAAAATTCCTTCCTGACCCCAAATATGGCGATCGGTTTTGTTGTCCCTGGATCATTTAGTTAGTGTATCGAACTGCATATTGCTGGACACAATACATTTACACAGAGAGGTTACAATCTTATAAGGATATATTACAGAGTAAGGAGGTTCTTGCCCTGCAGAGCTTCTTATCTGCCCTAACCAACTCTGCAGAGCTTACAGTCTAGGTAAGTTACACAATAATAAAAAAAATATATCCCCACAAAGCTTACAATCTAATAAGGATAGAATACAGGGTAAGGAGGTCCCTGCCCTGCAGAGCGACTCACCTGCCCTAACCAGCTCTGCTGAGCTTACAATCTAAGGTAAGTTATACAATACAAAAATATATTCACACAGAGAGCTTACAATATAAAAAGGATAGAATACAGCGTGAGGAGGTCCCTGCCCTGCAGAGCGACTTACCTGCCCTAACCAACTCTGCAGAGCTTACAATCTAAGGTAAGTTATACAATACACAAATATATTCACACAGAGAGCTTACAATCTAATAAGGATATAATACAGAGTACGGAGAGGTTCCTGACCTGCAGAGCGACTTACCTGCCCTTACCAACTCTGCAGATCTTACAATCTAAGATAAGTTATACAATACAAAAATCTATCCCCATAAAGCTGACAAACTAATAAGGATATAATACAGAGTACGGAGAGGTTCCTGCCCTGCAGAGCTTCTTATCTGCCCTAACCAACTCTGCAGAGCTTACAGTGTAAGGTAAGTTATACAATACAAAAATCTATCCCCATAAAGCTTACAATCTAATAAGGTTGGAATACAGAGTACGTAGGTTCCTGCCCTGCAGAGCTTCTTATCTGCCCTAACCAACTCTGCAGAGCTTACAGTCTAAGGTAAGTTATTCAATACAAAAATCTATCCCCATAAAGCTTACAATCTAATAAGGATAGAATACAGAGTACGTAGGTTCCTGCCCTGCAGAGCTTCTTATCTGCCCTAACCAACTCTGCAGAGCTTACAGTCTAAGGTAAGTTATACAATACAAAAATCTATCCCCAGAAAGCTTACAATCTAATAAGGATAGAATACAGAGTACTTAGGTCCCTGCCCTGCAGAGCAACTCCCCTGCCCTAACCAGCTCTGCTGAGCTTTCAATCTAATGGAAGTTATACAAAATACAAATATCTATCCCCACAAAGCTTACAATCTAATGAGGATGGACGTCAGAGAAAGGAGGTCTGCCCTAACCAGATCTGCTAAGCTTACAATCTAATAAGAAGCATAGAATACAGAGTAAGGAGGTCACTGCCCTAACCAGATCTGCTAAGCTTACAATCTAGTAAGAAGCATAGAATACAGAGTAAGACGGTTCCTGCCCTAACCAGATCTGCTAAGCTTACAATCTAATAAGAAGCATAGAATACAGAGTAAGGAGGTCCCTGCCCTAACCAGATCTGCTAAGCTTACAATCTAATAAGAAGCATAGAATACAAAGTAAGATGGTCCCTGCCCTAACTAGATCTGCTAAGCTTACAATCTAATAAGAAGCTTAGAATACAGAGTAAGGAGTTCCCTGCCCTAACCAGATCTGCTAAGCTTACAATCTAATAAGAAGCATAGAATACAGAGTAAGGAGGTCCCTGCCCTAACCAGATCTGCTAAGCTTACAATCTAGTAAGAAGCATAGAATACAGAGTAAGACGGTTCCTGCCCTAACCAGATCTGCTAAGCTTACAATCTAATAAGAAGCATAGAATACAGAGTAAGGAGGTCCCTGCCCTAACCAGATCTGCTAAGCTTACAATCTAATAAGAAGCATAGAATACAGAGTAAGGAGGTCCCTGCCCTAACCAGATCTGCTAAGCTTACAATCTAATAAGAAGCATAGAATACAAAGTAAGATGGTCCCTGCCCTAACCAGATCTGCTAAGCTTACAATCTAATAAGAAGCATAGAATACAGAGTAAGGAGGTCCCTGCCCTAACCAGATCTGCTAAGCTTACAATCTAATAAGAAGCATAGAATACAGAGTAAGGAGGTCCCTGCCCTAACCAGATCTGCTAAGCTTACAATCTAATAAGAAGCATAGAATACAAAGTAAGATGGTCCCTGCCCTAACGAGATCTGCTAAGCTTACAATCTAATAAGAAGCTTAGAATACAGAGTAAGGAGTTCCCTGCCCTAACCAGATCTGCTAAGCTTACAATCTAATTAGAACCATAGAATACAGAGTAAGAAGGTCCCTGCCCTAACCAGATCTGCTAAGCTTACAATCTAGTAAGAAGCTTATAATACAGCCTAAGGAGGTCCCTGTCCTGCAGAGTGACTCACCTGCTCTAACCAGATCTACTGAGCTTCCAGTGTACTGCAGGCTGTCAAGCTGTTCATGGACCATCTCTACCATACTCCACTGCCAACCCTTCAGCTGGACACCACTCTTTTCTCATATTCCTGACCTCTCCAGGAATTATCTTCATTTTACCTTCTTTACCTTCAAAATTCACCACAAATACCCTAAGACCAATCTTGACTCCACATATCACACACCTGGATTTATCAAAATCCAATGGATTTATTACTTAAATGGTTTGTTCTTTACACCGAGATACACAGTGAATTGAAATACATTTCCCCGGGACCCTCTTACTGCTGTTAAGAAGAGATACCTTTACCTGATCACCACAAGCAATGTACAATAAGACTAAATCGCCTCCTGTTGTTGATCAGCAATGTTTAGGTTTCATTTCCAAACACTCTTTAATCTTATTGATTAAAAGTAATCCACTGAAGCCTCAAATGAAATCCTGTAATCTCCTACAGACAGTACAAAATGCAGCAGCCAGACGACTGGCCAATCAAACTAGCTCGTGTCACATTTCTCCACTCCCTGCATTGGCTTCCAATTAAATGGTGAACATATTTTAAAATTGACCTGCTGACCGTCAGAGCCTTAAACAACCCAGGGCCACAGAACATGACAGAGCTAATGACACCCTATATTCCATCTCGCTCACTTTGGTCAGCCAACAAATTCCTCCTCTCAGTGCCCTGAATAAAGATGAACTCTAGTTTTCTGGCATTCAGTCACTCTGCCCCTCTGAGACGTATAGAGTACAGAGAAAGGAAACCCCTACCCTAACCGGCTCTGCTGAGCTTACAATCTAATGTGAAGCATAGTGTTCCAGGCGTCAGACTTCGCGGCAGCATGTATTAAACTGGAGCGCTGTCAGGGAGTCTCACACCTTCATAGGTTAACATGATCTGCTACAGCACCAACTGCTGAAAGCTGAGCTGGGTTTGAAAGTAATGCAGCTCTGCTATTGTGATGTCACGCACTGTCATAATTCTATTCTGATGTCATGCTATATATATTTGTCACTATTGTACATTTACAGTTCAAAATATTACTCTATATGGAAAAATATAGTTCACAGAGATATTTAATCCTGGGTTTTGAGGGTTTTAAAAGCACTTTTGTTTTTATACAGTTGCATTCATAATATTCCTAGAGTCACAACTGCCATATAATGTTATTTTATTATTCTGTTCCGTTTCCCCCCCCCCCTAGCCCTTATTTCCATCTCTCCCCTTGTTACCTGTATCAGGTTGTGGGGATAGAGTTGCCAGCCAATATTTTGTCACCATGCTGGTTAAACATGTTGTTTGAGGCCAATGCTAACTCTATGGGGACAATATTATGGCTGGTAAAGGCCGCAATCCTAGGGTGGGGTAGTGAGGTCATTCAGGTTGGCATAGATCATGCGATATAAATCTGTGTCCAGCAGCTACTTTTCAGCTGCTGATTGAGGGAAGCTCCCATATTTTTGGCCACCATTTCAGCCTAGAAGAAACTAGTGCATGGCCCAAACTGGACCACTTTGCATGGAACAGTCACAATTTTGGCCGATTCAGGACAGCGATCTTGTCGTTCTGATCACACTCTCCAGCGTCTGGAACACTGGTATTGTGCATGTACAGCATTGTGCACATGCAAAGAACCCCTGTTAGCTTGAGTGACAGCTAGGGTTGCCACCCAGCCGGTATTTTACCGGCAGGCCAGTAAAAATTTGACTTAATGCCAATGTTAAGTCTATGGGGGCACCAGTAAGGCCGGTAAAAAAGGGTCAGATTGGCACATGTGGGGTTCAGATTGTCAAGTCTAGGGAGTAAGCTTCGGAAGAAGGGACCATATGAGTGAGAGTGCAGTGAGAGAGATGGCTTGGCAGTGTGAGAATGGGGGGGGGGGAGATGGATTGTTGGAGTGAGAGTGGGGGAGAGAGATAGCTTGGAGGGGAGAGTGGGGGAGAGAGATGGCTTGGCAGAGTGAGAGTGCAGGGAGAGAGATGGCTTTGTGGAGTGAGAGTGGGTGAGAGAGATGGCTTGGCCGAGTGAGAGTGCAGGGAGAGAGATGGCTTGGCGGAGTGAGAGTGGGGGAGAGAGATGGCTTGTCGGAGTGAGAGTAGGGAGACAGATGGCTTGGCGGAGTGAGAGTGTAAGGCTGGGGATTGAGATGGTTTGGTGGAGTGAGGGTGTAAGACTGGAAGAGAGAGCTGTCTTGGAGAGAGAGAGAGAGTGCAGAGCTGAGAGAGAGATGACTTTGAGGAGAGAGTGCAGAGCTTTGAGCCTATAAACTGCATGCTTTGAACATTTTCCTATTGTGAACAAAACAATAATTGTGCAGTGCTATTGGTCTGGCATAATGATGGTTTAACAAGCAGGCAGACCTTTTCCTTAAAATAGGCCATGGTTGGTGGAAATTTAGTGATATAATCTGCACAATAATAACTAGGCAGCACTACATTAAGCTAATTATGTGGGTTGGGCAGTGGGCGGACCAGAGAGGGGGGTATGAGAGGGGGAAAAGGAGGTAGAGAAAGAGATTTTAAATAGGACACGAACTAAGAAGGCACATTAAACATATTTAAATAAGGGAAAATGAACAGAAAAGCAAGATTAAGGACCACAGGCACTAAAGAATAGATATAAGGATAAAATAATGCTTTAAATATAAGAGTGGGAGAGAGTGCAAGGCTGAGAGAGATGACTTGGAGGAGAGAGTGCAGAGTAGACATGTGCAAAACTAAAATTTTCGTTTCCTTTTCGTCCATTCGGACGAAAATGTTATTTCTTTAGTCTAAAACGAATTTCGTTCATTACTGCATTCGTTTCAGACGAAATTCGTTCATTATTTTCGTTTCGTTAATTTTTATTCGTTCGTTTTATAGAATACAATGTAATACTATTGGCTTTCTATAAACCGAACTAGAGCCCCATTCATAAGAAATTCTTATGAATGGGGCTCTCGTTCGGTTCATAGAAAGGCAATAGTACTACATGTTTTCTATAAGCCAAAAGTCTATAAACCGAACATTCGGTTTATAGACTTTCGGCTTATGGAATACATGTAATCCTATTGCTATTCTATAAACCGAACGTTCGGTTTATAGAATAGCCATAGGATTACATGTATTACATAAGCCGAAAGTCTATAAACCGAACGTTCCGTTTATAGGCTGTCGGCATTTAACTATACAGAGACAGAGTCTCCATTCATAAAATTATGAATGGAGACTTTGTCTCCGTGTAGTAAAATGCCGACAGCCTATAAACCGAACGTTCAGTTTATAGGCTGTCGGCTTATGGAATACATGTATTCCTATTGCTATTCTATAAACCGAACGTTCGGTTTATAGGCTGTCGGCTTTTAACTATACGGAGACAAAGTCTCCATTCATAATTTTATGAATGGAGACTCTGTCTCCGTATAGTTAAATGCTATTGTATTCTATAAACCGACTCTATTTCGGCTTATAGAATGCAATAGTACTACGAATGGACGAATGAACAAATTATTTTCGTTTATTAACCATTCGTTCATTCGGCTTTCGTTAGCTTAGCATTTTCGTTCTTCGTTTTTCGGACGAATGGACGAAAATGCTATTTTCGGACGAAAATGCATTCGTCCGAAAACGAATGCACATGTCTAGTTCAGAGCTGGGAGACAGATGGCTTGGAGGAGTGGGAGAGAGTGCAGTGCTGGGAGAGAGATGGCTTGGAGGACTGAGAGTGGGAGTTGTGCAGGGCTGACAGGAATGAAGCTAATTATGTGGGTTGGGCAGTGGGCGGAGCAGAGGGTGGCAGTGGGTGTGCTACATTTTTGATAGCCATACTGCAAAGTGTCTCTGGATATTTTTTTCAAATGTTGGCAACTATGCACATGAATGGCAGGAACCAAGGTTTCCTAGCAGAACATTGCCCAACGCAGCACACTGCCTATGCAACCGATCATTATCGCTAATATATTTAAAACTGTTACCATAACAAAAAAATTATTTCAGAATAACATAAAATAGGCAGTTTTGTAATATATATGTAACATAGAAACATTACATGTATCGGCAGACAAGAAAAACCACATATTTTCTTCTACCCGAGGTGCAGCGATCACCCCCGAACATGCTCCGAATTTATGCAATTTAGGCGAAAATCGCCCATTTAATTTCTCCATATTTTAGCTGGAGAAGTGAATAGAAAAATTTAGAAGAAGTAAATTAAACACATTTTAACCTCTTAAGGACTGGCTGTTTGGGACATTCTTGACAATGGCTGTTTTAACATTTCTGCAGTGTTTGTGTTTAGCTGTAATTTTCCTCTATCTCATTTAATATGCCCACACATATTATGTACTGAGTAGCTATCCCTTAAAAATACTTTCTTAAAAAGAACCAACAACATTATTACCCATTTCCCAAGTTCTGTATTTGTTTCATCTATCTGCTCCTGGGCACCCTTCTTTTGGATCTCCTCATAGATCCCAAGTCTTGACTCAAAGTAATATCCATTATTTTTATGTTTTATGTTAGCCGCTAGGTCTAAGAGGGCTGGGTATGGGGTTCGGGGTCTGTATCAGGGGAAAAACGATGGGCGTCCAGCTCCAAGATGACTATTAAATTAATGTCAATAAACTCGCAGGGTTTAAACTCTTCATACAAAAGATCATATTTATACGACTCACTGTTAAGGTTTAATGTTGATGTTGTGTTTATTCAGGAAACCCACTGGAGGCAGGATGATAAAATCCAGTGGAAATACTCTAAATACCCTTATGTATATTCCGCTGCAATGGCGACAAAAAAAAAGAGGGGTGTGGCAATTATACTTTCGGCCAAAAATAAATTTGAGTTCATCTACCAAGAATCAGATCCGGATTACACCTATGTTCATTCAATACATTCAAGGAAAACAAAAGAAAATTTTTCTTTTTGTCCATCTCTACTGATTAATATCACCAACTACTCATTGAGGATTCTCACACCACATGACCTATATATTCCTCTTTAATGAGTTGACTTGTGAATCTTCCCAGCATTCTCTTCTCCATAATTCCCAATCTCTAAAAATTACCCTGGCTTTGATTATTGATTTGTAATATCCCCTTTATTCTTTCCAGTATAATATAAATGTAGCTCTGGATGTGGCGGTCATGTACTAAACAAGTTCAGTGGGGAAGAAAAGTAGGTAAAACATGAGTAAGGAGAAAGTGTGAAAATTACACCAGCTTTTAGCAAGTGCTTTCAAAAGAGGTAGAAAAAATATTCGCAAACATGCCTGTTTTTATTCTCAGTTATGCCTGTTTTTATTCGCAATTTGCTCATATGTACTATTGGAGTGTTAAATGTTTAGTACATTGCAATAGGAGCAAAGAGCAAAAATAGTTTTGCACATAAAATATATTTGCGTTTTATTAGTGTGATGTCACATGACATTGGTTGTCCCCACAAAATTGGGTTCCATTCTTCCTAGTATGTGTACAAGCGTATATTGTCTGCCTGGAGCGCATTGAAGACATTCATAGACACATTCCATGCCCCAACACCCAAAAAAACTCTGTCTTGTCAAGTCTGAAAACTGCTGGCAACTATTGCTTCCTTATTCTGATTAATATGTCATATATCTATCACCTGCTCACCTTTCCTTATTGTGATCAGTGTGTTAAAAGGCAAGCCCAGCTTATGACCTTGTGTATCTTCCAAACCTTTGAACATTTATGAACCATGTGATGTGAAGATAGATGGGTGTTGTGTGCCATAAAATAAATCAGGAAACAGACAGGGATAAATGTATTCTTTTTTTTATTTTTTGCAGCAATAAGCAGATGTGCAATTAAAATATTGCTGCGATTTTCATATTATTTTTAATATCTGGTTGATCCAGAGGAAGGCAAAGAAAACCCCAGAGAAACTTTTGGCCAATTTTGTCTCACATGGGGGAAAAAAATTCCTTCCTGACCCCAATTATGGCGATCGGTTTTGTTGTCCCTGGATCATTTAGTTAGTGTATCGAACTGCATATTGCTGGACACAATACATTTACACAGAGAGGTTACAATCTTATAAGGATATATTACAGAGTAAGGAGGTTCTTGCCCTGCAGAGCTTCTTATCTGCCCTAACCAACTCTGCAGAGCTTACAGTCTAGGTAAGTTACACAATAATAAAAAAAATATATCCCCACAAAGCTTACAATCTAATAAGGATAGAATACAGGGTAAGGAGGTCCCTGCCCTGCAGAGCGACTCACCTGCCCTAACCAGCTCTGCTGAGCTTACAATCTAAGGTAAGTTATACAATACAAAAATATATTCACACAGAGAGCTTACAATATAAAAAGGATAGAATACAGCGTGAGGAGGTCCCTGCCCTGCAGAGCGACTTACCTGCCCTAACCAACTCTGCAGAGCTTACAATCTAAGGTAAGTTATACAATACACAAATATATTCACACAGAGAGCTTACAATCTAATAAGGATATAATACAGAGTACGGAGAGGTTCCTGACCTGCAGAGCGACTTACCTGCCCTTACCAACTCTGCAGAGCTTACAATCTAAGATAAGTTATACAATACAAAAATCTATCCCCATAAAGCTGACAAACTAATAAGGATATAATACAGAGTACGGAGAGGTTCCTGCCCTGCAGAGCTTCTTATCTGCCCTAACCAACTCTGCAGAGCTTACAGTGTAAGGTAAGTTATACAATACAAAAATCTATCCCCATAAAGCTTACAATCTAATAAGGATAGAATACAGAGTACGTAGGTTCCTGCCCTGCAGAGCTTCTTATCTGCCCTAACCAACTCTGCAGAGCTTACAGTCTAAGGTAAGTTATTCAATACAAAAATCTATCCCCATAAAGCTTACAATCTAATAAGGATAGAATACAGAGTACGTAGGTTCCTGCCCTGCAGAGCTTCTTATCTGCCCTAACCAACTCTGCAGAGCTTACAGTCTAAGGTAAGTTATACAATACAAAAATCTATCCCCAGAAAGCTTACAATCTAATAAGGATAGAATACAGAGTACTTAGGTCCCTGCCCTGCAGAGCAACTCCCCTGCCCTAACCAGCTCTGCTGAGCTTTCAATCTAATGGAAGTTATACAAAATACAAATATCTATCCCCATGTCACCAATAGGGTTCACCCTCTGTTTCACGGAGTCAATTATGAGACAGAGACGGAGTAGCCAGAAGCAGGAAAGCTGTCTTTATTGCGCAATCAAGGAGAGTCGACCGTGAGGTGGGAAAGCCTCTTTCAGTCAAGTCTGATTTGCATATTACACACTTCAGTATTTATACATTTTAAATCAATTAGTTAAACATTAATCATAAAAGTAATATATGCTCAGGTGATGTTTTAAGACATTAGGTCATCTGGTCAAATCATGCTTATTCCGCACGATCTGACCACAGGTTTTTATTACTATGTTATTCAATTCTTTTATTAGGGTCTCAAGTACAGAATATATGTGACTTTAATTATTGCTGATGAGTGTCTCTTTATAAATGTATCTTTAAATTAGTCATTATTGATTAGAGAGAGTTTTATGGTTTTATCACATTTAATCAAGTCAAGCTAGTACTAAGTCCAATACTGACTAGGTGTGTTCAGTACTGTCAGCAAAAATAAAAATAATCATTTTTATTCTTTTAAACATAATGTGATTCTTTAAGCAAGATATAAAGCATATATATATATATAGGATTTCTGGTGTTTAGCTCACACCCACAAAGCTTACAATCTAATGAGGATGGACGTCAGAGAAAGGAGGTCTGCCCTAACCAGATCTGCTAAGCTTACAATCTAATAAGAAGCATAGAATACAGAGTAAGCAGGTGACTGCCCTAACCAGATCTGCTAAGCTTACAATCTAATAAGAAGCATAGAATACAGAGTAAGAAGTTCCCTGCCCTAACCAGATCTGCTAAGCTTACAGTCTAATAAGAATCATAGAATACAGAGTAAGGAGGTCACTGCCCTAACCAGATCTGCTAAGCTTACAATCTAATAAGAAGCATAGAATACAGAGTAAGAAGTTCCCTGCCCTAACCAGATCTGCTAAGCTTACAGTCTAATAAGAATCATTGAATACAGAGTAATGAGGTCCCTGCCCTAACCAGATCTGCTAAGCTTACAATCTAATAAGAAGCTTAGAATACAGAGTAAGGAGGTCCCTGCCCTAACCAGATCTGCTAAGCTTACAATCTTATAAGAAGCATAGAATACAGAGTAAGGAGGTCCCTGCCCTAACCAGATCTGCTAAGCTTACAATCTAGGAAGAAGCTTAGAATACAGAGTAAGGAGGTCCCTGTCATGCAGAGTGACTCACCTGCTCTAACCAGATCTACTGAGCTTCCAGTGTACTGCAGGCTGTCAAGCTGTTCATGGACCATCTCTACCATACTCCACTGCCAACCCTTCAGCTGGCTGCCACTCTTTTCTCATATTCCTGACCTCTCCAGGAATTATCTTCATTTTACCTTCTTTACCTTCAAAATTCACCAGAAAATACCCTAAGACCAATCTTGACTCTACATATCACACACCTGGATTTATCAAAATCCAATGGATGGCATTACTTAAATGGTTTGTTCTTTACACCGAGATACACAGAGAATTGAAATACATTTCCCCGGGACCCTCTTACTGCTGTTAAGAAGAGATACCTTTACCTGATCACCACAAGCAATGTACAATTAGACTAAATCGCCTCCTGTTGTTGATCATCAATGCTTAGGTTTCATTTCCAACACTCAGAAATCTTATTGATTAAAAGTAATCCACTGAAGCCTCATATGAATTCCTGTAATCTCCTACAGACAGTACAAAATGCCGCAGCCAGACGACTGGCCAATCAAACTAGCTTGTGTCACATTTCTCCACTCCCTGCATTGGCTTCCAATTAAATGGTGAACATATTTTAAAATTGACCTGCTGACCTTCAGAGCCTTAAACAACCCAGGGCCACAGAACATGACAGAGCTAATGACACCCTATATTCAATCTCGCTCACTTTGGTCAGCCAACAAATTCCTCCTCTCAATGGCCTGAATAAAGATGAACTCTAGTTTTCTGGCATTCAGCCACTCTGCCCCCCTGAGACGTATAGAATACAGAGAAAGGAAACCCCTACCCTAACCGGCTCTGCTGAGCTTACAATCTAATGTGAAGCATAGTGTTCCAGGCGTCAGACTTCGCAGCAGCATGTATTAAACTGGAGCGTTCTGTCAGGGAGTCTCACACCTTCATAGGTTAACATGATCTGCTACAGCACCAACTGATGAAAGCTGAGCTGGGTTTGAAAGTAATGCAGCTCTGCTATTGTGATGTCACGCACTGTCATAATTCTATTCTGATGTCATGCTAAATATATTTGTCACTATTGTACATTTACAGTTCAAAATATTACTCCATATGGAAAAATATAGTTCACAGAGATATTTAATTTTGGGTTTTAAGGGTTTTAAAAGCACTTTTATTTTTATACAGTTGTATTCATAATAGTCCTAGAGTCACAACTGCCATACAATTTTATTTTATTTTTCTGTTCCGTTTCCCCTCCTGCCCATTATTTCCATCTCTCCCTTGTTACCTGTATCAGGTTGTGGGGATAGAGTTGCCAGCCAATATTTTGTCACCATACTGGTTAAACATGTTGTTTGAGGCCACTGCTAACTCTATGGTTACAATATTTTGGCTGGTAAAGGCCGCAATCCTAGGGTGGGGTAGTGAGGTCATTCAGGTTGGCATAGATATCCCATATTTTTGGCCACCATTTCAGCCTAGCAGAAACTAGTGCATGGCCCAAACTGGACCACTTTGCTTTTTCACTTTGATTCAGGACAGCGACCATGGCGTTCTGATCACACTCTCCAGGGTCTGGAACACTGGTACTGTGCATGTACAGCATTGTGCACATGCACCGCACCCCTGTTAGCTTGAGTGACAGCTAGGGTTGCCACCCAGCTGGTATTTTACCGGAAGGCCAGTAAAAAATTGACTTGATGCCAATGTTAAGTCTATGGGGGCACCAGTAAGGCACATGTGGGGTTCAGATTGGCAAGTCTAGGGAGTCAGTTTGGCAAGAATGGGTCATATGAGTGAGAGTGCAGGGAGAGAGATGGCTTGGCAGAGTGAGAGTGGTGGGGGGGGGGAGAGATGGCTTTTTGGCGTGAGAGTGGCGGAGAGAGATGGCTTGGAGGGGAGAGAGGGGGAGATAGATGGCTTGGCGGAGTGAGAGTGCAGGGAGAGAGATGGCTTTGTGGAGTGAGAGTGGGTGAGAGAGATGGCTTGGCAGAGTGAGAGTGCAGGGAGAGAGATGGCTTGGCAGAGTGATAGTGGGGGAGAGAGATGGCTTGGCGGAGTGAGAGTGGGGAGACAGATGGCTTGTCGGAGTAAGAGTGTAAGGCTGGGAGAGAGAGCTGTCTTGGAGAGAGAGAGAGAGTGCAGAGCTGGGATTTAGATGGTTTAGTGGAGTGAGGGTGTAAGACTGGAAGAGAGAGCTGTCTTGGAGAGAGAGAGAGAGTGCAGAGCTTGGAGAGAGATGACTTTGAGGAGAGAGTGTAGAGCTTTGAACCTATAAACTGCAAGCTTTGAACATTCAATTTCCCTATTCTGAACAAAACAATAATGGTGCAGTGGTATGGGTATGGCATAATGATGGTTTAACAAGCAGGGAGACTTTTTCCTTAAAATAGGCCCTGGTTGGTGTAAATTTAGTGATATAATCTGCAAAATAATAACTAGGTAGCGCTACATTAAGCTAATTATGTGGGTTTGGCAGTGGGCGGAAGGAATATTATGCCAGTCAGATGCCCAGGAATATTATGCCATTCAGATGCCCAGGAACATTATGCCATTCAGATGCCCAGTAATATTATGCCAGTCAGAGCCCAGTAATATTATGCCAGTCAGATGTCCAGGAATAGTGTGCCAGTCAGAGCCCAGTAATATTATGCCATTCAGATGCCCAGGAATATTATGCCAGTCAGATGTCTAGGAATTATGCCAGTCAGATGCCCAGGAATATTATGCCATACAGATGCCCAGGAATATTATGCCAGTCAGATGCCCAGGAATATTATGCCAGTCAGATGCCCAGGAATATTATGCCAGTCAGAGCCCAGGAATAGTGTGCCAGTCAAATGTCCAGGAACATTATGCCAGTCAGATGCCCAGGAATATTATGCCAGTCAGATGCCCAGGAATATTATGCCATTCAGGTGCCCAGGAATATTATGCCAGTCAGATGCCCAGGAATATTATGCCAGTCAGATGCCCAGGAATATTATGCCAGTCAGAGCCCAGGAATAGTGTGCCAGTCAAATGTCCAGGAACATTATGCCAGTCAGATGCCCAGGAATATTATGCCAGTCAGAGCCCAGGAATAGTGTGCCAGTCAAATGTCCAGGAACATTATGCCAGTCAGATGCCCAGGAATATTATGCCAGTCAGAGCCCAGGAATAGTGTGCCAGTCAAATGTCCAGGAACATTATGCCAGTCAGAGCCAAGTAATATTATGCCAGTCAGAGCCCAGGAATATTATGCCATTCAGATGCCCAGGAATATTATGCCAGTCAGATGCCCAGGAATATTATGCCATTCAGATGCCCAGGAATATTATGCCAGTCAGATGCCCAGGAATATTATGCCAGTCAGAGCCCAGGAATAGTGTGCCAGTCAAATGTCCAGGAACATTATGCCAGTCAGAGCCCAGTAATATTATGCCAGTCAGAGCCCAGGAATATTATGCCAGTCAGATGCCCAGGAATATTATGCCATTCAGATGCCCAGGAACATTATGCCAGTCAGATGCCCAGGAATATTATGCCAGTCAGATGCCCAGGAATATTATGCCATTCAGATGCCCAGGAACATTATGCCAGTCAGATGCCCAGGAATATTATGCCATTCAGATGCCCAGTAATATTATGCTAGTCAGAGCCCAGTAATATTATGCCAGTCAGATGCCCAGGAATAGTGTGCCAGTCAGAGCCCAGGAATATTATGCCATTCAGATGCCCAGGAACATTATGCCAGTCAGATGCCCAGGAATATTATGCCAGTCAGATGCCCAGGAATATTATGCCATTCAGATGCCCAGGAACTTTATGCCAGTCAGATGCCCAGGAATATTATGCCATTCAGATGCCCAGTAATATTATGCCAGTCAAAGCCCAGTAATATTATGCCAGTCAGATGCCCAGGAATAGGGTGCCAGTCAGAGCCCAGTAATATTATGCCATTCAGATGCCCAGGAATATTATGCCAGTCAGATGCCTAGGAATTATGCCAGTCAGATGCCCAGGAATATTATGCCATACAGATGCCCAGGAATATTATGCCAGTCAGATGCCCAGGAATATTATGCCAGTCAGAGCCCAGGAATAGTGTGCCAGTCAAATGTCCAGGAACATTTTGCCAGTCAGAGCCCAGTAATATTATGCCAGTCAGAGCCCAGGAATATTATGCCATTCAGATGCCCAGGAATATTATGCCAGTCAGATGCCCTGGAATATTATGCCAGTCAGATGCCCAGGAATATTATGCCATTCAGATGCCCAGGAATATTATGCCAGTCAGATGCCCAGGAATATTATGCCAGTCAAAGCCCAGGAATAGTGTGCCAGTCAAATGTCCAGGAACATTATGCCAGTCAGATGCCCAGGAATATTATGCCAGTCAGAGCCCAGGAATAGTGTGCCAGTCAAATGTCCAGGAACATTATGCCAGTCAGAGCCAAGTAATATTATGCCAGTCAGAGCCCAGGAATATTATGCCATTCAGATGCCCAGGAATATTATGCCAGTCAGATGCCCAGGAATATTATGCCATTCAGATGCCCAGGAATATTATGCCAGGCAGATGCCCAGGAATATTAAGCCAGTCAGAGCCCAGGAATAGTGTGCCAGTCAAATGTCCAGGAACATTATGCCAGTCAGAGCCCAGTAATATTATGCCAGTCAGAGCCCAGGAATATTATGCCATTCAGATGCCCAGGAATATTATGCCAGTCAGATGCCCAGGAATATTATGCCAGTCAGATGCCCAGGAATATTATGCCATTCAGATGCCCAGGAACATTATGCCAGTCAGATGCCCAGGAATATTATGCCATTCAGATGCCCAGTAATATTATGCCAGTCAGAGCCCAGTAATATTATGGCAGTCAGATGCCCAGGAATAGTGTGCCAGTCAGAGCCCAGTAATATTATGCCATTCAGATGCCCAGGAATATTATGCCAGTCAGATGACTAGGAATTATGCCAGTCAGATGCCAAGGAATATTATGCCATACAGATGCCCAGGAATATTATGCCAGTCAGATGCCCAGGAATATTATGCCAGTCAGAGCCCAGGAATAGTGTGCCAGTCAAATGTCCAGGAACATTTTGCCAGTCAGAGCCCAGTAATATTATGCCAGTCAGAGCCCAGGAATAGTGTGCCAGTCAAATGTCCAGGAACATTATGCCAGTCAGAGCCAAGTAATATTATGCCATTCAGATGCCCAGGAATATTATGCCAGTCAGATGCCCAGGAATATTATGCCATTCAGATGCCCAGGAATATTATGCCAGTCAGATGCCCAGGAATATTATGCCAGTCAGAGCCCAGGAATAGTGTGCCAGTCAAATGTCCAGGAACATTATGCCATTCAGATGCCCAGGAATATTATGCCAGTCAGATGCCCAGGAATATTATGCCAGTCAGAGCCCAGGAATAGTGTGCCAGTCAGATGCCCAGGAATATTATGCCAGTCAGATGCCCAGGAATATTATGCCAGTCAGAGCCCAGGAATAGTGTGCCAGTCAAATGTCCAGGAACATTATGCCAGTCAGAGCCCAGTAATATTATGCCAGTCAGAGCCCAGGAATAGTGTGCCAGTCAAATGTCCAGGAACATTATGCCATTCAGATGCCCAGGAATATTATGCCAGTCAGATGCCCAGGAATATTATGCCAGTCAGAGCCCAGGAATAGTGTGCCAGTCAGATGCCCAGTAATATTATGCCAGTCAGATGCCCAGGAATATTATGCCAGTCAGAGCCCAGGAATAGTGTGCCAGTCAAATGTCCAGGAACATTATGCCAGTCAGAGCCCAGTAATATTATGCCAGTCAGAGCCCAGGAATATTATGCCATTCAGATGCCCAGGAATATTATGCCAGTCAGATGCCCAGGAATATTATGCCAGTCAGATGCCCAGGAACATTATGCCAGTCAGATGCCCATGAATATTATGCCATTCAGATGCCCAGTAATATTATGCCAGTCAGAGCCCAGTAATATTATGCCAGTCAGATGCCCAGGAATAGTGTGCCAGTCAGAGCCCAGTAATATTATGCCATTCAGATGCCCAGGAATATTATGCCAGTCAGATGCCTAGGAATTATGTCAGTCAGATGCCCAGGAATATTATGCCATACAGATGCCCAGGAATATTATGCCAGTCAGTTGCCCAGAAATATTATGCCAGTCAGAGCCCAGGAATAGTGTGCCAGTCAAATGTCCAGGAACATTTTGCCAGTCAGAGCCCAGTAATATTATGCCAGTCAGAGCCCAGGAATATTATGCCATTCAGATGCCCAGGAATATTATGCCAGTCAGATGCCCAGGAATATTGTGCCATTCAGATGCCCAGGAATATTATGCCAGTCAGATGCCCAGGAATATTATGCCAGTCAGAGCACAGGAATATTATGCCATTCAGATGCCCAGGAATATTATGCCAGTCAGATGCCCAGGAATATTATGCCAGTCAGATGCCCAGGAACATTATGCCAGTCAGATGCCCAGTAATATTATGCCATTCAGATGCCCAGTAATATTATGCCAGTCAGATGCCCAGGAATATTATGCCATTCAGATGCCCAGGAATATTATGCCAGTCAGATGCCCAGTAATATTATGCCAGTCAGAGCCCAGGAATAGTGTGCCAGTCAAATGTCCAGGAACATTATGCCAGTCAGAGCCCAGTAATTTTATGCCAGTCAGAGCCCAGGAATATTATGCCATTCAGATGCCCAGGAATATTATGCCAGTCAGATGCCCAGGAACATTATGCCAGTCAGATGCCCAGGAATATTATGCCATTCAGATGCCCAGTAATATTATGCCAGTCAGAGCCCAGTAATATTATGCCAGTCAGATTCCCAGGAATAGTGTGCCAGTCAGAGCCCAGTAATATTATGCCATTCAGATGCCCAGGAATATTATGCCAGTCAGATGCCTAGGAATTATGCAAGTCAGATGCCCAGGAATATTATGCCATACAGATGCCCAGGAATATTATGCCAGTCAGATGCCCAGGAATATTATGCCAGTCAGAGCCCAGGAATAGTGTGCCAGTCAAATGTCCAGGAACATTTTGCCAGTCAGAGCCCAGTAATATTATGCCAGTCAGAGCCCAGGAATATTATGCCATTCAGATGCCCAGGAATATTATGCCAGTCAGATGCCCAGGAATATTATGCCATTCAGATGCCCAGGAATATTATGCCAGTCAGATGCCCAGGAATATTATGCCAGTCAGAGCCCAGGAATAGTGTGCCAGTCAATGTCCAGGAACATTTTGCCAGTTAGAGCCCAGTAATATTATGCCAGTCAGAGCCCAGGAATATTATGCCATTCAGATGCCCAGGAATATTATGCCAGTCAGATGCCCAGGAATATTGTGCCATTCAGATGCCCAGGAATATTATGCCAGTCAAATGTCCAGGAACATTATGCCAGTCAGAGCCCAGTAATATTATGCCAGTCAGAGCACAGGAATATTATGCCATTCAGATGCCCAGGAATATTATGCCAGTCAGATGCCCAGGAATATTATGCCAGTCAGATGCCCAGGAACATTATGCCCGTCAGATGCCCAGAAATATTATGCCATTCAGATGCCCAGTAATATTATGTCAGTCAGATGCCCAGGAATATTATGCCATTCAGATGCCCAGGAATATTATGCCAGTCAGATGCCCAGGAATATTATGCCAGTCAGATGCCCAGGAATATTATGCCATTCAGATGCCCAGGAACATTATGCCAGTCAGATGCCCAGGAATATTATGCCATTCAGATGCCCAGTAATATTATGCCAGTCAGAGCCCAGTAATATTATGCCAGTCAGATGCCCAGGAATAGTGTGCCAGTCAGAGCCCAGTAATATTATGCCATTCAGATGCCCAGGAATATTATGCCAGTCAGATGCCTAGGAATTATGCCAGTCAGATGCCCAGGAATATTATGCCATACAGATGCCCAGGAATATTATGCCAGTCAGATGCCCAGGAATATTATGCCAGTCAGAGCCCAGGAATAGTGTGCCAGTCAAATGTATTGGAACACTTTGCCAGTCAGAGCCCAGTAATATTATGCCAGTCAGAGCCCAGGAATATTATGCCATTCAGATGCCCAGGAATATTATGCCAGTCAGATGCCCAGGAATATTATGCCATTCAGATGCCCAGGAATATTATGCCAGTCAGATGCCCAGGAATATTAAGCCAGTCAGAGCCCAGGAATAGTGTGCCAGTCAAATGTCCAGGAACATTATGCCAGTCAGAGCCCAGTAATATTATGCCAGTCAGAGCCCAGGAATATTATGCCATTCAGATGCCCAGGAATATTATGCCAGTCAGATGCCCAGGAATATTATGCCATTCAGATGCCCAGGAACATTATGCCAGTCAGATGCCCAGGAATATTATGCCATTCAGATGCCCAGTAATATTATGCCAGTCAGAACCCAGTAATATTATGCCATTCAGATGCCCAGTAATATTATGCCAGTCAGAGCCCAGTAATATTATGCCAGTCAGATGCCCAGGAATAGTGTGCCAGTCAGAGCCCAGTAATATTATGCCATTCAGATGCCCAGGAATATTATGCCATACAGATGCCCAGGAATATTATGCCAGTCAGATGCCCAGGAATATTATGCCAGTCAGAGCCCAGGAATAGTGTGCCAGTCAAATGTCCAGGAACATTTTGCCAGTCAGAGCCCAGTAATATTATGCCAGTCAGAGCCCAGGAACATTTTGCCAGTCAGAGCCAAGTAATATTATGCCTGTCAGAGCCCAGGAATATTATGCCATTCAGATGCCCAGGAATATTATGCCAGTCAGATGCCCAGGAATATTATGCCAGTCAGAGCCCAGGAATAGTGTGCCAGTCAGATGCCCAGGAATAGTGTGCCAGTCAGATGCCCAGGAATATTATGCCAGTCAGATGCCCAGGAATATTATGCCAGTCAGAGCCCAGGAATAGTGTGCCAGTCAAATGTCCAGGAACTTTATGCCAGTCAGAGCCCAGTAATATTATGCCAGTCAGAGCCCAGGAATATTATGCCATTCAGATGCCCAGGAATATTATGCCAGTCAGATGCCCAGGAATATTATGCCAGTCAGATGCCCAGGAACATTATGCCAGTCAGATGCCCATGAATATTATGCCATTCAGATGCCCAGTAATATTATGCCAGTCAGAGCCCAGTAATATTATGCCAGTCAGATGCCCAGGAATAGTGTGCCAGTCAGAGCCCAGTAATATTATGCCATTCAGATGCCCAGGAATATTATGCCAGTCAGATGCCTAGGAATTATGTCAGTCAGATGCCCAGGAATATTATGCCATACAGATGCCCAGGAATATTATGCCAGTCAGATGCCCAGGAATATTATGCCAGTCAGAGCCCAGGAATAGTGTGCCAGTCAAATGTCCAGGAACATTTTGCCAGTCAGAGCCCAGTAATATTATGCCAGTCAGAGCCCAGGAATATTATGCCATTCAGATGCCCAGGAATATTATGCCAGTCAGATGCCCAGGAATATTGTGCCATTCAGATGCCCAGGAATATTATGCCAGTCAGATGCCCAGGAATATTATGGCAGTCAGAGCCCAGGAATATTATGCCAGTCAGAGCACAGGAATATTATGCCATTCAGATGCCCAGGAATATTATGCCAGTCAGATGCCCAGGAATATTATGCCATACAGATGCCCAGGAATATTATGCCAGTCAGATGCCCAGGAATATTATGCCAGTCAGAGCCCAGGAATAGTGTGCCAGTCAAATGTATTGGAACACTTTGCCAGTCAGAGTCCAGTAATATTATGCCAGTCAGAGCCCAGGAATATTATGCCATTCAGATGCCCAGGAATATTATGCCAGTCAGATGCCCAGGAATATTATGCCATTCAGATGCCCAGGAATATTATGCCAGTCAGATGCCCAGGAATATTAAGCCAGTCAGAGCCCAGGAATAGTGTGCCAGTCAAATGTCCAGGAACATTATGCCAGTCAGAGACCAGTAATATTATGCCAGTCAGAGCCCAGGAATATTATGCCATTCAGATGCCCAGGAATATTATGCCAGTCAGATGCCCAGGAATATTATGCCATTCAGATGCCCAGGAACATTATGCCAGTCAGATGCCCAGGAATATTATGCCATTCAGATGCCCAGTAATATTATGCCAGTCAGAACCCAGTAATATTATGCCATTCAGATGCCCAGTAATATTATGCCAGTCAGAGCCCAGTAATATTATGCCAGTCAGATGCCCAGGAATAGTGTGCCAGTCAGAGCCCAGTAATATTATGCCATTCAGATGCCCAGGAATATTATGCCATACAGATGCCCAGGAATATTATGCCAGTCAGATGCCCAGGAATATTATGCAAGTCAGAGCCCAGGAATAGTGTGCCAGTCAAATGTCCAGGAACATTTTGCCAGTCAGAGCCCAGTAATATTATGCCAGTCAGAGCCCAGGAACATTTTGCCAGTCAGAGCCCAGTAATATTATGCCTGTCAGAGCCCACGAATATTATGCCATTCAGATGCCCAGGAATATTATGCCAGTCAGATGCCCAGGAATATTATGCCAGTCAGAGCCCAGGAATAGTGTGCCAGTCAGATGCCCAGGAATAGTGTGCCAGTCAGATGCCCAGGAATATTATGCCAGTCAGATGCCCAGGAATATTATGCCAGTCAGAGCCCAGGAATAGTGTGCCAGTCAAATGTCCAGGAACATTATGCCAGTCAGAGCCCAGTAATATTATGCCAGTCAGAGCCCAGGAATATTATGCCATTCAGATGCCCAGGAATATTATGCCAGTCAGATGCCCAGGAATATTATGCCAGTCAGATGCCCAGGAACATTATGCCAGTCAGATGCCCATGAATATTATGCCATTCAGATGCCCAGTAATATTATGCCAGTCAGAGCCCAGTAATATTATGCCAGTCAGATGCCCAGGAATAGTGTGCCAGTCAGAGCCCAGTAATATTATGCCATTCAGATGCCCAGGAATATTATGCCAGTCAGATGCCTAGGAATTATGTCAGTCAGATGCCCAGGAATATTATGCCATACAGATGCCCAGGAATATTATGCCAGTCAGATGCCCAGGAATATTATGCCAGTCAGAGCCCAGGAATAGTGTGCCAGTCAAATGTCCAGGAACATTTTGCCAGTCAGAGCCCAGTAATATTATGCCAGTCAGAGCCCAGGAATATTATGCCATTCAGATGCCCAGGAATATTATGCCAGTCAGATGCCCAGGAATATTGTGCCATTCAGATGCCCAGGAATATTATGCCAGTCAGATGCCCAGGAATATTATGGCAGTCAGAGCCCAGGAATATTATGCCAGTCAGAGCACAGGAATATTATGCCATTCAGATGCCCAGGAATATTATGCCAGTCAGATGCCCAGGAATATTATGCCAGTCAGATGCCCAGGAACATTATGCCAGTCAGATGCCCAGGAATATTATGCCATTCAGATGCCCAGTAATATTATGCCAGTCAGATGCCCAGGAATATTATGCCATTCAGATGCCCAGGAATATTATGCCAGTCAGATGCCCAGCAATATTATGCCAGTCAGAGCCCAGGAATAGTGTGCCAGTCAAATGCCCAGGAATATTATGCCAGTCAGATGCCCAGGAATATTGTGCCATTCAGATGCCCAGGAATATTATGCCAGTCAGAGCCCAGGAATAGTGTGCCAGTCAAATGTCCAGGAACATTTTGCCAGTCAGAGCCCAGTAATATTATGCCAGTCAGAGCCCAGGAATATTATGCCATTCAGATGCCCAGGAATATTATGCCAGTCAGATGCCCAGGAATATTGTGCCATTCAGATGCCCAGGAATATTATGCCAGTCAGATGCCCAGGAATATTATGGCAGTCAGAGCCCAGGAATATTATGCCAGTCAGAGCACAGGAATATTATGCCATTCAGATGCCCAGGAATATTATGCCAGTCAGAGCCCAGGAATATTATGCCAGTCAGATGCCCAGGAATATTATGCCATTCAGATGCCCAGTAATATTATGCCAGTCAGATGCCCAGGAATATTATGCCATTCAGATGCCCAGGAATATTATGCCAGTCAGATGCCCAGTAATATTATGCCAGTCAGAGCCCAGGAATAGTGTGCCAGTCAAATGTCCAGGAACATTATGCCAGTCAGAGCCCAGTAATTTTATGCCAGTCAGAGCCCAGGAATATTATGCCATTCAGATGCCCAGGAATATTATGCCAGTCAGATGCCCAGTAATATTATGCCAGTCAGAGCCCAGGAATAGTGTGCCAGTCAAATGTCCAGGAACATTATGCCAGTCAGAGCCCAGTAATTTTATGCCAGTCAGAGCCCAGGAATATTATGCCAGTCAGATGCCCAGGAATATTATGCCAGTCAGATGCCCAGGAACATTATGCCAGTCAGATGCCCAGGAATATTATGCCATTCAGATGCCCAGTAATATTATGCCAGTCAGATGCCCAGGAATATTATGCCATTCAGATGCCCAGTAATATTATGCCAGTCAGAGCCCAGTAATATTATGCCAGTCAGATGCCCAGGAATATTATGCCAGTCAGATGCCCAGGAATATTATGCCAGTCAGATGCCCAGGAACATTATGCCAGTCAGATGCCCAGGAATATTATGCCATTCAGATGCCCAGTAATATTATGCCAGTCAGATGCCCAGGAATATTATGCCATTCAGATGCCCAGGAATATTATGCCAGTCAGATGCCCAGGAATATTATGCCAGTCAGATGCCCAGGAACATTATGCCAGTCAGATGCCCAGGAATATTATGCCATTCAGATGCCCAGTAATATTATGCCAGTCAGATGCCCAGTAATATTATGCCAGTCAGAGCCCAGGAATAGTGTGCCAGTCAAATGTCCAGGAACATTATGCCAGTCAGAGCCCAGTAATTTTATGCCAGTCAGAGCCCAGGAATATTATGCCATTCAGATGCCCAGGAATATTATGCCAGTCAGATGCCCAGGAATATTATGCCAGTCAGATGCCCAGGAACATTATGCCAGTCAGATGCCCAGGAATATTATGCCATTCAGATGCCCAGTAATATTATGCCAGTCAGAGCCCAGTAATATTATGCCAGTCAGATTCCCAGGAATAGTGTGCCAGTCAGAGCCCAGTAATATTATGCCATTCAGATGCCCAGGAATATTATGCCAGTCAGATGCCTAGGAATTATGCCAGTCAGATGCCCAGGAATATTATGCCATACAGATGCCCAGGAATATTATGCCAGTCAGATGCCCAGGAATATTATGCCAGTCAGAGCCCAGGAATAGTGTGCCAGTCAAATGTCCAGGAACATTTTGCCAGTCAGAGCCCAGTAATATTATGCCAGTCAGAGCCCAGGAATATTATGCCATTCAGATGCCCAGGAATATTATGCCAGTCAGATGCCCAGGAATATTGTGCCATTCAGATGCCCAGGAATATTATGCCAGTCAGATTCCCAGGTATATTATGCCAGTCAGAGCCCAGGAATAGTGTGCCAGTCAAATGTCCAGGAACATTATGCCAGTCAGAGCCCAGTAATATTATGCCAGTCAGAGCACAGGAATATTATGCCATTCAGATGCCCAGGAATATTATGCCAGTCAGATGCCCAGGAATATTATGCCAGTCAGATGCCCAGGAACATTATGCCCGTCAGATGCCCAGAAATATTATGCCATTCAGATGCCCAGTAATATTATGCCAGTCAGATGCCCAGGAATATTATGCCATTCAGATGCCCAGGAATATTATGCCAGTCAGATGCCCAGTAATATTATGCCATTCAGATGCCCAGGAATATTATGCCAGTCAGATGCCCAGTAATATTATGCCATTAAGATGCCCAGGAATATTAAGCCATTCAGATGCCCAGGAATATTAAGCCATTCAGATGCCCAGGAATATTGTGCCATTCCAGTGTGCTCGTTATACCTCCCTCCCTTGAAAAAAAGTTTCAACACACTTTATTGAATGCGCACGGCCTGAGGGGAGCGCACAGCGCTTCCCTCTCAGCCACGGACCTGAACAGCAGCATGGAGGTAAGTAATGGGGCCGCCTTACGGTAGCACCGGCCCTGCTTGGAGGAGTGGGAGAGAGTGCAGTGCTGGGAGAGAGATGGCTTGGAGGAGTGAGAGTGTGAGGTGTGCTGGGCTGACAGGAATGACAGGAAGCTAATTATGTGGGTTGGGCAGTGGGCGGAGCAGAGGGTGGCAGTGGGTGTGCTAAATTTTTGATAGCCGTACTGCAAAGTGTCCCTGGATATTTTTTTCAAAAGTTGGCAACTTCGCACATGAATGGCAGGAACCAAGGTTTCCTAGCAGAACATTGCCCAACGCACACTGCCTATGCAACTGATCATTATCGCTAATATTATCTAAACTGTTACAATAACAAAAAAATTATTTCATAATCACATAAAATAGGCAGTTTTGTAATGTATATGTAACATAGAAACATTACATGTATCGGCAGATAAGAAAAAACACAGATTTTCTTCTACCCGATGTGCGGTGATCACCCCCGAACATGCTCCGAATTTATGCAATTTTATGTGAAAATCACCTATTTAATTTATCCATATTTTAGCTGTAGAAGAAGTAAATTAAACATATTTTAAGGACTGGCCGTTTGGGAAATTCTTGACAACGGCTGTTTTAACATTTCTGTGGTGTTTGTGTTTAGCTGTATTATATACTGAGTATATATCCCTTAAAAATACTTTCTTAACAAGAACCAACATTATTACCCATTTCCCAAGTTCTGTATTCGTGCCATCTATTCCCTCCTGGGCACCATTCTTTTGGATCTCCTTTTGTTCTTTGTCTCCTTCCATGTATGATCTTACGTATAGCCTTAATCTATATACCCTTCTGAGAATGGAGGGGGGGGGGGCGGTTTGACAGATATGATACAGCTGAGCCATAAAATAGCACTAGATGGAATCTTTGATTTTAGCTTTGGAAGAACATAAATCTAAATCTAAAGCATGGCTGCCAGGAGGATCAACAGAATTATTCATTTGAGAGAGGGTTGGAGTGCAGGGTATTCTCTTTTAGTTTATTCTAAGTGACCCATAGGTGGTGGAGGCGGTGACCGTGTTGGTGTAAGTGAAAGCGGCGCTGCAGGAGGAGTAGGAGGAGGAGGTAGCCAACACTGTTTTTTATTTTTTTTAAATTTGGGTAGCCCCCAAAATATTGGGACATATAACAACAGAAAACAAAGAATAAGTGCACTTGAGTATAACAATTACTGAGTGAGGCCGGTATAAATGTCTATTCTGCACAAGGTAGAGACAAGTCCCATTAGTCAGTCCATGTAGGCCTGTGCACACGTACTGTTCCACCATGTTGCTGAAATGCTGCCTCCTGCTAAGATGTTGCATATCAGATGGTGTTGCTGCTTGTTGTGGCGTGCCGACAAAGCTTTTCCGCATTTCGGCAATGCTAACCCTGCCTTCTGAGGTGCTGGTGGTGCCCCAGCTGCGTTGGCGACCTCTTCCTCTGTCTCCGCCTTGTTCTTCCATTGAGCCCCCGGTGTCATTTTTGAATGCCCTCAGCAGCGCGTCTACCAGCGTGCGCTGATAGTCGCGCATCTTATGTTCACTCTCCAGTGATGGAATTAAGGACGGCACGTTGTCCTTGTAGCGGGGATCCAGCAGGGTGGCCACCCAGAAATCAGCACAAGTTAGAATGTGGGCAACTCAGCAGTCATTGTACTGCTGCAGCTGATACTCCACTATCGCTTGCTGCTGCTCGCACAATCTCTCTAGCATGTGCAAGGTGGCGTTCAACCTTGTGGGCATGTCACATATGAGGCGGTGAGCGGGAAGGCCTAAGTTATGCTGCAGTGCAGACAGGCGAGCAGCAGCAGGGTGAGAACGCCTAAAGTGCGCACAGACGGCCCGCACTTTCTGTAGCAGCTCTGATATATCTGGGTAGTTTTTCAGGAATTTCTGCATTACCAAATTCAGCACATGCGCCAGGCAAGGGATGTGTGTCAAACCGGCTAGGCCCAGAGCTGCTACGAGATTTTGCCCATTATCAAACACCACCAGGTGGCTTAGTGGCAACAACCACTCATTGATCTGTTGTTCCATGCCCGTCCACAGCTCCTGCGTGCTGTGGGGTTTTTCCCCCAAACATATGAGTTTTAAAAGAGCCTGCAGTTTCTGATTGCACAGCTTGCAAACCACTCATGTCTTGTCGTCAGCACATTGTCTAAAGAACTGCCACGCCAGGGAACTCCTCGTAGCTGGCTTTGGTGTGCTCGGCCCCTGGGTGCGGTGGGCAGTAGCAGGCGTACTGTCTAGGGGACGGCCGCTATGGTTTTGCACCCTGCTCCCTCTTATGCTGCACTGGTGCCTCTTTGCGACCACTGCCTCTTCCTCCAAACTGGACACCTCACTCGCATGCCGGTCTGCACACTGCCGAAAGCCACAGTAGTTGGCACCTGTGTTTCATCATCATCAGAGACGTGCTGCGGTGGTCCTCGCATGTCCACATCCTGACACATAAGTGGTTGTGCATCAGTGCACTCAATCTCTTCTACTTCTGGGGCAAGGCTAGGTTTGATGACCCCGCCATCAGAGTCATCAAAAAGCAAAAGAGACTGCTGCATGACTTGTGGCTCAGGCTGCTTGGCTGATTTGCAAGGGGGTGAGGAGAAAGACAGATGGCCATGGGCTGCAGGTGTAGACTCTGAGCTTTCAGCAGGGGACCGGATGGGAGACAATGTGTAGGAACTTGACTAGGGTATAGTCAATTCTCGAGTTATTGCCCCCTTTAAACCCCCAATAACGACAGACACCAGAATTTATGGAAAATAATTATGGCCATACCTTTAAATATGGCCATATCTTTATTAAAATAACATCATCTGTCATTGCCTAGTATAACATTACCCCACCCTTTATTCACATAAACTTGGCAATGACACCCCAAAAGATATAAAATAATTTGCACACTGATAACAAAACTTGTAATAACAATACTACAACCAAACACCTAAAACACATAACACACATAAACACATATAAAAGAGGGGCATACCGAGATCCCACTCCCACCCGGTTTGAGCTACCAACTTGCTCAGAACCACCAAACACACCAACAACCAACTGGATATCATATCCAAACATACATAAAACTCTCCCTAAAGTGCACTACCCTTGCAATCTACGCCACCAGCCATCCATTGACGCCTCAAACTGGATGCGCCCCCCCACCACGCAGCGCCAAAGCTCGCTCTAGACCTATTTGGAAACCCAGATTAAGCAAATCCAGACCCACATCATTCAGGTGAACCCCATCATACCTGTATGCCCCTGGAAGCACCTTTTCCAATTCCCAATGGCGAATTACCACCCCTCTCTGGGCCCTGATAAAGCTAGCCATCAATTTATTGATCTTTCCCTTACTCTTGCTGAGCGCTACGTGATCCCTGGCATGCCTCCAACTTAATCTCGGGACTATTTCTGACCATACTATTTGCACTTCAGGAGCCTCAACCTGCAGACGCAACAAATCCCTCTGCATTTGACATACTAATTCCCTCTGGGGGATCAAACCTAGGTCATTACCCCCAGCGTGAATCAGCACCAAATCGGGGACCCTGCCCTGCAATATTTTTTGAAATATCTCAAACCAAATGTCACTCCAGCCATATCCCCTGAAGCCGAACCACTTAATGGACAGGACGTTGTCAGGAAAGCCCAGTTGTCTACCGGCCATCCGAACTGCAGCTCTCCTTTTCGCCCAGAACACATAAGAGTGGCCGACAATCCATGCGACAAGACCTGTAACAGAAACTTAAAACAGTGACATGATACGAAACCATCACCACATCAAACCCGTAGGCCTTAAGTAAGAACGGAATCGCTGAGATTCCCACCTCCCAATTTTCTTAATGATATCCTCTTTAAAACCCAACCTGGCCGCTTCCGTGGCTGCCCCTATGCGAACATAATGAGTGCCAAACTGACCAGCATCATGGCCCAACCTTGCCAAACCTTTCTTGAACACCTGCTGGAACTGAAACCTCGAGAGCGAGCTGCCGTCTGCATGAATCAACAACGAACCCCCCAGACCTACCGCTGGGCGAATAGCCAAAAACCGTGAAACCCACTGGACAGGACAGCAACCATTCCCAGGTAAGGCATGCAGCGTGATCTTACAACCTTTCCCAAAGACATCCGTCTTAGATCTCCGCAACCAGATAAGCACTTTACCTGACTCCACCTGGGTATCCGATCCTTGAATCCCACCAGCTGTACGTTTGTTCACACTTACCAGCTCCCCCACTCTGAAAGCCCCAAAGAAAGCTAAAACATAAGCAGTCGAGAATAAAACCTCCTCATAAGCATCTTCACAGATAACATGCAAAGCCTCCAGCAAGCCTTCCAGAATGGCCACCGATACTGGCCTTCTTCTATCGGGAGCCCTCTTCCCCTTCTTAAACCCCCTCAATGCCAATTTGATCAGGAAATTCTGTGTGAAATCCGGCCAACCCTTAAATTTGAACAGGAACGCCAACGCTGACATGTTACGCTCCAGTACTGCTGGGGACACTCCTGACAACATTAGCCGAAATATAAACCACAATAAGGTGTCCAATCTATCAGTTGAAGAACCTTCAGCACCTACCTGGCTCAATAAATCTTCCCATTCCCCCAAAATTTTGCTATAAGCTTTCCAAGTTGACGGGGCTAAAGATGCCCTCACCCAATGTGCAAGCACGATGTTCCTAGCTTACACATCTCCTCCGGGCATCTCACCCCCACCTCCTCTGCCTCCGGAGCCACCAGCCGAAATCGGGAAAACTGAAACCGAGAGAGAGAATCAGCTATGACATTCAAATATCCCGGTACATGTCTTGCCCTAAAGGCTATATTGAGGGACATGCACAAAAGCACCAGCCGCCTAAGGAGCCGTATCACCGGCATAGAAGAAGCTGAAAGCCCATTAATTGCCTCTACCACCGCCTGGTTGTCAGAATAAAAGACCACCCTTCTGTCTTTTAACCTGTCTCCCCATAGAGCCGGGGAACATCTCAAGGAACGCCAAATTCCTAATCAAAGAGCATGATTTCCATTCCTCAGGCCATTTCTCAGCGCACCATTTACCCCCAAAATATGCCCCAAAGCCCACGCTGCCAGAAGCGTCAGTGAAAAGGTTTAAATCCTGCGAAGACACCATCGCCTTCCGAAAGAAAACCTTCCCATTGAAGTGCAATAAAAAGGTATCCCAAACTTCCAAATCTTCCTTTAATGGTCTAGTAATTCTGATCAAGTGATGGGGAGCCGACACGCCCGCCGTAGCCCGTGAAAGGCTCCTACTAAAGACTCTCCCCATGGGGATCACCCTACAAGCAAAATTAAGCCTCCCCAGTAAAGACTGCATCTGCCGCAGCGTCACCTTTTTTGCCCTTTGCATCTCAGCCACGCCGTCCCTAAGGGCCACTAACTTATCCTGAGGCAACCTGCACTCCCCAGCCAAAGAATCAATCTCCAGGCCCAGAAATCTTAAGCAAGTGCTGGGCCCTTCCGTTTTATCAGCCGCTAAGGGAACCCCAAAACAGCCAGCTACCCATTCCAGTGTGCGCAGCAAGAAACGGCAGTCGTCAGAGCCCGCCGGCCCAACGCAGCAAAAATCATCCAGATAGTGCACAATCCTGCGACTACCCGATTCCTGCCGGACCACCCACTCTAAGAAAGAACTGAATTTTTCGAAGTAGGAACAGGAAATGGAACACCCCATAGGCAAACAGAGGTCAACGTAAAACCGTCCCTCAAAACAACATCCCAATAAATGGTGACATTGAGGGTGAATAGGAAGCAGCCGGAAGGCAGCTTCTACGTCAGCCTTTGCCATGAGGGCCCCGGGCCCTGCTTTTCTCACCACATCGACCGCCTGGTCAAAGGAGGTGTATGACACCGAACAGAGGTCCCTGTCGATATCATCATTCACAGAGGTACCATAAGGGAAGGACAGGTGATGTATCAGCCGATACTTCCCAGGTTCCTTTTTTGGCACCACCCTTAGAGGAGAAATCCTAAGATCTGTCATAGGAATGGATTCAAAAGGCCCTGCCATGCGCCTCAACATGACTTCCTTCCCTAACTTTTCACTAACCACCTCTGGGTAAGAATCAACTGAAATCAAATTCCTATGGAAACGCCCCCCTTTTCTGGCAACATGGGGAATGAAGAACCCTGTGGAAAAACCCTCCCGCAACAGCGCTGCATCCTGTACATTAGAGTAAAGGCTTAGCCAAGGCAGCATCGCGTTTAGCCGCACCGGAGTGGCCCCCAATGGGAACCGCATTTCCTGCTGAAGCTGTGGCGGACCCTGCCTGACCAGACTTACCCTTCTTAAAAGCAGCGCAGACTACTGTGGGAGCCTCCACAGTAGGTGCATTCTTGTTTAAATTTGCACCCCGCTCCCCACTTACAAATTCCTTCATTGAACTGCCAGCAAAACCCCGGTTTGTGTGCGCCGACCAAGCTGGCGCATTCCCCCCGCCGACCCCTCCATGAAAGGGCGCCGCTTTTTGCGCCATCATCAATTTTAGCCAAAGTGGGAGATCAATCTGACCCCAACGCATCCCCGGGGTCCCTGCCAACTTCTGCCTAAATTGCTCGTCATAACGCCACCACGCCAATCCATATCCCGTCCAGGTAGCAAAACAAAGCTTTGCATACCTCAGGGGACTTTCGTACTGTAATGCCTGCCAGGATACAAAAAGCTTGCAACCAAGTCCCAAAGGTCTTGGGAATCTTCCTATACCTCCGCTTTTTCTCTTCCTCCTCTTTCTTGGAGTCCTTTTTATCTTCCTCCTTCAGGTCAAGGAACTCCTCAAGAGGCAGAAGAGAATAAATCTATACATATTCTCCCTTCACCACTTTTTCCCTAACCTCTGACCTCAAATGCGCCCCCAAGGGGCCCGCGAATGACATGTAACCGCCCAGCCTCGCTACCTCTGAAATATCCCCTACCTGCGCAGTATTCTCACCTAACTCAACACCCAGCAAAGGCCCTGATATTTCCGCTGCCTGCGGAGTACTGGGGGGAGCCACTGTCGGGATTCCCTCCCCAGGACTACTGCTAACTACCCCCTTTTCCATCCCCCTGTCTGGTGCCCACACTTCACCCACCCCTGGTGTGGACCCGTGCTCGTTCAATGAGTCTAACAGTAGCTGTGAGCCGTCCCTTAGCTTCTGCGTATGTGAAGTGCATTCTCTAGACTCACCAGTTGGGCCCCCAGCAGTCGGCAACTTCTGGGCCGTGTTCTCTGTCCGTCCTCCCTCCGAAATCCCTGTAGAAGCTGTGTTGGCTGCCTCCGCCGTTCCTGCAGCCGTAACTCGGTCCCTCGCCACAGGTGTCGGCATCCTCGGGTTCCGTCCTGTAGCCCTGGAAGAAACACTAACCCCAGCCTGTGCCGGGTCGTGAGCGACTCCACTTGGTACCAGGTTCCGTACCACCTGACTCCTGCCCTTTGTTTGCCTCCCTGTACGCTCCCTGTCGCTTTCCATCCTCTCCTCGGTATTATAACCCCTGACGGGAGCTGGGCCGTAAGAACGCCGTGGGGGGGTAGGTGTCTGACTTCGGTGACCCCCTGGGCTACCCCGATGACCTGACCGTGGGCTTGTTCCTCTTCATCTTGCCAACTCCCCCTGTCCCTGCCGGGGAGACCTGCAGTAGCGGGCCGACCGTCCCTGTGCTTCCTGACGTTGCTGCTTCCTCCAATCTTCCCAACCCCTCCTGGGTGATGCGCCCCTAGATGTGGCCCTCTCAGACCTGTCTGCGTAGTACCTGTCGGACCGGGCCTCCCTCCTATACGATTCTGACCTGCCTCCGCTGGATTGGGCCCTTGATGAACCTCTGTCCTGGGACCTGCGCTCCCTTGCCACCGATTCCCTGCGACTGCACTGCTCACTATCCCTGCTAACCGAAACCAGATTCCTCCGGTGCACTGCAAAACCTTCATCTCTCACTGGGGACTGACTCCAAAGTAAAGGTGAGGAACCCCTGGAAGGGCTCCTGGTTGTCCCTGCTCTAGGCCTCAAACTGGGTCCCAGGGCCCCCCCCGTCCAGCCTCTCTCTGTCCCGATGGGGGGGTGCCTGACTCTCCATCTTCATCCCTGTCCTCCACGATCCCCGGGGTAATTATACTGGGGCATGCCTCAACCGGATCCCTAGGCCCTAACACGGCCGTTACCTCAGTTTCCTGGGTCTCCCACGCCATGCGGTCCGCATCTGCTCCCGGTAAGGCCGCAGCGCCGCCTTGACCTCCACGGCCTGCTGTCGCAGCTCCACCTGTCTTCCCCCGCCGCAGGCACCGTCCCCCTCGCGGCCTGACACGGTCCTTTCTTCTGTGGGCGCTTCCAGGCCCACCTGCAGCTCCGTCGCCGGGCTCCGTTTTCGCCTCCGCCGCCCTCCCGCTTCTGGACTCAGGCATTGCGGAGGCCTTGTCTGCCGCACCGGGCGTGATGCTCCGTCTCCCGCCGCTGACATCTGCAATTCGGACCCAAGTTGCTCCCGCAGCCAATCTGCTCCTCTGGTCCTCACAGCAGCACGGATCCCCTCCAGTAAGCCATCCAGATCAGACTCCATCATCAGATTCTTGACAGGCGAAGATCAAACTGAACCTGCAAAACAAAAGACTAAAATCAAGGTAGGTGAATCTTTTAACAAAATGACTGATCCTTAAAATGGCTGCTATCCCTTATATAGGACCTAACTCCTCCCTGTTATAACACCAACCCACTTCCTTACACTCAAGCCATTAACCCTTTCCTAACCCAGTCAATGCCCCCTCAGGTTGACTCTGCTGCCCCCCGGGGGCTCCCGGAGGCACTGTCAGCCACCCAATCTACTATCGCCTGTACTTGTTCTGGTCTCACCATTCTAATAGTGGCATTCGGGCCTAGCAAATAACGCTGAAGGTTCTGTCGTGTACTAGCACCTGAGGAAGGTGTTTTACTTGTGCGTGTAGCTGGCACAGATCGACCACATCCCCTACTTGCAACAGGAGCTCCACCAACACCAGCAGCATTACGAACAGGGCCACATCCCTTATTTGACGCTTTCCTCATTCTTTGCGGTCACCCACCAAAGTAACAGATGGTTTTTGTCAGGTGAAAATGTAACTGCCAAAAGGCAAGCATTTTTCTTTGTATTTTTTTTGTTTATTGGACTGCAAGAAATGCACTGCAAGATGCAATTGTACTATTTAGCACCCAAAACAATTAGAATTTTTCAAAGTGCGCTAAAAGCACAGTATTTAACTGTTCTGTTTGACTCTCATGTTAAGGAGTACACCGCAAGACGCAAATGTACTATTTAGCACCCAAAACAATTAGAATTTTTCAAAATGCGCTGTAAGCACAGGATTTAACTGTTCTATTTGACTCTCAGATATGAAGTGCAGGAAGCAAATGTACTATTTAGCACCCAAAACAATTAGAATTTTTCAAAGTGCGCTGTCAGCACAGTATTGGACTGTTCTATTTGACTCTCAGATAGGAGTACACCGCAGGACGCAAATGTACTATTTAGCACCCAAAACAAATAGAATTTTTCAAAGTGCGCTGTAAGCACAATATTGGACTGTTCTATTTGACTCTCAGATACAGAGCAAACTGCAGGACTCAAATGTACTATTTAGCACCCAAAACAATTCGAATTTTTCAAAGTGCGCTGTAAGCACAGTATTGGACTGTTCTATTTGACTCTCAGATACGGAGTACACCGCAAGACGCAAATGTACTATTTAGCACCCAAAACAAATAGAATTTTTCAAAGTGCGCTGTAAGCACAGTATTTGACGGTTCTATTTGACTTTTTAGATATGAAGTGCAGGACGCAAATGTAATATTTAACACCAACAAATTGCAGTATTTAAAAATTCCTAGATGTTGCCCACTGAGCTATCAGAATAGGATTAAAGTAATGTGCCTGGCACACATGCAGTTTCAAGTGCACTGCACTCTCTGTGATACTTGTCTCAGGGCAGGGTACAAATATGTAGTATAGCACCCACTAAAATAATCACTGTAATTTGAATAATCGCTGTAGTTTAAATAATTACTGTAGTTTGCAGATTCCACAACAGAAGTTTTTTTAATCTGTCCCTCACAGCTGCAGCATCCTCTCCCTACACTCTCTACAAGAAGAGCTCATGTGATGTGCGTGTATGTGACTCCAGCTTATATATAGAGCCTGGATCACATGCTGCACTGGTTAATCACAGCCATGCCATTAGTAGGCATGGCTGTGATGACTTCTAAGGGCAAACGAGTTAAACGCTTGTTGATTGGCTGCCCTGCATCCTTTCAACATGCGCCATTAAATCGTCGAACCTCGAACTCCATCATGGGCAGTGAAATGTCCGGGTTCTGGTTCGTGGCACGGACACCGTAATGTCCGGTACGAACCCGAATAGTGCGGTCCAGGTTCGCTCAACACTATTCATAACTCAAAATTATCCCTTATTCTGAGTCTATTGACTGTTTTGTGCAGTTCATGCCTGTGTTCAGTGTAGTATCTATACCTCTACTAGACCTTTTCCTCTCTCAAATCCGAATTAATGTGCCTTCTTAGTTCGTGTCCTATTTAAAATCTCTTTCTCTACCTCCTTTCCCCCCTCTCATACTTTATTATTAAATGAGCCTTATCCCCTATTGGGGAGTTTCTGCAAGCATTGATACTTTTTTATATCTGATCACTTTTAGCTTCTGCTACCAGACCTTAACCAGCATTAGGCCCAATCCTCTGAGTTCCCTCTGTGTAGCAATTTCTCTAATTTTTCTTTTTTCCCCCACTCCACCTCAAATCTAGTTATCTTATTCTTCTCCCTCATCCCTGCCGCGCTCCCTCTCCCATCTCATTTTGTGGAGACTTATTTTCTCTTTATTTTCTTTACTCTGCTACATTTTGTTCTTAGTCATCCATTCCTTCGCTGCTGTCGGGGTTTTTAAAACTACCCTTAGTCCTTCATGTATAATTATGATACTGACTGGGAATCCCCATCTATGTATCACATTTTTGTCTCTTAGTTGTTGTGTCACATCCACAAAAGTTATTCTTCTTTGTCTAGTTTTAAGGTCCCCAAATCTTCACATCTGTTTTGGAGGGTTTCTTGAGGCTTGCATTATACTTTCTTTTATCCGGAAGGACTGAAAACAAATTATTACATCTCTTGGGTTGGAGCTTGCAATTGTTTTTGGTTTGTAAATTCTATGATATCTTTCCATCGCATTCACTGTGTTCTGTTGATTTAAACCCAGGACCCCGAAATATTCCGATAGGTAAGCTTCCAGCATTTCTGGCTTAATTTCTTCTGGGATATTTCGTATATGAAGGTTTTGTCTTCGCGACCTTTCTTCAATCTCCGATGTCTCAATTTCGGCTATTGGCATTCCATAAACCGAAATAGAGGTGAAAGAGGTCAATTCGTATGAATTTCGACTCTATTTTACCTCTTTTTCGGTTTATGGAATGCCAATAGTATTACATACAATAACTTAAGCCGAAATTGAGACAAAATTCGGATTCAACATAAAATGGCTGTCAGCATCTGAATGAACGAATGGACGAATGATTTTCGTTCATTTAGCATTCGTTCATTCAGATTTCGTTAGTTTATCAGTTTTCTTCTGCATAGCATAATATTATGCAGAATAAAAACTAATAAATCAGACATTCAGTATTCATCAGATTAGTTTTTACACCCTGTTCCAAATTATTATGCAAATTCTTTTTAGGTGTCACAACGATTAAATATTTTGTTTTTCAGTTTATATCATGGATGGCTAGGTGTCTCAGGGCTCTTTTGATCACTGAAGACACCTGTGATAATTAGATTGCCAGATGAGCCCAATTTAAGGAAAAACTACTAAAGGAGGGTGTTCCACAATAGTAAGCAGAGCACCATTTTTATGCAATATGGGGAAGAAAAAGGATATCTCTGCTGCCGAAAAGAGTGAAATAGTTCAATGCCTTGGACGAGGTATGAAAACATAAGATATTTCACAAAAATTTAAGCGTGATCATCGCACTATTAAGAGATTTCTGGCTGATTCAGAGCGGTTCATGCAGACTGGTTCGTGCAGATAAAGGAACATTGAGGAAGATTTCTGCCAGATCCATGCATTGGATAAAGAGAGCAGCTGCTAAAATACCATTACATAGCAGCAAACAGATATTTGAAGCTGCTGGTGCCTCTGGAGTCCCACGGACATCAAGGTGTAGAGTCCTCCAGAGTCTTGCAACTGTGCACAAACCTTCTATTCGGCCACCACTAACCAATGCTCACAAGCAAAAATGGCCGCATTGGGCAGAAAAATACATGAAGACTAATTTTCAAACAGTCCTGTTCACTGATGAGTGTCGTGCAACCCTGGAAGGTGCAGATGGATGGAATAGTGGATGGTTGATGGACGGCCACCCTGTTCCAACAAGGCTGCAACATCAGCAAGGTGGTGGTGGGGTCATGTTTTGGGCCAGAATCATGGGAAGAGAGCTAGTCGGCCCCATTAGGGTCCCCAAAGGTGTGAAGATGACCTCTCCAAAGTATGTGGAGTTTCTGACTGACCATTTTCTTCCCTGGTACAGAAGGAAGAACTATGCTTTCTGTAATAAAATCATCTTCATGTATGACAATGCACCATCTCATACTGCAAAGAATACCTCTGCATCAATGGCTGCTATGGGGATAAAAGGAGAGAAAGTCATGTGTGGCCTCCATCCTCCCCTTACCTCAATCCTATTTAGAACCTTTGGAGCATCCTCAAGCAAAAGATCTATGAGGGTGGGAGGCAGTTTACATCCAAACAGCAGCTCTGGGAGGCTATTCTGACATCTTGCAAACAAATTCAAGCAGAAACTGTCCAGAAACTCACAAGTTCAATGGATGCAAGACTTGTGAAGCTGCTATCAAATAAGGGGACCTTTGTTAAAATGGAACTAGACCGGTCAAAATTTTTAAAAAGTTAAAATGTTGTTATAAGTTTGATTGAAATTGCGTTTTATTTCAGTAAATATGCTGCAAACACAACAAATGACAATTTTCAGTTCTTTACAACTTATAAAGTGTTTTGAAACTTACTGTGCATAATAATTTTGAACAGTGCATTATACGTTTTTAATGTTTAAAAAATATTGTTATCATTAGGAGTTTTGTTCAATACAATTTGTACTATTAATAGTTGATAACATGAGAATTATGCTGACTGTTATTTACATCAATTATTTAGGTAAATGAGAAAAATATAATTAGCATAATAATTTGGAACAGGGTGTATTCTGCATAACATTATGCTATGCAGAAGAAAACTGATAACGAAATTCGCATGAACGAATGCTAAATGAACGGAAATCATTCGTCCATTCGTTCGTTCAGATGCTCAGATTAGCCTCTTTGAACCGAATTCTTCTACCTTACACTATTGATGTTAGGTTAAATCTTTAAACTGTATGTCTGTCTGTATTTGTCAGATTTGTATAATGTTTTACTAAGTAGTGTTGAGCGAACCTGAATCGCACTGTTTGGGTTCGTACCGAACATTACGGTTTTTGGACCCCGAACCCGAACATTCCACTGTATGTTCGTGTTGGAGTTCGGGGTTCGGCAGGGCCGGCGCCACCTGTAAGGCAACCTAGGCAGCCGCCTAGGGTGCAACTTTGCAGGGGGCGCCGGAACCGTGAAAAAATCCTCCCCCTTCCCCCTTACTTACCTACTCGCTACTGCTCTGTCTCCCGGTGGCTGTGAGGGAAGCGTTGTGCACTCCCCTCCAGCCGATGTGGATTCAATAAAGTTTGTTTAGACTTTTTTTTAAACAAACTTTATTGAATGCGCATTGGCTGGAAGGGAACGCACAACGCTTCCCTCACAGACACGGTCCTGCAGCACCGGGAGACAGAGCAGCAGCGAGGAGGTAAGTAAGGGGGAAGGGGGGTGGAAGAGGTTGGCTAAATCCTGGCACATTGAGAGGCAGAATTATGGCATATTGAGGGGCATAATCCTGGCATATTGTGTGGGAAAAACCTGGCATATTGAGTGGCATAATAATTCTGGCATATTGGGTGGCATAATAAACCTGGCATATTGGGTGGCTAAATCCTGGCATATTGAGAGGCATAATCCTGGCATATTGAGGGGCATAATCCTGGCATATTGAGGGGTACAATCCTGTCATAATGTGTGGGAAAATTCTGGCATATTGAGTGGCATAATAATCCTGGCATATTGTGTGGGAAAATCCTGGCATATTGGGTGGCTAAGTCCTGGCATATTGAGGGGCATAATCCTGGGATATTGAGGGGCATAATCCTGGCATATTGAGGGGCAAATTCCTGGCATTTGAGTGGCATAATAATCCTGGCATATTGTGTGGGAAAATCCTGGCATATTGGGTGGCTAAGTCCTGGCATATTGAGGGGCATAATCCTGGGATATTGAGGGGCATAATCCTGGCATATTGAGGGGCAAAATCCTGGGATATTGAGGGGCATAATCCTGGCATATTGAGGGGCACAATAATCCTGGCATATTGGGTGGCTAAATCCTGGCATATTGAGAGGCATAATCCTGGTATATTGAGGGGCATAATCCTGGCGTATTGTGTGGGAAACTCCTGGCATATTGAATGGCATAATAATCCTGGCATATTGGGTGGCTAATCCTGGCACATTGAGAGGTATAATACTGGCATATTGAGGGGCATAATCCTGGCATATTGAGGGGCATTATCCTACAGCGATTATTCAAATTACAGTGATTATTTGAGTGGGTGCTATACTACATATTTGTACCCTGCCTTGAGCCAAGTGCCAAAGAGAGTGCAGTGCACTTGCAACTGCATGTGTTCCAGGCACATGACTTCATCGTGATCTGTTAGCTCAGTGGGCAACATCTAGGCATTTTTAAATACTGCAATTTGTTGGTGTTTAATATTACATTTGCGTCCTGTACTTCATATCTGAGAGTCAAATAGAACCGTCAAATACTGTGCTTACAGCGCACTTTGAAAAATTCTAATAGTTTTGGGTGGTAAATTGTACATATGCATCTTGAGGTGCACTTCATATATGAGAGTCAAATAGAACAGTCCAATACTTTGCTTACAGCGCACTTTGAAAAATTCTAATTGTTTTGGGTGCTAAATAGTACATTTGCGTCTTGCGGTGCACTTCATATCTGAGAGTCAAATAGAACAGTCCAATGCTGTGCTTACAGGTCACTTTGACAAATTATGGCTACCTTCTTCTCCTCCTCCTCCAGCGCCGCTTCCACCTACACCGCCACGGTCACCGCCTCCTCAACCTATGGGTCACTTAGTATAAACTGAAAGAGAATACTCTGCACTCCAACCCTCTCTCAAATGGATAATTCTGTTGATCCTCCTGGCAGCCATGCTTTAGATTTAGATTTATGTTCTTCCAAAGCTAAAATCAAAGATTCCATCTAGTGCTATTTTATGGCTCAGCTGTATTTGTCATTTGTATGTATTTTATGTTATTTTAAGTTATTTCCCTATCCACATTTGCTTGCAGGGCACTTGTCCTACTCTTACCCACATTTTACTTCATTTTGCAGCCCTCTAGCCCTTTTCAGGACTTTTTAGAGGCATTTTAGTGGCCAAAAGTTTGTGTCCCCATTGACTTCAATGGGGTTCGGGGTCAAGTTCGGGGTCAAGTTCGACCCGGACATTTTTTTGAACCCGAACATCCAGGTGTCCGCTCAACTCTATTACTAAGCATTTTGATAATTATGGATGTGAATTTTTTAAACTTAAAAAAAAAAAAAAAAGTGTAATACATATAAAAAAATAGTTTACATTTCATAGCCATACTTATCAAAATACTTAATGCAATCTATGTTATATGTTATATGCTTATATACACTGACTTTGCCTCCAATTCACTCCCTGCACTTCACATACTGATTGTGAAGTACAGAGAGAGAATGACAGCGAAGGGACAGTGACAGGAAAAAAAACAAACTAATTTCCTGTTTAAAAAAAAATGTAACCCTTCCCCTGCTGATCACAGTTGCTTTTTTCTCTGATCCGTTTCCTTCCAAGTTTATGGCCCTCATTTAGTTTTTTCTCATTATTTTTATTTTTTGCAATTTTACTATATTATTAATATTCTTTTCATGTTTTAATTTAATTACAGTTAACTCCTGCAGGCCTGTGCTGTGATTCTGACCAGAGCAAACGTTAAACTTCTCAACTTTGTTTTATGTATTTTGAATACTAAATTGTAGATCATTTATATGTACATGGTATCCATCCAAAGAAAATAAATGATAACATATAACTTGTATGGGTGCGTTAAATGAGAAAGAGGAAAACCAAGTTTAATCAACCACTTATCAAAATGGAAAAATCGCCTCTGGTCATTAGCCCTGGAAAATCCCTGGTTCTTTAAGGGTTAAGGCATGCCTTATGAGTATCCCTTACTGAATGGCGTAATATACCAGTAACATGCTCTTAGACTTTTAGCAGGAAAGTTCTGATTTTGGGGGGGTGTCATGCTGTCCTGTCGAGCTCTACCGCTGTTCCACTTTTCGGAAGAGAGGTAGAATCCATCAAAACAACGGAAATAAAAACTATAACACCATTTTCTTGATCTGTTCTCTGGTGTCTTGGACACTGGAGACGGAATACTGCACATACACAGTGCTGCCTGGTTGTTTGACAGCACAACCGTGCATGCATGGTGGCGCTTTCAATCTACCTCAAAGGGATACTGTCAAAGCATGCATGAACCATATATCTTAAGGGGTCACTAAAGGGTATACTCCACGAGAGAAACTGTAGTGATTTGAGACAGGAATTTCAAACTTAAGTACAAAGTAGCCTTAATATAGTTTACTGGCCCTTTAAAGCCAACAAATAACGTGTGAAACGGTCAACTGTGAATATTATATAAACCGCAGGTTTTTTATTTATTTTTATTTTATATATTTTTTATACACTTTTATTAATATTATTTTAATCATACTTTTAGGTTTACATCTACACCACTAAAATTTGACTTCCTATGTTTCTATCTGTTTGATTTCAACAAAACGATGTCCATAAGCTTCTATATCCGAATTTCACAACAACTTAGAGCCAAATTTCAACAGCTCAATATCATAGGTAAGGGATGAAATTAGAAAATGTCAACTCTTTCAACCGAAATCTCCAACCTTGATTGAAGCGAGGCCATTTTCATCCATTGCTGCATTCATTTCACCATTCAATTAGTATGAATGAACATTACAACTATGTTCATTCAATACATAGTATAAGGTTGGGGAATTCGGATTAAAGAAAGAGAAGAATTTCAACAGCTCAATAGCATTAAGGCAGGGGATGAATGAAATTCGTATGGAATCCGGATGGAATTCTAATGAAATTCCTATTAATAAGACTCTTTGAACCGAATTCTCCAATTGGTTGATTATTTTCCATTCGTACCAATGAATATAATGAAACGAAAATAATGAACGAATTTCGTCTGAAACGAATGCAGCAATGGACGAAATTAGTTTTGGACGAAATAAATAACATTTTCGTCCGAATGGACGAAAACGAAAGGAAAATTTTCGTTTTGCTCATTTCTACTGATTACTATCACCAACTACTCACTGAGGATTCTCACATCACATGACCTACATATTCCTCTTTAATGAGTTGACCTGTAAATCTACTTCCCAATCTCAAAAAGTTACCCTGGCTATGATTATTGATTTGTAATATCCCCTTTATTCTTTCCAATATAATAGAAATTTAGCTCTGGATGGATATGACTATGTAAATCCCTCTCCTGATCTCTTTTTTAAAACTTTAAAATGTATATTCTCTGTGGTGTAAACCCAATATTGGGTATGACCTAGTATACTTGTCCCCTGTAATTGGACTATCCCTTTCTACATTTGCCAACATCCCAGGAGTTATATGACACTGTGGGGGTCATGTACTAAACAAGTTCAGTGGGGGAAAAAAAGTAGGAAAAACATGAGTAAGGAGCAATTTGCGACAATTTGTAACATTTTGCGCTTGTTTTCCAAAATTTGCGCCTCTTCCGTTTATTTTTATTTAGCGTGCATTTTTCCGGTTGTAATTGCACACGCTAAAGAGTTTTGCCAATATTTTGTGAAAAATAATTCTTATTTGCGTGTGAAAATTACACCAACTTTTAGCAAGTGCTTTCAAAAGAGGTAGAAAAAATATTCGCAAACTTGCTTGTTTTTATTCACAATTATGCCTGTTTTTATTTGCAATTTGCTCATATGTACTATTGGAGTGTAAAATGTTTGATACATTGCAATAGGAGCAAAGAGCAAAAATAGTTTTGCACATAAAATATATTTGCGTTTTATTACTGTGATGTCACATGACATTGGTTGACCCCCACAAAATTGGGTTCCAGTCTTCCTAGTATGTGTACAGGCATATATTGTCTGCCTGGAGCACATTGAAGACATTCATAGACACATTCCATGCCCCAACACCAAAAAAAAGTCTGTCCTGTCAAGTCTAAAAACTTCTGGCAACTATTCCTTCCTTATTCTGATTACTATGTCATATATCTATCACCTGCTCACCTTTCCTTATTGTGATCAGTGTGGTAAAAGGCAAGCCCAGCTTATGACCTTGTGTATCTTCCAAACCTTTCAACTTTTCATGAACCATGTGATGTGTAGATAGATGGGTGTTGTGTGCCATGAAATAAATCAGTAAACAGACAGGGATAAATGTATTCTTTTTTTTATTTTTTGCAGCAATAAGCAGATGTGCAATTAAAATATTGCTGCGATTTTCAAATCATTTTTAATATCTGGTTGATCCAGAGGAAGGCAAAGAAAACCCCAGAGAAACTTTTGGCCAATTTTGTCTCACATGGGGGAAAAAAATTCCTTCCTGACCCCAAATTTGGCGATCGGTTTTGTCCCTGGATCATTTAGTTAGTGTATCGAACTGCATATTGCTGGACACAATACATTAACACAGAGAGGTTACAATCATATAACGATCTAATACAGAGTAAAGAGGTTCTTACCCTGCAGAGCTTCTTATCTGCCCTAACCAACTCTGCAGAGCTTACAGTCTAGGTAAGTTATACAATAAAAACATATATATCTCCACATAGCTTACAATCTAATAAGGATATAATACAGGGTAAGGAGGTCCCTGCCCTGCAGAGCGACTCACCTGCCCTAACCAGCTCTGCTGAGCTTACAGTCTAAGGTAAGTTATACAATACAAAAATATATTAACACAGAGAGCTTACAATCTAATAAGGATAGAATAGAGTGTAAGGAGATCACTGCCCTGCAGAACTACTTACCTGCCCTAACCAACTCTGCAGAGCTTACAATCTAAGGTAAGTTATACAATACAAAAATCTATTCACACAGAGAGCTTACAATCTAAAAGGGTAGACTACAGCGTAAGGAGGTTCCTGCCCTGCAGAGCTTCTTATCTGCCCTAACCAACTCTGCAGAGCTTACAGTCTAAGGTAAGTTATACAATACAAAAATCTATCCACATAAAGCTGACAATCTAATGAGGATGGACATCAGAGAAAGTAGATAACCAGATCTGCTAAGCTCACAATCTAATAAGAAGCATAGAATACAGAGTAAGGAGGTCCCTGCCCTAACCTGATCTGCTAAGCTTACAATCTAATAAGAAGCTTAGAATACAGAGTAAGGAGGTCCCTGCCCTAACCAGATCTGCTAAGCTTACAATCTAATAAGAAGCATAGAATACAGAGTAAGAAGGTCCCTGCCCTAACCAGATCTGCTAAGCTTACAATCTAGTAAGAAGCTTAGAATACAGCGTAAGGAGGTCCCTGTCCTGCAGAGTGACTTACCTGCTCTAACCAGATCTACTGAGCTTCCAGTGTACTGCAGGCTGTCAAGCTGTTCATGGACCATCTCTACCATACTCCACTGCCAACCCTTCAGCTGGCTGCCACTCTTTTCTCATATTCCTGACCTCTCCAGGAATTATCTTCATTTTACCTTCTTTACCTTCAAAATTCACCACAAATACCCTAAGTCCAATCTTGACTCCACATATCACACACCTGGATTTATCAAAATCCAATGGATTTATTACTTAAATGGTTTGTTCTTTACACCAAGATACACAGTGAATTGAAATACATTTCCCCGGGACCCTCTTACTGCTGCTAAGAAGAGATACCTTTACCTGATCACCACAAGCAATGTACAATAAGACTAACTTGTCTCCTGTTGTTGATCATCAATGTTTAGGTTTAATTTCCAACACTCAGAAATCTTATTGATTAAAAGTAATCCACTGAATCCTCATATGAAATCCTGTAATCTCCTACAGACAGTACAAAATGCAGCAGCCAGACGACTGGCCAATCAAACTAGCTCATGTCACATTTCTCCACTCCCTGCATTGGCTTCCAATTAAATGGTGAACATATTTTAAAATTGACCTGCTGACCTTCAGAGCCTTAAACAACCCAGGGCCACAGAACATGACAGAGCTAATGACACCCTATATTCAATCTCGCTCACTTTGGTCAGCCAACAAATTCCTCCTCTCAGTGCCCTGAATAAAGATGAACTCTAGTTTTCTGGCATTCAGCCACACTGCCCCTCTGAGACGTATAGAAAACAGAGAAAGGAAACCCCTACCCTAACCGGCTCTGCTGAGCTTACAATCTAATGTGAAGCATAGTGTTCCAGGCGTCAGACTTCGCGGCAGCATGTATTAAACTGGAGCGTTCTGTCAGGGAGTCTCACACCTTCATAGGTTAACATGATCTGCTACAGCACCAACTGCTGAAAGCTGAGCTGGGTTTGAAAGTAATGCAGCTCTGCTATTGTGATGTCACGCACTGTCATAATTCTATTCTGATGTCATGCTATATATATTTGTCACTATTGTACATTTACAGTTCAAAATATTACTCCATATGGAAAAATATAGTTCACAGAGATATTTAATGCTGGTTTTGAGGGTTTTAAAAGCACTTTTGTTTTTATACAGTTGCATTCATAATAGTCCTATAGTCACAACTGCCATACAATTTTATTTTATTATTCTGTTCCGTTTCCCCTCCTGCCCCTTATTTCCATCTCTCCCAGTGTTACCTGTATCGGGGTGTGGGGATAGAGTTGTCAGCCAATATTTTGTCACCATTCTGGTTAAAAATTTGGTTTGAGGCCACTGCTAACTCTATGGGGACAATATTATGGCTGGTAAAGACCGCAATCCTAGGGTGGGGTAGTGAGGTCATTCAGGTTGGCATAGATCATGCGATATAAATCTGTGTCCAGCAGCTACTTTTCAGCTGCTGATTGAGGGCAGCTCCCATATTTTTGGCCACCATTTCAGCCTGACAGAAACTAGTGCATGGCCCAAACTGGAACACTTTACATGGGACAGTCACGATTTTGGCGGGATTCAGGACAGCGATCTTGTCGTTCTGATAACACTATCCAGGGTCTGGAACACTGGTACTGTGTTAGCTTGAGTGACAGCTAGGGTTGCTACCCAGCCGGTATTTTACCGGCGGGCCAGTAAAAATTTGACTTGATGCCAATGTTAAGTCTATGGGGCACCAATAAGGCCGGTAAAAAAGGGTCAGATTGGCACATGTGGGGTTCAGATTGGCAAACCTAGGGAGTAAGCTTCGGAAGAAGGGGTCATATGAGTGAGAGTGCAGGGAGAGAGATGGCTTGGCAGAGTGAGAATGGGGGGGGGGAGAGATGGCTTTGTGGAGTGAGAGTGGGGGAGAGAGATAGCTTGGAGGGGAGAGTGGGGGAGAGAGATGGCTTGGCGGAGTGAGAGTGGGTGAGAGAGATGGCTTGGCGGAGTGAGAGTGCAGGGAGAGAGATGGCTTGGCGGAGTGAGAGTGGGTGAGAGAGATGGCTTGGCGGAGTGAGAGTGCAGGGAGAGAGATGGCTTGGCGGAGTGAGAGTGGGGGAGAGAGATGGCTTGTCGGAGTGAGAGTAGGGAGACAGATGGCTTGGCGGAGTGAGAGTGTAAGGCTGGGGATTGAGATGGTTTGGTGGAGTGTAAGACTGGAAGAGAGAACTGTCTTGGAGAGAGAGAGAGAGAGAGTGCAGAGCTTTGAGAGAGATGACTTTGCGAAGAGATTGCAGAGCTTTGAGCCTATAACCTGCATGCTTTGAACATTCAATTTTCCTATTGTGAACAAAACAATAATGGTGCAGTGCTATGGGTCTGGCATAATGATGGTTTAAGAGCTTATTAAGTGGGTTGGGCAGTGGGCGGACCAGAGAAGGGGGTATGAGAGGGGGAAAGGAGGTAGAGAAAGAAATTTTAAATAGGATACAAACTAAGAAGGCACATTAAACATATTTAAATAAGGGAAAATTAACATAAAAGCAAGATTAAGGACCATGGGCACTAAAGAATAGTGCCCATGGTCCGAATTAATGTGCCTTCTTAGTTCGTGTCCTATTTCAAATTTCTTTCTCTACCTCCTTTCCTCCCTCTCGTACTTTATTATTAAATGAGCCTTATCCCCTATTGGGGAGTTTCCGCAAGCATTGATACTTTTTTTTATTTCTGATCACTTTTAGCTTCTGCTACCAGACCTTAACTAGCATTAGGCCCCATCCTCTGAGTTCCCTCTGCGTAGCAATTTCTCTAATTTTTCTTTTTTCCCCCACTCCACCTCCAAATCTAGTTATCTTATTCCTCACCCTCATCCCTGCCTCGCTCCCTCTCCCCTCTCATTTTGTGGAGACTTATTTTCTCTTTATTTTCTTTACTCTGCTACATTTTGTTCTTAGTCATCCATTCCTTCGCTGCTGTCAGGGTTTTTAAAACTACCCTTAGTCCTTCATGTTTAATTATGATACTGATCTATGTATCACGTTTTTGGATCTTTTTTTTTTTTTCCTTCCTTCTTTTTTTTTTTTTTTTTTAATTTTTTTTCCCTTCTTCTTTTAACACTCAGCGTTGGCTAATTCAATTGTAACTTGCCTTAATTCACATCATTGTGTCTTGTATCAAAATTGTAAAATGTTTTCCTTATTATTCCACAGTTTGGCGTGATTGTATAACGTGAGAGTATTTTGCTTGTGTTGTTACTTCATATCTATTTCTCTCCCTCCCCTCCCCCCTTCCACCCTCCCCTTCTTTCCCACCATCCCTATTCCACTCTTTTCTTTCCTTTGTACTTTTACTTCCTCTTTCTCCCTTAATCTAATTTAATCTTAATCTTTCCAATCTGTGTCTATCTACCCCTAGCTTCCCCTACCCTCTCCCTCCTTCCCCCCCCCCCCTTCCCGTTCCCGCAGCTACCCTACTTCATTGAGGAGGCATGGGATGCCGATAGAATCAATTGTACATATCGTACCAACATATATCACATACAACGCATTCATACATCTGTGGTTCACACTCCCCGTCCTCGCATTCCGCACTTCTCGGCCCAGGTTTTGGTCGTGAGGGAATTAGTAAGGGATTGTACAAGTTACCCTTATTCTTCTCCCATTACTCAATCTAAGTAGCCTTCTTTAAGGAAATTTACCCAGTCATCCCATTGTTTATACATATCGGCATTCCAATTGTATTGCGAGACAATTCCTCTCTCCATTAGACAGTGATCTATCAGCTGCATCTTAATTTTTGCCCAGTTTGGTTTTACTATAGACTTCCAGTTCCTAGCAATTTCTAATTTTATTATGGCCATTAAGTGAATGACAAATGATACTTCTTTCCCAGTTTTCTTTGGGAAGTTTAAATGGAGTAAAGCTCTGTCTGGGGTTAGGTTCCATTCTTTGCCTATGTTTCGTACTAGTTTATCAGAGATGTTTTGCCAGAAAGATTTAATTATTGGACAACTCCACCATATATGTATAACATCGCCTTTCTTATTCCCACATCTCCAGCAATTAGGTATATTTATCTTTGATATTTTTGCTAAAGTTATGGGTACTAAATGAGTCCTGTACATCACTTTGAACTGAAGTTCGTTAAGGTTTAGGCAGTGCATCGCTTCATAGTTGTAGTGTAATGCCCGGTTCCATTCCCTTTCCTCAATTGTCAAATTAAGATCTTTTCCCCACTTAGTTAAAGCTGCCGGTGGCCTATATTGTTTTATTGCTCTAATTAAGTCAATTGCTTTTGTAGTTAGTTTTTTTAAATCAGTTTTCTCTAATAAATCTTGTAATATCCTTTGAGGTTTAGTAAGGATGACATTATTCACCAAATCCCCAAGAAAACTCCTTACTCTCAAATATTTAAAACTATCTTCTCCAGTAAGAGAGAAGGTTTTCTGTAATTCCCCAAAGGATTTTATCCTGTTCCCTTCCATCAGATCTGAGATATTCTTGATTCCCCTCCTGTCCCATTTCCTAAGGTCCAGACCTTCATTCAGATTCTGGACGACAGTGAGTGGTAAGGAGGGGAGCAACCTGTCTCCCATTCCCATTTTTTTTTTATTGTTCTCCAGTTTTTAAAAATATGTGAGAGGGGATGATTTAACTCTATATCTCTCTTCCTTCCTATAAATTTTTCTGGGGTCCAAAAGTATGCTAAAAAATCTCCCGAGAGTGAATTTTTTTCTAATTCTAAGTTGTACCAGGGTTCTTTACTTGATCTTTTATTTAGTGTTAGGAAGGCTTGTGCCAATAATGTTGCTTGTGCATAATCTTGTATTAGTGGCATCCCTACCCCCCCCTTGTCCCTTGCTTTTTGTTAGGATCTGTAAATTCACTCTGGGTCGTTTTTGAGCCCATACATATCTGTTGAAGGATCTTTGAATAAGTTCCAACCAACATTTTGGACAGGAGAAAGGCAACATTCTAAAAACATATAGGAACCTTGGCAAGACATATGATTTTACTGCGTTGATTCTGCCTATCCAGGATATAAACAGTCCTCGCCACTTTTTAAATAGAGTATTTGTCTCTCTTATCAAAGGTAGGAGATTTATCTGGGTCCATTCTTCTGGGTCTTTTGAAATTTTAATACCTAGATATGGGAGAGAATCTTCTGCTATTGTAAAACCGTATCTTTCTACTTCAGACTTTTGAGTGTAATTCATCGATATTAAATGTGCAACCGATTTATTAATGTTTAATTTGTAATTTGATAAATAACTATATTGATCTATCAGCGACATTATTTGTTTTAAGGATCGTATAGGGTCTTGTATTGTAAGCAGTACATCATCTGCATACAGCATTAGTTTCTGGGGTCCTTCCTTTCCCCAACCTACTATCCCTGGGCATTCTCTTATTTCTTTGGCCAGTGGTTCTAGCGCCAGGACATATAAGATAGGCGAGAGGGGGCAGCCCTGGCGCGTACCGTTTTTTAATGAGAACCAGTTTGATTGTATACCTGAACCAATTACTCTGCCTTCTGGTGCCCCATATAATGCCATAATTGCCTGATCTATTTCTCCTTCGATCCCAAAGGCCAACAGAGCCCTTGACATGTAACCCCAGCCGAGCGACCTACTGTAAATCCCACTTGGTTACTGTGTATCAGGCTTGGCAGTACGTGCTTCAGTCTCTCTGCCAATACCCCCGCATAGATCTTTGCGTCAATGTTTAAAAGAGATATTGGTCTGTAACTTGTCAGTGACTCTGGATTTTTCTCTGGTTTCAGGATTGGGATGATATTACCCTTCAATATTTCTTGTGGGAGTACTCCATTCCTCATCGCTGTATTGAATAGCTTTACTAAATATGGCATTACTTCATTTTTTAGAATCTTATAAAAAAGGGCATCCAACCCATCTGGTCCCGGGGATTTTTTTATTTCTAGTTTCCTAATTATCTCACATAGTTCTTTTAATGTGATCTCCTTATTTAGATCTTTCAGGATCTGTTGCGGCACTTTGGGGAATTCTTTGTTTTCAAAATAATTATGTATTTCCTCTATTTTAGTCTTTTGTGGGAGATTATACAAGGAACTATAAAAGGTATTGAAAGCATGACCTATGTCCATGGGGGCCATATATGTCTTCCCCTCATGAACAATTTTGGAGATATTATGTTTGGTCCTTTTTTTCTTCAGTTGGTTAGTCATTAATTTATCCGCTTTATTACCTTTGTAATATCTTGTAGTTTTTAGGGCTCTCAATGACCTATTTGCTTCGTTTATTAATTGTAGATTAATTTTCTCCCTAATTTCTGCAATTTTCTTAGATTTTTCTCTATTTGGGTTGTTCTTATTTTCTTTGTTTAATTGGAATAGAGTAATATATAGATCAGATAACCCTGCCTCTCTCTGTTTCTTCGCATATGCTCCCATTCGAATAAAATGACCCCTAATTATGGCCTTATAAGTACACCATAGGGTCGCTATCTCCGTATCTTCCACATCATTTTCCTCAAAAAATAATCGTGTTGTATTTTTAATATAATCTATAACTTGATCTTTCTTTAATAAGTTGTTATTCAATCTCCACTCAGTTTTTAATCTTTTATTTTGGTCTTTAATATCCATGATTATCATATTATGATCTGACCATGTTATATCTTGAATATGGATTCGGTGTATCATTGCTGCTAAATTTGCATCTCCTATGATGTGGTCAATACGTGAATAGGCACAGTACGTTTTAGAAAAACATGTGAAGTCTTTTTCTGTTGTGTGAAAGACCCTCCACATATCTAATAAAGCACTGTTATCCAAAAACATTTGTAGTCTTTGGGCTTGGTAGATTATGTTTTTATTTGGTATTGGTTTTCTTTGTGATCTTCTATCTAACCAGTGGTCTGCCAAACAATTACAATACCCTGCCCAGATTAAAGTTCCCTGTCTTACTTTTGATATCTTTTTTTCCATAATTTTTAGAAAGCGGACAGGAGAGGTATTGGGGGCGTATACATTTACTAAAGTGTATACTTTTTTTTCTAACTCTACTACTGCGATTATGAATCTACCTTCTTTATCTGTATCTACATGTTTCAATTTTACCTCCAAGTCCTTTGAAAAAATAATCGCCACACCTCTTTTTTTTTTGTTTTTCCAATGAGGCTTCTATAAGTAATGGGAATTTCTGGCTCTTAACTTTATATTTGTCTTCTCGCCTCCAGTGTGTTTCTTGGAGAAAACATATATTAATATTTCCTTGAGCTAATTTGTTCAATAATATTGATCTTTTCTGTGCAGAGTTAAGACCCTGCACATTTAATGTAGCAAACCTCAACATATTCCTCCCTAACTATCCTCACTCATTCCCTTCTGCGTTATCCTGCTGTCGTGCCGAATGAGAAGCGGGGTCCACATTACCACACACACACTCACACATACAACAACACATAAATACAAACACATATTGTATGCAGGATTCCCCCAATGGGGTCGCATACTCCCATAGGTGTGTCCCGAGACTGACCGATGGGTTAGATTTGCCATTCTCAGCTGGCAATTGGGGGGGCCCGAGATCTAATGAGAGATTTGCTTATTTGACCTTATATCAGATAAAAAAATTTTTACATCATAGAGGCTCGAGGAGGAGAAAAGGTAAAGAGAGGAAAAAGGAAAAAAAAAAAAAAAAAAGTAGCGAAGAATGTGAATGTCTGATTGTGCAACTAGTGTATCAAAATTAAATAATATCTTTTGTAATAGCTGTGTGTATGTTTGAAAGGGAAACACACCTTTATCTTTTCTTTCCTCGTATGTTCCAATTCTTTTTTTTTTTTTTTACTGTGAAACAGTGATCTGCACATTTTACATATTAGTTCTCCCTTTAATTTCCCTCCCTCTTATTCCTTATATAATTGTTTACCCCTTCAACCTTCTTTCCCGCTTATTTATCTGCCCAGAGTTCCTGTGATTTCTTTGATTCATGGTGCCCTTAGTTTCGTGCGGACCTCAGTCAATTTACCTAGTGAAAGAAGTGTAGTAAATATGCGTGTAAGAACTGTCTTCTGTAATACTTGTGATTACTTTGTTGTGAAAAATACATATTTATGAAAAAGAGAAAAATAAATAAATAAATAAATAACTAAAAGGAATGTGAATATCTAATTATGCAGCTAGTGTATCTAAATTAAGTAGTGTCTTTATATGAACTATATGTGTGTGTTTGGAGGGGTAACACACCTTTATCCTTCCCTTCCTAATATAGTCCCTTTTTTTTCCGTGGATCATTGATTTACACATTTACAAATTGGTTCCCCCTTTTAATTCCCTCCCTCTTATTTCTTATACATTTATTAACCCCCTCAACCCTTCCCCGCTTTATTTATCCACCCTCATTTCCTATTATTTCTTTATTATATAGTGCCGTAGGTTCCGTGCAATCCCCAGTAAGTTTACTGAGTGGAAAAAGTGTAATTAATATGTGAATCTGAAACAAACATACAGAAAACCCCCTCTTCAATCCTTTTTATCTCTCCCTCCTATCTCAATTTTATACTCATAGTTTAGTTTAATTTAGCTTCTGCAATCCATTTTGTAAGTCTCTCTGGAGAGTCAAAGCTTAGAGTCTCAAAATTATATGTTAGAACTACCTTGACCGGCCAGGCCCATCTGTACCTTATGCCTTTTTGTCTTAACGTCGCCATTAAATGTGCAAACTGGGCTCTTTTAGATCTTGTGTAAAAGGAGATGTCTGGGAAAATTGTTATATTTTGATATGGATCTTTCAGGGGATTTTCTCTGATTGATCTTAAAATCTGCTCTTTTATCCTGAAAGATGAAAAACATATCAGTATATCTCTTGGTAGTTCTTCCCTTAAGTTTGCAGGTTTCACTGTTCTATGACACCGGTCCCATAGATGGATATCATTCTCTTGTCTCACCCCCATGGGCTTAAATAGCTCTTTGAGGAAGTTTTCTAATTTCTCATTTGTTATGGACTCTGGGATACCACGTATTCTCAGATTATTTCTTCTAGAGCGGTCCTCTAGATCCGCGATTTTCTGTTCTAGAAGTTCTATTTTTGCTTGATTTTTTTTGGAATCTTCTTCTCTTTTGTTATCATTGAATTCCAATGTTTGAATTTTTTCTTCGCTAGATCTGACTCTGTTTGCAATTGACATAAGATCTGTTTTTAAATCTTGTACTTGTGTCTGAATCTCACCCTTTATTTTTTCAAATTGGGAGTCAAGGGCTTCTCTCAATTGTTCCTGTATCATCTGTTTAAGATCCATTGTTTGTGGGCTACCTTGATTTTGTTCGCCCTCACTTGGACTTGACCTTTCAAGAGGGTTCTCTATATCTGGTTTTTGTCTTTGTGGTGAGAAAAAGGATAGTCTCTTTTCTGTTCTTAGCTCTTTTTTTTCGTCTTTCTTATCTCTTCTTGAGATTTTATCTAGAGGCTTTTTCCCCGCCATTTCTATTCTCCTTATCTTCCCCTCACCCCTTCCTCTATTTTTATTCTTCTCTGTGGGGTTTGATTTATTTCTGTGACCACAGCTATTACTTTAAATGTTAATAGCCTTTTCCAAGTATATCTTTAATTTGTAGAGAGGTGGTGGTCAATACACTTTTATTCCAGCTGTAATTAGGAATTTATTTCTCCTATTTCTCTTTTTCCTCCTCCCTTCCCTCCCTTCCCTTTTTTCTCTTTCTCCTCAATTCAATACTTTCCCTTTTTCTCTATTTCCCCTTCTCCTCCCTTTTCCTCCCCTCTTTTAGTGGTGATAGAATCCCCTGTATCAGTTATAGTGTCTTGCAGTATTGCTTCCTTTACTGGGGAGACTCTAAATGGTAGTTAATTCAGGTCAATTTGCTTCCACTCTTGGCTGGGTTGGGAAGAGATACAGTGATAAATGAATCACCAGTGAGGATACCTTCTTCTTGGTATGAGGATTTTTAACACTTTAGGTAAGTCAAGGGTTATACCTTCACTCTGTGGGCAAGCAGGCCTGTAAGTAAGCAGTAGGTCTCACTTTATGTTTTTCTGAGCCAGACCGTAGTTTGATTTAATCAAGGTCACATGGAGGAAATTAGGCCTGTCAGCTTGCTATGTACAGTCCTTGACTTATTTGAGCTCACTAGGTACTGCAACTTCACCCCTGCTGGTGGACTTGATTTACTAGCAGGCAATGAGTCCCCTTCTACCTATCTCCGCAGACTTATGTTCCCCCAGAAGGAAGAAAGGGAAAAAGGGTCATAAAACTTATCTGATGCCTGTCTGCTTGGATCTCCGTTCAGCAGCCACCGCATGGATAGTTCTTTCCGGCTTCCTGCCTGCTTCTGTGGCGGCCCCTGCAGCTGCGGGTTTAAATCCAGGGACGCTTACCTTCACAGTGTCTAAGGCTTTTATCACCTCTCTCCGTCGAAGCTTGTATCAATTCTTCGCCGTTTTCACCGCCGACTGCCTCCACGCTTCAGTGGTCTCTCTATCATCACCTTCTTGCTTCTCTCTCTCGGGCTCCCCTGACGCCGTGCGTTCACAGCGTGCTTGCTACGTCATCGCCTCCCTCCTCCATCCCTGATAGAGTTATTAATTATGATACTGATCTATGTATCACGTTTTTGTATCTTAGTTGTTTTGTCACATCTACAAAAGTTAATCTTCTTTGTCTAGTTTTGAGGTCCCCAAATCTTCCCTTCTGTTTTGGAGGGTTTCTTGAGGCTTGCTTTATACTTTCTTTTTTCCGGAAGGACTGAAAAAAAATTATTACATCTCTTGGGTTGGAGCTTGCAATTGTTTTTGTTTAGAACCCTGGTAGTCAAAGCGTGCTGTGAAGGACAGGGCATCTATGTGGAAGTGGGAGTGTGTAGGGGTCATGGACTGGGCAAGGGGAGGACTTGGGGGTAACAGTATAAAAGTCTGTGCCAGCCCTCCCTTGCAGCAGCCATTTTTACAACCCCTGCATACACTCAAAAAAGTTGGTGGTTCTGCTACTTACTTTTCTGGAGTTTTCCTACCGGCCTCAGCATGGATGTTGAGAAGATCCTTGATGCATTGAGGGCTGAAGCGGCGGTTGATGGTGGCAGGCAGCTCCTGTCACAGCTCTCCCGGCTGCAGGCTGTCCCGGCTGTGCTCCCTGATCCAGTGGACTGCGGGAATGTGAGGGGTCGGATGCGCCCGGCCGCCAGACTGAGTCCTGACGCGGGCATCCTTCCCCGATCGAGGAGCAGGGCCGTCGGTGCAGCTGCGCATGCGGTGAGTAGTACTCCCGCGAGACCCGCGTCTTCCCGCGTGGTCTCTCGCGCGCCCACACACACAGTGTCTGCACCGCCGAGTGCCACCAGGGGGACCCGCTCCCCCGCGAGGAGGTCGGTGGCGGCGGGTGCAGATGCCTTCAACTGGGCTGACACTGTCTCCGGTGCAGCCCCGCTTCACATCAAGGCTCCTGCAGCTGCTGTGCGCTCCTCCCGGAGGAGGAGTTCCCGTTAGGCGCCCAGACCAGTAAGTAAGCTTCGGGCCCAAAAACGGAGGACCATGGGTTCATCTCCTGGACGTTTGAGGTGGGGGGGCCCCTGTCACCATCAAGTGGGGGGTCTTCTGGGGTGGAGGATGTCCCTGCCAGTTCCCCTACCTCCCTTGTTGCGGTCCCTGTGCTGGCTTCCAGGGGGTCTGTGGCTGGGCCTCCAGCAGCGATAGCTGGTACCAGTAGTCCCTTACAAGTTTTTCGTTTTCAGGTGTCTCCACTGCCGGCTATGGTTCACAGCACCCCGGCTCCGGTGATGCCGAGTGCGGGCGGTTTAGCTGTTCCTGCATCCATGGCGGCTTCGGTGGGTCCTCCGGCAGGCTTAGCTGGTGAGTATGGTTCACTTACACCTGGGGATGGTGGGCTGGGGGGACAGGAGACACAGGGTACACAGGAGCAGGCTTGATTAGGGTTTGTTCAGGGTCTGCGTGGGCTTTGGAATCAGGCGCAGTTGGGTGCACAGGGGGTAGTTGCTACATCTCTGGATGCACAGGTCGGGGGGGTATGGGGGGCTCCGCGGTGCCCGGGGGGGGGGGGTTTTGAGTCAGACTTGGGGGAGTGCTGGGAGTGGGGAGGTGATGCAGGGTCCTGCTGCCTCCTCAGTGCTGGCATCAGCTACGGTATTGGCACAGGTTGTTGTTTCAGTGCCTCCGCAGGCTGAGGCCTTGGCGGCGCACACGGCTCTGCCTGACCCACTGTCGGCTACGTCAGTGGCTCCGGTAGCTCCAATGGCCCATCTGGCAACATATATGTGTTGGTCTGGCCCTCTGGGGCTCAATGTAAAACAGGAGATTAGGGATCGGCTTTGGAAGGGGGAGTACATTGAGATATACTCGCTCATTCCCTTGGAGGAGGTTCCTCCTCCAGAGAAGGAGCTGAAAGAGTCCGAACGCGAGAAAGAGAAATATCGCTATAGGAAGATCCCCCAAAATTTTGGGAATTGGATTCGGGCATTTTCTATTCTGGCGAGCATTATAGGGGAGAAATCCCCTGACAAATGCTCAGCGTTATTTTGCTATCAGGACATGATCTGGCATGCATGTCGAGTATATGGGGGTTTAGGATGGGGGACTTATGATGAGCAGTTCTGCCAGCGTCTGGCGGTCCGGCCATCTTTGTCATGGGATCAAATGGACATTGGCTTGTGGCTTTCTATTATGACTCGCCCATGGCACACCAGGGGGGTATGGCGTCCTTTCTTGGGGGGGCCGGGGGGATGGGTACGCCCACTCCTCCGGCCACACAACGTCGGGGGGGTAGTTACTAGAAGTACAGTGATGGGCAATATAAGTTTGGGGCGGGATGTCGCTTTAAACACGCGTGTTCCGGTTGTGGGTGATCCCACCCGGCTTCGAAGTGTTTTAAGCGAAATAAGTCCGGGGGAAAAGCAGATTTGGGAGAAAAGGGGGAGGACGCCTGTGGACGTCGTCGCGATGCGTCCCTGGCTAAGTAGGTATCGGAACAGAAAGGCGGCAGGGATTCTTTTGCGGGGTTTCGAGGACGGTTTCTGGATTCCTTTCCGGGACCGAGAGGTCCCGCTTTCCTTGCAAAATTTGAAATCCGTTCTGGATCACCCGGGGGTAGTTAGGGATAAGTTGGGGAAGGTGGTGGCGCTTGGTCGGATTGCCGGCCCTTTCCCTTCTCCTCCCTTAAGTAATCTGATGGTGTCTCCTTTGGGGGTGGTCCCCAAAAAGGAACCTGGGAAATTCAGGCTGATTCTCCACTTGTCGTTTCCTTACAGGGAATCGGTGAATGATGACATCAGCGCGGAACTCTGTAGGGTAGCATATGCATCATTCGACTCCGCGGTCCGATTGATGGCTAAGAGCTTGAGCTTGCCAATGGGGTGCTCTATCTCGTGCATTTATTTTGAGTGTTTCAGCACGTTCATAGAATCGGTCGTGCGGATGGAGTCGGGTTTCGACTCCGTCATGCATTATTTGGATGACTTTTTGGTGGTGGGTCCCCCTAACTCGCATGTGTGTGCACATTTGCTGTCCTCGGTTCAGTCGGTTTTACGGGGTTTCGAGGTGCCATTGGCTCCGGAGAAAACAGATTGTCCATCGACTTGTCTTGTTTCCTGGGGATAGAGCTGGATTCAGGTGAGATGGAATGTAGACTCCCATGGGATAAAGTTGTGGGGCTGCGGGCTGATATAGCAGCGGCTAAGGGTTTAAAGAAAATCCGTCTGCAACAGCTGCAGTCTTTGTTGGGGAAACTCAATTTTGCATGTAAGATCATGCCGATGGGTCGGGTTTTTAATAGGGGGGATGGGACACTTCATCGCAGCTGCTTCCGCGCAGCCGCTTCACCGCCGACTCTACGGCACAAGACAGATCGTCGCTGGAGATTTCATCGCGGGACATTTCATCGCTAAAGGTAAGTATTTTACCGATTTTAGTTGGTTTAGAATTAGGGTTTAGGGGGTTAGAATTAGGTTTAGTGTTTAGTGTTAGGGGTTAATTTTACTATTAGGGGTCGGGGTTAGTATTAGGGTTAGTATTAGGGTTTAGGGGGTTAACTTTAGTATTAGGGGTCGGGGTTAGTATTAGGGTTAGTATTAGGGTTAGTATTGGGGCTTAGGGGGTTAACTTTAGTATTAGGGGTCGGGGGTTAGTATTAGGGTTAGTATTAGGGGTCGGGGGCTAGTATTAGTTTTAGTATTATGGTTAGTATTAGGGTTTAGGGGGTTAACTTTAGTATTAGGGGTCGGGGGTTAGTATTAGGGTTAGTATTAGGGTTTGTATTGGGGTTTAGGGGGTTAACTTTAGTATTAGGGGTCGGGGATTAGTATTAGGGTTAGTATTGGGGATTAGGGGGTTAACTTTAGTATTAGGGGTCGGGGGTTAGTATTAGAGTTAGTATTAGGAGTCGGGGGTTAGTATTAGGGTTTAGGGGGTTAATTTTAGTATTGGGGTTAATTTTAGTGTTAGTATTGGGGTTTAGTGTTTAGTGTTACTATTGGGGGGGGGAATCATTTATTAGGGGGGTTATTTTAGTTTTACTTTTCAATTTGTAAGAGCTGACAGTTCAGCGCTGAACTGTCAGCTCTTACATAGCTGGAGCTGCGGTGAAACGGCCGCGTTATACTTCATTGCTGACAGTTCAGCGTTCTAACTGCCGCGCTGAACTGTCAGCGATGAAAATGCGGCAAAGAAGTGTCCTAGACCCTTTAATAGGCGCTTGGCGGCGGCTACGGCTGGGGTCGTTCATCCGCGACATTTCTGCCTGACTCTACCACTATTGGCTGATTTTACGGTTTGGGAATTGTTTTTGGAATCATACAACGGGAGGCTCTTGAGGTCTCCAATGAAGATCTCCACTTGTATACGGATGCGGCTGGATCGGTTGGCTTCAGGGCGATATTAGGGGCTCATTGGTGCGCCGAGTCGTGGCCAGTTGCATGGTATGCATCTGGGCTCACTAGGAATCTTGCCTTATTGAAGCTCTTTCCCATTGTGGTGGCGGTGGTGCTGTGGGGTGATCTGCTAAAGGATAGGAAAGTTGTGTTCCACTGTGATAACATGGGGGGTGGTGATGGCGATTAACAATCTCATCGCCTCTTTCCCTCCTGTGGTTCGCCTCCTGCGCAAGCTTGTATTGTATTGTTTGAGATGGAATGTTTCGTGCAGGGCAATGCATATACCGGGGGTGTCAAATGTAATGGCGGATGCTCTCTCTCGTTTGCAGTGGGAGACTTTCAGGGCGGCGGCCCTGGGGGCGGATTCGGCAGGGTTCCCTTGCCCTCCAGCTCTGTGGAGCCTTGGGCTGGACTAGTAGCCCAGTGGATTGGTAACTCGGTTTCGCAGGCCACGTGGGCAAAGTATGGTAAGGTCTGGAATGACTGGCTAGGGTTTGCTCAGGCCCGTGGGAGGTTCATTGATGACACGGACAGACTCCAGGGTTTGTTGGCTTATGTGGTCTTGGGAGGCTTCAGGTTTCTCAGCTAATGTAGTGCCTACGAGACTGGCGGGTCTCAGTTTTTGGTTCAAGGTAGCCGGGTTCAGGGATGTCACGAAGGAATTCTTAGTACGGCAATCATTGAAGGGCTGGAGACGGGGGGAAGGGGACAGGGTGGGCGACCAGCGGCGCCCGGTTTCCGGGGCGTTACTGTTAGGTATTGTCCACGTCCTCCCTTCCGTTTGTGTGTCTATCTTTGAAGCTGCGTTGTACCGGCTAGCTTTTTCCTTGGCGTTCTTTGGGGCCCTGAGGGTGGGGGAGTTGGTCAGCCCGTCAAAACGGAAGGCTGGGGGTGTCCTATTTGAGGATGTAATACGGGAATCGGGTGGGCTGCGTTTTAGACTACGGCGGTCAAAAACTGATGTCCTTGCAAAAGGGGCCTGGGATTTTCTGCGGGAAGTTCTGGGTTCCTTGGTCTGCCCGGTAGCGAGTTTTGATGCGTATAGCGCTGCGCGTCCTACAGCCTTGGGCCCGCTGCTGCTTCATGGGGATGGGTCTTCACTATCACGCTACCAGTTTGTAAAAGTATTTAAGTTTGCGCTTACTGCTTTAGGTCTGGATAGCTCCACTTTTGGGGGACATTCATTTCGCATTGGTGCAGCATCAGAGGCTTCTAGGTTGGGCTTTGCAGAAAGGGCGATTAGACGCATTGGCAGATGGGAATCTCGGCATTTTATGTCTGACTCAGAATAAATCAGGCATTCAGTATTCATCAGATTAGTTTTTACACCCTGTTCCAAATTATTATGCAAATTCTATTTAGGTGTCACAACGATTAAATGTTTTGTTTTTCAGTTTAACTCATGAATGGCATTGTGGCTCAGGGCTCTTTTGATCACTGAAAACAATCTCGGATACCTGTGATAATTAGATTGCCAGGTGAGCCCAATTTAAGGAAAAACTACTAAAGGAGCGTGTTCCACATTATTAAGCAGAGCACCATTTTCATGCAATATGGGGAAGAAAAAGGATCTCTCTGCTGCCGAAAAGAGTGAAATCGTTCAATGCCTTGGACGAGGTATGAAAACATTAGATATTTCGCGAAAATTTAAGCGTGATCATTAAGAAATTTGTGGCTGATTCAGAGCGGTTCGTGCAGACCGGTTTGTGCAGATAAAGGCACATTGAGGAATATTTCTGCCAGATCCATGCATTGGATCAAGAGAGCAGCTGCTAAAATACCATTATATAGCAGCTAACAGATATTTGAAGCTGCTGGTGCCTCTGGAGTCCCACGGACATCAAGGTGTAGAGTCCTCCAGAGTCTTGCAACTGTGCACAAACCTTCTATTCGGCCACCACTAACCAATGCTCACAAGCAGAAATTGCTGCATTGGGCAGAAAAATACATGAAGACTAACAGGACAAACAGTCCTGTTCACTGATGAGTGCCGTGCAACCCTGGATGGTCCAGATGGATGGAGTAGTGGATGTTTGGTGGACGCCCACCCTGTTCCAACAAGGCTGCGAGTGGTGGAGTCATGTTTTGGTCCGGAATCATGGGAAGAGAGCTGGTCGGCCCCTTTAGGGTCCCGAAGGTGTAAAGATGACCTCTGCAAAGTATGTGGAGATTCTGACTGACCATTTTTATCCCTGGTACAGAAGGAAGAACTATGCTTTCCGTAATAAAATCATCTTCATGCATGACAATGCACCATCTCATGCTGCAAAGAATACCTCTGCATCAATGGCTGCTATGGGGATAAAAAGAGGAGAAAAAGTCATGTGTGGCCTCTATTCTCCCCTTACCTCAATCTTATTTAGAACCTTTGGAGCATCCTCAAGCAAAAGATCTAAGAGGGTGGGAGGCAGTTTACATCCAACAGCAGCTCTGGGAGGCTATTCTGACATCTTGCAAACAAATTCAAGCAGAAACTGTCTAGAAACTCACAAGTTCAATGGATGCAAGACTTGTGAAGCTGCTATCAAAAAGTGGTCCTATGTTAAAATGTAACTAGACCTGTTAAAATGTTTAAAAAGTTAAAATGTTGTTATAAGTTTGATTGAAATAGCGTTTGATTTCAGTAAATATGCTGCAAACACAACAAATGACAATTTTCAGTTCTTTACAACCTATAAAGTGTTTTGAAACTTACTGTTCATAATAATTTGGAACAGTGCATTATAAGTTTTTTATGTTTAAAAAATTACTGTTATCATTAGGAGGTTTGTTCAATACAATTTGAATTGTACTCTTAACAGTTGAGAACATAAGAATTATGCTGACTGTTATTTACATCAATTATTTAGGTAAATGAGAAAAATATAATTTGCACAATAATTTGGAACAGTGTGTGTTCTGCATAACATTATGCTATGCAGAAGAAAACTGATAAACTAACGAAATACGAATGAACGAATGCTAAATGAAAGAAAATCATTCATCCATTCGTTCGTTCAGATGCTGACACTGGGGATGAATGAAATTCATATGTAATTCATATTAACTAGCCTCTTTGAAACAAATTCTACTACCTTACACTATTGAAGTTAGGTTAAATCTTTAAAGTGTATGTCTGTCTGAATTTGTCAGTTTTGTATAATGTGTTACTAAGCAGTGTTGAGCGAACCCGAATCGCACTATTCATGTTCGTACCGAACATTACGGTTTTTGGATCCCGGACCCGAACATTCCACTGTATGTTCATGTTGGAGTTCGGGGTTCGGCAGGGCCAGCACCACCTGTAAGGCGACCTAGGCAGCCGCCTAGGGTGCAACTTAGAAGGCGGCGCCGGAGCAGGTCCGTGTCTGTGAGGGAAGCGTTGTGCGCTCCCCTCCAGCTGATGCAGATTCAATAAAGTTTTTTTAAACTTTTTTTTAAACAAACTTTATTCAATGTGCATTGGCTGGACGGGAACGCACAACTCTTCCCTCACAGCCACGGACCTGCAGCACCCGGAGACAGAGCAGCAGAGAGGAGGTAAATAAGGGTGGAAAGGGGAGGAAGAGGGTGGCTAAATCCTGGAACATTGAGAGGCATTATCCTGGCATATTGAGGGGCATAATCATCCTGGCATATTGGGTGGCTAAGTCCTGGCATATTGAGAGGCATAATAATCCTGGCATATTGAGGGGCATAATCCTGGCACATTGAGAGGCATAATCCTGGCATATTGAGGGGCATAATCCTGGCATATTGAGGGGCATAATCCTGGCATATTGTGTGGGAAAATCCTGGCATATTGAGTGGCATAATAATCCTGGCATATTGGGTGGCTAAGTCCAGGGATATTGAGGGGCATAATCCTGGCATATTAAGGGGCATAATCCTACAGTGATTATTCAAATTACATTGATTATTTTAGTGGGTGCTATACTACATATTTTTACCCTGCCCTAAGCACAGTGCCACAGAGAGTGCAGTGCACTTGCAACTGCATGTGTGCCAGGCACATGACTTTAATCCTGTTCTGTTAGCTCAGTGGGAAACATCTAGGCATATTTGAATACTGAAATTTGTTGGTGTTAAATATTACATTTGCGTCCTGCACTTCATATCTGAGAGTCAAATAGAACCATCAAATACTGTGCTTACAGCGCACTTTGAAACATTCTAATTGTTTTGGGTGCTAAATAGTACATTTGCGGTGCACTTCATATCTGAGAGTCAAATAGAACAGTCCAATACTGTGCTTACAGCGCACTTTGAAAAATTCTGGCTACCTCCTCCTCCAGCGCCGCTTCCACCTACACCGCCACGATCACCACCTCCTCAACCTATGGGTCACTTAGTACCCTCTCTCAAATGGATAATTCTGTTGATCCTCCTGGCAGCCATGCTTTAGATTTAGATTTTTGTTCTTCCAAAGCTAAAATCAAAGATTCCATCTAGTGCTATTTTATGGCTCAGCTGTATTTGATGTTTTATTGCCATTTTGCCCCCCTCTATTTAAACTAAAAGAGGGGGGCAAAATGGCAATAAAACATCAATACAATTGCCCCCCAAAACAGGGACAAAAGTTACCTGTAGTCAGTGTGCTGAACAATTATAAGCTTAGGGGCATGTCTACAAATGCTCGCAGTTTAGTGAATAAGATCCATGAACTTGTGGCAATATTGGCAACTGAGAATGTAGATTTAGTGGCTGTTACTGAGACATGGTATAATGAAAAACATGACTGGGACATATCAATACCAGGGTACTCTTTATATAGAAAAGGCAGAGAAGGTAAAAAAGGGGGAGGGGTGGCCCTTTATGTGAGGGATAGCTTAAAATGTAATACAAGTTAGTGAGGTGAACATAGAGTCAGTTTGGGTTACATTAGAATTTGGTAATCATATGGTAACTCGGGTAGGTGTGATTTATAGGCCCCCTGGACAAATAGAGGAGTTAGATAATCTACTAGTTGAGGAAATAGCTAAAATGACAATGAAGGGAGAAGTGATCATCATGGGTGACTTTAATCTTCCTGATGTGAACTGGAAATACAAAACAGCTACTTGCACCAGGAGTACGCATATCCTAAACTCCCTACTGGGATTATCTCTAAAACAAGTAGTGGAGGAGCCAACTCGAAAGCAGGCCATACTAGACTTAGTGTTCACAAATGGAGATTTGTTATCAGATATTACTGTAGGAGAAAGTTTAGGATCTAGTGATCACCAGACAGTGTGGTTTAATATAAGAACAGTGACGCAGTCACACCACACAAAAACAGTTTTAGATTTTAGAAAAACAGACTTTTCTAAAATTAGATTAGGTATAAAGGAGTCATTATCAGACTGAAGCAATTTAAATGGAGTCCAGGAGAAATGGGATTATCTAAAAGTTGCACTACTGAAGGCAACAGAAAATTGTATAAGGCTTGTCAGTAAGAGCAAAAAATTGAAGAAACCACTGTGGTACTCTGCAGAGGGGGCCAAAATAGTAAAAAATAAAAAGCTTGCATTTAGTAATTATAAAAAATACTCAGAGTGAGGAAGATAGAAAGATCTATAAGAGTAGGCAGAAAGAGGCAAAGCAAGCTATAAGAGCTTCCAAAGCACACACAGAAGAGACTATAGCCTAGTCAGTGAAAAAGGGGGATAAAACATTTTTTAGATACATAAATGAGAAAAGGAAAGTAAAACAAGGATTAGATAGATTAAAAACAAAAGAAGGATGCTATGTAGAAGAGGATAAAGGCTTAGCAGACTGCCTTAATGAATATTTTTGTTCAGTTTTTACAAATGAAAATGAGGGTAAGGGACCTCATTTAGGGAAAAAGACTAATGAGTCTTTTGATGCATGTAAGTTAACAGAGGAAGAGGTTTTACTTCAGCTGTCTAAAGGTCGATGGGACCTGATGGGATACATCCAAAGTTATTAAAAGAACTTAGTGGTGTACTAGCAAAACCCTTAACAGATTTATTTAACCAATCATTGTAATGGGAGTAGTTCCAGAAGATTGGAAATTAGCTAATGTTGTGCCCATTCACAAGAAAGGTAGTAGGGAGGAGGCGGGCAACTATAGACCAGTAAGTCTTACTTCAGTAGTGGGGAAAATAATGGAAACCTTGTTAAAGAATAGGATTGTTGAACATCTAAAGTCGCTTGGATTTCAAGATCAGAGACAGCATGGGTTTACTTCCGGGAGATCTTGCCAAACTAATCTTATTTTTTGATTTGGTAACTAAAATAATTGATCGGGGTGGTGCAGTAGACATTGCTTACCTAGATTTCAGTAAGGCTTTTGACACTGTCGCACATAGAAGGCTTTTCAATAAACTGAAATCTTTGAGTTTGGATTTCAATATTGTTGAATGGATTAGACAATGGCTGAGTGACAGGCAACAGAGGGTTGTAGTCAATGGGGTATATTCAATGCATGGTCTTGTTACTAGTGGGGTACCTCAGGGATCTGTACTTGGACCCATTCTCTTTAATATTTTTATTAGCGATATTGCAGAAGGTCTTGTTGGCAAAGTATGTCTTTTTCTGATGATACAAAGATTTGCAGCAGGGTTGATATTCATGGAGGGATAAGCCAAATGGCAAATGATTTAGCTAAACTAGAAAAATGGTCAGAGCAGTGGCAACTGACATTTAATGTGGACAAGTGCAAGATTATGCACCTTGGGCGTAAAAACCCAAAAGCAGAATATAGACTATTTGGTACAATCCAAACCTCAACATATGAGCAAAGGGATTTAGGAGTAATAATTTCAGAGGACTTGAAGGTAGGTAGGCAATGCAGTAGAGCAGCAGGAAATGCTAGCAGAATGCTTGGTTGCATAGGGAGAGGTATTGGCAGTAGGAAGAGGGAAGTGCTCATGCCATTGTACAGAGCACTGGTGAGACTTCACTTGGAGTATTTTACACAGTACTGGAGACCGTATCTCCAGAAGGATATTGATACTTTGGAGAGAGTTCAGAGAAGGGCTACTAAACTGGTTCATGGGTTGAAGGATAAAACTTACCAGGAAAGGTTAAAGCATCTTAACATGTATAGCTTGGAGGAAAGATGTAACAGGCGGGATATGATAGAAACATTTAAATACAAAAAGGGAATCAACGCAGTAAAGGAAAAGAGTATATTTAAAAGAAGAAAAACTACCACAACTAGAGGACATAGTCTTAAATTAGAGGGGCAACGATTTAAAAGTAATATCAGGAAGTATTACTTTACTGAGAGGGTAGTGGATGTATGGAATACCCTGCCAGCAGAAGTGGTAGAGGTAAACACAGTCAAGGATTTTAAGCATGCGTGGGATAAACACAAGGCTATCCTAGCTATAAGACCGGGAACGGGGGACTAACAAAAGTACTCAAAAAAAATTGGGCAGACTAGATGGACCGAATGGTTCTTATCTGCCAACATTCTATGTTTCTATGTTTCTATTTGTAATTTGTATGTATTGTATGCTATTTTAGGTTATTTCCCTATCCACATTTGCTTGCAAGCACTTGCCCTACTCTTACCCACATTTTACTTCATTTTGCAGCCCTCTAGCTCTTTCCAGGACTTTTTTAGAGGCATTTTAGTGGCCAAAAGTTCATGTCCCCATTGACTTCAATGGGGTTCGGGTTCGGTGTCAAGTTCCGGGTCAAGTTCGAGCATGGACCCTCACATTTTTTTCGAAGTTTGGTCGAACCTACCGAACCCGAACATCCAGGTGTCCGCTCAACTCTATTACTAAGCATTTTGATAATTATGGATGTGAATTTTTTAAACTTAAAAAAAAATAAAAGTGTAATACATATAAAAAAAATAGTTTAAATTTCATAGCCATACTTATCAAAATACTTAATGCAATCTATGTTATATGTTATATGTTTATATACACTGACTTTGCCTCCAATTCACTCCCTGCACTTCACATACTGATTGTGAAGTACAGAGAGAGAATGACAGCGAAGGGACAGTGACAGGAAAAAAACAAACTAATTTCCTGTTTTAAAAAAAATTAACCCTTGCCCTGCTGATCACAGTTGCTTTTTACTCTGATCCGTTTCCTTTCAAGTTTATGGCCCTCATTTAGTTTTTTCTCATTATTTTTCTTTTTTGCAATTTTACTATATTAATAATATTCTTTTCATGTTTTAATTTAATAAGTTAACTCCTTCAGGACTGTGCTGTGATTCTGACCAGAGCAAACGTTAAACTTCTCAACTTTTTTAATGTATTTTTGAATACTAAATTGTAGATGATTTATATGTACATGGTATCCATCCAAAGAAAATAAATGATAACATATAACTTGTATGGGTGCGTTAAATGAGAGAGAGGAAAACCAAGTTTAATCAACCACTTATCAAAATGGAAAAATCGCCTCTGGTCATTAGCCCTGGAAAATCCCTTGTTCTTTAAGGGTTAATGCATGCCTTATGAGTATCCCTTACTGAATGGCGTAATATACCAGTAACATGCTCTTAGGCTTTTCGTAGGTAAGTTCTCATTTTGGGGGGGGGGGGGGGTGTCATGCTGTCCTATAGAGCTCTACCACTATTCGACTTTTCGGAAGAGAGGTAGAATCCATCAAAACAGATGAAATAAAAACTGTAACACCATGTTCTTGATCTGTTCTCTGGAGTCTTGGACACTGGAGACAGAATACTGCACATGCACAGTGCTGCCTGGTTGTTTGACAGCACAACCGTGCATGCATGGTGGCGCTTTCAATCTACCTCACAGGGATACTGTCAAAGCATGCATGAACCATATATCTTAAGGGGTCACTAAAGGGTATACTCCACGAGAGAAACATAGTGATTTGAGACAGGAATTTCAAACTTAAGTACAAAGTAGCCTTCATTTAGGTTACTGGCCCTTTAAAGCCAACAAATAACGTGTGAAACGGTCAACTGTGAATATTATATAAACCGCAGATGTTTTATTTATTTTTATAAAATTGGCAACATATCAAATATTTTTTTATACATTTTTATTAATATTATTTTAATCATACTTTTAGGTTTACATCTACACCACTAAAATTTGACTTTCTATGTTTCTATCTGTTTGATTTCAACAAAATTATGTCCATAAGCTTCTATATCCGAATTTCACAAACACTTAGAGCAAAATTTCAACAGATCAATAGCATAGGTAAGGGATGAAATTAGAAAATTTCGACTCTTTCAACCGAAATCTCCAACTTTATACCATTGAAGTGAGGCCATTTTCGCCCATTGCTGCATTCATTTCACCATTCAATTTGTATGAATGAACATTACACCTATGTTCATTCAATACATTCAAGGAAAACAAAAGAAAATTTTTCTTTTTGCCCATCTCTACTGATTAATATCACCAACTACTCATTGAGGATTCTCACACCACATGACCTATATATTCCTCTTTAATGAGTTGACTTGTGAATCTTCCCAGCATTCTCTTCTCCATAATTCCCAATCTCTAAAAATTACCCTGGCTATGATTATTGATTTGTAATATCCCCTTTATTCTTTCCAGTATAATATAAATGTAGCTCTGGATGTGGCGGTCATGTACTAAACAAGTTCAGTGGGGAAGAAAAGTAGGTAAAACATGAGTAAGGAGAAATTTGCGACAATTTGTAACATTTTGCACTTGTTTTCCGTGATTTGCGCCTCTTGGGTTTATTTTTATTTAGCGTGCATTTTTACGGTTGTAATTGCGATTATATTTGCACATGCTGAAGAGTTTTGCCAATATTTTGGTAAAAATAATTCTTATTTGCGTGTGAAAATTACACCAGCTTTTAGCAAGTGCTTTCAAAAGAGGTAGAAAAAATATTCGCAAACATGCCTGTTTTTATTCTCAGTTATGCCTGTTTTTATTCGCAATTTGCTCATATGTACTATTGGAGTGTTAAATGTTTAGTACATTGCAATAGGAGCAAAGAGCAAAAATAGTTTTGCACATAAAATATATTTGCGTTTTATTAGTGTGATGTCACATGACATTGGTTGTCCCCACAAAATTGGGTTCCATTCTTCCTAGTATGTGTACAAGCGTATATTGTCTGCCTGGAGCGCATTGAAGACATTCATAGACACATTCCATGCCCCAACACCCAAAAAAACTCTGTCTTGTCAAGTCTGAAAACTGCTGGCAACTATTGCTTCCTTATTCTGATTAATATGTCATATATCTATCACCTGCTCACCTTTCCTTATTGTGATCAGTGTGTTAAAAGGCAAGCCCAGCTTATGACCTTGTGTATCTTCCAAACCTTTGAACATTTATGAACCATGTGATGTGTAGATAGATGGGTGTTGTGTGCCATAAAATAAATCAGGAAACAGACAGGGATAAATGTATTCTTTTTTTTTATTTTTTGCAGCAATAAGCAGATGTGCAATTAAAATATTGCTGCGATTTTCATATTATTTTTAATATCTGGTTGATCCAGAGGAAGGCAAAGAAAACCCCAGAGAAACTTTTGGCCAATTTTGTCTCACATGGGGGGAAAAAATTCCTTCCTGACCCCAAATATGGCGATCGGTTTTGTTGTCCCTGGATCATTTAGTTAGTGTATCGAACTGCATATTGCTGGACACAATACATTTACACAGAGAGGTTACAATCTTATAAGGATATATTACAGAGTAAGGAGGTTCTTGCCCTGCAGAGCTTCTTATCTGCCCTAACCAACTGCAGAGCTTACAGTCTAGGTAAGTTACACAATAATAAAAAAAATATATCCCACAAAGCTTACAATCTAATAAGGATAGAATACAGGGTAAGGAGGTCCCTGCCCTGCAGAGCGACTCACCTGCCCTAACCAGCTCTGCTGAGCTTACAATCTAAGGTAAGTTATACAATACAAAAATATATTCACACAGAGAGCTTACAATATAAAAAGGATAGAATACAGCGTGAGGAGGTCCCTGCCCTGCAGAGCGACTTACCTGCCCTAACCAACTCTGCAGAGCTTACAATCTAAGGTAAGTTATACAATACACAAATATATTCACACAGAGAGCTTACAATCTAATACGGATATAATACAGAGTACGGAGAGGTTCCTGACCTGCAGAGCGACTTACCTGCCCTTACCAACTCTGCAGAGCTTACAATCTAAGATAAGTTATACAATACAAAAATCTATCCCCATAAAGTTGACAAACTAATAAGGTTATAATACAGAGTACGGAGAGGTTCCTGCCCTGCAGAGCTTCTTATCTGCCCTAACCAACTCTGCAGAGCTTACAGTGTAAGGTAAGTTATACAATACAAAAATCTATCCCCATAAAGCTTACAATCTAATAAGGATAGAATACAGAGTACGTAGGTTCCTGCCCTGCAGAGCTTCTTATCTGCCCTAACCAACTCTGCAGAGCTTACAGTCTAAGGTAAGTTATTCAATACAAAAATCTATCCCCATAAAGCTTACAATCTAATAAGGATAGAATACAGAGTACGTATGTTCCTGCCCTGCAGAGCTTCTTATCTGCCCTAACCAACTCTGCAGAGCTTACAGTCTAAGGTAAGTTATACAATACAAAAATCTATCCCCAGAAAGCTTACAATCTAATAAGGATAGAATACAGAGTACTTAGGTCCCTGCCCTGCAGAGCAACTCCCCTGCCCTAACCAGCTCTGCTGAGCTTTCAATCTAATGGAAGTTATACAAAATACAAATATCTATCCCCACAAAGCTTACAATCTAATGAGGATGGACGTCAGAGAAAGGAGGTCTGCCCTAACCAGATCTGCTAAGCTTACAATCTAATAAGAAGCATAGAATACAGAGTAAGGAGGTCACTGCCCTAACCAGATCTGCTAAGCTTACAATCTAGTAAGAAGCATAGAATACAGAGTAAGACGGTTCCTGCCCTAACCAGATCTGCTAAGCTTACAATATAATAAGAAGCATAGAATACAGAGTAAGGAGGTCCCTGCCCTAACCAGATCTGCTAAGCTTACAATCTAATAAGAAGCATAGAATACAGAGTAAGGAGGTCCCTGCCCTAACCAGATCTGCTAAGCTTACAATCTAATAAGAAGCATAGAATACAAAGTAAGATGGTCCCTGCCCTAACGAGATCTGCTAAGCTTACAATCTAATAAGAAGCTTAGAATACAGAGTAAGGAGTTCCCTGCCCTAACCAGATCTGCTAAGCTTACAATCTAATAAGAAGCATAGAATACAGAGTAAGGAGGTCCCTGCCCTAACCAGATCTGCTAAGCTTACAATCTAGTAAGAAGCATAGAATACAGAGTAAGACGGTTCCTGCCCTAACCAGATCTGCTAAGCTTACAATCTAATAAGAAGCATAGAATACAGAGTAAGGAGGTCCCTGCCCTAACCAGATCTGCTATGCTTACAATCTAATAAGAAGCATAGAATACAGAGTAAGGAGGTCCCTGCCCTAACCAGATCTGCTAAGCTTACAATCTAATAAGAAGCATAGAATACAAAGTAAGATGGTCCCTGCCCTAACCAGATCTGCTAAGCTTACAATCTAATAAGAAGCATAGAATACAGAGTACTTAGGTCCCTGCCCTGCAGAGCAACTCCCCTGCCCTAACCAGCTCTGCTGAGCTTTAAATCTAATGGAAGTTATACAAAATACAAATATCTATCCCCACAAAGCTTACAATCTAATGAGGATGGACGTCAGAGAAAGGAGGTCTGCCCTAACCAGATCTGCTAAGCTTACAATCTAATAAGAAGCATAGAATACAGAGTAAGGAGGTCACTGCCCTAACCAGATCTGCTAAGCTTACAATCTAGTAAGAAGCATAGAATACAGAGTAAGACGGTTCCTGCCCTAACCAGATCTGCTAAGCTTACAATCTAATAAGAAGCATAGAATACAGAGTAAGGAGGTCCCTGCCCTAACCAGATCTGCTAAGCTTACAATCTAATAAGAAGCATAGAATACAGAGTAAGGAGGTCCCTGCCCTAACCAGATCTGCTAAGCTTACAATCTAATAAGAAGCATAGAATACAAAGTAAGATGGTCCCTGCCCTAACGAGATCTGCTAAGCTTACAATCTAATAAGAAGCTTAGAATACAGAGTAAGGAGTTCCCTGCCCTAACCAGATCTGCTAAGCTTACAATCTAATAAGAAGCATAGAATACAGAGTAAGGAGGTCCCTGCCCTAACCAGATCTGCTAAGCTTACAATCTAGTAAGAAGCATAGAATACAGAGAAAGACGGTTCCTGACCTAACCAGATCTGCTAAGCTTACAATCTAATAAGAAGCATAGAATACAGAGTAAGGAGGTCCCTGCCCTAACCAGATCTACTATGCTTACAATCTAATAAGAAGCATAGAATACAGAGTAAGGAGGTCCCTGCCCTAACCAGATCTGCTAAGCTTACAATCTAATAAGAAGCATAGAATACAAAGTAAGATGGTCCCTGCCCTAACCAGATCTGCTAAGCTTACAATCTAATAAGAAGCATAGAATACAGAGTAAGGAGGTCACTGCCCTAACCAGATCTGCTAAGCTTACAATCTAGTAAGAAGCATAGAATACAGAGTAAGACGGTTCCTGCCCTAACCAGATCTGCTAAGCTTACAATCTAATAAGAAGCATAGAATACAGAGTAAGGAGGTCCCTGCCCTAACCAGATCTGCTAAGCTTACAATCTAATAAGAAGCATAGAATACAGAGTAAGGAGGTCCCTGCCCTAACCAGATCTGCTAAGCTTACAATCTAATAAGAAGCATAGAATACAAAGTAAGATGGTCCCTGCCCTAACGAGATCTGCTAAGCTTACAATCTAATAAGAAGCTTAGAATACAGAGTAAGGAGTTCCCTGCCCTAACCAGATCTGCTAAGCTTACAATCTAATAAGAAGCATAGAATACAGAGTAAGGAGGTCCCTGCCCTAACCAGATCTGCTAAGCTTACAATCTAATAAGAAGCTTAGAATACAGAGTAAGGAGGTCCCTGCCCTAACCAGATCTGCTAAGCTTACAATCTAATAAGAAGCATAGAATACAGAGTAAGGAGGTCCCTGCCCTAACCAGATCTGCTAAGCTTACAATCTAGTAAGAAGCATAGAATACAGAGAAAGACGGTTCCTGCCCTAACCAGATCTGCTAAGCTTACAATCTAATAAGAAGCATAGAATACAGAGTAAGGAGGTCCCTGCCCTAACCAGATCTACTATGCTTACAATCTAATAAGAAGCATAGAATACAGAGTAAGGAGGTCCCTGCCCTAACCAGATCTGCTAAGCTTACAATCTAATAAGAAGCATAGAATACAAAGTAAGATGGTCCCTGCCCTAACCAGATCTGCTAAGCTTACAATCTAATAAGAAGCATAGAATACAGAGTAAGGAGGTCACTGCCCTAACCAGATCTGCTAAGCTTACAATCTAGTAAGAAGCATAGAATACAGAGTAAGACGGTTCCTGCCCTAACCAGATCTGCTAAGCTTACAATCTAATAAGAAGCATAGAATACAGAGTAAGGAGGTCCCTGCCCTAACCAGATCTGCTAAGCTTACAATCTAATAAGAAGCATAGAATACAGAGTAAGGAGGTCCCTGCCCTAACCAGATCTGCTAAGCTTACAATCTAATAAGAAGCATAGAATACAAAGTAAGATGGTCCCTGCCCTAACGAGATCTGCTAAGCTTACAATCTAATAAGAAGCTTAGAATACAGAGTAAGGAGTTCCCTGCCCTAACCAGATCTGCTAAGCTTACAATCTAATAAGAAGCATAGAATACAGAGTAAGGAGGTCCCTGCCCTAACCAGATCTGCTAAGCTTACAATCTAATAAGAAGCTTAGAATACAGAGTAAGGAGGTCCCTGCCCTAACCAGATCTGCTAAGCTTACAATCTAATAAGAAGCATAGAATACAGAGTAAGGAGGTCCCTGCCCTAACCAGATCTGCTAAGCTTACAATCTAGGAAGAAGCTTAGAATACAGAGTAAGAAGGTCCCTGTCCTGCAGAGTGACTCACCTGCTCTAACCAGATCTACTGAGCTTCCAGTGTACTGCAGGCTGTCAAGCTGTTCATGGACCATCTCTACCATACTCCGCTGCCAACCCTTCAGCTGGCTGCCACTCTTTTCTCATATTCCTGACCTCTCCAGGAATTATCTTCATTTTACCTTCTTTACCTTCAAAATTCACCACAAATACCCTAAGACCAATCTTGACTCTACATATCACACACCTGGATTTATCAAAATCCAATGGATGGCATTACTTAAATGGTTTGTTCTTTACACCGAGATACACAGAGAATTGAGATACATTTCCCCGGGACCCTCTTACTGCTGCTAAGAAGAGATACCTTTACCTGATCACCACAAGCAATGTACAATTAGACTAAATCGCCTCCTGTTGTTGATCAGCAATGTTTAGGTTTCATTTCCAACACTCAGAAATCTTATTGATTAAAAGTAATCCACTGAAGCCTCATATGAATTCCTGTAATCTCCTACAGACAGTACAAAATGCCGCAGCCAGACGACTGGCCAATCAAACTAGCTTGTGTCACATTTCTCCACTCCCTGCATTGGCTTCCAATTAAATGGTGAACATATTTTAAAATTGACCTGCTGACCTTCAGAGCCTTAAACAACCCAGGGCCACAGAACATGACAGAGCTAATGACACCCTATATTCAATCTCGCTCACTTTGGTCAGCCAACAAATTCCTCCTCTCAATGGCCTGAATAAAGATGAACTCTAGTTTTCTGGCATTCAGTCACTCTGCCCCCCTGAGACGTATAGAATACAGAGAAAGGAAACCCCTACCCTAACCGGCTCTGCTGAGCTTACAATCTAATGTGAAGCATAGTATTCCAGGCGTCAGACTTCGCAGCAGCATGTATTAAACTGGAGCGCTCTGTCAGGGAGTCTCACACCTTCATAGGTTAACATGATCTGCTACAGCACCAACTGATGAAAGCTGAGCTGGGTTTGAAAGTAATGCAGCTATGCTATTGTGATGTCACGCACTGTCATAATTCTATTCTGATGTCATGCTAAATATATTTGTCACTATTGTACATTTACAGTTCAAAATATTACTCCATATGGAAAAATATAGTTCACAGAGATATTTAATTTTGGGTTTTAAGGGTTTTAAAAGCACTTTTATTTTTATACAGTTGTATTCATAATAGTCCTAGAGTCACAACTGCCATACAATTTTATTTTATTATTCTGTTCCGTTTCCCCTCCTGCCCATTATTTCCATCTCTCCCTTGTTACCTGTATCAGGGTGTGGGGATAGAGTTGCCAGCCAATATTTTGTCACCATACTGGTTAAACATGTTGTTTGAGGCCACTGCTAACTCTATGGTTACAATATTTTGGCTGGTAAAGGCCGCAATCCTAGGGTGGGGTAGTGAGGTCATTCAGGTTGGCATAGATATCCCATATTTTTGGCCACCATTTCAGCATAGCAGAAACTAGTGCATGGCCCAAACTGGACCACTTTGCTTTTTCACTTTGATTCAGGACAGCGACCATGGCGTTCTGATCACACTCTCCAGGGTCTGGAACACTGGTACTGTGCATGTACAGCATTGTGCACATGCACCGCACCCCTGTTAGCTTGAGTGACAGCTAGGGTTGCCACCCAGCTGGTATTTTACCGGAAGGCCAGTAAAAAATTGACTTGATGCCAATGTTAAGTCTATGGGGGCACAAGTAAGGCACATGTGGGGTTCAGATTGGCAAGTCTAGGGAGTCATTTTGGCAAGAATGGGTCATATGAGTGAGAGTGCAGGGAGAGAGATGGCTTGGCAGAGTGAGAGTGGTGGGGGGGGAGAGATGGCTTTTTGGCGTGAGACTGGCGGAGAGAGATGGCTTGGAGGGGAGAGAGGGGGAGATAGATGGCTTGGCGGAGTGAGAGTGCAGGGAGAGAGATGGCTTTGTGGAGTGAGAGTGGGTGAGAGAGATGGCTTGGCAGAGTGAGAGTGCAGGGAGAGAGATGGCTTGGCAGAGTGATAGTGGGGGAGAGAGATGGCTTGGCGGAGTGAGAGTGGGGAGACAGATGGCTTGTCGGAGTAAGAGTGTAAGGCTGGGAGAGAGAGCTGTCTTGGAGAGAGAGAGAGAGAGTGCAGAGCTGGGATTTAGATGGTTTAGTGGAGTGAGGGTGTAAGACTGGAAGAGAGAGCTGTCTTGGAGAGAGAGAGAGAGTGCAGAGCTTGGAGAGAGATGACTTTGAGGAGAGAGTGTAGAGCTTTGAACCTATAAACTGCAAGCTTTGAACATTCAATTTCCCTATTCTGAACAAAACAATAATGGTGCAGTGGTATGGGTATGGCATAATGATGGTTTAACAAGCAGGGAGACTTTTTCCTTAAAATAGGCCCTGGTTGGTGTAAATTTAGTGATATAATCTGCAAAATAATAACTAGGTAGCGCTACATTAAGCTAATTATGTGGGTTTGGCAGTGGGCGGACCAGAGAGGGGGGTATGAGAGGGGGGAAAGGAGGTAGAGAAAGAGATTTTAAATAGGATATGAACTAAGAAGGCACATTCATTAGGATTTGAGAGAGGAAAAGGTCTAGTAGAGGTATAGATACTACACTGAACACAGGCACGAACTGCACAAAACTGTCAATAGACTCAGAATAAGGGATAATTTAGAGCTTTGAATCGTATGAAATAGTAAATAAACCATGATCTAGGAAAATATAGACAGATAGGTATGGATGATATAGGAAAGACATACAATAAAGTGGCACATAATACACAATAGATAACAGATTAGGACACAGCTGGGTAACAGATTAGGGGAAGTAACATACAAAGTAACTCACATATAGACATATACAATACACGTAAAACATACAAGAATAAGAAACATATTTAAATAAGGGAAAAAGGAACAGAATAGCAAGATTAAGGACAACGGGCACTAAAGAATAGATATAAGGATAAAATAATGCTATAAATATAAGAGTGGGAGAGAGTGCAAGGCTGGGAGAGAGATGACTTGGAGGAAGAGTGCAGAGCTGGGAGACAGATGCAAGGATTTTCGTCTACACAGGCGAAGGTGCATTTTGGTGCCCCCCTGCTCTGATCCGCCACGCCTCCCACACCATTAAGCCTCCTTACATTATATATATATATATATATATATATATATATATATATATATATATATGAATAATGTATAGTGTAGAAAATAAATACATCTAAATATTCAACTCGCATGCTCTAAATGTGTCACACATTGAAACCCTTAAACACAAAGACACCCTTGCAGTCACGCACACAGACACCCTTACCACTTACACACACACAGTTACACCAATTCACACATAACCTGAGACACACTATTTTGCCACTCAATATGCCATTATTTAGCCCAGGGGTCCTCAAACTTTTTAAACAGGGGGCCAGTTCACTGTCCCTCAGACCGTTGGAGGGCCGGACTATAGTAAAAACAAAAACTATGAACAAATTCCTATGCACACTGCATATATCTTATTTTGAAGTGAAGAAACAAAATGGGAACAAATACAATATTTAAAATGAAGTAAAGTTAAATCAACAAACTTACCAGTATTTCAATGGGAATATTATGCCAGTCAGAGCCCAGTAATATTATGCCAGTCAGATGCCCAGGAATAGTGTGCCAGTCAGAGCCCAGTAATATTATGCCATTCAGATGCCCAGGAATATTATGCCAGTCAGATGCCTAGGAATTATGCCAGTCAGATGCCCAGGAATATTATGCCATACAGATGCCCAGGAATATTATGCCAGTCAGATGCCCAGGAATATTATGCAGTCAGAGCCCAGGAATAGTGTGCCAGTCAAATGTCCAGGAACATTTTGCCAGTCAGAGCCCAGTAATATTATGCCAGTCAGAGCCCAGGAATATTATGCCATTCAGATGCCCAGGAATATTATGCCAGTCAGATGCCCAGGAATATTGTGCCATTCAGATGCCCAGGAATATTATGCCAGTCAGATGCCCAGGAATATTATGCCAGTCAGAGCCCAGGAATAGTGTGCCAGTCAAATGTCCAGGAACATTATGCCACTCAGAGCCCAGTAATATTATGCCAGTCAGAGCACAGGAATATTATGCCATTCAGATGCCCAGGAATATTATGCCAGTCAGATGCCCAGGAATATTATGCCAGTCAGATGCCCAGGAACATTATGCCAGTCAGATGCCCAGGAATATTATGCCATTCAGATGCCCAGTAATATTATGCCAGTCAGATGCCCAGGAATATTATGCCATTCAGATGCCCAGGAATATTATGCCAGTCAGATGCCCAGTAATATTATGCCAGTCAGAGCCCAGGAATAGTGTGCCAGTCAAATGTCCAGGAACATTATGCCAGTCAGAGCCCAGTAATATTATGCCAGTCAGAGCCCAGGAATATTATGCCATTCAGATGCCCAGGAATATTATGCCAGTCAGATGCCCAGGAATATTATGCCAGTCAGATGCCCAGGAACATTATGCCAGTCAGATGCCCAGGAATATTATGCCATTCAGATGCCCAGTAATATTATGCCAGTCAGAGCCCAGTAATATTATGCCAGTCAGATTCCCAGGAATAGTGTGCCAGTCAGAGCCCAGTAATATTATGCCATTCAGATGCCCAGGAATATTATGCCAGTCAGATGCCTAGGAATTATGCCAGTCAGATGCCCAGGAATATTATGCCATACAGATGCCCAGGAATATTATGCCAGTCAGATGCCCAGGAATATTATGCCAGTCAGAGCCCAGGAATAGTGTGCCAGTCAAATGTCCAGGAACATTTTGCCAGTCAGAGCCCAGTAATATTATGCCAGTCAGAGCCCAGGAATATTATGCCATTCAGATGCCCAGGAATATTATGCCAGTCAGATGCCCAGGAATATTATGCCATTAAGATGCCCAGGAATATTATGCCAGTCAGATTCCCAGGAATATTATGCCAGTCAGAGCCCAGGAATAGTGTGCCAGTCAAATGTCCAGGAACATTATGCCAGTCAGAGCCCAGTAATATTATGCCAGTCAGAGCACAGGAATATTATGCCATTCAGATGCCCAGGAATATTATGCCAGTCAGATGCCCAGGAATATTATGCCAGTCAGATGCCCAGGAACATTATGCCAGTCAGATGCCCAGGAATATTATGCCATTCAGATGCCCAGTAATATTATGCCAGTCAGATGCCCAGGAATATTATGCCATTCAGATGCCCAGGAATATTATGTCAGTCAGATGCCCAGTAATATTATGCCATTCAGATGCCCAGGAATATTATGCCAGTCAGATGCCCAGTAATATTATGCCATTAAGATGCCCAGGAATATTATGCCATTCAGATGCCCAGGAATATTAAGCCATTCAGATGCCCAGGAATATTGTGCCATTCAGATGCCCAGGAATATTAAGCCATTCAGATGCCCAGGAATATTAAGCCATTCAGATGCCCAGGAATATTGTGCCATTCCAGTGTGCTCGTTATACCTCCCTCCTCCCCCCTTTCCCAGACCCCAGTACTTACCTCCATGCTTCTGTTCATGTCCGTGGCTGAGAGGGAAGCGCTGTGAGCTCCCCTCAGGCCGTGCGCATTCAATAAAGTGTGTTGAAAAAAAAAGTTTCAACACACTTTATTGAATGCGCACGGCCTGAGGGGAGCGCACAGCGCTTCCCTCTCAGCCACGGACCTGAACAGCAGCATGGAGGTAAGTACTGGGGCCGCCTTTACGGTAGCGCCGGCCCTGCTTGGAGGAGTGGGAGAGAGTGCAGTGCTGGGAGAGAGATGGCTTGGAGGAGTGAGAGTGTGAGGTGTGCAGGGCTGACAGGAATGACATGAAGCTAATTATGTGGGTTGGGCAGTGGGCGGAGCAGAGGGTGGCAGTGGGTGTGCTAAATTTTTGATAGCCGTACTGCAAAGTGTCCCTGGATATTTTTTTCAAAAGTTGGCAACTTCGCACATGAATGGCAGGAACCAAGGTTTCCTAGCAGAACATTGCCCAACGCACACTGCCTATGCAACCGATCATTATCGCTAATATTATCTAAACTGTTACAATAACAAAAAAATTATTTCATAATCACATAAAATAGGCAGTTTTGTAATGTATATGTAACATAGAAACATTACATGTATCGGCAGATAAGAAAAAACACAGATTTTCTTCTACCCGATGTGCGGTGATCACCCCCGAACATGCTCCGAATTTATGCAATTTTATGTGAAAATCACCTATTTAATTTCTCCATATTTTAGCTGTAGAAGAAGTAAATTAAACATATTTTAAGGACTGGCCGTTTGGGAAATTCTTGACAACGGCTGTTTTAACATTTCTGTGGTGTTTGTGTTTAGCTGTATTATATACTGAGTATATATCCCTTAAAAATACTTTCTTAACAAGAACCAACATTATTACCCATTTCCCAAGTTCTGTATTCGTGCCATCTATTCCCTCCTGGGCACCATTCTTTTGGATCTCCTTATGTTCTTTGTCTCCTTCCATGTATGATCTTACGTATAGCCTTAATCTATATACCCTTCTGAGAATGGAGGGGGGGGGCGGTTTGACAGATATGATACAGCTGAGCCATAAAATAGCACTAGATGGAATCTTTAATTTTAGCTTTGGAAGAACATAAATCTAAATCTAAAGCATGGCTGCCAGGAGGATCAACAGAATTATTCATTTGAGAGAGGGTTGGAGTGCAGGGTATTCTCTTTTAGTTTATTCTAAGTGACCCATAGGTGGTGGAGGCGGTGACCGTGGTGGTGTAGGTGAAAGCGGCGCTGCAGGAGGAGTAGGAGGAGGAGGTAGCCAACACTGTTTTTTATTTTTTTTAAATTTGGGTAGCCCCCAAAATATTGGGACATATAACAACAGAAAACAAAGAATAAGTGCACTTGAGTATAACAATTACTGAGTGAGGCCGGTATAAATGTCTATTCTGCACAAGGTAGAGACAAGTCCCATTAGTCAGTCCATGTAGGCCTGTGCACACGTACTGTTCCACCATGTTGCTGAAATGCTGCCTCCTGCTAAGATGTTGCATATCAGATGGTGTTGCTGCTTGTTGTGGCGTGCCGACAAAGCTTTTCCACATTTCGGCAATGCTAACCCTGCCTTCTGAGGTGCTGGTGGTGCCCCAGCTGCGTTGGCGACCTCTTCCTCTGTCTCCGCCTTGTTCTTCCATTGAGCCCCCGGTGTCATTTTTGAATGCCCTCAGCAGCGCGTCTACCAGCGTGCGCTGATAGTCGCGCATCTTATGTTCACTCTCCAGTGATGGAATTAAGGACGGCACGTTGTCCTTGTAGCGGGGATCCAGCAGGGTGGCCACCCAGAAATCAGCACAAGTTAGAATGTGGGCAACTCAGCAGTCATTGTACTGCTGCAGCTGATACTCCACTATCGCTTGCTGCTGCTCGCACAATCTCTCTAGCATGTGCAAGGTGGCGTTCAACCTTGTGGGCATGTCACATATGAGGCGGTGAGCGGGAAGGCCTAAGTTATGCTGCAGTGCAGACAGGCGAGCAGCAGCAGGGTGAGAACGCCTAAAGTGCGCACAGACGGCCCGCACTTTCTGTAGCAGCTCTGATATATCTGGGTAGTTTTTCAGGAATTTCTGCATTACCAAATTCAGCACATGCGCCAGGCAAGGGATGTGTGTCAAACCGGCTAGGCCCAGAGCTGCTACGAGATTTTGCCCATTATCAAACACCACCAGGTGGCTTAGTGGCAACAACCACTCATTGATCTGTTGTTCCATGCCCGTCCACAGCTCCTGCGTGCTGTGGGGTTTTTCCCCCAAACATATGAGTTTTAAAAGAGCCTGCAGTTTCTGATTGCACAGCTTGCAAACCACTCATGTCTTGTCGTCAGCACATTGTCTAAAGAACTGCCACGCCAGGGAACTCCTCGTAGCTGGCTTTGGTGTGCTCGGCCCCTGGGTGCGGTGGGCAGTAGCAGGCGTACTGTCTAGGGGACGGCCGCTATGGTTTTGCACCCTGCTCCCTCTTATGCTGCACTGGTGCCTCTTTGCGACCACTGCCTCTTCCTCCAAACTGGACACCTCACTCGCATGCCGGTCTGCACACTGCCGAAAGCCACAGTAGTTGGCACCTGTGTTTCATCATCATCAGAGACGTGCTGCGGTGGTCCTCGCATGTCCACATCCTGACACATAAGTGGTTGTGCATCAGTGCACTCAATCTCTTCTGGGGCAAGGCTAGGTTTTTCTGGGGCAAGGCTAGGTTTGATGACCCCGCCATCAGAGTCATCAAAAAGCAAAAGAGACTGCTGCATGACTTGTGGCTCAGGCTGCTTGGCTGATTTGCAAGGGGGTGAGGAGAAAGACAGATGGCCATGGGCTGCAGGTGTAGACTCTGAGCTTTCAGCAGGGGACCGGATGGGAGACAATGTGTAGGAACTTGACTAGGGTATAGTCAATTCTCGAGTTATTGCCCCCTTTAAACCCCCAATAACGACAGACACCAGAATTTATGGAAAATAATTATGGCCATACCTTTAAATATGGCCATATCTTTATTAAAATAACATCATCTGTCATTGCCTAGTATAACATTACCCCACCCTTTATTCACATAAACTTGGCAATGACACCCCAAAAGATATAAAATAATTTGCACACTGATAACAAAACTTGTAATAACAATATTACAACCAAACACCTAAAACACATAACACACATAAACACATATAAAAGAGGGGCATACCGAGATCCCCCTCCCACCCGGTTTGAGCTACCAACTTGCTCAGAACCACCAAACACACCAACAACCAACTGGATATCATATCCAAACATACATAAAACTCTCCCTAAAGTGCACTACCCTTGCAATCTACGCCACCAGCCATCCATTGACGCCTCAAACTGGATGCGCCCCCCCACCACGCAGCGCCAAAGCTCGCTCTAGACCTATTTGGAAACCCAGATTAAGCAAATCCAGACCCACATCATTCAGGTGAACCCCATCATACCTGTATGCCCCTGGAAGCACCTTTTCCAATTCCCAATGGCGAATTACCACCCCTCTCTGGGCCCTGATAAAGCTAGCCATCAATTTATTGATCTTTCCCTTACTCTTGCTGAGCGCTACGTGATCCCTGGCATGCCTCCAACTTAATCTCGGGACTATTTCTGACCATACTATTTGCACTTCAGGAGCCTCAACCTGCAGACGCAACAAATCCCTCTGCATTTGACGTACTAATTCCCTCTGGGGGATCAAACCTAGGTCATTACCCCCAGCGTGAATCAGCACCAAATCGGGGACCCTGCCCTGCAATATTTTTTGAAATATCTCAAACCAAATGTCACTCCAGCCATATCCCCTGAAGCCGAACCACTTAATGGACAGGACGTTGTCAGGAAAGCCCAGTTGTCTACCGGCCATCCGAACTGCAGCTCTCCTTTTCGCCCAGAACACATAAGAGTGGCCGACAATCCATGCGACAAGACCTGTAACAGAAACTTAAAACAGTGACATGATACGAAACCATCACCACATCAAACCCGTAGGCCTTAAGTAAGAACGGAATCGCTGAGATTCCCACCTCCCAATTTTCTTAATGATATCCTCTTTAAAACCCAACCTGGCCGCTTCCGTGGCTGCCCCTATGCGAACATAATGAGTGCCAAACTGACCAGCATCATGGCCCAACCTTGCCAAACCTTTCTTGAACACCTGCTGGAACTGAAACCTCGAGAGCGAGCTGCCGTCTGCATGAATCAACAACGAACCCCCCAGACCTACCGCTGGGCGAATAGCCAAAAACCGTGAAACCCACTGGACAGGACAGCAACCATTCCCAGGTAAGGCATGCAGCGTGATCTTACAACCTTTCCCAAAGACATCCGTCTTAGATCTCCGCAACCAGATAAGCACTTTACCTGACTCCACCTGGGTATCCGATCCTTGAATCCCACCAGCTGTACGTTTGTTCACACTTACCAGCTCCCCCACTCTGAAAGCCCCAAAGAAAGCTAAAACATAAGCAGTCGAGAATAAAACCTCCTCATAAGCATCTTCACAGATAACATGCAAAGCCTCCAGCAAGCCTTCCAGAATGGCCACCGATACTGGCCTTCTTCTATCGGGAGCCCTCTTCCCCTTCTTAAACCGCCTCAATGCCAATTTGATCAGGAAATTCTGTGTGAAATCCGGCCAACCCTTAAATTTGAACAGGAACGCCAACGCTGACATGTTACGCTCCAGTACTGCTGGGGACACTCCTGACAACATTAGCCGAAATATAAACCACAATAAGGTGTCCAATCTATCAGTTGAAGAACCTTCAGCACCTACCTGGCTCAATAAATCTTCCCATTCCCCCAAAATTTTGCTATAAGCTTTCCAAGTTGACGGGGCTAAAGATGCCCTCACCCAATGTGCAAGCACGATGTTCCTAGCTTCTCCTCCGGGCATCTCACCCCCACCTCCTCTGCCTCCGGAGCCACCAGCCGAAATCGGGAAAACTGAAACCGAGAGAGAGAATCAGCTATGACATTCAAATATCCCGGTACATGTCTTGCCCTAAAGGCTATATTGAGGGACATGCACAAAAGCACCAGCCGCCTAAGGAGCCGTATCACCGGCATAGAAGAAGCTGAAAGCCCATTAATTGCCTCTACCACCGCCTGGTTGTCAGAATAAAAGACCACCCTTCTGTCTTTTAACCTGTCTCCCCATAGAGCCAGCGCAACCACTACCGGGAACATCTCAAGGAACGCCAAATTCCTAATCAAAGGGCATGATTTCCATTCCTCAGGCCATTTCTCAGCGCACCATTTACCCCCAAAATATGCCCCAAAGCCCACGCTGCCAGAAGCGTCAGTGAAAAGGTTTAAATCCTGCGAAGACACCATCGCCTTCCGAAAGAAAACCTTCCCATTGAAGTGCAATAAAAAGGTATCCCAAACTTCCAAATCTTCCTTTAATGGTCTAGTAATTCTGATCAAGTGATGGGGAGCCGACACGCCCGCTGTAGCCCGTGAAAGGCTCCTACTAAAGACTCTCCCCATGGGGATCACCCTACAAGCAAAATTAAGCCTCCCCAGTAAAGACTGCATCTGCCGCAGCGTCACCTTTTTTGCCCTTTGCATCTCAGCCACGCCGTCCCTAAGGGCCACTAACTTATCCTGAGGCAACCTGCACTCCCCAGCCAAAGAATCAATCTCCAGGCCCAGAAATCTTAAGCAAGTGCTGGGCCCTTCCGTTTTATCAGCCGATAAGGGAACCCCAAAACAGCCAGCTACCCATTCCAGTGTGCGCAGCAAGAAACGGCAGTCGTCAGAGCCCGCCGGCCCAACGCAGCAAAAATCATCCAGATAGTGCACAATCCTGCGACTACCCGATTCCTGCCGGACCACCCACTCTAAGAAAGAACTGAATTTTTCGAAGTAGGAACAGGAAATGGAACACCCCATAGGCAAACAGAGGTCAACGTAAAACCGTCCCTCAAAACAACATCCCAATAAATGGTGACATTGAGGGTGAATAGGAAGCAGCCGGAAGGCAGCTTCTACGTCAGCCTTTGCCATGAGGGCCCCGGGCCCTGCTTTTCTCACCACATCGACCGCCTGGTCAAAGGAGGTGTATGACACCGAACAGAGGTCCCTGTCGATATCATCATTCACAGAGGTACCATAAGGGAAGGACAGGTGATGTATCAGCCGATACTTCCCAGGTTCCTTTTTTGGCACCACCCTTAGAGGAGAAATCCTAAGATCTGTCATAGGAATGGATTCAAAAGGCCCTGCCATGCGCCCCAACATGACTTCCTTCCCTAACTTTTCACTAACCACCTCTGGGTAAGAATCAACTGAAATCAAATTCCTATGGAAACGCCCCCCTTTTCTGGCAACATGGGGAATGAAGAACCCTGTGGAAAAACCCTCCCGCAACAGCGCTGCATCCTGTACATTAGAGTAAAGGCTTAGCCAAGGCAGCATCGCGTTTAGCCGCACCGGAGTGGCCCCCAATGGGAACCGCATTTCCTGCTGAAGCTGTGGCGGACCCTGCCTGACCAGACTTACCATTCTTAAAGCAGCGCAGACTACTGTGGGAGCCTCCACAGTAGGTGCATTCGTGTTTAAATTTGCACCCCGCTCCCCACTTACAAATTCCTTCATTGAACTGCCAGCAAAACCCCGGTTTGTGTGCGCCGACCAAGCTGGCGCATTCCCCCCGCCGACCCCTCCATGAAAGGGCGCCGCTTTTTGCGCCATCATCAATTTTAGCCAAAGTGGGAGATCAATCTGACCCCAACGCATCCCCGGGGTCCCTGCCATCCACATCCCCTACTTGCAACAGGAGCTCCACCAACACCAGCAGCATTACGAACAGGGCCACATCCCTTATTTGACGCTTTCCTCATTCTTTGCGGTCACCCACCAAAGTAACAGATGGTTTTTGTCAGGTGAAAATGTAACTGCCAAAAGGCAAGCATTTTTCTTTGTATTTTTTTTGTTTATTGGACTGCAAGAAATGCACTGCAAGATGCAATTGTACTATTTAGCACCCAAAACAATTAGAATTTTTCAAAATGCGCTGTAAGCACAGGATTTAACTGTTCTATTTGACTCTCAGATATGAAGTGCAGGAAGCAAATGTACTATTTAGCACCCAAAACAATTAGAATTTTTCAAAGTGCGCTGTCAGCACAGTATTGGACTGTTCTATTTGACTCTCAGATAGGAGTACACCGCAGGACGCAAATGTACTATTTAGCACCCAAAACAAATAGAATTTTTCAAAGTGCGCTGTAAGCACAATATTGGACTGTTCTATTTGACTCTCAGATACGGAGCAAACTGCAGGACTCAAATGTACTATTTAGCACCCAAAACAATTCGAATTTTTCAAAGTGCGCTGTAAGCACAGTATTGGACTGTTCTATTTGACTCTCAGATACGGAGTACACCGCAAGACGCAAATGTACTATTTAGCACCCAAAACAAATAGAATATTTCAAAGTGCGCTGTAAGCACAGTATTTGACGGTTCTATTTGACTTTTTAGATATGAAGTGCAGGACGCAAATGTAATATTTAACACCAACAAATTGCAGTATTTAAAAATGCCTAGATGTTGCCCACTGAGCTATCAGAATAGGATTAAAGTAATGTGCCTGGCACACATGCAGTTTCAAGTGCACTGCACTCTCTGTGATACTTGTCTCAGGGCAGGGTACAAATATGTAGTATAGCACCCACTAAAATAATCACTGTAATTTGAATAATCGCTGTAGTTTAAATAATTACTGTAGTTTGCAGATTCCACAACAGAAGTTTTTTAAATCTGTCCCTCACAGCTGCAGCATCCTCTCCCTACACTCCCTACAAGAAGAGCTCATGTGATGTGCGTGTATGTGACTCCAGCTTATATATAGAGCCTGGATCACATGCTGCACTGGTTAATCACAGCCATGCCATTAGTAGGCATGGCTGTGATGACTTCTAAGGGCAAACGAGTTAAACGCTTGTTGATTGGCTGCCCTGCATCCTTTCAACATGCGCCATTAAATCGTCGAACCTCGAACTCCATCATGGGCAGTGAAATGTCCGGGTTCTGGTTCGTGGCACGGACACCGTAATGTCCGGTACGAACCCGAATAGTGCGGTCCAGGTTCGCTCAACACTATTCATAACTCAAAATTATCCCTTATTCTGAGTCTATTGACTGTTTTGTGCAGTTCATGCCTGTGTTCAGTGTAGTATCTATACCTCTACTAGACCTTTTCCTCTCTCAAATCCGAATTAATGTGCCTTCTTAGTTCGTGTCCTATTTAAAATCTCTTTCTCTACCTCCTTTCCCCCCTCTCATACTTTATTATTAAATGAGCCTTATCCCCTATTGGGGAGTTTCTGCAAGCATTGATACTTTTTTATATCTGATCACTTTTAGCTTCTGCTACCAGACCTTAACCAGCATTAGGCCCAATCCTCTGAGTTCCCTCTGTGTAGCAATTTCTCTAATTTTTCTTTTTTCCCCCACTCCACCTCAAATCTAGTTATCTTATTCTTCTCCCTCATCCCTGCCGCGCTCCCTCTCCCATCTCATTTTGTGGAGACTTATTTTCTCTTTATTTTCTTTACTCTGCTACATTTTGTTCTTAGTCATCCATTCCTTCGCTGCTGTCGGGGTTTTTAAAACTACCCTTAGTCCTTCATGTATAATTATGATACTGACTGGGAATCCCCATCTATGTATCACATTTTTGTCTCTTAGTTGTTGTGTCACATCCACAAAAGTTATTCTTCTTTGTCTAGTTTTAAGGTCCCCAAATCTTCACATCTGTTTTGGAGGGTTTCTTGAGGCTTGCATTATACTTTCTTTTATCCGGAAGGACTGAAAACAAATTATTACATCTCTTGGGTTGGAGCTTGCAATTGTTTTTGGTTTGTAAATTCTATGATATCTTTCCATCGCATTCACTGTGTTCTGTTGATTTAAACCCAGGACCCCGAAATATTCCGATAAGTAAGCTTCCAGCATTTCTGGCTTAATTTCTTCTGGGATATTTCGTATATGAAGGTTTTGTCTTCGCGACCTTTCTTCAATCTCCGATGTCTCAATTTCGGCTATTGGCATTCCATAAACCGAAATAGAGGTGAAAGAGGTCAATTCGTATGAATTTCGACTCTATTTTACCTCTTTTTCGGTTTATGGAATGCCAATAGTATTACATACAATAACTTAAGCCGAAATTGAGACAAAATTCGGATTCAACATAAAATGGCTGTCAGCATCTGAATGAACGAATGGACGAATGATTTTCGTTCATTTAGCATTCGTTCATTCAGATTTCGTTAGTTTATCAGTTTTCTTCTGCATAGCATAATATTATGCAGAATAAAAACTAATAAATCAGACATTCAGTATTCATCAGATTAGTTTTTACACCCTGTTCCAAATTATTATGCAAATTCTTTTTAGGTGTCACAACGATTAAATATTTTGTTTTTCAGTTTATATCATGGATGGCTAGGTGTCTCAGGGCTCTTTTGATCACTGAAGACACCTGTGATAATTAGATTGCCAGATGAGCCCAATTTAAGGAAAAACTACTAAAGGAGGGTGTTCCACAATAGTAAGCAGAGCACCATTTTTATGCAATATGGGGAAGAAAAAGGATATCTCTGCTGCCGAAAAGAGTGAAATAGTTCAATGCCTTGGACGAGGTATGAAAACATAAGATATTTCACAAAAATTTAAGCGTGATCATCGCACTATTAAGAGATTTCTGGCTGATTCAGAGCGGTTCGTGCAGACTGGTTCGTGCAGATAAAGGAACATTGAGGAAGATTTCTGCCAGATCCATGCATTGGATAAAGAGAGCAGCTGCTAAAATACCATTACATAGCAGCAAACAGATATTTGAAGCTGCTGGTGCCTCTGGAGTCCCACGGACATCAAGGTGTAGAGTCCTCCAGAGTCTTGCAACTGTGCACAAACCTTCTATTCGGCCACCACTAACCAATGCTCACAAGCAAAAATGGCCGCATTGGGCAGAAAAATACATGAAGACTAATTTTCAAACAGTCCTGTTCACTGATGAGTGTCGTGCAACCCTGGAAGGTGCAGATGGATGGAATAGTGGATGGTTGATGGACGGCCACCCTGTTCCAACAAGGCTGCAACATCAGCAAGGTGGTGGTGGGGTCATGTTTTGGGCCAGAATCATGGGAAGAGAGCTAGTCGGCCCCATTAGGGTCCCCAAAGGTGTGAAGATGACCTCTGCAAAGTATGTGGAGTTTCTGACTGACCATTTTCTTCCCTGGTACAGAAGGAAGAACTATGCTTTCTGTAATAAAATCATCTTCATGTATGACAATGCACCATCTCATACTGCAAAGAATACCTCTGCATCAATGGCTGCTATGGGGATAAAAGGAGAGAAAGTCATGTGTGGCCTCCATCCTCCCCTTACCTCAATCCTATTTAGAACCTTTGGAGCATCCTCAAGCAAAAGATCTATGAGGGTGGGAGGCAGTTTACATCCAAACAGCAGCTCTGGGAGGCTATTCTGACATCTTGCAAACAAATTCAAGCAGAAACTGTCCAGAAACTCACAAGTTCAATGGATGCAAGACTTGTGAAGCTGCTATCAAATAAGGGGACCTTTGTTAAAATGGAACTAGACCGGTCAAAATTTTTAAAAAGTTAAAATGTTGTTATAAGTTTGATTGAAATTGCGTTTTATTTCAGTAAATATGCTGCAAACACAACAAATGACAATTTTCAGTTCTTTACAACTTATAAAGTGTTTTGAAACTTACTGTGCATAATAATTTTGAACAGTGCATTATACGTTTTTAATGTTTAAAAAATATTGTTATCATTAGGAGTTTTGTTCAATACAATTTGTACTATTAATAGTTGATAACATGAGAATTATGCTGACTGTTATTTACATCAATTATTTAGGTAAATGAGAAAAATATAATTAGCATAATAATTTGGAACAGGGTGTATTCTGCATAACATTATGCTATGCAGAAGAAAACTGATAAACTAACGAAATTCGCATGAACGAATGCTAAATGAACGGAAATCATTCGTCCATTCGTTCGTTCAGATGCTCAGATTAGCCTCTTTGAACCGAATTCTTCTACCTTACACTATTGATGTTAGGTTAAATCTTTAAACTGTATGTCTGTCTGTATTTGTCAGATTTGTATAATGTTTTACTAAGTAGTGTTGAGCGAACCTGAATCGCACTGTTTGGGTTCGTACCGAACATTACGGTTTTTGGACCCCGAACCCGAACATTCCACTGTATGTTCGTGTTGGAGTTCGGGGTTCGGCAGGGCCGGCGCCACCTGTAAGGCAACCTAGGCAGCCGCCTAGGTTGCAACTTTGCAGGGGGCGCCGGAACCGTGAAAAAATCCTCCCCCTTCCCCCTTACTTACCTACTCGCTGCTGCTCTGTCTCCCGGTGGCTGTGAGGGAAGCGTTGTGCACTCCCCTCCAGCCGATGTGGATTCAATAAAGTTTGTTTAGACTTTTTTTTAAACAAACTTTATTGAATGCGCATTGGCTGGAAGGGAACGCACAACGCTTCCCTCACAGACACGGTCCTGCAGCACCGGGAGACAGAGCAGCAGCGAGGAGGTAAGTAAGGGGGAAGGGGGGTGGAAGAGGTTGGCTAAATCCTGGCACATTGAGAGGCAGAATTATGGCATATTGAGGGGCATAATCCTGGCATATTGTGTGGGAAAAACCTGGGATATTGAGTGGCATAATAATTCTGGCATATTGGGTGGCATAATAAACCTGGCATATTGGGTGGCTAAATCCTGGCATATTGAGAGGCATAATCCTGGCATATTGAGGGGCATAATCCTGGCATATTGAGGGGTACAATCCTGTCATAATGTGTGGGAAAATTCTGGCATATTGAGTGGCATAATAATCCTGGCATATTGTGTGGGAAAATCCTGGCATATTGGGTGGCTAAGTCCTGGCATATTGAGGGGCATAATCCTGGGATATTGAGGGGCATAATCCTGGCATATTGAGGGGCAAATTCCTGGCATTTGAGTGGCATAATAATCCTGGCATATTGTGTGGGAAAATCCTGGCATATTGGGTGGCTAAGTCCTGGCATATTGAGGGGCATAATCCTGGGATATTGAGGGGCATAATCCTGGCATATTGAGGGGCAAAATCCTGGGATATTGAGGGGCATAATCCTGGCATATTGAGGGGCACAATAATCCTGGCATATTGGGTGGCTAAATCCTGGCATATTGAGAGGCATAATCCTGGTATATTGAGGGGCATAATCCTGGCGTATTGTGTGGGAAACTCCTGGCATATTGAATGACATAATAATCCTGGCATATTGGGTGGCTAATCCTGGCACATTGAGAGGTATAATACTGGCATATTGAGGGGCATAATCCTGGCATATTGAGGGGCATTATCCTACAGCGATTATTCAAATTACAGTGATTATTTGAGTGGGTGCTATACTACATATTTGTACCCTGCCTTGAGCCAAGTGCCAAAGAGAGTGCAGTGCACTTGCAACTGCATGTGTTCCAGGCACATGACTTTCATCGTGATCTGTTAGCTCAGTGGGCAACATCTAGGCATTTTTAAATACTGCAATTTGTTGGTGTTTAATATTACATTTGCGTCCTGTACTTCATATCTGAGAGTCAAATAGAACCGTCAAATACTGTGCTTACAGCGCACTTTGAAAAATTCTAATAGTTTTGGGTGGTAAATTGTACATATGCATCTTGAGGTGCACTTCATATATGAGAGTCAAATAGAACAGTCCAATACTTTGCTTACAGCGCACTTTGAAAAATTCTAATTGTTTTGGGTGCTAAATAGTACATTTGCGTCTTGCGGTGCACTTCATATCTGAGAGTCAAATAGAACAGTCCAATGCTGTGCTTACAGGTCACTTTGACAAATTATGGCTACCTTCTTCTCCTCCTCCTCCAGCGCCGCTTCCACCTACACCGCCACGGTCACCGCCTCCTCAACCTATGGGTCACTTAGTATAAACTGAAAGAGAATACTCTGCACTCCAACCCTCTCTCAAATGGATAATTCTGTTGATCCTCCTGGCAGCCATGCTTTAGATTTAGATTTATGTTCTTCCAAAGCTAAAATCAAAGATTCCATCTAGTGCTATTTTATGGCTCAGCTGTATTTGTCATTTGTATGTATTTTATGTTATTTTAAGTTATTTCCCTATCCACATTTGCTTGCAGGGCACTTGTCCTACTCTTACCCACATTTTACTTCATTTTGCAGCCCTCTAGCCCTTTTCAGGACTTTTTAGAGGCATTTTAGTGGCCAAAAGTTTGTGTCCCCATTGACTTCAATGGGGTTCGGGGTCAAGTTCGGGGTCAAGTTCGACCCGGACATTTTTTTGAACCCGAACATCCAGGTGTCCGCTCAACTCTATTACTAAGCATTTTGATAATTATGGATGTGAATTTTTTAAACTTAAAAAAAAAAAAAAAAGTGTAATACATATAAAAAAATAGTTTACATTTCATAGCCATACTTATCAAAATACTTAATGCAATCTATGTTATATGTTATATGCTTATATACACTGACTTTGCCTCCAATTCACTCCCTGCACTTCACATACTGATTGTGAAGTACAGAGAGAGAATGACAGCGAAGGGACAGTGACAGGAAAAAAACAAACTAATTTCCTGTTTAAAAAAAAATGTAACCCTTCCCCTGCTGATCACAGTTGCTTTTTTCTCTGATCCGTTTCCTTCCAAGTTTATGGCCCTCATTTAGTTTTTTCTCATTATTTTTATTTTTTGCAATTTTACTATATTATTAATATTCTTTTCATGTTTTAATTTAATTACAGTTAACTCCTGCAGGCCTGTGCTGTGATTCTGACCAGAGCAAACGTTAAACTTCTCAACTTTGTTTTATGTATTTTGAATACTAAATTGTAGATCATTTATATGTACATGGTATCCATCCAAAGAAAATAAATGATAACATATAACTTGTATGGGTGCGTTAAATGAGAAAGAGGAAAACCAAGTTTAATCAACCACTTATCAAAATGGAAAAATCACCTCTGGTCATTAGCCCTGGAAAATCCCTGGTTCTTTAAGGGTTAAGGCATGCCTTATGAGTATCCCTTACTGAATGGCGTAATATACCAATAACATGCTCTTAGACTTTTAGCAGGAAAGTTCTGATTTTGGGGGGGTGTCATGCTGTCCTGTCGAGCTCTACCGCTGTTCCACTTTTCGGAAGAGAGGTAGAATCCATCAAAACAACGGAAATAAAAACTATAACACCATTTTCTTGATCTGTTCTCTGGTGTCTTGGACACTGGAGACGGAATACTGCACATGCACAGTGCTGCCTGGTTGTTTGACAGCACAACCGTGCATGCATGGTGGCGCTTTCAATCTACCTCAAAGGGATACTGTCAAAGCATGCATGAACCATATATCTTAAGGGGTCACTAAAGGGTATACTCCACGAGAGAAACTGTAGTGATTTGAGACAGGAATTTCAAACTTAAGTACAAAGTAGCCTTAATATAGTTTACTGGCCCTTTAAAGCCAACAAATAACGTGTGAAACGGTCAACTGTGAATATTATATAAACCGCAGGTTTTTTATTTATTTTTATTTTATATATTTTTTATACACTTTTATTAATATTATTTTAATCATACTTTTAGGTTTACATCTACACCACTAAAATTTGACTTCCTATGTTTCTATCTGTTTGATTTCAACAAAATGATGTCCATAAGCTTCTATATCCGAATTTCACAACAACTTAGAGCCAAATTTCAACAGCTCAATATCATAGGTAAGGGATGAAATTAGAAAATTTCGACTCTTTCAACCGAAATCTCCAACCTTGATTGAAGCGAGGCCATTTTCATCCATTGCTGCATTCATTTCACCATTCAATTAGTATGAATGAACATTACAACTATGTTCATTCAATACATAGTATAAGGTTGGGGAATTCGGATTAAAGAAAGAGAAGAATTTCAACAGCTCAATAGCATTAAGGCAGGGGATGAATGAAATTCGTATGGAATCCGAATGGAATTCTAATGAAATTCCTATTAATAAGACTCTGAACCGAATTCTCCAATGGGTTGATTATTTTCCATTCGTACCAATGAATATAATGAAACGAAAATAATGAACGAATTTCGTCTGAAACGAATGCAGCAATGGACGAAATTAGTTTTGGACGAAATAAATAACATTTTCGTCCGAATGGACGAAAACGAAAGGAAAATTTTCGTTTTGCTCATTTCTACTGATTACTATCACCAACTACTCATTGAGGATTCTCACACCACATGACCTACATATTCCTCTTTAATGAGTTGACTTGTAAATCTACTTACCAATCTCAAAAAATTACCCTGGCTATGATTATTGATTTGTAATATCCCCTTTATTCTTTCCAGTATAATATAAATATAGCTCTGGATGGATATGACCATGTAAATCCCTCTCCTGATCTCTTTTTTAAAACTTTAAAATGTATATTCTCTGTGGTGTAAACCCAATATTGGGTATGACCTAGTATACTTGTCCCCTGCAATTGGACTATCCCATTTGCCAACATCCCAGGAGTTATATGACACTGTGGGGGTCATGAACTAAACAAGTTCAGTGGGGGGAAAAAAGTAGGAAAAACATGAGTAAGGAGCAATTTGCGACAATTTGTAACATTTTGCGCTTGTTTTCCAAAATTTGCGCCTCTTCCGTTTATTTTTATTTAGCGTGCATTTTTCCGGTTGTAATTGCACACGCTAAAGAGTTTTGCCAATATTTTGTGAAAAATAATTCTTATTTGTGTGTGAAAATTACACCAACTTTTAGCAAGTGCTTTCAAAAGAGGTAGAAAAAATATTCGCAAACTTGCTTGTTTTTATTCACAATTATGCCTGTTTTTATTCGCAATTTGCTCATATGTTCTATTGGAGTGTAAAATGTTTGATACATTGCAATAGGAGCAAAGAGCAAAAATAGTTTTGCACATAAAATATATTTGCGTTTTATTACTGTGATGTCACATGACATTGGTTGACCCCACAAAATTGGGTTCCAGTCTTCCTAGTATGTGTACAAGCATATATTGTCTGCCTGGAACGCATTGAAGACATTCATAGACACATTCCATGCCCCAACACCAAAAAAGAAGTCTATCCTGTCAAGTCTGAAAACTGCTGGCAACTATTCCTTCCTTATACTGATTAATATGTCATATATCTATCACCTGCTCACCTTTCCTTATTGTGATCAGTGTGGTAAAAGGCAAGCCCAGCTTATGACCTTGTGTATCTTCCAAACCTTTCAACTTTTCATGAACCATGTGATGTGTAGATAGATGGGTGTTGTGTGCCATGAAATAAATCAGGAAACAGACAGGGATAAATGTATTCTTTTTTTTATTTTTTGCAGCAATAAGCAGATGTGCAATTAAAATATTGCTGCGATTTTCAAATCATTTTTAATATCTGGTTGATCCAGAGGAAGGCAAAGAAAACCCCAGAGAAACTTTTGGCCAATTTTGTCTCACATGGGAGAAAAAAATTCCTTCCTGACCCCAAATATGGCGATCGGTTTTGTCCCTGGATCATTTAGTTAGTGTATCGAACTGCATATTGCTGGACACAATACATTAACACAGAGAGGTTACAATCATATAACGATCTAATACAGAGTAAAGAGGTTCTTACCCTGCAGAGCTTCTTATCTGGCCTAACCAACTCTGCAGAGCTTACAGTCTAGGTAAGTTATACAATAAAAAAATATATATATCCACATAGCTTACAATCTAATAAGGATATAATACAGGGTAAGGAGGTCCCTGCCCTGCAGAGCGACTCACCTGCCCTAACCAGCTCTGCTGAGCTTACAGTCTAAGGTAAGTTATACAATACAAAAATATATTAACACAGAGAGCTTACAATCTAATAAGGATAGAATACAGCGTAAGGAGGTCCCTGCCCTGCAGAGCGACTCACCTGCCCTAACCAGCTCTGCAGAGCTTACAATCTAAGGTAAGTTATACAATACAAAAATCTATTCACACAGAGAGCTTACAATCTAATAAGGATAGACTACAGCGTAAGGAGGTTCCTGCCCTGCAGAGCTTCTTATCTGCCCTAACCAACTCTGCAGAGCTTACAGTCTAATGGAAGTTATACAAAATACAAATATCTATCCCCACAAAGCTTACAATCTAATGAGGATGGACGTCAGAGAAAGTAGATAACCAGATCTGCTAAGCTCACAATCTAATAAGAAGCATAGAATACAGAGTAAGGAGGTTCCTGCCCTAACCAGATCTGCTAAGTTTACAATCTAATAAGAAGCTTAGAATACAGAGTAAGGAGGTTCCTGCCCTAACCAGATCTGCTTAGCTTACAATCTAATACGAAGCATAGAATACAGAGTAAGGAGGTCCCTGCCCTAACCAGATCTGCTAAGCTTACAATCTAATAAGAAGCTTAGAATACAGAGTAAGGAGGTTCCTGCCCTAACCAGATCTGCTTAGCTTACAATCTAATAAGAAGCATAGAATACAGAGTAAGGAGGTCCCTGCCCTAACCAGATCTGCTAAGCTTACAATCTAATAAGAAGCATAGAATACAAAGTAAGATGGTCCCTGCCCTAACGAGATCTGCTAAGCTTACAATCTAATAAGAAGCTTAGAATACAGAGTAAGGAGTTCCCTGCCCTAACCAGATCTGCTAAGCTTACAATCTAATAAGAAGCATAGAATACAGAGTAAGGAGGTCCCTGCCCTAACCAGATCTGCTAAGCTTACAATCTAATAAGAAGCTTAGAATACAGAGTAAGGAGGTTCCTGCCCTAACCAGATCTGCTTAGCTTACAATCTAATAAGAAGCATAGAATACAGAGTAAGGAGGTCCCTGCCCTAACCAGATCTGCTAAGCTTACAATCTAATAAGAAGCATAGAATACAGAGTAAGAAGGTCCCTGCCCTAACCAGATCTGCTAAGCTTACAATCTAGTAAGAAGCTTAGAATACAGCGTAAGGAGGTCCCTGCCCTAACCAGATCTGCTAAGCTTACAATCTAGGAAGAAGCTTAGAATACAGAGTAAGGAGGTCCCTGTCCTGCAGAGTGACTCACCTGCTCTAACCAGATCTACTGAGCTTCCAGTGTACTGCAGGCTGTCAAGCTGTTCATGGACCATCTCTACCATACTCCACTGCCAACCCTTCAGCTGGCTGCCACTCTTTTCTCATATTCCTGACCTCTCCAGGAATTATCTTAATTTTACCTTCTTTAGCTTCAAAATTCACCACAAATACCCTAAGACCAATCTTGACTCCACATATCACACACCTGGATTTATCAAAATCCAATGGATGGCATTACTTAAATGGTTTGTTCTTTACACCGAGATACACATTGAATTAAAATACATTTCCCCGGGACCCTCTTACTGCTGCTAAGAAGAGATACCTTTACCTGATCACCACAAGCAATGTACAATAAGACTAACTCGCCTCCTGTTGTTGATCATCAATGTTTAGGTTTTATTTCCAACACTCTTATTGATTAAAAGTAATCCACTGAATCCTCATATGAAATCCTGTAATCTCCTACAGACAGTACAAAATGCAGCAGCCAGACGACTGGCCAATCAAACTAACTTGTGTCACATTTCTCCACTCCATGCATTGGCTTCCAATTAAATGGTGAACATGTTTTAAAATTGACCTGCTGACCTTCAGAGCCTTAAACAACCCAGGGCCACAGAACATGACAGAGCTAATGACACCCTATATTCAATCTCCCTCACTTTGGTCAGCCAACAAATTCCTCCTCTCAGTGCCCTGAATAAAGATGAACTCTAGTTTTCTGGCATTCAGCCACACTGGCCCTCTGAGACGTATAGAAAACAGAGAAAGGAAACCCCTACCCTAACCGGCTCTGCTGAGCTTACAATCTAATGTGAAGCATAGTGTTCCAGGCGTCAGACTTCGCGGCAGCATTTATTAAACTGGAGCGCTGTCAGGGAGTCTCACACCTTCATAGGTTAACATGATCTGCTACAGCACCAACTGCTGAAAGCTGAGCTGGGTTTGAAAGTAATGCAGCTCTGCTATTGTGATGTTACGCACTGTCATAATTCTATTCTGATGTCATGCTATATATATTTGTCACTATTGTACATTTACAGTTCAAAATATTACTCCATATGGAAAAATATAGTTCACAGAGATATTTAATGCTGGTTTTGAGGGTTTTAAAAGCACTTTTGTTTTTATACAGTTGTATTCATAATAGTCCTATAGTCACAACTGCCATACAATTTTATTTTATTATTCTGTTCCATTTTCCATCCTGCCCCTTATTTCCATGTCTCCCAGTGTTACCTGTATCAGGGTGTGGGGATAGAGTTGTCAGCCAATTTTTTGTCACCATGCTGGTTAAAAATTTGGTTTGAGGCCACTGCTAACTCTATGGGGACAATATTATGGCTGGTAAAGACCGCAATCCTAGGGTGGGGTAGTGAGGTCATTCAGGTTGGCATAGATCATGCGATATAAATCTGTGTCCAGCAGCTACTTTTCAGCTGCTGATTGAGGGCAGCTCCCATATTTTTGTCCACCATTTCAGCCTGACAGAAACTAGTGCATGGCCCAAACTGGAACACTTTACATGGGACAGTCACGATTTTGGCGGGATTCAGGACAGCGATCTTGTCGTTCTGATAACACTATCCAGGGTCTGGAACACAGGTACTGTGCATGTACAGCATTGTGCACATGCAAAGAACCCCTGTTAGCTTGAGTGACAGCTAGGGTTGCCACCCAGCCGGTATTTTACCGGCAGGCCAGTAAAAATTTGACTTGATGCCAATGTTAAGTCTATGGGGCACCAGTAAGGCCGGTAAAAAAGGGTCAGAAAAAATTTGACTTGATGCCAATGTTAAGTCTATGGGGCACCAGTAAGGCCGGTAAAAAAGGGTCAGATTGGCACATGTGGGGTTCAGATTGGCAAAACTAGGGAGTAAGCTTCGGAAGAAGGGGTCATATGAGTGAGAGTGCAGGGAGAAAGATGGCTTGGCAGAATGAGAATGGGGGGGAGAGATGGCTTTGTGGAGTGAGAGTGGGGGAGAGAGATAGCTTGGAGGGGAGAGTGAAGGAGAGAGATGGCTTGGCGGAGTGAGAGTGGGTGAGAGAGATTGCTTGGCGGAGTGAGAGTGCAGGGAGAGAGATGGCTTTGTGGAGTGAGAGTGGGTGAGAGAGATGGCTTGGCGGAGTGTGAGTGCAGGGAGAGAGATGGCTTGGCGGAGTGAGAGTAGGGAGACAGATGGCTTGGCGGAGTGAGAGTGTAAGGCTGGGGATTGAGATGGTTTGGTGGAGTGTAAGACTGGAAGAGAGAGCTGTCTTGGAGAGAGAGAGAGAGAGTGCAGAGCTTTGAGAGAGATGACTTTGCGAAGAGAGTGCAGAGCTTTGAGCCTATAAACTGCATGCTTTGAACATTCAATTTTCCTATTGTGAACAAAACAATAATTGTGCAGTGCTATGAGTCTGGCATAATGATGGTTTAAGAAGCAGTGAGACTTTTTCCTTAAAATAGGCCATGGTTGGTGGAAATTTAGTGATATAATCTGCACTATAATAACTAGGCAGCGCTACATTAAGCTTATTATGTGGGTTGGGCAGTGGGCGGACCAGAGAGGGGGGTATGAGAGGGGGAAAGGAGGTAGAGAAAGAGATTTTAAATAGGATACAAACTAAGAAGGCACATTAAACATATTTAAATAAGGGAAAATTAACAGAAAAGCAAGATTAAGGACCACGGGCACTAAAGAATAGATATAAGGATAAAATAATGCTATAAATATAAGAGTGGGAGAGAGTGCGAGGCTGGGAGAGAGATGACTTGGAGGAGAGAGTGCAGTGCTGGGAGACAAATGGCTTGGAGGAGTGGGAGAGAGTGCAGTGCTGGGAGAGAGATGGCTTGGAGGACTGAGAGTGGGAGGTGTGCAGGGCTGACAGGAATGACATGAAGCTAATTATATGGGTTGGGCAGTGGGCGGAGCAGAGGGTGGCAGTGGGTGAGCTACATTTTTGATAGCCGTACTGCAAAGTGTCCCTAGATATTTTTTTCAAATGTTGGCAACTATGCACATGAATGGCAGGAACCAAGGTTTCCTAGCAGAACATTGCCCAACGCAGCACACTGCCTATGCAACCGATCATTATCGCTAATAAATTTGAAACTGTTACAATAACAAAAACATTTATTTCAGAATAACATAAAATAGGCAGTTTTGTAATCTATATGTAACATAGAAACATTACATGTATCGGCAGACAAGAAAAAACACAGATTTTCTTCTACCCAAGGTGCGGCGATCACTCCCGAACATGCTCCGAATTTATGCAATTTAGGCGAAAATCGCCCATTTAATTTCTCCATATTTTAGCTGGAGAAGTGAATAGACAAATTTAGAAGATGTAAATTAAACACATTTTAACCTCTTAAGGACTGGCTGTTTGGACATTGTTGACAATGGCTGTTTCAAGATTTCTGCGGTGTTTGTGTTTAGCTATAATTTTCCTCTCTCTCATTTAATATGCCCACACATATTATGTACTGAGTATCTATCCCTTAAAAATACTTTCTTAACAAGAACCAACAACATTATTACCCATTTCCCAAGTTCTGTATTCGTGTCATCAATTCGCTCCTGGACACCCTTCTTTTGGATCTTCTTATAGATCCCAAGTCTTGACTCAAAGTAATATCAATTATTTTTATGTTGTTCTTGGTCTCCTTCCATGTATGATCTTACGTATAACCTTAATCTATATACCCTTCTAAAAATGAAGGGGGGGGGGGTTGGGGGTTGACATATGAGGCTAGTGTCTGATGTGGTGGCTGGGGGGAAAAGGGGGAGGAGGGGACAATGCTGACAATTCCAGACTTTCCATCTTTATTTTGTCTTTCCCCTAGAACCATTCTCTTTTTTTTTTCTATTGCTTTTTGGTTGCTCTCTAGCAGTCTTCTCCTTTTGGGGATTATATTTATAGCATTATCTTATCCTTATGTCTATTCTTTACTGCCCATGGTCCTTAATCTTGCTTTTCTGTATATGTATATGTATTGTATATGTCTATATGTGGGTTACTTCGTGTGTTCTTTACTTCCCCTCATCTGATACCTAGCTGTGTCCTAATCTGTTATCTATTGTGTATTATGTGCCACTGTATTATGTGTCTTACCTGTATCATCTATACCTATCTGTGCAGGTCTATATTTTCTTAGATCCTGGTTTACTAATTTATACGATTCATAACTCAAAATTATCCCTTATTCTGAGTCTATTGACTGTTTTGTGTAGTTCATGCCGATGTGTTCAGTGTAGTATCTATACCTCTACTAGACCTTTTCCTCTCTCAGATCCGAATTAATGTGCCTTCTTACGTGTCCTATTTCAAATTTCTTTCTCTACCTCCTTTCCTCCCTCTCGTACTTTATTATTAAATGAGCCTTATCCCCTATTGGGGAGTTTCCGCAAGCATTGATACTTTTTTTTATTTCTCATCACTTTTAGCTTCTGCTACCAGACCTTAACCAGCATTAGGCCCCATCCTCTGAGTTCCCTCTGCGTAGCAATTTCTCTAATTTTTCTTTTTTCCCCCACTCCACCTCCAAATCTAGTTATCTTATTCCTCACACTCATCCCTGCCTCGCTCCCTCTCCCCTCTCATTTTGTGGAGACTTATTTTCTCTTTATTTTCTTTACTCTGCTACATTTTGTTCTTATTCATCCATTCCTTCGCTGCTGTCCGGGTTTTTAAAACTACCCTTAGTCCTTCATGTTTAATTATGATACTGATCTATGTATCACGTTTTTGTATCTTAGTTGTTTTGTCACATCTACAAAAGTTCATCTTCTTTGTCTAGTTTTGAGGTCCCCAGATCTTCCCTTCTGTTTTGGAGGGTTTCTTGAGGCTTGCTTTATACTTTCTTTTTTCCGGAAGGACTGAAAAAAAATGATTACATCTCTTGGGTTGGAGCTTGCAATTGTTTTTGTTTAGAACCCTGGTAGTCAAAGCGTGCTGTGATGGACAGGGCATCTATGTGGAAGTGGGAGTGTGTAGGGGGCATGGACTGGGCAAGGGGAGGACTTGGGGGTAACAGTATAAAAGTCTGTGCCAGCCCTCCCTTGCAGCAGCCATTTTTACAACCCTGCATACACTCAAAAAAGTTGGTGGTTCTGCTACTTACTTTTTTGTAGTTTTCCTACCGGCCTCAGCATGGATGTTGAGAAGATCCTTGATGCATTGAGGGCTGAAGCGGCGGTTTTTGGTGGCAGGCAGCTCCTGTCACAGCTCTCCCGGCTGCAGGCTGTCCCGGCTGTGCTCCCTGATCCAGTGGACCGCGGGAATGTGAGGGGTCGGATGCGCCCGGCCTCCAGACTGAGTCCTGACGCGGGCATCCTTCCCGGATCGAGGAGCAGGGCCATCGGTGCAGCTGCGCATGCGGTGAGTAGTACTCCCGCGAGACCCGCGTCTTCCCGCGTGGTCTCTCGCGCGCCCACACACACAGTGTCTGCACCTCCGAGTCTGCACCCGCTCCCCCACGAGGAGGTCGGTGGCGGCGGGTGCAGATGCCTTCAACTGGGCTGACACTGTCTCCGGTGCAGCCCCGCTTCACATCAAGGCTCCTGCAGCTGCTGTACGCTCCTCCCGGAGGAGGAGTTCCCGTTAGGCGCCCAGACCAGTAAGTAAGCTTCGGGCCCAAAAACGGAGGACCATGGGTTCACCTCCTGGAGGTTTGAGGTGGGGGGGGCCCCTGTCACCATCAAGTGGGGGGTCTTCTGGGGTGGAGGATGTCCCCCTACCTCCCTTGTTGCGGTCCCTGTGCTGGCTTCCAGGGGGTCTGTGGCTGGGCCTCCAGCAGCGATAGCTGGTACCAGTAGTCCCTTACAAGTTTTTCCTTTTCAGGTGTCTCCACTGCCGGCTATGGTTCACAGCACCCCAGCTCCGGTGATGCCGAGTGCGGGCGGTTTAGCTGTTCCTGCGTCCATGGCGGCTTCGGTGGGTCCTCCGGCAGGCTTAGCTGGTGAGTATGGTTCACTTACACCTGGGGATGGTGGGCTGGGGGGACAGGGGACACAGGGTACACAGGAGCAGGCTTGATTAGGGTTTGTTCAGGGTCTGCGTGGGCTTTGGAATCAGGCGCAGTTGGGTGCACAGGGGGTAGTTGCTACATCGCTGGATGCACAGGTCGGGGGGTATGGGGGGCTCCGCGGTGCCCGGGGGGGTTTGAGTCAGACTTGGGGGAGTGCTGGGAGTGGGGCGGTGATGCAGGGTCCTGCTGCCTTCGTCAGTGCTGGCATCAGCTACGGTATTGGCACAGGTTGTTGTTTCAGTGCCTCCGCAGGCTGAGGCCTTGGCGGCGCACACAGCTCTGCCTGACCCACTGTCGGCTACGTCAGTGGCTCCGGTAGCTCCAATGGCCCATCTGGCAACATATATGTGTTGGTCTGGCCCTCTGGGGCTCCATGTAAAACAGGAGATTAGGGATCAGATTTGGAAGGGGGAGTACATTGAGATATACTCGCTCATTCCCTTGGAGGAGGTTCCTCCTCCAGAGAAGGAGCTGAAAGAGTCCGAACGCGAGAAGGAGAAATATCGCTATAGGAAGATCCCCCAAAATTTTGGGAATTGGATTCGGGCACTTTCTATTCTGGCGAGCATTATAGGGGAGAAATCCCCTGACAAATGCTCAGCGTTATTTTGCTATCAGGACATGATCTGGCATGCATGTCGAGTATTTGGGGGTTTAGGATGGTGGACTTACGATGAGCAGTTCTGCCAGCGCCTGGCGGTCCGGCCATCTTTGTCATGGGATCAAATGGACATTGGCTTGTGGCTTTCTATTATGACTCGCCCATGGCACACCAGGGGGGTATGGTGTCCTTTCTTGGGGGGGCCGGGGGGATGGGTACGCCCACTCCTCCGGCCACACAACGTCGTGGGGATAGTTACTAGAAGTACAGTGATGGGCAATATAAGTTTGGGGCGGGATGTCGCTTTAAACACGCGTGTTCCGGTTGTGGGGGATCCCACCCGGCTTCGAAGTGTTTTAAGCGAAACAAGTCCGGGGGAAAAGCAGATTTGGGAGAAAAGGGGGAGGACGCCAGCGATGCGTCCCTGGCTAAGTAGGTATCGGAACAGAAAGGCGGCAGGGATTCTTTTGCGGGGTTTCGAGGACGGTTTCTGGATTCCTTTCCTGGACCGAGAGGTCCCGCTGTCCTTGCAAAATTTGAAATCCGTTCTGGATCACCCGGGGGTAGTTAGGGATAAGTTGGGGAAGGTGGTGGCGCTTGGTCGGATTGCCGGCCCTTTCCCTTCTCCTCCCTTAAGTAATCTGATGGTGTCTCCTTTGGGGGTGGTCCCCAAAAAGGAACCTGGGAAATTCAGGCTGATTCACCACTTGTCGTTTCCTTACAGGGAATCGGCGAATGATGACATCAGCGCGGAACTCTGTAGGGTAGCATATGCATCATTCGACTCCGTGGTCCGATTGATGGCTAAGAGCTTGAGCTCGTGCATTTATTTTGAGTGTTTCAGCACGTTCATAGAACGTTCATAGATCGCATGTGTGTGCACATTTGCTGTCCTCGGTTCAGTCGGTTTTACGGGGTTTCGAGGTGCCATTGGCTCCGGAGAAAACAGATTGTCCGTCGACTTGTCTTGTTTCCTGGGGATAGAACTAGATTCAGGTGAGATGGAATGTAGACTCCCATGGGATAAAGTTGTGGGGCTGCGGGCTGATATAGCAGCGGCTAAGGGTTTAAAGAAAATCCGTCTGCAACAGCTGCAGTCTTTGTTGGGGAAACTCAATTTTGCATGTAAGATCATGCCGATGGGTCGGGTTTTTAATAGGGGGGATGGGACACTTCATCGCAGCTGCTTCCGCGCAGCCGCTTCACCGCTGACTCTACAGCACAAGACAGATCGTCGCTGGAGATTTCATCGCGGGACATTTCATCGCTAAAGGTAAGTATTTTACCGATTTTAGTTGGTTTAGAATTAGGGTTTAGGGGGTTAGAATTAGGTTTAGTGTTTAGTGTTAGGGGTTAATTTTACTATTAGGGGTCGGGGTTAGTATTAGGGTTAGTATTAGGGTTTAGGGGGTTAACTTTAGTATTAGGGGTCGGGGTTAGTATTAGGGTTAGTATTGGGGTTAGTATTGGGGCTTAGGGGGTTAACTTTAGTATTAGGGGTTGGGGGTTAGTATTAGGGTTAGTATTAGGGGTCGGGGGTTAGTATTAGGGTTAGTATTATGGTTAGTATTAGGGTTTAGGGGGTTAACTTTAGTATTAGGGGTCGGGGGTTAGTATTAGGGTTAGTATTAGGGTTTGTATTGGGGTTTAGGGGGTTAACTTTAGTATTAGGGGTCGGGGATTAGTATCAGGGTTAGTATTGGGGTTTAGGGGGTTAACTTTAGTATTAGGGGTCGGGGGTTAGTATTAGGGTTAGTATTAGGGGTTTAGGGGGTTAATTTTAGTATTGGGGTTCATTTTAGTGTTAGTATTGGGGTTTAGTGTTTAGTGTTACTATTGGGGGGGGAATCATTTATTAGGGGGGTTATTTTAGTTTTACTTTTATATTTGTAAAAGCTGACAGTTCAGCGCTGAACTGTCAGCTCTTACATAGCTGCAGCTGCGGGGAAACGGCCGCGTTATACTTCATTGCTGACAGTTCAGCGTTCTAACTGCCGCGCTGAACTGTCAGCGATGAAAATGCGGCAAAGAAGTGTCCTAGACCCTTTAATAGGCGCTTGGCGGCGGCTACGGCGGGGGTCGTTCATCCGCGACATTTCATTCACCTGACTCTACCACTATTGGCTGATTTTACGGTTTGCGAATTGTTTTTGGAATCATACAACGGGAGGCTCTTGAGGTCTCCAATGAAGATCTCCACTTGTATAGGGATGCGGCTGAATCGGTTGGCTTCGGGGCGATATTAGGGGCTCATTGGTGCGCCGAGTCGTGGCCGGTTGCATGGTATGCATCTGGGCTCACTAGGAATCTTGCCTTATTGGAGCTCTTTCCCATTGTGGTGGCGGTGGTGCTGTGGGGTGATCTGCTAAAGGATAGGAAAGTTGTGTTCCACTGTGATAACATGGGGGGTGGTGATGGCGATTAACAATCTCATCGCCTCTTTCCCTCCTGTGGTTCGCCTCCTGCGCAAGCTTGTATTGTATTGTTTGAGATGGAATGTTTCGTGCAGGGCAATGCATATACCGGGGGTGTCAAATGTAATGGCGGACGCTCTCTCTCGTTTGCAGTGGGAGACTTTCAGGGCGGCGGCCCCGGGGGCGGATTCGGCAGGGTTTCCTTGCCCTCCAGCTCTGTGGAGCCTTGGGCTGGACTGGTAGCCCAGTGGTTTGGTGACTCGGTTTTGCAGGCCACGTGGGCAAAGTATGGTAAGGTCTGGAATGACTGGCTAGGGTTTGCTCAGGCCCGTGGGAGGTTCATTGATGACACGGACAGACTCCAGGGTTTGTTGGCTTATGTGGTTTTGGGAGGCTTCAGGTTTCTCAGCTAATGTAGTGCCTACGCGACTGGCGGGTCTCAGTTTTTGGTTCAAGGTAGCCGGGTTCAGGGATGTCACGAAGGAATTCTTAGTAAGGCAATCATTGAAGGGCTGGAGACGGGGGGAAAGGGACAGGGTGGGCGACCAGCGGCGCCCGGTTTCCGGGGCGTTACTGTTAGGTATTGTCCACGTCCTCCCTTCCGTTTGTGTGTCTATCTTTGAAGCTGCGTTGTACCGGCTAGCTTTTTCCTTGGCGTTCTTTGGGGCCCTGAGGGTGGGGGAGTTGGTCAGCCCGTCAAAACGGAAGGCTGGGGGTGTCGTATTTGATGATGTAATACGGGAATCGGGTGGGCTGTGTTTTAGACTACGGCGGTCAAAAACTGATGTCCTTGCAAAAGGGGCCTGGGTTTTTCTGCGGGAAGTTCTGGGTTCCTTGGTCTGCCCGGTAGCGAGTTTTGATGCGTATAGCGCTGCGCGTCCTACAGCCTTGGGCCCGCTGCTGCTTCATGGGGATGGGTCTTCACTATCACGCTACCAGTTTGTAAAAGTATTTAAGTTTGCGCTTACTGCTTTAGGTCTGGATAGCTCCACTTTTGGGGGACATTCATTTTGCATTGGTGCAGCATCAGAGGCTTCTAGGTTGGGCTTTGCAGAAAGGGCGATTAGACGCATTGGCAGATGGGAATCTCGGCATTTTATGTCTGACTCAGAAAAAAATCAGGCATTCAGTATTCATCAGATTAGTTTTTACACCCTGTTCCAAATTATTATGCAAATTCTATTTAGGTGTCACAACGATTAAATATTTTGTTTTTCAGTTTAACTAAACAATCTCGGATACCTGTGATAATTAGATTGCCAGGTGAACCCAATTTAAGGAAAAACTACTAAAGGAGCGTGTTCCACATTATTAAGCAGAGCACCATTTTCATGCAATATGGGGAAGAAAAAGGATCTCTCTGCTGCCGAAAAGAGTGAAATCGTTCAATGCCTTGGACGAGGTATGAAAACATTAGATATTTCGCGAAAATTTAAGCGTGATCATTAAGAGATTTGTGGCTGATTCAGAGCGGTTCGTGCAGAGCGGTTTGTGCAGATAAAGGCACATTGAGGAATATTTCTGCCAGATCCATGCATTGGATCAAGAGAGCAGCTGCTAAAATACCATTACATAGCAGCTAACAGATATTTGAAGCTGCTGGTGCCTCTGGAGTCCCACGGACATCAAGGTGTAGAGTCCTCCAGAGTCTTGCAACTGTGCACAAACCTTCTATTCGGCCACCACTAACCAATGCTCACAAGCAGAAATGGCTGCATTGGGCAGAAAAATACATGAAGACTAACAGGACAAACAGTCCTGTTCACTGATGAGTGCCGTGCAACATGGATGGTCCAGATGGATGGAGTAGTGGATGTTTGGTGGACGCCCACCCTGTTCCAACAAGGCTGCGAGTGGTGGAGTCATGTTTTGGTCCGGAATCATGGGAAGAGAGCTGGTCGGCCCCTTTAGGGTCCCGAAGGTGTAAAGATGATCTCTGCAAAGTATGTGGAGATTCTGACTGACCATTTTCATCCCTGGTACAGAAGGAAGAACTATGCTTTCCGTAATAAAATCATCTTCATGCATGACAATGCACCATCTCATGCTGCAAAGAATATCTCTGCATCAATGGCTGCTATGGGGATAAAAAGAGGAGAAAAAGTCATGTGTGGCCTCTATTCTCCCCTTACCTCAATCTTATTTAGAACCTTTGGAGCATCCTCAAGCAAAAGATCTAATAGGGTGGGAGGCAGTTTACATCCAACAGCAGCTCTGGGAGGCTATTCTGACATCTTGCAAACAAATTCAAGTAGAAACTGTCTAGAAACTCACAAGTTCAATGGATGCAAGACTTGTGAAGCTGCTATCAAAAAAGTGGTCCTATGTCAAAATGTAACTAGACCTGTTAAAATGTTTAAAAAGTTAAAATGTTGTTATAAGTTTGATTGAAATAGCGTTTGATTTCAGTAAATATGCTGCAAACACAACAAATGACAATTTTCAGTTCTTTACAACCTATAAAGTGTTTTGAAACTTACTGTTCATAATAATTTGGAACAGTGCATTATAAGTTTTTTATGTTTAAAAAATTACTGTTATCATTAGGAGGTTTGTTCAATACAATTTGAATTGTACTCTTAACAGTTGAGAACATAAGAATTATGCTGACTGTTATTTACATCAATTATTTAGGTAAATTAGAAAAATATAATTTGCACAATAATTTGGAACAGTGTGTATTCTGCATAACATTATGCTATGCAGAAGAAAACTGATAAACTAACGAAATACGAATGAACGAATGCTAAATGAAAGAAAATCATTCATCCATTTGTTCGTTCAGATGCTGACACTGGGGATGAATGAAATTCATATGTAATTCATATTAACTAGCCTGTTTGAAACAAATTCTACTACCTTACACTATTGAAGTTAGGTTAAATCTTTAAAGTGTATGTCTGTCTGAATTTGTCAGTTTTGTATAATGTGTTACTAAGTAGTGTTGAGCGAACCCGAATCGCACTATTCATGTTCGTACCGAACATTACGGTTTTTGGATCCCGGACCCGAACATTCCACTGTATGTTCATGTTGGAGTTCGGGGTTCGGCAGGGCCAGCACCACCTGTAAGGCGACTTAGAACTTAGAAGGCGGCGCCGGAGTGGTGAAAAAATCCTCCCCCTTACTTACCTCCTCGCTGCTGCTCTGTCTCCTGGTGCAGGTCCGTGTCTGTGAGGGAAGCGTTGTGCGCTCCCCTCCAGCTGATGCAGATTCAATAAAGTTTTTTTAAACTTTTTTTTAAACAAACTTTATTCAATGTGCATTGGCTGGAAGGGAACGCACAACGCTTCCCTCACAGCCACGGACCTGCAGCACCCGGAGACAGAGCAGCAGAGAGGAGGTAAATAAGGGTGGAAAGGGGAGGAAGAGGGTGGCTAAATCCTGGAACATTGAGAGGCATTATCCTGGCATATTGAGGGGCATAATCATCCTGGCATATTGGGTGGCTAAGTCCTGGCATATTGAGAGGCATAATAATCCTGGCATATTGAGGGGCATAATCCTGGCATATTGTGTGGGAAAATCCTGGCATATTGAGTGGCATAATAATCCTGGCATATTGGGTGGGAAAATCCTGGCAGATTGAGTGGCATAAAAATTCCTGGCATATTGGGTGGCTAAATCCTGGCACATTGAGAGGCATAATCCTGGCATATTGAGGGGCATAATCCTGGCATATTGTGTGGGAAAATCCTGGCATATTGAGTGGCATAATAATCCTGGCATATTCGTGGCTAAGTCCAGGGATATTGAGGGGCATAATCCTGGCATATTAAGGGGCATAATCCTACAGTGATTATTCAAATTACAGTGATTATTTTAGTGGGTGCTATACTACATATTTGTACCCTGCCCTAAGCACAGTGCCACAGAGAGTGCAGTGCACTTGCAACTGCATGTGTGCCAGGCACATGACTATAATCCTGTTCTGTTAGCTCAGTGGGAAACATCTAGGCATATTTGAATACTGAAATTTGTTGGTGTTAAATAGTACATTTGCGGTGCACTTCATATCTGAGAGTCAAATAGAACAGTCCAATACTGTCCTTACAGCGCACTTTGAAAAATTATGGCTACCTCCTCCTCCAGCGCCGCTTCCACCTACACCGCCACGGTCACCACCTCCTCAACCTATGGGTCACTTAGTATAAACTGAAAGAGAATACCCTGCACTCCAACCCTCTCTCAAATGGATAATTCTGTTGATCCTCCTGGCAGCCATGCTTTAAATTTAGATTTTTGTTCTTCCAAAGCTAAAATCAAAGATTCCATCTAGTGCTATTTTATGGCTCAGCTGTATTTGATGTTTTATTGCCATTTTGCCCCCCTCTATTTAAACTAAAAGAGGGGGGCAAAATGGCAATAAAACATCAATCCAATTACCCCCCAAAACAGGGACAGAAGTTACCTGTAGTCAGTGTGCTGAACAATGATAAGCTTAGGGGCATGTCTACAAATGCTCGCAGTTTAGTGAATAAGATCCATGAACTTGTGGCAATATTGGCAACTGAGAATGTAGATTTAGTGGCTGTTACTGAGACATGGTATAATGAAAAACATGACTGGTACATATCAATACCAGGGTACTCTTTATATAGAAAAGACAGAGACGGTAAAAAAGGGGGAGGGGTGGCCCTGTATGTGAGGGATAGCTTAAAATGTAATACAAGTTAGTGAGGTGAACATAGAGTCAGTTTGGGTTACATTAGAATTTGGTAATCATATGGTAACTCGGGTAGGTGTGATTTATAGGTCCCCTGGACAAATAGAGGAGTTAGATAATCTACTAGTTGAGGAAATAGCTAAAATTACAATGAAGGGAGAAGTGATCATCATGGGTGACTTTAATCTTCCTGATGTGAACTGGAAATACAAAACAGCTACTTGCACCAGGAGTACGCATATCCTAAACTCCCTACTGGGATTATCTCTAAAACAAGTAGTGGAGGAGCCAACTCGAAAGCAGGCCATACTAGACTTAGTGTTCACAAATGGAGATTTGTTATCAGATATTACTGTAGGTGAAAGTTTAGGATCTAGTGATCACCAGACAGTGTGGTTTAATATAAGAACAGTGACGCAGTCACACCACACAAAAACAGTTTTAGATTTTAGAAAAACAGACTTTTCTAAAATTAGATTAGGTATAAAGGAGTCATTAGAAAAACAAGACAGAGTAGGGGCGCATGTACCGGGAAGAGAAACAAAAAAAACAACAATAGTGCAACACAGTTTAAATGTAATTGGATGTATAGTAAATCTCTACAGGGGTGCACTCACAAACGGATATTGAAATCAGGCTCATCAGAATATTGTAGTCAGTCGGTTTTAATCATATCCATCTAAAAAACACATTAAAAAACCATTGCGCAGTGGCTAACACAAACCAGGCAATAAAAACAATGAATACACGTACAAAATATAAAGCACTTAAAGTGCAACTTGCGTGAAAAAGTCCCGAGAGGTAAAACTTCTTTCCTGCTGCCACCAGGATAAGACACTCAGGCTCTTTTCTTTGAAGAAATAAACAGCTGGATCCACTTCTCAACGCGTTTCGCCGGCTCTGCTGTCGGCTTCCTCAGGAGATTGGTGCTTTGTGCAAATTTGCAAATAAAGTGCTGAAAGTTTGTAGCTAGGAAAACGCCTTAAAAAGGCTTCACAAAAAAGGAGGAAGAAAAAAGATAATAATGAAGAGGAAAAAATATAAATTAGGAGGAAAAAATAAATAAATAAATGAGTGGGTAAATGAATGGGAAAAATGTTGTCCCATTCAATTACCCACTCATTTATTTATTTATTTTTTCCTCCTAATTTATATTTTTTCCTCTTCATTATTATCTTTTTTCTTCCTCCTTTTTTCTACTTGTTAATTATTATTATTCTTTTCCCTATTATTATTTTCCATCATCATTTCTACACCGTCATATTTATCGTCCATTCGCTTTTTACTCTGTTTACATTCCCTTCATATTATTTACATTATCCCTCATATTATTTTTTTGGGTTGTTCCTCTCTTTTTTCCTCATTTTTTCTCAATATGATAAGGTTCATTGCTCGTTATCTCTAGAGGCAAGGCGTTTGTGTATAGATCTGTCAGGTTTGTGTATTATGTAAGTCAGTATGTGTTGGACGGGAGGTCACGTGTCCCGGACTATCTATCCAACGCTTCTCGTTGGTTATGGATAGACGCTAGAAGCCACGTCATGGGGAGTCAGCCTACACGCTGAGTGACAGCTATAGACGGGGAGGATAGTTAGGGAGGTAGGTTCCTTTCTCTCCAGTCCGGGTCACGTGATCGCGCATAGTCTGGACGCATAGTGGGTTTTTTCCTCCCCCCACTTGCGTCATAGACAAGTGCCCTTTCCTAATTTGTGTGTTTTTTACAGGTGTTCTACGTTATTGTATTTTGTGAAGCCTTTTTAAGGCATTTTCCTAGCTACAAACTTTCAGCACTTTATTTGCAAATTTGCACAAAGCACCAATCTCCTGAGGAAGCCGACAGCAGAGCCGGCGAAACGCGTTGAGAAGTGGATCCAGCTGTTTATTTCTTCAAAGAAAAGAGCCTGAGTGTCTTATCCTGGTGGCAGCAGGAAAGAAGTTTTACCTCTCGGGACTTTTTCACGCAAGTTGCACTTTAAGTGCTTTATTTTTTGTACGTGTATTCATTGTTTTTATTGCCTGGTTTGTGTTAGCCACTGCGCAATGGTTTTTTAATGTGTTTTTTAGATGGATATGATTAAAACCGACTGACTACAATATTCTGATGAGCCTGATTTCAATATCCGTTTGTGAGTGCACCCCTGTAGAGATTTACTATACATCCAATTACATTTAAACTGTGTTGCACTATTGTTGTTTTTTTTGTTTCTCTTCCCGGTACATGCGCCCCTACTCTGTCTTGTTTTTCTATTGCCAAGTGCCCGAGGAGCACTTTTACGGGTGCTGCAGTGCCAGAGGAGGAGTATAATTTAATTACCATTTCACTTTATTCACTATTTTGTTCACTGTTTATATTTGGGTTAGTGTCACACTTTCTTTCTTCATAAAGGAGTCATTATCAGACTGGAGCAATTTAAATGGAGTCCAGGAGAAATGGGATTATCTAAAAGTTGCACTACTGAAGGCAACAGAAAATTGTATAAGGCTTGTCAGTAAGAGCAAAAAATTGAAGAAACCACTGTGGTACTCTGCAGAGGTGGCTAAAATAGTAAAAAATAAAAAGCTTGCATTTAGTAATTATAAAAAATACTCAGAGTGAGGAAGATAGAAAGATCTATAAGAGTAGGCAGAAAGAGGCAAAGCAAGCTATAAGAGCTTCCAAAGCACACACAGAAGAGACTATAGCCCAGTCAGAGAAAAAGGGGGATAAAACATTTTTTAGATACATAAATGAGAAAAGGAAAGTAAAACAAGGATTAGATAGATTAAAAACAAAAGAAGGATGCTATGTAGAAGAGGATAAAGGCTTAGCAGACTGCCTTAATGAATATTTTTGTTCAGTTTTTACAAATGAAAATGAGGGTAAGGGACCTCATTTAGGGAAAAAGACTAATGAGTCTTTTGATGCATGTAAGTTTACAGAGGAAGAGGTTTTACTTCAGCTGTCTAAAGTAAAGACAAATAAGTCGATAGGACCTGATGGGATACATCCAAAGTTATTAAAAGAACTTAGTGGTGTACTAGCAAAACCCTTAACAGATTTATTTAACCAATCATTGTAATGGGAGTAGTTCCAGAAGATTGGAAATTAGCTAATGTTGTGCCCATTCACAAGAAAGGTAGTAGCGAGGAGGCGGGCAACTATAGACCAGTAAGTCTTACTTCAGTAGTGGGGAAAATAATGGAAACCTTGTTAAAGAATAGGATTGTTGAACATCTAAAGTAGCTTGGATTTCAAGATCAGAGACAGCATGGGTTTACTTCCGGGAGATCTTGCCAAACTAATCTTATTTTTTGATTTGGTAACTAAAATAATAGATCGGGGTGGTGCAGTAGACATTGCTTACCTAGATTTCAGTAAGGCTTTTGACACTGTCACACATAGAAGGCTTTTCAATAAACTGAAATCTTTGAGTTTGGATTTCAATATTGTTGAATGGATTAGACAATGGCTGAGTGACAGGCAACAGAGGGTTGTAGTCAATGGGGTATATTCAATGCAAGGTCTTGTTACTAGTGGGGTACCTCAGGGATCTGTACTTGGACCCATTCTCTTTAATATTTTTATTAGCGATATTGCAGAAGGTCTTGTTGGCAAAGTATGTCTTTTTGCTGATGATACAAAGATTTGCAGCAGGGTTGATATTCATGGAGGGATAAGCCAAATGGCAAATGATTTAGCTAAACTAGAAAAATGGTCAGAGCAGTGGCAACTGACATTTAATGTGGACAAGTGCAAGATTATGCACCTTGGGCGTAAAAACCCAAAAGCAGAATATAGACTATTTGGTACAATCCAAAACTCAACATATGAGGAAAGGGATTTAGGAGTAATAATTTCAGAGGACTTGAAGGTAGGTAGGCAATGCAGTAGAGCAGCAGGAAATGCTAGCAGAATGCTTGGTTGCATAGGGAGAGGTATTGGCAGTAGGAAGAGGGAAGTGTTCATGCCATTGTACAGAGCACTGGTGAGACCTCACTTGGAGTATTGTACGCAGTACTGGAGACCGTATCTCCAATAGGATATTGATACTTTGGAGAGAGTTCAGAGAAGGGCTACTAAACTGGTTCATGGGTTGAAGGATAAAACTTACCCAGAAAGGTTAAAGCATCTTAACATGTATAGCTTGGAGGAAAGACGTAACAGGGGGGATATGATAGAAACATTTAAATACATAAAGGGAATCAACACAGTAAAGGAAGAGAGTATATTTAAAAGAAGAAAAACTACCACAACTAGAGGACATAGTCTTAAATTAGAGGGGCAACGATTTAAAAGTAATATCAGGAAGTATTACTTTACTGAGAGGGTAGTGGATGTATGGAATAGCCTGCCAGCAGAAGTGGTAGAGGTAAACACAGTCAAGGATTTTAAGCATGCGTGGGATAGACACAAGGCTATCCTAGCTATAAGACCGTGAACGGGGGACTAATAAAAGTACTCAAAAAAATTGGGCAGACTAGATGGACCGAATGGTTCTTATCTGCCAACATTCTATGTTTCTATGTTTCTATTTGTAATTTGTATGTATTGTATGCTATTTTAGGTTATTTCCCTATCCACATTTGCTTGCAAGCACTTGCCCTACTCTTACCCACATTTTACTTCATTTTGCAGCCCTCTAGCTCTTTCCAGGACTTTTTTAGAGGCATTTTAGTGGCCAAAAGTTCATGTCCCCATTGACTTCAATGGGGTTCGGGTTCGGTGTCAAGTTCCGGGTCAAGTTCGAGCATGGACCCTCACATTTTTTTCGAAGTTTGGTCGAACCTGCCGAACCCGAACATCCAGTTGTCCGCTCAAATCTCTATTACTAAGCATTTTGATAATTATGGATGTGAATTTTTTAAACTTAAAAAAAAATAAAAGTGTAATACATATAAAAAAAATAGTTTAAATTTCATAGCCATAATTATCAAAATACTTAATAATGCAATCTATCTTATATGTTATATGTTTATATACACTGACTTTGCCTCCAATTCACTCCCTGCACTTCACATACTGATTGTGAAGTACAGAGAGAGAATGACAGCGAAAGGACAGGGAAAGGAAAAAAACAAACTTATTACCTGTTTTTAAAAAAATAAACCCTTCCCCTGCTGATCACATTTGCTTTTTACTCTGATCCATTTCCTTTCAAGTTTATGGCCCTCATTTAGTTTTTTCTCATTATTTTTTGCAATTTTACTATATTAATAATATTCTTTTCATGTTTTAATTTAATTAGTTAACTCCTGCAGGACTGTGCTGTGATTCTGACCAGAGCAAACGTTAAACTTCTCTACTTTTTTAATGTATTTTTGAATACTAAATTGTAGATCATTTATATGTACATGGTATCCATCCAAAGAAAATAAATGATAACATATAACTTGTATGGGTGCGTTAAATGAGAGAGAGGAAAACCAAGTTTAATAAATCACTTATCAAAATGGAAAAATCGCCTCTGGTCATTAGCCCTGGAAAATCCCTTGTTCTTTAAGGGTTAAGGCATGCCTTATGAGTATCCCTTACTGAATGGCGTAATATACCAATAACATGCTCTTAGACTTTTCGCAGTTAAGTTCTGATTTTGGGGGGGTGGGGGGGTGTCATGCTGACCTATAGAGCTCTACCGCTGTTCCACTTTTTGGAAGAGAGGTAGAATCCATCAAAACAGATGAAATAAAAACTGTAACACCATGTTCTTGATCTGTTCTCTGGTGTCTTGAACACTGGAGACGGAATACTGCACATGCACAGTGCTGCCTGGTTGTTTGACAGCACAACCGTGCATGCATGGTGGCGCTTTCAATCTACCTCACAGAGATACTGTCAAAGCATGCATGAACCATATATCTTAAGAGGTCACTAAAGGGTATACGCCAGGAGAGAAACTGTAGTGATTTGAGACAGGAATTTCAAACTTAAGAACAAAGTAGCCTTCATATAGGTTACTGGCCCTTTAAAGCCAACAAATAACGTGTGAAACGGTCAACTGTGAATATTATATAAACCGCAGATTTTTTATTTATTTTTATATAATAGGCAACATATCAAATATTTTTTTATACACTTTTATTAATATTATTTTAATCATACTTTTAGGTTTACATCTACACCACTAAAATTTGACTTTCTATGTTTCTATCTGTTTGATTTCAACAAAATGATGTCCATAAGCTTCTATATCCGAATTTCACAAACACTTAGAGCCAAATTTCAACAGCTCAATAGCATAGGTAAGGGATGAAATTAGAAAATTTCGACTCTTTCAACCGAAATCTCCAACTTTATACTATTGAAGTAAGGGCCTTTTTCGTCCATTGCTACATTCATTTCACCATTCAATTTGTATGAATGAACATTACACCTATGTTCATTCAATACATTCGAGGAAAACGAAAGAAAATTTTTCTTTTTGCCCATCTCTACTGATTAATATCACCAACTACTCATTGAGGATTCTCACACCACATGACCTATATATTCCTCTTTAATGAGTTGACTTGTGAATCTTCCCAGCATTCTCTTCTCCATAATTCCCAATCTCTAAAAATTACCCTGGCTATGATTATTGATTTGTAATATCCCCTTTATTCTTTCCAGTATAATATAAATGTAGCTCTGGATGTGGGGGTCATGTACTAAACAAGTTCAGTGCGGAAAAAAAGTAGGTAAAACATGAGTAAGGAGAAATTTGCGACAATTTGTAAAATTTTGCACTTGTTTTCCGTGATTTGCGCCTCTTGGGTTTATTTTTATTTAGCGTGCATTTTTCCGGTTGTAATTGCGATTATATTTGCACATGCTGAAAAGTTTTGCCAATATTTTGTGAAAAATAATTCTTATTTGCGTGTGAAAATTACACCAGCTTTTAGCAAGTGCTTTCAAAAGAGGTAGAAAAAATATTCGCAAACATGCCTGTTTTTATTCTCAATTATGCCTGTTTTTATTCGTAATTTGCTCATATGTACTATTGGAGTGTTAAATGTTTAGTACATTGCAATAGGAGCAAAGAGCAAAAATAGTTTTGCACATAAAATATATTTGCGTTTTATTAGTGGGATGTCACATGACATTGGTTGACCCCACAAAATTGGGTTCCATTCTTCCTAGTATGTGTACAAGCATATATTGTCTGCCTGGAACGCATTGAAGACATTCATAGACACATTCAATGCCCAACACCCAAAAAAAGTCTGTCTTGTCTGAAAACTGCTGGCAACTATTCCTTCCTTATTCTGATTAATATGTCATATATCTATCACCTGCTCACCTTTCCTTATTGTGATCAGTGTGGTAAAAGGCAAGCCCAGCTTATGACCTTGTGTATCTTCCAAACCTTTGAACATTTATGAACCATGTGATGTGTAGATAGATGGGTGTTGTGTGCCATGAAATAAATCAGGAAACAGACAGGGATAAATGTATTCTTTTTTTTATTTTTTGCAGCAATAAGCAGATGTGCAATTAAAATATTGCTGCGATTTTCATATTATTTTTAATATCTGGTTGATCCAGAGGAAGGCAAAGAAAACCCCAGAGAAACTTTTGGCCAATTTTGTCTCACATGGGGGAAAAAAATTCCTTCCTGACCCCAAATATGGCGATCGGTTTTGTTGTCCCTGGATCATTTAGTTAGTGTATCGAACTGCATATTGCTGGACACAATACATTTACACAGAGAGGTTACAATCTTATAAGGATATAACACAGAGTAAGGAGGTTCTTGCACTGCAGAGCTTCTTATCTGCCCTAACCAACTCTGCAGAGCTTACAGTCTAGGTAAGTTACACAATAAAAAAAAAATATCCCCACAAAGCTTACAATCTAATAAGGATAGAATACAGGGTAAGGAGGTCCCTGCCCTGCAGAGCGACTTACCTGCCCTAACCAACTCTGCAGAGCTTACAATCTAAGGTAAGTTATACAATACACAAATATATTCACACAGAGAGCTTACAATCTAATAAGGATATAATACAGAGTACGGAGAGGTTCCTGCCCTGCAGAGCTACTTACCTGCCCTTACCAACTCTGCAGAGCTTACAATCTAAGATAAGTTATACAATACAAAAATCTATCCCCATAAAGCTGACAAACTACTAAGGATATAATACAGAGTACGGAGAGGTTCCTGCCCTGCAGAGCTTCTTATCTTCCCTAACCAACTCTGCAGAGCTTACAGTCTAAGGTAAGTTATACAATACAAAAATCTATCCCCATAAAGCTTACAATCTAATAAGGATAGAATACAGAGTACGTAGGTTCCTGCCCTGCAGAGCTTCTTATCTGCCCTAACCAACTCTGCAGAGCTTACAGTCTAAGGTAAATTATACAATACAAAAATCTATCCCCAGATAGCTTACAATCTAATAAGGATAGAATACAGAGTACTTAGGTCCCTGTCCTGCAGAGCAACTCCCCTGCCCTAACCAGCTCTGCTGAGCTTTCAATCTAATGGAAGTTATACAAAATACAAATATCTATCCCCACAAAGCTTACAATCTAATGAGGATGGACGTCAGAGAAAGGAGGTCTGCCCTAACCAGATCTGCTAAGCTTACAATCTAATAAGAAGCATAGAATACAGAGTAAGGACGTCACTGCCCTAACCAGATCTGCTAAGCTTACAATCTAGTAAGAAGCATAGAATACAGAGTAAGAAGGTTCCTGCCTTAACCAGATCTGCTAAGCTTACAATCTAGTAAGAAGCTTAGAATACAGAGTAAGGAGGTCACTGCCCTAAACAGATCTACTAAGCTTACAATCTAATAAGAAGCATAGAATACAAAGTAAGATGGTCCCTACCCTAACGAGATCTGCTAAGCTTACAATCTAATAAGAAGCTTAGAATACAGAGTAAGGAGTTCCCTGCCCTAACCAGATCTGCTAAGCTTACAATCTAATAAGAACCATAGAATACAGAGTAAGGAGGTCTCTGCCCTAACCAGATCTGCTAAGCTTACAATCTAGCAAGAAACTTAGAATACAGCATAAGGAGGTCCCTGTCCTGCAGAGTGACTCACCTGCTCTAACCAGATCTACTGAGCTTCCAGTCTACTGCAGGCTGTCAAGCTGTTCATGGACCATCTCTACCATACTCCACTGCCAACCCTTCAACTGGTTGACACTCTTTTCTCATATTCCTGACCTCTCCAGGAATTATCTTAATTTTACCTTCTTTACCTTCAAAATTCACCACAAATACCCTAAGACCAATCTTGACTCCACATATCACACACCTGGATTTATCAAAATCCAATGGATGGCATTACTTAAATGGTTTGTTCTTTACACCGAGATACACAGTGAATTGAAATACATTTCCTCGGGACCCTCTTACTGCTGTTAAGAAGAGATACCTTTACCTGATCACCACAAGCAATGTACAATAAGACTAACTCGCCTCCTGTTGTTGATCAGCAATGTTTAGGTTTCATTTCCAAACACTCTTTAATCTTATTGATTAAAAGTAATCCACTGAAGCCTCAAATGAAATCCTGTAATCTCCTACAGACAGTACAAAATGCAGCAGCCAGACGACTGGCCAATCAAACTAGCTCATGTCACATTTCTCCACTCCCTTCATTGGCTTCCAATTAAATGGTGAACATGTTTTAAAATTGACCTGCTGACCTTCAGAGCCTTAAACAACCCAGGGCCACAGAACATGACAGAGCTAATGACACCCTATATTCCATCTCGCTCAGTTTGGTCAGCCAACAAATTTCTCCTCTCAGTGCCCTGAATAAATATGAACTCTGCCCCCCTGAGATGTATAGAATACAGAGAAAGGAAACCCCTACCCTAACGGCTCAGCTGAGCTTACAATCTAATGTAAAGCATAGTGTTCCAGGCGTCAGACTTCGCAGCAGCATGTATTAAACTGGAGCGTTCTGTCAGGGAGTCTCACACCTTCATAGGTTAACATGATCTGCTACAGCACCAACTGCTGAAAGCTGAGCTGGGTTTGAAAGTAATGCAGCTCTGCTATTGTGATGTCACGCACTGTCATAATTCTATTCTGATGTCATGCTAGATATATTTGTCACTATTGTACATTTACAGTTCAAAATATTACTCCATATGGAAAAATATCGTTTGCAGAGATATTTAATAGTGGGTTTTGAGGGTTTTAAAAGCACTTTTGTTTTTATACAGTTGCATTCATAATAGTCCTAGAGTCACAACTGCCATATAATGTTATTTTATTTTTCTGTTCCGTTTCCCCTCCTGCCCATTATTTCCATCTCTCCCCTTGTTACCTGTATCAGGTTGTGGGGATAGAGTTGCCAGCCAATATTTTGTCACCATGCTGGTTAAACATGTTGTTTGAGGCCAATGCTAACTCTATGGGGACAATATTATGGCTGGTATAGGCCGCAATCCTATGGTGGGGTAGTGAGGTCATTCAGGTTGGCATAGATCATGCGATATAACACTGTGTCCAGCAGCTACTTTTCAGCTGCTGATTGAGGGCAGCTCCCACATTTTTGGCCACCATTTCAGCCTGGCAGAAACTAGTGCATGGCCCAAACTGGACCACTTTACATGGGACAGTCACGATTTTGGAGGGATTCAGAACAGCCATCTTGTCGTTCTGATCACACTCTCCAGGAAATGGGACACTGGTGCATGTACAGCATTGTGCACATGCACAGCACCCCTGTTAGCTTAAGTGACAGCTAGGCAGGCCAGTAAAAAATTGACTTGATGCCAATGTTAAGTCTATGGGGGCACCAGTAAGGCCGGTAAAAAAGGGTCAGATTGGCACATGTGGGGTTCAGATTGGCAAGTCTAGGGAGTCAGTTTGGGAAGAAGGGGTCATATGAGTGAGAGTGCAGGGAGAGAGATGGCTTGGCAAAGTGTGTGCGGGGGTGAGAGATGGTTTGGTGGAGTGAGAGTGGGGGAGAGAGATAGCTTTGAGGGGAGAGTGGGTGAGGGAGATGGCTTGGTGGAGTGAGAGTGGGGGAGAGAGAGATGGCTTGGCGGAGTGACAGTGGGGGAGGGAGATGGCTTGGTGGAGTGAGAGTGGGGAGATAGATGGCTTGGCGGAGTGAGAGTGTAAGACTGGGGATTGAGATGGTTTTGTGGAGTGAGAGTGTAGGGAGAGAGATGGCTTTGTGGAGTGGGAGTGGGTGAGAGAGATGGCTTGGCTGAGTGAGAGTGCAGGGAGAGAGATGGCTTGGTGAAGTGAGAGTGGGGGAGAGAGATGGCTTGGCGGAGTGAGAGTGTAAGGCTGGGGATTGAGATGGTTTGGTGGAGTGAGGGTGCAAGACTGGAAGAGAGAGTTTTCTTGGAGAGAGAGTGCAGAGCTGGGAGAGAGATAACTTTGAGGAGAGAGTGCAGAGCTTTGAGCCTATAAACATGCATGCTTTGAACATTAAATTTCCCTATTGTAAACAAAACAATAATGTTTCAGTGCTATGGGTCTGGCATAATGATGGTTTAACAAGCAGGGAGACTTTTTCCTTAAAATAGGCCCTGGTTGGTGGAGATTTAGTGATATAATCTGCACTAAATTAACTAGGCAGCGCTACATTAAGCTAATTATGTGGGTTGGGCAGTGGGCGGACCAGAGAGGGGGGTATGAGAGGGGGGAAAGGAGGTAGAGAAAGAGATTTGAAATAGGACACAAACTAAGAAGGCACATTAATTAGGATTTGAGAGAGGAAAAGGTCTAGTAGAGGTATAGATACTACACTGAACACATGCACGAACTGCACAAAACCATGAATAGATTTAGAATAAGGGATAATTTAGAGCTATGAATCGTATAAAATAGTAAATAAACCAGGATCTAGGAAAATATATACAGATAGGTATAGATGATATAGGAAAGACACATAATAAAGTGGCACATAATGCACAATAGATAACAGATTAGGACACAGCTGGGTATCAGATTAGGGGAATTAACATACAAAGTAACTCACATATAGACATATACAATCAGTGCTGTATTTACCGCGAGGCATCCTAGGCGGATGCCTATGGCGGCAAATTTTGGGGGGCGGCAGCGCCCCCCAGCACTGGAAAAAGAAAAAATTAAAAAAAATAAAAAATAAAAAAAATCCGGCCCTTTAAAAAAAAAAAAAAAAACCCCACCGCTCTTGCAGGCAGAGACAGAGGTGAGAGGGGATCGGAAGATCCCCCCTCACCATTGCTCTGCCTGCCAGGCTGCATGGGGAGCCGAACAGGCAGCACAGAGAAACCTCCGTGCTGCCTGTTCGGCTCCCCGTGCAGTGTGCCGACACGGAAGTGCCGACAGTCACGTGACGGGCGCGCTGACGTCATACGCGCGCCCGGCCACGTGACCTGTCGGCACAATCGCCGGGAAGCCGAACAGGCAGCATGGAGGGACCATGCTGCCTGCCTGCCAGGGAAAGGTAAGTGCTGATGGGAGAGTGTGTGTGTGTGTGTGTGAGACTGAGTGTGATGGGAGACAGTGTGTGTGACTGAGTGTGATGGGAGTCAGAGTGTGTGTGATGGGAGACTGAGTGTGATGGGAGTCAGAGTGTGTGATGGGAGACTGTGTGTGACTGAGTGTGATGGGAGTCAGAGTGTGTGTGATGGGAGACTGTGTGTGACTGAGTGTGATGGGAGTCAGAGTGTGTGTGATGGGAGACAGTGTGTGTGACTGAGTGTGATGGGAGTCAGAGTGTGTGTGATGGGAGACAGTGTGTGTGACTGAGTGTGATGGGAGTCAGAGTGTGTGTGATGGGAGACTGTGTGTGACTGAGTGTGATGGGAGTCAGAGTGTGTGATGGGAGACTGTGTGTGACTGAGTGTGATGGGAGTCAGAGTGTGTGTGATGGGAGACTGTGTGTGACTGAGTGTGATGGGAGTCAGAGTGTGTGTGATGGGAGACAGTGTGTGTGACTGAGTGTGATGGGAGTCAGAGTGTGCGTGATGGGAGTAGGAGTGTGTGACTGAGTGTGATGGGAGTAGGGGTGTGTGACTGAGTGTGATGGGAGTATGAGCTTGATGTGAGTCTGAATGATGGGGCATGTCTTAGGTGTGTAACGTGGGTGTGCAGCTTGAGTAGGGGGGTGCCCGGATTTTGTCTGCCTAGGGCAGCACAAAATCAAGATACACCACTGTATACAATACACGTAAAACATACAAGAATAAGAAACATATTTAAATAAGGGAAAAAAGAACAGAAAAGCAAGATTAAGGACCACGGGCACTAAAGAATAGATATAAGGATAAAATAATGCTATAAATATAAGAGTGGGAGAGAGTGCGAGGCTGGGAGAGAGATGACTTGGAGGAGAGAGTGCAGAGCTGGGAGACAGATGGCTTGGAGGAGTGGGAGAGAGGGCAGTGCTGGGAGAGAGATGGCTTGGAGGAGTGAGAGTGGGAGAGAGTGCAGTGCTGGGAGACAAATGGCTTGGAGGAGTGGTAGAGAGTGCAGAGCTGGGAGAGAGATGGCTTGGAGGAGTGAGAGTGGGAGGTGTGCAGGTCTGACAGGAATGACATGAAGCTAATTATGTGGGTTGGGCAGTGGGCAGAGGGTACTGCAAAGTGTCCCTGGATATTTTTTTCAAATGTTGGCAACTATGCACATGATTGGCAGGAACCAAGGTTTTCTAGCAGAACATTGCCCAAAACAGCACACTGCCTATGCAAACTATCATTATCGCTAATATATTCAAAACTGTTACAATAACAAAAAATGTATTTCAGAATCACATAAAATAGGCAGTTTTGTAATGTATATGTAACATAGAAACATTACATGTATCGGCAGATAAGAAAAACAGATTTTCTTCTATCCGATGTGTGGCGATTACCCCTGAACATGCTTCGAATTTACGCAATGTAGGCGAAAATCACCCATTTAATTTCTCCATATTTTAGCTGGAGAAGTGAATAGAAAAGTGTAGAAGAAGTAAATTAAACATATTTTAACCTCTTAAGGACTGGCCGTTTAGGAAATTTTTGACAACGGCTGTTTTAACATTTCTGTGGTGTTTCTGTTTAGCTGTAATTTTCCTCTCTCTCATTTAATATGCCCACACATATTTTATACTTAGTATATATCCCTTAAGAATACTTTCTTAACAAGAACCAACAACATTATTACCCATTTCCCAAGTTCTGTATTCGTGCCATCTATTCCCTCCTGGGCACCCTTTTTTTGGATCTCCTTATAGTTCCCAGTCTTGACTCAAATTAATATCCATTATTTTTATGTTGTTCTTTGTCTTCTTCCATGTATGATCTTACTTATAGCCTTAATCTATATACCCTTCTGAGAATGGAGGGGGGGGGGGGGGGGGTGACGTATATGAGCCTAGTGTCTGGTGTGGTGGCTGGGGGGAAAATGCTGACAATTCCAGACTTTCCATCTTTATTTTGTCTTTCCCCTAGAACCATTCTCCTCTTTTTCCTATTGCTTTTTGGCTGCTCTCTAGCAGTCTTCTCCTTTTGGTGATTATATTTATAGCATTATTTTATCCTTATGTCTATTCTTTAGTTCCCATGGTCCTTAATCTTGCTTTTCTGTAAATGCATATATATTGTATATGTCTATATGTGGGTTACTTTGTGTGTTCTTTACTTCCTCTCATCTGATACCTAGCTGTGTCCTAATCTGTTATCTGTTGTGTATTATGTGCCACTTTATTATGTGTCTTACCTATATCATCTATACCTATCTGTGCAGGTCTATGTTTTCCTAGATTATGGTTTCTTTACTATTTTATATGATTCATAACTAGAGTTGAACGGGCACCTGGATGTTCGGGTTCGAGAAGTTCGGGTCTGTGCTCGAACTTGACCCCGGACTTGACCCCGAACACAAACCCCATTGAATTCAATAGGGACACAGACTTTTGGCCACTAAAATCCCTCTAAAAAGTAATGGAAAGGGCTAGAGGGCTGCAAAAGGAATTAAAATGTGGGTAAGAGTAGGACAAGTGCCCTGCAAGCAAATGTGGATAGGGAAATAACTTAAAATAACATAAAATACATACAAATTACAATTACAGCTGAGTCATAAAATAGCACTAGATATAATCTTTGATTTTAGATTTGGAAGAACATAAATCTAAATCTAAAGCATGGCTGCCAGGAGGATCAACAGAATTTTTCATTTGAGAGAGGGTTGGTATTCTCTTTCAGTTTATACTAAGTGATCCATAGGTTGAGGAGCCGGTGACCGTGGCGGTGTAGGTGGAAGCGGTGCTGGAGGAGGAGGAGGTAGCCAACACTGTTTTTTATTTATTTTTTTGTTTTTTTAAATTTGGGTAGCCTTAAAAATATTGGGACATATAACAGCAGAAAACAAAGAATAAGTACACTTGAGTATAACAATGACTGGGTGAGGCCGGTATAAATGTCTATTCTGCACAAGGTAGAGACAAGTCCCATCAGTCAGTCCGTGTAGACCTGTGCACACGTACTGTTCCACCATGTTGCTGAAATGCTGCCTCCTGCTAAGATGTTGCATATCAGATGGTGTTGCTGCTTGTTGTTCTATGCTGACAAAGCTTTTCCACATTTCGGCCATGCTAACCCTGCCTTCTGAGGTGCTGGCGGTGCCCCAGATGCGTTGGCGACCTCTTCCTCTGCTTTCTTCTTGTGCTACCATTGAGCCCCCGGTGTCATTTTTGAATGCCCTCAGCAGCGCGTCTACCAGCGTGAGCTTGTAGTCGCGTATCTTACGATCACGATCCAATGATGGAATTAAGGACGGCACATTGTCCTTTTAACGGGGATCCAGCAGGGTGGGCACCCAGAAATCAGCACAAGTTAGAATGTGGGCAGCTCGGCAGTCGTTGTGCAGGCACTGCAGCATGTAGTCGCTCATGTGTGCCAAGCTGCCCAGAGGCAAGGACAAGCTGTTCTCTCTGGGAGGTGTATCATCTGTGTCCTCCGTTTCCCTCCAGCCATGCTGCGTGATGCCCACGCGCTGAGTTGGGTGCCACCCTGCTGTGAACACGGTTCCTCCTCCTCATCATCATCCTCATCCTCCTCCAAAACTGTGCCCTGGCTTGACAGTTGTGTACCCGGCGTATGCTGGTGCAGGAACCCACCCTCCAAGCCACTTGTGAATGACTGCCCTGATCACTGTGGAAATGACCCCTCCTCCTCTTCCTCCTGTGCCACATCCTCTTCCATCATCGCCCTAAGCGTTTTTTCAAGGAGACATACAAACGGGATAGTAAGGCTGAGAAGGGCGTCATTGGCACTGGCCACGTTGGTGGAGTACTCAAACAGTGCAAAATGGCACACAGGTGTCGCACGGTGGCCCACTCATTAGTGGTGAAGTGGTGCTGTTCCGCAGAGCGACTGACCCGTGCGTGCTGCAGCTGATACTCCACTATCGCCTGCTGCAGCTCGCACAATCTCTCCAGCATGTGCAAGGTGGAGTTCCACCTTGTGGGCACGTCACATATGAGGCGGTGAGCGGGAAGGCTTAAGTTACGCTGCAGCACAGACAGGCGAGCAGCAGCAGGGTGAGAACGCCTAAAGTGCGCACAGATGGCCCGCACGTTCTGTAGCAGCTCTGATATATCTGGGTAGTTTTTCAGGAATTTCTGCATTACCAAATTTAGCACATGCGCCAGGCAAGGGATGTGTGTCAAACCGGCTAGGCCCAGAGCTGCTACTAGATTTTACCCATTATCGCACACCACCACGTGGCTTAGTGGCAAAAACCACTCATTGATCTGTTGTTCCATGCCCGTCCACAGCTCCTGCGTGCTGTGGGGTTTTCCCCCCAAACATATGAGTTTTAAAAGAGCCTGCAGTTTCTTTTTTTTTTTTTTCCATTTTTTATTTTAAACATATAAAAGACAGTACAGATTTAGACATGACACACAGTATTGGCATACATTTCTATTATTTCAATCTATAAACAGTATTGTTTATAAGTTAGTTGGGTTTGTTTGTTAGTTTTACAGTTGTAGTTGGTAGACTCCCTCTGGACTATTTCCAAGGATGTTGGTGGTTATTTTATTATTATTATTATTTTTTTTTTTAATTTAAGTCTGTATTTGTTGTATCCTTCACCACCTACTTGAAATTGCAATTTGTTACTTAGTGACACACTCGTGGTAGGTCATTTATTCACTTCTGTAGCTCTTCTCTGAGCGCTCATAGGTCCTTCAACTCCCCCCATTTTTTCCACATTTTTTTGTAGTATTTATATTGGTCCCTAGAATTATAGAATCCTTCTTCCATTGTACATTGGTATTCTATTTGTATTTTTAGGTCTTTCCAATTGGTTACTTCTGGGCTTTTCCACTTCCTAGCTATGCATAATTTTGCTGCGGAGAGAATGTGTATTATCAGATACTGTATATCTTTTTCCCATTTGGGGATATCCAGATGTAACAGGAACATTTGTGGAGTAAGGGAGCCCAACTCACTATTTAGCTTTATCAAAAGGAAGTGAATCTTTTTTAATAGGGGTTGTAGCTCCTCACATGTCCACCACATATGTAGTTGTGTCCCCTCGCTTTTATGGCACCTCCAGCATAATCTAGAATGTTGTGGAGAGAATTTGTTTAATTTAGTTGGAGTTATATACCACCTATAAATAGTTTTGTAATACGTCTCGTGCAAAGTTAGATTGTGGATACTTTTTTTCAACATTTTTATGGTCTGTATCCACTCTTTTAGTGTAAATTCTTTGCCCATATCGGATTCCCATTTACACTAAAGGGTGTCTTTAGAGATTTCCTTATTGGTATTCATTAATTGCGTTATTTTGCCAATTAAATTCTTATCATGCTGGTTTTCCAAGAGTTTTTCGATGGGTGGGCTTTGGAGTATCTTTGTATATTTTATTTTGTGCCTTAATCTTAAATATGTAGATATTTAGTTATTGGTAAGTTAAAATTAGCCTGTAATTCTGAGAATGGCATGATTATATCTTGTTGGAGGATTTGGGAGAGATGTGTTATACCTCTTGTTTCCCATCCCTTAATATTTATGTTATCCATTTCCCAGAATATAGTATTGAGGGGGGAGGATCGTAGGAGTCCATCTTGGATTTTGGTAATTTTCTTGAATTTAGTCAGTGTATTTATAATATCTACAATAATGGGGTTGAAAAATTTGAGAGTATGGAGTTCTTTACACCAGAAAATATGGTAAGGGTCTAAATTGCCACATTGTTCTTTTTCAATCTTATACCAATTGGTGTTTCTTGATATATTGTTGCCCCACTTCAAGAAGTGGGAGAACATTGAAATCCCGTGGAGGTAGTCGATGTTGGGGACTGCCAGACCCCCATTTTTTGTTTTCCTCGTCATGGAAGAAAGGGCGATTCTAGGTTTCCTACCGTTCAATATGAAATCCATGATTAAGGTATTTAGTATTTTTAGTATTGGTTTGGGGACCCGGAGAGGGATTGATCTAAATAGATAAGTTAGTTTTGGTATTAAGTAAGATTTAACTGAATTTAGTCGACCCATCCACGAGATTTCCAGTCCTCACCACCTAGTGAAGCTGTCTCTGAAACACTCTGTCACTGATTGATAGTTAGTTTTTACCATATCATCCAGGTCTAGTTTCAATTTTATCCCAAGTTAATCGATTACTTGATTGTCCCATTTCCAATGGTGGAAGTGAGTCAATAGTTTCTTCTTGTTTTTTCATCTATGTTAGCTATAATAGTTTGGGTTTTATTTAAGTTTAATTTATAATTCGAATATTTACTATATTGGGAGATCACTTCCACTGCCGAATTCAGAGACATAACCGGGTTTCTAAAAGTAAAGAGGACATCATCAGCAAATAGGGTAATTCTCATATCCTGGTCCGCAATCTTTATCCCCTGTATGTTATTTGATTGCCTTATCAGGGCTGCAAGGGGTTCTATGGATAGTAGGTATAGAATTGGAGCCAATGGGCATCCCTGGCGAGTGCCGTTACTGATGTTAAACCAGGATGATTCTAGGTTATGACCTACCACTTTTGCCTGTGGATTAGTATATAGTGCCATTGTATTTGTTTTAAAAGGGCCTATGAGTCCAAAAGCCTCTATTACCTCTTCCAGGAAGATCCAGCTCACCCTGTCGAAAGCCTTTTCGGCATCTACCGCGATAATAATTGAAGGCGTTTTTGTCTTATTTATGTGGTCAATGATATTAATGATTTTCCTTATATTATCTCCCGCATCTCTTCCCTTCATAAAGCCTGATTGATAGTTGTGAATTAAGTCAGTCATAACTATTTTTAATCTAACGGCTAAGATCTTAGAGTATATTTTTATATCTACGTTTATAAGGGAAATTGGTCTGTAGTTCGACAGGGTGGCTGGATCTTTTCCTGGCTTAGGAATGGTCGAAATAGTGGCTTGGAGCATTTCTTGTGGGAACTGATGACCTTCTGGGATTCTTGAAAATACCCTTAGAAGTAGTGGAGCTATTTCTTGGGCAAAGGTCTGGTAGAATTTATTTGGGTAACCATCGGGTCCTGGGGCTATCCTTTTCTTTAAGGATGTTATAATTGTTTTAATTTCTTCCAAGGTAAAGGGGGCATTCAGTATTGCCAATTTTGTTTTACTTAGTTGGGGTAGATTTAATTTTTGAAGAAAAGCTGTGGTTCCATGTCGGATCCCACTTTCTTGTTTTAACGAATAGAGGGTATGATAGTAGTTTTTAAATGCTCTCGAGATATTCCTAGGGGATAGGTGGGTCTCAGATCCTGTGATTATTTTATTAATAATATTCCTTTTCCTATTGTCTTTAAGTTTGTTAGTTAAAATCTTATCAGCACGGTTGGCCCCAGAGTACCACTTTTGCCTAAGGATACGTAGAGCTTTTTTCCCTTTTTCATCTAATTTTTCTTTTATTACATTCTGGATATCTTGAATTGTTTGTGAGAGGGTTGCATTTGTAGCCAACTTGTTCTTCCTTTCCTGTATAGCTAATTCTATATAGAGGTCGGATGGGATTTGTTGTTTCTAATTTTCCTCTCTGTTCCCTTTTTAATGAATAACCCTCTCAAGAAGCACTTCAGTGTACACCAGAGAGTAAAGTCCGTAACTTCGCTGTTATCATTTTGGTCCAAGAAGTCTGAAATTTGTACTTTTATCATTTGTATCTCAGCCTCGTCATAAATTAAAGATTCGTTTAGGCGCCATCTATTCCTTTGCTTATAATCTGGGTGATTCTTTAATGAGAAATAAATAGGGGCGTGATCTGACCAAGATATTGGACCTATGTCTGAGGATGTAAATTGGTCTAGACTTGAGTCTGAGGTCATAATAAGATCTATCCTTGAGTATGAACTGTGTACTTTGGAGAAGAAGGTGTAGTCACGGGATTTTGGATGTTGGGTCCTCCAGATGTCGTATAATGAATTGCTATACAGGAAATTTTGGAAGGCTTTAGCTGCCCTTATAACTGCGGGGTCAATCCTAGTACCAGTGGGTTTACTTTTATCTAATCTACTATCCAGTACACAGTTCATATCCCCCCCCAAAGATCAAAGTTCCCTTCCTCACTTGTTCTACTCTCTCATACAGGCCTTTAAGGAAGCGAGTTGGAGATTGATTGGGACTATAGACATTTACCAATGTATATTGCATTTCATTAATCTTACATACCAATATGACGAATCTACCATTAGGATCTTTTTCTTCATATAGGATCTCTATTTTAAGGTTATTGGAGATAAAAATGGTGATACCTCTTTTTTTGTGACCATCTGTGAAGTTTGCTTGGCTTACTATTTTAAATCTGGAATATTTCCAGAGTAAGTCGGCTGGGAGCTGCCAATGGGTGTCCTGTATAAATGCTATATTTATGTTTTTCTCCTTTAGCAGGTAATACAGGCAGCTCCTTTTTAGGAGGGAGTTGAGGCCCTGTGCGTTCAGCGATAAAAGCTCAAGTGTCATCTAATTTTATTTGTATTAGGACCTGGCTATCCACGGGTGAGTCACTTAAAAAAGTCATCTGGGGAGTCGTGAGGTAGAGCCTTCCAACCCAACTAACAATATAACTGTCTTTTTTAGTATGCCAATTTACAGAAACACATAAAACATAAAAACAATTCATTCAAATCAAAATTAAGTATTAATTTCAAACTGTCCTGTTGCCGCCGCAGGATACATACAGTACGGATGGATAGGATGCTGAAGCCCGAGGATTATACTTTGGTTTTATACTTTTAACAATGTTAGTAAACATTGACCCATCTCTTTACCCTTTTTCTCCTCTCCCCAAACTCTCGTCAACAGGGTCCCCTTTTACCTCTTATAGTCCCTTTCTCTTTCCCCTCCCCCTCCCTTCCCCCCTATCCCTCCTCCCCTCCCCTCCTCCCCCTCCTCCTCCCCTCTCTCCTCCCTCCCCCCTTCCAGCTGCTTCCCTCCCCCCTCCCCCGTCCTTTACTCTTCTTCTTTAGCTGTTTCTTATATTGTAAGGAGTACGAGGTGAGTCTCAAGGTTTTACCAGGGATGGGGGATATGGGCAGATACTGCCCTTTTAGGTCCCTCCTCCCCCGGGGGCCGACCCCCACCTATGTAGGTGAGGGCCCCGAGGGGAGCCCACCCACCCCCCGGGGGGGCGTCCTCTCGGTCTCGTTGAGAGCGTTAGCAGTGGAAGGGGTGGAGAAAAACAAACAAATACATCCGGGGAAGAAAGAAGGAAAGAAGGGAGAGAGAGAAAAAAAAGAAAAGAGAGAAAAAAAACCCCCACCAAATAAGTAAATAAATAAATAAAAAAGTAAAATAAATAAATAAAAAAGTAAAATAAATAGATACATAGAATAATAATCTTCCCTTTTCCTTCCTTCTTTGTTAGGTTAAATAAGGAGTTCCCCTCGTGAGATTATGCGACAATGAATTAATTTAGTGAAGTGTGTGTGTCGTGTGTATTTGTGTTCCTTGTTGTTAAAATTTGATTAGGTTTATTCAAAGGTTAGTCCTGTGAGATTATGTGACAGTGAATTAGTATTCAGTGAAGAGTGTGGAGAAAGAAAAAGAAGAGTGGAGGAATCAGTTTCTGATTGCACAGCTTGCAAACCACTCGTGTCTTGTCGTCAGCACATTGTCAAAAGAACTGCCACACCAGGGAACTCCTCGTAGCTGGCTTTGGTGTGCTCGGCCCCTGGATGTGGTGGGCAGTAGCAGGCGTACTGTCTAGGGGGAGCTGCTACGGTTTTGCACCCTGCTCCCTCTTATGCTGTGCTGGTGCCTCTTTGCGACCACTGCGTCTTCCTCCAAACTGGACACGTCACTCGCATGACCTTGATTCCATGTGGGGTCTAGGACCTCATCATCCTCCACATCATCTTCCACCGACTCCTCAACCCTGCCCTCCTTGCCGGTCTGCACACAGCCGAAAGCCACAGCAGTTGGCACCTGTGTTTCGTCATCATCAGAGACGTACTGCGGTGGTCCTCGCATGTCCACATCCTGACACATAAGTGGTTGTGCATCAGTGTACTCAATCTCTTCCAGTTCTGGGGCAAGGCTAGGTTTGATGACCCCGCCAACAGAGTCATCAAAAAGAGTCAGCAGAGTCATCAAAAAGCAAAAGAGACTGCTGCATGACTTGTGGCTCATGCTGCTGAGCTGATTTGCAAGGGGGTGAGAAGAAGGACAGATGGCCATGGGCTGCAGGTGTCGACTCTGAGCTTTTAGCAGGGGACCGGACGGGAGACAATGTGTAGGAACTGGAGGCACTGTCAGCCACCCAATCTACTATCGCCTGTACTTGTTCTGGCCTCACCATTCTAAGAGCGGCATTCGGGCCTACCAAATAACGCTGAAGGTTCTGTCGTGTACTAGCACCTGAGGATGGTGTTTTACTTGTGCGTGTAGCTGGCACAGATCGACCACATCCCCTACTTGCAACAGGAGCTCCACCAACACCAGCAGCACCACGAACAGGGCCACGTCCCTTATTTGACTGACGCTCTCCTCATTCTTTGCGGTCACCCACCAAAGTAACAGATGGTTTATGTCAGGTGACAATGTAACCGCCAATATTTAAGAATTTTTCTTTGTATATTTTTTTGTGTTTTTGTTTATTGGATTGCAAGAAATGCACTGCAAGATGCAAATGTACTACTTAGCACCCAAAACAATTAGAATTTTTCAAAGTGCGCTGTAAGCACAGTATTCAACTGTTCTGTTTGACTCTCAGATAAGGAGTACACCGCAAGACGCAAATGTACTGTTTAGCACCCAAAACAATTAGAATTTTTCAAAGTGCTCTGTAAGCACAGGATTTAACTGTTCTATTTGACTCTCAGATATGAAGTGCAGGAAGTAAATGTACTATTTAGCACCCAAAACAATTAGAATTTTTCAAAGTGCGCTGTAAGCACAGAAGTTAACTGTTCTATTTGACTCTCAGATATGAAGTGCAGGAAGCGAATGTACTATTTAGCACCCAAAACAATTAGAATTTTTCAAAGTGCACTGTAAGCACAGTATTGGACTGTTCTATTTGACTCTCAGATACGGAGTACACCGCAAGACGCAAATGAACTATTTAGCACCCAAAACAAATAGAATTTTTCAAAGTGCTCTGTAAGCACAGTATTTCACGGTTCTATTTGACTTTTTAGATATGCAGGACGCAAATGTAATATTTAACACCAACAAATTGCAGTATTTAAAAATGCCTATATGTTGCCCACTGAGCTAACAGAGCAGGATTAAAGTAATGTGCCTGGCACACATGCAGTTGCAAGTGCACTGCAGTCCCTGTGGTACTTGTCTCAGGGCAGGGTACAAATATGTAGTATAGCACCCACAAAAATAATCACTGTAATTTGAATAATCACTGTAGTTTGAATAATTGCTGTAGTTTGCAGATTCCACAACAGAAGTTTTTTTAATTTGTCCCTCACAGCTGCAGCATCCTCTCCCTACACTCCCTACAAGAAGAGCTCATGTGATGTGCGTGTATGTGACTCCAGCTTATATATAGAGGCTGGATCACATGCTGCACTGGTTAATCACAGCCATGCCATTAGTAGGCATGGCTGTGATGACTTCTAAGGGCAAACGAGTTAAACGCTTGTTGATTGGCTGCCCTGCATCCTTTCAACATGCGCCATTAAATCGTCGAACCTCGAACTCCATCATGGGCAGTGAAATGACCGGGTTCGGGTTCGTGGCACGGACACCGTAATGTCCGATACGAACCCGAATAGTGCAGTCACGGTTCGTTCAACACTATTCATAACTCAAAATTATTCCTTATTCTGAGTCTATTGACTGTTTTGTGCAGTTCATGCCTGTGTTCAGTGTAGTATCTATACCTCTACTAGACCTTTTCCTCTCTCAAATCCGAATTAATGTGCCTTCTTAGTTCGTGTCCTATTTAAAATCTCTTTCTCTACCTCCTTTCCCCCCTCTCATACTTTATTATTAAATGAGCCTTATCCCCTATTGGGGAGTTTCCGCAAGCATTGATACTTTTCTATATCTGATCACTTTTAGCTTCTGTTACCAGACCTTAACCAGCATTAGGCCCAATCCTCTGAGTTCCCTCTGCGTAGCAATTTCTCTAATTTTTCTTTTTTTCCCCACTCCACCTCCAAATCTAGTTATCTTATTCTTCCCCCTCATCCCTGCCTCGCTCTTTCTCCCATCTCATTTTGTGGAGACTTATTTTCTCTTTATTTTCTTTACTCTGCTACATTTTGTTCTTAGTCATCCATTCCTTCGCTGCTGTCGGGGTTTTTAAAACTACCCTTAGTCCTTCATGTATAATTATGATACTGACTTGGAATCCAGTGTATCCCGTTTTTGTTTCTTAGTTGTTTTGTCACATCCACAAAAGTTATTCTTCTTTGTCTAGTTTTGAGGTCCCCAAATCTTCCCATCTGTTTTGGAGGGTTTCTTGAGGCTTGCATTATACTTTCTTTTATCCGGATGACTGAAAAAAAATTATTACATCTCTTGGGTTGGAGCTTGCAATTGTTTTTGGTTGTAAATTCTATGATATCTTTCCATCGCATTCACTGTGTTCTGTGGATTTAAACCCAGGACCCCAAAATATTCCGATAGGTAAGCTTCCAGCATTTCTGGCTTAATTTCTTCTGGGATATTTCGTATATGAAGGTTTTGTCTTCACGACCTTTCTTCCATCTCCGATGTCTCAATTTCGGCTTAACGTATTGTATGTAATGCTATTGGCATTCCATAAAACGAAATAGAGGTGAAATAGGTCAATTTGTATGAATTTCGACTCTATTTCACCTCTATTTCGGTTTATGGAATGCCAATAGCATTACATACAATAACTTAAGCCGAAATTGAGACGAAATTCGAATTCAACATAGAATAGCTGTCTGAATGAACGAATGGACGAATGATTTTCATTCATTTAGCATTCGTTCATTCGGATTTCATTCGTTTATCAGTTTTCTTCTGAATAGCATAATGTTATGCAGAATAAAAACTAATCTGATGAATATAAACATACAAAATATCATAAATATATCACAGATAATACTTAAAATATGCATACAACTTACATATACAAATAACATACGACCCAGAGGTGTAGAAGAGGGGCATTGATGTACGGATCTCCTCATAGGGGCTGTCTCGTCTGGACAGCAGCCGTAGTTAACAAAATTCTAACCATATAATTTGCATCAGTTATGATTACTTATATTCTCTTTCCTATTTTCCCCACTAATATTGTAAGGGGAGGAGTGGATTCCACTTAAATGGTCTCATTCCAACCTTACGATGTAAGGTTTAATCTCCTCACTACTGCGCTTCGTCTTACTCTCCTCTCTCTTCTATCCTCTCACATACATCAGAACAAAAAAAAAGTGGCATATTTGTTCAGCAACCCTTCCCTTTAGACACCATTTTACATTTTTCAGTCAGCCGACCGCTTTCCTTAGTCAGGGCATCAGCATCCCCCTAATTCCCCCTCCCCCTTTTTTTTACCTTCCTCTCTGTGTCTCTCACTCAACCTTCTATTCTTCCATTGGAGAGATATTCAGCCATTGTTCCCAGATGTCATAAAAGCAGCCCCCTTCATTCTAGCCATATAATAACCTTTTTCCATCAAACACTGGTGTTTGATTTGTGACAAAATCATTGACCACTTAATTTTTTTTTTTCGCTTTTCCAGTTTCTGGCTATTATAATTTTAACTGCCATTAATATCTGGATAGCTAAGCATCTTTGTTTAAAGGTACTACCCCCCATGTTGAAATGGAACAGGGCAACCTCTGGTTGCATTGGGATTATAATGCCTATCAGATCGGATATTATACCGAAAGCATGTTTCCGTAATTTATCTACCTTGTTGCATGACCACCACATGTGTAGTAGATCTGCTTGTGCTTCTTTACATCTCCAACAAGCGGGATTGTGTGTATTATCAAATTTTTGGATTTTTATCGGTGATATATGCCATCTATGAACTAACTTAAAATGAAGTTCCTGGAGGGATAAACAGTGAGTAATTTTTTAAATTTCCTTCAAGCTATTCCACCAGTCTTCTTTATCTATAGGTGCTAATAGTTCTCTGCCCCAGATGTCCAAGGGCTGTTTTTTATCTTCAGATATTTAGTTTCCAGTATCTCGTACCATAGTCTTATTGTTCTTTTAGTAAAATTGTTACTCAACAGTTTATCTAATTTTTTATCCTTTGTGGTAATTTTATGTCTTTTCAAGTACGATTCTATTCGAACAAAAAGAAAGGCATCTTTTAACTGGAGATTCAGTTCAACCTCTAACTGGGAGAAGCTTTTAAAATTAGCTGTTACATATAAGTTTTTAATTTTAAGCCCTTTGTTTCTACAGCAATTTGGAAGTCTTAAACTCGGGATATTAACCTCTAGAACTTCTACTGGGGCATGGATGAGTAGTTTGTCAGATATTTTATTACTTTTTTTGAACAACATCCAAGCTTCCATTGTATTTCTAGTAATTCTAGATTTAGTTTGTCTTACTATCGTTTGAAGATTTTTTTGGTTGTACCATAATAACGTTTCAAGGTTATTTATCCCCCCCAATTCTTGTTCTAAAATATACCAGTCTTCCATTTTAGCATTTGCGGTTTGAAGTTGGTATGCATGGTTTAACAAGCTTGCTTCTTGATACCTTTCTAAGTTTGGAAAATTCATTCCCCCTTGAGTATTTTTACTTTGTAAATACTTTTGTACAATTCTAGGTCTTTTGCCTTGCCATATAAATTTATTTATCAGAGTGTTAAATTGCCTTAAATATATCTCCGGGATTTTTATTGGTATCATTCAATCAGTCTGTAAAGCCATTTGGGGGTTATGTATGATTTTATTACATTTAATCTTCCCATCCACGACATATATAGGTTTTCCCATTGTTTTAATAGATAGCTGGTTTCCTTAATAAGACAAGAGTAATTTGTTTCTACCAATTTGTCTAAATCAGGTGTAATCAGAATCCCTATATAATTCATTCCCTCTTTTGGCCATTGGGATGGATAGTTATGTTCTAGGAAGTTTTATCCTCTGAGTTCATCCCCCATGTTATTATCTGGGACTTTCCCATGTTTATTTTATAGTTGGAAATTTGTCCATATTCTATAATGACTTCCAATACCTTCTCTATTGACTGCCTGGGTGAGGTGAGAGTTAGGATCACATCATCAGCATATGCTGATAATTTGCATTTTGTTGAATTTGTTTTAAAACCTTCAGTTAGCTCTTCCTGTCGTATTTTACTTAACAACGGCTCAAGTGATAAAATATACAGCATTGGGGCCAATGGACAACCCTGACGGGTTCCATTTTTAATGCTAAATGTGTCTGATCTTATGCCCTGCCCCATTATTGTGGCTGAGGGGTTTTTGTACATTGCCATTAAATTATTTATTGTTATTTCCCCGAGATTGTAACGCCTTAGTACCTCCTCCAGGTAGGCCCAGTTGACCCCGTCAAAAGCCTTCTCGGCATCTAATGACAGGGCCGACATTGGGGCCGCCCTGGAGTCAGATCTTCCAAGTCCAATATTTTCCTGGTGTTATTATTGGAATATCTATCCTACACAAAGCCAACCTGGTCCCGATGGATCATGTATGGAATAATACCTTTCAATCGTTCTGCTATGATAGATGCGTATAACTTTGTATCACCATTTAGAAGGGAAATTGGCCTATAATTAGTCAAAAGGGAGCATTCCTTGTCTGGTTTTGGGATAGGAGAGATGTTTGCCTGCATCATCCCTCTGGAAATTTCCCCCTTCCCGTATTTCATTAAACATCTCTGTCATATAGATTATACATTGCTACACAATTTCTTGTAAAATTGTTTTGAGTATCCATCAGGACCAGGTGTCCTATTAGGACTCAATCTCATTATAGCTGCCCGAATTTCGGTCTCCTCAAATGGGGCTACAAGAGATTCTTTCTGCTCTGTATTTATAGGGTTCAGATCAATCTCGGCCAGATATTTCTTAATTAATTCTCTATCCTGGCATTGTGAAGGGATATTATATAAGGAAGAGTAATAATCCCTAAAAGCCTTCCCTATTTCGACAGGGCTTCGAGCCACACCGTCCTTCGTAATTATCTTGAGGATTCTTGCTTTAGCTTGTTTCTTTCTTAGTTGATTTGTGAGTAATTTATTAGCTCTATTCCCGAGATAGTAACTTCTCTGTTTAAATCATATAAGTGTATTATTAGCTTTGATAGATAAAAATTCCCTGATTTCCTTTTTAATCTGTGTTATCTTCTTCGAAATTTCTTTATCAGGATTATCTTTATTATTCAAATTCAAATTATATAATTTTATGTACATATCTGAGATCTTATTATTCCCCCTTTTCTTTTGTTGGGCATCGATCTTTATTAGTTGACCTCTTACAACAAATTTAAAGGCACACCATGCATGTATAGTAGTGGTGCCCTTATTCCAATTTTCCTTAAAGTAATCCTCAACAGATTTAACAATTTCCTCAAAGTTGTCTATATTTGATAGAACACTGTCTCTAATTCTCAAATGGGTTGCCCTCTGTGCATATGTGCTCTTTATTTCCATTATCACTGGGTCATGGTCGGACCACGCAAAGGCCCCAATTTTTATAGCCTGAATGTCTTTTAAAGCCCAATGTGAGGTCAGGACCATGTCCAATCGTGAATAGGATTGATGGCAGTGAGAGAAGTAAGTGAATTCTTTCTCTAGGGGATTCAACATCCGCCAAGCATCATACAATTTAAATTTTGCCAAAATTTCTTGAAATGCCTTGGCCTGTGCCTTACAAACGTGGTCAATTTTTCTTCCTCTAGGTATCTTCTTATCCATATCCACATCTGCCACACAGTTAAAATCTCCCATGCACAGAGGGGTTCCCTGCACGAGATCCTGTATTCTATTCAACAAGCAATTTAAATATCCAATCTGTTTCTTGTTGGGGGCAGAAACATTTAGGATTGAGTATTTTTTATCATTTATGTTACAGACTAGAAATATTAATCTTCCCTCTTCATCTTCCAATCTATATAATTCTTCATATTTAACATTATTAGATATCATTATTAACACCCCTCTTTTTTTTTTCTTTGGCAATGATGAATGGACAACAATCGGAAAAAAAATATTTTTTAGTCTAAGAGCATCATCGTCTTGACCGTGCGTTTCTTGTAAACAACAACAATCCACCTTCTGTCGTCTTAACATGTCTAATAGTGTTAATCTTTTTTGGGGGATGTTGATGCCCTTAACATTCAATGACATGAACTTAATGGTGTCACCCTTCATCTTTTATCTGTTTTCCTCACTTGATAAAAGGTTCCATATGCCACATACAACAACATATAAACATACCATATTTACAGACACAACTTTCCAACATTCGGTGGATTCCCACCTTTAACTTGTTTGTATGTTTTGGGGTGAATACCCAAAGCATCCCCAAACAAAACCCCTAAATCCAATTACGGATGTCCATGAGGCAAGAAGGCAGGTAGTCTCGGCCCGCGGAGAGGAGAAGACAAAATTTTCTCCAAGATTTCAACATTTCAAAGAAGGGCCACAAAATCATTATCAACATCAGAGATAAACCTAACAGAAGCTCAGAAAATCATAGAAGAGCCTTATCACATTAACCGAGTACATGTTTCCATTTCCAAAAAAAAAAAAAAAATACAAAACAAAACAATAAAGAGAGAATTAATTTCCCTCTTCTACATTTCCCCTCCCTCTCTTTAATTTCATTGTCTTCCCTCTTTTTTCGTGTAAGTGAAAGAGTATCTCTTATCATATATTGTCCCTTCCTCATTTCCCTTCCTCCCTTTTTCCATCATGTTTTACATGCAAGCAATTTCTACCATAAGGAAAAATTCATTTCATCATCCTGCTTTCTTTCTTCTTTCCTCTTTCCCTCCCCTTCTAGTGTGATTGTGCAACATGTGAAGTATAATTTTTACTATATCTTTATAGTCTACCTCCCTTTATCTTTCTAGATATTGTAACTTCCTATAGTGTTGTTTCTTAACCTTTATGTTTTACTTAATGTGTTAGGTGAGTGTCATTCTACCTCAACTTTTCAATCTTTAGTGCAATATAATAGTGAGAGGAGGGGAGAGAAACAAAAAAAAAAACAAAAAAAAAAAGAGCCTCTCCATTCCCCTCTTCCATTTCCCCCAGTCCATGTATCCTATCAGCAACTACTTAAGCATTTAGAACGTTCTTAATCCACTGTTTTGCCTCTCCAGTTGTTCCCACTGTATGAGAGAAGTCATTAAACCTGATATATAGCTTGAACGGAAATCCCCATGAAGATTTTATTGTACGTTCTCTCAGTAAATCTGTGAAGAATTTAAAAGATTTCCTTCTTTGTCTCGTCTCTGTGGATAGATCTTGAAAGAAGAGCAGTTTCCCAAATTTCTCCTCTGGTGATGTGAAACTTTTTGCAGCCATAACACTTTTTGCCTGATTGGAAAGGAAGAAAATCGTACAATAGTATTCCTGGCATATTCAATTGGGGAGTTTCTATTTTTAAACAGTCTGTTTGCTCGCTCAATGCCTATTTCAGTATCATCTTCCTGAATTTTCATAATCCCGAATAACTCTTGGAGATATTCTATGATTTTATCTGAAGTGATACTTTCAGGTATTCCTCTTATTCGTATATTTTTTCTTCTGGCTCGATCTTCGGCATCCATTATCTTGGTTTCAAGATTTTCTATTTTCTGTTGCATTGTTTGTTCTTTCTCTTTAATTGTTGCGAGCTCAAATGTTATATTAGTTATTTCATCTGAATTTAGTTTAATCTTTTCTCCCAGTTTTTTCATCTCCGCCTTAACTTCTTTAAAGCAATCATTCAATTGTTCTTTTATCAGTGATGATTGAGAGTCTAAACCTTTTTGAAGGTCTTCTTTCATTTCCTCTTTAATTATAAGAAATTGGGAGGTTATACATTTTAGTATTTCTTCTTTGGAGATCTGAGTTATCTGTGATTCAAGACTGTTTACTATAGAATTGTCTAGATCTTGTTCTGTGGACATATTAGAGTCTGTGCTTATAGATTTATCCATTTTCTCTTGAGATTTTGTAGTTTGGGGGGAGAAGATTGGTGCCACATTCATGGGCATCCGCAGAAATTTTTTCAGGGGGGGGCATAATTTTACCGTCATCCTTTCTGCGCCGCGCCTCTTTTTGACAAGTTATCATAAAGTGGAGGAGCTTTGTCATTATCAGTGAAGGCATGCAAAGGGTTGATAAACCCTGCACCAGATACAGATCCACAGCACCAGATATAAACCAACCACACTAGATATAGCCACTGCACCAAATATACATCCACAGCACCAGATATAAACCAACCACACTAGATATAGCCTCACTGCACCAAATATAGATCCACTGTGCCAGATATAGACCCACAACACCAGATTTTAACCCACGGTAACAGCTAAAAACCCATGACACAAGATATAAACCACAGCACCAGATAAATATCCAGAGCTCTAGCTGAAACTCCACAGCAACAGATAGAACAACATAGCAAAGATATAACCCCAAAGCACCAGATACAACACTATAGCACACAATATAACCCAACAGCACCAGATACAACACTATAGCACACACTATAACCCCACAGCACCAGACACAACACTATAGCACACAATATAACCTCTCAGCAGCAGATACAATACAATAGCACACAATATAACCTCTCAGCACCAGATACAATACTATAGCACACAATATAACCCAACAGCTCCAGACACAACACTATAGCACACAATATAACCCAACAGCACCAGACACAACACTATAGCACACAATATAACCCCACAGCACCAGATACAACACTATAGCACACAATATAACCCCACAGCACCAGATACAACACTATAGCACACAATATAACCCCTCAGCACCAGACACAACACTATAGCACACAATATAACCCAACAGCACCAGATACAACACTATAGCACACAATATAACCCAACAGCACCAGATACAACACTATAGCACACAATATAACCTCTCAGCACCAGATACAACACTACAGCACACAATGTAACCCAACAGCACCAGATACAACACTATTGCACACAATATAACCCCACAGCACCAGATACAACACTATAGCACACAATATAACCCCTCAGCACCAGACACAACACTATAGCACACAATATAACCCAACAGCACCAGATACATCACTATAGCACACAATATAACCCAACAGCACCAGATACAACACTATAGCACACAATATAACCTCTCAGCACCAGATACAACACTATAGCACACAATGTAACCCAACAGCACCAGATACAACACTATAGCACACAATATAACCCCACAGCACCAGACACAACACTATAGCACACAATATAACCCAACAGCACCAGATACAACACTATAGCACACAATATAACCTCTCAGCACCAGATACAACACTATAGCACACAATGTAACCCAACAGCACCAGAAACAACACTATAGCACACAATATAACCCCACAGCACCAGACACAACACTATAGCACACAATATAACTCCACAGCACCAGATACAACACTGTAGCACACAATATAAACACAAAGCAACAGATACAACACTATAGCACACAATATAACCCCACAGCACCAGATACAACACTGTAGCACACAATATAAACACAAAGCAACAGATTCCCTAAACACCCAAATTCCAAAATCCATGATATTTCTTTATCTCTTTCCCCCTTTTTTATATGTTTTATTCCTCCATGTTTGCCATCTCTTTCCCCATCATTTTATGTGTTTTATTCCTCCATGTCTGTGACCTCCTTTCACCTACATTTTATCTTTTCTGCACCGCTTTCGTCACAGAAGTCCCGGCGAGCGTGCCGGGCGGCAGCAGGGGAGTCTGCGCTCATCGTGCAGACATCCTCTGCTGCCCCACTAGCCACCAGGGAAAAGCGGGCAGCTGGGGGATGTCTGCACAATACGTGCAGATATCCTCCATGCTGCCCGACACGGCAGACTATTATGACGGACAGCTGTCCGTCATAATAGACTGCCGTGTCGGGCAGCATGGAGGATGTCTGCAAGTATCGTGCAGACATCCACCAGCTGCCCCCACTAGCCACCAGGGATCAAGTTAAGGAGAAGGGAGGGAGGGGGGCAGAGAGACAGGGGGAGGGAGGGAGGGGGACAGAGAGACAGGGGGGACAGAGAGACAGGGGGGAGGGAGGGGGGCAGAGACAGAGTCAAGGGGAGGGAGGGGGTTAAGAGACAGACAAGGGGAGGGAAGGGGTTAAGAGACAGAGACAAGGGGAGTGAGGGGGTTAAGAGACAGACAAAGGGAGGGAAGGGGTTAAGAGACAGAGACAAGCGGAGTGAGGGGGTTAAGAGACAGACAAGGGGAGGGAAGGGGTTAAGAGACAGAGACAAGGGGAGTGAAGGGGTTAAGAGACAGACAAGGGGAGGGGGGAGAGAGAGAAAAATGGGGGCAAGGGAAAGAAAAAGGCAGCATTGGCACATAAAAAGAAATAAAAACTAGAAATACATTTTTTGATATCATAATTTTTTATTAAAAAAGCAATTTACATGTGAATATATACAAGTTGAACTTTTTTCCTATAGGGTATTCTTATATTCAGGCTTTTATTTTTTTTCCTAATGGAATATCCAAAGTTTGGGGGTCGTCTTATAATCAGGAGGGCTGAGGGGCGGGGCTATAACTTCATATCCCCGGGCACCCCTGTCATTGGCTCTCCATGCAGCATGACTGACAGCTGCAGAGACCTGCACCAATGTGGATGGGACACCAGTATTACAGCAAGCAGAGTTGCAGAGAGCAACAGCTTTGGGTGCCACCTCCTACCCCAGCAACTGGTGTGCAGTCCCCTAGGGACAACTAGAGGCTACATACTTTTTTTTTTTTTTTAAAGGGGAATTGCAAAAATCCAGGGGGGGGCAAGCGCCCCCCTTGCCCCCCCCTGCGGACGCCCATGGCCACATTCTTTTGAATCTCATGTCTTCTCTCCCTTTTAGACAAAATTTTAGATTCATTAGATTTTTTTGAAGCCATTTGCAAATCAGATTGCACAGATATGTATTAACCTAATTTGTTTCACCCTTTGAACGATGTTTGTTTGTTCTTTGTTTTTCTCTTCTCCTTCCCCCCCTTTCACGTCTCAACAAGTAGTTAATTCCCCTTTTTATCCCCCCCCCCTTTGATCCCCTCCTTCTAACTGTCTCCCAAGACTTTAGCCTTGGTCCCTTTAATTTTTAGCGTTGAGACTTAGGTGGGCCCCAGTTCTTGAGTTTTGGTCTTACTGCAGCTTACCCTTAGTGTACACTGCACTTTTCTTTTTAAAGTTTTGTATTACACTCCAGTTTTTGTATTTTCCTGATCAGCTCCTGTCTTATAACTTTTTCCCTTTATGAGTTTGTATTCCGCACTCCAAATCCACCATCCCAGGTGCCGGATATCTGCACACTCCCTTTGCCACTTTTAAAATTCACGTCACAGTCTATTTTACAACACAATAGGTATGTATATGTTTTTTTTTATTTTTATTTTTTATATTGATTTACTCACGGTCCGATGTTCTCACCAACCGCGTTTATGTTGTTTTCCCATGCGTGGTGGTTCATATACGGGGGCTGTGCTTCAACAATTGATTTTTTTTTGCTAGTCTCACTGGATTTTTCAGCAGCGTTTATATTGGCGTCCCAAGTGCTCCTGGCACCACGTTTATGTTGGCGCCTTTTGAAATCGCGGTGCATCCTCTTTATGTAGCGATTAGTCGCAAAGGCTGTGACTTCTATCAGCAAAGGTAGGAAACTGTGCCAAAACTGTAGCCCACTCTAATCTCAGCTAGGAGGCTTAGGAATCTTTTACTTTAGGTCCGTCTTTTTCTCTTCTTGCTATCTCCGTCGCTTGCTTTCGTTCTCCCTACTTCGAGACCATGCTTCCGCCTCTGGACATCCTTACGCTCCGCCCCTCAGCGTCTTACATCACGTCCCCCATGCTTCCGCCTGCATCAGATTAGTTTTTACACCCTGTTCCAAATTATTATGCATTTTCTATTTAGGTGTCACAACGATTAAATATTTTGTTTTTCAGTTTAACTTATGGATGGCATTGTGTCTCAGGGCTCTTTTGATCACTGAAGACACCTGTGATAATTAGATTGCCAGATGAGACCAATTTAAGGAAAAACTACTAAAGGAGGGTGTTCCACATTATTAAGCAGAGCACCATTTTTATGCAATATGGGGAAGAAAAAGGATCTCTCTGCTGCCGAAAAGAGTGAAATAGTTCAATGCCTTGGACGAGGTAGAAAAACATTAGATATTTCACGAAAATGTAAGCGTGATCATCGCACTATTAAGAGATTTGTGGCTGATTCAGAGCTGTTCGTGCAGACGGGTTCGTGCAGATAAAGGCACATTGAGGAAGATTTATGCCAGATCCATGCATTGGATAAAGAGAACAGCTGCTAAAATACCATTACATAGCAGCAAACAGATATTTGAAGCTGCTGGTGCCTCTGGAGTCCCACGGACATCAAGGTGTAGAGTCCTCCAGAGTCTTGCAACTGTGCACAAACCTTCTATTCGGCCACCACTAACCAATGCTCACAAGCAAAAATGGCTGCATTGGGCAGAAAAATGCATGAAGACTAATTTTCAAACAGTCCTGTTCACTGATGAGTGCCGTGCAACCCTGGATGCCTGGATGGTCCAGATGGATGGAGTAGTGGATGGTTGATGGACGGCCACCCTGTTCCAACAAGGCTGCAACGTCAGCAAGGTGGTGGTGGAGTCATGTTTTGGGCCAGAATCATGGGAAGAGAGCTGGTCGGCCCCTTTAGGGTCCCCAAAGGTGTGAAGATGACCTCTGCAAAGTATGTGGAGTTTCTGACTGACCATTTTCTTCCCTGGTACAGAAGGAAGAACTATGCTTTCTGTAATAAAATCATCTTCATGCATGACAATGCACCATCTCATGCTGCAAAGAATACCTCTGCATCAATGGCTGCTATGGGGATAATAGGAGAGAAAGGCTATTCTGACATCTTGCAAACAAATTCAAGCAGAAACTGTCCTGAAACTCACAAGTTCAATGGATGCAAGACTTGTAAAGCTGCTATCAAATAAGGGGACCTTTGTTAAAATGTAACGTGACCTGTTAAAATGTTTAAAAAGTTAAAATGTTGTTATAAGTTTGATTGAAATAGCGTTTGATTTCAGTAAATATGCTGCAAACACAACAAATGACAAATTTCATTTCTTTACAACTTATAAAGTTTTTTGAAACTTACTGTGCATAATAATTTGGAACAGTGCATTATAAGTTTTTTATGTTAAAAAAATACTGTTATCATTAGAAGGTATGTTCAATACAATTTGAATTGTACTCTTAATAGTTGATAACATGAGAATTATGCTGACTGTTATTTACATCAATTATTTATGTAAATGAGAACAATATAATTTGCATAATAATTTGGAACAGGGTGTATTCTGCATAACATTATGCTATGCAGAAGAAAACTGATAAACTAACGAAATCCGAATGAACGAATGCTAAATGAATGAAAATCATTCGTCCATTCGTTCGTTCAGATGCTGACACTGGGGATGAATGAAATTCAATTGAAATTCGAATGTAATTCATATTCATTAGCCTCTTTGAACCAAATTCTCCTACCTTACACTACGGAAGTTAGGTTAAATCTTTAAAGTGTATGTCTGTCTGTATTTGTCAGTCTTGTATAATGTCTTACTAAGAAGTGTTGAGCGAACCCGAAACGCACTGTTCGGGTTTGTACAAAACATTATGGTTTTTGGACCTCGGACCCGAACACGGACATTCCACTGTATGTTCGTGTTGGAGTTCGGGTTTCGGAAGGCAACTTAGGCAGCAGCCTAGGGCGCAACTTAGCAGGGGGAGCAGGAACCGTGAAAAAAAAATCCTCCCCCCTTATCCTTACTTACCTGGCATATTGTGTGGGGAAATCCGGGCATATTGAGTGGCATAATCCTGGCATATTGAGGGGCAAAATCTTGGCATATTGTGTGGGAAAATCCTGGTTTATTGAGTGGCATAATAATCCTGGCAGATTGGGAGGCATAATCCTGGCATATTGTGTGGGAAAATCCTGGCATATTGAGGGGCATAATCCTGGCATTTTGTGTGGGAAAGTCCTGGCATATTGAGAGGCATAATAATCCTGGCATATTGAGTGGCATAATCCTGGCATATTGTGTGGGAAAATCCTGACATATTGAGTGGCATAATAATCCTGGCATATTGTGTGGGAAATTCCTGGCATTTGAGTGTCATAGTAATCCTGGCATATTGGGTGGCTAAGTCCTGGCATATTGATTGGCATAATCCTGGCATATTGAGGGGCAAAATCCTGGGATATTGAGGGGCATAATCCTGGCATATTGAGTGGCATAATCCTGGCATATTGAGTGGCATAATCCTACAGCGATTATTCAAATTACAGTGATTATTTTAGTGGGTGCTATACAACATGTTTGTACCCTGCCCTGAGCCCAGTGCCAAAGAGAGTGCAGTGCACTTTCAACTGCATGTGTTCCAGGCACATGACTTTCATCCTGTTCTGTTAGCTCAGTGGGCAACATCTAGGCTTTTTTAAATACTGCAATTTGTTGGTGTTAAATATTACATTTGCATCCTGCACTTCATATCTGAGAGTCAAATAGAACCGTCAAATACTGTGCTTACAGCGTACTTTGAAAAATTCTAATAGTTTTGGGTGGTAAATAGTACATATGCATCTTGTGGTGCACTTCATATATGAGAGTCAAATAGAACAGTCCTATACTTTGCTTACAGCACACTTTGAAAAATTCTAATTGTTTTGGGTGCTAAATAGTACATTTGCGTCTTGCGGTGCACTTCATATCTGAGAGTCAAATAGAACAGTCCAATACTGTGCTTACAGGGCACTTTGAAAAATGATGGCTACCTCCTTCTCCTCCTCCTCCAGCGCCGCTTCCACCTACACCGCCAAGGTCACTGCCTCCTCAACCTATGGGTCACTTAGTATAAACTGAAAGAGAATACTCTGCACTCCAACCCTCTCTGAAATGGATAATTCTGTTGATCCTCCTGGCAGCCATGCTTTAGATTTAGATTTATGTTCTTCCAAAGCTAAAATCAAAGATTACATCCATTACTATTTTATGGCTCAGCTGTATTTGTAATTTGTATGTATTTTATGTTATTTTAAGTTATTTCCTCTCCACATTTGCTTGCAGGGCACTTTTCCTACTCTTACCCACATTTTACTTCAGTTTGCAGCCCTCTAGCCCTTTTCAGGACTTTTTTAGAGGCATTTTAGTGGCCAAAAGTTTGTGTCCCCATTGACTTCAATGGGGTTCGGGGTCAAGTTCGGGGTCAAGTTCGAGCACTGACCCGGACATTTTTTTGAAGTTCGGCTGAACCTGCCAAACTCGAACATCCAGGTGTGCGCTCAACTCTATTACTAAGCATTTTGATTATTATGGATGTGAATTTTTTAAACTTAAAAAAAAACAAAAAAAAAACGTGTAATACATATAAATTTCATAGCCATAATTATCAAAATACTTAATGCAATCTATGTTATATGCCTCCAATTCACTCCCTGCACTTCACATACTGATTGGGAAGTACAGAGAGAGAATGACAGCGAAAGGACAGTGAAAGGAAAAACCAAACTAATTTCCTGTTTAAAAAAAAATTAACCCTTCCCCTGCTGATCACAGTTGCGTTTTACTCTGATCCGTTTCCTTCCAAGTTTATGGCCCTCATTTATTTTTTTCTCATTATTTTTATTTTTTGCAATTTTACTATATTATTAATATTCTTTTCATGTTTTAATTTAATTACAGTTAACTCCTGCAGGCCTGTGCTGTGATTCTGACCAGAGCAAACTTCATCACTTTTTTTAATGTATTTTTGAATACTAAATTGTAGATCATTTATATGTACATGGTATCCATCCAAAGAAAATAAATGATAACATATAACTTGTATGGGTGCGTTAAATGAGAGAGAGGAAAACCAAGTTTAATCAATCACTTATAAAAACAGGACAGGGTGTCCTGTCGAGCTCTATCGCTGTTCCACTTTTCGGAAGAGAGGTAGAATCCATCAAAACAGAGGAAATAAAAACTATAACACCATGTTCTTGATCTGTTCTCTGGTGTCTTGAACACTGGAGACGGAATACTGCACATACACAGTGCTGCCTGGTTGTTTGACAGCACAACCGTGCATGCATGGTGGCGCTTTCAATCTACCTCACAGGGATACTGTCAAAGCATGCATGAACCATATATCTTAAGGGGTCACTAAAAGGTATTCTCCACGAGAGAAACTGTAATGATTTGAGACAGGAATTTCAAACTTAAGTACAAAGTAGCCTTAATATAGGTTACTGGTCCTTTAAAGCCAACAAATAACGTGTGAAACGGTCAACTGTGAATATTATATAAACCACAGGTTTTTTATTTATTTTTATTTAATAGGCAACATATCAAATATTTTTTATACACTTTTATTAATATTATTTTAATCATACTTTTAGGTTTACATCTACACCACTAAAATTTGACTTCCTATGTTTCTATCTGTTTGATTTCAACAAAATGATGTCCATAAGCTTCTATATCCGAATTTCACAACAACTTAGAGCCAAATTTCAACAGTTCAATAGCATAGGTAAGGGATGAAATTAGAAAATTTCGACTCTTTCAACCGAAATCTCCAAACTTATACCATTGAAGTGAGGCCATTTTCATCCATTGCTGCATTCATTTCACCATTCAATTAGTATGAATGAACATTACACCTATGTCCATTCAATACATAGTATAAGGTTGAGGAATTCGGATTAAAGAAAGAGACAAATTTCAACAGCTCAATAGCATTAAGGCAGGGGATGAATGAAATTCGTATGGAATTCATATGGAATTCTAATGAAATTCGTATTAATGAGACTCTTTGAAACGAATTCTCCAATAGGTTGATTATTTTCCATTCGTACCAATGAATATAATGAAACGAAAATAATGAACACATTTCGTCTGAAACGAATGCAGCAATGGACGAAATAAGTTTTGGGCTAAATAAATAAAATTTTCGTACGAATGGACGAAAACGAAAGGAAAATTTTCATTTTGCTAATTTCTTCTGATTATTATCACCAACTACTCATTGAGGATTCTCACACCACATGACCTACATATTCCTCTTTAATGAGTTGACTTGTGAAACTTCCCAGCATTCTCTTCTCCATACTTTCCAATCTCTAAAAATTACCCTAATTATGATTATTGATTTGTAATATCCCCTCTATTCTTTCCAGTATAATATAAATATAGCTCTGGATGGATAAGACCATGTAAATCACTCTCCTGCTCTCTTTTTTAAAATTTAAAATGTATATTCTCTGTGGTGTAAACCCAATATTGGGTATGACCTAGTATACTTGTCCCCTGTAATTGGACTATCCCTTTCCACATTTGCCAACATCCCTGTAGTCATATGACACTGTGGGGGTCATGTACTAAACAAGTTCAGTGGGGAAAAAAAGTAGGTAAAACATGAGTAAGGAGCAATTTGCAACTATTTGTAACATTTTGCGCTCGTTTTCCAAAATTTACGCCTCTTCTGTTTATTTTTATTTAGCGTGCATTTTTCCGGTTGTAATTGCGATTATATTTGCACACGCTAAAGAGTTTTGCTTATATTTTGTGAAAAATAATTCTTATTGCTTGTGAAAATTACACCAGCTTTTAGCAAGTGCTTTCAAAAGAGGTAGAAAAAATATTCGCAAACTTGCCTGTTTTTATTCGCAATTATGCCTGTTTTTATTCGCAATTTGGTCATATGTACTAGTGGAGTGTAAAATGTTTAATACATTGCAATAGGAGCAAAGAGCAAAAATAGTTTTGCACATAAAATATATTTGCGTTTTATTAGTATGATGTCACATGACATTGGTTGTCCCCACAAAATTGTGTTCCAGTCTTCCTAGTATGTGTACAAGCGTATATTGTCTGCCTGGAGCACATTGAAGACATTCATAGACACATTCCATGCCCCAACACCCAAAAAATGTCTGTCTTGTCAAGTCTGAAATCTTCTGGCAACTATTCCTTCCTAATTCTGATTAATATGTCATATATCTATCACCTGCTCACCTTTCCTTATTGTGATCAGTGTGGTAAAAGGCAAGCCCAGCTTATGACCTTGTGTATCTTCCAAACCTTTCAACTTTTTATGAACCATGTGATGTGTAGATAGATAGGTGTTGTGTGCCATGAAATAAATCAGGAAACAGACAGGGATAAATGTATTCTTTTTTTTATTTTTTGCAGCAATAAGCAGATATGCAATTAAAATATTGCTGCGATTTTCATATCATTTTTAATATCTGGTTGATCCAGAGGAAGGCAAAGAAAACCCCAGAGAAACTTTTGGCAAATTTTGTCTCACATGGGGGAAAAAAATTCCTTCCTGACCCCAAATATGGCGATCGGTTTTGTCCCTGGATCATTTAGTTAGTGTATCGAACTGCATATTGCTGGACACAATACATTTACACAGAGAGGTTACAATCTTATAAGGATATATTACAGAGTAAGGAGGTTCTTGCCCTGCAGAGCTTCTTATCTGCCCTAACCAACTCGGCAGAGCTCACAGTCTAGTTAAGTTATACAATAAAAAAAAAATGTATCCCCACAAAGCTTACAATCTAATAAGGATAGAATACAGGGTAAGGAGGTCCCTGCCCTGCAGAGCGACTCACCTGCCCTAACCAGCTCTGCTGAGCTTACAATCTAATAAGGATAGAATACAGGGTAAGGAGGTCCCTGCCCTGCAGAGCGACTCACCTGCCCTAACCAGCTCTGCTGAGCTTACAACCTAATAAGGATAGAATACAGGGTAAGGAGGTCCCTGCCCTGCAGAGCGACTCACCTGCCCTAACCAGCTCTGCTGAGCTTACAGTCTAAGGAAAGTTATACAATACAAAAATATATTCACACAGAGAGCTTACAATCTAATAAGGATAGAATACAGCGTAAGGAGGTCCCTGCCCTGCAGAGCGACTTACCTGCCCTAACCAACTCTGCAGAGCTTACAACCTAAGGTAAGTTATACAGTACAAAAATCTATTCACACAGAGAGCTTACAATCTAATAAGGATATAATACAGAGTACGGAGAGGTTCCTGCCCTGCAGAGGTTCTTATCTGCCCTAAACAACTCTGCAGAGCTTACAGTCTAAGGTAAGTTATACAATATAAAAATCTATCCCCATAAAGCTTACAATCTAATAAGGATAGAATACAGAGTACGTAGGTCCCTGCCCTGCAGAGCAACTCCCCTGCCCTAACCTGCTCTTCTGAGCTTACAATCTAATGGAAGTTAAACAAAATACAAATATCTATCCCCAGAAAGCTTACAATCTAATGAGAGTGGACATCAGAGAAAGGAGGTCTGCCCTAACCAGATATGCTAAGCTTACAATCTAGGAAGAAGCATATAATTTAGAGTAAGGAGGTCCCTGCCCTAACCAGATCTGCTAAGCTTACAATCTAGGAAGAAGCTTAGAATACAGAATAAGGACTTCCATGCCCTAACCAGATCTGCTAAGCTTACAATCTAATAAGAAGCATAGAATAAAGAGTAAGAAGGTCTGTGCCCTAACCAGATCTGCTAAGCTTACAATCTAATAAGAAGCATAGAATAGAGAGTAAGGAGTTCCCTGCCCTAACCAGATCTGCTAAGCTTACAATCTAATATTAAGCATAGAATACAGAGTAAGGAGTTCCCTGCCCTAACCAGATCTGCTAAGCTGACAATCTAAGAAGAAGCATAGAATACAGAGTAAGAAGATCCCTGTCCTAACCAGATCTGCTAAGCTTACAATCTAATAAGAAGCATAGAATACAGAGAAAGAAGGTCCTTGCCCTAACCAGATCTGCTAAGCTTACAATCCAATTAGAAGCATAGAATACAGAGTAAGAAGGTCCCTGCCCTAACCAGATCTGCTAAGCTTACAATCTAATAAGAAGCATTGAATACAGAGTAAGGAGGTCCCTGTCCTGCAGAGTGACTCACCTGCCCTAACCAGATCTACTGAGCTTCCAGTGTACTGCAGGCTGTCAAGCTGTTCATGGACCATCTCTACCATACTCCACTGCCAACCCTTCAGCTGGCTGCCACTCTTTTCTCTTATTCCTGACCTCTCCAGGAATTATCTTCATTTTCCCTTCTTTACCTTCAAAATTCAATACAAATACCCTAAGACCAATCTTGACTCCACATATCACACACCTGGATTTATCAAAATCCAATGGATGGCATTACTTAAATGGTTTGTTCTTTACACCGAGATACACAGTGAATTGAAATACATTTCCCCAGGACCCTCTTACTGCTGCTAAGAAGAGATACCTTTACCTGATCACCACAAGCAATGTACAATAAGACTAACTCACCTCCTGTTGTTGATCAGCAATGTTTAGGTTTCAGCTCCAAACACTCAGAAATCCTATTGATTAAAAGTAATCCACTGAAGCCTCAAATGAAATCCTGTAATCTCCTACAGACAGTACAAAATGCAGCAGCCAGACAACTGGCCAATCAAACAAGCTTGTGTCACATTTCTCCACTCCCTGCATTGGCTTCCAATTAAATGGTGAACATATTTTAAAATTGACCTGCTGACCTTCAGAGCCTTAAACAACCCAGGGCCACAGAACATGACAGAGCTAATGACACCCTATATTCAATCTCGCTCACTTTGGTCAGCCATCAAATTCCTCCTCTCAGTGCCTTGAATAAAGATGAACTCTAGTTTTCTGGCATTCAGTCACTCTGCCCCTCTGAGACGTATAGAATACAGAGAAAGGAAACCCCTACCCTAACCGGCTCTGCTGAGCTTACAATCTAATGTGAAGCATAGTGTTCCAGGCGTCAGACTTCGCGGCAGCATGTACTAAACTGGAGCGCTCTGTCAGGGAGTCTCACACCTTCACAGGTTAACAGGATCTGCTTCAGCACCAACTGCTGAAAGCTGAGCTGGGTTTGAAAGTAATGCAGCTCTTCTATTGTGATGTCACGCACTGTCATAATTCTATTCTGATGTCATGCTATATATATTTGTCACTATTGTACATTTACAGTTCAAAATATTACTCCATTTGGAAAAACATAGCTCCCAGAGATATTTAATTCTGGGTTTTGAGGATTTTAAAATCACTTTTGTTTTTATAAAGTTGCATTCATAATAGTCCTAGAGTCACAACTGCCATATAATTGTATTTTATTATTCTGTTCCGTTTCCCCTCCTGCCCCTTATTTCCATGAGTTGTCAGACAATATTTTTGTCACCATGCTGGTTAAAAATTTGCTTTGAGGCCAATGCTAACTCTTTGGGGACAATATTATGGCTGGTAAAGGCCGTAATCCTAGGGTGGGGTAGTGAGGTCATTCAGGTTGGCATAGATCATGCGACATAAATCTGTGTCCAGCAGCTACTTTTCAGCTGCTGATTGAGGTCAGCTCCCATATTTTTGGCCACCATTTCAGCCTGGCATAAACTAGTGCATTGCCCAAACTGGACCACTTTACATGGAGTGAGAGTGGGTGAGAGAGATGGCTTGGTGGAGTGAGTGTGAGGGAGAGAGATGGCTTGGCGGAGTGAGAGTAGGGAGACAGATGGCTTGGCAGAGTGAGAGTGTAAGGCTGGGGATTGAGATGGTTTGGTGGAGTGAGGGTGTAAGACTGGAAGAGAGAGCAGTCTTGGAGAGAGAGAGAGAGATAGAGTGCAGAGCTGAGAGAGAGATGACTTTGAGGAGAGAGTGCAGAGCTTTGAGCCTATAAACTGCATGCTTTGAATATTCAATTTTCCTATTGTGGACAAAACAATAATTGTGCAGTGCTATGGGTCTGGCATAATGATGGTTTAACAATCAGGGAGACTTTTTTCCTTAAAATAGGCCATGGTTGGTGGAAATTTAGTGATATAATCTGCACTATAATAACTAGGCAGCGCTACATTAAGCTAATTATGTGGGTTGGGCAGTGGGCGGACCAGAGAGGGGGGTATGAGAGGGGGGAACGGAGGTAGAGAAAGAGATTTTAAATAGGACACGAACTAAGAAGGCACATTAAACATATTTAAATAAGGGAAAATGAACAGAAAAGCAAGATTAAGGACAACGGGCACTAAAGAATAGATATAAGGATAAAATAATGCTTTAAATATAAGAGTGGGAGAGAGTGCAAGGCTGGGAGAGAGATGACTTGGAGGAGAGAGTGCAGAGCTGGGAGACAGATGGCTTGGAGGAGTGGGAGAGAGGGCAGTGCTGGGAGAGAGATGGCTTGGAGGAGTGAGAGTGTGAGGTGTGCAGGGCTGACAGGAATGACATGAAGCTAATTATGTGGGTTGGGCAGTGGGCGGAGCAGAGGGTGGCAGTGGGTGTGGTAAATTTTTGATAGCCGTGCTGCAAAGTGTCCCTAGATATTTCGAAATTATTATCGCTAATATATTCGAAACTGTTACAATAACAAAAAAAAATTTCAGAATAACATAAAATAGGCAGTTTTGTATATGTAACATAGAAACATTACATGTAACGGCAGACAAGAAAAACCACAGATTTTCTTCTACCCGAGTTGCGGCGATCACTCCCGAACATGCTCCGAATTTATGCAATTTAGGCGAAAATCGCCCATTTAATTTCTCCATTTTTTAGCTGGAGAAGTGAATAGAAAAATTTAGAAGAAGTAAATTAAATACATCTTAACCTCTTAAGGACTGGCTGTTTGGACATTCTTGACAATGGCTGTTTCAAGATTTCTGCGGTGTTTGTGTTTAGCTGTAATTTTCCTCTCATTTAATATGCCCACACATATTATGTACTGAGTATCTATCCCTTAAAAATACTTTCTTAACAAGAACCCACAACATTATTACCTATTTCCCAAGTTATGTATTCGTGTCATCTATTTGCTCCTGGGCACCCTTCTTTTGGATCTCCTTATAGATCCCAAGTCTTGACTCAAAGTAATATCAATTATTTTTATGTTGTTCTTGGTCTCCTTCCATGTATGATCTTACGTATAACCTTAATCTATATACCCTTCTGAGAATGGAGGGGGAGGGAGGGTTCACATATGAGGCTAGTGTCAGATGTGATGGCTGGGGGGAAAAGGGGGAGGAGGGCACAAAGCTGACAATTCCAGAATTTCCATCTTTATTTTGTCTTTCCGCTAGAACCATTCTCCTCTTTTTCCTATTGCTTTTTGGTTGCTCTCTAGCAGTCTTCTCCTTTTGGGGAATTATATTTATAGCATTATGTTATCCTTATGTCTATTCTTTACTGCCCGTGGTCCTTAATCTTGCTTTTCTGTATATGTATATGTATTGTATATGTCTATATGTGGGTTACTTTGTGTGTTCTTTACTTCCCCTTATCTGATACCTAGCTGTGTCCTAATCTGTTTTCTATTGTGTATTATGTGCCACTTTATTATGTGTCTTACCTATATCATCTATACCTATCTGTGCAGGTCTATATTTTCCTAGATCCTGGTTTACTATTTTATACGATTCATAACTCAAAATTATCCCTTATTCTGAGTCTATTGACTGTTTTGTGCAGTTCATGCCTGTGTTCAGTATAGCATCTATACCTCTACTAGACCTTTTCCTCTCTCAGATCCGAATTAATGTGCCTTCTTAGTTCGTGTCCTATTTCAGATTTCTTTCTCTACCTCCTTTCCCCCCTTTCATACTTTATTATTAAATGAGCCTTATCCCCTATTGGGGAGTTTCCGCAAGTATTGAGACTTTTTTTATTTCTGATCACTTTTAGCTTCTGCTACCAGACCTTAACCAGCATTAGGCCCCATCCTCTGAGTTCCCTCTGCGTAGCAATTTCTCTAATTTTTATTTTTTATCCCACTCCACCTCAAATCTAGTTATCTTATTCCTCCCCTCATCCCTGCCTCGCTCCCTCTCCCATCTCATTGTGTGGAGACTCATTTTTTCTTTATTTTCTTTACTCTGCTACATTTTGTTCTTAGTCATTCATTCCTTCGCTGCTGTCGGGGTTTTTAAAACTACCCTAAGTCTACTAAGTCTTTCATGTATAATTATGATTCTGACTGGGAATCCACATCTATGTATCACGTTTTTGTCTCTTAGTTGTTTTATCACATCCACAAAATTTCTTCTTATTTGTCCAGTTTTGAGGTCCCCAAATCTTCCCTTCTGTTTTGGAGGGTTTCTTGAGGCTTGCATTATACTTTCTTTTATCCGGAAGGACTGAAAAAAAATTATTACATCTCTTGGGTTGGAGCTTGCAATTGTTTTTGGTTTATAAATTCTATGATATCTTTCCATCGCATTCACTGTGTTCTGTGGATTTAAACCCAGGACCCTGAAATATTCCGATAGGTAAGCTTTCCAGCGTTTCTGGCTTAATTTCTTCTGGGATATTTCGTATATGAAGGTTTTGTCTTCGCAACCTGTCTTCCATCTCCGATTCGTATTTCGTCTCAATTTCGGCTTAAGTTATTGTATGTAATGTTATTGGCATTCCATAAACCGAAATAGAGGTGAAATATGTCAATTCATATGAATTTTGACTCTATTTCACCTCTATTTCGGTTTATGGAATGCCAATAACATTACATACAATAACTTAAGCCAAAATTGAGACGAAATTCGAATTCAACATAGAATGGCTGTCAGCATCTGAATCAACGAATGGACGAATGATTTTCATTCATTTAGCATTCGTTCATTCGGATTTCGTTAGTTTATCAGTTTTCTTCTGCATAGCACAATGTTATGCAGAATGAAAACTAATCTGATGATTACTGAATGTCTGACCAGTATTAATCAGATTATTTTTTACACCCTGTTCCAAATTATTATGCAAATTCTATTTAGATGTCACAACGATTAAATATTTTGTTTTTCAGTTTAACTCATGGATGGCATTGTGTCTCAGGGCTCTTTTGATCACTGAAAACAATCTCGGACACCTGTGATAATTAGATTGCCAGGTGAGCCCAATTTAAGGAAAAACTACTAAAGGAGGGTGTTCCACATTATTAAGCAGAGCACCATTTTCATGCAATATGGGGAAGAAAAAGGATCTCTCTGCTGACGAAAAGAGTGAAATCGTTCAATGCCTTGGACGAGGTATGAAAACATTAGATATTTCACGAAAATGTAAGCGTGATCATCGCACTATTAAGAGATTTGTAACTGATTCAGAGAGCGGTACGTGCAGACGGGTTCGTGCAGATAAAGGCACATTGAGGAAGATTTTGCAGCTGCTAAAATACCATTACATAGCCGCAAACAGATATTTGAAGCTGCTGGTGCCTCTGGAGTCCCACGGACATCAAGGTGTAGAGTCCTCCAGAGTTTTGCAACTGTACACATACCTTCTATTCGGCCACCACTAACCAATGCTCACAAGCAGAAATGGCTGCATTGGGCAGAAAAATACATGAAGACTAATTTTCAAACAGCCCTGTTCACTGATGAGTGCGTGCATCCCTGATTGGTCCAGATGTATGGAGTTGTGGATGGTGGTAGTCGGCCACCCTGTTCCAACAAGGCTGCGACGTCATGTTTCGGGCCAGAATCATGGGAAGAGAGCTGGTCGGCCCGTTTAGGGTCCCTGAAGGTGTGACGATGACCTCTGCAAAGTATGTGGAGTTTCTGACTGACCATTTTCTTCAATGGTACTTAAGGAAGAACTATGCTTTCCGTAATAAAATCATCTTCATGCATGACAATGCACCATCTCATGCTGCAAACAACACCTCTGCACCAATGGCTGCTATGGGGATAAAAGGAGAGAAAGTCATGGTGTGGCCTCCATTCTCCCCTGACCTCAGTCCTATTGAGAACTTTTGGAGCATCCTCAAGCAAAAGATCTATGAGGGTGGGAGTCAGTTTACATCCAAACAGCAGCTCTGGGAGGCTATTCTGACATCTTGCAAACAAATTCAAGCAGAAACTGTCTAGAAACTCACAAGTTCAATGGATGCAAGACTTGTGAAGCTGCTATCAAATAAGGGGACCTATATGAAAATTTAACTAGACCTGTTAAAATGTTTAAAAAGTTAAAATGTTGTTATAAGTTTGATTGAAATAGCGTTTGATTTCAGTAAATATGCTGCAAACACAACAAATGACAATTTTCAATTCTTTACAACCTATAAAGTGTTTTGAAACTTACTGTGCATAATAATTTGGAACAGTGCATTATACGTTTTTAATGTTTAAAAAAATACTGTTATCATTAGGAGGTTTGTTCAATACAATTTGAATCATACTCTTATTAGTTGAGAATTATGCAGACTGTAATTTACATAAATTATTTAGGTAAATGAGAAAAATATAATTTGCATAATAATTTGGAACAGTGTGTATTCTGCATAACATTATGCTATGCATAAGAAAATTGATAAACTAACGAAAAAACCAATGAACGAATGCTAAATGAACGAAAATCATTCGTCCATTCATTCGTTTGGATGCTGACGCTGGGGATGAATGAAATTCGTATGTAATTCATATTAACTAGCCTCTTTGAACCAAATTCTCCTACCTTACACTATTGAAGTTAGGTTAAATCTTTAAAGTGTATGTCTGTCTGTATTTGTCAGTTTTGTATAATGTGTTACTAAGTAGTGTTTAGCGAACCGCACTATTCATGTTCGTACCGGCCGGCGCCACCTGTAAGGCGACATAGGCAGCCGCCTAAGGTGCAACTTAGTAGGGGGCGCCGGAGCGGTGAAAAAAAAATCCTCTCCCTTCCCCCTTACTTACCTCCTCACTGCTGCTCTGTCTCCTGGTGCAGGTCCGTGGCTGTGAGGGAAGCGTTGTGCGCTCCCCTCCAGCTGATGCGGATTCAATAAAGTTTGTTTCAACTTTTTTTAAACAAACTTTATTGAATGCGCATTGGCTGGAAGGGAACGCACAACGTTTCCCTCACAGCCACGGACCTGCAGCACCCGGAGACAGAGCAGCAGCGAGGAGGGAAGGGGGAGGAAGAGGGTGGCTAAATCCTGGAACATTGACAGGCATAATCCTGGCATATTGAGAGGCATAATAATCCTGGCATATTGTGTGGGAAAATCCTGGCATATTGAGTGGCATAATAATCCTGGCAAATTGTGTGGGAAAATCTGGGCATATTGAGTGGCATAATAATCCTGGCATATTGGGTGGCTAAGTCCTGGGATATTGAGGGGCATAATCCTGGCATATTGAGGAGCATAATACTACAGTGATTATTCAAATTACAGTGATTATTTTAGTGGGTGCTATACTACATATTTGTACCCTTCCCTGAGCCCAGTGCCACAGAGAGTGCAGTGCACTGTTCTGTTAGCTCAGTGGGCAACATCTAGGCATTTTTAAATACTGCAATTTGTTGGTGTTAAATATTACATTTGTGTCCTGCACTTCATATCTGAGAATCAAATAGAACCGTCAAATACTGTGCTTAAAGCGCACTTTGAGAAAATTCTAATAGTTTTGGGTGGTAAATAGTACATTTGCGTCTTGCGGTGCACTTCATATCTGAGAGTCAAATAGAACAGTCCAATACCGTGCTTACAGCGCACTTTGAAAAATTCTGGCTACCTCCTCCTCCTCCTCCAGCGCCACTTCCACCTACACCGCCACGGTCACCGCCTCCTCAACCTATGGGTCACTTAGTATAAACTGAAAGAGAATACCCTGCACTCCAACCCTCTCTCAAATGGATAATGCTGTTGATCCTCCTGGCAGCCATGCTTTAGATTTAGATTTATGTTCTTCCAAAGCTAAAATCAAAGATTCCATCTAGTGCTATTTTATGGCTCAGCTGTATTTGTAATTTGTATGTATTTTATGGTTTTTTTAAGTTAGGACGCACTACGGAGCGTGTGGTGTGAGGGAGGATGTGTCCGCTGGCGGAGGAGTGTGAGGCACGAGAACAAAGACTAGCTTATGTCGGGTACCGCCAATAGCAAAACTTGTAGCCGACCGCAATGACGAAATAGGACGGACGAGGCGCTGGTGTATGTGATGTCCCGATGACGGGAAAAACCCTTTGTTGAATCAGCATAGTGGCGCTCGAGACGGCTGCGATAAGGTAGTGCACATCCTTCTACTGTGCTGAATACTCTGGAGCGCCTTTGTTAAACTTTGTTTAACCTGTTAACCCTCTGGGACGTTCACCCTGGATCGCTGGGGAACTTTTTTTCTGATTATTACCAGGAACTATACTGTGCCAATCTCTTATCTTATACTGAAGGCACATGCACTTAAGAAGGTCTGACTATCGTTGATAATATGCTGGACTTTTAATTAGCACTCTGTGGGGTCAGCACTATAGGTCTCATTACTATCTGTGGTTTACTGGAGAAGTAGTGACCAGCAGATCTGGCGGTAGTCCAGACTCCCATTAAACAATTCCAGAGTGAGCAGTTACTTTCTACTACATGAGGAGTAGAGCTAATTTAAAACACTGCTCTATTATACCCTTAGTTGTGGAGCCTAATGAATCTTGTTAAAGTTTGGCTACAGTTTATGCTGACCGCGTAATGTGAAGATACGCCCGCATTCAGCTAAGATCACATGACAGCGGGGACTCATCTGTTGCTAAAGCAGACGGAAACTGATAAAGTGTCCCGGCCTGGAGATCACCTATACTGAGCTGAATTACTACGAGCCTTTAAGAAACTCAGTACTACTGGAGCACTTGGGATAAAAGCTCAACTATACCCTCTGGGTGAGATCTTTGTACTGAGGCTGCCCAGTCAGTTGGTGAGTCTCTGCTATTTTTTGCCTTTTTCCCTTTTTCTCCCTTTTTTTTTTCTTTTTCTTTCTGGTTAAGTATTTAGCTATGGCTAACCCAGGGCTATGTATTCGCCTTAATCAGATAAGGTAGCGTTTCAATGTAACACTAAATTGGCTCACAGTTTGACACATTTCACAGTTATTAAGATAAAACACCCCCCCCCCTTTTTTTTGTGTTTGGTAGCTTTAATATATCTACTGCACAGAAGATTGAATGAGTGAAGTATCACTAGGCCACATTTTGGAAGAGGAAAGAAAATGGGACAAATTGAAGCTGATGTATAGGTCTCAAAGAGATAATGTATAGTTTTAAATAAATATTAGTGTGGTGCACAATTTGACACAGTCCTTGAGGACTTCACAGGGGCTATACCATTTTTGCTCGTTGTTTGAACTTATAATGTGTTAAGTTATAAACCTGTCCCTCTCCCCCCTTTTTTATTTCCCCTTTGTCTCTCTCCTCACCTTCTTTTATTTGCTTCAATCTACTAACTGCACATTGTTTGATGATTGAAGGGTCACTATTGCATAACTTGAAGAAGTGTGTTTTTGTTTGTTTTTTCTTCTCTTCCCTCGTTTGTTTGCTGTGTTGTAACTCACTTCGTTTATTGTAGTGTCACTAGTACACATTTTGAATTTTTCTTTTAATCCGTAAGGAAAAAAACAGCTTTAGTCTTCCCCTTGACCTCGCTATACTCATGTTATTCCCTATAACGAAAGTTAAAATCTGTAGAGGTACTAGTTAAACAACTTGTTAAAGCTCAAACTAAGCCGCTTGCAATCTGACGACTTGGTGGAGACTGGACCCGGGTGGTCGGACCGGCGGGGAGGGGGGCGATGGGAGTAGGGGGTGATGCCTGTTTTTTTTTTTCTCTTCTCCCCTCTCCTCTTCCCCTCCCCCCCCCTTCCCGGGCCATCACGCCCTCTCTAGTCTCCTCCCTCCAGTATACCAACGGACGCCCTCAGCGACTTGTTTGTTGCCATGGAGGACTGACAGTCAACTACGTGACTTAGATCACAGTATCATTAATCCGAACAATGTGGGGCCTAAGTACCAAGAATTTGACCTCCTTTGGTGGACTTTCACTCCCCTAAGCTCCCTTGTGGTTTCAGGGAATTTTTGATTCATACATATCAGAGAAGATTTCTCTGTTGGGTATGAAGTTATGTGGTGTGTGTGTGAATGGGTAGCCGCTGGGGCTAAGAGGGCTGGGTATGGGGTTCGGGGGCTGTATCAGGGGAAAAAGGATGGGTGATCGGCACCAAGATGACTATTAAACTCCTCATACAAAAGATCATATTTATACGACTCACTGTTAAGGGGTAATGTTTTTTTTTTTTTTTTTTTACACTCAGATCATTCAGCACCTTATTTTGTATAATACTTCATTGTTTTGTGCTATCAAATCATATCCATAATTCCATATACTTTCTTGTTATTAAATATTTTATTTAAATATAAACATCATCAACACCCACATTTAATATATAATTACTATACTTCCACTTCTATCTTCATTTAACTTTCTTGGATTTACCCTGTGCTACGAACTTAACATACAGGACAAGACAAACTAAAACATACTTCGAGCGGGAGAACAGGTCCGGCGTTAAGGGGTAATGTTGATGTTGTGTTTATTCAGGAAACCCACTGGAGGAAGGATGAGAAAATCCAGTGGAAATACTCTAAATACCCTTATGTATATTCCGCTGCAATATCGACAAAAAAAAAGAGGGGTGTGGCAATTATACTTTCGGCCAAAAATAAATTTGAGTTCATCTACCAAGAATCAGATCCGGATGCTCGTAGAATATTGTTGATATGTAAGATCAACGACATACTTTATACTCTGGTTAACCTGTATACCCCATCGGAGGGAACCACAAGGTACGTAAATTCATCACTAGACCAAATTGAAAGGGTTGCTAGAGGGTTTTTGATTGTTGGGGGTGATCTTAACGCTATAGCCGACTTCAATATGGATAGGCGAGCAGAACGACTTAGGAAGCAGGAAACACGTATAAAAGTAAGAGCGGATGCCTTCTCGTCCTGCTTCTTTAGGCAAAACCTCTTTGACGTCTGGAGGGTGCACCACCCAGGAGAGAGGGATTACTCCTTTTTCTCTAGGGTGCATAGATGACCTATTCTAGGATTGACTATTTCTTGGTTAGGGGCCCGATGCTCCGAAGATGCCTTAAATCAAGTATGGCAAATAGCACCTGGTCAGACCATGCTCAAATATTCCTAGAGATTAAAGACAACCCAGATTATCAAACCCGTAACAATTGGAGATTAAACGAGCAGTTGATAGAGTCAGAAAAGAATGCCCACGAGTTGATCGAGAACGTTAAATCTTTTCTAAAGATCAACGATAATGGTGAGACAACAGATCAGAATCTATGGTGCATTTTGAAGTGTGTATCAAGAGGATATCTAATTAAAAAGGGGTCATGGTTAAAGAAAAGCAGGGGTAGGGATTTGGCGAAGCTATATGCGGCAATAGCAACCCTTGAAGCAAGGAATAAAATAGATCCCACCGAGCAGGCAGGCAGAAAGATCCAGGCAGTCCAAGAGCAGATTAAGGTTAGCCTTCGGATTAGGGCAGAAAATGCAATGACCCACCTAAAAAGCAACTGGTATTGTAGTAACAACAGAGCGGGGAAAGATTTAACAAAAAAACTTAAGGCGCAGCAGGTAAGCTCAAGAATTAAAAAGGTAATATATGATGGTAAGACCTGCACTGCTCCGGAACAAATTGCCCCAGCTTTTTTTTTTTCTCTTTTTCCTTTCCCTTTTTAAAAAAAAAAATTGAATAGCTTTATTATATCTTAAATAGATTTACAAACAACACATAACAAAATAACATTTAAAAAGAAAAAAAAAAAACAAGTAATAAATAATCTCTTATACACATACATAGACATACATATTGCACTATGCCAACTTGGGGGGCCAAGGAAGGAAAGGGGATCTGATTTATCTACTAGTTGTTTAGGTGGTATGGTGGTTTTGTTTGATTCTCGTGAATGATGGTGACATAGAAACATAGAAACATAGAAACATAGAAACATAGAATGTGTCGGCAGATACGGTCCATCTAGTCTGCACAATTTTTTTTTGTACTTTTATTAGTCCCCCGTTCCCGGTCTTATAGCTAGGATAGCCTGGTGTCTATCCCACGCATGCTTAAAATTACTAGTGGATAAATTACTAGTATCGGTCTAATTATTTTACCCATTTATCCCAACAGTTCTCTCTCAGTGCTCAACTGTTTTTTTCAGTTGGTTTCTAACTGCTTCCCAGGATAGATTTCCCGGTTGTTTCCAGTTTCTGGCTAGTACCATTTTCATGGCTATAAAACTGTGTACAATCAACAATGTATTTTGTTTAGAAATTACTGGCCAGTTTGTGTGTAATAAAGCAGATTCTGGATTTCTAACTAGTCTTATCCCAGTGAGTGTGTCTAGCATATCAAAGACATTATTCCATATATCTCTCACGCCTTTACATCCCCACCATATACTGGGTGTGGTTGCATCTCCAACAGACTGAGGAGGTGGTCAGATACATATTTGCCAGTCTGGTGGGGACCAGATACCACCTGTTGATCAACTTAAAATGCGTTTCTGCTAATGTCAAACAATGAATATACTTTTTTACCTTATAAAAGGCATTACACCAGTTGTTATGGTCTATGGTGCGATTGAGTTCCTTTTCCCATATTTTTGTTTGAGGAAATTCCCTAGGTGTCTCTAGTGTTCTAACTATGTCTATTGTTTTGGATAAGATTCCCTTTTGCTTTTGGGAACTAAACAAGGATATGACCCTGTCCATGACCTCTGTTTTGGAAGATATCAAGTGTTTATATACATATGATTTTAACCTTAGGTAACGGAACGTCTCAGTGCTAGGTAAATAGAACTGTGAGACCAATTGTGGAAATGATTTTAGTTCACCTTCTTCTAAGATTTGGTCCAATCGTGATAAACCTTTATTTATCCACTTTTCCAATTTCATATCTTCCATATTATCTTCTAGGATGCTTAAGTAAATATTAATTAGAATTTTATTTTGGAAATAGCATTACTTTCTGATATCTTCCCAGACCTCCAATATATGAGCTAGTATCCGGCAAGGCGGATCTGATTTTTGTTTTTTATTATCTGAATTAGTCTGCCATAGTAGTGAGGATATTTTTATAGTTTTTATGGATTTGAATTTGTAATTTGTACCAGCCTTCTCCCTGAGATGTTTCCAATTGTGATCTATATGCGTTAGCCAGCATGCTTGCATAATAGTTATTTTTAATTATTGGAAAGCTCAAACCTCCCTTCGTTGTTTTCTGGGACAGTGTTTTCTGATTTATACGTGGTGTCTTCCCTCTCCATATAAAAAGAGAAAAACTTGCCTGAACTAGTTTTAACCAGTCTTCTGGTATCTTAATAGGTATCATTTGGAAGAGGTAGTTCCACTTAGGGACTATATAGGAGTTGACAACATGTATTCTGCCCCACCACAAGATGTTTGTTTGCCTCCAATCTCTTAATAACATGTTAATTTCCTGTAATAACTTCATAAAATTAACTTCCATTATTCTAGCAATTTCACTGGTAATTGAAATTCCCAGATAGTTTATCCTCTCCTTTTCCCATATATAATTGTATTTACTGGCTATTGCAGTTCTACTATTTTGGCTCATATTTAATCCCATGAGAACTGTCTTGTTTGTATTCATCTTATAATTAGATACTTTGCTATACTCATTAAATTCATTTGTAAGTTCTTCTATGGACTTTTCTGGGTTAGTCACAGTAATTAGTATATCGTCAGCATATAGGCTAATTTTTAGTCCTTGGTCTATAGTAGGGAAGCCTTTGATATCTTGATTATTTCTTATATTAATAGCTAGAGGTTCGATAGCTAAGACATACAGGAGTGGAGATAGCGGGCATCCCTGTCTGGTTCCGTTTCCCAGCTGAAACCACCCCGCACATATATATGGTCCAATTGTTCTGGCTGATGGATCTCTATATAATGACATTATCGCGTTGTATATCCAACCCCTAAAGACAAAGGCTTTTAGTACCTGTCCCAGAAAACTCCATCTTACTCTATCAAATGCCTTCTCGGCATCAACCGCCATTATTAGAGTTGGGATCTTCCCGTGGTTAGCTAAATCTATGATGTCCACAATCCTTCTAGTATTTGAGCCTGCTGATCTGCCTGGGATGAAGCCTATCTGATCATTATGAATTATTGAATCAATCACCTGTTTTATTATTTCCACTAATATTGATGAGAACAGTTTTGTATCAACATTAATTAACGATATAGGTCTATAGCTAGTGACATCTGTAGGGTTTTTACCTGGCTTCAGGATTGGGAGGATATTTGCCCGGAGCATCTCAGCTGGGAAGCGACCCTGCTGTACTATGTTGTTATAGGTCTCAGTCAAATGTGGTGAAATTATTTTATTGAAGATTTTATAAAATTGGTTACTGAAACCGTCTGGCCGTGGAGTCTTGTACTTCGTTAGTCTATGTATGGCGCGTTTTACCTCTCTCTTATTTATAGGTATATTTAACTGTTCTCTGTGTATCTCAGAAATTGTTGGTATGTTTGTTTCTGTCAGGTATTGATCGATACTGGTGTTACTGGGACTCTCCGGTGTTAAATTATATAAGCTTTCATAGTATTTATTGAACTGTTCTCCTATTTTGTCCAGTGTCATATATGTATTGATCTCATCACGGATTTTTTAAATCCGGTTATGAGCTCTCTTTTTTCTAAGTTTTTGAGTGAGCATTTTATCTGTTCTATTACCTCTGCTATAGAACCTAAGCTGTAATTTATTCAAGTTTTTAACTGATTTCTCAAATAACCGTTGATTTATTGCCTCTTGAATCAATTTGAGCTTCTCAGTTTTATCTTGGGAGGGGTCTAATTTGTTTTCTCTGGCGAGTTTGTTCAGATCTAAATAAAGAGATGACAAGTCCATTCTCTCTTCTTTTCTTTGATTCGCATACAGCTTTTTTAAATACCCCCTCATGACTGATTTAAATGTGCACCAATTATTTTCTGGCGAAGTGTCTTTTGGGTCATTTTCTATAAAAAAGCGTTCTGTTTCTATTTTCAGATATTCTTGATTAATCTTTTTATTTAGTAAAGAATCTTTTATTCTTCAGGTGGTTTTTTTTGTTACCCTGTTTTTTTCTTTTACATTCATTCTTACTTTACTATGATCTGCCCATGTGTTGTTCAAGATATCAGTATGGTTGATTCTATTTATCAAATTTGCATTTCCCCATATCATATCAATGCGAGAATAAGACATATGTACCCTTGAGAAATGGGTGAAGTCCCTTTCATTTGGGTGGAAAGTTCTCCATACATCGTACAGGGCGAAATTGTGAATACTGTTACTAAGTGCTTTAACTGTTTTAACTACTGTTTTGTTGATAGTCAGACCTTTTGGTAGTTTTTTGACTAACTCAGGGTTCAGCACCGCATTAAAATCTCCAGCTACTACTCAGCAACCTGTTTTTATTTGCTCCATTTTTTCTAAGATTTGATTTAGGAGACCCACGGGTGCTACATTAGGTAAGTACAAGTTAACCAATGTGAATCTTTCTTCATTGATATCACATATAATAATCATAAATCTTCCTTCAGGGTCTAAGATCTGTGTGATAATCTCGACCTTTATAGAATCCGAGAAAATTATGGCTACCCCACCCTTCTTTTTAGTTGTGTCTGACGCATGGATAATTGTCGGGAAACTTTTTCCACCCCAAGAGACTTTGTCTTTTTTAAGCCAGTGGGTCTCCTGCAGAAATCCTATATCCACCTTCTCTTTCTTTAAGAAATTGTAAATATATGATCTTTTATGGGTAGAATTGGCACCCTGCATGTTAACTGAACTAATCTTAATCATTAAACCACCTTTTCTTCCTGTGTCTCCCATTTCCTTTTCTCCCCGTCATTGGCAAGAACAAATATTTGCATACTACACATTGACATACCTGACACTAGATATTGAGGTCCCTTTCTCATCAATAGCGCCAGACCTGCGGTTGCTACACCATCATAATACATCATAACATTGATATGAACCCCGGGTGCATACATTTTATTAACTGTCTCGGGGGCCAAAGACCTCCAATATATAAGATTCACTACGCAAAACTAAAAACACTCACTGACGGCAAGTTCAGAACTTACATGTAACGTTTGGTGCTTGAACGAAAAACGACCTCCCCACTCAGTGTACCTTTTTCACTACCCTTTGAAGCATCCCTCATTCATGTATTAACACGTATTCTATTCAGAAAGGATGTACCTCCCGATATGAAACGGTAACCTCTGATCACTTTGTAAATGAGAAATTGAATCACCTCATTATGCCTTGATGATGCACTACAAATCATTCCCTTCAGTCTATGACCAGTACGATGGAGTGGGAGGCACTTAGAGTACCCTGCCTTCTACTCTGGTTCGGAAGGTGATAGAGTGGGGACGACGACATAATATGACTTACCCCATTGTATATTTGTATATATTGTATACCTGTTGTACAGTATTACTTACCTACGCAAGCTGCTGTTACTGGCTTAGCAAAGCCACGGTTATACATTATATTTTCACACGACATTATCTTAATTGATAAACTAAGAACCTCTCCCCTTATACAGTCTGGCAATTAATGTAAGACCAGCCTACAGTTCGTGCTTATCTGTGTCTCAGTCCGTCTACGTTCTCTTTTTCTCTTTTCTTCTTTCTCTCTTCTTCTTTTCTCTCTTCTTCTCTCTCTCCTACCCACCCTTCTCTCTCTCTCCCTCTTTCCCCTCCCTACTCTCTCTTCTCGCCCCTGTCCCCTTCACACCAATCTCACAGGAATAAGGGAACATCTGACTCACAATGCCTACCACCCTATGTCTAGTTTTGATTAACGCACATGGCCTAAATTCCCTGAAAAATAGAAGAACTCTGCTACGCCACCTTATAAAGAGACATGCCGATGTAGCCTTATTACAAGAAACTCACTTTGCAAATAATGGTACCCCCCAACTGAGAGACCACTACTACAGAACCTGCTATGTTTCCTGTAACAAATCCAAAAAATTGGGAGTTGCTATCCTGCTGAGAAGAAATTGCCCTTTAATAGTCAAATCAGTGAAGACAGACTCTGAGGGACGATATGAGGCCCTGATAGGTCACACAGCTAAAACCCCCCTAACAATAGTAAATGTATACTCCCCATCTTTCCCGGACCCGGCCTTCTGGCCTCAGTTTACTGAGTTCCTTGGAAACCTTCCGGCAACTAGATTAATCATAGGGGGTGACTATAACGCAGTAATATGCCCCAGTGTAGACCGAACAGATAATTCCCAAACTAGAGCACCCCACCCTTCCGATCGCCTAATAAGTAATTTTCTCTCCACCACTTCGCTACTCAATATATGGAGACTGTTGAATCCCTCAGTAAGAGACTATACCTTCTTCTCTAAACCATACCTAAGCTACTCACGCATAAATTTCTTTCTATTATCAAAAGACTGTATTCCTATGATCTCAGATCCACCCTATCACATGGTCCGACCACGCGGACGTGACTTTAAATCTGGAGATCCCGCAGTTCAGCAAACATTGGTCATGGAAATTGAATGAATCTCTGCTTCACTCACCCGACATATCATCTTCAATATCGGAATCTATTACCGAGTACTTTGACATAAACTCAGGATCAGTGGAAGATCCAGCGACCCTATGGGCAGCACATAAGACTGTGATCAGGGGCCTACTCATATCATTAGCAACCAAAAGAAGGAAAGACAAAGAAGCCAAATCTGTCTCCCTACTTCACTCTTTACAACAATTGAAAACTCTAAACAAACAAAATCCGACAGCGAAGGTCTCAGACCAATTAGCCAAAGTACGAAACGAACTGTGTGCTCTCACTTTATCAGACACAGCTAGATCAATGAAATACACCTACCAAAAATACTACGAGAAAGCAAACAAGGCAGATAGATTCCTGGCATCTAAGCTCCGTAAAATCACATCGGACAGAATGATCTCCTCCATCCAGACTTCGAAAGGAACACTGTCCTCTGACCCGAATGAGATAGCCAAGGAATTTGGGGAGTTCTATGCAGCTTTATACAATCACACACCAGAACAATCATTACTTAATCATACCCATGTACAGCAGATCACTGACTACTTACAGCTACGTAAAATACAAAAACTGACTCCCGAAGAAAGAGAGTTATTCGATCAACCCATCACACTAGAAGAAGTGGAATTGGCCATTAAAACTTTAAAACCAAACAAGGCCCCCGGCCCTGATGGCTTCACGAACATTTATTACAAACAGTTTGCCACTATACTAACCCCTAATCTGGTCACGCTGTTCAATGGTCTCATGGACGGCTGCTACATGACAGAGGACATGCAAACGGCTAACATGTCCCTAATTCATAAAGAAGGCAAAACCAAGACATTACCAGCCCACTACAGACCAATATCTTTACTCAATGGAGATTACAAATTATTCACGAAAGTTCTAGCAAACAGACAATAGAGTTCTATCCCGACTAGTGCATCCAGACCAAGTAGGCTTCATACCTAACCGCCAAGCTCTAGACAACACCCGTCGTTGTATCGACCTGGTCTGGCTATCCAAACAAACCCTAACGCCGGCGCTGTTTCTATCACTAGACGCTGAAAAGGCATTTGACCGTGTCAACTGGTGCTGTCTGCGCCTAACACTCGAACATATGGGTTTCCCACCAAGCTTTCAGAACTGTGTAGCCTCAATCTACCACAAGCCCACTTCTAGAATCACGATTCCAGGGCCCCCCCCCCCCCCGATACGAATATCAGTTCACAATGGAACGAGACAAGGCTGCCCCCTATCCCCATTACTGTTTGCCCTTTCGCTGGAACCATTACTACAATCCATCCGATCCCATAAAAGTATCCTCGGTCTCAAAACAACCCATACTGAATTCAAAGTGGCGGCCTATGCGGACGATATCATGCTATCAATCTCACAGCCGTTGAAGTCTTTACCCCACTTATTTCAAGAGATACAGGACTTTGGTCACATTTCGGGCTTTAAAGTAAACGTAGACTAATCACAGGCCCTCCCAATTTTACTTAATAAATCAACAATCAAGTTATTGCAATTGAACTTTGAGCTCCAAATCTCTGATGCTTCACATCTCCTGGTTGGGGAGAATAACCTCAATTAAGATGAACCTACTTCCACGCCTATTATACCTCTTTCAGACCCTGCCAATTCCTGAGACTGTAGACTTTAAACGCCTCCAACGGACAATAGACGGCTTCATATGGGCCAAAAAGAAACCTAGGATAGGCAAACAAATTCTACAACTAGCTCCCAGAATGGGCGGACTAGGCCTACCAAACATCCTAAAATACCACCAAGCAGCCAGACTAGCCCAGGTCATCTCCTGGCATGTACCCCCAGGTACCATCTGCTGGGTAGATCTCGAACACGAATTGATGCTCCCAGATTCACCTTCCCAATATATTTGGATCACCAAAGACCAGAGACCTCTGCTCAGGACACAATGCCCAGGGATACTCGACTCCCTATACACTTGGGACAAACTCTCAATCAAATATATCCTTACCTCTCAGCCCTCACCGCTGACCCCGATCTTTCAGAATAGACTGTTTCCTCCAGGAATCGCAATTTTCACAACTTCTACTCACATGGTATAAGAAGATACGCTGACCTCTACTCTGACTCCAAAGTCAAAACCTTTGAGGAACTTAAAAAGGTGACCCCACTATACCAGAGATTTCTTTCATTATATCCAACTAAGAGACTTTGCCCACAAAACCCAAACCAAAAAAGCGGGACTATCCAATAAAACATGGTTTCAATACCGCTGTCTTAATCTCCCGGTTTCCAAAGGCACTATCTCCAGGCTCTACACAGAACTTACAAGTATTAGTCCCCAAGACCAACTTCCATATGTACGTAGATGGGAGAGAGATCTGGGAAAAACTCTCGAGCCTGACGAATGGACTGATATATGGGAGGCCACAGCCAAACTCTCCATCTGTGCAACCCATAAAGAACAAGGCTACAAGACAATGCTCCGTTTGGTACTACACCCCTGAGATGCTGGCACACATGCATCATCTCCCATCTTCCCATTGTTGAAAACTCTGCGGTCAGCAAGGGTCATACTTTCACTGCTGGTGGACATGCCCGAAGCTATATCCATACTGGAAGAAGGTGTCCGATCTTATCACAAAAGTGTTACAAAAACCTATATCTCCGGATCCGACAGTCTTTCTACTTTCCAAACCGCATGACGGCTTCACCAGAGGAGAGAATAAACTCATATCAAGAATAGCCCTGGCGGCTAGAAGGGCACTGGCAAAGGTATGGAATCAACCAATAATACCAGAGTTCTCTACTGTACTTAACATGCTACATGAAGTAAGGAACATGGACCAACTGACTGCATTTCTACACGATATGTCCAAAAGCTTCCATAAAATCTGGGACCCATGGATTGCTTACTTCCCCAATGGGATCACCCAAAGGCCTCCAAACTAGGACAGAGGTAATTTAGACTTACTTACTGATATCTACCGTCGATACAAAACACTACCCCCCCTCCATCCTTTCTTTCCGCCTCTCTCTCTACTTTTCCTTTTTTTTTTTTTGTGTGTGTCCTGTTGTCCTTGTTTACTTGTTTGACCCGTTCTCCAATCACATAAGAAAAGTTATATTGTTACATATTGTTTGACTGACCAGGTTCCTAACAAAATAAATTACTTTAGTATGAGATACTGTACCTAACAAACACTGTACCACGAGATGCTTTATCATTGGATTATTATGCTGACTCATAATATGCATTTACCACATGTTCTCTTAATCTCCTGGTTAATACTGTTATCTCCAAATCTTGAGAAGTATGCTTTGTGTAAAATATGAGCCTGTAGTTCAATCACATGTTAACTGTTATGGAAATAATGAAAAATTGAAAATGTCCAAAAAGAAAGAATTTATAAAAAAAAAAGTACAAAACAAATCTTATTAATAAGACTTAGCAAAAAAAAAAACAATTTTAGGAGATACTCTTGTTCCCATGTTGAGAGTCTCCCTGTCGTGATGAGCCCTTGCTTAAACGGTACCTGTGTCTCATTTGAGGCACAAAGAGGGGGGGGGGGGGGCGTACCCGTGTCATAGCTGTATTTGCTTTAATAGTTGCAAAATACCGGGGGTGGGGAAAAAAAAACGCTTATCTTCACACCTACCTACACCTGTGTCTACCTAAACCGAATTCTATCTGAGTTCCATATTGTATTCGGTTGTTTATCTCCGTTAAATTACTTTCCATTTAGAACTTTATAAAATCTATTTTTACACTTACTTATAATATTTGTGTTTGTGAAATAGTCTCTGACTGACAGTATACAGTATTTGTCTCCCCCTTAAAGTGAACTTATCTATATTTATGTGTTAATCTAAATGTTGGGGAATTATAAAATATGCCTTTGGGTCTCTGTGTCTAAAAAAAAAAAAAAAAAAAAAAAAAAAACACAAATTTTATCTAAATTCCCATAGTATGTTTTCGTATCTATACCATTAATTCCTAATATATTTATTTCCATTAGGACATTCTATGTGATACCCATCTCATATTTAGGGTGAACTTGTCTGTGCTTATGCTTTTGAATAAGTGTAACAGTGTTATTGATACCCAGTGCCCTTGGTTTACTATTTCTTGTAATACATTTTTCACTCAAAAATTATCAGTGTCGGTGAGTGTTTGTGAAATAGTCTTTATCTTCGTCTGACAATATACAGCAGCTTTTAAATCATACTATGAGACATTATACAATTTACCACAGCCTGAGACATCAACCGTGGACCTAACTACATTTCTTGGATCTCCGGCCTGCCGTGCTTGTCAGAGGAGCGGGCCAAATCTATTAATACACCGATAACGTTGATAGAAGTGTCTAATATGTTCAGAGAGATGAAGAAGGGTAAATTTCTGGGCCCGGATAGGTTTTCAGCATCTTTTTTTCAGGTACTGGACACGATGATATCTCCCATACTGGTTAGACTATACAACTCACTTATGAGAGGAGAGGGACTCCCGCAAGAGATGCCTATATCACTAATTAATGTGGATGTTAAGATATTTTCAAAGATCCTGGCAAACCGTTTGAAATTAGTGATTAGGGAGGGTTCAGAGAACACTAGGAGGGTTTTCGACATTATCGACTCTATACATCAAAGGAAAATACCCTCTGTCCTGGTCGCTCTCGATGCAGAGAAGGCCTTTGACAGAGTAGATTTGAGATTTTTGTCGGAAACCCTGCGGGTCTTCGGCTTCACTGGCATGTTTTATAATGCAACAATGGCACTGTACCTGAATCCGAGGCCAGGATTAGGGGTCCTTTCCTGGCTTCGGAATTTTTGGATATTCGTAACAGAACAAGACATGGGTGTCCTTTGGCACCTCTGTTATATGCACTTACCATTGAACTCCTGGCCCAGTACCTGAGAAAGATACAAGTGGTGACGGGGGTGCAGATTGGGCCAAATGAACATTTAATTACATTATACGCAGATGATGTCCTGCAGACCCTGACACATCACAGAACCTCAGTACCGGCACTTCTGGATGCCTTAGAGCTTTACGGCTCCTATTCTAACTACAAAGTTAATCTCCTCAAGACACAGATAATTACCCTCTACATGCCGGTATCTAATCACCAGGCATGGCAGGCCTTTGGTGAAAAGGGGCTGGCATCTGAGAAAAATGACAAATTGATAAAATTGCCCCAGAGAACCATCGGTTGTTACTAACTGACCTCCAAAAACAGACCTCACAATGGGCGAAGCTGGAGACATCGTGGCTAGGCCGCATTAACATCTTAAAAGCATACATCCTTCCGAAGCTTATATACCTATTTCGTACGATACCATATAAAGTTCCAATTAAGATTCTTGGAGAGTATGACTTATTGTTCGCAAAGTTTGTGTGGTTATCTAAAAAGCCGCACATCCCTAGCCAGACCCTGAAACGTGGAACGCAATATGATGGACTGGGATATCCAGATCTCCGCAAAATATATGAGGCATGTCAACTCGCACATGTTCTGGCATGGAAAAACCAAAGGTACAATCCATGCTGGTACATGTTGGAGAAGACGGCTTGTGAAAACAAAGACCCTGCCCTACTGGCCTGGCTGACTAGAGAGTTTTATCAAAACCTGGATCTCTCCCTTAAAACAGTTACAGAACTGATGACCTCACTATATAAATTAAAGAGATCATTAAAAATAACGGATAAGATATCAAAAGCAGCTCCCCTACAGATGGCTACTCTATGTATAGAAAACATTAAACTGCAGAGATGGATGGAGGCTGGGATAAATATCGTGGGCGATCTTTATATAAACAATAACCTGACTTCTTTTGAGGCACTAACTAAGAAGTACAATCTCCCAAACACGGAATTGTACAATTATATAAGACTTAGGTCCTTCTTTAGGGAAAATCCACCTATGAGAGCTACAGACTGGGATAGATTTATAACCACAGTGGGTACTAGAAATGTAATATCAAGACCCCAACGATTTCTTGACTCGGGGGTGATTGTCGGGAAGTCGTCGGCGATCATTCACTGGGAAACGGATTTGGGTAAGTCATTCCCCCTGCGGGACTGGTTTAGGACTTGGCAGGAAGTTAGGGGAGCAATTCACTGTATTAATATACAAGAACAGTTTTTTAAATTACTCCATAGATGGTATTTGGTTCCTAAGAGGCTAGCTAAATTTGACACAAATGCCAACGATCTATGTTGGCGTTGCCAACAAGCAATCGGATCTCAGCGCCATATATGGTGGAACTGTGATGAACTTGCTGTGATCAGACAGAAGGCATCCGCCCTTATAGAAGGGGTGACACCCACCCAAGGGCAATTGACCCCCACAAGCCTTTTTATTCCATTTAGAATTAATTGAAACCAATAAAAACCGAAAAGCTCTTTGTATCAACATTCTATCAGCCTTTAAAATTTGTATGTCAAGATATTGGAGAAGATCGGAGATACCCTCCTGGCCAGAAATTAAGGCACAGATTAGCTTTCAAGCTGTGGCTGAAAAATACTTATTTTTAAAACCCCAAAACAGACAAAGTAAAGAAACATATGAGGAAATTTGGGCAAAGTGGCCGGAGCTGTCTTTTTGATCCCATCCAAAGGAAGGGTTTTAGTGCCGGAATCTAGGTGGATTCTTGAAAGTGTTTTTCCCCCCAGCCCCTGCGAGCAGAATTTGGCTTTCTTGCAGCAGATATGTCTACACTATATAGGCGACCATCGTTCCCCATAAGTTTCAATGAATGATATCTTGTGATCCGTAACCCCCGCCCTAACCCAGTCTTGTTGGGAAAACGGAGGTATCCCCAGCAGCTATGAGATGAGAAATGATGTGAATGGTGACTGTATAGATCTTTTATGAGAGGACAATGGTAGAGTTGTTTCGAATGGCATGGAGATACAAACGCTGTTTTTCTGGTAGTCGTAAAGAAAATGTGTTACAATTCCGTAGGAAAGGAGTAGAAAATGCTGATACACAAATACTTGCTATAGGTAATAACGTATAAATACATCATGAACCTTGGCGGTTATTGAAAAGCCAGATACATTATAACCATGCTGTATCAAAATAGTTTGTTTGCATATATATGATTGTAATGTCCAATCTTTTGTTTTTTGTGGAATATTAATAAAGAATGAAAACTTAAAGAAAAAAAAAAACTTCTCCACTTTTTTTAATGTATTTTTGAATACTAAATTGTAGATCATTTATATGTACATGGTATCCATCCAAAGAAAATAAATGATAACATATAACTTGTATGGGTGCGTTAAATGAGAGAGAGGAAAACCAAGTTTAATCAACCACTTATCAAAATGGAAAAATCGCCTCTGGTCATTAGCCCTGGAAAATCCCTGGTTCTTTAAGGGTTAATGCATGCCTTATGAGTATCCCTTACTGAATGGCGTAATATACCAGTAACATGCTCTTAGACTTTTCGCAGGTAAGTTCTGATTTTAGGGGGGTCTCACGCTGTCCTGTCGAGCTCTACCGCTGTTCGACTTTTCGGAAGAGAGGGAGAATCCATCAAAACAGCGGAAATAAAAACTGTAACACCATGTTCTTGATCTGTTCTCTGGAGTCTTGGACACTTGAGACAGAATACTGCACATGCACAGTGCTGCCTGGTTGTTTGACAGCACAGCCGTGCATGCATGGTGGCGCTTTCAATCTACCTCACAGGGATAATGTCAAAGCATGCATGAACCATATATCTTAAGGGGTCACTAAAGGGTATACTCCACGAGAGAAACTGTAGTGATTTGAGACAGGAATTTCAAACTTAAGTACAAAGTAGCCTTAATATAGGTTACTGGCCCTTTAAAGCCAACAAATAACATGTGAAACGGTCAACTGTGAATATTATATAAACCACAGGTTTTTTCTTTCTTTTTATTTAATAGGCAACATATCAAATATTTTTTTATACACTTTTATTAATATTATTTTACTCATACTTTTAAAAATTGACTTTCTATGTTTCTATCTGTTTGATTTCAACAAAATGATGTCCATAAGCTTCTATATCCGAATTTCACAAACACTTAGAGCCAAATTTCAACAGCTCAATAGCATAGGTAAGGGATGAAATTTGAAAATTTCGACTCTTTCAACCGAAATCCCCAACCTTATACTATTGAAGTGAGGCCATTTTCGTCCATTGCTGCATTCATTTCACCATTCAGTTCGTATGAATGAACATTACACCTATGTTCATTCAATACATAGTATAAGGTTGGGGAATTTGGATTAAAGAAAGAGACGAATATCAATAGATCAATAGCATAAGACAGGGGATGAATGAAATTCGTATGGGCATTCGTATTAATGAGACTCTTGAACTGAATTCTCCAATAGGTTAATTATTTTCCATTTGTACCAATGAAAATAATGACCCGAAAATAATGAACAAATTTCGTCTGAAACGAATGCAGCAATGGACGAAATTCGTTTTGGATGAAATAAATAAAATTTTCGTACGAATGGACGAACAAGGAAAGAAAAATGTTCGTTTTGACCATCTCTACTGATTACTATCACCAACTACACATTGAGGATTCTCACACCACATGACCGACATATTCCTCTTTATTGAGTTGACTTGTGAATCTTCCCAGCATTCTCTTCTCCATAATTCCCAATCTCTAAAAATTACCCTGGCTATGATTATTGATCTGTAATACCCCCTTTAATCTTTCCAGTATAATATAAATGTAGCTCTGGACGTGGGGGTCATGTACTAAACAAGTTCAGTGCGGAAAAAAAGTAGGTAAAACATGAGTAAGGAGCAATTTGCAACTATTTGTAACATTTTGCGCTTGTTTTCCCTGATTTGCGCCTCTTCCGTTTATTTTTATTTAGCGTGCATTTTTCCGGTTGTAATTGCGATTATATTTGCACAAGCTAAAGAGTTTTGCCAATATTTTGTGAAAAATAATTCTTATTTGCGTGTGAAAATTACACCAAGAGGTAGAAAAAATATTCGTAAACATGCCTGTTTTTATTCTCAATTATGCCTGTTTTTATTCGCAATTTGCTCATATGTAATATTGGAGTGTGAAATGTTTAGAACATTGTAATAGGAGCAAAGAGCAAAAATAGTTTTGCACATAAAATATATTTGCGTTTTATTAGTGTGATGTCACATGACATTGGTTGTCCCCACAAAATTGGGTTCCAGTCTTCCTAGTATGTGTACAAGCATATATTGTCTGCCTGGAGCGCATTGAAGACATTCATAGACACATTCCATGCCCCAACACCCAAAAAAACTCTGTCTTGTCAAGTCTGAAAACTGCTGGCAACTATTCCTACCTTATTCTGATTAATATGTCATATATCTATCACCTGCTCACCTTTCCTTATTGTGATCAGTGTGGTAAAAGGCAAGCCCAGCTTATGACCTTGTGTGTCTTCCAAACCTTTGATGTGTAGATAGATGGGTGTTGTGTGCCATGAAATAAATCAGGAAACAGACAGGGATAAATGTATTCTTTTTTTTATTTTTTGCAGCAATAAGCAGATGTGCAATTAAAATATTGCTGCGATTTTCATATTATTTTTAATATCTGGTTGATCCAGAGGAAGGCAAAGAAAACCCCAGAGAAACTTTTGGCCAATTTTGTCTCACATGGGGGAAAAAAATTCCTTCCTGACCCCAAATATGGCGATCGGTTTTGTCCCTGGATCATTTAGTTAGTGTATCGAACTGCATATTGCTGGACACAATACATTTACACAGAGAGGTTACAATCTTATAAGGATATAACACAGAGTAAGGAGATTCTTGCCCTGCAGAGCTTCTTATCTGCCCTAACCAACTCTGCAGAGCTTACAGTCTAGGTAAGTTACACAATAAAAAAAAATATATCCCCACAAAGCTTACAATCTAATAAGGATAGAATACAGGGTAAGGAGGTCCCTGCCCTGCAGAGTGACTCACCTGCCCTAACCAGCTCTGCTGAGCTTACAGTCTAAGGTAAGTTATACAATACAAAAATATATTCACACAGAGAGCTTACAATCTAATAAGGATAGAATACAGCGTAAGGAGGTCCCTGCCCTGCAGAGCGACTTACCTGCCCTAACCAACTCTGCAGAGCTTACAATCTAAGGTAAGTTATACAATACAAAAATATATTCACACAGAGAGCTTACAATCTAATAAGGATATAATACAGAGTACGGAGAGGTTCTTGCCCTGCAGAGGTTCTTATCTGCCATAACCAACTCTGCAGAGCTTACAGTCTAAGGTAAGTTATACAATACAAAAATCTATCCCCATAAAGCTGACAATCTAATAAGGATATAATACAGAGTACTGAGAGGTTCCTGCCCTGCAGAGCTTCTTATCTGCTCTAACCAACTCTGCAGAGCTTACAGTCTAAGGTAAGTTATACAATATAAAAATCTATCCCCATAAAGCTGACAATCTAATAAGGATATAATACAGAGTACTGAGAGGTTCCTGCCCTGCAGAGCTTCTGATCTGCCATAACCAACTCTGCAGAGCTTACAGTCTAAGGTAAGTTATACAATATAAAAATCTATCCCCATAAAGCTGACAATCTAATAAGGATATAATACAGAGTACGGAGAGGTTCCTGCCCTTCAGAGCTTCTTATCTGCCCTAACCAACTCTGCAGAGCTTACAGTCTAAGGTAAGTTATACAATACAAAAATCTATCCCCATAAAGCTTACAATCTAATAAGGATAGAATACAGAGTACGTAGGTCCCTGCCCTGCAGAGCAACTCCCCTGCCCTAACCAGCTCTGCTGAGCTTTCAATCTAATGGAAGTTATACAAAATACAAATTTCTATCCCCACAAAGCTTGAAATCTAATGAGGATGGACGTCAGAGAAAGGAGGTATGCCCTAACCAGATCTGCTAAGCTTACAATCTAATAAGAAGCATAGAATACAGAGTAAGGAGGTCCCTGCCCTAAACAGATCTGCTAAGCTTACAATCTAATAAGAAGCATAGAATACAGAGTAAGGAGGTCCCTGTCCTAACCAGATCTGCTAAGCTTACCATCTAGGAAGAAGCTTAGAATACAGAGTAAGGAGGTCCCTGCCATAACCAGATCTGCTAAGCTTACAATCTAGTAAGAAGCTTAGAATACAGAGTAAGGAGTTCCCTGCCCTAACCAGATCTGCTAAGCTTACAATCTAATAAGAATCATAGAATACAGTGTAAGGAGGTCCCTGTACTAACCAGATCTGCTAAGCTTACAATCTAATAAGAAGCTTAGAATACAGCGTAAGGAGGTCCCTGCCCTAACCAGATCTGCTAAGCTTACAATCTAGCAAGAAACTTAGAATACAGCCTAAGGAGGTCCCTGTCCTGCAGAGTGACTCACCTGCTCTATCCAGATCTACTGAGCTTCCAGTGTACTGCAGGCTGTCAAGCTGTTCATGGACCATCTCTACCATACTCCACTGCCAACCCTTCAGCTGGCTGCCACTCTTTTCTCATATTCCTGACCTCTGCAGGAATTATCTTCATTTTACCTTCTTTACCTTCAAAATTCACCACAAATACCCTAAGACCAATCTTGACTCCACATATCACACACCTGGATTTATCAAAATATAATGGATTGCATTATTTAAATGGTTTGTTCTTTACACCGAGATACACATAGAATTGAAATACATTTCCCCGAGACCCTCTTACTGCTGCTAAGAAGAGATACCTTTACCTGATCACCACAAGCAATGTACAATAAGACTAACTCGCCTCATGTTGTTGATCAGCAATATTTAGGTTTCATTTCCAACACTCAGAAATCTTATTGATTAAAAGTAATCCACTGAAGCCTCAAATGAAATCCTGTAATCTCCTACAGACAGTACAAAATGCAGCAGCCAGACGACTGGCCAATCAAACTATCTTGTGTCACATTTCTCCACTCCCTGCATTGGCTTCAAATTAAATGGTGAACATATTTTAAAATTGACCTGCTGACCTTCAGAGCCATAAACAACCCAGGGCCACAGAACATGACAGAGCTAATGACACCCTATATTCCATCTCGCTCACTTTGGTCAGCCAACAAATTCCTCCTCTCAGTGCCCTGAATAAAGATGAACTCTAGCATTCAGCCACACTGCCCCTCTGAGACGTATAGAAAACAGAGAAAGGAAACAACTTCCCTAACCGGCTCTGCTGAGCTTACAATCTAATGTAAAGCATAGTGTTCCAGGCGTTAGACTTCGCGGCAGCATTTATTAAACTGTAGCGTTCTGTCAGGGAGTCTCACACCTTCATAGGTTAACATGATCTGCTACAGCACCAACTGCTGAAAGCTGAACTTGGTTTGAAAGTAATGCAGCTCTGCTATTGTGATGTCACGCACTGTCATAATTCTATTCTGATGTCATGCTAAATATATTTGTCACTATTGTACATTTACAGTTCAAAATATTACTCCATATGGAAAAATATAGTTCACAGAGATATTTAATGTTGGGTTTTAAGGGTTTTAAAAGCACTTTTATTTGTATACAGTTGCATTCATAATAGTCCTAGAGCAGGGTTCCTCAAAGTACGGCCCGCGGGCCACATGCGGCCCGCCGCCTACATTAATACGCCCCCCCGCTCCCCACCTGGGCATCTGACTGGCAAAATATTACTGGGCACTGACTGGCAAAATATTACTGGGCACTGACTGGCAAAATATTACTGGGCATCTGACTGGCAAAATATTACTGGGCACTGACTGGCAAAATATTACTGGGCATCTGACTTGTATAATATTACTGGGCTCTGACTGGCATAATATTACTGGGCATCTGACTGGCATAATATTACTGGGCATCTGACTGGCATAATATTCCTGGGCTCTGACTGGCATAATATTACTGGGCATCTGAATGGCAAAATATTACTGGGCACTGACTGGCAAAATATTACTGGGCACTGACTGGCAAAATATTACTGGGCATCTGACTGGTATAATATTACTGGGCTCTGACTGGCATAATATTACTGGGCATCTGACTGGCATAATATTACTGGACATCTGACTGGCATAATATTCCTGGGCTCTGACTGGCATAATATTACTGGGCATCTGAATGGCAAAATATTACTGGGCATCTGAATGGCAAAATATTACTGGGCACTGACTGGCAAAATATTACTAGGCATCTGACTGGCAAAATATTACTGGGCATCTGACTGGCATTTTTGATAGCCGTACTGCAAAGTGTCCCTGGATATTTTTTTCAAATATTGGCAACTATGCACATGAATGGCAGGAACCAAGGTTTTCTAGCAGAACATTTCCTAAATTAGCATACTGCCTATGATCGGTTGGATCATTATCGCTAATATATTCAAAACTGTTACAATAACAAAAAAATTATTTCATAATCACATAAAATAGGCAGTTTTGTAATGTATATGTAACATAGAAACATTACATGTATCAGAAGATAAGAAAAACCACATATTTTCTTCTACCCGATGTGCGGCTATCACCTCCGAACATGCTCCGAATTTTTGCAATTTTATGTGAAAATCACCCATTTAATTTCTCCATATTTTAGCTGGAGAAGTGAAAAGAAAAGTGTAGAAGAAGTAAATGAAACATATTTTAACCTCTTAAGGACTGGCCGTTTGGGACATTCTTGACAACGGCTGTTTTAACATTTCTGTGGTGTTTGTGTTTAGCTGTAATTTTCCTCTCTCTCATTTAATATGCCCACACATATTATATACTGAGTATATATCCCTTAAAAATACTTTTTCTTCTTAACAAGAACCAACAACATTATTACCCATTTACCAAGTTCTGTATTCGTGCCATCTATTCCCTCCTGGGCACCATTCTTTTGGATCTCCTTATGTTCTTTGTCTCCTTCCATGTATGAGCTTACGTATAGCCTTAATCTATATACCCTTCTGAGAATGGAGGGGGGGGGGGGGCGGTTTGACAGATATGATACAGCTGAGCCATAAAATAGCACTAGATGGAATCTTTGAGAAGAACATAAATCTAAATCTAAAGCATGGCTGCCAGGAGGATCAACAGAATTATTCATTTGAGAGAGGGTTGGAGTGCAGGGTATTCTCTTTCAGTTTATACTAAGTGACCCATAGGTGGTGGAGGCGGTGACCGTGGTGGTGTAGGTGAAAGCGGCGCTGGAGGAGGAGTAGGAGGAGGAGGTAGCCAACTCTGTTTTTTATTTTATTTTTATTTTTTAAATTGGGGTAGCCCCCAAAATATTGGGACATATAACAAAAGAAAACAAAGAATAAGTGCACTTGAGTATAACAATTACTGAGTGAGGCCGGTATAAATGTCTATTCTGCACAAGGTAGAGACAAGTCCCATCAGTCAGTCCATGTAGGCCTCTGCACACGTACTGTTCCACCATGTTGCTGAAATGCTGCCTCCTGCTAAGATGTTGCATATCAGATGGTGTTGCTGCTTGTTGTGGCGTGCCGACAAAGCTTTTCCACATTTCGGCAATGCTAACCCTGCCTTCTGAGGTGCTGGCGGTGCCCCAGCTGCGTTGGCGACCTCTTCCTTTGCCTTCGCCTTGTTCTTCCATTGAGCCCCCGGTGTCATTTTTGAATGCCCTCAGCAGCCCGTCTACCAGTGTGCGCTGATAGTCGTGCATCTTACGATCATGCTCCAGTGATGGAATTAAGGACGGCACGTTGTCCTTGTAACGGGGATCCAGCGGGGTGGCCACCCAGAAATCAGCACAAGTTAGAATGTGGGAAACTCAGCAGTCATTGTACCGGCACTGCAGCATGTAGTCGCTCATGTGTGCCAAGCTGCCCAGAGGCAAGGACAAGCTGTTCTCTGTGGGACGTGTATCATCTGTGTCCTCTGTATCCCCCCAGCCATGCTCCAGTGATGCCCACGCACTGCTGTGAACATGGTTCCTCATCCTCCTCATCATCATTTTCATCCTCCTCCAAAACTATGCCCTGGCTTGACAGTTGTGTACCTGGCCTATGCTGGTGCAGGAACCCACCCTCCAAGCCACTTGTGAATGACCCCTCTTCTTCCTCCTCCTCTTCCACCTGTGACACATCCTCTTCCATCATCGCCCTAAGCGTTTTTTCAAGGAGACATACAAGCGGGATAGTAAGGCTGAGAAGGGCGCCATTGGCACTGGCCACATTGGTGGAGTACTCAAACAGTGCAAAATGGCACACAGGTGTCGCATGGCGGCCCACTCATTAGTGGTGAAGTGGTGCTGTTCCGCAGAGCGACTGACCCATGCGTGCTGCAGCTGATACTCCACTATCGCCTGCTGCTGCTCGCACAATCTCTCCAGCATGTTCAAGGTGGCGTTCCACCTTGTGGGCACGTCACATATAAGGGGGTGAGCGGGAAGGCCTAAGTTACGCTGCAGCGCAGACAGGCGAGCAGCAGCAGGGTGAGAACGCCTAAAGTGCGCACAGTTTCTGTAGCAGCTCTGATATATCTGGGTAGTTTTTCAGGAATTTCCAAATTCAGCACATGCGCCAGGCAAGGGATGTGTGTCAAACCGGCTAGGCCCAGAGCTGCTACGAGATTTTGCCCATTATCGCACACCACCAGGTGGCTTAGTGGCAACAACCACTCATTGATCTGTTGTTCCATGCCCGTCCACAGCTCCTGCGTGCTGTGGGGTTTTTCCCCCAAACATATGAGTTTTAAAAGAGCCTGCAGTTTCTGATTGCACAGATTGCAAACCACTGATGTCTTGTCGTCAGCACATTGTCTAAAGAACTGCCACGCCAGGGAACTCCTCGTAGCTGGCTTTGGTGTGCTCGGCCCCTGGGTGCGGTGGGCAGTAGCAGGCGTACTGTCTAGGGGACGGCCACTATGGTTTTGCACCCTGCTCCCTCTTATGCTGCGCTGATGCCTCTTTGCCACCACTGCCTCTTCCTCCAAACTGGACACCTCACTCGCATGACCTTGATTCCATGTGGGGTCTAGGACCTCATCATCCTCCACATCATCTTCCACCCACTCCTCAACCCTGCCCTCCTTGCCAGTCTGCACACTGCCGAAAGCCACAGCAGTTGGCACCTGTGTTTCGTCATCATCAGAGACGTGCTGCCGTGGTCCTCGCATGTCCACATCCTGACACATAAGTGGTTGTGCAGCAGTGCACTCAATCTCTTCTACTTCTGGGGCAAGGATTGGTTTGATGACCCCGCCAGCAGAGTCATCAAAAAGCAAAAGAGACTGCTGCATGACTTGTGGCTCAGACTGCTTGGCTGATTTGCAAGGGGGTGAGGAGAAAGACAGATGGCCATGGGCTGCAGGTGTAGACTCTGAGCTTTCAGCAGGGGACCGGACGGGAGACAATGTGTAGGAACTGGAGGCACTGTCAGCCACCCAATCTACTATTGCCTGTACTTGTTCTGGTCTCACCGCAAGACGCAAATGTACTATTTAGCACCTAAAACAATTAGAATTTTTCAAAGTGCTCTGTAAGCACAGTATTTGACGGTTCAATGAAGTGCAGGACGCAAATGTAATATTTAACACCAACAAATTGCAGTATTTAAAAATGCCTAGATGTTGCCCACTGAGCTAACAGAACAGGATTAAAGTAATGTGCCTGGCACACATGCAGTTGCAAGTGCACTGCACTCTCTGTGATACTTGTCTCAGGGCAGGGTACAAATATGTAGTATAGCACCCACTAAAATAATCACTGTAATTTGAATAATCGCAGTAGTTTGAATAATTGCTGTAGTTTGCAGATTCCACAACAGAAGTTTTTTTAATCTGTCCCTCCCAGTTGCAGCATCCTCTCCCTACACTCCCTACAAGAAGAGCTCATGTGATGTGCGTGTATGTGACTCCAGCTTATATATAGAGGCTGGGTCACATCCTGCACTGGTTAATCACAGCCATGCCATTAGTAGGCATGGCTGTGATGACTTCTAAGGCCAAACGAGTTAAACGCTTGTTGCCCTGCATCCTTTCAACATGCGCCATTAAATCGTCGAACCTCGAACTCCATCATGGGCAGTGAAATGTCCGGGTTCTGGTTCATGGCACGGTCACCGTAATGTCTGGTACGAACCCGAATAGTGCGGTCCAGGTTCGCTCAACACTATTCATAACTCAAAATTATCCCTTATTCCGAGTCTATTGACTGTTTTGTGCAGTTCATGCCTTTGTTCAGTGTAGTATCTATACCTCTACTAGACCTTTTCCTCTCTCAAATCCGAATTAATGTGCCTTCTTAGTTTGTGTCCTATTTAAAATCTCTTTCTCTACCTCCTTTCCCCCCTCTCATACTTTATTATTAAATGAGCCTTATCCCCTATTGGGGAGTTTCCGCAAGCATTGATACTTTTCTTTATCTGATCACTTTTAGCTTCTGCTACCAGACCTTAACCAGCATTAGGCCCAATCCTCTGAGTTCCCTCTGCGTAGCAATTTCTCTAATTTTTCTTTTTTTCCCCACTCCACCTCCAAATCTAGTTATCTTATTCTTCTCCCTCATCCCTGCCTCGCTCCCTCTCCCATCTCATTTTGTGGAGACTTATTTTCTCTTTATTTTCTTTACTCTGCTACATTTTGTTCTTAGTCATCCATTCCTTCGCTGCTGTCGGGGTTTTTAAAACTACCCTTAGTCCTTCATGTATAATTATGATACTGACTTGGAATCCAGTATATCCCGTTTTTGTCTCTTAGTTGTTTTGTCACATCCACAAAAGTTATTCTTCTTTGTCTAGATTTGAGGTCCCCAAATCTTCCCATCTGTTTTGGAGGGTTTCTTGAGGCTTGCATTTTACTTTCTTTTATCCCGAAGGACTGAAAAAAAAGTTATTACATCTCTTGGGTTGGAGCTTGCAATTGTTTTTGTTTAGAACCCTGGTAGTCAAAGCGTGTTGTGATGGACAGTGCATGTATGTGGAAGTGGGAGTGTGTAGGGGTCATGGATTGGGCAAGGGGAAGACTTGGGGGTAACAGTATAAAAGTCTGTGCCAGCCCTCCCCTTGCAGCAGCCATTTTACAACCCCTGCATACACTCAAAAAAGTTGGTGGTCCTGCTACTTACTTTTTTGGAGTTTTCCTACCGGCCTCAGCATGGATGTGCTCCCTGATCCAGTGGACAGCGGGAGTGTGAGGCGTCGGATGCGCCCGCCCGCCAGACTGAGTCCTGACGCGGGCATCCTTCCCCGATCGAGGAGCAGGGCCGTTGGTGGAGCTGCGGTGTTTGAGTTGGGGGGGGGCCCTGTCACCATCCAGTGGGGGGTCTTCTGGGGGGGAGGATGCCCCTGCCAGTTCCCCTACCTCCCTTGTTGCGGTCCCTGTGCTGGCTTCCAGGGGGTCTGTGGCTGGGCCTCCAGCAGTGATAGCTGGTACCAGTAGTCCCTCACAAGTTTTTCCTTTTCGGGTGTCTCCACTGCCGGCTATGGTTCACAGCACCCCGGCTCTGGTGATGCCGAGTGCGGGCGGTTTAGCTGTTCCTGCGTCCATGGCGGCTTCGGTGGGTCCTCCAGCTGGCTCAGCTGGTGAGTATGGTTCACTTACACCTGGGGATGGTGGGCTGGGGGGACAGTGGACACAGGGTACACAGGAGCAGGCTTGGTTAGGGTTTGTTCAGGGTCTGCGTGGGCTTTGGAATCAGGTGCAGTTGGGTGCACAGGGGGTAGTTGCTACATCGCTGGATGCACAGGTCGGGGGGTATGGGGGGCTCCGGCAGTGCCCGGGGGGGGTTTGAGTCAGACTTGGGGGAGTGCTGGGAGTGGGGCGGTGATGCAGGGTCCTGCTGCCTCCTCAGCGCTGGCATCAGCTACGGTATTGGCACAGGTTGTTGTTTCAGCGCCTCTGCAGGCTGAGGCCTCGGCGGCGCACACGGCTCTGCCTGACCAACTGTCGGCTACGTCAGTGGCTCCGGTAGCTCCGATGGACCATGGGGCGACTTCATTGGATGAAGTATGAAAACATTAGATATTTCACGAAAATGTAAGCGTGATCATTAAGAGATTTGTGGCTGATTCAGAGCGGTTTGTGCAGATGGGTTCGTGCAGATAAAGGCACATTGAGGAAGATTTCTGCCAGATCCATGCATTGGATCAAGAGAGCAGCTGCTAAAATACCATTACATAGCAGCAAACAGATATTTGAAGCTGCTGGTGCCTCTGGAGTCCCACGGACATCAAGGTGTAGAGTCCTCCAGAGTCTTGCAACTGTGCACAAACCTTCTATTCGTCCACCACTAACCAATGCTCACAAGCAGAAATGGCTGCATTGGGCAGAAAAATACATGAAGACTAATTTTCAAACAGTCCTGTTCACTGATGAGTGCCGTGCAACCCTGGATGGTCCAGATGGATGGAGTAGTGGATGTTTGGTAGACGGCCACCCTGTTCCAACAAGGCTGCGACGTCAGCAAGGTGGTGGTGGAGTCATGTTTTGGTCCGGAATCATGGGAAGAGAGCTGGTCGGCCCCTTTAGGGTCCCGAAGGTGTAAAGATGACCTCTGCAAAGTATGTGGAGATTCTGACTGACCATTTTTATCCCTGGTACAGTAGGAAGAACTATGCTTTCCGTGATAAAATCATCTTCATGCATGACAATGCACCATCTCATGCTGCAAAGAATACCTCTGCATCAATGGCTGCTTTGGGGAGAAAAAGAGGAGAAAAAGTCATGTGTGGCCTCTATTCTCCCCTTACCTCAATCTTATTTAGAACCTTTGGAGCATCCTCAAGCAAAAGATTTAAGAGGGTGGGAGGCAGTTTACATCCAACAGCAGCTCTGGGAGGCTATTCTGACATCTTGCAAACAAATTCAAGCAGAAACTGTCTAGAAACTCACAAGTTCAATGGATGCAAGACTTGTGAAGCTGCTATCAAATAAGGGGTCCTATGTTAAAATGTAACTAGACCTGTTAAAATGTTTAAAAAGTTAAAATGTTGTTATAAGTTTGATTGAAATAGCGTTTGATTTCAGTAAATATGCTGCAAACACAACAAATGACAATTTTCAGTTCTTTACAACCTATAAAGTGTTTTGAAACTTACAGTGCATAATAATTTGGAACAGTGCATTATAAGTTTTTTATGTGTAAAAAATTACTGTTATTAGGAGGTTTGTTCAATACAATTTGAATTGTACTCTTAATAGTTGATAACATAAGAATTATGCTGACTTTTATTTACATCAATTTTTTAGGTAAATGAGAAAAATATAATTTGCACAATAATTTGGAACAGTGTGTATTCTGCATAACATTATGCTATGCAGAAGAAAACTGATAAACTATCGAAATACGAATGAACGAATGCTAAATGAACGAAAATCATCCGTCCATTCGTTCGTTCAGATGCTGACACTGGGGATGAATGAAGTTCGTATGTAATTCATATTAACTAGCCTCTTTGAACCAAATTCTCCTTCCTTACACTATTGAAGTTAGGTTAAATCTTTAAAGTGTATGTCTGTCTGTATTTGTCAGTTTTGTATAATGTGTTACTAAGTAGTGTTGAGCGAACCCGAACCGCACTATTCATGTTGGTACCGAACATTATGGTTTTTGGATCCCGGACCCGAACATTCCACTGTATGTTCATGTTGGAGTTCTGGGTTCGGCAGGGCCGGCGCCACCTGTAAGGCGACCTAGGCAGCCGCCTAGGATGCAACTTAGTAGGGGGCGCCGGAGCGGTGAAAAAAAAAATCCTCCCCCTTCCCCCTTACTTACCTCCTCGCTGCTGCTCTGTCTCCTGGTGCAGGTCCGTGGCTGTGAGGGAAGAGTTGTGCGCTCCCCTCCAGCTGATGCAGATTCAATAAAGTTTTTTTAAAGTTTTTTTTTAAACAAACTTTATTGAATGCGCATTGGCTGGACGGGAACGCACAATGCTTCCCTCACAGCCACGGACCTACAGCACCCTGAGACAGAGCAGCAGAGAGGAGGTAAGTAAGGGGAAAGGGGGAGGAAGAGGGTGGCTAAATCCTGGCATATTGAGAGGCATAATAATCCTGGCATATTGAGGGGCATAATCCTGGCATATTGTGTGGGAAAATCCTGGCATATTGAGTGGCATAATAATTCTGGCATATTGCGAGCTCTACCTCTTTCCTGCTTTTCAGGAAAAACGTAGAGCTCAGCAGGATAGTGGGATTCAGAACCGCAATCCCACGGTCCTGATTGCATTCTAAGCTGTCTGGAACATCAGAGCGAGCATTCTGCACATGCACAACTTTGTACACAGTAGAGCTGTCAGGATGAGTGACAGTGCCATTGTGCCCAACTCTGACACTTGACCTCTCAGGCTCTGCCCCTCAGAATCCAGATTTGCCTAGGGGAAATGTTGGGAGGTATGATAATGTGCCTATTGGGATTCTAAATAAATATCAAGAAACTAGTGGAGTTATTTATAAAAGTTCTAAAAATGGAGCAATCACCATGGAATCAAATAAAATGTTTCTAATCTTTAGACCACATTTTGCACTTTGACTTGTTGAATTAATCCGTAGGTCACAAATAGAGAAAATCTACCAACTACCAAACACTAAAATTATCAAACAACCCCTCAGAGATGTGTCAATACTTAATTTAGGGATGTGTTCAGTAAAATGTGAGAGGAGCTTGGGAAAACTCAGTTCAAAATGTTTGCTGGAAATTCATGCATGATCTTGAACTTTTATTCAATACTCTCCCCATGTTATATTTATGTTGATGCCATAAATAAAAAATAATAAGAATGTCTTGATTATCATTAGCTTCCTACTGTTATAAAAACAAACTTCTCAAAGACAACATTTTGACGGACGCTCACACTGAGTTAATAAAGCTTCGCTCTTAACCAGGCTAACAGTTGCCCCAAAGCTATTTGCTACTGAAAGTGATTTTTCTTTGTGTGATTTTGTACTAATGTATCTAAAATACGTTTGGGTTCCATGTTGGAGAAAAGTAACATAGGGCTTGATAAAGGAGTGCTATTTAAAAGGTAATTTCAGCTGCTCCTGTAAGCTGAAAACAACAACGCCAAAACTTACATTTTAAATACATATTTTTAAAAATAACATGCCATTTTCTTTAAGTAGTGCAGCAGCTGCAGGGTAAATTATGCCTTTTATAAATCTGCACAGTTAATGTGTTTCAGGTGCATTGAAAGAGCATAACGGTCTTTGCAAGGAGAGCAAAATAACTCTAAGAGCAGATACCTTTGCAAAAATCATGCTTAGAGAAAAAGCATACGAATACAGTAAATATTGGCTGTACAATAACATTTTAAAATTTTATTACAGAACTTCAGAAAGGAAACATTAACATATACACACACTCATAAATTGATGATGTACTTTCTGGAATTATAATGAGCACAAATATTGCTTGGCATACCAAAAAAAAATATGTTTTAATGGGATTTTTATAACATTCATTACAAATTTCAATACTAAAGATTAAATGGATTTCCATCCATTTATATAATTTATTAGTGGAATTTAAAGCAGACAAGTCAATGGCAATTAATGAGGTTTTGGTGGCACTTAGGATAGCTGTGGCAGTGGGTATAGAAATTCATGTATTAGATGTCATGCCTTCTTTGATGAGTTTTTCAAAAAGAGTATGTTGAAAGAACATTTATCCAGCAGCCGTCTGAAAAACAGGTAATTCACTTGTAAAGTTGCTTTCTAACTTTTTTTGATAATTTACTTAAATCACAAATTGATCACATAAAAATAACTTATTTTACGTGTACTTTTTCTCAAAGTTACTGTAGGATAATACTCCCTAATACTCCCAGTAAGACCCTTCAGTTCTTTTCCAATTTGCCGGACTTACTATCTTGGTTAATTTAACAACAAACTGACATTTGTTACCTGGGACCATGCCATGGTAAATGTCATGAAAGTTGAGCTCCTGAACACAGAGAGAAGTCAAGACACACACTGTTACATTGAGTTATTTCCGAGCTAAATCCCTATCAGTGAAACCTATGTGACAGTAACATAGTAACATAGTAACATAGTAATTTAGGTTGAAAAAAGACACAAGTCCATCAAGTTCAACCCTTCTACCTATCATTACAGCTTTTGATCCAAAAGAAGGCAAAAAACCCCTAAGGAAGCTATTTCGAATTTTGCCTCCTGGGGGAAAAAATTCCTTCTTGACTCCAAGAGGCAATCAGATTTCTCCTTGGATCAATAAGCTCTTTTATTAATGCTTATTCTATTATTAATAGCCCTGTATGTTCTGCTTTCCTAAAAAAACATCCAAACCATTTTTAAATGCATCTATTGTGTTTGCTAGCACTACCTCTCTTGGCAGTGAGTTCCATAACTTTATTGTCCCCTACCGTAAAGAATCCCTTCCTTTGCTGTCTATGAAATCTTTGCTCTTCCAGTCTGAGGGGGTGACCTCTTGTTCTTTGTACCTTTCTGTTAATGAACAGGTCACTGGAGAGCTCTTTATATTGGCCCTGCAAATATTTATATAATGTTATCATATCCCCTCTGAGACGCCTTTTTTCTAACGTATATAAATTCAATTTTTTAAGTCTCTCTTCATAACTAAGATCCTCCAAACCCCATATTAATTTTGTAGCTCTCCTTTGCACTTTTTCTAGTTCCTTAATATCCTTTTTAAGGACTGGTGCCCAGAACTGTACTGCATATTCAAGGTGAGGTCTTACCATTGATTTGTAAAGAGGCAAGATGATATCCTCCTCCCGTGAATCTATACCTCGTTTTATACATGCCAATATCTTATTGGCCCTTGCAGCTGCTGACTGGCATTGGGCACTGTTGCCAAGTTTGTTGTCTATAATTATTCCTAAATCCTTTTCATTAGTAGTTTTTCCCAGGGAAAAACCATTTAACGTATATGTTGCTTTGTTATTATTTTTCCCATAATGCATAACTTTACATTTGTCTATATTGAACCTCATTTGCCACTTTACTGCCCAGTCCCCCACTCTGTCCAAATCTTCCTGTAAAGAAAAAACATCAAGATTAGTCTTTATTGTCTTACCTAATTTAGTGTCGTCCGCAAACACGGAGACATGGCTCTCAGCACAATGTGGCAGATCATTAATAAACAAATTAAAAAGAAGAGGGCCCAAAACAGACCCCTGAGGTACTCCGCTTAATACCCTTGTCCAATTTGAGAATTTTCCATTTACAACAACCCTTTGTGTTCTATCTTTTAGCCAATTTTCAATCCACATACACACATTTGCCCCCAAACCTATTTCTCTCAATTTGTAGAGTAACCTTTTTGTGTGGAACTGTATCAAATGCTTTCGCAAAATCCAAATAGATCACATCAACTGCCACACCTAGATCTATATTTTTACTGACTTCTTCATAGAATGTTATTAAGTTTGTTTGACAAGACCTGTCTTTCACAAAACCATGTTGACTTTTACTAATTATATTCTGGTTCAAGATGTATTCTTGAGTGTATACCTTTAGCAATCCTTCAAATAGTTTCCCCACTACAGATGTCAAGCTCACTGGCCTATAATTACCTGGCAGAGATTTTGATCCCTTTTTAAATATTGGAATGACATCCGCCTTTCGCCAGTCTGTTAGCACTGTACCTGAACTGAATGAATCCCTAAAGATCATGAATAGTGGTCTGGCCAGAATTATGCTTAACTCTCTAAGTACCCTTGGGTGTATACCATCTGGTCCAGTGAAAACCTTATTAATGGAATCTCTGTTAAAATGTGTTATTTTGTAGTAGAATCACAATTCTTCGAATGCTGCAACCAACTAAAGTCAGCTCACCAATTCTAAAAGCAATTTGAACAATAATGAATCTTCTAACAGCTCACAGTCAGGTGTATCCTAAATGCTACACTGGACACTGGACCATATAGGGTTATGCCAGGATTGGAGGGTATAGGCCTGTGATGCCTGGAGATGACAGGGAAGTAGAGAGATCTAGTGCAATCTCTTGGACCGCAAGGTAAGCTCACATTAGCTTTTTTTCCCCACTTGTGTGCTCCTGTAGACTATATTTCGCAAGACAAAAACAACATTATGGGATATTTTTGGTTAGCCGAGTTTTGTGGAAACTGTAGATTTCATTTAATATCTGGCACCTGATTTTTTGTTGACTACATTCACTGTAATGATTACCCAGTTAGTGAATTATCAGTTAACAGTGTATGGAGTGAAGCACATTACCTGTGGGCTATAGTACCTCAGAATAAGCCAGCTAAAAGTATCCCCCATGTTGGTAGAGCCTCATAGAAAAGGTAGACAACAACTGCAATATACTGCTATATACAGGGGCCAATTATTCAATGCCATCATCTATGTCTGCCTAACTATATAGAAATGGGAGCCAGTGGATGGGGACAGGGACCACAAAACTGTCCGGGACTTGGGGCGCTGACAACATAGTTCCAAGGTCTCAGGCACGATGACTGTATTACAGACCTCCACAGAAATAACATCCATTGTAATGTACACATTTGAGTGTATCACAGAGTTCCTCTGAAAAAAAAAAAAACAGGGTTATGGAGGCCTGTCCAGCACACAATATAAGCAGCCGCACATTTCTTGAGCTCCTGCACTTCACACCTATACTGACTGCACACAGGGTATCAACATTGCCTAAACTATGCCTTTATCCCCACTTGAGGAATCCAAATGGTGCCCATTGACCATTACGAACAAGAACCTTCCCACTTCTATAAGAAAAGCAGCTCCAAGACCAACCGATATTGATCTTGTATTGGCACAACACATTGTCGACCTAGATAATAGAAGCCAGAGTATCTGAGTATTCAATTTGCAGAGGGATCAAAATTAACTAATATTAATGGACCAGGCTCATAGGGCTCTTTATCGTAAGGATTTTTCCAACCCAATTCTCAAAGACAAACTTTTGAATTAAGTATGTAAGCAGCCAAATTCTGATCCTCACCTCCCTAACGTCTGCCTGGACCACAATACACTGTATTTCTCTTTTTTTTCTTTTGTATTTCTCATCGGCTTTTCTGTACTAATAAATCTGGCTGCCCATCAATATTCATGTTCACTTTACCTCCCCAACAATACCTATGGCCACACTGAAGTTGTCTACAATAAAGTTGGTCAAGATCAACACAAAAGTCTTAACTTTCCTTTGAAAAGGTTTATTGGTTGACTCAGGTAGCTATGATTTTCTTGAGAAAATTGGAGCTCCAAGTTTGGACCCAATCGAATCACTTTGGTGATTCGACTAGCCCTCAAATTCAGACTACTCAGAAACTACTGAAGTGATCTTGAATCGTCACGAAAATTGGCCAAAGTGGCAGATTTTTTTGTGCCGACATTTCAGAAGTCAAATTCCTTCACAGTTTGGCTTCTGAATTGGCAGCCTCAGTCTTACCCATAGACTTAAATGTTATTGCTGAAATAGACATCAATGGAAGGACTTCAGATTTTGTTAAAATAACCAAAGTCCTCCCAAAATGGCTCCAAAATTAAATGATAAAAAAAAAATCTATTAAAAAATGCCATTAATTAAACACATTAATTAAATACATAATAAATAAAATGAATGTAAATTAATGTTTGATTGACATGATAATATCCTTATACTAATGTAAATATACTATTATGATATATAACATTAATATATTATAATTGTATATAAATATTTTTGTTTTTCAAATATATTTACTTTAATTCTTCTGCACTTTTCTGTTCAATTCTCCAACTCAAATCTGGAGAATTTAACTGCCCAAAAATCAACAATTTCCACATTTGGTAGCAAGATTTCTCTGCAGTTCAGCTTTAAGCCTCATCTGGCCTGACAGTTTTTTTCAATAACTTAAGCCTTTGAGGGCCTTACAGATCTGGAAAGGTATATTATATATTTTATAATTTTTTTTAAATTTTCAAATAAAAAAAAAAAAACAGATCTGGAAAGGTCATTATTTCTGAACACTCGACCCAATGGTCACTGCTACTGTAGCTATTTTGAGGTCTAAGGTTGCCTCTATGGAAATTATCAATTCTCCTTCCCTATTTCAGTCCTTAACTTCCAATAATTGTTCCCCCCTGGAATGGAACAAGGAGTACTTTGTAGGGTTTCTTCCAAAAAAGATCCCCTTTTTAGATTTGGACATATTTTAAACCATCAGTCGCTGAAACCTCTAGATGAAATGGTTGACCCAAACAACCCTTTGCCTAGACACTCTTATATACATGTGCAAATATCCCACTTCATCAATACTTCAACTAATCAGGACCCACTGAGGCTATGGTGTTTGAAACATTAAGCATTGCTATTGATCTCCCCACTAAGAACATGTCCACCATTTATAAATTATTAACTAATTCTGCAACAGATTGTGAACCATTTTATATTAGACAGATTTGAATTCTCTTTGCATCCCCAAACATCTTGATACCGTTACTGGGCTAAAAGTAACTCCATTATATACCGAATGTTCTGATCTCGCCAACACTTGCATAGTTAGTAGCCAGTACATGAGAACTTTGGGTACTTAAACATTGTTTAACTTTTTTTTCCCAGGCATCCCTCTCTCTGCTTTTTCCACCCTCCTCTGCTAACATTTACTAACATTTAGAATAATCATTTTTTACATATATAATTGATCTAGCACTGACTATTTAAATTGTCATTATTACCTTTCCTTATGGTTACATTTCTAACTTTATTATATTCCATGCATCTCATGTATGAACAGGGCTGTGACTGCATAATGCACTTGTATAAATGTTTATTTTCCTGATGATCTATTTACTAAAAATTACAATAAACCGTTATTGAATAAAGAAGCAACTAAAAGGGTTTGCAAAACAAGGAAACAGAAGTTGAGGAAGATCCTTACCAAATGAGCAATTAATGTTCTCTCAAGATTAAAGTGGGAGTGTCAAACCCCCATCTATTAGAACCATATTCACAGTTTTCCATCATAATGAGCACATTATTACACCATGTTATGTAATGATATTATTCAAATTCTAAACAATTGCTAGATTTCTGAACTCAAGATTATCTTTGGTCCAAGACAATGCCTTCTTTCATTACCTGTATAATCATGGACACAGAGACACAATATTACCATACTAAACATTAAGAAAAATAAGCTATTTCTGATTTTATTTATAATGGTTATTTAATATCATCCACTTTTGCCTTTTTTAGTATTATTGGCTTTTTTTAATACCAAAAGTAACTTTTTTTGTATTATTCCCCCAAATAACCTTGTATTATGTGAATGTATATTCCTGTAGATGAAAAGGTGAAAAGGTGCGGAAAGTGTTCTTTGTAATGAATATATTTGAATAGATTAATTATATCTCATACCAGGTACCTAATGAAGCTTAGTAATAAAGCTTAATCTTTAAATATGTTTCTGAATATATTGAATTCTCTTTTTGCTTTATTAAATTTGATTCTATTCTCTGAGTCTTTTTGGCCATTCCTATTTAATTCTTTAAACTAGAATCTACAATGTTCCATTACTCAAAGTGAAGTATTACCAAGGCATTATGGAATATACATTTTTAAATGTTGTCTTGGTTGTAAGTTCATTTAAAAAACATGATGTACTAATTATTAGGAAAGGTGTTGTTATTGTCATTATACCTTTTATATGTATTCTGCCATAATATTTGTCTGCCTATAAGTGAAATGCATTAGGTATATTTCCCCTGCCTAGCCATGTGCCTTTATATCTGTATATAATGTACTTTCATTTTATTTGGATGCTATATTACTTTAGCTTGAGCAACCACATCCCTAAGCTAACCAGGTGATATGTAGGATCACCTAGGATGTACAGCAGGGGTGGCAAACTCAAATTCATCGGGGGCCGCATCAGCAGTATGGTTACCCTCAAAGGGCCGGTTGTATAGGATTATGCATCTACTCTTTATTATCATGAATAATTGCCTCTGCATTCAGTTGCTACTGGTTTTAATAATAATTAAAGTAATAACTAGCCTTGAAAACAGAAGCCTAGGAAGAATAATAGCAAGCATGGGTCAGGACTGCGCTAAGTACACAGTGCATGGGTCAGGACTGCGCTAAGTACACAGTGCATGGGTCAGGATTATGCTACGTATACAGCACAGGGGTCAGGATTGCACTAAGTACACAGTGCATGGGTCAGGACTGCGCTAAGTACACAGTGCATGGGTCAGGATTGCGCTACATATACAGTGCAGCGGTCAGGATTGCGCTAAGTACACAGTGCATGGGTCAGGATTGCGCTACGTATACAGTGCAGCGGTCAGGATTGCGCGCTAATTACACAGTGCATGGGTCAGTCATAGTGTGCCAGTCAGAGCCCAGTAATAGTGTGCCAGTCAGTGCCCAGTAATAGTGTGCCACTCAGTGCCCAGGAATATTGTAACAGCCAGAGCCCAGTAATATAGTGCCAGCCAGAGCCCAGTAATATAGTGCCAGCCAGATGCCCAGTAATATAGTGCTAGCCAGAGCCCAGTAATATAGTGCCAGCCAGATGCCCAGTAATATTGTGCCAGCCAGATGCCCAGTAATATAGTGCCAGCCAGAGCCCAGTAATATAGTGCCAGCCAGAACCCAGTAATATTATGCCAGCCAGATGCCAAGTAATATAGTGCCAGCCAGAGCCCAGTAATATAGTGCCAGCCAGAGCCCGGTAATATAGTGCCAGCCAGATGCCCAGTAATATAGTCCCAGCCAGGTGCCCAGTAAAATAGTGCCAGCCAGATGCCTAGTAATATAGTGCCAGCCAGATGCCCAGTAATATAGTGCCAACCAGAGCCCAGTAATATAGTGCCAGCCAGATGCCCAGTAATATAGTGCCAGTCAGAGCCCAGTAATATAGTGCCAGCCAGAGCCCAGTAATATAGTGTCAGCCAGATGCCCAGTAATATAGTGCCAGCCAGATGCCCAGTAAAATAGTGCCAGCCAGATGCCCAGTAATATAGTGCCAGCCAGAGCCCAGTAATATAGTGCCAGCCAGAACCCAGTAATATTGTGCCACCCAGATGCCCAGTAATATTGTGCTCCCTCCTCCGCCCGCTTCCCCATGACTTACCGAGGCTGGTCTCTGCTCCCGGACGCCTCCTCCGTGCAGTCTTCTCTTCCCTCCTGCACGGAGGAGGTAAACACAGTCGCCGGATGTGACGTATCGTCACATCCGGTCGCTGCGATTTTTTTTTTTTCACCCGGCGGTCGCATCCAGACGATTAGGCCGCCTGAAAAAAATAAATAAAAAGGTAAGCAGCGCGGGGGGTTGCCGGCTGCACCGGTGGCACCCCCCTAGTCACTGCTGTGCGGGCCACATTACAAGGTCCGGCGGGCCGGATTCGGCCCGAGGGCCTTGTGTTTGCCACCCCTGATGTACAGGATCCACCTAAATTATTTGAACACAGTAGGATGTGATTATACAAACCAAGGTATTCAAGAGAAACAGAAACACAGTTTTAAAGTGAATCACTATTCTGCGCTAAGCAGAGCTAATATGCCAGCATATTCAGGGGAAATAGAATGACTAGACAGATGTTTTGGCTTCACATGATTAAGACATCAGAATAAGAAGGAGTGAAGTCTTGCTCCTTGGAGTGTTGTCTCACATACACTTACCTGTCTTCTAGAGGCTACAACGGTTAAATACTTTGCTAATAAGTAAAATGAGGTGAAAATAGTAAGTACATAATTCAGCTGAACAGAGGGCAATTAAATAATTGACAGTTATGAAATATCTTGCTCGAAAGCACTTCATATATTTATATCTCTGGAGGCAGATGTACAGAGTTTCGGTACTAGAATTTGAAGATCCTGCTTTAAGACGTGCTTGGTTTAGTTTCTGATTTTGTGTACAGCTTCGCATATGTTTTATGAACTGAGAAAGTAAGTGTGTCCTACTTAACCAAATGAGTGCCAGAGACCAATACACTATTTTCTCTGAAGACCAACATATTGACATACCATACATTTAAATAAGGTATATCCTTTAATTTTCACATCTGTGTTTCTCTTACTATATCAGTAATTTGTTCAACTACATTTCTGACCCCTGAATCTATAAACAAATGTGAACATAATACACTTGTGAATTTGCATATTATCCAGGGATAGACATGTACAAATACTGGATACTCTATTATGGATGAGAACAGCTGCTTCTGCATTTGTATCAAATGTGTATGAAAATCGTTAATAAAAAATGTATTTTGAATATCTCCTTTTCCAGATCGTGTTGAGTGTATATTATTGCAATGCACGGGCAATGCAGGATTGGACAGGATGTCTCATTTCTCTAGGGCTGCCAACAAAAAACCCTTTTTGCTTAGTGCAGAATGTTTCTTCCATCTGTGCACTCTAATTTATAGTTATCCTCAAGGCGAATAGGATGTCATACTTCATTACCTTTAGAGGTTTAGTTTTGCTAAAGGATCTCTTAATAAAGCATCTTGATCATTTTTTTCCCTCCATAGCTGCTTATCTTTAAACATTCATTAATGTGATATTTTTTCGAATGGATGCTGAAAATGTTATATATATATATATATATATATATATATATATATATATATATAATTATCTGCCTGTTTATTTACTTGTGTGGATACAGAGTGAGAGAAAGAAAGCAGCAAACGAGATTTTTTTACAAAGCCGGAATGTCTGAGGCTCAACAAAATAAATGTGAAAGCTAGCAACACCTGTAAAAAGTCTACTGACTAAACAGAAAGATCAACCTGTTGCGCATGGCCTATGGGGCTTGAGGATGTCTTGCTAACATTTTTTCACACTCCTGATGTCTACAGACCGTTGGCCTGTGCCTACCCGATAAAGAGAGGGAGGAAAAAGAAAGGAGGAAGAAAAAGGAAAAAAAAAGGCAAGAAATAAGGAACAGTAGAGAAAAATATATGGGAAAGAGGGAAGTGGAAAACATTTGTGGCAGTGGGGAAATAAGAAAGTGAGGTAAAGATTGGGAGACAGGTGGCTAAAGGAGAATAGAAAATGGTAGGGAAAAATGGATGAATTTCTAGAGAGAAGTAAAGCAGGCCTGAATACGCTGGCATGTTAAGTAAGCTTTTTAAAATCTTTTTAATGTGATGGATTCTTAAAACAATATTGCTTTTACTGGCATTCCTTTACGATTCTCCATTAGATTGAAATACAATTCATTCAAGTAAAGAGTCCAAACAACAAAGGCCCTTTGTAACCTTAATGGGCACTATACAGTGAACTGAGTAAATGTGTTTCAGGTCATTGCATACCAAAGGCTGCAATAGAAAAGATTGAATTAACTAATAGTGCTAAGTGCTAAGTAATAATTCGGGTAATTGGATAGATCCCAAATAATATATTAAAGGAACGACTAGTATTAAAAAATTGGAAAAAAGAAAAATTGGGAGCTATGTACAAAAACTCTCACACTGCAAAGTGTCAGGAGCTTTCATACAAAGGTGTACCTTTTTATACATCCCAACACTTTGCAGTGACCTACGCCAACCAAGGACAACCAAAATGGACGTATTCGGCATAGGCAGAGCAGACTCCTGAAATTAGTAGGGAGCCTGCTTTATACATTGGTGCACCCAACGATTGCGCCAGTATTTGGTGCAATCTTCGTGTTCGCCTTGTTTATACATGACCCCCATTGTACTGCAATTGGGGTCACAGGCTGAATTTTAGTTCTACTGACTATAAAACACAAACAGATTTCTAAATAGCGAGTATAAAAATGTAAATGTTTATTTGCAAACACAGATATTATCTAATCAGCATCAGTATAAAATGATAAATACACATTTAAACATAATGAACAAGTAGGTTATAAATTAAATGGACAGATGAAAAAGCATTGAAAAATAATAGCATGTATGCAAGCTGCAACACTTACCTTAACCCCTTAACGCACCTTGACGTAAATATACGTCCTGCAAAGCCTAGTCCTTGAGGACCATGTGGACGTATATATTTGCCCTGATAATGGAATTCTGGTCTTCAAGGCACATCACATGCAGCATAGAACTCTGCCACTAATGGGTTAAAAAAAAGGCCTAACTATGTAAAATAAATAATGAAACAAAACATATAATTAAGACAAGACTGAATTAGTTGTATCCCAACCAAATGATGGAAATCTGTGGCATCTATACTGGGGTCACTACATTTTTATTACATAGAGGCATGTGCAGACTACATTGCTCTGCACACAAGTCTAGCACTGTTTGGATGTTCAGGAAGGAAGTCAATATGTTGTTAAAAAATATATTTGCTATAAAAGTAGAGTCCATGAAACGTCCCCCCAGACTTTAAACATCTACCCTGCAGGGCCATTAATTATTCACTGTTAACATTTATAATCACTAGCTTTACATACACAAACCAAAATGCCTTAACCCCTTGCCGACACAGGATGAACTAGGTCTTGTGTGGCAAGGCGTTAGTGACACAGGACAAACCTAGTCCGTGTGCACCAAAACGAGCACTGATTTGAACAAGATGGTGCTGCCCTTCTAAGAGCAAGAGCACAGGAGACAGGAAGTAGCTGCTTCCTGTGCTCTTCAAGAAGTTATACGATTGCCTCATCACAGAGGCAATCAGTGACTGCCAGGCAGACTGTAAGGCAGTGGGGATGCTCAAATGAGCATCCCCACTGCCTGGTCAGATCAATATTAAACAAATATTGATCTAACCACTTTGGATCTGCCTCGCTCTCCTCACATTTTTTTTTAGTGAAGGAGAGAGACAGATCAAAGTAGTAAAAGTATGTAAAAGTGAAATAAAATAATAAAAATACAATAAAATAATAGCAATACAATAAAACAACATTTTTTTTTATAAAAGCCATTCCCAGCATTTAATCCCTTCCCTGCCATTGATCTTTCGTAAGCAGTGATCTTGCACATCAGCGCATTTTTTGCTGTTCGTGCATTTTTTAGGGGTTCATTTTTTTGTACTGTAATTTATTACAGATGGAGGAAGGTCTTTGGAAGAAAGGAAATGAAACAATAATGCACCAGACTCTGGATATGCTGTGAAGAACTGCTTATTTAATAAAGCACCAGCACACAGATACAATGGGGATCCTCCGCCTTTAACAAGGTCGCCTATGTGTTTCGTGCCTCCCACTGGGTGCTTAAAGGTAAAATAATAACTTCCTGTGCAACATCAACATAAGGATCTGTTCAAGGTTTGTTGCAGGTGAGTTGAGATTAACATTTCATCTCACTATGTATTACCAAACAATACCTTCTGCAGGGCCAAACTTGGCTAAAAATGTATAGCTAAATCTCGAAAAATTCTCACTGTTTAAAAAATACATTATGCAGGAGGAATTCCCTAGATTTGTCTCTGTACAATGCATAGTTATGTCTGTGAGCTGAAATTATCATGTTGCTTCAATTCACCTGCCGGTAGACTGGTCAAAAATCTGCTTCAGGACAATGTTATATCTATGGAGGTAATCAGAGGTGGCTCTCTAATTAGGCAAGTTAGGCTGAGTGTATCTGTGAGAGAGTGCGTGCTGACTGAGTGGGTCAGTGAGTGAGTGTGTGCTGACAGAGTGGGTCAGTGAGTGAGTGCGTGCTGTCTGAGTGGGTCTGTGAGTGAGTGTGTGCTGACTGAGTGGGTCTATGAATAAGTGTGTGCTGGCTGAGTGTGTGTGAAAAGCTGTTTGGGGACAGATATGGTCCTGCCAAGCTAGTTGGGGACAAAGAGGGCAGTGTCATGTTTAAGGACAATGACAGCAGTGATTAGCTGTTTGGGGACACTGATGGCAGTAATTAGCTGCCTGGGCACAAATATGGCACTGATAAGATGTTTGGGCACAAATATGGCATTGACAGGGTGCTTGAGTACAATGATGGGCCTGACGAGTTGCTTGGGCACTGAGATGGCATTGGAAAAGCTGTTGAAGGTCAGAGAAGGCACTTATAAGTTGTTTGTTTATCATCGTGGAAAGATTGAAACCTATTATACCTTCTTTTGTTCATATTGATCAATCAGGGTCTGTCAATGGGCAAAAAGCTACAGGTAACACTAGGAAGGTTGTCGACATCATTGATTACGTCACCAGACATGCCACCCTGGTGGTTGCTTTGGCCCTGGATGACGATAAGGAATTTGATTGGGTTGACTCGAGCTTCCTAGAGGAGGTGTTAGAAGAGTATAGCATTGGGGGAGGACTAATCAAATCGGTCATGCCATTATACACTTCACCTTCTGCAAAAATGGTTTGGTGTGAGGAATGTTATGCCCCAAGACTGTCCCTGGGCCCTTCTTTACATTTTATCATTAGAGCCACTGCCTACTAGCATCCGTTGTGCTACTGCCATCAAGGGTATCCATATAGGAGAGTCAAAATAAGTCTATTTGCAGATGATATATTACTTACATTGTCGGATCCAAAAAATCAATAGGAAGCGTGTTGGAAGTGATAGACGAATTTGGTAAATTCTGGAACTATAAACTGAACGTAAAGAAGACCCAGGCATTACATATTAATGTGGCTTCAGACTCGCTATCCATACGTGTGGGTCTACCCAACCTTGCACGATATGTTGATGCCAGCGCTTTATCTCATTGTCATAGACTTCAGTTGCTAAAATCTAAATTAGAAGACTGGTTCTGGATAGACCAAGATATGATTGGGCCAACTAGTTTGGAATATGTCTTATGGCTGGACTGGAAAATGACACTGGATCTAAGTAGCCTTTCACAAAATGTAATATTGACAAGACTGTTGACTAAATGGTGCAAATTTAAAAGAAAGTCGGGTCTAGCTAACATCACAATGAAAACTATGACAATAAATGTTAGCAAAATAGTACTAGTAGGTCTCAATCTTGGTTTAAGACTTAGGAACCTGAATCTTAGATTTTCAGAGCTAATGCAGGGGGATTGAATAAAATGACTGAGACTTATGGAAGAATTTAGTACACACTTGTCAGATTAATTTACTGTTGTATAAGATTGTATGTTTTTAAATCTGCCAATCTGAATTTCCTTAGCCCACTGGAAAAATCGTTTGAAAACAAAAATGTAACAGGAGGCTTAACAAAATGGTCCGCCCTTTCACATAGCATAGTTCCCACAAAATTCCCACCAGCTTGGGAAAAATGGAATACTGATCTTAATTTGGCCAACAAGGTGGATTCTTGGTAGAAGGGATGGCCAACACACTAATTTGGACAATCTTCCAGTCTGTGGCAGAAAATTAGCGGTTCAATTTTTTTTTTTAGCAGCGAAACTGTGTATAGCATGAAACTGCCTAAAATTAAGCCCTATTACTTGGAGAGAAGTTAAGAATTAAATTAACCATCTAGCAGAAATGGAGAGGGGTTACTTTAATGCCAATGATAACTTTCCAATGTATTATAAAATTTGGCAGACTTGGTTGGATAATAATTCTTTATATTATACGTCTTGCGAAGGGCCCCCCTGGTCCCCATTACGTTCATTAACATAAAAAAAAATAGTTACTTAATGATGGAGATATGATCCCAGTAAGTTAAGTGTTAAGTGATTCAAAAAGTGTCATGTGATACCTTTTGTATGTTTGTTATTTTGGATATGCACCACTGCTCGGCGAATACTATATACATCGCTTAATGATTAATATGTCTACATTTATTATTGTCTTAAACTCTACGTTTTCTGTGTTTTTGCATTGAAAGACAACACTGTATAAAGAATTTGAAAGTTAAAACATAAAAAAATTAATATCGCACAAAAACCAGCAAAGTTACAACTTTAGTGGACTCGTCTAATTGCAGTGAGTACCCATCACTGTCACAAATCATTTAGCTTTGTCAGAGTGGTTTTTCTCCAAATGATGATGTAATTTAGCAGGTGCTAACGAATTGTTTGGTAATATTTTCTTGCAAAGTAGGCATTGTGCTTCAGGACAATGTTCATTGCCAACGCTTGTGAATCCAAATGACAAAGAGCTGTCATCATATTTTCATTACTTAATTTGAGGAGAAGATTGGGTAGATTCGGATGCTTCTTGCTTTTTCTTTTCTCTGCTTTCTCAGTTGTGTAAATGCAGAATAATTGAAAGTAATAATCTTTTTCTTTAAATGTTTTCTTCTTTTAACCAAATGTTCAAATCCATGGTGAATTTAAATGTCAGTAATTTAAAAATGTAAAGTTTGCATAAAACGTTGATTTTTAAAAAAAAATAATGTATAATTGAACAGTTTGAAAAGTCACAGGTTTACACAAGTGTGTGTACAGCACGTGCAATCATGTTATGACTACTACATCTTCTGACACTGAGTACTGAAGGCAGGGACTGAGGGTGGTTTCCTCCTTATGAAATATGGATCCAAACACGGAGCGTAACCTATGACAGTCATTTGCATGTCGTTTCCTAGTATGTAGTTTGATTCAGTAATATACAGTCGATGTAATGTGAGGGTTCTGGATTATAATTACAAAGGCAGTTTAGTACACAAGCTGTGCAGTAAACCTGACCTGAAATATTGCCATGTCCGCCAGATATAACCACACCTACAATACTGTTGATGAGTACCTTTTTAAAAAAAACAGTTAATTTTTTCCCTAACAGAACCCCATTTGGAAATTGCTGGTCTACAGAGATGCTGTTCTATTGGACTGTCAGATTGGCACTCTGACTCACGTGAATTTGTTCACAGAGCTTCTTAAACATGGGTCTGAGAGTTTGACCAACAGATTGGGTTCATGTTATGCCCACTAGCACAGATTCGAGGAAGTAAATCTCCTAGTACTTAGATTTTCCCTACTTAAAGGGACACATTGCTAAATAAGAAAATGAAAGTTTTTTCATCTCTCTATCTACTGCCCGCTATTGGCATTACCTACTTATCTCCCCCCTCTCCAAGAGGGGCTCCGGTGACTGCTTTTATCCCAATTGGTGTAGGAAACTCTGTGCCATACATGTATTGTTAACGGTATTCTCAGACTACGATATTGAAAGAATAATGTGATATGAATGAACTCGGCACTAATTCTCCCATAGCAGCCAACAACCTGACCCTGACATGATGACCGTGTAATGATATACCATGTTCACAGAGAATTGCTATCTTTATTGATATCTATGTAATAATATGTCGCTATTCTGACCTTTCCTTCTTTCTCTGTATTAAACCAATAAAAATTTGAATTAAAAAATAAGAAGAAGAAAATGAACTTGTTTTCAATGGAAAATGTGTAATTTGTATATCAAGCCACAGGTCATGTCATACACAGGAGACACCACAGACATTTAAAACACATATTTCTCTTATGCTAAGTATTTGCATACAATTCTGATTATTAATTCTCTACATTCGCTACATAAACAGCAAGCCATCTTATACATGAAACATGATAGACTTATATTGCCTCAATTTTGGTCAACCAACAAGCATTATGTACATGATGCTGATGGTCAGCTATTCAAGACAGGCCCAGTGCCAGACTTTGTTGTATTGCTATAAATCACGCTTTGTTTCTTAGGGGTACATTTTGTGTCAGATTAAAATTTTGTCACACTCTATATATTTCCTCCAATATATTCTGCACTCTTTACTTTTTATACCAAAAAAAAAGAAAAATAAACAAAAACATAACGTTAAAAAATGTGTTTGTTCCATTTCTCATGACCTATTTAATTCTATCATGTATCTCGTTCTTGAGCTCTAATCCCACCAGACTTTTCGTCAGATAACTAATGCACAGTGCATTACTGTTTACTTTTTATGATGGAAATTAGTTCTCTTTTCTGAACTTTGCAACATGGTTCAGTTCAAGTGATAAAACTCTTGAGAGAACAAATACTTTCTCTATTGAATTGGTACAAGAGCAAACACTTTCTACTTTTAAGAAACCAGCATAACCATTATTTATATATGAAGCACAGTTTAACACATAGATGTTTGCATCTATTAACCCCTTCGCGACAATGGACGTGTCAGGCATGTCCTGCCGGGAACTCTGTTCCCAATAATGGACGTGCCTGGCACATCCTGCGGTGAAACAAGCTGTTTTCACAATCAACGATCACGAAAACTGCTTTAACGGTGCTGGTCTAATAGCCAGTACTGAAATTTCCTCTCTGGGGCACCCTTGATTGCCCCATGAAGCGATCGTGGGCACCATATTGACGGACAGCATGCTCCATCAATATGGCTATGCCCTCTTGTGGTCAGAGCTTCGGAAGTGAAAGAAAATTCAATTCCGTCACTCTGAATATGTCGCTTGACTTCCCCTAGAGGCAGCAAGCAACATTGCAGTGTTAAAAATTAGCTTAAAACTGGTATTATGGTTAGATTAGCCGATAGGGTTAAAATTAAATATTTTTTAGCATAAGGGATAGGGTTAAAATTTAATTAAAATTAAAATATATTAAGGGATAGCATAAGGGTTAGAGTTGAGGTTAAATTTAGTGTTAGGGTTAAATTTAGGGTTCGGGTTGGGGTCAAAAGGTCAATATTGGAAAAAAAACACTATTTTTGGCTTTTGCCCCATAACTCGCAAAAAAATACTGAAAAATATGGAAACATGATTATTTATGAACTCTGGACAACATTTAGAAACTATTTAGATGGGGTCTTTTTTAATGATTGTATTTGTGTAAATTATATTTTAGGTCAAATTTAGAAAAAGCTGTTTTTCTTAAATGTTTTATCATATTTTATGATTTTTTTTGTAGTCAATTATGAGATATGATGCACATAATGGTATCTAATGAAAGCACTTCTTATGACGATTAAAAAAACCATATAATTTGTGGGGGTACAGTATGTGAGAAAGAAGAAAATGACAGCAAAACACAAACACCCCAGAGATGTCAAAACAGCCATTGTCACCAAGGGAAAGTCAAGGTAAAAATGTCTTGTCACTAAGGGGTTAATATGCTAATAGAAGAGAGCCTACTTGAAAATGAGGACACAATGTGCAAACAATGTGTAAACCAGATGAGTCACTTGCATGGGTGTCCGGAGCACTTAACCCCCTGGAAATTCCAACAGCTCACAGAATCAGCAGCAAGGAAAACAGGAGGACTGTTAGGATAAAATAAACAGGTCATAAATTACAATTTCATTTAAAGGGGCATTTTCACTTACAGTAGCTGATTTTTGTACTGCATTGTGTAAAGTAAAGGAAAGGACTTTTTTTTTTTTTTATCATTTCGCTCCTCAAAACTTCCTATCTCCTAAAAACTACAAATAATGTATAATAGATGTGTAGCAGCAATCTTGCCACTCTCACCAAGTCCTACTGATTGGATGATTCAGAATTTTGAGGCCCCAGTGAATTATTTTTTGATGTAAAAACAACAGGGGGTCTTTACAATTAAAGGCATGTCAGGGAAATTAGAAACCTGTACAACTTACAGAAAATAATCTGTCAGACAAAGCTAAAACAATGCATAGGTAGCTTTGTATGCTCTATATTCACATTGCAGGTGAAGACGTACCCTGAAGAAGGTCAAGAATTCCACTAACATGTTGGTTTCATTAGAGATTGAAACAATAGTACCAATATGTACATCTGTTATATAGTCATAGTACAAAACATTATGAAACCTTTTGCTTAACATATAATTGCTTCAACAATGTTTAATCATGAAGTAAATATTTTTTAGCAATAAAACCAAAGATTCATAAGTTGAACATGACCGACAGAAGTCTTCAGCTACACAGATTCCCAGGAAAGCATCTGTTGATGCTTGGAGAATACACATTACCCAATGGAAGCTGAGAAAGCCAGTCTGTCCACCTGAGTTCTCCTGGCTACCTGCATGCTGTTTTGTCACTACGTATCACCATTAAATACTTTTTCTTTCCCTTCTTTTTTAATTAAATAAAGTTAACTATTCTTGTTTCTGGTAATTGACACGACAGCACCGTCACACTGCCAATCACTCCCTCCTTACCTGCTCAGAACTCCCCGGAGCTCTATCTCACTGCCCTCTGGGTCTTCTGCAGGGATTCTCAGCCAGACACACAAGCTCCATTAGCAGGCCTCTCATGACTATCCCTAGGTTACTGCTCTGCACGTGTGCAGTTCTACATTTGGCTTCCTGCCCTTACTGCCCCTTAAAGGGACAATAATAAAACCTCTGTTTCTCCTCCCCAAAGCCTCCATTGGCCAGCCAATCTCTCCTACACTATTTAAACCCTCATTTGTGAACTAGTCCTTGCCTGTAATAGTGCCTGGTGCCTTTACTAGCTTTTGTGTATTTTCGTGAATTGCTGATTCATGTTGCCGACTCCTGCTTGCCCGACCTTGCCTGTCCTGCCGCCTGTCCCGACCTGTTTGCCTGAATTGACTTTGTTTGTTTGCTGCCTGTCCTGATTTTTACGCCTGTCTGACTATTCTTCTGTCTGCACCCTTGATACCTTTGCCTCGGTCCAACTCTGTATCCAGCTGCCGTCCTATTAGGTTTAGCTTTGGTATTCTGGTGATAGTTCAGAGTGCAAAAGTCCTGGGGGAACGAAACCTGTGGCTCAACCATAGGGTGGAATTCCTTCAGGCAGAAAAATTCTGTTCTATTGCCGGGGTCCATTGCCAAAACCTATACCTACTCTGCAAAGAGGTTCCAGCCTTGTACCAGATCGTGACAGTAATAGATTGAGTATTTTAGTATTGTTTATTTGTATAACAAAAATAAAGGGATGTGGGATCCCTCTCAGCGAGAGCGGGCAGAAGCTCAAATAGCCAGCCCTATAAGACGTAACCTACTCGGGAGAGGAATCACCGTTTTTTGCTCCTTTGCACCATTACAGAGGAAACCTCTCCATTAGCATATCAGACAGGTCCCACCCATAAGGGCACTCCAGATCCAAATTGCCTGGCAGTTCTCCTCTGCACGAGGAACACAGCAACCACAGACGTACGTTTCGGCCTTCATTGTGCTCGTCAGTGTGGTATGGCTGGTATCCCTCTAGGAGCAGAGAGCCAATTAAAGATGGTAATAATAAGCATAACATGTCAAAAAGGAACTGCAAGCATCATTCTCATCACTACAATCCACTAACAGCAAAATGGAATGGTGTGGAAATGACATCGCTGCACACTAATACCCATCACAGCAATCAATTAACCGTGAATAGGAAGGGTTTACAGATTACATCTCTGCATAAGAATCACTTCACCACAAGCCATTAACACAAACAGGTAGGGTGTGGAAATTACATCTCTGCTCAAAAATCCCATCACTGGAAAACATTAACAGCAAACAGGAAGGATGTAGAAATTACATCTCTGCTCAAGAATCACATCACTACAATCCATTAACAGCAAAGAGGAAGGATGTGAAAATGACATCTCACTAACAGTGTTAATGTCATCCCTGACAGACATGTCTTCTTCTTACTGCTACCACCTTCCCTGCATGCTACCCAAAATGCTGGTCACTATACCTCCCACTAGTTTGGATAAGCTGCAATATATCCTAATAGGAGAAGCAATGACACTGCCTATCTTCTTGCTGCTCCTCTACCTTCTCTTTGCTGCTGCTGGTACCAGAAGCATATTCCTCTTCCTCCTCCTCTGGGAAATGACATGGCCATTTGGTAGACATCTAAGGACTTGTTCTCTATTGGGTCTAATCACTAAAATTCATCTTTCATTTTGAAACTAAGTCAAATTGGGCACCTGACTTTGACTTAGTGTCAAAAATAGCTTCAATCATTTTACCTCCCAATACTTTCAATTGAGAAGATTTGACCCTGGGTATTATTTTTCGATGTCAAACTTGGGTGCAGAATTTGACTTAGTCTCAAAATAAAAGTCGACCTCCAAAGGAGAATTTTAGTGAATAGACCCATCTGTGTTCCTTCCCCCTCCTCATGCCCTACTCACCTCTACTTAGGGTTGCCACCCAGCCGGTATTTTACTGGCAGATAGGTAAAAAAAATGGCTTGCTGCCAATGTTAAGTGTATGGAGCCGGTATTGTTTTGTGGGAAAGGTGGCAACCTTACCTCTACCACTTTCCGGACTTTGTGCCTGGGTCCTGTTCGCTCCCCTCCTCAGCAGGGTAACCTGGTTTCCTCCCTCCTCTCCCCTTCTGACCAAAACCTCTTCCCTCTGACTACCTTCACTACCTCTCTGTCTCCCTTCAATCCCCTTTCAGCTGCCTTCACTCCTTCTATGGCTTCACACCCCTGCCTGCTACCTCCATTTCCCTCCTAACGACTACCTTCTCTCCCCTCCCTGTACTGTATAACCTCTCTAGTCATAGTCTAGGAACCTTCACTCACCAGTCACACACAATGCACTCAGTGCTCTCTCACCAATCTATCAACACCCTCGGTGCACTCTCACATTACTGTCACTGCACTATCGATACCGCTCCGCTATTCACTTCTTTGTAATGCAATCCTCCAAATCTTGAGCTCTGTCTGGTGTTTCACAGAAGTTCCAATCACAGGCAAGATGTCTAGGATTTCCCGGGCATTAATAGTACATTTTCTTGGTATGTTTGGGGCAGGTAATCACGGGGTTTCCTGATTAGCTAAGAGCTTGTTTTGGCATAGCAACAGATGCAGACCTTTTCCTTTGTTTCATTTGAATGTGTTGCATTGTCACTGAAAACTATTGGTTGCCTAATTGAAACATGTAACATTACTGCACATGTTGTAATCAGACATTTAAAAAATAACACCAATATTGCCTTAGAACCTTCTATCCAGAAAAACATACATTACAAAAGTCAGTTTATTATCAAGATAGTCTTCTGTAAACCTTGTTCTGTTAATCAAACATTTTTTTTCCACAGCTAAAACCAGTTACAATATCCCTTTAATTTCTCTTTATCTTTTCTGAAACATGTGGGGTATTTAATGTGTTGCTGTGTGCTCTCACCTGCTCTCCATTCCTTTATGTATAATTTAGTTTACTCTCACTGTTATAGGCAAATATAATTGCCACCACAATTAAGCAGAATTCAGCTTTATAACTGAAGGAATAATATGCAGTAAAAACAATAAGATCATTAAAGGATAAAATATTAAAAAAATAAATATATTTTTTGTTCAAATGCCCCTAAGTTCCATTTTACTAAGACATGTATGTGTGGTATTTCAATGATAGAGCCTTTTATTGTCCTCTGCTCCTGGGAGAAGTAATGTATTTTTGTATTTCTTTGATGGAGTTTACATTTCTGTGACAATCCGAGCTATTTCCAGAGCCAATGTAATGTTCTCTAGCAGACAGAATGCAGGTTGTTAGAGACACATCTAGAGTTCCGTGACTTCCAACATTCCAAGCCCAAGATGGCCATTCCCTCAATTGAGTATGAATGGCACTCAAACTACATAGAAAGCATTAAAGAACAGACATAACAAACTGTCACATTCATTCTGGGTTTTTGGAATTGTTGTAATGTCATCTTGGACTTATTATTTTGTGTTTGTATAAAATATTTTGGCTTTTTCTCCCATGGTCCCAACAAAAAGCTAGTGCTCTATAAATACTATCTACCTTAGGCCAAGATAGGGAACCAGGGACTAATAAAAGTATTTAGAAAATTGGGCAGACTAGATGGACCGGATGGTTCTTATCTGCTGACATATTCTATGTTTCTATGTCAAATAATATGATTAATCAGTACTTACAATGTTCTTTATCCCTAACCTTAATATCAAAACCACATAACTCACATACATATATTGTATATTTTAAAAATGCTTGCACCATCTATATTTTCTTAAAAACAAATCAAATTTATGAAATGTGCTAATGCTTTATTATTTTTAATATTGTTTCCATATTTTCCTTTGAGCAACCAATCAATCCAATCTATTTAGGAACATGCAATTTTGTGCTTTTCTAGCTGTCACTTCACACTTTTAGTTTATAATAACAGGATATAAGCATTTAATTGTTTCCCAAGCTGCGTGTTTATATTCCAACTGAAAAATGTTGACATGTGAAAGACATTTCTGATAACTATAGCAAGTAACAGTTGATTTAGCATTTTTGTTATTTAAAAAGTGTCAAGGGTATGCTTGATATTTTAAGCATAAATCAATATCATTATTGCAAATGGTTTGTAATAAAATATACACATACAATAAACAACATTTCACACTCTAAGAATTCATTGGATAGAAATTTGAAGTGGTTACAAATATAAAAATGAACATTTTCCTTACTATTTTGCAAGGCTAGAATATACATATTTGCTACTTATAGTAGGAAAAAAAGAGGTAATGACAAATGGATGGCTAATAGCACCAAAGGTACCAACTTAGTGCTCAACTCCAATCAGATGCAGCAAAATACTAATCAAGGGATGCAAGAATAGGTTTCCAGTGTACAACTGCAATTGTACATTAGATTTGCATACACATCTATGTGAGGGTTTGAAACAAATAACTGTTGAAAAGGCATGATCTCAATTAATAATGGGCATTGATTTTTTTATTATTGCACACACAAAATTGTGTAGAAACAAAATAATGAATCTCCCAAAATGAATACATATTATGTTAATTGGATTGTCCTGAATTTAAATGTTTGTACTTTTAAAGGACATAAATGGGCTCCTGGTGACTAGTAATGCTTCACTTGCAGATTTTAGAATAAGAACTAAGGCTCATTGCTTTTTTAAGTCACAATTCACATGAATACAAACCATAGTGTCACACTAAGGTTCTAGAATTGGACCACTAACTCTAAATATTTTAAAAATCTACTATTTTATGGTTCAACCCTAGTTTTACTTAACTTTAGCTATCATTGCCATCTGACTTTGAAAAAGAAATGATGTGTCTACAGGCAGCGACTAGCAAAATTAATGCCATATGCTTTGCTTTTCAGAATTAATAGAAACACCAAAGTCCGAAATGAGGTATTAATACATCAAAATCACAGAAAGAGCAATTGGTTTCATAGCAAGTTTGTCAATAATAATAAAAATCCCAAACCACTTTAGGTAATGATTGCAGGACATAACCAGCAGCTGAGAGTAGATACTTCTCTAGTGTCAGTATCACATTGTTGTAAAATGTTTGCGATATTTTCTGACAAAGGTAAAAGGAATGGTCTGCAATGCACCACTGTCATGAGTGGTAGAGCCGACTATGTTAAATTGTGTGTATTACTTATTGGGTCCTTCAATAAGAAGGGACAATTTGGAATTAACCTTGGATAATCCATCCCTAGCTCTAAGGTCTGTGGGAACAATGACTACACTGGTCACAGAGGATCAATAAAATGAGTGTTGTACTAAAACTTTGGGAAACATCACAATTGGCCAAAAGCATAATTATTGCCATTCGTCCAATCCTAAAGAAAAGCGCCCAAACCTTGTGCTTAAAAACAAATCTGTCTGTTTGTTTATTCACGATGCAAACAGGTCCATCGTCAGGAGATATCGATTGGATCTTTACAAAGATTTTTATGTCAGAAGTCCAGTTGCTGTAATCTATAAGATATCTGGAATTCCAAACAGCTATAGAACTGGAGAGACCTGGTAGGTATGCTGCCTTAATACCCTTGTCCGGGTCCGGGGTCCAAAAAACTTAATGTTCGGTACGAACCCGAACAGTGCAGTTCGGGTTCGCTCAACACTACTAACCACCAAGCTTTCTCTGAGCCATAGGGCAATAGGACTGGACGCTTACCTGAAAAGCATCTAGATTTAACATTACCTCTTGCTCCAAGGTCTGGTTCTCTGGGTAAAGAAAGGATTTTGGTATTTAAAATCCTAGGATTTCCCTCTTGAGTATTTGTTGCCAGGAAAGCAGCCTCTACTTTTCCTGGCCCTGGTTAAAAGCTGTGGTTGGAAAACTGTGTGCTTTTTCCAGAATTACTAAGGTCTTTAATGCATTTTTCTCCAAATAAGAAACCATCAGCCTTAGCTTTCAACAGATAAATATATATATGAAGTAGACTTTATATTATAACTAATAAACCAACAACATAAATAAATTAGTTATTTAGTATCTGATCCTAGGTTTAAGGTGTATTCTGAGTGTATTCAGAATAAGTAAAGATAATTAATCTATGAAACAAAGTCATAATATTACTAATCATTAACATTAAACAGATTATACTATCTGTTTAAATACTATATTTGACTGAATCTTGTAATACATATTACAATACATATCCATGAAGAATTAAGCACATTCAATTGAAAATATACCTGAATATCTGAATAGGAGCAGCAAAGAAAGAGGATTCATGGAATGTGGAAGGAGGCTAATAAATGGGCTATTGGATAGTGATTGGACATTAATAGTCTATTGCTAGCAAGTTTGTTATGTTACCATAGTTATATTTCACGTTTGTTTTAACCAAATGTTATGTTTGCTGCTATGAGAACAGTAAAGAGAGAGATAAGAATAATATGAGACTCCAGGCTTGTAATACAATCCATTATTTCTTTCTATTCTATCTATTGTTCCCAGTACCTTAATTTCAGTGAGGTGTTACATTATGGACAATTGCAGGCCTAGTATTTATATAGACGGAAAATAATGGGATATTGAAGGTGTATTTTTCAGGTGGCAGACTATATACAGGTTATTTTTTATAATTAGGACAGGTTCTTTGTATGGACAGCCATAACCAAAGGACTTGACCTAGAGACGTAAGATCAAGATAGGTTTTTATGGCTGTAGTGTGTCCACTGAAACAAAGGGACTGTTTTGTTTATAGCAACATGTTTCGGGATGGTCATACCAGGGTTACAGTCTGCAACTGTCTTGTGCACACATGGGAAAGAACCCAGGGGGATTAGAGGTGTGTCTTGTGTAGCCCCAAGTAAGAAGGTTGATGACAAACACTAGACCAACCACAGATGATCCCATGTAACTATGTTTCTGAATGATATATCTGGAGTGATAGTTGACATATTAGTTAGTGAAGGTGAGTAATGGAAGGGAGGAAAAGTACAGAAAGGTAACATCAGACACCTGGAAGGTCTCAAGACTGGTAGCTATGTCATTAGAAATTGTAAAAGGAAAAAAGGTGCTTTCAGGCGCTATCAGGTTAATGAAAAGATTTTTATAAACAATATACACAAGCAGCTTAAAAATGTCAAAGGTGCATGTCCCCTTTAACACCTCTCAAATAAATGTATAGTCTATAAAAGATGAAGCATGATGCAACCACACGACTATCTTTAACCCAGTGTTAAAAAATATATAAATGTACTTAAATTTGGTAAAGTATATGGAGTAAAATTTCTTTGTAGGTTAATCAGATGTCTATTCTCATATAGTCCATAGATATGCGAAGAAAGACAAAACACAACAATAATGTTCTCTGTGTACACTTATTGATAGTAGGGTCCCCCCAGAAACGCGCCTGACACTGATGATTTCAGGACTTCCTAAGAAACCTTCTCTTTATTAAATTGAAAGTGTTTCTGTGTCGTGAGAGCCGTCACCATTTTTTTATGCAAGCGATTTTAACCTTTTTTCTATACTGATTAAAACGGTTAAAAGGTCTTGTGAATGCATCCATTGATTTACTTTCTTTGATAAATGTAGTTATTCTAGCAAGACAAAGATCTAGCTTCATAAGATAAATTATACAAATTTAGATGTATAGGGAAATGTCAGGTTTAAGTTCTATTTGTGTTTCTTTACAAAGAATTACATTTTGGAAAAGATTTCTACCCATATGGTTTTAATTATGGGACAGTCCCACCAGATGTGCAAAAAAAAATCATCATTGCATGTACCACTTCTCCAGCAATTGTCCAGAAAGCCTGGGAACATTTTAAAAAACTTGGAGAGTACCAAGTACAATTATTATAGATGCACACTCACCCACCAGCTGAAGAAGTTTTTTTACGAAACGCGTCCTGAGGGGTGTCCTGTTTTTGTGTCTGTGCTTATAGTGTATATTTTATTCATATGTTCTGTACCTGGCCAGGTGAACAACACTATACTAGCAGTGGGTAAGGTTGTACTACTATATATATTTTATATATTATTTTATTCTACTTTACCGCTTATTGATATTACTTTTTGTGTTTTTTCTACTCTATTTGTTTTCTTAATATTATATTATTGTGGTACTAGACTCAACTATAGTCTTTTTACCTTATATACATGTATATTTTGTGACAATAAATCTTTTCTATTTTTATAAATTATGTCTTTTTTGGGGTATATTTTAGCGCTGTCTCTTTCTATTAATCAAGTACAATTATTGTTAGCATTTCAGTTCTCTTAAATAGAAGCAATCACTTATGAGCTTGTACTGAAACTAGTTTTATTAAACTATTGAACACGTCTTTTAGGCGTTAACCCTATTAACAAAGGGTTAATGCATTCTCCACTAAAGACAATGGGGGTCAAATACTGGCACAATCTGTGTGTGCGCTAATGTACAAAAGGACATTTCAGAAGTCTATGCTGCCACCACCGAATACGTACATTATGGTTGTGCCGGCGCTCATTGCAAAAAAAATATCCGGCACTGAGAAGCACTGCTTGCGGAGTTCCACAGAGTGTCGGAATGTATAAAAAGACGCAATCATTGTTATACAGAACAAACAGTGATTGCGCCTTTTTTATAAAACTTCCAACACTTTGCAGTGCAGGGGTTTTTATACATGACCTCCTATATGTCTAAATACAGAACATTCTTCTTTTATTTTTGTCACCATAAACACCTGCTCCCTCAAAAAAAAATGTGCATGAAAATAAATAAATTCAGCTTATCAGTTTCATTGTTTAAGTATGTTTTCTAAAAGTTCCCTGTCTAGTAACAATTAGTGCTCTTCTTTACCTTTTATGGTTATCGCTTGATCATTACGTCAGGTGGTTGAGGAATGGGCATGGCTTCTGGTGTCATAACTTGCTTAGATGTATAGTATCTCTAGGAGTCTTTGTATGATTGAGAGACTATGGCCTTTTCCATCCAGCACTGGCTCTGTCTGTACATTTCTATAAAGTTGAAATTTCTAGAGCTTTATGAGTGTTTCTTTGAAAAGGTAGAGAGCCTCTCTTTATCCAAACATGTGCACTTGTAGGTAGAGGTGAACCCATCTGCTCCAACTTTTAGCCCCCCAAAAAATACATTGTTTAGAAAATCAAATCAGGTGGTATGAATATAAGACCTAGAATTAAGTCTGGTAACACAGAAGAAATGCGTCAGGTGGGATCGCTATTTTTTGTCCTGGCTTCCTGTGATATTGTTTTTAAAGTGCATATGGAGTAAGAGCTAATTTTTATATAAATTAGGTAGTATAAATATAAGACCTACAATTAAGTCTGATATAAAAATGAAACGCGTCAGGTGTGATCACTTTTTTTTTGTCTTAGTTTCCTGTGATTTTGTTTTTAAAGTGTATATGGAGAAAGAGCTAATTTTTATACTTTATACGTGGAGCTGTTCTACATTTATCTTCTGGATTTATAGAATTTTTGTGTGCTTTATTTATAGTATAAATGTGAATCAAAATTAAAAAGCTGCACTCAAGTTGAACCTATGTCCAGTAAAGGCCCATTACTAACAATTCAAGTTCAGGCTCATTTAGCAAGGAAAAAACTGCAGTGTGGGCTTTCAGATTTGTAATGAGCCAAAATGTAAATGTAAAAATGAATGTCTGATATCCAAAAATGCTGAGTCCTTAGATTTTAAAATGTGCTTTGTTTGAAAAGAAATGTAATATCTGTTGTCTAAAAACAATAATTCAGTATAGTCTGACAGCTGTAATTAATAACTACACACTTTAATTTGGCTCTCTCTGCTTTTACTGATGCATTTTTCAGACATTTTTGTAAAATACATTCTTTTCATGTAATTATTACAGACTATAGATATATGCATTAAAGGGACTTTGTCACAGGAACATTGCTTATACTATCATTGTAGAGATAAAAAAAAGTGATGAAAAATGATGTTTACATTGTATTTGGAGAATATGAATGGAAATGAATTCATGAAGAATAAAATGTGTTTTAATATATCTGTGATATCTACAGTGTATATCACTGGTGGCTTGCTATGCAAATGACCTACTTGCAATAATAAATGTATACTTTGCTAACCAACCTGCAAGATGATGTCAGAAACTGGAGACTTCACAGACACATTTAAACCACTAATTTCCGAATATATGCATTTATTTTAGATTCAGTTAACATAATATCTAAGCAGTATTTAGGTGACAAGGGACCTTTTAAGCGAGCACTGGGTGCGCTAGGGACACACAGATGCTCCATGAATACTTTCTGAAGACAATTTGACTAGCCGCATCTATTTATACCTGTTAGGGATGTCCAGTTATTTGGAATGTCAGTGATCCATCAGCAGAGAGCTGGCAGCTTTGCAATTATAAATAAATAAATAAAAATAGTAATAAAATGTCTGCAAACCAATAAATGAACAATAGATATAACTTAGAGAAAGAAAGTTAAAGGCAACCTCAGTGACATGCAGCTCAAACTGTTATTCTTGCTCATAAATCAGACAGCTATTCTCTGACCCTGAGGCTAAATATTATTTAAATAAATTGTCCACACATGATTTATATATCTTCAAAAGATAAGCTCCACAAACTGTAACAGTACAAGAATAAGGAGAGATGTACAGTTTGAGAAGATGAAAAGCACTGCACCATTACATTTGGATGTCAGCTGATTGCTTCAATATGACATTCATTCCGCAATAAAAATAATATATATCACAAATGATGAGTAAATATACTGTCCTAACCACTCCAATGACTGCCCTGTCCACATAATGCACTGTTTATTAAGCTGTTATATATCTGATTAAATATGCCCAAACCCAGTCCTTGAATTCTGTTGACAGTATGGGCTTTTTGTGGCAAGACGTACCTTAATATATTTCTACAGCCTGCACCAAATAGAAATAGTGCAGGGGTGTCAAACTGTGGTTTGCTGAGTTGCTGAGAGTCTAAATCACCATAATCTTTAGTTTGATCATAACTCATCTCTACAGGAGCCATGCTCCCCGCTCTGATCCAGCTGGTGTTTACTTCATGGTTACACTTGCTTTTTTGTGCAATTCTTTTATTTTGCTACACCCACCTTCATATGTCTTCTGCTACTTGCATGCAGATACTTGATATCAGCTTCTTAAGTCCCACAACACAGAGGTTCATTGCTTGGCTATTGCAATGACCTTTAGACTACATGTCCCCTGGCTTAAAGTATAGTTGTCCTCTCTGGTTTTTATTCTCCTAGCTTTTGATCCTGAATTTATTTTTTATGCTGATATATTTTTATATTTCATGTTTTATCTTGGCTTGTTTAGACAAATAGTTATGATTCTTGGACTCCTGAGGTTGACCTGGCCTTTCTACGTATTACAGCTTTCTGATATACTTCAGATCTTTGAATCCTCTCTTCCATTTGTTTCGATTCTCTGACTGGGTATTTCAAAGAGCTTAACATGGCTACTCAATTCCAAGTACTCATCCTAGGATTGTGGTCAGCATAGCTCCCCACAATTAACCACAGTACTGTTCTCCTAATTCTATCTCGTGCATTGCCTCATTGTTATATGGAGCCTTCAAGTCAGTGAATATAGAAAAAAGAATAGTGTTCTCTGTATATTAACTTTGAAAATGTTTAAAATTTGTTAGTATCACTGAGTAAAGAGCAATACAGTGTTCTAATTCTGGGAAACTTTGATTGATGGAATTATAGATTCCACAATGGTAGCTCACTGCAGTATCTCAGCAGGTTTAATATCCTCCACTCTGAACCTTCAACAAGCGACAATCTTGCCCCCCTGGTATTTCTAAAAGGTATTAGTTATGCAAGACTGAATATCTATGATCCTCCCAAAGGCTCCATATAAGACAAGGTCTTTACATTACTCATTTAAATTTCCATATAAATTACAGATCCAATGACAAAGTGGAAAGGCAGTTTTCCTCCACCAATAATAGTGTTCCTTATTCTATTATACGTACATTCTAAGCATTTCCACCTTTTTACTCCAAGAGATTGAAAACTACCCTTGGACAAAAAAATGACCATAACACTGTTTCTCACAATTGTAATTACGGAACCTCTGTTTGATGTATGGATAATATTAACAGGGAAATTTAACTAAAATACCAGTTACATTTTTATTAAAAACATCTAAGTGTTGCATACCACAATGTCAAAATATGTTCTATATTGAGCATCAATCAAGTGTTAATTCAGAGTGTATATCTTATAACCCTTACTCTAGTGTACCAGCCAGACTTAGATGTAATGTCCTTCTAACCTTAACATGAATGTGCCACTAACTCAGTGTTCATCTTAATCCTAATCCTAACCAAAGGCCTAATGACGGTGTACTCCAGTAGGATGGTTTAAAGAAAGCTTATGCCCTGTTGATGAATGCCAACTATTTTTTATAACCAGAATTTTGTTGAGTTTACAGATATAAATCTAACATTTATGTCTGTAAACAAACACAGCATGCATCTGTAAAATAAGGACTGTAATGTATACATCAAATAGCAATACATCAATAAATCAGCAATAAAACAATAAGTACATTAACATTATGATAAAACTGTAAACAATTGGATGTAAACTTAGCTTAGAACAACAAAGAGAGAAAGGTAAGTCAGTGAGAGCCTGGATGTACCAGGGAGTACAATGGGAACATAATATGAACACAGGAGGCAGAGCTAGGGAGGACGGAAAATTATAGTATGTGTCCCATGGGTCCAGAATTTGGTAGAACGATTGCATTGTATTAGCAGCCATATAGCCATACTCTCATAAATTCTGGTTGTCATGAGGGAATATAGTATATTTGTAAAGTAATTGGAAAGGGACAGTTCCATACCCTAGCGATACTGGGTTTGGTTGCTATCAAGATGTGGGCAATTAGTTTCTGGAGATGTTTAGAAGGTCCGTCTAAGCACATGTCCACAAGTTCACTTTGCAATAGGATATTGCAGCGAGACTGGCAAGTTAGTAAGTGATAACTTAAGGACATCATGTGCAAATAGGACTATTTTGGCTACTGCAGTATTTAAAACAAGCTAATCGTTTGGCATACAGTTAGCATATTCCGGAGGGGATTTTCCTAGTTTAGGGATTGTAACAATAACGTTTTTTTAGTGTTTTCATTGGGTGAGGCAATTCCTTATTTGTGATAAGAAAATGTATTTGGTCCAGTTCTAGTTTAGGGATGTGTATCATCAGGGCCTAGTGGGGGGTAAAGAAGTGAGAGCTTAAGGTGTATAGAGATTCATGGTATTTTGCAGACATATTCCCAGTGTCTTTATTGTTTTAGTCTGAGAAGCATAAACTTAATACCCTGGAGCTGGAGTCAATGGACTTCATTCTTGACTAGATGTATTTGTCTTTGTGTTTCTTCAGTCCAGGTGGATTTGTTTGTACTTTATAAGGTTTGTAGTTGAGTGATAAGGTCTGTAAGTTTTAGAGTTCTATTGCGTTTATACTGTGCAGAAAGTTTTATATCAGGACTTCTTAATGAATACTTTGAGTGGTGTAAACAGACTACAGCTTTTGCTTGCAGGAATAGCTCCTTATTGGGACGGAGGTAACCTCCTCCCCTACCAAAGTGGCAAATACAGGTGCCAAATAAAGCTCAAACAGTCAATACAGCCATAAACTTATGCAAACATAAGAAAGAACAGACTCAGCACTCCTGTAATTACTTCCATCAGTAATGCAACCTTACTCGTAGAGGGTTGAATTCCGCAAAATGGCCTCAAATTAAGCATTAATAGACAAATTTCAGGCATTTCAATTATATCCATCTTTTAGCTGGAGAATTCATCTTAAAGGTGGAGAAGAATTAATAACATATGTAAAATAAATGTAAAAAATGATATGAATTTACAATATTTTCATGGTATATATTCGAATAGCATATATAAAATTAATTAATATTCCAAAGTTTGGGGGCTGATCAAATGCCTATTATGATACCTTAAATGTTCTTGGGCCCCTGTCCTAACATCATGGGGCTGGGCCCAAATTCCTGTGAACCCCATAATAAAAAATAACCTAATTGTATTCCTCTAAGTAACCCAGGTAGAATGGGAAGAGGTTTTACCTTTAATAAAAGAAAATGCCATTTGGGAGCCAGTAGGGTGGGCAGTAAGGATTATTTTTGTGATAACCCCTTTCCATGGGCCAAAGATGAGTATTCCGAGGTGTCATTTTACCCTTGAATTGCACATTATTCACTACTGAATAACAAGTGATAAAAATACTTTGTGAATAACCCCATTACCATTATTAGATTTATCAAACTCCACATTCCACGGCACTGAACAACATATAAACAAAACATACAAATACCAGTTTCCTGGTAAGTGGGACTAAATGCAGTGGGGCATGATGTCATATGTCACTAATACAGCAGAGAAAACATGGAAGAATAAAATAGCTTTCTGCTTCAATAAATACAAATCTCTTGGCTCCATCAGGCTGAGTAGAGTAATGGGAGGAGTCTTGGTTAAAAAACATTGTGGTAGAGGGGGGCATGAAAGTAATGCTGTAGCAAATACTCCATAGCATTAATCTGATACTATCTACTTTATTGTTTTTCAACATATTACACTCTTCATTTAAACATACATTTTTTTTCCGCTGCATTCTACATTATAGTTCAAGGAATTTGCTCCTGGGTTTCTATTTAATTTTGCAGCTTTGCAGCACCATTAACTAAATTTATCGTAACGCTTTAAGAAATTCTGAACTAATCAGGGCTAATACACACATTCGCTTCTGTCTTTCAACCTTAATTAACTTAAAAGTTTAGTTTGCTTTAAATCATTTCGACTTTTTTGCAACTGTGATCTTTTTTGCCAAAAGAAAAATCATGCACAAATATTTATCAAGCTGGAGAAAGTAATTCAAGTTACTAATGCATTGCCAATAATGACACGATCTTAAAAAACACATATTTGTTAAATGGCTAAGGCAAATATAAATAATTTATCAAATTAACGTGACACTTGCTTAGGACAGGAAGTATGTCAAAGAGAAGTTTATATTGCCCTTTTAATTCAGATTTACAATTCTGATTTATTTTATGTTTATAGAATACTGTGGGGGTTTCTGAAGGTTTTAATGACAAACCTTTTTCTGTATTATTTTTGTTGTTGCCGTTTTAGTTTCTTATCAGTGGAAGTATAGAGACAAGTTTTAATTAGATTGTGTGACATTGCTGCACTTTTCTGTGTGTGAATATATACACATAAATGAAATTACAAATGTGTGGACTTTAACTTCGCTTTTAAATTTGTGGAGAGTGACTTTATTCCTATTTCTCAACTGTGCCCTTCGCATTTTAAAGCAACTTGACTAAGTAGCTGAAAGATAAAGTAGGTTCCTTCAATAGTAAACCTATTCAAAAATATAAAAAAACAAACCAACACAGAAACATAGAAACATAGAAACATAGAATGTGTCGGCAGATAAGAACCATTCGGTCCATCTAGTGTGCCCAATTTTTTTTTGGAGTACTTTTATTAGTCCTCCGTTCTCGGTCTTATAGCTAGGATAGCCTTGTGTCTATCCCACGCATGCTTAAAATCCTTGACTGTGTTTACCTCTACCACTTCTGCTGGCAGGCTATTCCATACATCCACTACCCTCTCAGTAAAGTAATACTTCCTGATATTACTTTTAAATCGTTGCCCCTCTAATTTAAGACTATGTCCTCTAGTTGTGGTAGTTTTTCTTCTTTTAAATTATACTCTCTTCCTTTACTGTGTTGATTACCTTTATGTATTTAAATGTTTCTATCATATCCCCCCTGTTACGTCTTTCCTCCAAGCTATACATGTTAAGATGCTTTAACCTTTCCTGGTAAGTTGTATCCTTCAACCCATGAACCAGTTTAGTAGCCCTTCTCTGAACTCTCTCCAAAGTATCAATATTATTACTCCTAAATCCCTTTCCTCAGATGTTGAGGTTAGGACTGTACCAAATAGTCTATATTCTGCTATTGGGTTTTTACGCCCAAGGTGCATAATCTTGCACTTGTCCACATTAAATGCCAGTTGCCACTGCTCTGACCATTTTTCTAGTTTATCCAAATCATTTGCCATTTGGCTTATCCCTCCATGAATATCAACCCTGCTGCAAATCTTTGTATCATCAGCAAAAAGACATACTTTGCCAACAAGACCTTCTGCAATATCGCTAATAAAAATATTAAAGAGAATGGGTCCAAGAACAGATCCCTGAGGTACCCCACTAGTAACAAGACCTTGCATCGAATATACCCCATTGACTACAACCCTCTGTTGTCTGTCACTCAGCCATTGTCTAATCCATTCAACAATATTGAAATCCAAACTCAAAGATTTCAGTTTATTGATAAGCCTTCTATGTGCGACAGTGTCAAAAGCCTTACTGAAATCTAGGTAAGCAATGTCTACTGCACGACCCTGATCTATTATTTTAGTTACCCAATCAAAAAAATCAATAAGATTAGTTTGGCATGATCTCCCTGAAGTAAACCCATGCTGTCTCTGATCTTGAAATCCAAGCGACTTTAGATGTTCAACAATCCTATTCTTTAACAAGGTTTCCATTATTTTCCCCACTACTGAAGTAAGACTTACTGGTCTATAGTTGCCCGCTTCCTCCCTACTACCTTTCTTGTGAATGGGCACAACATTAGCTAATTTCCAATCTTCTGGAACTACTCCCGTTAACAATGATTGGTTAAATAAATCTGTTAACGGTTTTGCTAGTACACCACTAAGTTCTTTTAATAAATTTGGATGTATCCCATCAGGTCCCATCGACTTATTTGTCTTTACTTTAGACAGCTGAAGTAAAACCTCTTCCTCTGTAAACTTACATGCATCAAAAGACTCATTAGTCTTTTTCCCTAAATGAGGTCCCTTACCCTCATTTTCATTTGTAAAAACTGAACAAAAATATTCATTAAGGCAGTCTGCTAAGCCTTTATCCTCTTCTACATAGCATCCTTCTTTTGTTTTTAATCTAACTAATCCTTGTTTTACTTTCCTTTTCTCATTTATGAATCTAAAAAATGTTTTATCCCCCTTTTCACTGACTGGGCTGCTTTGGAAGCTCTTATAGCTTGCTTTGCCTCTTTCTGCCTACTCTTATAGATCTTTCTATCTTCCTCACTCTGAGTATTTTTATAATTATTAAATGCTAGCTTTTTATTTTTTACTATTTTAGCCACCTCTGCAGAGTACCACAGTGGTTTCTTCAATTTTTTGCTCTTACTGACAAGCCTTATGCAATTTTCTGTTGCCTTCAGTAGTGAAACTTTTAGATAATCCCATTTCTCCTGGACTCCATTTAATTTGCTCCAGTCTGATAATGACTCCTTCACACCTAATATAATTTTAGAAAAGTCTGTTTTTCTAAAATCTAAAACTTTTGTTTTTGTGTGGTGTGACTGGGTCACTGTTCTTATATTAAACCACACTGTCTGGTGATCACTAGATCCTAAACTTTCACCTACAGTAATATCTGATAACAAATCTCCAATTGTGAACACTAAGTCTAGTATTGCCTGCTTTCGAGTTGGCTCCTCCACTACTTGTTTTAGAGATAATCCAAGTAGGGAGTTTAGGATATGCGTACTCCTGGCGCAAGTAGCTGTTTTGTATTTCCAGTTCACATCAGGAAGATTAAAGTCACCCATGATGATCACTTCTCCCTTCATTGTCATTTTAGCTATTTCCTCAACTAGTAGATTATCTAACTCCTCTATTTGTCCAGGGGGCCTATAAATCACACCTACCCGAGTTACCATATGATTACCAAATTCTAATGTAACCCAAACTGACTCTATGTTCGCCTCACTAACTTGTATTATGTTACATTTTAAGCTATCCCTCACATACAGGGCCACCCCTCCCCCTTTTTTTACCTTCTCTGTCTTTTCTATATAAAGAGTACCCTGGTATTGAAATGTCCCAGTCATGTTTTTCATTATACCATGTCTCAGTAACAGCCACTAAATCTACATTCTCAGTTGCCAATATTGCCACAAGTTCATGGATCTTATTCCCTAAACTGCGAGCATTTGTAGACATGACCCTAAGCTTATCATTTTTCAGCACACTGACTACAGGTAACTTCTGTACCTTTTTTGGGGGGCAATTGGATTGATGTTTTATTGCCATTTTGCCCCCCTCTTTTAGTTTAAAAACCTCCTAGCAAAACCTCTGAACTGCTCACTGAGAACATTCGTTCCCTTTTGAGAAAGATGCAAACCATCTTTTTTGTACAGTTCCTTTCTATCCCATAGTGAACTTCCAAGAGAAACAAAGCCAAATCCTTGCTCCCGACACCATTCTCCAAGCCACAAGTTGAAGTCCCTAATACGCATCCGTCTATCATTCTGAATGTTATGCACAGGCATAACTTCAGAAAAGGACAGTGTGGACACAACCTGCCGTATATCATTGGCAAGAACACGAAAAGCTTCCTTCACCTCTGAAACCTCGTTGCAAGCCAAATCATTTGTCCCTAGATGAACCAGTACATCCAATTCTCCTTCCTGATTTGCTTGCTTAACAATATTAGAAATACGCCTCCTGTCTCTGCGAGCAGTAGCTCCAGGAAGACATCTCACTAAGCCAATACTGTCCAACTCCGCACCTCTTATGATAGAATCGCCCAACAACAACTGCTTTCTATCAGGCCTCACCTTCTCCTTGCACACCTTAGCCACATTGGAGAGTGGTTCCTCAAACTCTGCGTCTGAGCCTGCCTCCACAACACCACTGCACTCTGAAAGTGCTGAAAATGAATTCTGGACAGCCACAGACTGCGGGACATGCCTTTTATCCACAACTCTAAGCCTACCAGATCCAACAGTAATCCACCTGAAATTCCTAGGAATTCTCTGCGGCAATGGCCTCTGTGGCAGTGACTTTGCAACAGTCTCAGTCCGAGTTTGTTTTACAGATAAATTACAAATCTCGGACTTTAAAAATGCAATCTCCTGCTGCAATCTTGAGAACTGTCTACAGATTAGACAGCCTCCAAACCTCCAAAACATTTGGCAATAGAATGATATCTGGCTCTGCGATAGTCTTACAGTTCCGCTGTGCAGATCCTCAATCTGTGAATCTGTGAATAACATAATGATGATACAGCTATATTCATTTGTCAAATATATATTTGGGTCTTTTCATTAATTCTAGACAAATTCGGCCACCCCCACATGTCCCCATCTTGACCTCACATGTGCTATTCCCTAAGCAATTTTGCAAGTTGGGGTGAAAGCAAGTGAAATGAAAGGGAACAAAGTTAAAACTCGCCTCCCTTTAATTTCAATGGGGGAAGAAAAAAAAACCCTGTTTCAGGCTGCCCCAATGACTGTAATGGAACCAGGGGCTCATCAAAAGGCCCCCACCTCCATGTTAAGTCAATGGGGTTGGGAGCTTCCAAGGGTCTCTGGCCCACCCAGTGTTTAAAGGGGTGGAGACATTTAAAAACAATTTTTTATGGTGTTATTTAACAGGTGAGGTAATTTTACCACTCTCATTAGAGAACACCTGTAATTTTACCAGTTTCAGTGAGGGGGAGCGTTGCACAGGTTGATTTGTACATCACAGGCCAACTCGCTTCCCTTTACTTTGCAGTCAATAGCACAGTTTTTTGCATTTAATGAAGGAGAGTTTAAGAGGGGAGCCTGAGGTGGACTTTGTCGAGGAGGAGGTATGAAGAGGAGAGGGCATTTTCTTTAGCGAGTAGCTCAAGGTGGTGGCGTTAGAAGGTAAACATTTTTTTTCTAAACTAAGTTGATCTGTAAACTAGACCATTTTGAATATGTAAACTAGACCATATTTTGAAATTATAATTACCCTTGACTACTGTCCCCGTGGTTATAGAGAGTATCTGGCATTCCAGCTGCTGTGTATTCTAACTCCCATGGTGGCTTTTTTTGGATGTCTCATTTAGAAAATGATGGGTACAATTATACTTGTACCCAAAATGCTTACACATGAATGCATATCATTAGAAATGCATTGCTTCCCGATATTCATTCATGTGTGTGACTGTACTTTCCACACTGGTATCTTGCCTTCAATTGTTTTTCTTTCTGGAATGAAAAAGACACTATACAGAGTGGACATTTGATACTCGACATCTGATCTTTAACAGGACCGACTTGAACATTTTACACATCTCAGAATATTCTTCCGGGTAAAATAATTCTTCATAATAGAATAAATCAAGTTTTAAATCAAATTCAAATGCAATACTGATTTATAAAACCCATGTCCTTTGTGTAACATTATGTATTTTCACAACAAATTGGATAATTAAGCCAAGCAGATAAAATATCCAAACATCAAACAGAAGAATGTAATGATCCATTAACGTAAAGTCTGTTCATGTTCCAGCACTGTAAAATCTAGATGTTTATCCCTTCCATACAGCAGCCCAACTGTGCAGCACTATATTTTACATGAAACATTAAATGACAGTTGTGACTGTTTTTAAGTTCTTTACATATACAGTGCGGTAATCAAGCAAAGGAGAAAGAGAAACATGCTAAAAATGTCAAAACGTATTATGAATACTAGGTATGCATATCATAAATTTATGTGCCTAACTATTACCATAGCTTCAGTTGAATACATTTAACCAAATTGAAAACATGGGAAGCTATTTAAACTTGAAATTTGAATTTCAAGGAAAGTTGTATGTTTTATTTTTTTAATCTGGATGCTGAATCATAGAGCCGACTTGTCCAACATGAAGCCGATGGATCACACCTGCATCCCATGACATCACATCGTAGTGCTGTAAATGTATATTTTTATTTTGAATAAAGCTGATTTAAACTGTGTTTGCATTACTGGTAACTAACCAAACTCTTTTTAAGGTTTCAATACATGGACATCATTGTCATAGTGGAATAAGATTGTCTAAGTTTAACCAAACCTGTTTTCCTTTAATAAAGTTGTGATGTAACATATTTTTAACTCTAATGTACACAAAGTTCATTTTAGCTAACTGAAATCTTACAACAGGTTTGTTTTCTAACCCTATGGGGGCTATTTACAAAAAGGTGAGATGAGGTGAGATGTACATTTTATCATGTTATCTCATCAATTGATATATTCATTATGCGGGGACAAACATGGTGAGTTTGCTGAGCAGGGGAAACACACCAGATTTGTCCCTGCACAATGTATAGTTAAATTGGTGAGATGAAATGTTCATCTCACCTGCATCTCACATTTTACATACCCCCCTATGCTTGAGTGGCTTCAGAAAAATACAGAGCCTTCAAATTATTACAAAAACATATTCCAAAATGCAAAGCTCGATACGAGAAAAATGTGGAATAATAGATCCACCTTCAATTAAAACCCAAAACACACACAATGGTTATAATAGAAATACATTGTAATTCTGAATCATAATAAGTCATGCAAGCACCAGAAAAATGTACGTCTTTGTTAAATCTTGCGACTTGCAGTGCCATTGAATTTTAGTAACAGCTAAAATGATTGGACAGGAATAGTTGTTTTCTTTTTGCATTTCTGTAGTTCAATAGAATCAGGAATTTTCACTCAGACATTGCTGATGGCATTTCCCTCTGTTCTTTGTTACTCGAATAAAGAGATGCTGATTCACAATTTCTAGAAGATAAACCTTGCCAGCTCTGCTTTTATAAATCTTTTGAAGATGTCTGATATGAATATGTGTGGCAAACTTGTGTGTCTATTATTTGCAATCCTGTCCCCTGTATCATGAATCAGTGTCAGATGTGTTTTAGATCCCCAGCACCAGAGATTTACTGTTTAAGCCCTTTTAAGACTCATTAATGATATTTACCTTTATCACAATCTGGTCCTGAAAGTACAACCTTACCTGACGCAAAAATACATAACAATATCATGAAACTGGTAGGAGCATTGAGTGCCCTGTCGTTTTCTTGGTCTTCTGTGGTTTCCGTACTACCAGCAGTCCAGGGATTACTATGTTACATTGGCTTTCAGATTTTCATCATCGCATGCAGTTGCAGACATCTCGCTTCGTTTTCCCTAACATCGGACTCGTTCCTACTTCTGTAGCAGACCCAGTCGCACCCAGGATTACCTCTGTCATTACTATGTCTATGTTATCTCATCTCCTGAGAGTTGCCATTTGTGGCACGGTGGTTTTATTAACTCTACCATACTGCACACAGGAATGCTTCTGATAGGTGCAGTATACCTTTTTTGATGGTACAGCTCTATCTATGTTATGGCTGGTGGCATTCACTTTATTAGAAACTTAGATCTTAGACAGATCTTCGATGATCAAAGTGAAAATGGAGTAATAGCACACTTTAATACCGATGTTATATGCATTACAATCTTGTGCATGATGGCATGTTATTTTCTGAGTTTGTGATGCTTATTTATAAATGTTTGTATACGAAAATAAGTTGGACATATTATGACAGCATACGGGGTGTGATTTATAAACATGACACGGACGCTATTACTGGTGCTATCTCATGTACATCTCTGTATAAAGCAGACTCCCAACACATGTATAAAGATTCAGGGGCTGAGAACCTCTGTCAACACAGTTTGGCGCACTGTAAAGTGTAGGGATGTATAAAAAAGGCACAGTTGGTGTACTCTAGAATTCTGGCTGATAGACATAAAGAGGTTATCCCAGATATCGTACACTCAGACCAGTGTGGTTTTGTGGGATGCAGGGGCACGTCTGACAATATTGGGAAGGTATTGAATGTTATCTACAGTGCGGGTCAGAATAGGTCACCCTTCGCTTTGGTAGCCCTTGATGTTGAGAAGGCCTCCAACTGAGTTGAGTGGAGGTATATGGAAGAAGTCATGGGCTTCTTCAGCATCATGGGCGCCTTTAGAGACTATGCAATGGGGTTATACAGGGACCAGCAGGCTTTGGTCTCAGGATTTATGTTTCAGTCTGACTGGTTCCAAATACGAAATGGGACAAGACAAGGCTGTCCACTGGCCCTATTACTTTACATCCTTACGATTGAACACTTGGTGGCAGTTATTAGACAAAGACCAGAGATTAGAGGGATCTGTGACCGATAAATGTTAAATTTTGTACACAGCGAATGTCTGTTATGTATTGATATAACTTAAAGTGAAAATTGAAAATAAAGATATATAAAAAAGGTTGGCCATATGTATAACAGAGATAACACATTTTTTTTCCACTCCCTGGAACTTTACAGTGCAGGATTCTTTATACGTAAGCCTTATGGTTTTTAAAACCCATCTTGTTAGACGGAAGAAAAATACTAAAATAATCTATTTATTTAGTAGGAAACACCTTTAGATATTATTTTTTTTTTTTATATATATAACATTCCTTCACAAAATCAAAATAGGGATAAGATTACAGATTATTTTAAAGACTCCAAACGGGATGTTTTTTTCACTTAGGGATGCTCTGGAGTCTTTATTGACTGAAACTGAGATTTTATGTATGATACATTAAAACTCATAAAACTCCTGGCTCTGACATGTTCTCCAACCTATTTTATAAGATGTCTAAACAAATTACCCTTCACTTTTTGAGACTTTTTTAAATGAAATTAAGAGTGTCAGACCTTGCTAAATTAAGTGTTACAATGTTACATAATCCCAATCCCAAAACAAGAAACAGGTTGAGACAAGGGTGGCCAACTAGAGATCCATTTCATTGATCAATACTGATACAGAAATATATTCCACAGTTCTAGCTCATTGAAGCCTCAAATTCCATGTATCAGTATAATTAGGTGGTATTCATGTCTAATAGATGTGCTAGTAACAATACCAGAAAGATTGTTGACCTGGTTCATTTTGCGGTTTACAAAGGGACACCGATGTTGACCCTGTCGTTGGATGCTGAGAAGGCTTCAATAGAGTCAACTGGGTTGTCCTGGAGAAGGTTTTGAAAATCTTCAATTTTTGGAGATTCAATGATGGCTGCAGTAATGGCTTTATATCCTAATCCCACAGCTAGAATCAATGGACAAGGTTTTATTTCACCTAGATTTAATATTAATAATGGAACCCGGTAAGGGGTGTCCATTTGCACCCTTGTTATACATCTTTGAAAGTATATGTCAAAACCATCTGATTCAGGGAACTGACGTCAGCCATTTGGAGTGTACACTTTCTGCATATGCAGACAATATTATTTTGACTCTAACCATTCTTCTTGATGCAATAGATAAGTATAGTATTGAATCACAAACTTAATGTTGTTAAATCCAAAGTTTTGTGCTTTTCTATGGAATAGCCAAAAGTTGAGTTCTTAAAGCAGAGCTTTGACTTTCAATGGCCAGTAGAAGGATTAAAATATTTAGGTATTTTGTTTCCACCTAAAATCACAGATCTGGTTGATGTAAACTACTTCTTATTACTTAGGGAGGTAGGTAAACAACTTTAGGAGTTGAAGAATATGTGCATATACTGGATGGAACAGATCAACATTATAAAAATTGTATATCTTGCCTAAGTAGTTATAACTTTTTCTCATGATTCCTTTAAATATTTCTGTTCTGTATCTTAAACAGTGTCGATACTTGGTAGAAAGTTTTATACAGCTTGGCAAAAGAAGTAGAATTTCCAGGCACCAACTTTATGCCCAAGGTTCTAAAGGCGGTGTATGCCTCTCAGGTATAATGAGATATCATCAAGCAGGCGTTGTTTCATGCTCACCAACTGCAATTTTCATACTCAAGTGATGAGGATTGGTATATTGTGGAGCAATTATCAGTGCATTGTGCTAATAGTATGTTATAATTAGAGGTTGAGACTCTGTTGAAAGGATGCAAACTGAAAATACTGTAACAATAGGTGGAGGCATGAATGGCTTTTAAAAAGAACATCCATGCCATGGGTTGATCCCAGTTGAAATTATAGAGAAAACCATTGAGGACATGAAACCCCCTGTTTCAAGAGTGATGTGATAGATCATAGAATATCATATTTATTTAAAGACCACAAATTTGGGGCTGGACTTATGGATAAGTTTTCAATAATTCTTAGGCAAAGCTATTTTACAACCTGTTTACAGAAATCGAAGGATGAAAGATTAGAAGCTTTGCTGGATAAATTATTTGATTGGTAGTTAAGAAGGAAAATGTTGAGAAGATGGTGAGATATTTTGGAACTTAGATCAACTGGACCAGAAGTCAAACCGTGGGTTGTTTGGGCGAAATTATCTGTTAAATCTAATAGATAAAGAGGATTGGTGGGAAAGCTGGTCTCAAATTAAGAAATTAACCCACTGTTAATCCATATAGGAGCTTCACTATGCAACAAGGAGTTTGGGGATTTTCTACATGTGTGATGGGTCTGTGAATTAGCAGAAGAAGTGTGGTCAAGGGTATCTGGCTTTATCTTGAATTTGACTGGCACAACTGTCCCTAGGCAACCTGAAATAGCCCTGTTTCATGTTGAGCTAGATAACCTTTTGTTCTATAATAGGCTTTTAACAATTCACATAAAACTGGTAATTTCTAGAAATTGCAAAAATAATGAAGAAATTCAGTGGGCAAATGTTGTGAATCAAATTCATAAATAGTGCTTAATGGAGAAGGGGTTTTATATGGCACGCCAACATTTTTATATTAGGGATAAATGGCTGAAAGAATTTACAATTTAACCCCTTCAAGACAATGTTTTTCTTTCTTTTGATGTCCGTTCAGGACAATAGCTATTTTACAACTTTAGCAATGTTGTGTGTGCTTAAATAAAAGTGTCTGCTTCTTAAATGAATCCCCCCATATACTTTTTTTAGGACAGATAGGGCTATCACTTGAGACCATTTGTATCAGTGACACATGGAAAGGTAGCAAGGAATAAATAGTGTAGTCACAAAGACGATCATACTGGAAAACATAGAAAGTGGCTTCACAGAGTGCTACTGACTGTAGGGTGGCTTGTGAGTCATATGTTCAAATATCCCACTTCAAGAAAATTAGATAACATGAGGCAACGAGCCCAAAACACACTACTGGGTGCTTTGTATCTGAAGAATTTATAGGCTTTGTTGAAAGGCTATACGTGGTCATCATTGGAGCCAAGGATTAAGTAGGAGCTCTTAACCCCTTGCCGACAAAGGACGTGCCAGGCACGTCCTGGGAGAAACTCCCTTAACGACAAAGGAAGTGCCTGGCACGTCTTGCATTGAATGAAGCTGTTTTCAACGATCGCGAAAACCGCTTTTACAGTGCTGGTCTATTGCCTTGACATCGAGGCAATAGCCAGCACCGAAATTTCGATTTCGAGACCCCCACGATCGCCCCACGGAGCGATCGTGGGAGAGCCATATTGACGGAGCATGCTGCTCCGTCAATATGGCTAAGTCCTCTGCCGGTCTGAGCTTCGGAAGTGAAAGTAACTTCACTTCCGTCGCTCTGAATATGCTACTTGACTACCCCTAGTGGTAGTTTAGCAGCATTGCAATGGGAAATATTTAAAATAAATATTTAATTAATTAAAAACAGGTTATTTAGCTATATTAGCCTATAGGGTTAAAATTAAATATTTTTTAGCATAAGGGATAGGGTTAAAATTAAATTAAAGTTAAAAAATATTAAGGGATATTATAAGGATTAGAGTTGGGGTTAAATTTAGTGTTAGGGTTAAATTTTGGGTTGGGGTTGGGGTCAAAAGATCAATATAGGAAAAAACACTATTTTTGGTTTTTGCCCCATAACTCGCAAAAAAATACCGAAAAATATGGAAACATGCATATTTTTGAACTCGGGAGAACATTTATAAACTATTTAGACGGGGTCTTTTTTAATGATTTTATTTGTGTAAATTATATTTTAGGTCAAAGTTAGAAAAAGTGTGTTTTTTAAAATTTTTGCATCATATTTTATGATTTTTTTTGTAGTAAATTATAAGATATGATGAACATAATGGTATCTAATGAAAGCCCTTCTTATGACGATAAAAACAACATATAATTTGTGTGGGTACTGTATGTGAGAAAGAAAAAAATTACAGCTAAACACAAACACCCAAGAGATGTCAAAACAGCCATTGTCACCAAGGGAAAGTCAAGGTGAAAATGTCTTGTCACTAAGGGGTTAATATGTCATCTTGTGCACTGCTCTGCATGTAACACCTCATGGAAAAGTATTTCAGATACTTCAAAGCTTGTTATATGAACAATTAGCTACTGAAAATAGTGTGGCTTTATCTCAAGAAACATTGATAGACATTCTTTGCCTAAGCATGATGTTTTAGTAAAGATCTCTCTACCACTCAGGAAACTGTTAAATATTTAACAAGTACAGTTACCAGCAATCAGCAAAACACAACCACAGGACTTGTGCAGCAGCTGTGTACTTACCAGAAAGTCATCAAGCCACATATATAACCCAGTTTTTGCAGTGATTGTTTGTTTGTGTCTGTCCTAAATGGCAAACATTCTGCAATAAGGAACTTTATACTGACTCCATTTTGATAAATCCAGCAAATTAATTTGCAGTATTTACAGGTTGCTGAAACCCAAAAATGTAACAAGTACATTAAAGCAATGCTGTTTTTTATCAGCTACATGACAAGTGCAATCTTGTATAAAATACATCATTCTTCACAATTCTTACAACGAATGTGTTTTACGTAATTTTAAGTGGAAATTCTTAACCTTTTATTTAAGAATGGTGGTGTATTTTATAGAAGATTTCACCATATTCTTAGTTTTCAATTCTTTGCTATAATTAATTACTTATACTTTACCAATATAATTGCTCAAAACTTCTCTCTAAATTTCTGTAATATGTTTGCATAGCTTTTGAACAGCAAAGTAAAACAATACACAATCTGGGTAACAAGAAAATGAGAAAACTGTCAGTGTTTTGATGATTTTTTAATTACAAAATCTCTATTAATTAATAAACAGTGCTATGGTCCTCTCAGGATTTCCCCCAATTCAGTTTAGTTCCAATGGATTTAATCTGCAACATGTAGGCCTAAGGTACAGTACAAGTGTCTGACAACTAGGGTTTCCACTTTTTTTGCACTAAGATGTATATATATTTATCCAAATAAGCATGGTCCTTGCAGACTGTTTGGATGTATATGTATGACCGATCTAAACAAGCACCTGATAGCGGCCACAATACGCCTCTTCATGGAAATGAAGCAGACTTCTGCATTTCCTCCGGGGCAAATGGTCACTGTGATAACGAATCACAATGATCACATGCCACCCATATCAAAGCTGATTGGCACCTTTGACATTAACAGCTCAATATTGGCTTCTAGCCTTTTTTCCTCCTCAGCCTAGAGACATCTCCCTTCCTAACTGACCATCCTGATGATCTGGGGCAACAATGCTTGAGATCTAAATTTGTGTGTCTGCAAATACTGTTGATACGTTTGAAGTTTCTTTTCACTGCAGCGGCAATATCGCTTTTCCTTCCCACTGTACCTTCCCTCAAGTAAAATATACCACAAATGTAGAATAGTTTTACCATATCATTCATCTGAACCCCTGCTGTGTGACGCCAGTACTGGCACACAGGGCCTCAGGCCTTTTTTTCTCCCTGCGCAACACTTTTCACCACATTGTAGGCTTTTGGCTACTGTCCCGTCCGCTTGCAGTTGCTACCAAATCCACTAGCATGCATGACAGGGACACATGTGACGGAGGAGGCATAAGAAATAGGCCACTCCACAAACCTTATTAACCAAGTGCACATCCCTTAAATGGGGCTCCACTATCGCAATACCTACTTTCCCCCTCTTTTCCCCTCGGTACAGATACTGGCACGTTTGGTTCCCACTGGGTCCACAATTTAAAGGGGCACAACCCATTTGGGTTTTTAAACACATCCCCAGGTTGGCAAAACCTTGCATATGCTTACACTGAACCCCCTTGGGGGCCATTTTTATTCTGCATACCTACAGGTTCCTGCTTAAGGTGTTACAATCACTTTGGGCGCTCACAATGCTTACTTTTTCTTTGGGATGAGTTTATCCAGAAGGATACTTGCCTCACAGGTTCAGGGGTAACCCCCCATCACAGCAACCCTAGGCCCTATGGTGGGTGACCCCCACTTTGTAATCAGGTGACCCCTGACCACTTCTCTGTGCTTATACGTACATCCGCTCATATCTTTCTGTTTTTGAAAAAGGCAACCTGTGAAATGAGTGTTTAAATACTCCTTAATGACCAGGACACACCTCTGGTCAATTTGGCAAATGAGGGGTTAATTTGATAAGTAGCCCTTTAACTGGGCTCATGAATATTCATTAATCACCAGTTCGCTCCACATTTAGGGCATGACCACCTCAAGGTAAGACCTTCCCCACTCATGTCTATTGCGGGCAGACTCGTTCACTTTTTAGCTAAGTGGGAGGCCATCACTCAGGACCCTTGGGTTCTTCAGTCAGGGGTTTTCAGGACTAGTACACAGCAAACTCTCCTCCCTCAGGGACAAAGGGGCCATAGAATGTTCAGTAGGTCCCACTATATATGTGAGCAATATGTTCCTAGTGCAGAAAAAATCTGGCACGTTCAGGTTCGGTCATAAACCTACGTGCCCTCAATCGACATGTCACGTACAGGCACTTCAAGATGGAGGGTATCAATCTTCTGTACGATCTGCTAAGGGAACATGACTTGTTATGTGTTTAGATCTAAAGGATGCATTCCTCACAGTCCCCACCCACCAGACTGACAGGCAATTCCTACAATTCCGTTGGCAAGCCCGCCTTTGTCCCTACAACAACTATCAGCTAAACTAGCCTTACTTTTGTGCCTCCTCTCGTTCTGACGGGCTTCAGATGTCAGGGCTTTCGATGTGGAGTCTCTCATTTCTTCCGGAGGGAGTCTTGGTCTCTATCTCGTGAATGACCCAAACTTTGCATGGATCATTGTGTCCAATGTTACCCGCCAGCTACGGTGGGTTTGTTCTCCGCGGCTAGTGGACCTCTGTTAATTTCCTATGTTCCCATGCCTTTTCATCAGGTTTTGGCTCCAACCATCGCTAGGTGGGTTAAATTGCTTCTACAACTCACGGGCATAATGGACATCCTTGTGGCAGCAGACTGGTCAAGGGAATCTACCTTTTGAATTTTCTGCTTTCGTCCTCGGGCATACGCTTGCACTCACGTCTCAGGGGATTAAACTTGCAAAAAGGAAGCCTCATGTTATGCCATAAAATTAAGGATTATCCTAGCCTTGCTGTAGGAATAATATACGTTTTAATAATGACAGGAGGCGAGTATTTCCCTCCCTGCATATATATTGCATGCCCACCCAGTTCTCTCTGTTACTATGTGGGGTATATTGTTTATCAAGGATATTGTGTCTCTATTGTTTGGGGGGTTTTCTTCCATGCCTCTCTGCATATTACATAAAGTCCGGGAATGGCTTACTTTCTCTAATGTCTCTCTTTTTTCTAGTGTAACCATCTTATTGGACGTATCCTGTTTCGTTATGTTGATGTTAGACTGGTCTGAGTTATCCTGTTTCATCTGTTGGAAATGGAGTTCTCTGTGCTGTTCGGTTTTCCACAAAGAAAAAGGAAGATGAAGGTGTGCGTGGAAGTCTTATACAGTTTACTTGTATCTCATTGGTTCATTCTTTACTGAACTGTTAACCATTTCTTTGCTGCTGGAGGTTTCAGCAAAGGAAGTTATGCAAATACTCACCTCCTGTCCTCATTAAAATTCTGGTTATTCCTACACCAAAGCTAGGATAAACCCTATTTGTACTGCAGCAGGATATCTGAAGCTGGGCAGTGATCAATGTCAATTTTACCCATCACGCTACCAATATATATACTTATAAACTGCTAATGGCTGTTAAATGCTAATGAACAACTAAAAATGGGTCCAGATGATGGGTCCAATATTTTATTTTCAACACTCTTACACACATTAGTTCACTGAGCTAATTTTATGATGATATTGAGGAGCCAGGAAAACCAATGCTTTTCTTTATAACTCTTGTGATTATTCATATTTCAGTGTAATCAATTTAATTTGTTAAATAAAATAATAAGCCAATAAGATAAACTCCTATTTAGAGTTGAGCGGACACCTGGATGTTCGGGTTCGGCCGAACTTCGGAAAAATGTCCGGGTTCGCGGTCGAACTTGACCCCGAACCCCATTGAAGTCAATGGGGACCCGAACTTTTGGCCACTAAAATACCTCTTAAAAAGTCCTGGAAAGGGCTAGAGGGCTGCAAAATGAAGTAAAATGTGGGTGAGTGTCCCCATTCATGCGAATTGGTCAATTGTTTATAGAAAGCCAATAGCCATGTAAGAAATGACATTCGGTTTATAGACTTACAGTTTATAGAATAGCAATAGCATTACATGTATTCTATAAACCGAAAGTCTATAAACCGAATGTCGTTCGGTTTATAGACTTTCGGCTTATGGAATACATGTAATACTATTGGCTTTCTATAAACCGAAATAGAGTCCCCATTCATAGGAATTTCTTATGAATGGGGACTCTATTTCAGTTTATAGAAAGCCAATAGCATTACATACAATGTAATCGCCGAACCCCGAACTCCAACACGGACATACAATGAAATGTCCGTGTTCAGGTCCGGGGTCCAAAAACCGTAAAGTTCGGTATGAACCTGAACAGTGTAGTTCGGGTTCACTCAACACTACTCCTATTATATCATGTCACCTACACTTTTAGCATTTACCCCTCCGTACGTTCACCAGTTTTCACCTAAGCTCACTAATACATAGCAGAATCTTTAATGGGATACTGTTACAATGTGCCATTTTCTGACATATTCAGCATGTTTTTAAAGAGCAGGCTCATGGACTGAACTTGTGTTCTATGCAGAGAGTTATGACTAATATAGGGTTATTGTGATATTACTATTGATGTACTTATAATTTCTGTCCATGTTGTGTATGTAGTAATTGTATGCTTTCTTTGCTACAGTTATAGACATGTGTGACATTGGACGTGGCACATTGGAGGTGGCACATCTGGCACTTCATCTTCCATCTTGCGATTCAAGATGGCTGATGACCTCAAATATAAGTCTTTTGTAATGTGACCTTATAACCTCTTCACATTATAAGCTAATGCCTGGCATAGAGCCACTCACCATTCACTCAGGTCTGTTACTGCTTTTTATGTTTGTTTTTCCCACTGTACATTTATTACTTGTAGAAACAACGTAAGGGAACACAAAGAGGAGAAGGTTCAGGACTCCATCAGACTGGATTACAAAGGAGAGCTCAGTAAAATCTCATGCTCAGTAAAAGGGAACAGGGGTGTATTTAGAGCAGTGGACAGGCATCAGCATGTCTCTAATAAACTGATTTGTAAACCCCAAGATGAATTTATCTTTCTTTCATTTCTATTACATATTTGTAGGAGATCACACAGAAACATAGAAACATACATGTGTATTATCAGTGAGAAAGCAGATTAAATTAAAGTACATAACACTAATATCTGAAACGATGGTTTCCCTTTAACACCTATATACATATTTAATGACTCAAAACATTGCATGTGTATTGTTTTTAAATATGAAGTGTTGAAGCAGAAGTCCATTTGTCTTTTGAGAATACTTACTGTATGTGGTTTATAATGAGAAACTCTATCTTATACACTTTAGACAGACCTGGCTGTGCATGACGTGTCATGAGCAGTGCTTAATTGGTTCTTAAATGCAGCTGCGGATATATCCTCTGATCATTAATTCAAGAAAAATAATGAAAGCCTTAAGCAAGTTCTGCTCATCCCACACTGCTTTTTCTACATTTTGTGCACTGTTTACTTAAGATGTACTTAATGGGAAATGAACAGCATTTACTTAATGTTACTTATACTGAAAGGTAGTTTTCCTTTTTTGATAGACACCCATTCATGTTGCTAAGGGGCCTATATGACCATGCAAAAAAAAACAACATAAAATACTGCTCCAGCTATTGAGACTCAGAGAAGCCACCTTAGCAATAACTATATTCTGTTTCCACCAGGCCGGTAAGATGTTGTGTTAAGGCCTACCTACATTATGTCATTATGGAGGCAATGGCATGGCTGCTATCTTTTTCAAGAATAAATGGAAATCCTCAAAATATTACTATTTTGTTTTAAGTTTGTTTATTGCTAATACCGTATTTGACCCTGATTATAAGACAACTCCCCAAACTTTGGATATTCCTTTAGGAAAAAAACTAAAAGCCTGAATATAAGACTACCCCATAGGAAAAAAAGTTTAACTTGTATATATTCACATGTCAATTTTTTTGTAATATTTAATAAATATTATGCATTTCTTGTTTTTATTTCCTTTTGTGTCCCCCCCAGACTTGCCCAATGCTGCCTCTCTCTCCCCCCAGCTTTGTCTCTCTCTCTCCCCCCCCTTCCCCCCAGAGTTGTCGCTCTCTCCCCCTCAGCGTTGCCTCTGTCTCTCCCCCTCCCCCAGCCTTATATCTGTATCTCCCCCCTCCCCCAGCATTCTCTGTCTCTTCTCCTTCCCCCAGCGTTATCTCTGTCTCTCCCCCCTCCCCCAGCGTGCTCTGTCTCTTCTCCTTCCCCCAGCGTTATCTCTGTCTCTCATGTTATAGTCAAGCAAATACGGTATAACTATCTAGTTGTGTGCCAGTTAATTATGAGAGAGATATGAAGTTGCAAAACTCCTCAAAACATTAATTTCACAATTCAGTGAGCAGCTCGCATCAGTCGTCCCTAGGCCAGGCAGAGCATGCACTGCTGATATGGATTTCTTACCCACTCTTCAGTGCATATTAATGAGCGGTTGGGCAGGCCTATGATGCATGGCAGAAGGAATTACTTGAGCCAAGCTTAAAAGGCCAGTTTTCCCTCTAGCAGGCATTCAATTATGGTGCTTTGTCTCCTTATAGTTTTGGCATTTAAATTGTTATTTTTGTGTTGGTAGGACACCATGCTGCCTGCCACTAGCCATCAGAGTAAGTCCTGGGGTAAGGGGGCATGTAACGGGGGTGATGGGGCTTGTAATTGGGTGATGGGGGCATATAATGGGGGTGATGGGGGCATATAATGGGGGTGATGGAGGCATGCAATGGAGGTGATGGGGCATGTAATGGGGTGATGAGGCATGTAATGGGGTGATGGAGGCATATAATGGGGGTGATGGGGGCATATAATGGGGGTGATGGAGGCATGCAATGGAGGTGATGAGGCATGTAATGGGGTGATGGGGCATGTAATGGGGATAATGGAGGCATATAATGGGGTTGATGTAAGGATATAATGGGGTGATAGAGGCATGCAGTGGGGTAATGGGGGCATGTAATGGGGGTGATGGAGGTATGTGATGGGGTCATGTAATGGAGAGATGTGGGTTATGGGGCATGTCGTGTGTGCAGTGTGGGTATGGGGGTGCCAGAATTTTGTCTGCCTAGGGCAAGATGCACCACTGGGCTACCCTACGTGAAGACCTAGCGGGCCTACTCCTCCTCCTCCAACCATGCAATATCGCACCTGGGTTCCTACTTCTGTAGCGCGTACCCCAGAGCAGCCCCAGGACTGAGACAAGCAGGGAGTGGGAGTGGATTGATCTTGGATGTGGGCAAAATGTTTGTGAATGGCCCTGCTACCATCAAGAGTTGCATCAACAATGACATGAAAGATGTGCTTGAGATTCATGTTTCCAGCCCAAGTTTTTAAGCTCAGCACAACAGGTGAGGTGTCACGTGCTGACAACACAAAATTGCCCTGAATAAGTGGAGGAAAATGGCAGCTACACACATTCCCACCAGGCAAATAGACCAACCACACTCATACATGTGCCCTATGCCTCAAGCTATGCTAATTCCCAGGGTTCTCAGAGACTAATGTTGGTTGAAACCATAAATTATCTCAACTACCATTAACTTCCTGTGCAGATTATTTTTTGTCAACCTTCATTGACACACAAGACAGGTGACTTAATTTCTCAGGTTTGCCCTTGTTAAGTGAGTTGTTATGATATCACAATATTCCCTTAGCGTTCGCCCTATTGCACATGCACAGCATCAGTCTTTCTACACAAACACTGAACACATTACTGCTGGACAGCAGAACATAGGTCTGCTTGTCAAGACTACGTTGACAAAATGGTGGACAGCTTGCAAGCAGAACTATGTGCTTCCTCAAAAAACATTTGTTACCTGTAAAATTCGAATGGAGAACTACAGATGGTGAAGTCTGCTAATAATTCCAGTGGTTCTACAGAAGCTAATGTAGAAACAATACTCCTTTCCCACCGCAAAATGTGTTTTTTTTTGCCATCCTTACACATAACTGAAGTGACATTACTATATAATCGTGAATGGTGAATACGTATGATATTTTTGATTTCATGGAATAGACTAAAAAAGCCTTGTGAATATCGACACACTATGATCACAAGGCATACAGCTGCTCCATCTGCAAGTATCAGTATAAGCATGGATATCGTTGTTTTGAGGTGTGAACTAGTATTAAATGCTGGAAGCTTACTCATGAAAGAAAAAAATCTGCTGTTTGTGGTTACTACTAGTCTCCAGACTACATTTCTATGTAGCAAGAAGCTGATTTTTATATGGATGTTTTCCAAATGTATTGAAAATTCAGCAAAATCTGCATATATTATTAAAGTGTGCGAGATGTTCTTTTGACATATTTCACTCTGCCGTACCAAATATAAATGTGCTTTTCTGTGTCTGCTGTGACACAGCTCTTGCAGAATTTTTCAGCCACATTTGCAATATGTTAATCATTTTTTGGGACCAAAATAATCAGTTCAGGAAATGTTCTAGTTGTGATCATAATTAGTAGTGACGTTTAATATCTAACATGTTCTTTTCTCTTTACACAAGATACAGGTTTAAAGTAATTAATGAGTCAGAGAAACGAAAACGTATTCTTAGTGTAAGCAATGCTTTTAGACGATAGTTCAATCTGATCTTCAAGCAAACAGTAATCAACCTGTTGCCATGGGAACGTGAGTGTAGGTGGAGTTGTTATAAGAAATTACACATGGTTCTAGTTGTCAGGGAAACCAATCTCATTTCTGTCTGCAAGGCAGTTCTATTTAGCATTAAGAAATTGACTAGAACCTCTTAAACTCAGGTCATCATGGTGGTGGCTTTCTAAAACTCGACTCAAAACTGGATTTTATTTACTTTTGCCTCAAAATGATTTATAAAAACTGATTTTGCACAAAGTACAACTGTCATACCGATTGTATTAAATATGTGTTCACATTTCTTTTCATAGTGTGTTTTAATATGTTAAAGCTGTTTTCTTTTGTCCATATGCCTATAGAAGAGACAGTATATATTATTATGTTGCAGTCTACTAAAAAGTACACACATAAAAAAAAAAAAAAAAAAAAATATATATATATATATATATATATATATATATATATATATATAAAGTTTTCAGTTTTATTGCCCTGTTATATATGACACTGAGGCATACTAGCCCCAAAGGTTTGAAAGATTGATTTCAAGTATTGATCAAGTGTCTGATTTCAAACATTGTTTTCAAGAAAGAGTCTCTGCCTTTCCCACTGTTTCACAGTCGTGTCGTCAGGTTTATGTGCAGGGATAGGTTTGCTAGTAAAGGGACTCTGTCATCTAAACATTGTTTAAGCGGCAAATGCCTGCATTATCCCCTTTTGCGCTGGATGGGAGTGATCGAGAGTCAGGGACATCCTTTCAGGTATGTCTCCTACACCACAGACACAATATTTTATCTTTTTTGCATTCAATTTTGCTTACACAATGTAAATATATATACGTATATATTTTCCTAATTTTTGTTTTATTCTTTACGTTCACAGTAAAATGTGTACAATGTTTGTTGACAGTGTCCCTTGAAGAGTGTATGCTGTAACAAATAGGGGCTTCTGTTCTATCAGTATGCTTTATGTCTATATAGTCATAAGTCTCCTATTTTTATTGTTCCCTATGCACTGTGCTCCTGCATTAATCCACAGTTCTGCAGACCATTCAGTGGCACCACTGAGGGGGAAACAGGTGGCCATGCCCCCCCCCCCCCCCCCATCTGTTCACTTAACCCCTAGTGTACCTCCCCAGTAGTGGATCCAGGTTCCTTCCTGTGCCCCAGAAAGGTACTGAGTTGCTGTACATTCATGTTGTGCTATTAACAACCTACCTGTATGGATTGCAGTTCTCATGATGCCTTGCCAACAATCTGGCTGGTTGACTGGTGGGCTAATTGACTTTTGTAGGTACTGCAGTCCATAACAGATGGCCACTCATGGCCCCATCGCAACATAAATGTGCCACATCCAGGAATGCTGACGATATACTTCAGTCCAAACGTTCATAAATATATTAAAAGCCCCCAGGAAGACCTATAGTTTTTGGTCAGCTCTATATTTTCGAACTTGTTCGAACACCTGGACGTAGTCTTGAGGTCTACTGTACAGAAATGAAAGTTTTACCTGATAGACTCTATGAGTCTAATTAACATTTTGGAATCCGTAGAGTGGAACTCTGGTGTCTAGTGACGTTTCTTCACTATACACCATAATAGGCATGTTAGGTTCTAACAGGTTCTAGGCATAGCGATTACCCTCAAGTATAATTTATTTTGGTATGAGGAAGCATTTTATTCACAGCTAACAGGTACAGCAATGGGGCTCAGATTCGCAACCAGCTATGCCAACCTTTTTATGGGATATTGTCAGGAAACGTTTATTTGGGAAAATAGTTTCTGGCAAGGGATCAAGAAATATGTAGACAATCTCTTATAGCCTTTTTGAACCATTTAGGGATGACCATAATGAATATTGTCCTTAGCTCTATTTTCAGCAAGGAAAATGTTCCGTTTCTATACCTAGATATATAAAATTAAAAACAAAAACAACTGTCAAGAAGCTGGATTCAAAACAACTATATCAACTATGACAGTTGCCATCACATCCCATGGTTTAACGACATTCCAAAAAGCCAATTTGTGAGGTCGAGAAGAAATTGCACAGATATAGACATTTACCAATAACAAGCGCATATACTGAAGAATAGATTACTTGAAAAGGGATAAACCGTATTGCTGGAATATAAGACGGTCATGGAAATTGGGAGCATAATATTCCTATAAAAATGGCACCAATCTCTGTTAAAACTAAGAGCTGTCCAGATCCTTATCTATAGCAGAGACTGATTAAGTTTGCAAAGAGTCTGGAAAAATAGGTTTTATTGATGGCCCAATGGAAGTGTTTATAAAGATCCAACAGTTTAATAAAGTAATATAAAATGTATTAGATGCAGTCAAATTTGGAGTGCTTTTGAGTAGTCTGGACCACACCTAAAAAGCAAGTTTTTGTAGAGCCCAGAAACAAAGATCTGCCGGCAACTGAAATATTAAAAGCCCTAGGCATGAAGGACACAAATCTCCATGCTTCATTTTCAAACTGTTTTCAAAGAAATGGACAGTCTATACAGGATCACAGTGATACACCGAAAGTCTATACAGCAATACCGTGATAGGTTACTAAACAAATGAACACTCCCAGCTCCCAAAAAACAAGTCAAGAAGATCCTGCATATAAAAGTGCCCTACTGAGTAAAGCCCTGCCTTCTATTAAGGAACTTGTTGGATTATTATTCCACAGAATCCATTCCCAAACATTTCAAATATATTCAAAAAAGCAGAGGCAATTCAAAAAAAAATCAGTGCAAAATGAATACAGAGAAAGTGTCTGCAATAAATAGTCACCAGCAAAACAAATAATTGAAGCCACAAACAGAAGGTATTTGTAAGTGTTTTGCATGTGGTAAGATTGGGCACATGGCAAGAAATTGTGATTCTTTAAAAATGCATCAATCTAAAACTAGGAGTAGGAATATCTGGACACTGGGAAATTAAAAGAGACAAATTAATACTAGGTGGGGATCTCAGAGGTGAGATAATATCAACTGTAAGCCCCCCCACAGAACCATGGATTCCATGCTATATGCTCAAAGACAGAAATACCCATCTAGAATATCATTGCCTAAAATGTGAGCGAAGAAAATATCTAGAGAGACTGGAATCTATCAACAAACAATTTAGTGAATTACAGAAGGGGATTTACAAAAGAACTGGTACAGACACTTTTTTTTGTGTGATACTAACTCTCTATTCAGGTAGTTTGCTATTTTAGAAAAAATGTCAAGATGGTGTAAATGACACCAATTCAGGAGGAAAGAGACCCGTGAGAAGATCTGCTATTTAATATATTTATTTTCATTCAAAAAATGTTGATGGCCAGTTTATAGAATACTGTAGTATGCATTGTTTTTCATATTACGGTAAAGCTTCTAAATGCATTACACAGTCAGGGGTTAAATTCCAAATTATTTTTATTTTTATTAGATTAGTATATATATATATATATATATATATATATATATATATATATATATATATATATATATATATATATATATATATATATATATATATATGTGTGTGTGTTCTTCTGGACCATATGGGCCAATACATGAGCACAGCTCAGAAGGGCACTGGGAACAATACCAGAGGCTCAAAACACCTTGTTGCTTGTAGACTGAGCAGGACTCCAGGTCTAGACAGATCAACCTGGATTGACTGTAGGAAAGCCTCTGACTCAATTCCATACACGTGGATCTGTAAATGCCTGGCACTATACAAAATCAAGAGTACACCGAGGACCTTCCTCAAGACAACTCAAGACAGCACAAGTGACCATCAAGTTCTTCATATACCAAGGTGATGCACTGTCTCCGCTGCTGTTCTGCATAGGCTTGAGCCCAGTGGTGTATTTTGGATTTGGGCTGCCCCTAACAGACAAAAAAAAGGGCCCCCTTCACCCACGTTGCACACCCACGACATGACCCATAACCCACGTTATATGTAATAAAAATGTTTTCCCCCCCTTTTTGTGCACCCACATTGCACTCAAAGGACTTCACACAGCACCATACAGTACCCACAGCACTTGCCATGCACCTATATTGAACCCACAGCACTTAGCTTGCACTCATATTGCACCCACACAATTTTGCAGACCACAGTATCACAGAACATAGCACAGTATCAATTTGTCCCACAGAACTGCCCCTGCAGTACAAGCCACAGTGTCCCTTTCCCCCATAGTACATGTTATTTTGCCCCACAGAATATGCCACAGCATAACTTTGCCAATTAAAATAAGCCACTGTCAGGTACCAATTAACATGCCACAGTCACTTTGTCATTAACATATGCAAAAGTCAGTTTGCCTATTAAAATATGCCACTATTTGTCCATTAAATGTGCCACAGCTTGCCCATTACTATGCCAGTGTTATTTTGCCATTATATGCCACAGCCATTTTGCAATAATATGCAAGTATTATTTTCCATTAATAAGCCCCTACCAATTTGCCCAATAATATGCCAGTATTATTTGCCATTAATAAGCCCTGCCAATACCTGTCCCTATCCCCCAGGACTTACCCTTGTCCCTGGTGGCAGGCAGCATGGTGTCCTCCATGCTGCCTGTACGGCTCCCCCGCTGTGTGTGCAGAGAGGTCACGTGACCCTGCACGTGTCTGATGTCCGAGTGCCCGTCACATGACCTGTTGGCACTTCCCCGTCACACTGCATGGGGAGCCGAACAGGCAGCAAGGAGGTAACTCTGCGCTGCCTGTTCGGCTCCACATGCAGCCCGCTTGCAGGCAGAGCGGTGGTGAGGGGGGGTCTTCCGATCTCACCAGCCACCATCTCTGCCAGCAAGCAAGGTTTTTTTACATTTTTTTTAAAGGGGCGGCTTTTTATTTTTTATTTTTGTGCCACCCCTTAAAAGCATAGAAGGCAAGTGCCACCCTAGGCACTTGCCTTGTTTGCCTTGCGCTAAATACAGTGCTGCTTGAGCCCCCTCAACCAGCTGATCACAAGGAGTGGTTATGGAAACAAGAACAAGAATGTAACCACCATCGGTCACCTCCTCTACATGGATGACTTCAAGCTGTATGTTAAGAGTGAACAAGACATCGATGCACTGATTCATCTGACACGGATATGCTGGCTGTGCATCATGGGTATAGAAAGTATAATACTTGTGAATTATTCTTTTCATGTGGCCAGCCCAACGTCCCCTATAATGCATGTTTGCACACACACACACATTATATATATATACACTGCTGGATACCTACACTCTGCAGACTTTACGGATCCTTAATCACCCTGCTGTAGGATTTAAGTAAAGATGAAACACTCTTTATTCAAGGTACAAAGATCTAGGTTTCAGTCCCATACAGAAACGTTTTCATATATCTGTGTCTAAATGTGTAGGTATACAAAGTTTTATAATTGTCCCCTACTTTTGTCCCTGTGACCACCGAAGCTTGATTCTTGGTGACACCCCTGAGAATATTTGGTGCCTTCTATTACATCTGAAAACTCATGCAGATTGTTAGTTATATATTTTTTTTATATACAATCTTTAGTTACAAAGAAATAGTATCACTGGGAAGCTCTCTACACAGTATGGGTTACAGAATAAACTCTACTTCACAAGAATTCTGGCCTCATTAATTTTCAGCAGATGCTTCTACATGAACTTGCAAAGGTTCACTATGACAGGGTGATAGTATCCTTCGTTTGATCTTTAGATACAATGAATATACTGGTAAAAAAAAAAGTACAGTACTTAACCTGCTTGACATTTAAGACATATCATAGAATAACAAATTAAATCAGGTGAAAGTCTGGTCAGCTAATGTGAAAAACATGTGTTTTGTTTAAAATATAAACTGTTTTTTTTGTTATCATTGTGCAGAGCTATATTTATATTTCTATATGGTAATGTTTATCATGTATTTATTAATTGATTGGGGGCACATCAGAGACATCTCAGAAACGGCATTGCAAGCTTCCCAGTATGCCCCAATATGCTGCCAAAGAGGTCCAAAATTCGGACATCACAGCTGATTCCACGCTGATGCCTGCTGAAAACGAAAGCAGCTGAAACATGACTGAAAAGCACCAAAATGAAATGGTAGCCTCTATCATGCCCTAGAGTTCTATGTGCAGGATAGACACTCATTTTCAAACTTTGACTATTCTGAAAAATAAAAGATAATACAATTACAAACAAATAAAGAAATAAAGCCTTCCAATCCAAGCTTTACCATCAGCTGGGTTTTTGAAAAACAGCCCATTGGAAGGCTTCTGACTGGTTGACACCGTAAGATATATGAGACAGGAAAAACATTTAATGACATCTTGTCATATAACTCATATGTTTCATTTATCTTACAACCCAGAGCTTAATTAACTAAGCCCTACTCTTATTGCACAAGCAGATATATTTGGGCAGAAATATAATGCAAAAATCTAAATATTGTGGTACATTAACAGGAAAAATTGATTCAATGACCCTCAGTAAATGCTTTAAAGGATAAAATCATCATCACATCCTGTTAAAAACTCTATCGCCAAAATTCAAATACAAGCTATGGAACGTGCAAAAGCGCTATATTTAGCATGTGGTAGACAAGGCAAGTACCTAGGGCCACCTGGGGAGTGGCTAAAAAAGCACTGACTGAGGATCAGAATATTTCCCTTAAGTATCTCTCTGCCGTGACGTATGACACGTGTCTGATGGGGCATGTAATGGGTGTGCAATGTAGGTGATGAGGCATGTCCTGGGGTGATGGGAAATGTAATGGTTGTACAATGTGGGTGATTGGGCATGTCCTGAGGTGGTGGGCATGTAATAGGTGTGCAGTGTGGGTGTTGGGACATGTCCTGGTTGTGCAATGTGGGTGCTAGTATAAGTCCTGGTTCTGCGAGATCGGTGGAGGATCGCCTGAATTTATTCTGCCTAGGGCAGCACAAAACCAAAATACACAACTACTTGCAAAGGCCCTAAATCCGGCTATTATGGCTAAATTCAGGGAATTTTGGCGGATTCTGCCCTTATTTAGTAGGAGAAATCCATAGTATTCAGTCCAAATTCCATGAATTGAACATGTCTTAAAATCAGCCCGAAATCGGCATAAATTGTAGATTGCAGGACAAAATCAGCTATAACTAGAATCTGAATTATGGCAAATTAAATAATTCTGCCTGAAGCTTCGATCTGGACCCATATTGGGCCAAATCAGTCTATATCAAGTAGACCCTTATGATTGTTTGACGGTCATAGAAGTTTCTATTTTTGATATTTATAGCCACGGTCCTGTCCCTCCACTTGAGTCTGAACAGATATGTACTGGTAAACACTTATCGTTAAATTAATATTTAATTAGCATAACTTACTTGCTAGCTATATACTGATGGAAACCATGATATACCACTATCAAATTCTGCATAATTACAGTAAATACTTATATGAGCTATGCTATACCACTGTCAATGTCTATACATAGTTATCTACACAATGATAGGAGTTATGCTGTACCACTCTCTTTGTCTGGCTGTATACCCACTGGATTTATAGTATTGCCAAATTGCCAGCTATTAGTCATTAATGTTCTTATGTTATTTATGTACCTGTTTTCACTTTTCTGAAAATAATTGCTGTATTAAGAGGGGAGGGCATAGTTTTCTGTTTTTGCCATGGGTGCAGAAAGAAGTAGCTATGGCTCTGGGAAGATCGTACTCCAAAATAGAGATTTGGAAGGCTACTCACTAAAAAATGTACTTTGGTGTACTGACATGTGATAAATGCTACTCATGCATCATTGTAAAAACTCTCTAGGGTGCCTGTCTTTCTAACTCTAACTCTAACTAACCAAAAACATTTTGGTGAACAGACCAAATCTGAACAAAAGGTGATACATATTCACACCATATAGTCATAGTTCAACACAAGCAAATGTTTAACACTAAATCAGGCCCATCTCCCTCTTGTTGGCCTCATTAGAGTGGTGATCTACACGTGTCTATTCTGCACAACTAGAGCCAAAAGAAATACAGCCTTTCCTATACCACCAGCTTGCTCTAACGATTCTTTAAATGATGTACCTTTCATCACATCTTTCCAATGTATGCAGTCTGCTAAATGCTATGTCACCTTTTTTGGGAAATGATTCTATAAATTTCAATGACATAACAGGGCTTTATTGGCTCTCCTCTCTGTATTCCTGTCACACTTTTAGCTATTTTAAACATAAAAGCTTAAAGAATAAAGGCAAAAGGTAACCCAAAAAAAGGAAAATATTCAGTGTGTTAAAGCTGGGGAATTAATTATTATACTTAACCTCAAAAGTTAAGTACAACTTACGAACTCTATTTTTACCCCTCCATCATTTGCCACGTTTGTATGAGTGAGTATAGTGATATAATGTTGCTAAGGGTTGACCCATTTGTTGCTTTGTCATAAATGATCCTATAGCTGATGAAAACATTAAATATGGAAATTGAGGTTGGTCAGGTTAAGCAATGCTTTCTTGTTTTTTGTGTGTTTTTTTTGACACTCAGACACCTACACATATTTTCGTACGTAAGTCGTTTGACAGTTTAATGGGTCATCCTGTGTCTATTTTATCCACTTTATATAATTTATAAATCTTTATTGACTCTTTATTCAACATTTATATCCATAAGTATCAAAAAGATAGATACATACACATCTAGACATCCGTATATGTCAGAATTAGAAAACATCTGAAAAAAGTACAGGGTGGCTACAAACCACCCATAAAAATACAGATAAAAAGAAATAGATGCAGGTTTATAAAGCACACAAAAACAAAACAAAAAGAAAAACAGAAAACTAACAAAACAAGCAACAGTTCCGCCAGGATTTGCCACGTCTACCTCCCGTCCACCAATGCTTTCTTGTTGTAGTGTGTTTAACTAAAACCTTGAAATCTGCATATAATTTACTGGGCATCTTTAGATGGCTGTTTCACTAAAAAGTGATTATTGCTGCGCTAATTTTATATTATGGACCACTGAGCTGCAAAGACATCGCAGCAAATAGCATTGACAGGCAATGTTCTACTACTGCCAGTGCTGTAACTGCAGTACCTTGCTTCATATTAATTAACCCGCATGTATCCTCTAATCTTGGTTTTTCTAAAGTCCTTCTGCTATTGCATTACACCACTAACAAATACTGCAGGGCTCCCGGCTTGTCAAATATTTGTAGATTTTAGGAGCCAAACAGAACAATTTGGAAGCCAGCAAAAGTTATTTGTAGGGGCCTAGAAAAATGACACAGAGTTTTATGTAAAACATTCAAAAACTTTACAAGCCTGGGATTTGTCAAGCTCTGATTTGCTGAATTCCTATAGCAACGACAGTGGCATACAAGGATTCACACAGGGTTTACAGTGGGTCATTTTTTAAAATGGAGACAAACCGATATATCTCCATTTTAAATTGTGACACACATTAAAGCTTGCAATTTACAGCTGTATGTATTGCCACAGAATAAGAGCCAAAAAGTGAAACATGAAAATGTCTTTTAAATTTGGTATTCTATATCAACAAAGACTGGTGCATATTAATAGATCACATATGATAAAGAGTGCATCAAATGCCTCTGCTTGTTACATGGAGTTAGGTATGGTTTATAACATGTTGTTATATACCATATTTGCCTGAATATAAGACAAATCTCTTATACCATGGAGCACGCTAAATGCAAATTACTCATTTTCCATTCTAGTTCATTTGGATTTTAAAGAAATTGTGCAGCGTGAGTCCACCGCCATCACCAACTGGTTTTATTTGATCATCAGAAAAGTAGTAAATATTTTAATCAATTGATGCGAATTATTCAGTAATGTCATATTTAGCATAGATTTAAAACATGTTTTAATCCTTTTTTTTTGACAGTGTTGTCATTTATAGTAATATCCTCTCCACTCACCAAATGGTGATCATATAGGGTTGCAACCATGTGTTTTTTTTTTAAATGCAGATGTCAAGCCAATTTTTACCAGTCTGCCTTGTGAAATTACAACTGGGTAGCAAATAGACGGCCATGCAAAATATTGGGAATTATTGATATCCCCTATGTACTAACTGTATTTATTGCATTAGTGCTGTTTTTTGTTGCTTTATTAATCTTTCATCTTCTAAAGCACTCTGAAAGGCTCTGTGATCATGCAAGGAATCCAAAACTGGCTCCTTTCTGAGGACATTGCATTACAGCATGGGGCATTAAAATTATTACCAACTGCTAGAATACTGTTCATTTGGATGTGATGTTGCATAGTAATTTGGCAGTAGAATAAAGCCAGAATTTATATTTATTGTATTCTAGAGATGCTCTCTAAGGCAAAAGCATAATTTTTTTCTTTGCACTTAAAAGTCAGACGATAAGATAGTGTTAGCGCACTGAAGAGACTGCTTCCTTAATGCATTTACCTTGTTGTTCTGAAAACATGTTATTATCGTTATTGGTGAAAACAAAATAATATGTTGTTACTTTTTACTTTACACTGAAATGATCCTATCAGGTCAGAAGGTTTTGTGATCAGAATAGTGACATGTGATAACAAGAGCCCGGAGAAAGAACAAATCATGTCACAAAGCCCTGGGGTAATCAGGTACACAATATAAATACATCTCCTCTGTAAATACTTTAGATGGAAGATGTCTGTTTGTATATCTTCACTAAAGAGCAGCAGACAGCAATCACACGAATTACGTGTATTCTACACCAGTAAAAACAGCGAGGAGGTTTCAGGCTTTTATTTACTTGTACTTCAAGACGGCCTAATGGGCAAGAAAGATGTTGCCAGTTCATTGGCAGTGCTTTCCTTTTCTTTCAAGTGATATTTACTTTGGATATCAACTACTTCTTTTGAAAAATAGTATTTTCTTATATTTACTTTTCACCAATACACCATTAGCCAAGCTAAAGCTATGATCATGTCATATACTCTAAGCAATGCTCTATTTCAATAAAATGGCATCTGCTCTAGTGTCGGAAAAATTGACACTCTGTATAATTAGCCACTTTGTCCTTCAACATGATTATACTGCACATCACAATGGCATGTTTCAAGAACTAATCTGGCTGACACTTATCTCCCGGCACACTCTATGTGTAGTTTGCTCAGTTCATAGCAAGTTGGCTAGAATGCTCTTCCAGTGTATCTAGCCGTCTTTCACATTTATTACAATGCTCTTCTAGTTCCCCGCCTGTCCTAAGAATTCACCTTACTACGAATTGCACATTCATTTTATTTTTACTTTGATTTCTTTGAGACTTTGATGTTTTATAGCTTTATTACGTCACAATAATTGTTGCAGCAATTGCATTATGTGTGTTTTTGTCTCTCACTTGGCAGTCGCCATATTTTGGTCTGTTTCATTGGTGAATTCCATTTCTGTACGTGACCCTTCCTGGGGCCATGTAGGAGATTAATCACAGGGGTTAGTCATTTGTAATGTTTTTTGTTCTATCAATACAGTGGATGGGAGCAGTTTATTTTATCTTGAGAAAGGGTAAGATCATGGTCTGAAATGTCGATGAGCTGATATTTTGTGTTTACAATAAAATATAGTTTTTTTTCCACACATGTATGTATTGCATATAGTCACACCTTAAGCAAATTATCTGAATTTCAAATGTGAAATATTTAATATTTATTGGCTAAAATAAAAATAAATATATTTATCTAATCCTATCATATGTATTTACTAGTTCAAGTAGCACATTTATAAAACTTTTATGTTCTTTTATACATTTTCAAAGAACATTTAGCCTAACAGTTTTCTATTTTTCAGTCAGTAGAGAAAAGGATAAAAATAACTTAAAATATGTTTCCTATCAAAAGTGGTCTAATCTTTGATATCAAAATAAATACTCACTGTGATCCTGCCTAAAATTGAGAAAAGACATCAGAAAACTGAAATATTGGAAGTAGAAAGTGGAATCCTTGGATTTTAATGAGCTATTTGTTAAAAGATCTGGTTAATTAGGAAATTATTTTATAAAATTAAACATCCTTTGAAATATATGAAAGTATAAGGTTTACTAGCAAAATAAGAACTGGCACTCACATCATTTTTCAGTGAAAATAAACACTATAATAAATTCAGTTACTGACATTTTAGTAATGACTGACTATTTTTTCCGGAATTCCATTTCCATGATATTAAATGAGGAGTACAGGCAGCACTTTGTATAATGGTATTTACAATAAAACACTGTCCGAGTTAAAAATTAATTTCTACAATAAAGTCTGTTTTTCTTATTTTCTTAGCATTAAAGAAACACTAATAGGATGTAAATGGGAAATACATTTGATGTGTAGAAATTGCATCTTCTGATAGATGCAACTTAAATGTTTATCATCCTTTCCTGAAACGTCTCCTTATTTAAAAAGGCACACAAAACCACCATTAGTGCAAGTATTGTCAGACCCCAGTTCCATCCCATGCCTCCTGAAGGTCCACTACCTGGTCCAGCAGACTCCAGGTACCGTGCACCCCGCCGGGGGGGCACGCGATCGCAGTGTAGGCCGCATCCCCGGCCTGTAGTACAACCTGCCTCATGTAACACAAGCACAGGTGTCATTCTGATGGCAGGGAGGCGTGGCCTGCGGACCGGTGGTGTGCTCCCATTGGAGGATGCACGGGAGGTGTGGAGAGGGGGCAGGTCCTACTCCTGCCTTCACTATCTGGCTAAAGCCAGAGGGGGGCGGCGACCTGCAGGATGGTGGGCGGAGCAAAGGTCCTGGCACCCTATTTAAACAGCAAGCACTGTTCATTCAGTGCTTGCTCGTTTTCCAAGCTTGTAGTGTGGATACTCCCTCTACAGTGATTCCTACCCATACCTTTGTTCCTCGTTTCCCTGTGTTTATTGATCTCCCGGCTACCGAACACTTGGACTGTTTATCGACTACGTTTACCTCTCCACTCCTGACTTCGGATTCTCCATTCAACTACGTTTACCTCTCCACTCCTGACCCCGGATTACCCATTACCTACCTCGAACACTGTTCTGCCTTACCCCTTGGTACTGCTGCCACTCCGGACTTCTCTAGTGTGCGTACCACCTAAAGCCAACACCCCTGTGCTACGCTCCCAGGTCCCAACCCTGACAAGTATATTCAAGCATGGGAGAATAGAGAAACAATGTATCAGGCCAATGAGGACCCGTCGTACAGTGTCACATTTCATCGCACTCCCTTATGGAAGGCTTTATATGAATACTTATAAAATCATTCCCACTATGACTGCTCAAGCCATCAAGACACACTTCAATTAGAGGCAATTGATGCTATTCTTATGGGCTGAAAGGAAGATTCCATTTTAGTTTTGCAATAGCTACTTTGAGAATAAACCACAAAGTGAAAATGTTCTATGCTGCCAACATTTTTAGTTTTACTGGAGGAATGACATGTAATTCAGTGGCACCATGGACTACACTAAAGCATTGGTTTTGCGGGAAGGGAAAAAAAACAACAAAAAAATGTTATTCCCTATAAGCCCATTATTTTTATGTTAAGGGCCTGGGGTTGTAATAGCCACCTTCAGTCTCCTAGTACCCCTCATAAAATCATTTATTTTTGCCCTTGGGGCCAGCAGTTTCCCACTGGCCTCATGAAATATATATATATATAAAAAAGAAGTGTCCTTCTGCTTGCCCCAAGTCACTCCCCCTTTTGTGCCTGGGGCATGCCAAGTTACTAGCATTCATACACTAATGGGTCTATTCAGAAAATAAAGGTACTTTCATTCAAGTCAAATTCAGCACCAGAGACAGAAGTCAGATTAGTAAAGTATTATGCCAGTAGTAGCCACTCATTACCCAGGTGGTTGAGACCCTGAGCTTTGAGTGACAATCTGGTCTTTAGCAGAGCTGAGAGGCTGGAGTATAAGCGTAGTCAGGCAAGCCAAGGTCAGTAGGTAGGAGAAGACAGAGTAGCCAGATGGTCCACAATTGGTAGCCGGAGTGGTAATAGAGATCAGTAGAACACTTGATAATGCAGGCAGGAACCAAAATAATCTGGCAAATATATAGAGAAAGGATGTGGCTTTTATAGGCAGAGAGTCAGCACATGACCAGACACAGCTGAGGAGAGTTGACAATTATAACAAGGCTTTGTAGAATCATGGTTATTAGAACAGAGGATAAATTGTGACAAACAGGTTGGGGAACCAGTAAAGAAGCATGCTAGGAACATGGAAGTTAGGGTTCATGTCCAGGTACAGTCAGTTCCTGACATTGACTTGGAAAAAAAAAAAATCAGTAGGATTAGAACCTGATTCAGGTGTTGAATTTGACTTAGTCTCAAAATGAAAGTTGAATTTTAGTGAATAGACCCATAAGTCTGTGAAAAGCTGATATGGACATGTATGTACGATTGATTTCAGAGCCTTAATTTCACAGGGCTAAAAAATGATATTTTCCAAGCTGTCTATAACTAGAATTTATTGATGTTTTTAAGGATTAATTAGAGCATCATATTGAACTCATTCATTTACCTTCCTTCAGAGCAATACAATGTGGCAGGGGAGAGAACTACTTGCTCTCTAATTGTATCACCACTCACAGTGCATTTCCTGAGACGTTGCTGCGCAGTTACATGTACGGATTTGACAGGTTGGGGCCCAAAGCCTCCAAGTTTGGTTTCTTATAAAACATCAGGACTTTTTTTCTGACAGTATTAATATTTACCTACTACATTCTTTAACATCCTAGTTCAGTGTCAAAGCATTTAGTTCCACACATAGCTGTTGTGATTAGTGTTGTATCTTAGCTATGCTTTTTAGCATGAAACGAAAAAGCACTTCTTGAAAATTATTTAAATTTGGTAAAAAGCTTTTTTTTAAAAAAATTAAAGGATATGGTTATCATAATACTGCTCTTTCTTCAATCCCAGTTTCAGTTTATAAATAATTAAAACATGAACAAAACAGAAAGATGAAATAATGGAATATCTAATGTACAATTTAATATAAGTTTATTATCTAAATGAGAAAATGCATGTTGTGGTTAGTAAGAGCAGAACATGCAAACCAACACAAGCACTTTATTAGCTGTTTTTCCATTTTTATATTGTTTGTTTCAATTCAGGGTTTTTATTGATTGATGGAATTCACTATTTCTACAATCACTGATATCTTTCTGTTTGGTTGTTGTTGTTGTTAAAATCAAACAATGGAAACTAAAGGCTATATTCAGAATTTTAATAACATATCTGGAGAAAACAACCTGAGTAGCTGTGTAAGCTTGTTTTCAGATTATCCACAGACAATCAACTTATCATTTTGATGCCACTTGAACCACTTTAAATTTGTTATATTTTATAGCCAGTTTTAAAAAAAAGTTATACATTAATATGCTTTTTAAAAAAAAAAAAAAACACTGGCTAAACCAAATGACCTTTAATAACCTAAAAACTCTATGCATTAAAATTAGACTTTGGAGGTCGACTTTCATTTTGAAACGTAGTCAAATTCGTCGCATTAGAAAAAAAGGGTTTGACTCCTATTTTTGTTATTAAGCTTTGATCATTTTTCCTCCCATTAATTTCAATAGAGAAGATTTAAACCTAGTTTTTTTTTGTAAGTCAAATTCGGCACCTGAGTTTGACTCAGTCTCAAAAATAGCTTCAATCATTTTGTCTCCTATTACTTTTAATGGGGAAGATTCAAACCTGTTTTTTTATCTAAGTCAAACACACCGACACCAAAGTCGAATTTTAATGAATAGACACATTTGGGATCTCATTTAGTAAAATTTATCAACGTGTAATTTAATGGAGACCCTGTTGTAATTATGGTTAGTTAAATGTTAGCTTGCATCTTTATGTTATATATTCCACATGATCGTCATAGGTTCAGATACTATGCATATATAACATGATGCTCACTAAACAGATGTATGTGCTGCAAGTTTAGTGTATACAAAAGTGTATACAAAAAACTCAAAACAAAGTCAAATTGCCTTTCTCACCCTCAAGTTGTTACCAAGCATATACATTTTGAGAAATGAGGCATTTGTATTAAATGACTTGGTCAAAGGATACTCCCACCCACAACTGCGAGTTCAATAAGGTTAGACCTCACGTCACCTACTTACTAGTGTGCACACCGTTCAGTCTATTCTAATACCAAAACATTTTTAATATGTTGGAAGGTGTTGATAGAAAATCCATGGCATCCTAACCACAACTGACTTAAAACATCTAACAGTCATTATAAAATGTGGCGGCCCATGCGTGTCCAATAGGCCAGTCAGTAGAAAAAGGGGATAAAATAATTTTAGAAACCTAAATGAAAAAGGGAAAGTAAAACAAGGATTATTTACATTAAAAACAAAAGAAAGAAGATATGTAGAAGAGGATAAAAGTATAGCTGACTGCCTCAATGAATATGTTTGTTCCATTTTTACAGATGAAAATCAAGGAAAGGCAACTCAGTTAGGAAAAAAAGACTAATGAGTAATTTAATACATGTGAGTTTACAGAGGAAGAGGTTCTACGTCAGTTGTCCAAAATAAAGACCAATAAGTCAGTGGGGCCTGATGGGATGCACCAAAAAAATATTAAAAGGAGTTAGTGTACTGGAAACAACATATTTATTTAACTCTTTGTTAATAGGAGTAGTCCCAGAAGATTGGAAATGAGGGTATATTGTGCCTATTCTCAAGAAATGTAGTAGGGAGGAGTTGGGCAGCTATAGGCCAGTAAGTCTTAAATCAGTAGTGTACAAAATAATGGAAACTAGTCTAATGTTGTTGAACTTCTAAAATCACATGGATTTCAAGATCAGAAACAACAGGGGTTTACTTCAGGGAGATGATGGCAAACTAATCTTACTGATTTTTGTATTGGGTAAGTAAAATAATAGATCAATAGACCTAGGGCAGACTAGATGAGACAAATGATATGATCTACCAACACATTAAATGTTTCTATATTCCATTGTTAACTAAAGAGGTCAAATATGTGAAGTGCTTTTAAAATAAATAACCTGCTGTTCTCAGTGGCAACAAAATATGCTCATGGCGAGAAACTAAAAAGTTACCAGTGTGTGATCTCTGACATAAGTATTATTGCATTGTAAATAATGTAAAGAAATACATGACACTAATTAAACAAATTATATTAACCCTAATAATTATATGATATGGTGTGTTATTTATGATGTATTAATTTGCCTATATTCAGTTTGGTTTTGATGTATAAATTGTCAAGTTGACACAGTTTTTAAAAAAAAATGTATATCAAAACAGCATTTAACTCCATTGCAGTAGCAGAGACTTTTCTCTAAACTGAAGATTGAATTGGAAAAATCAAGCCAAAGTAGCTGAGTTCGGAAAAAAAAAAAATAAGGTGCAACTTCATAATGAAGTAATATTTTAATAAGAACATAAAACAAAGTGTCTACTCACAAACACAAAGATGCCGAGACATAGGATAACATAAATAGTCTGTTAGTGTTTCACTGAGAGCTCCGTGTATAGAGACCCAGTGGTGTCGAAACAACAGGTAAAGGGTGTCCTGGAGTGATATAGAGATCTCGTAATTCAAACAGAGCCTGGACAGAGCACCCCCAAAACATGCATCTTTCCGGTTGCGCTAATAAATTGAGATAACATTTGCGCATGCTTAAGAGCTTTGTGAATATTTTGTGAAAAATAATTGTTATTTGTGTGTGAAAATTACACCAGCTTTTAGCAAGTGCTATCAAAAGAGGTAGAAAAAATATTCGCAAAATTCCCTGTTTTAATTCTCAATTATGCCTGTTTTTATTCGCAGTTTGCTCGTATTTACTATTGGACTGTTAAATGTTTAGTACATTGCAATAGGAGCAAAAAACAGTTTTGCACATAAAATATATTTGCTTTTTTTTTAGTACATGCCCCTCTTAGTCTCAAAAATCGCTTTGATAATTTCAAAATGTAATATAATGTATAAGTTTATTTGTTTGATTTTAATTCTCTTATAATGCATTTTTGTTGGTATGTCTCTAGGCTGTTTATGAGTAAGCACCAGTGGGAGCGAAACGCGTCAAGCATCTAGCCTTCCATTATTTTCTTGTCATCTGTCTGCCTGTGCATTGATTTGGTTATATTCCACAGACTTTCTAATAAAAGGTTTTTTTTTATGTTTCTCATATGGGACTATTTTCATGATGTTTCTGGTGTCAGCTGGCTTGGAATGATGTTGTTTCTCCTCAGTGTAAACACCAGTGGTAGCTTTCAGGTTTTGGGTCCTCAGGGTTAGTCTTTTCATTGTGTCACCCAGACCTTGTGTCAGACAAGGGCATGGAAAAGAAACCGTGAGAGAGAACTGTGCTGTCTCCATGGCTGATATCATAATCAGGTATCCATGAAACAGGAGACCCAAACGCTTATATTTAGCTTTGTTTTTCTGCAGTAATTCCTGTGGGAAGGGATGATTTCGCCATGTTTCACTTTTATGGAGGGAAGTTCTGGCCATCCCTTTTCCAAACTATTGGCTGGTAAAGAATATGCCACACTTCACACAGGAAAATCCATGATTATTTCTGTAAAAACAATTTAAACCTTTGATTGGGGAAATGTATTAATTAGCTCTAAAACAAGGCAATGTTAAAATGAATGGAATAGGTCAATTAATTATTTCAATTCACAGAAATGCTTAAGTGTATTATCCTTACTAAATGATTGAAAACAATAAGAAACAATGTGATCAAGAAGACAATATAAAGCTTATTTTCCTTAGCCTTGTATAATGTTGTTATTTTTCTACAGCAGCCAGTCTTGAACATTAGCAGGGGCTGATTTGTGTATAATCGATAAATTAATCCCATTACAACCTCTCACCATCCCAGAAACATTCCTGCAGCATCTAAAGAGCTGTAATTGTTTAGATAGTAGATTTATTTATAATGAATTTGGAAAGGTTATATATTTAATCACAGATGTGACGGACTTCAAAATGCAATTCCAATAAATTCTTGTTTATATGATTACAGAGGGGACATTTTTTTGGCAGATAAATAATAATAAAAGTAGAAAGGGAAGTTTTCTGAGTCCAAGACACTAAGCGCTCTGTAACCTAATTATTATTTAATATTTTAATGCAGAGCATGCTTTAGACATTGTATTAGTAGAATTACAAGACACAAACACAAAATAAGTTTTGGTGGGGTAAAGGTGATGGAAAAGCACATGCCTTGAGCAGAGGCAATATTATGCAGGAATATATTGTGATCGGTAGCCAGGAACACTATATTGTAACCGATAGCCAGGAACTCTATGGCAGAGACCCAATTAGGGTGTTAATAGACCCTGTGGGTCCCTTCCAAAAGATGGTGATGCCTCCGGGCATCACATGTGACGTCACAGAGGCATGCCCGAACCCGGAAGTTAGGGCACGGCATGATTTAGTGAAATGTAGCCGGTGCTCGCTTTGAACACCAGCTACATTTTCCCTGTCAGACTGAGGCCACTCAAAGTGGCCTCATCTGACAGGTAGGATCCTGCTGCAAGTCCCTGCAGCGGTATCCGTGCACAGCTCATCGCGTTAGCCGTGATTAGCTGTTTCATGTTGGATGTACTATGCCATCCTAGCATTATTTAGGTACTCTAAAATAAGGACGCATAGTACGTCCTAGTGTCGGGAAGGGTTTAATCTCTTGACAACAAAGGAAGTGCCTGGGAAACCACTCTTTTGAGGACAATGGACTTGCCTGGCATGGCCTGCAGTTCCGAATCACAGTGTGCTTGCAGGCTTATCACAAGCAGGCTGTAACTTTGGAATAAAACACGTCATCGTTTGCAGTGTGATAAAAAGTCATATAAAATTGAATGGGTTGAATTTTACATGGAAGGTAATAATTATTTCTTGTCCTGTGGCTTTTAAAGCTTTGGCAATTAATTTTTCCATGGCTCTTAAATTTGTAAAGTGTTTGCAACCTGGTATTTAAATTATTATAAAACTCTCTCTCCTTCAACAGCTTTGATGAAAAATTATTTAATCTTTTCTTCCCACCAGGTCACTATGGAAATGTTGGGGTTCTTTTCTTTACACAACAGTTTGTATTGTTCTACAAAACTTTTCTGATGTTTGCAATCTTCTAACAGGGTAACATTTAATTTCCAGGTACATTCTTTTACTATTTTTCCTTTCAAATTCAGTACTTTATGGTCAGATATAACTGCTCTGTATTTACAGAGGGGCAATTTAGCCAAGTGCTTTGGGTGTCACTTTCCAGGGGGAGGCTACAAACGCCACACCCTGGGTGTGCGCAGTGTGTGATAGGGCATATACTGGATGTGCAATGTGGGTGCTGGGACATGTCCTGAGTGTGCAATGTGGGTGCTGGGGCATGCCTTGGGAGTACAATATGGGTGCTGAAGTATGTCCAGGGCGTGCAAAGTGAGTGTTTGCTGTGGGTATGCAATGTGCTAGCTGGGCCATGTACTGGGTGTGCATGGTGGTGCTATGGCAAGGGATGTGGGGGCAATAACAAAAGGAGTGCAGGAGAAATGGACTGGGGGAGGTGTGTGCCGAGACCATTTGTTCTGTAAGGAGCCCCAAAATTTCTGATAGTGGCCATCCTCAAACACCGGCTCAGATGTCTTAAAGTTTAAAAGGCTATTGAGCCCGATAAATCCTAATAAAGTTGAATACCGTGCTGTATTGTTAAATAATAATTGGTTCTATTTACCCACCTTTTCTAACTTGTAAATACACATTTTTCCTATCCAGGTCTTTGTTAACTCCAAACGCATCTGTCAGTTAAAATGTAACATCAGCTGGTAATCTCAGTTTATTTCTGGACCCTTAACTCAATCAATTACAATAAAATAAAATAAAAAATAAAATAAATACATATTTTAAAAAATAAATAGTGAAAATAATAGTGAAAACATAATATATTGGTGCTATGTATATGTATGATAATAATTTATATAACATATTCTAATAAGATATCATTAATCGTACTTTTCTTATTGTACTATCATATTATATAAAAAATTCCCCAGTCCTGATTTCATTCTTCAGTGTCTGCATATGCACTGTGGCACTGAGACTTGACCTCCCAAGCTCACCAGGGGCAGAAGTTTGGAGGTATGCAACATTAATCACTTTTTGCTTCTAAATCTATGTTATACGTGGACCCCTTGTGGCATATGCACACTATACAATACAGCCTTTAAGCACAGCTCAAGACAGAGGTGTACAATTACAAGCAAATGTAAATATTGAGAGAAAATGTATCTTTCCTGTCACCTGTTGATGATGTCACCTTGTGGCAATGTATTACATGTATTACATGTTCTGCATTGTAGTAGTTTATTTATGGATCCACAATGTGATGTCATAAACAAGCAGAAACACATTTCAAACTTAATACCCAATCTGTGCTTTTGCTTTGCTTGCCATCACAATGTATAGACAAATTATCTGTTTTCACTGCATCAGGCCACAATATAGCTACATGATATCATACTCTAGGCTGGTGAAAGGTGCCTTCTTTGCTTCCACTTCTCATGGGGAGAGATAATAATAATAAACATTATATTATACATTTATAAAATATGATTATACTTTAGAAACAAGCAAAAAAAATTAATTCATGTCAGCATAATAATACTACACATTAAATTATCTCTACATTGACTTTTATGTACATTGCACTAATAATCAGTGCTGTATTTACCGCGAGGCATCCTAGGCGGATGCCTAGGGCGGTAATTTTGGGGGGCGGCAGCGCCCCCCAGCACTGAAAAATAAAAAAATAAAATAATAATAAATAAAAAAACGCAGCCCTTAAAAAAAAAAAAAAAAGACCGCCCTTGCAGGCAGAGACGGAGGTGAGAGGGGATCAGAAGATCCCCCCTCACCATCGCTCTGCCTGCCAGGCTGCACGGGGAGCCAAACAGGCAGCACAGAGAAACCTCCGTGCTGCCTGTTCGGCTCCCCGTGCAGTGTGCCGACACGGAAGTGCCGACAGTCACGTGACGGGCGCGCTGACGTCATACGCGCGCCCGGTCACGTGACCTGTCGGCACAATCGCCGGGAAGCCGAACAGGCAGCATGGAGGGACCATGCTGCCTGCCTGCCAAGGAAAGGTAAGTGCTGATGGGAGACTGTGTGTGTGTGTGTGTGTGTGTGACTGAGTGTGATGGGAGTCAGAGTGTGTGTGATGGGAGACAGTGTGTGTGGCTGAGTGTGATGGGAGTCAGAGTGTGTGTGATGGGAGACAGAGTGTGTGACTGAGTGTGATGGGAGTAGGAGTGTGTGACTGAGTGTGATGGGAGTAGGAGTGTGTGACGGGAGTAGGAATGTGTGTGACTGAGTGTGATGGGAGTAGGAGTGTGTGACGGGAGTAGGAGTGTGTGACTGAGTGTGATGGGAGTAGGAGTGTGATGGGAGTAGGAGTGTGTGACTGAGTGTGATGGGAGTAGGAGTGTGTGACTGAGTGTGATGGGAGTATGAGCTTGATGTGAGTCTGAATGATGGGGCATGTCTTAGGTGTGTAACGTGGGTGTGCAGCTTGGGTAGGGGGGTGCCCAGATTTTGTCTGCCTAGGGCAGCACAAAATCAAGATACACCACTGCTAATAATGCAGTTCTTGGCACAGAGCATCAGGAGGAATAACAGAACAAGTTAGATGAACAGAGACAGACTTATATGTGAGGTAGAGAGCTGTGCTTACAACAGAGAGGATAAAAATTATTTAATCATCTTAAATGCTACAAATACTAGAATGTAACTGTTTTTTTCAACTTTTAAATAAACATATAAAATTCCATAGCCAGACAAAGAGAAATACATCTTGTCTCAAAAACACACATTTCAGGATTAGGGAGATAACCAAAAAGACTGTGTTTTTGGGCATGTATGTAGCAGAGTGGAATGTTCCTTACTGATTTAACCAGATACCCCCAACCCCAGACCCCCAATAAAAGTCGTAAGACGTAACTGGAGTATAATAGGCCACAGCATTTATTAATATAACAAGGTTAAACTGTATGAGCCAAAAACTTCTCCTTTTATTCATTATCATTAATCTTATAACTTATTATCAAGATAAATATAAACATATATATAAACATATATATATATATATATATATATATATATTTTAACATTAAATAACACCACATACAGCTACCACTAGACCTTGCCAATCCGCCTGAACATAAACAATGCCAACTTGTTCTTCATAAGAACTTCCAGATTATAGGGGTGAGCCCCTCCCCCCTCGTCCCTGTTACCTCAGCATTTCGCCCACTTGATGCTAACCACCAGCCGGCTGTTAGCTCGGTGGGCACGACCATTATGATCACCTACCACGTGATCAGAGGTTAAGGGAGGGGACCCCTATCCATCCATCTGATTCCATCTCCTTAACTATTGGATTGACAAGGACAACCCCGCCACAGGAACTGCTGGTTAACCCCTTAAATCAGCGGTGACCCCCACCCACCGCCATGGCCTGCTCCACCGCCTCCTGAAGTGCCAGATTAAACAGATCTAACCCCACTTCCGTCAAATGCACTCCATCACTCCTAAAGAAATTGGCAGCATTTTTTTCAAAGATCCGGTGGCGCACCGCGATACCCCCCGTACCCCAAATAAACTTGGAGACCCGCTTATTCAGCTTAATTCTAGATCTCTCCAATGCCCTCTGACTCTGAGCACACCTCCAGTAGTTCCTAGGGACAACTTCAGACCATATAATGCAAACATTCGGGAACAATATCCGCAATCTGGACAGATCATGTCTTATGGTATCCCCAAGACCCAAAACTGGGATTGTACCCAGGTCATTACCCCCCAGATGGATTACCAGGATATCAGGGGATCCTAGGATCCGTGATAATTCCACTATCTCCGGGACAAGCTGAACCCACTGCATACCCCTTGTCCCAAACCACCGAACCTCAGCTCGTAGAGGGGAGATCCCCAAGTGTTCTCCACCGGGGCGAACCGCTGCTCGCCGACAAGCCCAATACACGTAGGAGTGGCCGATCAGCCACACCTTGCAAGCCGAAAGATCTAAAGGGATATAAAAGGAGGTGTAATTAGCACATAAGACTGAAATCTGCGTGATTCCCACCTCCCAATCCGCTGAATTGCCTGATCTGAAAAACCTACCCTGGAGGCCTCCGTGGCCGCCCCTATACGAAACGAGTGACCCCCAAAATCCCCACTTGGAAACCCCAATGCTCCCAATGTTAGTTTAAACACTCGTATGAACTGGAAACGGGACAGAGGGGTACCGTCCTGATGCCTCAGGAGGGGGCCTGAAGCAGGAGGGCCTAAACCTAAATACCTGTCAAGGCAAGAAACAGGGCACACGATAGATCCCACAACCTTCCGCAAAGTGACCCACTTACCTTTCCCAAGCATATCAGTTTTTGACCGCCCGATCCTAAAACGAAGGGACCCTGGCTCCCTCAATACATCATTTCGCAGAATGCCCCCTTGTTTTGTCTTAGAGGGACTCACCAATTCCCCAACTCTCAATGGGCCAAAGAAAGCAAGCGCAAATGCCAACCTGAATAACGATACCTCCCACTGTGAAGAGCAGACTGAAGGCAGAGTATGAAACATCCCTAGAAGCAGAGCCCCCGATACCGGTTTTCGTGTGTCCCTACAAGTTCTAGTCCTCCGCCAGCCCTTGAGAGCCTGGCGAACCACAAACTCCTTTGTGATATCGGGAACTCTAGACAGTTTAAAATGAAAAGCCAGGCCAGATAACTTACCTGACACCGCACTAGGGGACAGGCCGGCCGCCTCCCAATACCACAACAGCCAAAGTAAACCTTGTATCCGGTCCTCGATAGTCCGAAAACCCCCTTGCGATATCTCGAATTCATCCCACTCAGCCCACGCCTTACCGTATCTATTCCATGTAGCATGGCACACCGACCCCCGAACCCACTGCGCTATTCGGCCAACCCAAGGCCCCACAGTTCCTGGGGGCAAGGACACCCTTCCTTGTCCGCCCATGGGGCAGCCGCCCGGAACTCCGGCCACTGTGAACGAGAGAGAACAAGAACGTTCAAAACCCCAGGTATGTGGACTGCCTTACACGTTATATTAAGACATAAACATCGTGTACACAAAGCGCCGTAGCAGCCTGATAACCGGAGGGGAGGATGCAGTCAAATTATTGATAGCCTGTACTACCCCCAGATTGTCACAGGGGAACATAACCCTCCGGACCCGAAGGGCTGAACCCCATAGTTCCAGTGAAACCAGTATGGGAAACAGCTCCAAGAACGCCAGATTCTTGGTTAACCCTGACACCCGCCACTCTGACGGCCAGACCCCGGAACACCATTGTGAATCCAAGATAGCCCCAAAACCCACCGACCCAGATGCATCAGTGTATAGATGAAGGTCTTGATTAGACACCTCCGGGGCCTGCCAAAGCGCCCTTCCGTTAAAATTGGCCAAGAAACAATCCCATACCAACAGATCATCCCTCAGAGGCCGAGTCAATCGAATAAAATGATGCGCGCGCATGATCCATGCCGTGGCTGCAGCCAACCGCCTGTTAAAAACCCTACCCATGGGAATGATGCGACACGCGAAATTCAATTTCCCTAATAAGGATTGCAGAGGGCGCAGCTGGATTTTTTGCGCTCTCCTCGCCTCGGATACTGCATCCCTGAGCCCTACCAGTTTTTCCAGGGGAAGACGGCATTCCCCTGCCACAGAGTCGATCTCAATGTCCAAGAAACTCAAACACGTCGTTGGGCCTTCAGTTTTTTCGGGGGCCAGGGGGACCCCGAAGGAACTGGTCACGAGCTGTACCGACCGGAGCAGATGAGCACACACGTGCGACCGGGCCGGACCCACACACAAAAAATCATCTAAGTAATGTAGCACGGAGTCGCAACCCGACTCCATGCGCACTACCCATTCTAGGAAGGTGCTAAAACATTCGAAGTAGAAGCAAGAGATTGAACAACCCATAGGGAGGCTCAGATCCACAAAATATTCCCCATCGAAAAAACACCCCAGCAGATGATGACATTCGGGATGAACGGGCAGCAAGCGGAAAGCTGATTCCACATCCGTTTTTGCCATCAATGCCCCTACCCCTGCGGCTCTCACCATATGCACAGCTGCGTCAAATGAAACATACAAAACCCGACATAGTTCAGCATCAATGTCATCATTAACCGAGCCCCCGTAGGGGAAAGATAAATGATGAATTAAGCAGAATTTTCCCGGTACCCCCAGAGGAGAAACCCGAAGATTAGGTAACGGAGGATCCCGAAAAGGCCCTGCCATCCTGCCTAAGGCCACTTCCTTGTCTAACTTTTCCCTTACCACCCCAGGGTTAGTTGCTATTGACCGCAAATTGCGGAGAGATATAACGATGGGCCGATCTTGAAAAGGGATCCAGAACCCCTCCTCAAAGCCTGACATCAATATCTCTGCCGCCTTGCGATTCCTATATTTATTTAACCACGGGCGCATCGCGACGACGTCCACCGGCGTCCTCCCCCTTAGCTCCCATGTCTGATTTTTCCCCTGACTTCCCTCATTTGAAGCAACGAGCGGAGGTGTGGTTCCCACCACACCCTGAACATTCGTGCTTAAAACGGCAGTTCGCCCCCCATTTGCACTGACCGTCATTGTATCGCCAGCAGGACCCTGGTCGTTTTGGGGTGGCCGCCGGGGTGGTATTCCTGCGCCGTTGAAGGGGGTCCCGCCCCCCCAGGAGAAGCCAACTGCAATAAAATACCCTGTAACCCCCGCATTAACCCATCCCAAGCGGGCGCAAGTGAGGACCCTGGCATTCTCAACCCAGAACCCAAATCCCCAAATACCCCGGACTCACCATTTTGGGGTAACAAGCCCGCAGCCGGGGGGCTGGGATGCGATGTGTTGGAGGGTAGCCGCCCCGAGCCAGGGGCCGTGGGAGTAGCCATGATAATCGATTGGACCCCCGGAGGTACCAGCTGCTAAGAGCTGTGATCCAGAGGTGCGGCCTGCAGGAAAGAGACAGCAGCGTGAGAGGCCCCCCCTCCCCTCCCTGAGCCTGTGGGCCCTGCACCAAACGGACAGCCTTCATGGGCCTGCAACGTGGAGCGGGGAATGGGGGAGAGGGGAATATTAATGTCCTCCCCCCCTTCGGAAAGACCGGACAACGATCCGTCCGACAAGGCCTCTATGGGGCTGGGGATAGGAGGTGAGCGTGGAGCCCTCCGATTGGGTACCGGCCTGCCACGTGGTTGTCTGGGTGCCCGGGACCTTGCGCTACCTGCTGACCGCCGCACAGTAACGGAGGAGGGAGGAGTGCGAGGAGCTGCCGTTGGTTCCAGCGCTGATCCACCGCTGGACCTGAGTGACCTGGACGACGGATGGGTAGGTGAAGTGAGGGGAGGAGGGACTAATGGTCCCTGAGATCTGCGTGTAGGCCTCGCGACCGGCGACGGCCTAACGCTTGGGGGAGGCCTCGCCGGGGCCTGTTGAATCGCGGGCCTCGCGGCCTGCGACCACGCGCCACGTGTGAGGATGATGGAGGGGCAAGATAAAAAGGATTGATTCGAGCACTCACCGGTTTGAGACAAAAGGAACATCCATGAAGTGATGGTGGAAAAAAATGTGATTTATTTGGTAAAAATGCAGGAAAACATGGAGACGTAGGACATAGAGAGGCAGACAGGACGCCTTACGCGTTTCGTGCCTGAATGGCACTTAATCATAGGCTAAAGTGCTGACAAATGTGGCTAGTTTAAATACAAAATTGAACCAATCGTGTGAAAGGTCAGCAGTGATTAAGATTAACACAACACAGCATGTTGGAAGAAAAAAACATGTTATGAAAGAAAAGTGACAGATCTTTGCAGTATATAATAAGATATATAGTGTAATTCATAAAAACTCTAAAACTAGGTGGCAAAGTGGTAGTGAATAGACAGTATAAATATGCAAAACATTGTTTTGTTTAAGTATATGAGTAAGAATACACAATAAAAAATTAAAGACAAATATATGTAATCAGACAATATAAATCTAAACTGAGAAAATAATCCGCAGTTGAAAAAATGCAGGAAGGTGCTACAGGATAAGAAAAAAAACTACCTTAAAATAACAATGAGAAAAGAATAAAGTTGGAGATAAAAGAATTATTTTGTATGATTTAGTGTACATAATTTATTAATAAAATAAGAATGGACAAGAAGGATGATAACATATAATGAATTGCTAGCAATTATTGTTGAGGTAGCATCGTCCTGCATTCGTTACTTTGCAGAAAAAGTACAAATTCAAATTAAGTGGAAATGCTGGAAGTCTTGTAGAAGATCTGAAAAGCAAGACGACAAATAAGAATAAAAGGACTTAATATATGATGAATTATGTAGGCAAGAGGACAAGGGGAACAGAGGAGTATGTGGGAGAAAAAGGGGTGTATGGTATTAGAGAGGCAACAGTGACATTAATTTTGGAAGAAGCAGGAGATGTCAAATTCTGCATTCATGCCCAAAGGTTGTCTGGTGCCTATGTGAAAAATCCAATATACCTCTTGACGACATAGGCGTTTGTGTGTGTCTCCTCCTCTTTGTCCCTTAGAAATGACATCTATAACTGAGACTTTAAAATGTTGCAGGACATTGGATTTGCAGGTTGTAAAATGTCGTGCTACCGTGGTGTTGGATTTGTTGTCAATGTCGTTAAGGTGCTCCCTAATGCGGCACTTTAAGGGTCTGCTAGTTCTACCGACATACTGTTTTTTGCAATTAGTACATGATAAAATGTAAATAACATTTTTCGTGTTACAATTTGTGTATTCACTGGTGTGAAAAGTTTTTCCATTTGCATATGAAGTAATGTTTTGTTTTTTGGTGACATGTCGGCAGGTCCTACAGACTTTATTGCCACATGGAAAAGTGCCAATGGCATTGAGCCAAGTACCTCTATTTGGTTTAGAAATGTTGGATGTATCAGACTGGAAGAGACTTGGTGAAAGTAAATCCCTAAGAGTGTTGGATCTGGAAGCTGAGAATCTGACTCCCACAGATAGTATATTATTGTAGGATTCATTGGCTGTCAGGATGGGCAGATTTTGTTTAATTATATTAATCACTTGCGGAAATTCCGTACTGTGTGATGTAGTAAAAAATGGAGGTGGATTCTCATCCTTTCGCTTGTTAGTGTTCTGTTGTAATAGGGAAACTCTATTATGTTTGCGGGCTATGTGAATGGCCCTTTTAATCATCCAGTGTTTGTATCCCCTCTGTAGGAGTCTTTGACTAAGGTCTGTGCATTTTTTATAAAAAATGGATGTATTTGAACAATTGCGTCTTAAAGTGATGAAGAGTCCCACAGGAATGTTTTTAATAACACTTTTTTTGTGACAGCTACTGGCATGTAGAACTGAATTGCCTGAGGTGGATTTTCTATAGGAGCAGGTTTCTATAGTATATGAGTTATTCTCTTGGCCTGCTTGTAATGCGAGATCGAGAAAATTGATATTACTACTGGAGTGAGTCATAGTAAACCGTAGGTTTAAATGATTGTTGTTAAGGTATGAAAAGAAGTTTTCTAATTGTGTAGTAGAACCCGTCCAGACAAACAACAAATCGTCGATATATCGCCCATACCAGGCGACATATTTACGAGAGTGGTTGTCTTGGTTAAATATGAATTGATCTTCAAACGCAGCCATGTAAATATTGGCATATGAGGGGGCAAATTTCGAGCCCATGGCTGTGCCCTCACGTTGTAGATAGTAGCGTTTGTTAAACATGAAATAGTTATGAGAAAGTAGAAATTCAGTGGTTTGTGATATAAAGTCTTTAAGTTCTTGTGTATATTCACTATATTTGTTCAAGATGTAATTTAGAGCAGTGAGCCCACAATTATGTGGTATGCAAGAGTATAATGAACAAACATCCATTGTGACCCAAATGTAGTGTGGCTGCCATGTAAGGTTTTTAAGATGTATTAAAACATCTTTGGTGTCTCTTAGGAAGCTTTTTTGTTGTGTAACCAGTGGTTGTAAGTGAAGATCCAGCCAAGTTGATAAACCCTCACCTAGACTGCCAATGCTCGAGATAATGGGGCGGCCTGGGGGGTTAGTGAGACTCTTATGTATTTTGGGTAGATAATAGAAGATGGGGACAATAGGGTCCTCTTTGTATAAAAAATGAACTTCTTTTTCATTTAAAATACCCAAAAATTCGCCTGTATCTAACAGATCTCTGAGGTCAATTAGAAAATGTTGTGTAGGGTCTGATGAAAGTTTAGTATAAGTATTGGTATTATCAATCTGTCTATTGACCTCCTGTAGATAATCATGTTTGTTAAGGATTACAACTGAGCCGCCTTTGTCAGCCTCCTTAATGATGATATTATGATTGTGTTGCAATGCTGTTAAGGCTTGTTTTTGAGAGAGTGTTAGATTGTGTCTTAGAGTTTTACGATTTTGAGACAATTCGAGGAGGTCTCTTTCTACTTTTTTCTGAAACATATCTGTCTCTAGGGTTCTACTCTTCGTAGGATAAAAATTAGATTTAGTATGTAGTTGGGTGTCTATGGAGGGGCCAAGGGCAGGGAAGGGACTTACCGGCCTCGCGGGAGACGAGCGCCGCCGTCTGCGATGATCCCCAGGGCTCCTGCTCCTGTATCCCCGGCGGGAAGGTCCCTCAGGGCTAAGGCGCGCGGGGGGGGGGCGCGAAATACGCCTGCCCGACCCGCGTTCCCCTGCATCAGTAGTAGCTCCGGTTGGAGCTACTTGAAGCCTGGCCATCTGTCGTTGGAGGTGGGCCCCACCGTCCAACAAGGCTTCAGCTCTGAGGGCTGCAAGCATTTGCTCGACATCCATCCCTAGGCCGAAATCGATTCAAGACACGCTCAGTAACAACTTGAAAACAAATTCTTACTGGTGTGTCAGTCAGACAAAATGGCTGACGAACCCAGGAAGTCCTGGACTTATATACATCCCCTTTTCCATAACCCCTCCCCCCTACACACAACCTATTATCACTCACACCCCTCACACATACATGGCCCCCTCCCACCTAGCTCTGCTTGTTTCCCGGGGGACTTGTCCGATGGCAAAGGGTGGATGAGAGTATAACACACGTAAGAGCTGAAAGGTCTATTTAAATAGACTAAAGATGCCAGTCTGCTTGACCCAATAGACAAGTGTTTCTTCAAGCCAGCAAGGCTCCTTCCATTGTTACAAATCGGCACCTTGCCCACTGGATTATTTTTAATGTTTTGTAGCAAGACATTTCTTAGCAATCATAAACACAATCTCACACATACACCCAGACACACACACAGACAGTCACATATACATGAGCAAGCAGTTTTTTTTTTTCTTGTTAAAGAAAAAGTAAATTTATTAATGTGTCCTCCTTGTCAGGGAAACCTTTGTGGGGAGTCCTTTAGGAAGAGATGTGTTTTCAGGGCTTACCTTTGTTGGGAGTCTTTTAGGCAGAGATGTATGCTCACCCTTGCAAACAAACACAGACCAGGGTGACCAGGTAAGAAGCCACGTGGCCTGTGAGTTTGTGCACGGGGGCTGGTCAGGATATCCAGGTAAAGTTACAGACAAGGACAAGAGCAAAAGAATCTTCGTGGGAAAGCCAGAGGTCAGAGGATGCCAGAATTCAGAATAAACGGGTAATAAATCCAAGGTCAAAAGCCGAAAATGATTAGGAATACTGGAAGTCAAAAATCACAGGAACCAAACAAGGAATCCAGAGTCAATGAACTGACACTGCCCTTAGGGAGAGGCAGTGTCTTATACCTTGATAATTAGGTATGTGATTCAGCTGGAGAGTTACTGACAGGTCTGAGCCTTTGGTGAAGTCCAGCCCCCTAGTGCTGCAGGCAATACAAACATAAACAGGAGTATTTCAAAGTTCTGAAATGGCTCAGATGCAAAATAGCAGGATATGGTCCAGAAGAACCACAGTTCAAATCCCCTGCTGGGTGCATCTGGGGCGACCACGTCTGGCAGTCTGGATGTCACGGTGGCGATCCTGACACTCCTGTCTGTCCCCTCTTCCTCGTCATGCCTGTCCCTCTCCTCTCCCTCCTCATGCCTGTCCCTCTCTTCTCCCTCCTCGTGCCTTTCCCTCTCCTCTCCCTCTCCATGCCTATCCCTCTCTTATCCCTACCCATGCCGGTCCCACTACTCTCCTTCCTCATGTCTGTCCCTCTCCTCTCCCTTCCCATGCTGGTCTATCTCCACTATCTTTTCACGCCTGTCTCTCTGATCATTCAGAGTGCATTTAGCACACTGAGCTAGTACTGCCCTCTGATCCTCAGTTAAAAAAAAAAAAAAAAAACACGCTCAAATGAAAGGAGGGGGCCGACCTTCACCCCGTCCCCAGTGAGGTCCGCCTCCCTCCCTCAGTGCCACATTGTTGTGGAAAAAACAGAGCGCCCCTTTTTGAAATGAGCCCTAGGTTGGTGCCTATTTTGCCTATAGGAGGCACCTGCCCTGCCCAAACAGAACAAAATAAATCATCATCGGAGTTATGCATTCGGGGACAGCCCGAGACATTGTGCTGCCTGAGGTGAAGGATGAAAGGCTGACTCCCACCTATGTATAGTTTTCTCCCCTCATCATGCCCACTTATGTATAGTTTTCTTCCCCCTCATACTCACCTATGTATGTTTTTCTACTCCTTAATACCCACTTATGTATTGTTTTCTCCCTTGTCATGCCCATCTATGTATGGTTTTCTCCCCCCCCCCCCATACCCACTTATGTATTGTTTTCTCCCTTGTCATGCCCATCTATGTTTGGTTTTCTCCCCCCTCATGCCCACCTATGTATGTTTTTTTCTCCCCTCATACCCACTTATGTATTGTTTTCTCCCCCCACATGCCCACCTATGTACAGTTTCCCCACCTACTGCCTACCCAACATATGTCTCTTTTAGCCTTCCCTCTCCCCCTCTTGCCTTTAAGAGCAGGGTGGGCAGTTTCAGTGCTGCGGATTTCAAAGTGACAGACCTCAGTCAGCGCTGAATTGCTATCCCCACTCACAGTATTGACTCAGAGTGCGGGAACAAGACACTCTGAGTCATCACTATGTGCAGGAATCTCAGGAGTGTGCATTTCATCAAACATTTTCGTAATAGTTTTTGTCAACTGCATGTTTTTAGTGACTAAAACTAAATAATAACTAAGAAAAACTAAATTACTAAGATTAAAACTATGATTAAAATCCATAGAAATTTTGGCAACTGATGAAAATGTGACTAAAATGATAGGGAGGAACTATTGAACTTATCTATTTGGACTTCTGCTTCTTGTTCCCTTGGATCTCTACCAAAGCCCAGTCCCCTGTCCATCTGTAGCTGGATTGGCAAGGACGCAGGCTCACTGTGTCTGTCTGCCACCAGGAACAACGCCCTGCAGAGGATACTCCTCCATCTGATTTGCCTGCTACTGTCACCAGGGCCGGCCTTACGTGTTCCGCCACCCTGTGAGGGCCTCCCCCATGGTGCCCCCCCATGCCTGTCTCTTTCCTATCCCTCCATGTATGTGTCTCTCCCTTCCCATGTGTGTCCCTTTCCTCTTTCTTGCCATGTCTGTCTCTCTCCAACTCCCCCATACCTGTTCTCTCTCCCCCTCCTCCCCCATATCTGTTCTCGCTCTCTCCCTCCTCCCCATATCTGTACTCTCTCTTCCCTCTCCTCCCCATATATGTTCTCTCTCCCCCCTCCTCCCCAATATCTGTTCTTGCTCTCTCCCCTCCTCCCCAAATCTGTTCTCTCTCCCCCTCCTCCCCATATCTGTTCTTTGTCCCCCCTCCTCCCCTTATTTGTTCTATCTCTCTCCCCCTACATTTTTCTTAACTGTTCTCTTCTCTTCCCCTCCTGTTCTCTTCTCTCCCCCCTTACACTGTTCTCTCTCCCCCCTCCCCTTCCTCTGTTCTGTTTCTCCCCCCTCCCACTGTTCTGTCTCCCCCCTCCCCTTCCTCTGTTCTGTCTCTGGTCCACTCCCCTTGTTCTGTCTCTCCCCTCCCATTGTTCAGTCTCTCCCCCTTGTCACGTGAGTGTTTCCCCTCCCATCTCCCTAGCAAGTTAACTTAACACTATATAACAGCCTATCAGACCTGTTCCCTCCCTCACGGCTGAAGATTTAGTTGACTAAAATCTACTGGAGATTTATTAGACTAAAACTAGACTAAAACAATTCAGATGACTAAAATATGACAAATAGTGAAAAGTATGAATTGGTCTGCACACTTACAAGTATCGGGTGCCATGAGGGAGCGTCATTCACGCCCATAAAGCAAAAAGAAAAGATAGGAGACTCAGCACACCGTTTAAGGGAGTTTAATCCACCAAAAAATAACAACGTTTCAGCCCAGCAATGAGCTTTTTTCAAGTCTCTTGAAAAAATGTTTTTGAAAAAAGCTTAGTGCTGGGCTGAAACGTTGTTATTTTTTGGTGGATTAAACTCCCTTTAACGGTGTGCTGAGTCTCCTATCTTTTCTTTTTTTAAATATGACAAAACTAAATTAGCTTTTTAATAAAAAAACTAAAACTAAATACAAATGTCCTGTCGAAATGAACACTAGATCACAGGTTAGCACTAGCTGAGGCCTGTTACTTTTAAATACATAGCACTGCAGCTGCCCTCACCGCCCTCACTTGGGCTGTGCTGGTAGGAGGGTGGCCTCACCAATGGCAACACCTACATCTTGGCATGGACTGCTCCTCACAGTACCTACACACAGAAAATAACTTACTGCCACCTTAAGGTGCTATCTGGGTCAATTGACTCACCCAGTGTCACCGCAGGGCTTGGTCTGTATCCTTTTATAACAGAGCATATTATAGATTCTAACGATTCACGTTACAGTAGATTAGACTAATAATTCACATGAGCTTATTTTCTGAAGTAAATTGCTGATTCCCAAATAATATTAAAAATAAAATAAAATTGTTACAACTGCCGGCCCAAAATCAGCCATTTACACTGCGTTTTTGTCCCATAATGCCGATAAAAACTATCAGCACAGGTGCAGAGACTTAAAATACCGGTAATCATACAACATAAAAGGGAAAAAATACTTCCAAGTAGGTCAATTTAAATAGCACACTTGGGACTTATATTTAAAGAGCTCTGTCAGCACCTTAAAGGTGCTTTCTGAAGTGACTGGGAAGCTGCCATACTGATAAGTGGATTGTGCTTTTCTTTCATGAAGTGCTTAATAAACATTCCACTTCCACTGTGCACCTCCTCACAGCTAGTGGCAAATAAACAAATGCACATGAGTAAGAAGGTAAAGGATCCAATGGTGACAAATGAAACTTCTCAGTGTAAAGAAAGAAGGAGGTAATGTTCCTGATCTTTTTGAGTACGAGTAGGATGTTGCTTCAGATAATTTGAATGTGAATTGAGAGGTGATGTAATTATTTTATTTTGAAACTTCAATGACTACAACTGTATGTACAATGGAAAACCATTCACTCATTTTGAAATTGCTTTTTTGATTCAAGAAAAGTTGTTCTGCAGGCGACAATCTCTTTTAAGGCTTTTTAATTTACAAAATATATAATTTTATTACAACATCAGCAACAGGTGAAGTACCACTGTGTATAGGAAAAAAGATGCCACTCCCAATATTGAAACAACTAGATATTACACACCTTATAATTGTAAATATATATGCATGATCTTCCGAGGCTAATCTAAAATCATGAAATAACTAGCCAAAAAATCCAAAATGATTTCACCTACACAAGTAAACTGATTAACCAACAGACATTTGGGTCCAAAACTGAATAAATCAAATAGTTTCAAATTGCAACATCGATCCATGTGAACCTTACTGAGAGATAACAGATCAATTATTATCAAAGGCACTTCAGTTTCACATAATAATGGAAGATTGCAACAATGTGCTACCACCAAATAATAACAGTAACAATCATATGTTGCATTGAAAGGCTCACACATGCTGTACAGAACCAACAAACAGAGCAGTACTATTAACTGTGCTAGAATGCATGGTGCTGAAAGACATTGGGGGAAGTTCACCTATCAAGCATTACCTTTACAGGTATCCAAATGTAGCAAGCAAGTCCTTATAAAACATGTAAAGCTTTACATGTGTTCTTTGTGATATTCATTTGTTCTATCCAGTGTTATTTCACCTGTAATAAAAAAGTGATTTTTTTTTTTTGCAAATTAAAAAGGCATTTTTCCCTATTATATTATTATTATTATTATATTATTATATTATTTTAATAGTTCAGTAATTGTGCATCATTCAAAAGATAATCTTCCATAACCTTTGCAAAATCGAAGACTAGACAGGCTTCCTTCTTAAGGAGCATTACAGCAGAGAGAGGCGACCTGACGACTGTCTCTCTCTGTTATTGGTGTGTGCGCACGCAGGAGATCATAATATACTCCTCCACTGGAGGTGTGTTTGGCTTCACAGACAGTTCAACCATGGTCATGGAGAACCAGTCACACAACATGGCTGCCTGAAAGTCAGTGTTTAACTTCCAAATGAAATGCTTCTGAAGGGGGCTCCATAATAGCCTAATTCAGAAACCGTTTTAATAAGACAGAAGTTGCCTTGTTTCAAATTAAACGATTACCTGGAGGGTTTAGTCCTTCTTTAAATATGTGCTAACTAAAGTGACCTATTTGGAAGTATTTTTTTTTCTTAAAGTTGTAATATTTAACCATATGTTAAAATATTGATTACTGATATTGAGAATGCAATACATTCAAAAGCTTAACACAAACAGGATTGGAGCTACAGAATGAAGCAGCAGTGAATTAAATATATTTAAATGGAGCATGACATACTTAGAATACAGAACCATTGGCTTCAGGGTAATGTTGAATATGAGCTGCATTTAAGTTCCACATATAATGTGAAGTGAAGAATATATTTTTTCTCTCACCAACAACTATGTCCAGCATCTGGATACAAGAATTCCAGATACCATTCCTTTCAATAAAAAAGGGCCTAATCAATGAATTTCATTTTAAAAAAGCACAACAGTTCAATTCAGGTGCCAGGACACCAGAGAATAAATACTGTAAATTCTTGAGCCGAGGTATCTCTTGCATGCACAAATAGTGCTCGCATGGGCGCTAGCGCTGACACTTGACCTCCCAAGCACTGTGCCTTGGCATCCCGCATTGATCCAGAAGTTTGGAGGTATGTCATTCACTCTGTTTCACAGTATAGAGTACTTCAAATAATTCAACTCACACTGTTTTACCTGAAGAAGAATATATGGCGACAAGTGGCGAAAAGAGCACACATGACAATAATGAAGCAGTAAAACACCATTGTCTAGTCCCTCCTGAAAATTTCTAAGAGGTGTAATACTTCTCCCTTGCATTTATATTTGTTTGATTGTATTAATGTGTGTTATATGTGTCTATTAAACATTAGATTACAAAGGTAGTGTATTTTAAACAATAACGCACCATGCTCTTTAACTATTATTATATTATCTCTTCATTCTTTTTACTTGTACACTTTGTGAAGTAAAATACACTCAAGGTGCTTCAGATACCCAACCCTACAAATCTTTAATGTGTATTAAGCCGACTAGATCTCCATTCTGTAAGTATACTACATTTGATTGTTTCAATGGTATATTGTGATAGAATCTAAATTTATCAACATATGTTTATTTGTGTATGTGATTACACAATTGTCTTTTTTGCCTTTTAATTTGATTTTTTTTTTTAATTTATGCATTCTTTTATTTTTATCATATATAAAAAAGACAATACAAACACTTAGATACAATACAAGTTACAAAAACACATTATTAAACAGGGAAAAGTCATAAAAGACTCCAAAATAAGTGCAGAGAGAAAACAACTTTACAACACTTCTTTTAAAGTACACATCGATGTCAATAAAGATACGACCTTTCCCTCAATTAAATATTCATAGTAATCTCCAATATTTTAAAGATTAGATTTTACCGTAAATTGCACATGGGGAAAACATATTGTCAAACACAGTTTTACTAGTGCGTAATAACAATACCGCTAGTGTAGCAATACGCATAGCAGCTGTTTTGACCCTGAGTATTTATCAACCTGATATTAATGTGAGTTCTGAATGGGACACACCCATCATAACACATTTTTGTCAGAGCAATCCTAATATATAGACATGAAAAAAAACAAAGGCTCAAAAGATTGAAGATTACATAACTCAATGAGTATTTCTGCTGAAACACATTAAAATCTCTTGAAGTAGTTTTGTAATTTTCTTGATTTTAATTATTTTATTCTAGCTATACTAATCCCACAGTGAAGCTAAAAAAAATCATAAAATCTTGCTATGCTCTTATAACTTTCAGACCTGTGTTTGATTACGAAAGAATTCTGCATACAACTGACTCACTGGTCATGTAAAAAATCCAAAGAAATATGTGCAATATTTGGACATGATCAAAAACATAGTACATGGCACCTATTCACTAATGTTTGAGTTTTTTTGATGAGAGCTTATATCGAAGCACGAAACTCAAACAGACTTTACCCCCCACCCCTACCCTACCCGTCTGGCCCTATCTCAAGCTCAACATTTTTTATCCACATAGCATTTTTTGAGGTGAAGATTTAGCAGGCAAGATTGGGGTCGAACGAGATGTGTCGAGGAAGTTAAGTTTTGAGGTTGAGTTTCACTTAGTCTTCAACACAACCACCACACAAAGTTTAATTCTCCCCCAAATAAATAATGGAGGAGGCAAGTTGAACAAGTCCAACTTGATTCTGAGACTGTCAAACTTGACCCAACTTGATCATCTTTCACCAAACTCTTATTTTATTAAATATCCCCTTCAAGTTTACAAAAAGGAATAAGGTATATTACATATCCATTGAAGATACAATCAAACCACACAAATAGAGGTCACAAGATTCATAAAAAGGTGAAGGTGAATATACATAATACCAAATTTGAGTTGGCTCTATAGTCAGCATATGTGTATGCACTTGTCATGTAGCCAAGTGAATATATTGTATCTCAATGAGATAAACGAGAAGCATCTGTATCTGGGAAATATAGAGCTTTAGAATAAGTTTCAAATATTCCTAATAATAAAATGTTTTAGAGAATAAACCTTACTACTTTGTAGCTAAGTACACAGCACATTTTAATTTGTGTTATCTGTCTAAATTTATTGAGATTGTCTGAATATGTTGGGATAGTGGGCTCTTTTTAATGACCGATGTTATAGATCTTTTGTCATGGAATACCATAGGCTGCAATAGAAATCAGTTATAAGTGATAACTTGTAATTAAATGTCCACCATTAATGTTGGTGCCTACCCCAGAAGTGTACCTGTCATGTAAAATTTATGTGGTATCACTTTCCAAAGGAGAACCAGTTTTCAAGCTAAAATAGCCAATAAAAGATAGCTTTTATGTCTTTCCGCTGTGGTAATTTATGGTGAAGCAATAGCCATCAAAAACTAAAAAGATGGCAGTGGTCACATATGCATATGCATCTATTTGTCTGAAAGCCTGCTATCTGCATCCCACAATGCTTAGTGTGCCATTCATAGCAGAATGGGACATCTTGCAGGAGGCGGCATTTGTATTCCTTTCAAAGGGTGATTTCCCTAGTGAACATATAGATCAAATAGTTAATTTTAACTGGCAAAAATGGGGTCTACATTACATTTCACTGCTGTTCTGACACGTTCTAGCTCTGTCTTGTTTTTTGAGACCAAGGTAGAGCTTTACAGAACAGGCCACAATCCTGCAGCCCCGATCAAATTCTCTGTTGTCTGAGACCCCAGAGATTGCCTACTGTAGGCACAGCATTGTGCCTATGCACAGTAGTGCTCATACTCTAACACTCCCCCACCCAGCAACCGGATTCGCCAGGGGCAGAAGTTGGGAAGTATGTATTTCTGTGAGACACACACAGACAGAAAAATATAGGTTGTCTGTTTCTAAAAATGTATCCCTTTTAACCTTTCAGAAATTAAGGGATTTGTGTTCTAAAGTGTGTTAAAATAATTATCCAGGACAGAGTAAAGAAACAACTAAATCCTTGTGAGAGAAACATTTTTTATATATTATTGTAAAGGATACATATTATAATACATGTTTAATGATGAAACAGTGGTGTTACTGAATGTTTTGTAGCTGATACTGATATACCAAATGGTTTCAGGGTTGGCCCTGAGGCCTTACCAACAGTACAGTTTTCAAGATATGTTCACAGGAGCTTTAAAAAAAAAAAAAGATAAAAGAATGTTCTATTAGCACACTTAGTGCTGTGAAATTAACTGAACCTAACCAATCCACCTTGCTGCTGTATGTCAGATTTTCAAAATACTGTACTTTTGTGTGATCTGAAGTCAGACTATATAGGACAGAAAAGAGGATGGCTTAACATATTTGGCATGAGTGGTTGATCTTATCTTAGGCACCCCTCTATATCCAAACTCATATAATTTCCCCCAGCTGTCTTTTCCCCTCCCCCTTTCCTCTCCACCAGCTGGATCTATCTCTTCCCCTTCATCTCCTCCAGCTGTGTCTCCCTTTCTTCTCCCCATGCTGCCTCTCTTCTCACTCTCTTTTGCCAATTTCATCTCCCTTATCCCTTTTCTCCAGATGTTCTGCTTTCACCAAGCTGTCTCTCTTATCCCTGTTTCACACCCCTTCTATTTCTCTTACACCTTTGTTTCCTACCTATAAAACACTCCAACTCAGACCACAGTCAACACTCTAACACACTTCTCATCACAATGCTCTGAGTCATTGTTATGAGCAAGTCAGTGGCTCTGTATTTCCACTGTTGGGTGGGGGTGGACTGCACCCCTACCATTGGCACCCCCAAAATCTTTGTCACCCAGGATGGACCTTCTCTCCTGCCCTACCTTACATACATTTGGCCAGGAGTACAAATATTATAAAGCGGCCCATGGTGCAACTTCACTCACCTCAAATAATGCTAATTGAATACAATTTGTGTAAAATCAGCTTTTTCTTTTACTGAAGTAGCTACATGTATTTACAGTGTGCTACTGGATCAGCAGTAGGCGTACTCTGAAAAAATAAGTAGCGGTGTAGCTACTAGAGGTGCTGATTAACCTGTGGCACTCCAACTTTTCTAGTCTATGGTTCCATTAAACTCAGCCAGCCCTTTGGAGTGAATTAAAATCATGGGATTTGTTGTCCGGAACAGCTAGCGTACTAAATCCTGGCCATCAAGTACACAGCCAGAGGTAAGTGAGTGAGCTTAGAAACACAGGTATACAGAGGTGCCTGAGATATGAAAGACAGAGAGAAACAAATAAGAAAAACTTTAAGGGACCATAATGATGGTCATTTCCATAATGATGGAAATGACCATCATTAGCTGGCTGTACTATTGCAGCTTCATCTTCTAGGACAGAAAGATGACCAACATAGGGGGTAAAGTAAAGGGAGGAAAAGGGGGATGCCCCAAGCCCACCCTTCCTAATGAACAGTGTAATTTAGAGCAAACACACAAATTAAAGTGCAAAGATTGCACTTTAAACACAGCTTCTTTAAACAAGATATAAATGCAGCAATATATAGTGCAAATCACCTCAAAACTATACAGAGATAGTAAATACCAAATGCAATACAAACATGCAATGCTCAAAATCATGCAATAGAGTATACTATATAGTTAATGTTATGATGTTTTCCAGTCAGAAAAGTACACAAGTCATATACAAAAACAGGTGCTGCACCTTTTAATTATATATGTTATTTATCTCATAGAAGCAGAGCAAAAGTACACATGATGTGAAAGGTTATAAAAAATTAAAAATCTGTATGCATTAAATGGTTCACAAGCTGAATTTAGAGTGCCACATTGGGGTTCATTCAGTTACATGTTGTAAATATCTTTTAGGTTGAAATCTTTTGCTTTGTGATAAATACAGTTTCATTTTTTTTATTATCCAGTGGCTTGTAGTAATCTATCATTTTGGGCACAAACACAGAAGCTTACTGAATGTAAGCTCATCATGTCCTACAAGTATCAATGATGAAATTTGTGGAAAAGTAGAATTCTGTAATGTGGAACAAATCTTGAAGCTTGAATGTGACACTGAGCACTAATATCTAACAGAATATTGACATCAACATACTTAACCAGGAAGGATGCATAATGTCATCTACAAGTTTAACGTATATCACAGAAATGCTTCTGTTCAATTTAGCTCACGTTATCTACCTTTAAAGGATGAAGGACTAAATAAACTTCACAAGGAATAAAAACAGTTGCCTGAGGAATAAACTGATTTTACAGCTGATCCACTGAACAATCTTATTAGCTAGGGAAGTGCTGGCAAATTCTGGCCTAGGGGTCAAAAACAATTTAATGGCCGACATTGCAACTTCATCAGCCCATCAGTTATCATCACAGATAGACACAGAGGCAAGACAGATATACTGAAAGTGCAGAGATTGATAGACAAACAAGACACCTGGATAGAAAGTGTGGATTCAAGAAGGTATTTAGAAGTGAAAAGGGGTGAAAACCCAATCCAGTTAGAGAGCAAACATGGGGGTGCAATTACTCCCCTGTCATTCGTTATGACATAAAATTCTAGACAAAATTTTTTTTTTATTGTAAGTCATCTATTTTTTCATGTTGAATATATTTTCTAGTGTACTATGCCCCCTGGACTATATTGTACATAAACATACAAACGTACAGCTGTATGATCTGATGAGTGTATGCTCAACAGCACTTCCATCATTACAAATATTGAGGAGTATGTTCCCAAATATGTGTTATGATATAAATAACCCTATAATAAATCTACTATTCGCTGATGATTGAAAATATTGCTAGTTTTTCTCACAACTCTGAATTTGTCAATATTCTTACACATATCTGAGCTATCTTCTTTATCATTTCTGCTGCAATGCAGCATTTTTAATAGTCTTTACTCAAAAAGCAAATCCAAAGGAGAAATTTATTTCTTTTAATTTTCTTGACTAAATAAACAATTGTAATTCCTCTATAGTAAGTACATAGGATTCAGTAATAATAAGTATTTTATCAGGATTTGTATATTAAATATTTTTTTAATTTCTGTGTACATTTTTCTCGATATCTGAGGCATGGTACAATTACTCAACTCAGGTACAGGGTCCCAGAAGGAATTGGTGTCTTCCGCGCATGTAGCCCGATTGTGCCCTTGGCAACATCTCCATTAGCTGAAAGTTAGGGATTACTTAACGAATTTGTGCATTGCTGTACTCAAACAATGGGAGGACGTTTGCCGGACTGTTTCATTCTCTTAAGCCATGTGAGAACTAACCTGCACTATATCTGATATCATATGATATAAGCTTTCCTCTTGGAAACATTTTTGCTGGCCAGCATTTTTTGTTTTATTTTGTTCCAACATCTAGATGAATTGTTCTGCTTGGACATCAGGTTACTTTCTGGATTTATTGCTGTACAGAGGAATGAACGTTGTATTACTTTATGTATATAGACTATTTACACATGGTGTTTTAACGTGTTTAGTTCAAAACTTGCAGCATATGGGATCATATGTTTCTTTAAAGGGACAGTCTAGTCCCCAAACTCACTTTGGTGCAAGATGAAGATCACCGCAACTACCGTATTTGCTCGATTATAAGACGACCCTGATTATAAGACGACCCCCCAAATTTGCACATTCCTTTAGGAAAAAAACTAAAAGCCTGATTATAAGACTACCCTATAGGAAAAAAGTTTAACTTGTATATATGTAAATTGCTTTTTAATATTTAATAAAAAATGTATATTATACAGATGCATTTCTTGTTTTTATTTGCTTTTATGTGCCAATGCGGCCTCTCTCCCGCTCCCCCAGCTCTTTCCCCCCCAGCGTTGTCTCTCTCTCCCCCCAAAACTTCTCTCTCTTGTCTCTATCTATCCTCCCTCCCCTTTTCTCTCTGTCCCCCTCCCTCCCCTTGTCTGTGTCCCCCCCCTTGTCTGTCTGTGTCCTCCCCTCTCCCCCTCCCTTTGTCTCTCTCTATCCCCCCCTCCCCTTTTATCTCTGCCCCCCCTTGTCTATCTGTGTCCTCCCCCCTCCACCTCCCTTTGTCTCTTTCTCCCGCCCTCCCTTTGTCTGTCTGTGTCCTCTGTCATCCCTTTCCTTCCCCCCCCCCCTTACCTGGTTTCGTTCCCTGGTGGCTAGTGGGGGCAGCCGGGGGATGTCTGCACGATACGTGCAGACATCCTCCATGCTGCCCGACACGGCAGTCTATTATGACGGACAGCTGGTCCGTCATTATAGACTGCCGTGTTGGGCAGCATGGAGGATGTCTGCACGTATCGTGCAGACATCCCCCAGCTGCCCGATTTACCCTGGTGGCTAGTAGGGCAGCAGAGGATGTCTGAGCGATGAGCGCAGACCTCCCCTGCTGCCGCCCGGCACGATCGCTGGGACTTCTGTGACGAAAGCGGAAGTCCCCGGCTTCTTCATAGAAGCCCCGGTGGTCGTGCCGGGCGGAAGCAGGGGAGTCTGCGCTCATCGCGCAGACATCACCTGCTGTTAGAGAGGGGGATCCAGGTCCCCTGCAGCTCTGCAGGGGACCTGGATCCCTGTCTTATAGTCTGACCTCAATTTGAGGTCAGATTATAAGAAGACCTCGAATGTAAGACGAGGAGGATTTTTCAGAGCATTTGCTCTGAAAAAAACCTCGTCTTATATTCGAGCAAATACGGTATAATGCACAGGCTTTTATCCCTGTGTGATTTGAAGCAGGCATTCTGTATAAATCAAATTTTTTATATTTGACTCAAGCCCTCCTCAGTGATTACTCTGCATGTTTACTGCAGGTGCAGCAGCACTGATTCTATAGACACTGAGGATATAAAAATTGTTTCAAATAGACATTTCGTGTCCTCCTCAAATTGAGTCTATTCAGTTGTCTATGAGGGAACTTGCTCTTGTACAGAGTAGTATTGCTTACAGCGCAACACATTTTCTGATGACATCACTAGAGAGACAGGATATTCCCTTCATTTGAATGGCAGTATTTTTTTTTTGTATATGTGTATTCTGGGGCTTTTAATAATAATAATAATAATAATAAAGTGTTTAACCAGGAAAGGTGCATTCAGATATTCTCTGTTTTTCAAGTATGCCCTGGGGATGTTACTTTTAGTCAACATCAAGGGGTTGTTACTATTATGCAAATTAGTGGTACTCATTTTATCTTTCTCAGAAAGGACATTGCCAATAACTGAACCTGTGAAAAGATGATACTGATGATGAATTAGCATCTCACCAGACACTAGTCTTTATTCTATTTTATGGTACAATTCATGGTACAATTATGCACCTTAATGGTGCTCAGGGTATCAATCTCAGAAAGATCCAATCTTGGATTGATCAAGAATGGGTTGGGGATAAAACTGCAGCCTTCTGAATTTAACAGATTCTACTGTGTATTAGCTCACCATGCCATCTCACCAGCTCATCAATTATGGATGGTGGGAAAATGGTTAAAGTTTTATATTACAGATGTAATAAAAATAATAATTATTATATCAATTCAAAAATGTAATTTTCTTCAACTAAATTTTATCTGAGTCAGTTTGTAGTTGCATTAATTAATAAGTGCAACTACCGTATTTGTTCAAATATAAGACAAGGTTTTTTTAAGAGCAAATGCTCTGAAAAATACCCCTAGTCTTACATTCGAGGTCGTTTTATAATCTGACCTCATATCAAGGTCAGATTATAAGACTGGGATCCAGGTCCCCCGCAGAGCTGCAGGGGACCTGGATCCACCTCTCTAACAGCAAGGGAATGTCTGCGCGATGAGCGCAGACCTCCCCTGCTGCCGCCCGGCACGACCGCCGGGACTTCTATGATGTCTTCCGGCTTCATCATAAAAGTCCCGGCGGACGTGCCGGGCGTCAGCAGGGGAGGTCTGCGCTCATCGCGCAGACATCCTCAGCTGCCCCGCTAGCCACCAGGAGAATCGGGCAGCTGGGGGATGTCTGCACAATACGTGCAGACATATTCCATGCTGCCCAACACTTCCGTCTATTATGACGGACCAGCTGTCCGTCATAATAGACGGAGGTGTCGGGGAACATGGAGGATGTCTGCACGGCATCCTTTGATAAAAACATGGAGGTGTACAAGTGACATAAAAGTGCTGGCCATTATAAATGCATATTTATAAAGCATGAGAAACTTAAAAGTGGGAGTGTTTTTAAAAAAAAATAATGCAAAACAATGAGGCCCAGTTGTCTTATCTGACCTTTAAAGTTGACTTGTATTTACAAGCTATGTCCTAATCTCTTTGTTGCAAACTATTCTGAAACAATACTGCCAAGCTACCAGTGGTTCTGTAATGAAATGCACTCAGCAGTACAACCTTGGGGAAGACTCTGAAGACCACACCCAAGTTTGTTAGAATCTTGGACCACCACAGCCACCATAGAATTAATTTTAGCCAAAAACAATTTGAAAAATGAAACAGACAGACGTGATTCCTCTCTGCGGCTTTATTTTAGACATTTATCCAGACAAAAACAAGATGTGTGATCCCTCGCTGCGAGAACGGACAAAATCTCAAATAGCCAGTCCTATAGGATGTAACCTTCTTGGGAGAGGAATCACTCGTTTTTGCTCGCTTGCACTATTACAGAGGAAACCTGTCCATTAGCATATCAGACAGGTCCCACCCATAAGGACAGTCCAGATCCAAATTGCCTGGCAGGTTTTCTCTGTAGTGGTCAAAGAGAGCAAAAAAATCTCTCGATTAGATTACATATAGCGCTCGCTTTTTCAGATTCTGTCCATTCTCGCTAAGAAGTATCCCAATCTTTGTTTGTCTCCTAGACATTTATTCAGCAACATTTATGTTTTATCCTACCTTGGCTGAACAGCTCAAATAAAAATAAATATATATATTTTGTTTAACGGGGAAAACAGACTATGAATTCATCGACCCCCATACGGATTTATTATCATAAGGTCCTATATGCAGCTCCACATACAATGGAACTACGCTTGTAAGTGCTAACAGTTTGCATGCATAGTACTCTAATACTAAATATTACACTATTAGGTGTTCTCATTTTTTATTTTACAGTGTACTGCCTAATACTTTTTTCTATCCTTTTTTCTACACTGCAGATTTTATCAATCTGCAGTTTTTTACAGTAAGTACATTTCATTACATCATCATTGGTAGATTCAAGGTAGTGGGTCTTTTCATCTTTGAACAGGGGTTACTTTGTTTGTTTTGTGTCTTTATATCAAGTTACTTTATACTGCACCTCCCTCTATCTCTGCTGCACTGTTGGATATTGTACCTACTCCTTTGGCCAGTCATTGTTTTTAATTGAAGCACTACTGCACCTTCTAGCTTTTTTGTTCTAGATAAAAGATTTTGCCTTGGCTAAAATAGGGGAATAATAAATGACATTGTTAAACGTAAAGATCTAGGAACATTGCCAAAACTAGGAAAAGCATCAGAAAAAAATATTATTGCAATGAAATTGAAACAGATCCATAATGAAAAACACCTAGGTAATGTTGATCCAGTGTAAGGATTTTTTTTTTTTCTTTCAGTTGGTTCCTTTGGCTTCTTGCGTTCTTCTGGATCAACAAATATGAATAAGTGGAAGCATACTTTTCAGTCTAATAAATACCCTCAAAAGAAATCACTGGTTTAAAATGTACCCTCTTCAAAATAGTCCAGTAAACATTTTGTATTATGTTTGAAAATTAGTTCATTATTTTAAGTGAGAACCTGAATGACACAATTTATTATTCTGCCGTTCACTTATTCATGGCACTGGTATGGACATAGTTAAAATAAATAAATTGTAAAATTACTTTAAGTAAATTACTCTACAGCTTGGCATATATATTTGCTGAGCAGTGTATTTTGTTGAGAAAAGATGGATTTCTAAAACAGAATGCCAACTTTAGCACATTGCATGTTTACAGCTTCAGTAGTGATTGAAATAAAGCTTACTTTCCGAGAAGTATTTCAAGCCGAAATGGTTTCAGAATAAATTATACATAGCAGAAAAAAGAAAAAATGTGCTTCAATTATATAGAGCAATGATGGTGAACCTATGGCATAGGTGCCACAAGTGGCACAGAGAGACCTCGGAGGTAGCACTCGGCATGTTGGTACAGTATCACCATCAGTTATGGAGATGCCAGTATATATTATGTTCTAAGACTGATATTAATGGATAGAGTTGAGCGGACACCTGGATGTTCGGGTTTGAGAAGTTCGAGTGGACTTCGGAAAAAGTCCGGGTCCATGCTCGAACTTGACCCCGGACTTGACCCCGAACCAGAACCCCATTGAAGTCAATGGGGACACAGACTTTTGGCCACTAAAATGCCTCTAAAATAGTCATGGAAAGGGCTAGAGGGCTGCAAATGGAATTAAAATGTGGGTAAGAGTATGACAAGTGCCCTGCAAACACATATGGATAGGGAAATAACTTAAAAAAAATAAAATACATACAAATTAAAAATACTGTACTATTTAGCACCCAAAACAATTAGAATTAGGTTCTATTTGACTCTCAGATGCAATACATGTAATGCTATTGCTATTCTATAAACCGAAATAGAGTCCCCATTCATAAGAATAGGTCAATTGACCTATTTGTATGAATGGGGACTCTATTTCGGTTTATGCTCAAAAATTATTTAATTGTAACCCTAACAGTTAATCTAGCCCTAATCCTAGTGTTTAGATAATTAAATCTTTTTTTTTACATTGCAATGTTGCTGACTCTAGGGGCAGTCAAGCAACATATTCAGAGCGACGGAAGTGATTTTTTTTTCACTTCCGAAGCTTTTGACCACAAGAGGGCATAGCCATATTGCCGGAGCATGCTGCTCCATCAATATGGCACCCCCGATCACTCCGTGGGGCGATCATGGGTGCCAAAAACACCAAATTTCGGTGCTGGCTATCGATATCAAGGCAATAGACCAGTCTCGTTGATTGCAAAAAACGCTCATTTCACCGCAGGAAGTGTCAGTCACGTCCACTGTTGGGAACGCAGTTCCCAGCAGAAAGTGCCTGACACGTCCATTGTCGCGAAGACGTTAAACATAAGTAACATTTTTGCAACAGTTATCCTTTTAAGATTATCTTTCTTTCAGCAGTTACCTTCAGAGGGTGTCATTAAGTCATGACTATCAGTTGCTAGTGCTAGGGTAAGTCCTGGGTCTGCAATGTAGGTGATGGGGCATGTCCTAGGTGTGTAATGTAGGTGTAGGGACATGTCCTGGGATACTGGGGCATGTAATGGGTATACAATGTGGGTGATGGCATGTCCTGGCTACATTGACAATACATTGACTACGAACTTTGAGCCGCCCGTCCTGAACCTTTCCTGTTCCTGACCTCGACCCTCAGCTGCCAGCCCCCAACCGCGGATTGCCTGACCTTGATTCCTGCCTTGCCCTCCTGTACCTCGTTTTTGGATTTATCGCCTTTGTGCACCAACTCACCAACCAAGTTTTTGTTTCCATCCTCAATAACTCTGCTTGGTCTTTTTATTTGTACATAAGTGCCTATTGTCATCTGCATCTGGACTCCACTTTTGTCTGGTAAGAGACCCCGACATTACGCATTACTATGAAATAATCATTAAACTGTTATTTATGCTGTTGTAAGCTTACGAGCAGGGTTCTCTACCTCATGTACCAGTCTGTACTAGTTTGTCTAAATTAGTATGTAGTTCCTTTCTTTGCTCTGTACCAAGCGCTTCGAGAATTGGTGGCGCTGTACAAATAAATGTTAATGTAATGTAATGTAATGCTGTTCTTTTAAATAAATTGAACAATTCAGAAACATAGTGAATTTAAGTGTCAGGTTTGTTTCAGTGACATGTTTCTCTGATATGGAGTTCACGTACCTTCCTGTCTCTGTGACATTTTCATTGTTTGAGAGAGTGTGTGAGCAGTTTGAGCATTGGTGCTATAATTTGGAAAGTGTGTGGCAAGCACATACCGATACTTACTTAAACCAGAACAAATGAGATTAAGATTATATAGCACATATTTCAATTGAATTAATCTATTGGTAATAAGAAGAAAATATTTTGCTCTATTGATAATAAATTGTGATTGTCAAAGTCCAAACACAGGATGATTTACTTTTTACAAATCTACTTTTCACATTTCCCCAATTTTTATTTCTCTTTTCTCTTCATTTCCTTTTCACTGTGTCATACTTGTTAGAAAAATACTATACACAAATAAATATTAGTTCGTATGTTACTGTTTGGTAATGTTTTGTAATTGTTTGATGTGTTTGACTTATTTGTTTGAAAAATACTATATAAAAATAAATGTTATTTATGTTAATATGTGTATGTTACTATTTGGTGTTGTTTGATAACTGTTTGAGGTTATAAATGTTTTTCCCCACCCGATCTGTTTGTTTTGAAAATTTTCAATAAAAATGTAACTAAAAAAGTCAAGTAGAACTGTCAGTGTATGAAGTGAAGGAGCATCTTTGATTGTATGCCTGCAACTTGATTTTGTTGATTTCATTGGAAATTAATAATTTAGTTGTCTAGGGAATAGAAGCTCCTCTAAATAGTGTGGATTCTGCTGACCACTTTTTATGATCTATTGTTCTCTCCCTTTTTTGTCTCCAGATTTTGTTTTGTTACCCCCCATAGGTTGAACTATTTTTGGGGAAGTAACATTGCTCTGGAGGGTACAAAGACTTGTTACTGATCTTTAGCATTGTTCAAAAATTAAAAAATCCCATTCTTCTGATATGGGTTTGACAAACTGGTTAAGCATTGTTGTTCACTGGAGTGCTGTACACTTGTTTTTATTTATGATTGACTTATCTTTTGGTTGAGTTACATTTTGCATCCTGGATCATTTCTCTGATGATATAAGCAACATTTTATCCCATAAACACCTGCACGAGGACCATAAATATGAACCCAAACATATGATGAGAGAAATCTAACTCGCTATATACACTTCTATATTTGAATGATGCAGAAACTATACATAGCTCAACGGAGTGGGCAAGTCAGATGCAGATAACTAAATGGAATAGGAAAAAACAATTTTAATACTATCATTAGATACAGAATAGTCCGACTGTTCTCTATTCTTATGCAAACAATCATCTATCTCAGTGTGGTACAATAATACGGATGGGCACAAAAACCCTTGAGGGGCTCTGCATGGACATCTGACAGACAATAGTGATACTAATACAATGATTTAAGCTTTAAAAAAATGTGTGTATATATATATATATATATATATATATATATATATATATATATTGGGTGACATAATTAAAACAGTGACACCACTATTTAATAATATGCATGAGGCGCTTGCAGTTTTCACTTGCCCAAACAGAACTGTAGCAACCCTTAGGCTTTTGTAGGCATCTTAGACTGGGAAAGAAATCCTTATCTGTGCTGCTTTAAGGACTTTTTCGTAATACAGTTCTTGACAGGCTAGAGGCCTTTGATGTGGATGTGAGCACATTATGCAAGATTGCTAAAATACGAGGTCATGTATTCCAACCTGAATCTTCCTGTCAGTCAGCTGATGCTGGTAAAATTCAACTATAGGTGCTGTATATAAGAAAAACAATCCAAATTCAAATGTAAGATGGGGAAATAGAAAAACAATGTTAAGGGAGCAATCTTAACACGCACACTGTTTGTTAGAAGAATGTAAATACTGTTAAAAAGACAGAAATATGTGAGGGATAATGGTTAACTTGAAAAGCAAAGAATGGCCTTGGAGACCACAAAGGTAGATTGGAATAGGATGTTAAGTATGAACTTTTTTTGTAATATCATTAGTGAATCAACAAAGTACTGCCAAATTAAACATAGTCAATTTCCAGGGAAGTGAAACAGGTGCATCAGCAATGGCTGTTGGTGATTAGACCATTGTGTTTCTCGAACAACAACTAATAACAATAACAACGTGTTTAACATGGAAAGATACATTCAGATATTCTCTGGTTTCCAAGTACGTCCTGGGGATGTTACTTTTGCCCAACATCCAGGGGATGTTACCATTACCCAATCTAATGGTACTCATTGTATCTACCTCGGAAGGATGAAGGGCTGAGTCAGCCTTACTGGGATGTTAAGTATGAACCTGATAATATCATTAGTGAATCAACAAAGTACAGCCAAAGTAAACAAACTCAATTTCCAGTGAAGTGAAAAAGGATTCATCAACAACAGGTTGCAATGGCTGTTGGTGAATAGACCATTGTGTTCCTCGAACAACTGATAATGATTACAATAACAACATGTTTAACCAGTAAAGGTACATTCAGATATTCTCTGGTTTCCAAGCATGTCCAGGGGATGTTACTATTACCCAATCTCATGGTACTCATTGTATCTACCTCAGAAGGATGAAGGGCTGAGTCAACCCTGCTGGAAATTGAACCTGTGACCCCCAAGGTTTGAATCATTGTCAAAGTCAGTCACAGTTTTGAAAGTTGCCTGGTTTTGAAGGCTGCAAATAAGAGTCAATTCAGCTTCATGTTGCAGTTGGCCATGGTTTCGATAGTTTCTGCATTATAGATGAAAGTTATTGAGGTGCACAAAAATTGCTTAGCAGACTAAATAATAATAATAAAAATGGCAACATTTGACATGGGTAGTGTAAATAATGTAATGGCCCATGGTGCAACTTTACCACCTCAGAGATAGTCAAGTCAGATATTCTGACACTATTTACAAAAAAAAAACACTCTACCAAAGATGATGGCAACAGGTACACATAATCCATCTTCAAACTGAAGTAGCTTATTTACAAAACCACAACCAATGTTTCAGTCTTCAGTTATGGGTCTTTGGTCAGGACAGTGGTCAGGACCCAGGTAGGTAAGAGTTTTATTAGCTGTTAAGGAAACTGGAAGACTGGGCAATAAGGCAGCCCCTATCTTTCAAATGTTTAGAAATGCAAGCATATCCAGATGCTCATGGCATCAAATCCTATCAGTAAAAATTATTTCATGTATCAAGCTGCCATGCCATGCACAAGCCATGCAGACATTATTCATACTTCTTCCTAGCATCTGATGCATTCTATTAAATATAGAACCCCCACACCCACTAATAGAACAATGTCACTCATTGATATAGACCTAATATGGTAAAATCCAAAATGGACAAAAAAATTGCTTCTTGTCACATTTCACATTTAAACTGGAATATTTCAGTCACTGATAAATCATTTAATATAAGTATTTTCTGGGTGTATTAGAACCACTTCACTTTTATTCCATATTATATCAAGTGAATTTTCATGTACAAGATCACGTTGTATTCAATCACTTTGACCCTTTCACTACAATCATCCTGGTTCATTTATGTTATCTGTCAGCCTCCTTGTAACATTTATTGGAAACATTTAGCCTATTATCTATCCCTCTGTCTCTTAAGAAATTATAAGTGGATATTATCGCTAATGCCATTTAAGTATACCGATAGATACAATGTTTTTCGTTCACTCTACAACAACTAAATGTTGCATACAGTTTTAAAATGGTGTGAGGATATCTGACCTTTTTTCTAAATAGCTGTCCACTTTGAATTAAATATTTATATGCTTATCCAGTCAGGATCCCATATAATTATATAAAAAGTGACGACTTTGTCAGCAATCATTTAACTAATTATGGGTTTGTACAAAATATTGTTTTTAATTGATTAACACTTTATTCACTTTTTTGCACTTTTTCACCAATGTCTTGTTATATGTACAGTTTTTTTTATACAAAATGAGAGTTAAGTTTTATTACAGAGAGACTTCAAACACAGACTTTTCCTTTGCAATTTAATGTCATTTATACTTTACAATTGTGCTTGTTCATGTTGACATACATGTATATAAAGACAATAAAATAGAAGTTTTTTTTTTTAAAGCGACGATTCCCTGTCCTGTCCTGGAACCAAACTTCTTTACTTTTCTTAGGTTCTCATTCTGTACCTAATCCGGATGCTGAACCTCAGCTCTGGAGTTGTATAGTCACAGTGTTGATTCTGATACTGGGTCACCTGTGTCACAGAGACATCTAATGCTGTACTAGATGATCACTGCAACCTCAGTCTGAATCATCAATGAAGCTATCTTCTTAACTATTCACTCAATAAATACAAGAAGCTAATTGGCCCAAAGGTGGCTGCCAGAGGGAATAAATAACACAGTACCAAGGCAAGTGAAAAAAAGCAAAATCCCCAAACCTTTCCAATAGCTCATAAACACTATAAAAGTTAAAGACAAATATCTATGAAATACTGCACAGCAACTGCTAAGCAGTATGTGACTGACGAGTTTGTAAAGTGATCCACAGTCTGAAGTGATGAAAAAAGATGCAGTGGCTGTTACCATATTTATAGCAATATATCAACACCTTTTGCGCCTGAAGCTACAACTCTTTTTTTTAGCAGAATTATAGGTATCTTTTTTAATAAATGGTAAGTGCTAGAGCAACCAGGATGTTAAGAACCAGCATCAGGAGATAGTGTTATACAGTGGCACAAATCAGTGCCATCCCAAACTATCATATTTCGGGGTGCCTCAAGAGGGCCACGGCTTGAAGTAGGGGGGCAGTTTATAATGAGTATTGACAATACCCCACAAGAATACACAAACTTATAGTTGTGGATCATCTTGCAATCAAAACATTAAACCATTTAATAAAAACACATACACAGGGCATACTACTCACAGCCTCTCTCAGTACTGAGAAAAGAACTGGAGCAGAAGGATACATATTGCGTATCTTGGCAAGGGTGGGTATATGCATTAAAGATGAATGCTGTCTCAAGACTACTGTATCTTTTTTCAAACCCTTCCAATCCCGATTCATTTGTCTCACGTATCTCAAACGCAAATGCTGATGTCACAGTTCATTTGGCAGCATAGGAAACTCTGACTAAAAAAGTCAATATTTTATCTTCCAAAGTTGAAGAGAGAGCTGGCAATGCCCAGTATATACTCCATACTCCATGCCTATTTTCTATCGGTCGGGCTCTTGCAGCTCTACTCACAGTGCTTTCACCACATAGTACTGTTTGATAGAACAGGCTTTCTGGATGACTAACAAATCCCTCACAAACAATACATCACTGACAGCGGTGACATTCTTCTACAGATTGTAGAACAAATGTAAGCACAAACTTCATCTCACAAGTCTGGGCTCAAAACTTACCCAAATAACTTACAACCATTATATTACAATACCATTTATTTCTATAGCACCAAATGTTTACATAGTGCTAGGTACAGAACATAGAGGGGGACTACATACTAAGTAAGGCAGACAAGAACAGACGGGTACATGAGGTAGAGAGCACTGCTGTCAATCTTACAATCTAGAAGGAGTGGGGTACATGATACACATGGGACATATATGGGAGTGAAGAGGTCAAAGAGAAGGTGGTGGTAGTCAGGGCCAGGGCAAGGATTTTTGTCACCCAAGGCAAAGATGGACTTTGCCGCCCCCTCCACATAGTGTTACCATTCCAGGGGATGGTATAGTGAAGTTCGGTCTTAGTCAGCAATGCACAGGTGTGATACAGTATACAGGAACAGGTCTAATCAATGTATAGTTAGCCAGAGAGATAATTATCCTTTTAAGTGGTACAGCATAGCTCCCATTAGTTTATAGTTAGGCAGACACTGACACGGTATAGCATAGCTCCTATCTGAATATATTTTGGCAGGTCCTGTCTGAATAAACTTTTAAAGAAAATGTTATTCTTTGTAAATGAATAAACAGTGTCATGATGCCCCACAGTACTTGTCACAGTGCCATATTGCCCCTACATCACTTTCCACACTGTCATATTTTTCAACCACACTTGCTTTATTCTCTCATTGTACACTTATTACATGATTTATCTGTTACATATTTATATGTGTGTGTGAAATTATATATAACAGGACTGCCAAACAGCATTGGAATTATTTATATATATATATATATATATATATATGTGTGTGTGCGTGCGTCTCTGTGTGTGAGATTCTTTATTACAGGACTGCTAAACAGCATAGGAATTATTTATATGTTATACATATTTATGTGTGAGATTCTTTATTACAGGACTGCTAAACAGCATAGGAATTATTTATATGTTATACATATTTATGTGTGTGAGATTCTTTATTACAGGACTGCTAAACAGCATAGGAATTATAAATATATATATGTGTGTGTGTGTGTGTGAGGTGCTTAGGCATAGGAATTGGATATATGTTGCATATAAATATGTGTGTGTACATATATATATTTATGTATATACGTTATATACCTTATTTGTCTGTGCATGTATAAATTAATAAATAATTCCTATGCTGTTTAGCAGTGATGTAAAAAAAAAACACCTCCTTCCCAACAATGAATGTATGGCTTAAATGCATGGTTAAATAAAGTTGAATCCCTTTATTATAATAATCTCTGTGATGTTTAATCTCTGGAAAGGCAGGTGTGAAGGAGTGGACATAGCTGCCTCCTTCAGATGTTGCTCTCTTCCTCTCTGAATGTCTTGTTTATATTTGAATGTAGAGAATACAAATATATACATTGTGTAAGGAGAATTGAAAGCAAATGCATAGATTAAGAGAATATATATTTAAATGTGTGTTTTGTACCGATAATTAAGTGATTCCTTTACTCTGCTGAGTTTGACACTTACTACTTCTTCTTCTATTCTTTCTTCATATTTCTTTCCCTGAGGTCGGTTGTGTCCCCTCCCTTCCTCACTTTTCTTTGTTATTTGGGCCTTTCCAGAGACTTTCCCACCTCTGGAAAGGTTTTGGTATCTCTACTGCCCAGCTTTCAATTCTCCAGCGAAATGCATGCGCATTGGGTTGTGCGGCGGCCATTTTGTTGGAGCCCATTTGACGTTTTACCACATTTTCGGATGGGTTTGGGAACCCTATTGGCTGTATATGCCTTTATCACATAATTTCACCTCTCGCTTTGTCACTGAACCCTGCATTACTTGCCTGCTGCTGCTGTTATTGCACACTCATATCTGCCTGCTGCTGTTGCTGCTGTTACTCTGATATCTAGGTACTGTGATAGGTATGCCGAAATCACAGCCCCCTAACACTGGGGACTTGTCTCCTGACATGTCAGCTGCTATAGAGGACCCTGGCTTCCTCAGATGTGATGACACCTCAGCAGACTTCATGAACTCTGAGGAGAACCCAGGTCCCCATGCTGAGGTATCCCCCCACGATAAAGCAGCAGCCCCTATCACTGTAGGCCACAAGGCATAACAGAAGACACATCGTATACATGCCTCAAAAATGCCTAAATCGGACACGGCCCATCCGGCCACAGATCGAGTGGTACTGCCACTTAGAGAGCCCAATGTCGGGTAAAATTGAGTCGCAATTGAAAAAACACAAAACCTTAAATGATTCATCAGACTCTGATTCTGAGGAGGCCTCTGATTTGTCAGAAAAATCTGACCATGATACCTTGGACAAGGATGGAACCGGTTGTGCAACCCTAATGACCCCAGCTCTGAACCCACGTCTGTGGAGACGGATACATTCTCTCTGCTAGACCCTCAAGGGGACCCCATGTTTGATCCTGATGATCTCCAGAACCTTCGGTCCTCCGAGTGGTTCCCATCAGAGCATATTGGTAAATATCTTGCTCTCCAGGTCCGCAAACCCCTAGATAAAATCACAAGGAATAAATTATGGGAGAGGTTGACCTTAAAATAGCTCAGTTCCTGGGTAAGTCCAGCTAGAAAGCTAAAAAGAGCCTTGACTTTTTATTAAAGAATTGTAAAGATAAAATCCTTGATAAGCTAGGCCCCTGTAAAAAAATTATTCAAAATGATAGAGTCTGCCATGGACGACAAATGCCAACTTGATCTACCCACCATGAAGGGATGGGTCCAGAGGGCTATATGCCTTATCTCCAAAGCAAATACTGCCATTGCCACAGAATGGCGGTAAACCATTTCACTGAAAACAGAGCCCACATTAGTGAACATGGTGGTGTCTGAGCTGGGCCCTCAAGCCAAAGGTCTCCTGTTCTGAGACAATTTTGTTAAAGAGTTGGGCTCTTTTGTCTTGACCTTCACTGCTTTGGAAAAAGCCCAGTTCAATATGAAACGGGTCTTTAACCCTAGAGTTTTTGGTGGGGCCAGAAGATTCAGAGTCCGTCTGGCCAGCCACAACTATAGGGGCTCCTTCCAAGGTCCCAGAGGCCTCAACACTTCCAGGTCTACCTTCCAAGACCACAGGCTTCCACAGTTGTCCTTGTTTCCACAATGTGGCCATCCCTGGCAAAATCGTGGAGCCTGAGGTTCATACCAAACCCGTCACCAATATGGTAAGTACTAAGTTAACTTAAACTTCTTCCCATCCAGGGGTGGGAGGCAGACTTGTTATATATAATGTGTAAAACGTTATGTGACCAGTGACCTATAACAAAATCCACATAGATATAGTCAGTGTCAGAGGAGTTATCCCCTGGATGGCTAGACAGATAGAGGCAGTGTCAGAGGAGTTAACCCCTTGCGTGGCTAGACAGATAGAGGCAGTGTCAGAGGAGTTAACCCCTTGGGTGGCTAGACAGATAGAGGCAGTGTCAGAGGAGTTAACTCCTTGGGTGGCTAGACAGATAGAGGCAGTGTCAGAGGAGTTAACCCCTTTATCCACACACTCACTCACACACATACACAGACAGTCTGTCACTCACACATACATACACACACACTCACTCACTCACTTACACTGACATACATATACACACACACTTACATACAAACACACTCACACTGAAATATACACACACACACACACTCACACTGACATACACACTCACACTGACATACACACACACACACAATCCCACTGACACACACAAACACTGTCCAACTGTTAAACTTACCTGGTCCAGGCATCTCTGTGCTTTGAGCTCCTCGTGTGTAGGAGGGACTGAGCCAATCACAGAAGACTTCTGAACTCTCAGTCAATCAGGAGATTACTTGATTGGCTGAGACCTCCTTCTATCAAACTCCCTGGACACAGAAAAGAAAAAAGAAAAAGACTGCTGCATGGCGCAGCAAAGTGCCGCCTGGAGCAGCTGCCGCATTAAAGGGCCGGCCCTGTGTGAGCCTCTGTGTGTTTATAAATTCCAAGATTTTACTAGTTTATGATGTAAAGTCATGATTTCTAAAGCTTTATTCCCACCCATGTTTTATGGATATTTTTTACTTATGATGTGTTTTTACCTAAACCATCCATGCTCTATTTGACGTGATGGATATGACATTTACTGATATTATACATTTAAATGATTGATATATTATTTATCATGTTTTCTGCTGATATATGATCTCCTGCATATATTATGAGATGTTATTATACATACTTAATTATTATTGTCCATTTCTCTGTTTCCATTTAGCTTGACAAGACAAACTCAATGAGCTTTGATCTACCGTTCTGAGATTGTCGAATGTTCTTCTTGGCAATTTCAGGACTGTTTTGGACTGTTTGCTGTTTTACAGAGCTGTCTTTAATATTGATTGGACCCTGGGCAAGCATTTGCTTGTGCCCTCTTGACTCTGGCCCCCTCCACTTGCTGGCATGCAATCATGCCCTCCACCCCAACCCCACAAAAAAACAAAACACACTCACAATTTCTGCTTACAATATGTAAGTGCTCTTTACTATTCAGGTATACTTTTGTAGTATTGGCAAAGGTACTTTTATGTGTGCATGACTGTATGTATGTATGTAAGTATGAATGTATAAATGTGTATATTTATTTATATATATATATATATATATATATATATATATATATATGGTATACACACATTCATCACAACATGCAGGGGGCACATGGGCAGATGCTTTTGGCATCCCACAGAAGAAACTGGGCACGGGGTAGGTGCCCCATTTGCCCTGCAGTTTTACCATTTGATATGGATGATATTACACTGCATTTCAACAAAGAAAGAGAATGGTTTTATGAGACTACTGTTATATAGAGAGCAGGGGACAGAGTTCATAATAGGTTTTGATTGGTTCTCGTTTATATTTGTTTCTCTTCTATGCTGCTGAGGAAATAAAGAAAGAGATAGGCATAATGCTCGCCTCCGTGTCTTTATAAATCATGACTTTATGTCATAAACTAGTAAAATCTAGGAATTCTCCATGCCTTTAATGTTGTTACCTGTCTCTAAACCCTTCATTGCTCCATAAGCCATCTCAACGAAATATGTCTTCCTGAATAATTAAAGATTTATACATTTACTGGGTTTCCTTTTTTTATTTTGTTGAATATGCTACTTTTTTAAATTCTTTCAAGATACATTCCTTGTGTTACTTTCTGCAAAACACTTTCATGCTACATTAAGTTACATTTATAAGGTATGCCTGGCAATAATCAGTATTCATGACACATAATTCTACTACCTACACATTATCAAAGTGTTCTATGTAGGTCAGCATTTGCAGCAACCTGTTGATAACAGATTACTGCAATCGTGCAGACTTAATGAGAAAATGACTCCAGGAACAAAGCGTCTCCTACTACAGATAGATACATCCTTCACCTGTTGAAATACAGTGGTAGTAACTGATATACGTATTTGATATTTAAGTATTAGCTATATGGCCTCCTGGTCTGCCCGTGGTGGTTTCAGACTGCTACCACAAAGCCTATTGAGCAATGACAATCCCCAGTATCACTGCCTGTAATCATATTCATAGCCACAGTACATCAAGAAAGAACTGAGCACTGAATATATCTCAAGAGAAGAATAATAGCTTTATCTAGTTGCTCGAAAACCAGCAGAAGTTTGATGAGCTCTTGGTAATCACTCCACACTTCGACTAATAACTTGATCATTTTTTTTTAACAGCCCAAAGCTTGATTTTTAAAATGACAATATAACAAATAACAGAAACAAAATAGTGATGTGTGTTTACTTTTAAGCACCACTCTGTCCTATGTACATTTTAAAAAAATGTGTAGCACAAACAATGTACTGATATAGCCACAGTTAGGGGTCTATACTATGTACAGCTTTAATATCCATGCGGTGAAGACTTCACCTTGTCATCTTGGAGGGTCCTATGTGATTAACCTTACAGCTAGGGTGTGGTACCTTTAATTTTTCAGATGCTGTCACTTTTGGAGTACATATTACATCATGGGCATAACACCGTTTCTGGCTATTCCTTGTGTTTAAGGGAATTGTATGTGTCACTCCGGTAGTTTCCTTTAGCCGAACAGACATAATATAAATATTGTAAGCACAAATGTAAGAGTAAAATGTTAAAACATATTTTTATATATGTATGTTACAGTGAAAAAGATTATAATAAAAACTTTAAAAATATGTTAAAATGATGTACAATCTCCATGACTACAAATCCAATTACATTGCTTTATCACTACAATATAAAAATCCCACTATGACCCAACCAAAGCCTTGATTCGTTATGATTTTATGGAATAAGACTATATTAAATGCAATTATAGTGAACAAACTACACATGGCCAGTAATACAGAGCTTAAACTATGAACCTCAACTAATAAAATGTATGAATATTTTGTTAAATCTAATTTTGAATATCAGGCACATTAGTGGTCATCCTGACCTTTATTACCTTTCAGAACAAATAAAACAATAAATAAAAAATATGGATAATTATGTGCCATTATGAATTTAAGGAGATCAACTGAACTCCCATAGAGCTCCCACCATTGTTTTTTTTTCATATTGTATTTATTCTGCTGAGAGGCCACATCTTGGTGTAACTACTCTAGATATGTAAATAACCCAAGGGAATGCTTTATCCTTTATTTTGTAAGAAATAACATAGGTTGGTTTAGAAGTGGTTGCAGTGGAACAAAGTGCAGAAGTTTGCCGGATCCACCTATAAACTCACGTTTGCATTGCTAATTTATGTCTTCTTATAAGTGCATGTGTGACTGGATATAACAATGTGCATTTGTTAAATCCATACATACATTAAAATAAATACATTAAAATGTCCACATAATGGTTTTTGAACAGCAAACCACTCCATCGCAATAGAAATTACAATTTCTAAAAGAAAACTGTTTTAGAAGTCTTAAAAACATTTGGGAGATATTTACAAAAATTTAAGTGTAAGCAAGTTGAGGTGAGATCAACATTCATCTCTTTGATTTGCCTATACATTGTACAGAAGCAAACCTAGTGAACTTGGGTGCTAAACCAAAGCCCTCCAGCTAGTGATGGCCTACATCTTCCAAGAAGATGGCAGAGAAGTATGGGAGATAAAGGGGGCTATTCACTAAAAAATGAGCTGCAGGTGAGATGAGATGAAATGAAAATTGTATCTCACCAATTAATGGGGGGAACTCACCAGGTTTGTCCCTGCATAATGTATAGACAAGATAGAAGATGACATTTTCTTCTTATCTTAAACTCATACCATCTCACTGCAACTTTTTTGTGAATAGGGCCCATAGTTCTCCAACATCTGTACTAACAGAATAAAGTCTGTTCTCAGTAAGATGTGGCTCCCATCTTTTTTGTCTCCTTGTGCAGGGCCAGACCTAAGGAGGTGTCAAACGGTAGCCCTCCAGCTGCTGATGGCCTACATCTCCAAAGTGGTTGGCAGGGGAGTATGGAATATTTAGGTTTGTGCTAAACGTACTACTTAGGTTTGGCCCTGCACACAGAGTCAAAAGAAATGGGAGCCCCATCTAACCAAGAGACTTTGTATTTTTAGTACAGTGTAACTTTACACTATTTAATATTAGTATAGTGTCACTTTGGCCCTGCACAATGCATTGTTAAGTCAGTGAGACAAAATGTTAATATAACCTCGACTCACCTGCATCTCACTTTTAGTGAATAGCTCCCACTATGTAATTATAAGAAAACTGTACAGTATATCAATAAACATTTTAATTTCACCCCAGTAACCACTTGTATTTATGATAAAGATCAGAAACTGTAGATCATAGAATGTGGAGTGCAGGATTCAGAACAGAGTGGGGTGAAATACAGGAAATTAATTAGTAAACAATATATCACACTGATAATAAGTGGGCAGACAGTGGGGAGATTAAATGATTTTAACTAGTTGATGAAGAGTCCAGACTGGATAAAATGTTCATGGCTAATTCTATGATCTAGAAGGAACAGGAGTAAAACATCTGTAACAATAAGGATGGAACTATTGTAGACTTAGATGCCATCAGAACATAAAGACACCTTATCTTCGGAGACCTGTAATCACAATTATAAAAGTAAAAAAATAAAAGAGTATTTTTTTTATTACTTTCTTAGAAAAATACAAAATAACATGTATGAAAAAGTCTATAGCCTATGACAATGCGCCACTTTAGGAGTGAAATGCATTAGGTATTTTCTGTGCCCCGGTCGGAGGGTCTCCTACAGTTTTGTAACCTCACATTTATGGATTAAATAATTCAATGTCTACAGTGTGTCCGGAGCTTTATTTTTGTGGCGGCGTGTGGACTGCCAAGCCGTTACTCTGGGGTTTTTTTTCTATTTATGTCACGGGATAGGTGGATTATCCAAATGTTTAATTTATAGATTTAGCAGCACCCTTAATCCAAGCTTCCTTCAGTTATTAATTGGACCCAATTGACCCACAATTTGTAAGATGTACTATTCCAATGATATTGCATCACTATTCCACTCTCCATTTGGCACTCTTATCTCATATGCGCTTTTATCTTTGGCCATAATATCGGATCTGATGACCTACACTTTTTAGCTATTTCCATCTTAAAGTAGGTGGATAATAAGGTTTCCTTCTTTTCGTGCCCTCCTCAAAATGTTTATGTATATTAACACTCTTTCGGGAGTTAGTTTCCAGTCTCTCCCAAATCTTTTTTTTTTTTGGCTAACAGTGGTGCAACCTATGCATCACCTTAAATTAGAATTTGTTCAAATTTAAACAGTGTATCTATTTTTGAGCATAATTTTGAGCACCGTTCCACTCTAAATCTATGTCCAAAAGATTATAGTTAATAAGTCAATGTTTTGTAATTAAAATATATATCATTTCCCTAGCAGCATTACTGCAAAAGGAGGGATCTGACAACTAAACTCAACAATATCTTCAAAGATGTGGAACATGTAAAAAGTAAATTAAGTTATTAAGGAATTGTTACCAAAAATACGGTAACTTGTGCCATTTCTGCAGCATAGGAATGAGAGTACACCAATCATGCCTGCTTTGGGGTTGCCACGTGTGGGCATATTGCACATGCTTTTGGTGTTGCCTGCACATGCCTATTTCAATTAAGGTATGTGTTTGGAGGCCATTTTGCCTTTCAAACCTTTTCATGGAGAATCAGATGGGACAGTTATAGTAAAAGTCTAGATGGCTAAAATTTAGATTTTCACTAGTACAGTGTCAGTCCACACATTTTTCGCTAACTTTATCCATCTCATATTTATCTATTGTTGATATATATTTTTTTAGATTCCAGCTCTTTTGTTAAAGCTCTATAACTATATCACCATAACACATACCAATGATTGATGTTCCTCTGGGATCATTACCCCTTAACATAAAAAATGTTTCCTCTGGGTATAAAATATTGTAATTTTCAATGTTTCTATCTGTCATAGTCAAGTAATCTTGTCAAGATTATTTAGCGACCATTTCTGGGAAAATGATTTCTCTTAATGACGAAAATGAACCACTGATTTTCTTTCAATACAGTATTTCTGTATAATATACAAAAAAAAATTACCAATATTTTCACATATTTACTTCTCTATTATTTAATTTGAAATAAAATTAAATGGACCTATATATTCATTATAATTTACATTAAGCAGAACATATTAACATTCAGGAGTTACCTCCCTGCTTCTGCCCTGAGTTCCATGAAGAAGGAGTGAATGGTGGTGCATTCTGCTTTAGAGGCAATGAAACATTGGAGAGAAAGGTAAGAACCTCTCTGATATATGTTAAATGGTGAACAAGCACTTATGTTTGAACTTGGAGAGACTGAGCTTGACCCCATTTATATTGAACCTGTAATTACCGGTGGTGGGTGGTGAATGGATGTATAATGCCGCCATCCGACCTTGGGATGGGTCAAGTTTGGCAATGCCACTCAAATAGCATAGGGTCTGGCCCCTAACATTTTGCCAGAAAAGCGGTCTTATCAGCAAAGCTCCTAAATTATATCATTGTATCCTGCTGTTGCTACTGAGAATGCATCTCCTGTTAGTGTGAACCTGACTTAAATGTTGGGAAAGAGATGTGCCATCAGCCTTCGGATAAAATGTTTCCTATCACTTGCTCTGTTATGTGTTCAGTCTGGACTCTGATTACTTTTTTCCACTTTCTGGGGTTATCACCTTGGCCTTCAATGCCTGCACTTTATCTCGGATTTCCGCCACCCTATGTTCTATCATTTGCGTTAGTTTGGTGATGGTCATGGTTGGTGTTGGATAGCAATCAAAGCATGTCTCCATTAGATGAGAGTCTATTGGTCAGAGTCCAATAGACTCAAGTTTCAGGGGGCCTAGACAGCAGCAATCCAGTGTCATGTGACTCTGGGCCAGGTTAAGGTTTTATGGACCTTTTTCCCTTGGTTCTCCTTAGTGTATTGGTAGGGGTAGTGTCCCAGTGGTTCCCTGCTCAGTAATACCTGATGGTCTATTACCGTTCAGCTGGAGTAAGTGCTCACAGATGACTTCATAAAAAGCAGACACCACTAATATGTGTAAAACAAAAATGTTTCTTAATGTATTAATTTGCTTGCAATTCTGTTAAGACAATATAGAAAATTTGTCATTATTTCTTATCCTCTAAACTCACAGTATATACGAGTGAGTCCTGTTTTTAACTCTAGGTGTTTTTAGGTGTCTGTCAGTCTGCAAAACACACAAATCACTAAAAACATTTTCTATTTTTCATCTGAATACCTCATACCACACATTTCAGTGATTAATTCTCATACTTCTCTTGTCCACAGAATGGATTTACCTTGTCCACAGAATGGATTTACCTTGTCCGAAGAATGGATTTACCTTGTCCGGTACTTATATTGTACAATATAAGTATATTTTTCTGACTTACTATTTTCCATTCTAATTATATTAGATATATTGGAGCTCTGAGTTAGGGACATTACTCAGAATGCAGATAAGTACTGAATACTGCCATGTCCTCTCAGCAGTTTTATCTCGGAACTTCCAGCAACTGACAGTTCAGCCTAGCAGATTCCTCTCAGTGCGCTGAACATGAGGTCAGTTTTAGTTTTCATTTTAGGGTTAGTGTTAGCGTTAGTTTTTGGTTTAGCATTAGGGTTAGGAGTTAGTTTTAGTTATAATGTTTGGAGTTACTTTTATAATTATTGTTGGGGTTGGGGGTTTGGGTTATGCATCAACGTTGACTGTTCAGTGTCGAAATGGCCATGTTGAACTATCAGTGCTCTAACATCCGTGATGAAACTGCCCTGAGTGAAGCACGACAAAGAGTCTGATCCCTAAATAAAACACTGTCTGGGAATTAGTTTAGGTAAGCAATACAATGTCTTGTTTTCTTGCTATATAAAATGCTGGATAAATATTCCCCAATATGCCCTTTTCTAACTCTTCCTTCCAAAATCTGCCAGGACAATCGGTAGAAAAGCAGGGAAAATGCCCAGACAAGAACACCAGATACATAGAACACCATTTTATTGCCCCATCACAAGTAAATGTCCATAAACAATGTTGGTGCCTACCTATGGTTTCAAGTAAACTAAATATGAATTAATAAAGTAATGTATAACATGCAAGTCAATTTATACAACGTAACAAAATAGAATAGTTATCTAGAAGCAATACTCTTGGTCTTGGTGTGTATTATCTGTTCTTTGTGATTTTTTACTTAGATTTTCTTTCATTTTTATTAATGAGTTTTCTTATGTAATTTTACTCATTGCTGTTGCAATAAAATGGATTTCCATTTGCACTCTGTTTCATATGTAAATTACACATTTCCACTTGTAATTATTTGCATATCAAGCCACGAGGTGAGGTCATCCACCTTTTTTGACATTTAACTACAGTGTAGCCAAGATTATTTGTAGACTGTTCATCCACACTTGATGAAGACATCAAGTATCACAGACTGACATGATGATGATGCTTTGATGTTGTCATGTTACATATTTTAATTTTAAATCACGTTTTAACTATTAACATTTTTTGTAACCGTTCGAATTATTACATATTTGTCTTTCAGCCACGGGTATAATATAATGAATAAATTAGGGCTTTTCAAAGCCACACATGAAAACAACATTTCTTAAGCCATCTGTACATCGCAAACCTGCAACAAAACTGCTAAAATAATACAGGGTTTTGATTATTTAGAGGATATTTTGTGCACAGACTTTTATTTTATCTTTCAGAGCCAAGCAAATTTTATTAAAAATGTAAATATTACTTTTTATTAAAATTTTATAAATGTGACTCCGTATATTTCCACATGCAAAAACAGAGACAAACTTAGCAGGAATTTAGTAATCATCAAAAGAGAAGGCATTTGGGACATAGAAACATGGAAAGTGTTGGCCGATTAGAACCATTTGGCCATATATAATAAAACCACTTAAATGGGAAAGTATTATTGAGATAGAAAAGTATATATTTAAATGCATAAGGGAGTATACATTTATATATAAATATTTGATTTGTGTATAATATGTTGTGTTTTTAATTAGCAGGAACTGTATTTGAATTTCAAGATGTGTTCATATATTTCCCTATGCCTCTTAAAAAGCTGCATAGTGTGGCTAAACGCGTCAGGCAAGCTCTTTATTTGATTGAACTTTACAGGTTTTGCAAATTAAAAACACAATATATTATTTAAAAATCAAATATTTATATACAAATGCATACCCATTTATGTATTTAAACCCATACAATCCTAACTTTACAATCATTGTCCATTTAAGTGATTTTAGTATATAACAGATTCTATCTTGAACTGATACAAAACGATATAATATATTACTAAAGATTACAAGGACGCATTAAAAACATTGTAAACAGTTTGTTACCTTAACAGCATATTTTGTCAGCTTCTCAATTAATGAAAAAGTAAATTGATGGATATTAACAAACTTAAATGTATCTATCCAAATAAAAAATGGATGTTACAAGTGTAAATATAAGAATATGTGTTATAAATTTTGATTTATAACACATTGCTCTGGGTTCAATGCTGCCCGTTAATTGAAAAAGTACAGTAAGCAGTAAAATTAACTGGCATTTGTGATTCAATGCCCAACGCTAACAAAGATAGAAACCTATACATGTAATGGAACATACGGTAATTACCACACAACAAGTGATTCAGTGAGGAGCTGTAACCATAAATGGGGTGAAAAATGAGACCTTCTTGCTCGTTAACTTACCGCCTCAAAAAAATGACTAAGCTGTTCGGATCTCCATTAATAAAATTTTACGCAAATGGAAAAGTTTAAAAAAATAATCATACTAATTTTACCCCTATCAATGCTGGATAAAGTGTAACTCAATTATGGTAACCATTTAAAACACATATACCCAATCACAGACAGAGGACCACATGAACATTTCCATACGTACCACACACGCATTTGAACTACACATATGCTTCACATCAAGTACAAACAAACATGCATTTCCTGAAATATGTAATCACACATAACCAAAAATAGTATGCTTTTGCATTATGCAAACTGTCATGGCACTTCAACTTTCATCATGCCAAGGATGCTCATAGCAATCCTCTGCATAACTGGATTTGAAGAGCAACTACAAGTGAAATTAACAAACTATACAATGTGCTGGGTATAGTTTGTTGAGTTCTATTTGCAATAAGAGTTCAACAGGTTGTGCCCTGCTCAATGCATTGTAAGTGGGGGAGACAAAATGTCCCCTGCAACACATAAAAACACATCATCATCACAACAATTACCAGTTGTGCGCATGCACTCTCCCAGAATGCCTATCTTACATTTGCCAGAATGCTTAGCCATTGTGCAATTGCTGACTGGCATTGTACAGGATGAGGTAAATATATAATATATAATTTTAATTAAATCTGAACTAATTCTTGGTTCCCTTGTATTACATATCTCTACCTGAAAATACCCATATAAATGTATAAGTACCATAAAAACGAGTCACATTAACAAGTAGAAAGTTACTTCACATGATTGCCACGAGCCAAGGTTAATTTGTTAAAATAACGTCTCTTATTTAACTAAAAGTAATAAACAAGTAAAACAAACACATCAAATAAAATAATTGTACTAAAAGAACCATTTATCCCGGACACTTGCTGTTAGAACAAAGGGAACAAAGAAAGCACTCCTCTCTCCATGGTCACAAGGGGTTATAAAAATCAAAAACCAATCTAATAAAAGCATCAACTGAGAGTAACAAATACAGCAGAAGCTAAATTTATAAATCTAGGAATGTGTTTTAAATATACCTTTGCAATGTAGCACATGATAATATTATAAAGTATTTTATGTATCAAACTAAGTAATGTTTTTTAGCCAATTCTTTTTTGCCAGGCTAATCATATTAACATGTATGCATGATTTTGGAAAAATGTCCCCGCTCAGATCGCCACTGTCAACTCCCCGCTCAGCTCCCCCTTGTCAGGTGCAATGTAGGTACAGAGAAATTAAAACAATAAATGCATTTTTTCAAAAATATTTTATTAAATATTAAATGTTTAATAAATAAAAGTTCATATAAGTATATATGCAACCATATATATCTATGCATGTATATATATATATATATATATATATATATATATATATATATATATATATATATATATATATACACACACATGCATTGGTGTGTGTGTGTGTGTGTCTGTGTGTGTGTGTATGTATGTACATATATATATATATATATATGAACATTTTTATATTTAAAAATGGAAGGGTGCCAAACAATAGGTTCCGGGCGCAAAATACTCTAAGTATGCCCTTGTACAATAGTATGAAAGAGGAATGGGACTTGCTCAGAGATAGCCTTTTTGTATCCAAATCAAAAGAATATCCAGATAAACAAGCACATGTATAGCTGGGCACTGCTGATCTCACACTAAAAAATTAAACATCTTTGACAATCTAATACAGGGGTGGGCAAACCGTGGCTAGCTAGCCAAATGTGGCTCTTTTACATACAATGTGTGGCTCACGGCAATACTGTATGTTGATCGGATCTCAGATGCCAGCTCACTCGGAAGAGAGGATGAGTAAATATGTGGACAAAAAGCAGGATATTAGTGATTACAGTGCACTGAGTTACATATAATACTAACAGCTGGTCATTAGTGTGCAAATCATTTACGATGAACATTTAGATGAAAATATGTGCCTTGTGGTATAATTGTGTCACCAGTGCTTGTAACACACTGAAATATCCTATTACTGAGCTAATTTGCTGTACTTCCCCCTAGATAGAGAAAAGGATGTGTTTACAAAACCTGGACTTTCCTGGTTAACCCCTTACCAATGCTAGGATGTTCTATGTCGTCCTAAGTGGACCTAAAGGACGCTAGACAGTATAGAATGTGCTCAGATCATGCTGGAGCGACTTGCAGCGGGTTCCTACCTGTCAGATGACAAGGGAAATGTAGCCGGTGCTCAGAGCAACCACCAGCTCCATTTTATCTAATTGGGCTGTGCCCGAACTTCCGGGTTCGGACACGCCTCCATGACATCACACATTACGTCCGAAGGTATCACGATCTTTTGGCAGGGATCCACAGGGTCTATTAAGACCTTGAATGGGTCTCTGCCATGGTGTTCCTGGCTACCAATCATTATCGGTGGCCAGGAACAAAACAAGATGTTTTGGTGCTTACGTCTTCTGGGACGCAAGCACCATGCATCAAAAGGGGGTTAAATAGTGCACTGCACATATAGCAAATGCTTTGTCATATGCAAATTTGCTTGTGAAATGATTAAGTCTCACTGCTGAATCAGTTATGGCTCGTTTGTATAGATTAAAAGTGTCACAGTGTTAGCAGTGGAAACATGTACAACAAAGCCATGAAGATGATGTCTTTATTTGTTTAATAAGGGGAATTATACTGTATTAATTTCTCATACAATCTCTTCTCTAGTCAAATTAATTTAAAAGTTATTTCTGGTGCCATCCAATAATACAATTTAAACAAATAAAATATTTGTCAATGTCAAAAAACAGCAACATATAGATTAATCCTTTATTGGCTAATGCGAGTGCAAGCTTTCAAATCACAAAAGTCTTTTACCAAGAAGTCATATTATGAAACTTGATTGCCAAATCTACTGATCGCTGATAAAGGTGTCACCTTGACTTAACCTGTTTCTGTGGTTGTTTTGTTCATGTTTGATATTGATTTTTTTTTATCCTGCTTTCAAAAGAGCCTTGAGGGTTAATCAGCTAATGTCTATATCTTACATGCATACAGGGACTGCCATGGTATTTGAGGTCCCCTGACTAACCCAAGTCTAAGTGGGGAAAAGAGTGTCGGATTTTTGGTTCTAACATAATGAGCGATGCCGGTGTTTCTTATGAGGTGGTTCACAATATTTATGTGAAGGCAACCATATTTTTTATGCATGGCAGTCTCTTGATAATCATTTCATTAATAGGCAGGTACCTCTTTAGTGCCTTGGTCTGGTAAACTGCTCTAATAGTTAATGGGCAGGCAAACTGCTCCAATATTATAAAACAAGCTATTGATTATTAAATACCTTTTATTTCAGTCTCCTCGTACCGAACATTACGGTTTTTGGACCCCGGACCTGAACACGGACGTTCCACTGTATGTTCGTGTTGGAGTTCGGGGTTCGGCAATTCATACGAATTTTGTTATGAATGGGGACTCTATTTCGGTTTATAGAATAGCAATAGCATTACATGTATTCCATAAACCGAAAGTCTATAAACCAAAAGACATTCGGTTTATAGACTTTCGGTTTATGGAATACATGTAATGCTATTGCTATTCTATAAAACGAAAGTCTATAAACCGAATGTCGTGCGGTTTATAGACTTTCGGCTTATAGAATACATGTAATGCTATTGGCTTTCTATAAACCGAAATAGAGTCCCCATTCATAAGAATTTTCAGGGTCAAGTTTCGAAGTTCGGCCAAACTTGCCGAACCCGAACATCCAGGTGTCCGCTCAACTCTACTGTTGTACTGTACCAGAGGAATCACAATCTCAGAGTTGTGGCGTATTAGTGCATACCATTTAACCAAATGTGGCAGGGGTACATGAATACACACATTTAATAAAATAGAACATACATTTATAGTTTGTGGTATGACAGTGATTACGGGGTGTTCCTTGATACACAAATTACAAAATTCAATACACTTCTTTACCTGAACAATTAAAATCTGCCTCCTAAGCTTTTTAGGGATATCCATATTGTGAAGCTTGCAATCTCTCCCGTCACTGGGCATGGTTCAAGCATTCCATTATTGCATATAGACCTGCCCCTAAACTTTGCTAATAGTGTTGCAACGGATGGTTGTTACATGTTGCTAAATACTTATTTAGTATGCATTATTTGCAGTATAACACAGACTGCTCACTATGGTACATTTTCATTTGTCACATCTTAACTACAATCCGTATATGTGTCTGAATTTACAGACTGTAGCTATTGGGGACTGAATATACAAGCCTGATCCAAAGGCTGATGTGTGCGCTTTTTCTTAGGAAGAGTAGGTAAAACCTTGCACTTCAACGTTACACTATTTTTTATATATATAATATATAAACATAACTTTAAACTCTTTATATAAAAAATACAGTCTTTATAGAAAACAACAATTGAACGGTATATATAGTGGACTGGCTAAAAGTATTTTGTGGGGATTCTCCACATAGTACTTTTATCCAATCCGCTATACATACTGTTCAACTGTCATTTTATATAAATACTGTATTAAAGATAAAGATGTATATTGAAGATACATTTTTAGCTGTAACAGTGTAATGCAACCTTTACCCATTCCAGCGCCGCCACCAGGAATTTCAGGGCCCCTTACAAACTTTCTGGGACCCCCCCTCTCACCCCGAAAATATCTCGCACTCGCCCCATCTACCCTTACAAGCATGTTATACCGGTCTACTGTAATATGGAGGGTGGTTGGGAGCAGTTTGTCAATATGTCAGTAATATTTCCCTTTTAACAGAGATTTTTTTTCTTTTTACCTGGCGTGACCCGGGCCCACCCATCACCCCCTGATGGCGGGCCTGACCTATTCTTCCTCAGAACAAGTGCACACATCAGTCTTTTGATCAGATTATCTAAACCTTCTCCTTGAACACAACAGGGAATTGTGTTCACTTGCACTTGAATACACTTTGTCACATGTTTTTTTTTCACATATATTTTATCTCTATTTTATTGATTCTAAAAAGGTTAAGGTTTAACAACCCCTGGCAAAACAGTAGTGAATAAGAGTCATTTTGTATTGTCCAAATCACATAACCAAAATCTCTAATTTCTATTATTTTTACCCAGTTGGTGCCAACTTTGTAAAAAATACATAATAAAATCCATTTCTAAGTTTTTTCTTGAAAAATCTATACAGAGATGTTTCTCTTGTCTGAGAAAGAATTGAACTCAAAATAAGACTTTAGTTGAAATCTAAGTTATCTTGCAAGCTTAATTATCCTCAGTTATCCAATAAAGAAGTTGTTACTTTAACAAACAAAAACATTCATTAGTTTTAAATTGTCATTTTTTCGTGACATTAAATATTAATATGGAAAAATAAGTGGAAACCCACTCTTTTGTCTATGTAGCAATGAGACAAGTGCATGTATGCACTCATTTATAAAAGCATTCTGTTTACCACATAGGTGATTATGAAGCTGTTAACATTTCTTAACTGCATCCTTCTCATATAAATAATACATTATCAAGTGCAGTACTTCGAGTCTATTGGGATTAAGTGAAAAAAATCATTACACACACTTTCTATTATTTTTGTTCTTGCTCCTGCCTTAGTTACAATTATTAGTGTTACAGCTGTAATTAGTTTGTGATCATGCACAGATACGTCAACCTGTAAAATGAGGGTTTTTTTCAATTAAAGTGTTGTAAATGTCATACTGTCACAACCTTGGATAACAGGCCAGGGAGGAGCCTCGTTGCAGGGTAGGATGTGGGTGTCTGTCTGCACCCCACGATGCATAACTATGAACTGGATGGAATTCACTGACAGGACTGGTAGTGGAGACTGGCAGATGAGACAGGATAGGCAACTGACAACAGGATGCTGAGACTGGACTGGCAGCTCTCAGAGCAGGGCACGGGCCTGTAATAACTGTAGTGATTGGGTACGAGGCTGGAACCACTGTGCACAATAGGTACATGTCTTTTGCAACGGACCCATGTGACAGAACAGAATTATTCTGCCTGAAGGAAATCCACCCTATGGTTGAGCCACAGGCAGCAACCAAAGCAATGCAAAGGCACTGATTGCCATAAGCTGCAGGTTTAAATAGGGAAGGGCTAAGGATAATGAGGCAACTGACAACAGGAGGAGAATGGGCACCCAAGAATAGCGGCCACTAGAGCCACAAACTCAGAATAACCATGACACATACTTTGTGCTGCTCCAGAATGGGGTAGTATGACAAATCCCTTTCTGTTTAATAAATATAAAGTGTACGGTGGAAAAATAGGCTTTGGGTTAAAATCTAAATCAAAAGGGTCTACTCAATAAATAGAAAAATACAGGGAATTGAGATGCGAATTTCAAACTTTAGGCCAATGTAGCCGAGATGAAAACATTATCTAATGGGAGAATTTTTCCAACTCAACTACTTTGGCCTTAATATTTAAATCCCTGTCTCATTTCACTGCAATTCTCTCGTTACTGAGTAGACCTTTAAGTGAGCAAGAGTTTAAAGACTCAGACTGAATTTCCAAGAAATTCCAAACTTTAATTGATATTAAATGGTGTCCACTTTGCTTTTTTTCATTAAAGTTGATTGTTAAACGTTACCACGTGATCTGCGTTTCCCTTCTTTTCCCCATACTCGAAGGGCGGAGTCACGTTTCTGCATCCTGATGACTTGTAGGAGGAGAGGGTGGAAGCCACCAACGGACGTATTTCACAGTCATGACTCTCTGCACAAGTGGAGCCTGCATTAGAACATCCAGACGGAAGGACTGTTTTCATACCAGCAGACGGCTCAATCTAAACCACTGTCAGACTTTTGGACTCCTGAACTGTTCATATATGACGTTGGTCTTGCTTCTTTAGAAGCAGAAACATCCCAAAAAGCTATATCATTGCTCTCTTTGAGTGCATACCTACGTGTTTTGTTTATTGTTGTCCATTCTAATATTATTTCTAATATTATTTAATATCTAATGTTATTAAAAATAACACCTTTGTCGCTCTTATATGCTGCTTCTATTAGCTCCTTTTTGCACACCTATCATCTATTTAATGTATCATCAGTCTCTCAGCGTCTCTTTTTGTAGATCCTTTTAGCTCTTTCCCTGTTTTTAGTTCATTTTCTTTGTAAGAGTGCTGCCATTACTGTATCCCATTCACCTGCATCCCCCACTCTAAGGACTAATGAGTGTACCTAGTTAGTTTCTTGATATTAAATTGGTTAATAAACATGCGCCATTGTAAGAGTGTTAAATACAAAAAAATGGTTCTGTGACAGAAGTGAAGGTTAAAAACAGATACATAACCAAATGCTTTTTTTATCCTGCTTTCAAAAGAGCCAGAAAGCAAAGCAACTATTGTCTAATGATCAATATGTATATAAAATATATACATGAACACATATGTTGAGTTGTTTTCTTACTTTGATTTTTCATAACAATATATAGAAAATTATCTAGTGTGCCCAGTACCTGTTTCTTTTTACTGTTGATGTGTTAATTAAGTATCAAGAGGACATCTGTCTTATCGGATACACAGTTGATTGGGCTCTTTGTAACTCGGCCATATTGTATAAATAAAAATCCACAACTAGTATTGAAATACATTGTAACTGTTCAAACAAAATATGTGTGTGTTATTTGTTTAAACGTCTTTCTGGGAAAATGTAATCATCTATTCAGATTTCTATTCATGTTGTGTGTAGAATCTACACGCTAAGGGATGTAGGTCACAGGGTAAAGGCGGTTATGATTCAGGTAGCCAGACCAAATAGTGGGTAAGTTTGAGGACTTTAAACATTCTATGCTATATAATGTGTTGTGTGTGTATATGAGTCTTAATTTCTGTATTGCAAGCCAAAAAGTTGATTGTGCCTAATTTTATGAAAATTGAGACTTATCTGAGAAAGTCCCATGAGTGCTCTATTCAAATTGGAGGATTTATGAGGTTGCAGCATTTCAGTTGCACCTGGGTTATTGGATTCAAATGGAATTGATGTACTGCTCCAATATTATATTGCTAACATATATGTTTAATATATATGTGTATATGTAAATACATAAATTCATTTTTTTTATTTTGCTTTATTTTTTTTTTAAAAGTATATATACACCATCAATATACATTTATATATAAATGTATATTTTAAATGTATTTTAAATAACTTCTATTGGTTATCTGCATTAAACAAAACTACTCGGTGTTATCAGTATTATCATATTGCATTATACGGTAAGTTAAGAAATTTGATTTTTTTTTTTTATAATACATAGAAATATGCCATTTTTACTTTTTTATGGCTGTCAACCCTTTGCAACATGTGTCAGTGCTGTCAAGAAAGGAAGTTTAACATATTTATCAGGTTGACTACACAGAGCCTCATAAAGTGCCAGGATAATGCAGTAATACATAGAGATGAGCTGTAGGCAAATCACATCGATTTACTTACATATTTACATGGGTTAGCATGTTTATCCCAGATTCTTACAGAATTTTAAGATCTCATCATATATTAACATGATTAACAAATGTATTTTTATTTTATATATTTAAATTAAAATTGGTATTGATTCATTGTATGCTCAATTTTAAAAAATATTTTTTATTTAACTAAGTACTGATTTTTAATTAAAATGACTCATGGATTGTTAATTATATTTATCTCATATACCACTGCCCTCCTTGGATAAAACCTGATAAAAATTTTATATTTAAATTAACATTGATATTAATTGATTGCATGTGCATAAAAAACTATTTTTAAATGTATTTTAATTACTTTTTTTAATTTAACCAGTAATGCCTCTTTAATCATAAGGGAGTGCCCTATATCTAATTTTGTGCACATCATATACCTCTGCCCTCCTTTGGATACAACCTGCTAAATATGTTACATTTATTCTAATAACAAGATAAATGTTTCTTGTCATCATATGACCTCAAATCCTTATAATTAAACCAAGCTCAAAAAAAATAATTGAGCAATAAAAAAACACATGCATACACTTAAAACACACTATCCATGCAATTTGTAATTGGATGTGAGATATGGGAATCATACTAATAAGATTAGACCTGTATTTTGGATATTTATATATTTCCTTTACATAACAATACAATTTGTTACTGTCATTTATACTGTAGAATTTAGTTTTTAGCACATAGTGCCCACTGGGCTTGGATATGACCTAAATCTGTTGTACTTTATGGCTGAAAGATTTTGATGTTTACTTAACATTTTTGCTGTTTATTGCCACTCATGCGTGATAATTGCTAATTTAATTTTGCTTTGCATTATATCAAGCATGCTATCTTTTGCTTTCTTTATTTGCCAATATGACCTGACAATTGATTTTTAATTAAAGTTCTAACAAACTGCACATCACCTGTAAACAGTTATGTTCTTTTCTTAACCATATGTTTCCACATGATGCTACATTTACCTGTGCCCAATTACGTAGACCAATATAAAATATTTAAAAAAAAACTGTTCACACAGCATCATATAATAAAGCAAGAAAATACAAATATTTTGTTTTAAACAAGATGAAATGATTCATAACACCATGTAACATATTGGGGCCCATTCAATAAAAGATGAGTTGCAGGTGAGTTGAGGTCAGATCAACATTTCATCTCATCAACTTAGCCATAAATTGTGCAGGGACGAGCCTGGTAAGTTTTTCCCCTGCTAAGCAAACAGTCCTAGCTTATTGTATAGTTAAACTGGTAAAATGGGATATTCATATCATATATATGCTTCTTACGGAGATGTGGTGCCCTATCGCTGCTGTGTCAAACTCAAGGCTCTGAATCCTAGCCTTGTTTTGTGTCTGTTTCTCTTCCCCTTCTAATATCTGTCAGTTTTATTAATTATATGCTAACAGCCACGTGTCACATTTACGGGACTGAGCTACACAAGCTCTATGTGACACCTCCTTGAATACCACTCTATAGACTCTTGCCATTCCTCTTATGATGCATAGGATGCACATGTTTTACATGCAAGCTATCACGTAGTGTGCTTCTGCCTCTTTATCCAGTCTTTATTGAGATTGCTCTTATGGTATACTACACTATTGTCTTGTTGGTTATTTGCCTCTGGCTTCTCTTCTGACCTTTCTTCTCAACTTTTGCTCGTTGCCTGGCCCTGACCTCTGCACTGGAATGTGAATTTTCTCATGGCTCTGTACCTTACTCTGAGTAGATTGATAGCAGTTGGGGCTCATACCAAAGAAAAAGACACAAAGCTTCTTAAGCTAATCTGACTGGGTTACTCCTTGCATAGTCACACTCAACGGCCATTTAAATTAAATTATTTTTACAAATAGGAAACCCAAAAATCAACAAAGCATTACTCTCCTTTGACTCCTTCAGGACAATTGTTTTGATTTCTGTTCTGGACAAAAAAAATGTTTTCTACTTTATCTATTGTCCAACCCTGTTTTGCCGTTCGGCAGTGCTTATGTGTATTTTTCCCTTAACTATACTGAAAGGGCTATTTCACTGTTTTGTGTATTTCGGATGACCAGCCAGAGACCAAGTTCCTCAATAAAGGTTAAGCTGGTCTCTGGCGGCATTCACCATTTTTGATTTGTCTGCATGTCCATGATTGGGCAGTGTTTTAAAGGTCCACTTGCCGAATTAGAGACAAAATGTGTTGCTCATTATCTGATTGGCTAGTGGGGGAAAATCTTTCGGCCATGTTTCGTATACCTGTTTAAATGTCCAGCACATTGCTGATTAGACGCTCGTTTAAAGGGCCTCATCGGCGCTGTACTGATTGGTTCCCCAGTTAAAGGGCCGGCTTGAATCCCCCGGTGCCGCCTAGTTTGGACCATGCCCCTCCACAGCAATTGGTCGCTCCGTTTGCCCCATTCCTATTGGTTGCCAACCTATTGGCACCAAATTCAATCATACATAGAAACATAGAAACATAGAAACATAGAATGTGTCGGCAGATAAGAACCATTCGGTCCATCTAGTCTGCCCAATTTTTTTTGAGTACTTTTATTAGTCCCCCGTTCCCGGTCTTATAGCTAGGATAGCCTTGTGTCTATCCCACGCATGCTTAAAATCCTTGACTGTGTTTACCTCTACCACTTCTGCTGGCAGGCTATTCCTTACATCCACTACCCTCTCAGTAAAGTAATACTTCCTGATATTACTTTTAAATCGTTGCCCCTCTAATTTAAGACTATGTTCTCTAGTTGTGGTAGTTTTTCTTCTTTTAAATATACTCTCTTCCTTTACTGTGTTGATTCCCTTTATGTATTTAAATGTTTCTATCATATCCCCCCTGTTACGTCTTTCCTCCAAGCTATACATGTTAAGATGCTTTAACCTTTCCTGGTAAGTTTTATCCTTCAACCCATGAACCAGTTTAGTAGCCCTTCTCTGAACTCTCTCCAAAGTATCAATATCCTTCTGGAGATACGGTCTAATACTCCAAGTGAGGTCTCACCAGTGCTCTGTACAATGGCATGAGCACTTCCCTCTTCCTACTGCTAATACCTCTCCCTATGCAACCAAGCATTCTGCTAGTTAAACTTTGTGTATGTGTGAACTTGTAATCCTTTATGTCCTGTTGCCATTCACTATTCTATGTTAAGTGTAAAGCCTCTCAATTCTGCCCCATTCACCATTGTATCCTAACTTTAATCCTGTTTTAATTCCTTTGACTAATCTGTGTTATCAAGATGTTTAACTGTATATATTCTGTGTGTTTTCAATCAATAAAAGTTCTTCTTGTTTTACCCAACACGACCAGACTCGTGGGCTATGTTGGGGAATTGCTAGGAGGGAACCAGTGACTATAGCCCCATTTGGATTTTTGTGTTTTCCCAGAACAGAGGAGTGTATCTTGTGGAACTGATTCAGGTAGGACAGATAGGGATTTCTTATGCAATTTTTTTTAAGATTGAACCTTTTTTGTAATGTATAAAGTTTATTGAAGAGTGAAAAAATGGTTAAAAAAAATGATTACTTTTTTTCTGGGACACAGTTTATTTCTCTCTCTCTCTCTCTCTCTCTCTCTCTCTCTCTCTCTCTCTCACAAGATAAAAATGTGTCAGTGAGAGAGAGGGAAGATTCATACAGCACTGATTGTCATTTAATGTATTTTTGCAATGTGATTGATTTTCACAGTGATCACAATATTAAATGCAAAAAATAATGGTTGATCCTGGTATGCCTTACTGTTAACCGTAACAGTGCATAGGGTGAGGGTTGCATAGGGTTAGGGAACGTGATTGACAGGTCAGTGACTATTGTCACTGGCCTGTCACTTTAAGACAGCCCATGGGCTGTCCCGGAGGCCATTTTATATTATTTTTTCCTTCATGGATGCCTTCACTCATGAAGCATCCAGGAAAACCACAAAAACGCTATTTTAGTGATATTTTAAATGCCACCCGTACATATACGAACATTGTTACCAATGCATTTCATTGGGAGCCCGTACATATACGTGGATTGTCGTGAACTTGTTAAGCAACTATTCTCTACTCTATATATGTGATTCTCAGTGCCTGAGCAAGCATAAAATAACACAATAGAGGTGAGGTGTGGATCCAGAAGAACCATCAGGGAAATGTTAATGCATTTTTCAACTAAGATGAACATATAATGGTAACATTCAGTAATGATGCAGAAAAGTATCTTAATATATCTTCAATATTGTTAAAACTCACTAGAAATATAAGTACCAAGTGTATAATCTGGTGATAAATAGCTCATTACCCTATGCAAGATGCATTTGTTAATGTTTCTTCTTCATCTATACCATGTCTCCATGCTGTCTACGAGAAATCTATATACTATAATAAACTTAGATATTTGAATTTATATTCCGGAACTATTTCCCTACACATTTCCCCCTTTTTTTTTTCTAATATGTACAATAATAATCTTTCCCTTTGATCTTAAGAGACATATTGTAACGTAACTATTAGATTCCAGACAAAGGCAGCATTTCAAAAGCCCAGAAATATAAAAGTAATATTATTTCTTGAACAAATTATATTAAAAACTGTTTACCTGACCTAGTGGGGGTATAACGCTCACCTCTAGGGTTTCACCTAATATTGAAAAAAATGTTCAGCTTGAAAGAACATAACTGCTTTACTTGTCCTATGCCCTCAGGAGAATCTCTAGTGACTTTTCATTCACTATTGTCATCAAACTGAGAAACTCTTAGAATACAGCAACCCTATTTATTTTATTTTTTTTCATTTTTAGGTTAGGAATCTTTAAAAATATTGTGTTAGGTATTTTTGGGATCTTGCACATGTTTATTATAAACATCCAAGAATTGGGGGGGGGGGGGGGGGGGGGGAATTAGTGTTATTTTTCGATTCCTGTTTATCTTACGTACCTAATCAGGATTTTAATAAGTGGCCCTAGATGTTTTGCCTATACAAACTTTAGGCCAACCAAATTGGAACCATTATCCAATGCAGCTGAATGGGAGAAGTTTTCAAATTCAGCTTTGACCATAAGTTTGAAACTCCCATTGCAATTCCCTGTTGTTCCATGCAATTCTCTCTTTATCTGTTATATTTAAACATGGCATCTTGATGCACAGTTTACACAACGTCCAAAACTATGTTAGATGCTGTGAGTTTTAGGATTTATAAAATGATTTTGCCAAGGTGCGACGTAGATCATCTCTTTGAAGATTAATCTATTTAGCTCTAATACGGGACTTCATGATTGCTGCCTTTGTACATTTGCCAATACAGACTCTGGTTATCTAATGCTGGTTATCATTTATTTTGACATCATTCCAAATTTTTGGAGACTTAATAAGAACACTGGGAATTCTGGATTGCACTATTTTGAGTTTTTTTTTTTCTTTAGCAATGTTAACCTTAGATAACAAGATTATGACTATGTCAAGTATGATTCACTAGTAAAAAAAAAAAAAAAGAGCTTTTTTTAAAAAAATAAATAAAAGGAAATTAGGCTCTATAAGTTCTGCCTTACCAGTGAATTGATATACAAATGACACATTCCACATTAAAAGTAGTTTATTTGCATATGATACTACTGGTGATGTCATAAACAGGATACATCATAGATACACTGATGGGGGTTTGTTTTGTATTTTATGCATTTGGTTGCCATTGTGCTAACACAGTGCAAAGATATTTTTTGATATGTTTTATATTGTCTATGTTCACAGTATAAACAATGTTTGTTGATAAAGTTCCTTTAACTAAATTGTTCTGTTGCAGTCTATGGCATTCAAATATATTTACAGCCAAACACATATATCCAAACTTTTTAATCATATTAAATATTGTCATTGATTTAGTTGTGTTTAGATAACTTCTAATAACATTAGACAAAAACAAAATATTAGCAGCCTCTATTTTTCTCCCACAACCTGGTGCTCTGTATTTCTCTTTTAATTCCTCCATACCTTGCTTATAAACCTTCTGATTTCTACAGTTCTTGGGAACATACTGACACTTAATCTCTAGTTTGTTCTATTTTAAATATAGTCGAGCATTTGTAAATATATCTAAATATATGTCAGGAGACCTGACTTACCATAGATAGACTTAATATACTGTTCTAATACTAATAACCACTTCCAAATGCCAAATGCCAAGTGCATAGCACTTTCTAGATTTCTATCAACTTATCTTGTGTGTCTAGCAATGTCTGTACTTTTTCTGTCAACATATCTGTCTTGTTTGTTTACCTATGTCTATCTCTGATAACAACGGATGGACTGATCTACTTAAACCATGGGCCACTAAATTATTTTTGCCCCAGGCCAAAAGTTGCCAGCCCTACCCTGCTCGGTAGGGAGATATACATAAGCTGCTACCTTTCAGCATCTGGGTCTCCATTGTAAACATGGATAGAGATATGTAGATATGTTCTTAAAGGTTTTCTGCTATCTTTTTGCTCCAATAACTGATGTTGTTCCATTTTGAAATATGAATTCATGAAACTCACATGAAGCTAACAAATCAAACAACTATCTTCTAATCTGTCATATTAGTTGACAAAGTCCTCCTATCTTCACCTTGGAGACTTGTTTATTCTTACCCCGGGAGAATGCAAGCACTCTGACGTATGCCAGGTTAGGGCCTCAGGTGACTATGTATAGAGATTGGAGAAAAGTCATACAAGTGAATGTTCATTGTGGTTGAGTACTGAAACATTGGGACGCATATATAAAAAGTCCCACAATAAAAACCCAGGTAAAGGCAATCTCAAATGTGTTATTTACAAATGCAATGTGCCTTTAAAGTGTTGGGAAAATACTGCAACAGAGCACTTGAAGTACGCTCTCTGAGTACAGGACATTAGTTGGTTACTAGTCTTACTTTTACATTGGGACACACATTAACAATGCCACTACCACTTTTTCCACATGCGCCATTTTTATACATAACCCCCACTGTCTTTTTTTTTCTTGTGAAGTGGGCCAATTGAACACCACCCAAGGTGGTTCTATAGCCATAGTTCAATAGCAGTTAATCGTGGCTGCATTAGCGCAGTTGCTTCACCGTCCCCTCTTGCGCGATGGTCAAGTCATCACGGGACAGTTCATCGTGGCTGCATTAGCGCAGGTGCTTCACCGTCCCCTCTTGCGCGATGGCCAGGTCATCGCGGGACAGTTCATCGTGGGATCGCTGAAGGTGAGTATGATTAATAGGGGTTAATTTTAGTATTAGGGTTCGGGGGTTAGGTATTAGTGTTCGGGATATAGCATTAGTAGTAGGGTTGATTTTAGTATTAGGGTTCGGGGTGTAATTTTAGTATTAGGGTTCGGGGGGTTAGGTGTTAGGGTTCGGGGGTAGCATTTGTATTAGGGTTAATTTTAGTATTAAGGTTCGGGGGGTTAATTTTAGTTTTAGGGTTCGGGTGATTCATTTTAGTATTAGGGTTTGGGGGATCACTTTTAGGGGGGGTAATTTATTTGGGGTGTACGTTTGTAAGCACTGACAGTTCACTTACATAGCTGCGATGAAGTGGCCGCGTTCATCTACAACGCTGACAGTTCAACGTTCAAACTGACGCGCTGAACTATCAGCGGTGAAGCAGCCGCGAAAAAGTGTCCTAGACCGGGCATTGAGTGTATAGATACACTGCAAATATACAGATACTAAGACTGGCTCAAACTTCCTAACTTTGTTAGTCTCATATGACTTTACCCATGAGGAAAGCTGTATTTAAAAGGGGGTTTTATATTTCTAAACAGCATTTGTGTTATAAAACACTAAATTAATGAATAACAAGGTAGTTAAATGATAGGAAGGAAAAATTATACAGCGTTAAATCTAGGTTTCTTAATACTTGTTTGAATCATTTAATAACTTGAATGTAGACATGTATTTTTCCTATGTATAAAACATGTAATCACTTGCACAGTTTTTATGATATTGTTTCTAACTTGCCTGCATAGACTGGTATTTCTTGTGAACTCTCTTGTTATCAATACCTTGTGAATGTCTACTGTATACAGTGCAAATATATGAGATCTTGACCTGCTCAGCTTTTATGTAAAAACTTGCAATTATTTTGCAGGGCCATGGTTTGCTGTGAATTCATGTACAATATAAGTCATTTGTGATTAATATTGTTTAGCCACTTCCCTGATCTGTACAAGCGGTGTCAAAAGTAAAACTTTAAACTCACGACTGGGGTATTATGCAGACTGCACAGACAAGATGTTTTGCTCTATTGTGAAACAATATTTTGGGCAAAATGTTCCTTATTATTAGTAACACATTAATCACAAAAAGTACAGATTACCTTGAAAGGAGAAGGAATACATAGATGCTACACCAGTAATAAATCAAAATGTTTATATTCTTTGTATGTCCTGTTTGGCAGACAAGTTGATATCTCAAATAACTTACAAATGTGAAACAGAAGCACTGCACTAATGTTAATTAGATGAAGCTTTGTACTTGGGAATAGAAGAAAGTTTATTTATAACTTGGAGGAAATAGCAGTTGTTAAGAACTCAAACTAAAATGCTAAATTGTACTATGTGTAAAGGTTACTTCCATTGTCAAGAGGTGAAATCATTTCAGTCTGGTTCAAGATGTATGCATTAGATCAGCTCAATTTATAGAATGTTATATATAAAGTTCCAAAACTGGTGGGGTCAACATGGAAACCAATGGAATCGCCTTGCTAATTACATCACTCTTATCTTTTTGCCCCCAAAAATACCTTTATACATAGCCTCCATTATTTTCTGTGATGTGGGCTAAATAGGTATGCTAGACTCCCTCAACTGCTTCAGTTATACTTTTTGTAAGAACCATGGATCAGAAACAAAGCTCCAAATTCTGTTTTAACTTAAGCAAATATTATTTTTTCTAGCCATAAGAAGATATTTTCTTTATCAGGTTTAATGGGTCCACTAGTGCATACCCCCCTGGCAAATAGGGGAGGAGTTTGGGTATTGGAGAGTGAGATCTACAGTGCATGACCTGTAGACGCTGGCAATGCTACTACGCAAGTGCATAATGATGCGCCGGTCTATGGTGCCCCAGACAGTGGAGAATTACATTTATACTGGGGGATTGTGGTCTGGAGTCTTGCTGAGCTCTTCCTCAGTCCCAAAAAGCGTGAGTTCACTCCAAAAATTAGGACCACTAAAGTGAAATAGCTGGGAGTCATGCTAGTGCTAGATTAACTGCTAGTGACAGACAGAAAAAATTATTTTGGGATATATGCACTAAAACATGAACTGTGGTGAAGGTTTGAGTGATCTGAAAAATGCATGCCTTAGTAGCTCATTTGGAAAGTAAGGGAAGTTGGCAAATGTTGCCAGATCTTCTATTGACACATATTTTCTTTAATAAGTAGACAATAGAATCAATGTAGACTGTATCCCGAGTAGCCATTTGAGGTTTCAAAGTTACACAAAGCATTTAGTAATAGGTTACCACAGTTGGAAGCTCACAGGTATGGGAACATTACAGTCCTCTAGTCATATTTCTTTTTTTGCCCGAGGGGTGCAGGTGACACAGCAAAATATCCTCTTTTGTTTCTAAAAACGACCTATGCATAAAGACATTTTTAAACTTTCAGAATTTGGTTTGTTCTGTACTACACACTGTTATATGTTTTTTAAAAACATATATAAATTCCTGTTCAACTATAAAATTACGCCTTGTATTAATCGGGAAGAGTTGGAGCAATTTCCTATAGTAGTATAGCGCGTTTTCTGATCAGTAGGTGGTCCCTTATTCATTTGCCAGTGGCATTGGCTGTAGCAAGAGATATACTAAGCAACATGAATGCTTCCCAAGAAGTATTTTACTTCACTGTCCTAATGAGATGATATAGTGAACATATTGTTTGGACCATGTATTGTTTGAGTGTCTGTAAATGTCGTATTTTCTATCCATTTTCATAAAAAAAACATGTATTTATCAATCCTTGCACCCTAAAAGACTGTGCCATGGCAAATGCTCCCAGCCCCACACAAAACACATTGGGGGCCAAGGCGATTAGCCCTGCCCCCTAACATGAGTGGGGGCCCCACTATAATAAATGGAGTTATGAGCTTGGCAAGTGCTATGGGATGATAGAGACCAATTTTGGTAGGAATTCAGCTATTTGGAAATAGTAGAATACCTCCTGAAATTAATAAATAAATAAATTATGTGTGGGGCCCCTAAAATAATCATGGGGGCCAGGGCAAGACACCACTCTACCAAAAATGACTCTCAGTCCCCAGGGATTTGCTCTGAAAAATTCTTGTCTTATATTAGAGCAAAAAAAGATTTGATATGTCTTATCAGTAAGGTGATTGTTTTTATTATGTTGTGTTTGGGGTAATCTAAGATGCCCAGATGTAAAATCTTGGTGGTGGTAGCAAATTGTGTATTAGAGTAATAGCAGTGTAGCAGGAATGATAGGTGTTAATTCAGTGGTTGCTGGGACTAGCAACAGAGAACCAGGGATCTGGTGTCATTAACCCTTTCGCTCCAACACTCTCCCCACTGTCTCAGACAGTTATAAAGTAGCTAATATTTCTTATTAACGAGATATAGATGCCCTTCAATATAGCTCAGGTAGGAAATATGTTCGGATACCAATGATATAGAGTTGTAAATAAAATAAGTGACAAATTTCCAGAATATAGATGTTACTGTAGCAGCAAATTTGCTGATGTTCTATACACTTTATATGTATCTTGCAATAAGCAAGAAAGGAACAAACAAGACTGGCTGTCACTCAAACTAGTTTTTCTTCAGGTTAATACTGTACCCAGAACAGTTCCAGAAAATAAAGTTTCTAATTAGTATATTTGGCTGTGCTACCAGATAAACCTTTGTTTTTCTAGCATTTACATGTATTATGAAAAGATAATTACAGCACATACAGTTTCTAATGTGTGCAGGCAGGGCCGGCCTTAGGGGTGTGCGACCTGTGCGAGCGCACAGGGCGCAACACACCAGGGGGTGCCCTCCCACCCGGAGAAAAAAAAAAAGCCGGTAGAGGCACTGGATTGGGGAGATCAAAAGATCCCCCCTCACCAGCCCTCTGCTCGGCAAGCTTGTCTAGGTCCGGGGAGGGGGCAGAGCTAACCGGCTGAGAGGTATAGCTCCGCCTCCACCCTGTGAAGAAAAGAAGTGCCTGCTTCACGGGGAGCAACGGGCAGCAAGAGAAAGTGCTGCTCGTGCTCCCCATGCCTGTATTAAGCATGGGGAGCTGAGCAGCACTTTCTCTTGCTGCCCGTGGCTCCCAGTGAAGCAGACGCTGCTCTGCTTCACAGGGTGGGGGCGGAGCTACACCTGTCAGCTGGTTAGCCACCCCCCTCCCTGTATCCACTTTTGCAGCAAAGGAAGAGGGGGGGAGAGACAGAACAGGGGGAGGGGGGGAGAGAGAGAGGCAGAACAGGAGGGGGAGAGAGACAGAACAGGGGGAGGGGGGAGTGAGAGAGAGAGACAGAACAGGGGGAAGGGGGGAGAGAGAGACAGAACAGGGGGAGGGGGAGAGAGAGAGAGAGACAGAACAGGGGGAGGGGGAGAGAGAGAGAACAGGGGGAGAGAGAGAGACAGAACAGGGGGAAGGGGGAGAGAGAGACAGAACAGACGGAGAGAGAGACGGGAGAAAGAGAACAGGTATGGGGGAGTTAGAGTGAGACAGACATGGCAATGAAGAGGAAAGGTACAAACATGGGAAAGGAGAGAGATACGTTCATGGGGGGGGGGTGAAAGAGACGGGGGGGGGGCGCCACAGGGGAATCCCGCACCTGGCGCCGGAACACTTAAGGCCAGCCCTGTGTGCAGGCACTGTAAGAGCTGTATGAAGTATTTAGATGTTTAATTAATGACTATGCTAAGCTGTCTTGGCATTGATTGGCAGAAGCATTGCTGATGGTGGACAGGTAGTAGACTTTGGGACAGAAAGAGTAATGATGTGCTAGAGATATTCACCAGTCTTACTAGAGACACTGGTGTCCTTCCACTGACACATTGCCTATTCCTTGGTATCTCTTGCTGTTCCTGTGAGTGCTATGTAGAGGGGGGGGGGGGGGGGGGAGTCCAGCAAATGTCCACCACGAACAACGCTCTGAAAGTCCTGGAGATATCTTAGAAAACCTAATTAGTCATTGCCTATCACTTTTCCCTCCAGAAAAGGTACATGTTCAATCCATGGAGTGCATCATATAATCCAAAATGTATGAATGGATTGTTCTGTATATTATTTTGCTGTTGCCTGTAGAAAACCCATTTCCTCAGACCTTTAGAGTGTTTAATGTGAGTGAAAAAATCGTACCACTTCCAGGAAGTTTACCTGACACGTTTTTACATCTATAACCACAAAGGCAACTAAGGAGAAACCCATTATAAGAGAAGGGAAAATAGCATTGCAAATTGAACCTGAGAGTATGTCCCTTGGCTCATTCCTCCATATATAGCAAGAAACAGCAAGAAAAACACTCAGTTCTAGCACTCCTCCTTGATATTGAAGAAAAATTCCGTCTTAATAAAATGTAACTTTTAATTATCAGCCTACAGATAACCTGAAGGTGTGAGCTGACACTTTTGGATTTCTCTATTCTGATTTTGTTAATACGGAAGAGTGCCAGAACTGATTTATTTTAATTTTCTAGGGAGAAATCCACACATAATCAATGTTCTGAATTACCTACATGTAAATGCAGATAATTGACGCACAACAGATATTTAGCAATAAACCTGCTTCTTTACTGCCTCATTATTTATTGATTGTCAATAATGATCGATGCCTTAACCTTGGAAGTTCAATACATGGTTTGAAATCGTGTGAGCTCACATATTAGTGCAAATGAATTCAGCTTGGCACGCATTTTATTTATTCCATTGGTATAAACTGGTTCGTATGTAACTTTATTGTGTTAGTAATGCTGTTTGGCCAAAACGTTGGGTGTTACATTTTAGCACACCCTTGTTCCTGTCCTTGGTAAAGTTTATGCTGAATTTTGAATAGTTTGGTAATTATTTTTATATTGTCATTTTGTGAAGTGTCGTCTTGTTTGATTACTTACACAATAAAGTATATATGTAAATGATATAATAATAAAATCTCCATGTTATTTGGAATGGTCTACAAGATCCTTGAAAATAATGCACAGAAACAATATTATAGCACTGAGATTACTTTACCTGTTAAAGTCTGGTGGATTAGCCCACGGAGTGTTGTTGTTCCACTTCTGTGGAATTAGCCTCTCTTTGGTGGCTATTCACTAAAAGGTAAGTTGCAGGTGAGTTAAGGTGAGATGAGGATCACCAGTTTAGCTATACATTGTGCAGGGACAATCCTGGGAAGCTTGCTAGCAGGAGAATTGTCCATCTCATCTTAACTCACCTGCAACTCACCTTTTAATGAATAGCCCCATTTGTTAAACGTAGCAGTATTAATTGCTTGTAATGCAGGAAGAGGGAAGAGGGACTCTAGCTTTGATTGCTGTGACATAACACGAGAATAAGAAATTAAGGCCATAGGCATGCCTGTTGTTATAGCAACAGTAAGAAGTCTATTAGACTTTATATGCAGTTTTTCAGAGATAGGAAGAGTTGGTGGGGGAACTGAGAAGGCATATTTATTTAATTCTCTTTACTTTGCATATACAAATATTTTTGCTCACTGCTGGTAGAACTGCCCCTTTAATTCTGAATAGCTGTATAAAACAAATCTTCTGATTCTATGTAGTTGTTATATCAGAAGCTGCAAATGCAAAAATATAACAATGTCAAGGGTTTAATGAACCTGAAATCTTATTCGTTTGGAATAATTTAATTTTCAGACACTGACATTAGAAATGTCTGTGTGCTGCCTCTCATAGCCCGGAGAAGATGTACATGAAGAAAAGTGTACAGTAGAAATAATTATTATGATATTCTAGATTGAAAGGCTGTGGTGTGTCACACACATATCTTGTGGATCAGATGGAATTTAGTGCCTGAAGTGGCCATAATTCTGTTTTCTTTGAGGCAGATGTTAGACAGCACATAATATAAGATGGTAACCTTAGGTATTCTATAAGTTAATGAAATAGTAAATAGTATATAGTATAAACTGACAACAAACTTACAAAACATATAACAGCATGGCCGCTCTGGTGAATAGATTTTATAAATGGGTTTCTTGTCATCATAGTGCACTCTTCACTCCACTGATTAAAACTCATAAAGTTAACAGAACCAAAACTCACCCTTCCAACACATTTCACTTACGTGCTAATATCTCAAAGAAATTCATTGGTAGGGATAGGCAAAAGATCCATACAAGAACACCACTGTCCCTGACAAGGTCTATGAACTTCCATCTTTAACTTCTCTGTCTCACAGTCCAGTAAATGTCCACCACGGCCAGTACCTACCGCTTGTTCTTTTAAAGCGAGATTGAAGGAAATGCTGTTATAACCAATATCCTCAAAAATAGCTTTTCAATGCTACATTTTTGGGGGAAAAAAACGCATTTGTTTCTTTCCGAATAAAAAGGCTTCAAGCTGAGACCCAGCATGCGGTAAATAATTATTGTACAGTAACAGATAAAAATGTAAAATGACAGCTGACCCATAAACAAAATCTTACATTGAAAAGTCATTTACAATTCTGTGTTATTGAAAGAATACCAAGTATAATTACTTTTCAAGGCACAAAGCAATGTCTGTGATAAGAAAGTACATTATTTATTGAAATCCTAAGCACATGCCTTTCACCAGATCCAATTTTGATTTGCACGAATGTGTCAGTGGTGTAAGAAGTTTAAAGGTCAGTAGAAGATTTGAAGGAGACATATAGATTGATCCTAGAATAACCAGAAGCTGACAGTCGTGCTGCTGTAGGCATAATCCTTCTGCTTTCTGCTGGCTCCATCAGTCTATTTACATCTGCTCAACAGGAGACAGAATTCTACTTGGCACTAGTAACTAGCCATCAGAAAGAGTGTGCCTTTCTGTAAACATAACAGGAAATCCTGGCAGGGTTCAACCAAAAGAAAATTTTTCATTGACGCTGCTGTTTTTACATTTCTGCTAGTCGCCTGTCAGTAGATATACCATTTGTAAAGTGACAACATATTGCCAAATAAGGGATTTCTGTATGATTTCTAAATCTCACTTCTGTGTTGCAATACTGGAGTCCTGTCCTATGTCAAAAACACCACTGTAATATTTTTTTTTTTTTTACTGGAGCACATTTGATAACAAGAAAAAAGGGTGAAAAGCATTCACAGTCACTAAGTGGTAATGATACTTCCATCTACAGACGCTTGAAAAATAATTCAAAGGTGCCAATGATTATGGTGTCCAAACCACAAAAAGTATAATCCACAAAAAAACAGAGTATTAAAAATATATAAAAAAATAAAACAAAAATTAAAACTACATGATTACTAATGTATAGCATAATATATATATATATATATATATATATATATATATATATATATATATATACATATATATATATATATTAAAATTAAGTAAGTGATAGGTGCTTATTGTGAATGAAATGACTCCATCACTACTACTGCTTTCTGGCTCCTATTGAGTTTCAAGCACAGAAGATCCACAGAGGGATTTTATTCCCACAAAGTGTTTCATACCAGAGCCATTTTTTTTTAGGCTCTGGGAAATGTGAGTTTTATTCCACTGGAGTTATTTTCACTCATCTATATCCCATGTATATATATTTTAAGGTCTCACACATGCTTTTGTGGGGTTTTTTTTATGGTTTTCATGTGATTTGGACATACGTTCATCCTGACCAAGCACTGTTTGATAAGTATATTTTATGTGCATCACTTTATGTATTTATTATATATATAATATAGACCACATTGCTTTATTACATTTTAAAGGTGGTGTTATGGCTACCAACAAGAGGGGAGGTATTATTTAATTTAATTGGACACCCATGGGTCCTCACATATCATGTTATGTTGGCATAATGGGAGTTGCAGTTCCCATTGCCCTCATTGTGTTATAATTTATATAATTGTATTATTGGGCATCTCCTTGCCGAAACCATTTATTATTATAGCCCTTCCCAAAGCACAAGAGATAGGAGAAGATGCAATTACTTAATTCGTCCCCGAAGTTTGCAATTTGTAGACATCTTATAGACCTTTTTAAACAAGATGTTGCGATTCGATTTATATAAAGGGACTGATATTTTCTTTGTGTCATGGCAAACTGTGTCGCAGGAACTCACAACATCCATTAAGCTGAAAAGACAGGGCGATGCTACCTTGAGTAAACACAGATAAGCAATTTCCTCCCAATTTTCACGGTGGAGGCGTAAAAATGATTTCAATGGGTTTTATATGAAAAAGCTTCCACAGTGATATTCTGTCGTTTTGTTTTATTTCTCAGTACAGATGTACATAGTATCTCCCAAAAGGTTTCTACTGAAATTCTGCAGAGTACAGATGAGCTGTCAATTCCAGAATACTTTAGGCAGAGAACAGAAAAAACTGAATCAAAAATAGAACCTTTTGTGTTTGTATAAAATCCATTGTGTGTCTGTCAACAGTAATTTATACAGGAATAGCTAATCAGAACCCACTGTTTAGACTTCAGATGTTTTCCAACAAGTATGAAGTATGACATATCTTTATGTACATGTATGTAGCCAACAAATATGTTTGTACAAAAAAATAGAATGTACTGTTTATAACATCCTTGTGTTTGCCTTTTTTCTCTTTTTATATATTTTTACAGATATTTACCCTTTGTTTCTTTTTCCATCTCTCTTTCTCTGTATATTATACTATCACATATTAGCCATGTAATAGACATCTGTGTGTATGTATGCCAATTCACGTATCCATGTGAAATACACATATATTTGATATCCATAGGAGTCTGTTTCTTTCTGTGAATGTGCATACAGTACATTGTAAAATGCTAATTTGATTTAGTTGAGACTTGGGGAATTGTATGGATTAGATAAGAGTTTTTTTATGTTCATCATTTTTAAAGTTTGTGTTAATAGGGTATGCTCTATGTAGTGTGTTGCGTGGACGGTTGCTGCTGAGTGTATTTTTAAAGGTCTCATTACAGGGGTGACTACATATAATAATTATATCTAATGAGATATACTTCTCGTATACAGGTAGTGTCACCTGTCTCCTGAGGAACCTCCAAATTCAGTAAATATGACGAACATGCAGGCAGAGGCAGGTATACACTATTGAATGTCCCCATTCTATCTTCTTATATAAAGATACTTCTATAAGAACAGCATATGATATTTGGCTCAAATGTCTTTTTTCAAAATAAAAAAATATATATGTTGAGTATACCTGCCTCTCCCTATATGTTTATATCATTAAAGGTGTACAAACATGATAATACATTTCACTGTGCAGTGCAGTTAGAACTGAATTTTGATATTTTAAAGACGGGGCTGGGTAGGTATAATGTGATCAATCTCTCATTTATTAATCTTAACTATGTGCATTTGCATAGCTTTCTATAGTTGGCGTCAGGTTGTTGTGCATCTATACTAGATACCCATATATTCAGTCTGCTATAACAATACTTAGTAGAAGCACCTGACACATAGTTAACTTATAATATAGGATAATTATACACTCTCTGAGATCTATTCACTACAAATGAACTGCAAAGATCAGGCTGAGTTGGAAATATACTCTAACCTGCCTATCTTTCCAAGTACCACAGAATACTGATGTCAAATCGGAACTGTGCCATTTTGGTGGAGGAGGTGTGCACATGCACACTCTATCTCAATCTATTTCATGTATATATATATATGTGTGTGTGTGTGTGTGTGTGTGTGTATTGTGAATAGAAATCAAAATTCATATGTGTGTACTGTTTGCACAAAATCCATATGTTTGTACTATATATATATTTATATTCATATTAGATTCATATTATTATTTGGTTTTGTAATAGGTATTCATCTAAATCCACACCATTGTAGAAAAGAACAGGATTACAGTCAAGTGGCACATTATATCCTTATATGACATACTGAAAGACCACAGGAGACATATAAATGATATAAATACATAAATAATCTTATAAATATATACATACATCATGCACATCCTGTGAATAAATCCACTTGTATACATTATCTCTTTTGAAAGACAAACATCAAACTGTAGAGTGTAATTACAGTTTAAACAACAGAGGTTTAACCTGATGAAACGCAGACTGACTCCTTTCCCCAGGTTCAATCTATCTACTAGTAACTCAGCAAATTCTTGATTGAGTGACAGGATGGGAAAGCACACTGGGCAGAGAAACGAAGCTGGCAAATCAGAAGCCAGTGATCGGTGACCAATGGGGGAGCTACAGGGGAGAGAAGAGCTTCTAAACTATAATAGTGGGAGGAAGAGAAGTCCTGAGATACAGGGGAAAAGGAGATAATGGAGTTGGAAAGCAGGGAGATCAAAACAGTATGAAGGGCTACCCTAAGGGATTTCTCCATAGAGAGGTTTGTACATCACAGCTGAGAGCAAAGCAGCCTCCATATAAGTCAAACTAAGCCAGCTGCAGTCACGACAAGTGCAGGTAGTGATCCTGATTTCATGTGCCTGCGATTTAACTACTACTGGGAAACAATTTGTGGAATTTGCAGAGAGCATGGGATATCCTAATACAGTCATCTTTTTGTTTTCTTCATTCAAGCACTTATTTAAAAGTGCTTGAAGCCTCAGCATAATTTCCAAAATTGCAACACACTTGTTTTTAAATTTGTTTATTTATTTTTAATATTTTCGGGGGAATATATTTTCTTTTTGCTTTTTTTTTTTTTTTTGTTACACACAAACCAATTTGGCACCCAGGAAGTTTTAGGTGCACATATGGAACAGCACATCTGGACTATTGGGAAAAGAGGACATCTGCCCTGCTGTCAACCTTAAAGAAATTCCTATTTTTTGGGATATCCACACATTTTATTTTGCTACCAAGTAAGTTAAACGAAGTTATTTGCATTTTGTTCTATTTTGTTCCTTTTGGTAACAAGGCAACTCGCAAAATGTAGATGCAATTATAATGCATCGTAATACATGTGTTTTTTAACAGTAACCATTTGTTTGCTAGAGGGGGGATGTGCAAGGAATCATAGGTGATAGTTGGCTTATGAGTTAACGCAATAAGTGCTGGAAAGGTGCAATGCTCAATGCAGTGCCCGGCACTTGACTTTGACATGTAAAGAGTTAAAGGGAATATTTCTACATGAAATGCAGTGCACTCTATCGCATCAGCAGAGATAACAAGTGGTTTAGTCTATTTGATTATACAGCTTGCAAAGTCTGACACCTGCAGGATGGAGAAAAAAGACTCAAATCCCACTAAAAGAAAACACTTTCCGAAGCAATGATTCATACTTAATTTGTGAACATACTGGCATTAGGAATCATCATCATGTTATGAATTTCCCAGTTATTAAAATGGGTTGCGGATTTTATTCCTGTTTATTTAATGATTTATCAATTGGAGCTAGGAGTATCGTTTATGATTGGTTAATGTGAGATGAAATACCCAAATAAAAGTGTTAGGCGTCAAATGCAGTAATATTAAGTTGAGTAAATAAATAGATATCCTGCATATGAAAATTATGTTCTTTGGTTCTATGCTAACACTGATGTTATGACGTATGATGTATCGGTTATGGCCAAGAGGGCTATTGCCAAGAGTCCTTGTTGCAGGAATACCCCATTCTGGCAAAATACACTTGTAGCATCAGTTTTCACTTGAAATAAATCGTTTATCTATCTATCATCTATCTATCTATCTATCTATCTATCTATCTATCTATCTATCTATCTATCTATCTATCTATCTCATCTTAGTGTGTAAATATTAATGAATATATTGTAAGGGACCCTTTAGTTATATTGCCTCAGGGTCTCACTTATTGTAAATCTGTCCCTTTGTACAAATAGGTAGATCTGAGTGAACTGTGTGTGACATTTTAGCTGACACACTTCTAAAAGAATAATGCCTGTGGAGTTGAAACAAACTGCATTTCCAATCAGAATGTGGTTACATTGATATACAAAATGTAATCCAATATTTACTAGCTAAAATTCTAGAGATAAGAAATAAAACGTAAAAATGGTTTATAGTAAAAAGAAAAGAATGCATTTTTATCTATAAACACATACAGCCTGTATTAATAGCAATGGCATTACACATCCATATAGTTCAGCTTCAACTAGGCTACCACTGCATCATATTGCAGTTATTGGAGATGAGAGATACTTTGTTTTCTTTACAAATGTACAAATGAATGCACCTTACATCTGAATATTATGTATTTATCTGATTCAAATTGTTGTTCTAGTTTTGCAATAGTTAACTAGAACATTTTATTTTTCAAGTCTTCCTTCTGGGGTTTGGAACTTCCACCATGAAATCTTAAGATCTATGAAAAAAGAAAGCTCGGTATCTCTCAAGAGACACCCACAGATATGCAGGAGTAGGCCCACTACAAATATGCAGAATTTCAGTGATGTCACCAGTAACATCACACAACTGTCCTGCACCTCCAGTCAATACTGTAAAAAAAAAAAAAGTAACTGATCTGGCTCTGTACAAGAAACTATAGTTTATCTGCCCTGATCCTCTTGCAGTGTAAACAAAAAACACTTGAACAAGCAAGTTCTATAGCATGAAACAGTAAAATAAATTTTCAAGGATTCCCTGCATGCATTTGTCTACAAAAAAAATTGTTAATTATTCTCTGCATGCATTTGTCTACAAGAAAATTGTCAAGGATTCCGTGCATGTGTTTGTATGGAAGAAAACGGTATAATGTATAGGTTATACGCTGCCATATACAACAAAGTTTAGTGTCCATTCAATAAATGAATCACAGTATATATATATATATACATTAAGGAACTAGAGCTCTGCTAAGAAAATATGTTTTACACATCGCTTAAAAATATCTTGCTTTATACACTTCCACTATGTTAAGCTTTTTTATGCACCGATAAAGTTCTAAATCAAATTACTTTTCACCAAACCATTATTTATCCAGATGAATGGTTCTAAAATATGTATATTTAAAAAAGTACAGCTATTCATGTACCTCTGTTGACTTTCCAAAATATGGTTATGTTCTCCCAATTGTGTCCATGAACCTTAATTTGGGAAATGTTAGTCTACAGTCAATAAAATGTTACTAGATTAGTAGTGGCAGGAGCTATTTGTTGGGTGTATTGGTAATGTATGTTACATTGTACAACAAAATAGAACTGGTTGTGAAAAAGCAAGGGTTGACATACATTTGTAGAATGTAACTGCCAGGCAGGCATAATTAAAGGGACTGTCTAGTGCCCAAAATGTTAATGCATATTCATTTCAAAGTTCTTTAAAATGGTATGCTTTACATGTTGCTTTGCTTAGAATATAAAATACTTACAGCTAGATGAAATTGTGAAATTACAGCAGTTTTCAAGAACCCAGGACTGCCCATACTAGCTGAGTAAAAGCCACTTTTTTTTTTTTGCTGCAGGAACCAATGAGGATAATTTCATTCAAATTAATGGAATTTCCATTGCACTGTAAAGAGATCCTATTGTGTACAAATGCAAGGTCACTCAGAGTCCACATAATATATTAAATTGGAAGAGCACACAAAGGGACTAAATGAAACAAAACTTTATATCCTCAGTGTCTATATAATCAGTGCTGCCGCACCTGCAGTAAGCATGCAGAGTAATCACTGGGGAGCGCTTGAGTCAAATATTAAAAATGTGATTTATGCAGAATGCCTGCATCAAATCACACTGGAAAAAACAAACATGTGCACTGTACAAGCAGTAATCTTCATCTTGCACCCACGTGAGTTTGAGGACTAGACTGTGCCTTTAAGAGTCAATCTGATTTTTAAAGTGCCAAGAGAAAATAAAAACACACAGAGTTATACACACAGTTCTATATACACTGCTCCTAAATGTTTTGAAATGGCAGTAGCATTTATAAAAGCAATTTCTGTCTCATGGCTAGGTTTTGTTAAGACCTGTGACAAGAAAATAAAATGTGTGTTTATTCACTAAACTGCGATCGCATTCCAAATATCAGGTCAACATGGTTTAGCTGTAAATATAGATCTTTACAAATCAGCTATTTTCATTTATATTAAACACCAGAATTGGCAAAGAACTGAGAACACTGAAAGCTTAGTCAAATGCATTGTGGGACAGAGGTAACTCAAGAGCATCTCATATAAGTAATAACCTTGATTAGACTCTTCCCATCCACAAGGCATCCAAAATACCAAACAAGTTCCCTCTGTATAAAAGATCCACCAACCCAAGGTTCAAATCTCTTCCTATCAGAGCCACATTGTATAGTTTAGTCGTGCAGGATCATCCAAGAGTTTTCGTATTTACTAAAACACACCAATCAATTATGTTAACGTGTAATGACTTTTCTCATATTGAACCCACAAACACCATACAGATATATATTAAAATCAACCTTCAGCTGGTAAGGCAGATATTCATTTATAAACATCTTTTTTTTCTAAATGTAGCCAAGATATGATTTAGGTATATCAATGTTAACAGGAAATCTATAATAAACTCAAGTCAATATTGCAGTTACTAACACATTACTAGTAAATAATTTAGGACACTAAAATGCAAGTCCTTAATTAATAAAGAACCTACACTCTATGGAAACATATTAATTCCAATTGACAGCACACTCTAACAATGTAGTTTATAGATTTTAGTTCTCTATTTTTTCATGTGTAGAGCTAAGGAATTAGACAACAAACACACTATGGAAATGTCAGGGCTTAAGACTGACAGTTATGTAATATAACCATTAGTACATTAACAGAGCATATACAAAAAACAACAGCTCATTGTACACCTGGTGAACACCAGAAAACTACTAGAGAATTTGTCAAAAAAGGCTTATGGTAGCCATTACCCTTGATACTTGGCTCCTGGAGGAGGTAATAAAAAGGGGGGGAAACCAACTAAAATAAACAGACAAAATTTGTGCAAGGGTGGGAACGGTTGCAGCGAAATATATTAATATAATTCATCATAAATTCTTAAAATACTGAACATTTTATATTAGCATAAACCCCAATCATATACATTAACCATAAGCCAGCCACGGAAACTGTGGGAGTGTACTGATGCCCGCCCCTGCTTTGAAATGATCCCTTACCTGGCAAGGTCAAATGCCACCACTGCAAGATCTTCCGACTCCTCAGAAGGACCCTGCCCCCACCCAAGCATAGACAGTGCCTGTTCAATAGCATTGAAAACCACTCAGAAAAAAAGTCTAAACCTATTTTGTTCAGATGAACACCATCCACATGAAGTAGGGGGGCACTTTTCCCTTCCAAATAGCTGTGACGCAAAGCGACACCACCCGACATCCTAACAAATATTGTCACTCGAGCATTCAAACACCATAGGGCCATCTCAACAGCCTTGAAAGAATGTGCTCAACAGCCTTGAAAGAACGCACTCCCCTCCAAATCAAAAGAGGAGCTATCTCTGACCACACTAACACACAAGGCGACAATGTGGCAGAACATTTTGCGATATCATATTTAATGCAATTAATGAGGTCAATCATCTTCAGCTGACCCAAAACCTTACTATCTGTGTGTAATATTAGAATGTCAGGTTTCGGCTTAGTACCTTTAAGGATAAATAACGCAGGTAAGACTTGCGCCAGTTGTATATATACAGCATCAGTTGTATTGTGTGCAGAATGGTCCATAGTCCTGTAGCAGACACACAATGGAACATTGGATTGCTTTATTTTTTGTGTAGCACACAAAAAAAACAATAACAGTAGTTTCCATTGTTCATCCATAGAATAATATAAACTTTTTAAAGAGCCACTAAACTTCTTTTTTCCAATCAGGTTTCTCTTATAGAAGTACAAGTAAAAATAAAAGTGATAATAGTATCAGAACAAAAATCGTTTTTTAAAATTACAAGTCATATTATCTTCTGAGCGACTCTCACTCACTGGTTGCAAGTACATTTGATGCAGGCATTCTGCATAAAACACATTTTTTAGATTTGACTCAAGTCCTCCCCAACGATTACTCTGCATGTTTACTGCAGGTGCAGCAGCACTAATTATATAGACACTGAGGATATAAAGTTTTGTTTCAATTAGTCACTTCCAGGGTTCCTCAAATGGATTATATTGTGTGGCTTCTGAGTGACCTTCCTCTTGTACACAGTAGGATTTCTTAACAGTGTAACACATTGTCTAGTGACATCACTAGAGAGACAAGATATTCCATTCATTTTAAATGGCATTATTCTCATTGGTTCGCAAACAAACAAAAAAAAAGCAACAAAAAAAAAAAGGAAATTCCTTTTACTCAGCTAGTATGGGTAGTCCTTGTTACTTGCAAATGACTGTAATTTCACAATTTCATCTAGCTGTAAGTATTTTATATTTTAAGTAAAATTTAAAACATTCATTTGAAAATACTTTGAAAGCACATTAATATACATTAACATTTGGAAGATGCATTTTGAGCAATAGTCAGTCCCTTGAATTATGTTTTGATGCGTTTCTAATTTTAATTTTAGATAATAGCTTGTTTTCTTTTCCATCAGCAGCTTTAGATTGCAGACAGATGAGGTCCTAACAATGATTTATAAAGAGGCATAATTATATTTCTGATCCTGTTCCACTTTGAATTTGGGATTATAGTTTGTTTGCTTTTCCATCAACAACCTTAAATTGCGCACAGCTGCACAGTCTATTGTCAGAAAGTTCACCCCAAATGTTCTCCACAAAATATTTCCCCAATAAACAACTATTTGGGGTATAATGAGCAATCTTGTTTTTCTTATCCAAATGCATACATTTACATTTATGGAAACACTTGAGGAATTTAATTCCAGAAAAATGACATCCAACTGTAATTTTATTATGTTACCTAATTCAAACCTTACACAAATTGAGACATTGCTTTGGGTGCCTATTTCCATGTCATTGATAAGCAAATTAAAAAGAATAGACCCAAGAACAGAACCCAGAGGCACTCCACGTAAGAGCTTAATCCAATTAGTTCCCTATCCGAGTACAAATATTTTTTTCCCAATCTGATATTCCTTAATTATACAGTGACATATTGTGTGGCAGGGCATCCAAAGACTTTTCAAAATACAGGTATAGCACATCAATTTCAATTCATAGGTCTCTATAGAAACTTACCGTTTGATGTAATGCAAGTAAGTTACTTTGACATGACCTTTTATTTATAATACCATGTTGATTTTTTTTAAAGCAAAAAGATGGAACCTATGGTTGGCAAGACCTAAAACAGTATGTGTGTTGGGTGGCAGTAAACACCACTTACCCCAGTCAGAAAAGTGAGGCCTATGGCTGAATATCTGTCAGTTGTCTTGAGGGGAATCCAGCCATGTTGCTTACCTCGAAATCATTCCATTTAGAATTGCACAGTAAAGCATACATAAATGTATTTGGGAAGCCATATTGTTCTATTTGCAAAACAAGTAAAAAATCTCTCTTAGAATTAATTACATTTAAAATGATAAAACTTAACTTTTATTATAGCTGTGATATGAAATCTCTCTGCAAATGGAATTATAAATAAATAAAAATGTGTAAAATGTATTTCCATAATATTTTATGTATGTTCATATGATGGTTTAAATGAAAAGGAGGCAAACATGTTATTTTTTTTGGCAGGTGGGGCATTCTTACCTAACCTACCTGAGGGACAAAATAATTATCTATATTTTAAGGGCATTTGAAAATGACTGTGGAAATATTAAGTTAACAATATTTGTAATATTTTATTTTTACTCCTTGGTGAAAAGGTTACAACATTTTTTTTTCCAGAATAACATGCAGGTTTTCTTTTATGTCATCCCAGTGACAATACTTTGAAAACAGCACGCATTAGGTTTCCAAGATCGAAAAATGAAAACATAGATTTGACAGGCGATAGGAACAAATTGATCCATGTAGTGCTTTTTTTTCTGCAACATAAACACGATTTTATTTATTTATGGTTCAGGATAGCCTTTTGTACATCATAGGCATTTGGAATTTGTTTGTAAAGAGTTAATGGATAACAAACGGATGCAATTATCATCAAGCACATAAAGACCCTATACAAAGATCAGTTCTGATCAGTTCAAAGATCAGTTCTGGGGAAGTACTCTTAAAGTGAAACAATCATCATCCTGATTGCACTACTTTCGGAACTCTGCCCCAAAATTGCTCATTAAATATAAAAACCCATGTAGTAAATTCACATAGCCTTAGGATATAGTTCTATTCTGTCATATATTCGATGCATGCTGCTTGTTACCTTTATAAATTATTTTATTTATTAAATCAAGATACTTAATCTATATTACTTGTGTTAAAGCCTCAGGCAAGGAGAAATTATTATACAGAGATGTTGTAGTTTTGTTTTATAAACATTGATTGATTGATTTATGTTTATTGCTGGAATAGTTGTGTTCAATAAACCATTCAGCCTACCAGGCAAATGTCCCAGACTTGGTAGGAAAGCACTATGGGGACAAAACAAGTGTAAGTATTAATTTTTTCTACATCCCCTATGATTTTTTTTTAAATATATTTTAGTGATGCATTAAAGAGTATGCATGATCAACAAGCTAAATACATAAAAAGCCGAGTACATGTACATGATGTAATGGAAAAGCAACTAGAAATGTATACAGAGTACTAAGAGCAAAGACCTACAGCTTTATTCATATAGCTCCATGAGAAAGTCGAGCACATCGGTGCAATTCCAGTCAACTGTGTTATGAGATGTGCTCCACAAAACGTGCTATCCATGTACCAATGTGAAAAACAAGCGTGCACTGATTTAACAGGATTTGCACTGACTGTTACAGAATTTAACCCCTTAGTGACAAGACATTTCACCTTGACTTTCCCTTGGTGACAATGGCTGTTTTGACATTTCTAGGGTGTTTGTGTTTAGCTGTAATTTGTTTATTTCTCACATACAGTACCCACACAAATGATATGTTGTTTTTATCGTCATAAGAAGGGCTTTCATTAGATACCATTGTGTTCATCATATCTTATAATTTACTACAAAAAAAATCATAAAATATGATGAACATTTTTTAAAAACCCACTTTTTCTAACCTTGACCTAAAATATAATATACACAAATAAAATCATTAAAAAAGACCCCATCTAAATAGTTTTTAAATGTTGTCCCGAGTTCAAAAATATGCATGTTTCCATATTTTTCGGTATTTTTTTGCGAGTTATGGGGCAAAAACCAAAAATAGTGTTTTTTGTTTTTTTCCTATATTGACCTTTTGACCCCAACCCGAACCCAAAATTTAACCCTAACACTAAATTTAACCCCAACTCTAATCCTTATTATATCCCTTAATATTTTTTAATTTTAATTTAATTTTTACATTATCCCTTATTCTAAAAATTATTTAATTTTAACCCTATAGGCTAATATAGCTATATAACCTGTTTTTAATTAATTAAATATGTATTTTAAATATTTTCCATTGCAATGCTACTTAACTACCACTAGGCAGTCAAGTAGCATATTCAGAGCGACGGAAGTCAAGTTACTTTCACTTCCGAAGCTCAGACCGGCAGAGGGCTTAGCCATATTGACGGAGCAGCATGCTCCGTCAATATGGCTCCCCACGATCTCTCCGTGGGGCAATCATGGGTGCTCCAAAACAGAAATTTCAGTGCTGGCTATTGCCTCGACATCGAGGCAATAGACCAGCACCGTTAAAGCGGTTTTCGCGATTGTTGATCGCGAAAACCGCTTGATTCACAGCAGGACGTGCCAGGCGTTAAGGGAGTTTCTCCCAGGACGTGCCTGGCACGTCCTTTGTCGCGAAGGTGTTAAATAGCTGGTGGTTTGCCTCACAAATACTCAAATTGCGCTGAATAAGCATAAAATAGCCTACAGTATACTTTTTTACAGTTGACTTGATTTGGCAAGATTGTTACCTTGCTCTGATATGTCCATTTCCACCGACATGTCCCAATTTGTACCTACATACACTGATTGTAACTGCAGTCCCAAGTTAAAGAAATTAATACCCAGACTTTCTCAGTGAAAGAGAATGAAACACTGGTACATCAACTGTGTCAATACTACCACTGGATTATAGGGGCAGTAGCAGCCAAGAAGACCTGCCAGAAGAGGAAGAATGAACTCTAGCAGGAGGTCATTGACACAGCCAATGCAGTTGGTGGGAGCAACAGAGAGGTGGTGATAGGGTTGCCACCTTTTCTTCAGAAAAATACCGGCCTTGGTACTGTCTCCATAGACTTAATATTGGCCTGATGCAATTTTTTACCGGCCTGCCGGTAAAATACCGGCCAGGTGGCAACCCTAGGTGGTGAAGAAGAGCTAAGTTTGTTTAAACTTAATATACATTATAGGCTTAATGTAAATTTGTACTACACACATACCTCACACACATGTAGTTTATGTAATACATATTTTAGCTGTGTTAAGACTAGATAGGGCAGCAGAGATATGGCATTTTGCACATGGCTGCATATGTTAAAATGTAGAAACTGTTAAGGAGTATTTGTAACTGTTCAGAGCGTGTTAGCTCAATAGAGGGTTTGGAATTGCTGTCTGTTTTGATATTGTTCCTTTTTGATTGATGTTGTCCTCAGACCAACATGATTGTGTCAATAGCCCCCAGGACATCTGCCATCCTGACCACCTGATATCATAGTTGCCAACATTTGAAAAATATTTCCAGGGACACTTTGCAGCTCAGCTTCTAATTACTTACTTTAAGACTGACCAAACCTACTGCCGAAAGCTCCACCCTCTCCACATAATTAGCATAATGTAACTCCACCTTATTGTCACAGTGTAGATTATATCACCAAGTTCCCACCAACATTACCATGCATCCTTGGTATACAACAGATACATTCACAGCACAACATCTACATCAGGCATATGGATATTATCACTTTTACGTGAAATATAGTAAGACCTGGTGCAGATCTGCTTCAGTCAGAGAGCTGTATGTACACCATAAAACATACATCAGTATGAACCTACCACTTCTGTTGGAAGGCCATTCCATGTATCCACTACCCTATCAGTAAAGTCATATTTTCAATAATCCCTGGCCTAATATCTAGGATAACCTTATACCTGTCCCACGCATGCTTAAACTCCTTCGCTGTATTAACCTCTACCACTTCTACTGGAAGGCTATTCCATGCACCCACCACCCTCGCAGCAAAAAAATATTACGTTTATAATCACAAAACAAAACCTGTAAAATATTAAATATTTCCAGCCTTTTCAAAAGCTTGAGGTAGACCCCAAATATATGTATATAACTAGTTGCATTTGTGGCAGGGCTTGACGAACTTAACTGAGTTTTAGGAGCCAGTAAAAAAATCTAGGAGCCAGACAACAGCACATACACACAATCACATGCAGTCATATACAGACACACACACTCATACATACAAACAGTCTGTCACATACACTCGTACATGCATACATAGTCTGTCACATACACTCATACATACAGTCTGTCACATACACTCATACATACAGTCTGTCACATAGACACACACTCATACAGTGTCAGATACACACTCAAACATAGTCTGTCACAGAGACACACTCATACATACATACAGTCTGTCACAGACACACACTCATACAGTCTGTCACAGACACACACTCATACATACAGTTTGTCACATAGACACACACTCATACATACAGTCGGTAACATAGACACATACATTCATAGAGTCAGTCACATAGACACACACACCCATACAGTCTGTCACATAGATACATACATACATACATACATACATACATACATACAATCTGTCACATAGACACACACACTCATACATAGTCTCACACATACATAGTCTATCAAATACACTATACATATATAGTCTGTCACACACATACGTTCAGTCTGTCACATACATACAGTCTGTCACATACACTCATACACACACATACAGTCTGTCACATACACTCATACATACATAGTCTGTCACATACACTCATACAAGTGTTTTTTTATGTTAAAAAAAAAATGTTGATCAATATGTCACCCCCTCCCTGCTGCTATATCTCATTGCAGGCAAGGGGGGCATTTCCGTTCCACACAGACCAAAACTACTTATTAATTATTATTAACCATCATTTGTCAGGGTTGCCAGGGTTAATTTCCCCACCATTTGCAAGGGTTAATTTATCCATCATATGCCAGGGTTAATTTATCCATCATTTGCCAGGGTTAATTTATCCATCATTTGCCAGGGTTAAATTTATCCATCATTTGCCAGGGTTAATTTATCCATCATTTGCCAGGGTTAATTCATACATCATTTGTCAGGGTTAATTCATCCATCATTTGCCAGGGTTAATTCATACATCATTTGCCAGGGTTAATTTCTCCATAATATGTCAGGGTTATTTATCCATTATTTGCCAGGGTTAATTTATCCATCATTTGCCAGGGTTAATTTATCCATCATTTGCCAGGGTTAATTCATACATCATTTGTCAGGGTTAATTCATCCATCATTTGCCAGGGTTAATTCATACATCATTTGCCAGGGTTAATTTCTCCATAATATGTCAGGGTTATTTATCCATTATTTGCCAGGGTTAATTTATCCATCATTTGCCAGGGTTAATTTATCCATCATTTGCCAGGGTTAATTTCCCCACCATTTGCCAGGGTTAATTTCTCCATCATATGCCAGGGTTAATGTATCCATCATTTGCCAGGGTTAATTTATCCATCATTTGCCAGGGTTAAATTTATCCATCATTTGCCAGGGTTAATTAATCCATCATTTGCCAGGGTTAATTCATACATCATTTGCCAGGGTTAATTCATACATCATTTGCCAGGGTTAATTTATCCATCATTTGCCAGGGTTAATTTGACATCATTTGCCAGGATTAATTCATACATCATTTGCCAGGGTTAATTCATACATCATTTGCAAGGGTTAATTTATCCATCATTTGCCAGGGTTAATTCATACATCATTTGCCAGGGTTAATTCATACATCATTTGCCATGGTTATTCTGCCCATTAATGTCACCCACCCTCCACCCCCTTCCCCAGTACTCACCTGTTGGTCCCAGTTGGGTCCTCCGTGTTGCAAGCTTCCCTCCTGCACGGAGGAAGGAAGTACATTAGCCGGATATGACTAGCTGTCATATCCGGCCGAAAATTGAAAAAAATAAATAAAGCTGCTGCTGCTGTGAGCATAGCTCATACACCCGCGCAATCACGTCAGCCTGGTTTCCTGGGACTGTCCCGCGATCACAATATACGCGGGACATTTGCATAGTTGCCGGGACTGTCCCGGCGGATCCGGGACAGTTGGCAACTATGTGATATAAAGCAGTTTTACTTTGTTTGCATGTACATGAATGATGCCATCAACAATGAACTCTTTTGAATGAGGGAAATTGACTGCCTGGGATTTCTTATTTATTTTTCCTGAATCTGATATTTTATTGTAGGTTTCCTTCCGTGTGACTATTTTGAGCTGTAACTAGTTATATATTTCTTTGTGTATTAAATTGTGGGTTAAGTAAAAAGAATGATTTGGGTATATCTGACGCAGGTCAGAAAAATTGCAATGTAAATACTACAAGTGATTTTCCAAAATGAATGATTTCTCTGTACATACTATTTTGACGGCTCAAATTATGGAAACACACTTTATCTCTCTAACAACACTTATATTGAAGGCAATTTTCTTTGATGGTTTTTGTGACTGTTGAGGTGCAAGCTGAATAAATGAGGAAGACTTGTATTCGCTGTAAGGAGAAAGCATGAAACCATTCAATTACAAATACAGGATCAAAAAAAGACTAATGTATGGTTCTTGCTGGTTCCATCAATAGAAACCATTTTAATTTTTAACATCTTGCTGATTTATCTTCATTAACCCTTCAAGTGTAATATATATGGGCACCACACTGTAAAGCAGTGATGGCAAACATTAATAAACCATGTTCCCATTGTCCTACTGGGCACCAAGATCTCAAAGTACCATTTCCCCTGAAATTATGCCTCCCTCACGCATTTCCATTGCAGACCCTTCTCTCTGTTATTGTTCCCTTTCCTTTTGTTGCCCCATCTCAGCCCCCCTATGTATGATGGTGGTGACATTCAGGGCCGCTATCAGGGAGTGACGGGCAATACACCTGTCACGGGTCCAGTGGGAGCCTTGGCCCTTTAAAAAAAAGAAGAAAAAGAGATCTCCCCATGCCAGCATCTCCGCGCGAGAAGGCAGCATGGTGTCTATGATGTCAGAGTGCCAGGGGTTACTAGACCTTCCGGTGCTCAGACTTCAGATCAGGGGAGAAGGATAAAGGCAGCCTGGAAGGCTGCTGTCTCTTGCAGAAGACAGGGAAGTACTGGGGAAGGGGGAGGAGGAGGGGGAAACTGTCTATGGCATATTAATTGGCATACTGGCTGTGGCATATTAATGGGCAAAGTGTGGCATATTAATGGGCATGACTCTTTGGTATATTAATGGACATGACTCTTTGGTATTCTGAATGGTGGAATCAGGCAGATTTGTCCTTGGTGCCACTCCTCCCCATTGTATTTTAATATGTTACCTCAATTAACGTTGTATTTCAGTCAATGATGTCTACGCCTCAACTAGTGGTTTGGGTGACTGTAGATATTGGTGGATTCTGGTCAAAAATCACTGTTCTCAGCTCGTGAAAGAGCTGATTGTCCCTAGGAAGCAGTCTCTGATGGAGCTACTCAGCTGGGGTGCCAGGAGTTCTGTCACAGTATGTATATATGTATAAGTGGCCGTTGTTGGGGTTACTAAGTGGCATATGTGATATGTCAAGTTTATATTACATAATGTGTTCATTGGCATGGTAATTGCACCATTAACAATCATTATTTTTTTTTCTAATAAGAAGTGTTATTATGACATGTTAAAACTATTACCATGGCAATTAATTTTTTTTTTTTTTTTATTATATTATATACATTACTACTATAGTATATATATATAATTAATACAATAATTAAGCCAAATTGACATCTATGAGAGGTCCTCCAGAAATGGCCCATAAATAATCCAAAGTCCTCCCCATATACGTATATGTGCAGTAGTTCATCTTATTTTGGGGCCATTTCATCAGCCACACGCCAAAGGCCTATTTGTGTGCTGCTTAGAGATCAATAATAGAAAAACATAGCTTCCTGAGTCAACCTGAATGTATGAATAAACAAATGTTTTTCATTCATTCCACTTTCATCTATTTGTTCTTTGTTCAGCTTCACATCAGTTTTTGGACCAATTGCTAAATGGAGAAAAGATACGATTTTCTTTCTGAAAGCACATTTATCCAAAAATGATTTCCCAAGTCTACAGTATACGCTACTTTAAGTTATCGCCCAATAACTTGCAAAAACCAGCACAAAAACACTTATACTTTGGATATTTCTAAACTCATGACAAATATTAAAATCTATTTAGCAGTTTAAAAAAAAAAAAAAACCCATGCTTGAAAAATGTCTTCAAAAGTTTTTCCAAATGGAAGTTATGTAGTTTACCCAAAACAATAAACAAATATTTATTTTCTGTGCAATACATTGATTTGGATCAAAGCAAACTTTGCTTTATTGTCTATCTACTCCTTAAAATTGATCAACTAATGCGCTCTCCCCTAGAAGTAATTCACACCGGAGACAAAGTTTCTGATCAGTGAAAAACCTGAGGCAAACCTTTATTTTCCAGAGTGGGGGATTCCTTTTAAAGCAGGAATACGTCACAGTACAGTCATAGTTTAAAGATACAATATACGTTCAACAATTGGCTAACAGTTGGAGGGGTCTTCTTTAAGCCCACCCTACAGAATGTGATGTCATCTTTATAGAGTTCTCCCACCCACATTCCAGCTCCATCTTGGTTACACGATGGGAGGGGGGAGTGAGTAGTTACTGAACAAAGAGGGGCTCCAGGGGAAACCGTTACTGTTACTTTAACAGTGATTCTCCATTTTGTTGCACGTGGCATGCAATAACTGTTAATTTGTACAAGAGAAAGGGGGAGGAGTTAGTACCGGAAGCTGGTCTTTATAAGAATGTGTTACATGAGACTTGCTCCTTAGCTGGGGGGAAGGGGTTTATTGAGCACATGTGTAAGAGATTTAAACAGACAAAGGAATGTAATGCTTATACGTAAACATCTGTAAGAAATTATGACCTTTAGGGAAGTGTGCCAAATAAGACATAAACACAAATATATAATAGTAAAAGAGACATTTTGTCCATAACAACATAGAGGAAACAGGTCTAGCTGTCTTTTCTTACAAAGCTCCACAAACATGGAATAAAATCCCTAATTACTAATGCATCTTACTATTACTATTAAATATTAAAATCCAACTGTAATAATGGTAAATATTTCATTATTTTCTCGTATATCATTTTTAGGGAAACATTTGAGAATCTTAATGAATTAATGCTCAGAAAAGGCCTTTATGTTCCACAATCGGATAAGTCAAATAAATGGGAGATTTGTATACAGGTCACACACTAGCTAAACGAGCCTTATTAGATCAGTGTTATTCACATCACATACTGGAATAGATTGTCATAACTATAAACTACATCTTTGCTAAAATAGTATCTTAATATGTCTCATCTACTGATGCTTAAACAATGGGTGTTTTCACATGTAGACAAATAGTATAACTGTTTGATGATTGTGTACAAGGGTACTGTGATTATGTTTGATGTATAGAATGCAGAGGAAGCTTTTCCAAGTACGGAGAGATCAATATCAATGAGACAAGAACAAAAATCAATAATTTGACACAACAATGTCTAGCAGGAAAGAAAACTCCGTTGGTATGCAAATATCCAGCTTGCCCCTATTTTCTAATGTCACAACAAGGCAAACAAACAGGGTGTCTGGATAGGGAGCAATTGCCCAACCTCCTTTGCCCATTTGCAAAAATAAAACAATGACTTGAAAATATGTTTTTCACCTATGAAACCACTGTTCAATGGGAAATGTGATGGAGTCTCTTTAAGGATAAAAGCTTCATGTGTTTGTTTCACTAGGATTTTCCCATCTCATATCCCAAAGGTAAATATGTTTTTCTTTTTTTTTTAAGAAACTTATATGCATTTTTTGGAAAACCATAAGTTAGTTTGAACTATGTATTACACCAGTTGTTACCATGACACAATACAACCAAGGTAGTGCAATTGCACCCTAGTCTCTTCAATGGTCTAGGACTCCCAGTGCACTGACCCAGAAGTTTGTAAGCTAGACATTAATTGGTAGAAAAAAAAAATGTATACTGGGCTCCAGTCACTGTGAGGACTTGTTTTCTTTTAAATGCAGGACAAAGGCTTACCCATGGTATGAAGTCATGGAAAATTCCAGGTGCAGTAAGCCAATGTATTTTGATTTTCTCACAGCCATAAGTATCCAGTTATAAGGAGAAAAGGCTCCTTACAGAGTGCATAACCTGCAAAAGCAAATCCATGGGAAGGCAGCCATCAATGTTTAGGTGAGGCTTTGGTTGACATTAATAGAATGGCATTAAAAGACTTGAGGTTTGGTTTTAAATGCCTTAAATGCAGACTGCATACACATGCACAAGTATGAGAGGAAAGTCCCTTGCTGTCACCACCTTGATAGTCTTCCTCTAGCTACATAAAAATATATGAATCTGAGGTAGTAAACGGTTGATAAAAGGCTAGTGTATAAACACATTGCTCTGTTAATTTCTATATGTTATCTGTCAGCATTTCTGTCTTGCATGTCTGTATCATTCTCTAATGATAATGGGTGGGGAGATGACATTTCACCGTGGCCCACTACATTGCCTTTGCCCCAGTCCAAAGGTTACCAGCTGCCCACTGACATTGACCATGGTCCATGACACAACTGTAATTGAGACTTGCCAGGGTAATTACCCTTACCAAAACTACAGTAAATCAACAAAGTCTATCCCTTTCACTGAAACTGAACAAAGGATCGATACCTTGGAGCTTGATAATCAATATTACCAAAAATGTTTTTATAGGTCGCATATGTTTGTTATAATAAATATTTCCATTGAAAATGTGTAAAATTAACTCTGGACATAAAATACAGGAGGAAGAATATAATAATGGTTACATATTGCAAAATAGTCTGCCAACCTACCTTGATGGATTGTCCGCAAAATACGTCTCTATAATTTATCATTCATCATTATAAAGTCATTATTTAAATACATTTATTTTGTTGAATTACACAGAATTTGAAAGCAGATAACCATTTGAGTCTGCCAGTTATATGTCACGGAACTTTAAATATTAGCAACATTTAAACACATTTCACTAAGTGATCATTAATTGCAAAAAACTATTTCTTATGTGATAAAACAATTGCATACCATGTAAGGGAAATTCTGAGCTACAGATTTATACTATTGTAAAAAATGCTAGTTCTTTCAATTACGTCTGTGGTATTTCATTTTGTCCCTCTGGCAGATGCTGCAATTGAAAAAGATCTGTATCTTAAAGCTCGGTAATCAATGTTGGCAAATAAAGTTTATCTTTCTTGCAGCAGGAGAAAGGCCTTATTTGTTCTTATAAGTAGTTAAAATAAATATTTTCAATGAAAAGGGATAAAAACCAACACATGAACAGTGGCAGATTGGGGAGGGGGGGTTTGCAATGGTGTAATTGCCGAGCCGGGATGGGGGGGGGGGGGAGGGGGTTACCGCACCCTGAGATTAGTGCAGTGCAGATCACTTGGCGTGGTGACGCAGGCAGCATTGGCTCTGTGTGTGTGTTAAACACACTCAGCGCTGCTCTGCATCATCACTACACACGGGGAGCACGACGCAGCACTGATTGAGCTCTGAGTGTATAGACAGACCCCATACCCTGCCCTGTTATCCCAGGTTGTGACACATATAGACATTTTATTTCACGAGTAGAGCACTGCCAAATTCATGGAAGGAGTCATGGAAGCAGGTGCAGGCATGGTTTCTTCAACCTGCAATAAGTGCCCCGACTCCTTGCTTGGCAACCCCATCAAGCCAGCCAAAAAAATTGGTAAAAGTTTGTTTAAATTCCTTGGGATCTATTCACTTAAAAAGCTAATTTGGTGGTAGGAGGTTGAATTTGACTTAGTCTCAAAGTTTTCTAAATTGCTATTTAACTTTCATAGTGTCTGTCTGTCTTTAATTTGTTTTGTGAAAATTTAACAAAACTAAACCAATGAACAAAATAAATATTTGGACGCTGTACCAAATGATGAGACGTTACCGCAACAGAACAGTCCACTTTTCTTTCTAAACGGTAAAATAATCTGATGGTTTAAAAAAAAAAAAAAAAACTTTCATAGTGTGTCTCATTCACAGACCTTCTTAAAGCAAATGCATTGAGTGGTTATTTTGTAAGTACAGCTATCTAGCACCTTTTTACTCAAAGAACAGCCTGAATCTATTGTGCCATGAAATCAAGTTGGTGCTGGAAGTATTATTTAATGTCTATGGTCTATGCTGAGTTGCTGACTCTGTAGTTCATTCAGAGGAGCTTTTGGTATTTAGTATATCTTAATGGACAATTGTACTCGTATTTTAACCATTACATAAAAAATACACATATGTATTGAATAAAATGAATAGTGTATTTTTTAATGGTAAAATTGTCATCTGATTAATACAGATGAAGCCCAGCACACTGACATCGTGCATGATGCTCTAAGGGCACAATTGGCCTTTTTTTGCTCTCTTGGTACAGCTTGAAGGTGTGACTTATATTATTAAGATACAGGTTTGGGATTGTTATAAAATATCTGTGAGTTAACACATGGAAGGCCCCAATATGGTAGTATATTAATACAATACAATGACTTTAATATCATTGTAAATCATTGTAACCTTTTACTCAGATAGTTATTGGAAAATGGTCTTTCATATAAAAGCTTATATTGTTTAATAAAGTAATCATTTAAAGTTAATTTGGAAAACTTCATTTAGCCTGTACAGTAGTGTAATGCTAAATATACACACAGCCATTATGCAAAACTGTTATCATTAAAAATGAATAATAAGTAACAGAATGATTTAGCAAAATTAATGGTGATATTTATGAAATGATTGTAGTGGCATACAATATGCAACTTGTCTATTCTCATTAATTAGTTTTTTTTAATAACTATCAATTAGGTTTTTTTATATCTATCAATTATGCTTTTCTTATTTTTAAAATCAAATGTACTGTTTTCTCTATTACTTTGTGCATCTATAATTTTTTTCTTGTATGTTTTAAATAATGAATATGAGTTCTAATTATATTTAATTATCCACATAATCTTGCTTCTAAATTGATGTTTAAGACTACACATTGGTGCATCCGGAAAAAAATAATAACCAAGGCTCATGTTATGGTTTCTGTTTGGCATGTTAGATTTATTATTTGACTGAATTACATGCTATGGGAAATCATAGGGATTGATAATGGTTTAAGCAGCAGCTAATTGCAATATTTTATTGTACCAGGACAAATGTATAGTTTGATCTGCCAATGAAAACCAATGGTGGGGGCTGGTCTAGTGCATTATTTTAAATTCATTTCACACTATTTGCTTGCCGACTCATTAGACTGCCTCACATGATATGAATGATCGAAGTCAAAACGAGCTCTTAAACTGGGAGTAGAGAACGAGTTTAGGTGAAGCATTATTTGAAATGCTCCCTGGGGCTCTGTATATTCAAATTCCAAGACTGCTGGATTCTATTTAACCTAGTTCCCACTCCCTTTTGAATGGAAAAGAATGGATGGGTGGGCGTAGAGTTGGAGGTGCCCAGCATAGGAAACGGATGCCCAAGTCTGGTTTGCACATTGTTATTTTTTTAAACAGAGAAAATGATCATAGAAATACATGGGTAAGAGAATTCAAAGCAGGAAAGGACTTTGAGGGAATGTGTGGGGTGTACTTTTCATTCTCAAGGGCATTATAAACTAACTGAGAAGAAGCATATTAATGCAAAGTATTTACAGATAACAAGGTAATACAGCAAGAGAAGATACAGTGAGGTGTCAATCTTTGCTAATGGTCCAATTCATAGTACTGGATACAAGATATGCTATTCCAGGAAACAAATTGTCAGATACATTAATATTATCCACAAAGTTTGTTTGGCTTTTTATTTGTGCTTTGAGAATTAAAGGGAATACCGAGAGGATAGTTCTAGTCAGGTAATTGTAATTTCTTCTGAAGGTAAAGCAACATTTGCTATTCTATTGCATGGTTCAACAAATTATATTCTTCTTATGACTACCAATATGACTGACCGGGTAATTCTGTGCCGTTTTCCCACATATGACAGTTAAACTAACTACAAAAATGTATCAACTGTTCCATTTGAAATAAGTAATGGTGGCAACGGTGATGACAGGGATCGAGATAATCAGGCGGATATATAACACATGGATTTTCTGTACAGGAACAATATTTTTTACACTTTCCATTATCGTTTTATTTAACCAGTAACTGCATTGGCGGCTATTAATATAGCTGACCGAGGCGAATTAAACATTGATTTATCTATACATTAATTCACACTGCTTAGAACGTACATTAGAGGTATAGCTCACATAACTTGATTTTTGAGGTGTGATGTTTAAAGAATAATCAATAAATGGAGAAGCATTGACTGTAATTGAGAGCTGTGTAACAATACTTGACGTTAATATCCTTTTATGATAGATATTAGATAAGTGTTAAGTTGACACCAGTGTAAGAGACCTGATGGACGGCTCAAGTTTCATTGATTTCTAGTGAAAGGTGCACATGTTCTCCATTTTTTCATACAAACATTGCTTTTTTCCTCAGTCTCTGGATCCTGGAAGAAGCTACAAAACCCAGTTAGTGTTGCACAAAAAAAAAAAAAAATAACCAGATCATAGGAAAAATGGTGAACATATTAAAAAATAAATTATGTAAAATAATAAGCAAAAATACATTGTGTAAAATAATAAGTACATAGCTTTCCATTAGAAGGAACATATATTAAAACATATTCAACATAATGTTGAAATAAGTTTAAGTGTTAAGATGAAGAAAAAATATATACAGACATATAGTAATCATAGCAAAACGACTTTATGTGGACTAGATCTGTAGAAATAATTAAACTAGTATCATGAGCATGTAATCCATGGCTGCTGGAAAGCCAGGTAGTTGTTTTGCAAGTTAATCACCTCAAAATGATAATGCTAGCTGGTTCACATTGGCAAGGCATTTCCAACGATGTGATTAGATATGATTACATTGGTTAGATGACAAAGCCAATGATTGCAATCACTGCCTCACTCTACTTACGGGATCATTTGGGAGCAGGAGAGGCATAGAGAGAGAGACAGACATTGTGCTACAAAGCGTTTGGGTGTTTAGTCTGGTAGTCTGGGTTGAGAAATGTATTGAGAAATGTATGATGATGAGACAATGAGGGTTATGTTTTAAGGTGGCCAAATGCTAATGGCAGCTACGTACAGTAGATCTGCACTTAACCCAGTAAAGCCAGTATATAAAATAGGAGTAGAAATGTTCCTATAAAGTGGCACAAAACTTTTGTCAAATATTTCATACACATAATACAAATGTGACCACACTTTTATCATTATATATAATCCCCATTTGCTTCAAGCAGGTGGATGGCCATCTACAGAATCCAGGATGGTCTATTACGTACATGTATTTCTCTTGAGGAAACCATTTAAACTGAAGAATAGTTTTCATGGAATGATGTACATATTATTTAATCAACAAGGTTTTGTCTTTAGAAAGAGTGAGTTTGTAGCGTGTGCCAATCGACTTACAAGAGCATGTAGATAGTATGATAATAAATACTTTTCTATTAGTGGGATTGAGTGCAAATTTATATCATCGTACTTTTATATGCCATGCATTCTCAGTGCTCTCATGGCTTCCTGTCATGTCTGTTAATTGGATGTACGCGTCTGAAGAGAATGTGGATGGAAACAGGGCCGGCCTTAGGGGTGTGCGACCTGTGCGAGCGCACAGGGCGCAACACCCCAGGGGGCGCCCTCCCGTTCAAAAAAAAGTTTAAAAAATAAAAAAGCCGGTAGAGGCACTGGCTGGGGGAGATCAAAAGATCCCCCCTCACCAGCCCTCTGCTCGGCAGGCTCTGCTAGATCCGGGGAGGGGGCGGAGCTAACCGGCTGAGAGGTGTAGCTCCGCCCCCACCCTGTGAAGCAGAGCAGCGTCTGCTTCACGGGGAGCCACTGGCAGCATGAGAAAGTGCTGCTCGGCTCCCCATGCCTGCATTAAGCATGGGGAGCTGAGCAGAACCTTCGCTTGCTGCCCATGGCTCCCCGTAATGCAGACTGTGCTCTGCTTCACAGGGTAGGGGCGGAGCTACACCGCTGTGCCGGTTAGCTCCGCCCCTCCCTGGATACAACTTTGCAGGCAAAGGTAAGGGAGGGGGGAGAGAGAGAGAAGCAGAACAAGGGTTAGGGGGGAGACAGACAGACAGAACCGGGGCAGGGGGGGGGAGAGACAGAACAGGGCTAGAGAGAGATAACAGGGGGAGGGGGGAGAGACAGAACAGGGGAGGGGTGAGAGAGAGACAGACAGAACAGGGGCAAGGGGGAGAGACAGAACTGGGGGAGAGAGAGATAACAGAGGGAGGGGGGCTAGAGAGCCAGAACAGTGGATGGGGGAGAGACAGAATAGGGGAGGGGGGAGAGAGAGACAGAACAGTGGATGGGATAGAGACAGAACAGGGGAGGGGTGAGAGAGACAGACAGACAGAACAGGGGCAGGGGGAGAGACAGAACTGGGGGGGGGGGAGAGAGATAACGGGGGAGGGGGGAGAGACAGAACAGGGGAGGGGTGAGAGAGAGAGACAGACAGAACAGGGGCAGGGGGAGAGACAGAACTGGGGGAGAGAGAGAAAACAGGGGGAGGGGGAAGAAGAGAGACAGAACAGGGGGAGGGTGGGACAGAACAGGGGACGGGGTGGGGAGAGACAGAACAGGGGACGGGGGGGAGAGACAGAACAGGGGACGGGGGGGAGAGAGAGAGAGAGACAGACATGTCAAGGAAGAGGAAAGGGACAAACATGGGAAGGGAGAGAGACACATACATAGGGGGGTGAAAGAGACGGGGGGGGGGAGCACCACGGGGGAAGCCCGCACAGGGCGCCGGAACACTTAAGGCCAGCCCTGGATGGAAAGATAATAAATGTTCAGTTTTCCTGACTGGGTGGCATTCACAACAAAAATGACATTATTGGATTTGAAATGTGTTCAGGACAAAGCAACGTTTAACAAGATGCCCTGAAATTAAAACTAAATTAAACATAGGTTCTGAAGAATCCCTTATTATGGAGGAAGGACCAGCAAATTGACAGAAGAACATCTGAGAATTGAATTATAGGACATTCATATATATTATATGACTTACATAATTGATTATATTGAGTTGCTAATTAAAGAACATTAAATGGCAATACATTAAGTTCTGTTTAATTGGAAGATTACATCAAGTCTAGGCATTATAAATATTAATGAGCCTTATTTGCTCTATATAACTCTTTCTTAGGGCAGACATGTTATTTAGAATCTTGGGCCAGATGGGCTCAGACTCTCCTTCCATTCCAAACAACATGTCTACCCCCGATAGAGTTACACAGGCAAAGAGGGCTCAATAAGGTGTTTTATTTTTATTATGGCATCTCTATTTAAATTATTTGCAATCTTTCAATCAACCAGGATTCAATATTTCGTCAACAGTTGACCTTTAAGGGACAGTGAGAATATTATTTCTTATTGTGGTATTTGTAAATAAAAAAAAATACAAACCCAGTAATCAGCAGTATAATACGTTCTAGATATCTATGCTACTTTCACCAAAAACATGAAAGATTGTTTTGGGTAATCTATAGAGCAAAGTGGATACTTATGTATTTGAATATGGTTATGATGAATGCATTTTACAAGACCTGGACGTTCATCAGAGAAAGAGGATTAGTATTAGTTCAAAGTAAAATAAAAGAAATTATGTATGGGAAGACAAATCCAGTGATCTGCTGAAATCACCAATCCATTGTGCGTGGCTATTAATAAAACAGTGGTCAATCATATGAGCCTAGTATCCAAAAAGCATACTCAGACATGTCACTGATAAATATATGTTTCATTATTTTTACTGATGGATTTGAGGGATGCAGAGTAAACAAAAAAATAAAAATAAAATATGGGTGAATTGATATAACAGTATTGCTGTAAGATGAAAATTAACAAAATATATTCAGATTATATCCCCGATATATTATAGACCGTGTTATATCCCAACACTCACTTTGTCAAGGAAATCATGCACATGTTTAAAATACTGGTGGATGTGATAGATATGTATATTCATATGATGATATGGATAAAGTTATGTAACTCTGCTCTAGCACTTAAGGAATAATAATGAAAAAATATTTAGCATGAAGAGTAGACTGCTCTAGTCTCTTTTTTCAAAATCCATGCAGGGGATCTTACTATTACCCAACTTAATGATGCTCATCTTAATCAACCTTAATGGAATGGAAGGCATTGGTCCATATAGCTATCTCACCAGACACCAGCGTATTACAAATAAATCATAAATATATTGGGTTCATTGAAAAACCAAGAATTTACCTTTAACTCTGCACCTGTAATCTCACCACACAGACTTGACAAATGAAAGACGCTCTATAGTTATACTCTGTGGAGCTGTTACAGCACATGTCGTGCCTTCTGCTTTGAAGTCACTCTCCTACCTATATTGTACAATAACAAATCTGATCTTGTCAACACAGTTCTGTTTACATAAAGTAAGAAAATGCATATTGCAATTATTTTTAATGTGTGCTATGGATAAACATTGTTTAAAATGTACTGTAACAGACATCATGGATTCTGTATATATGGTATTTATTCGTAAACTACTTCTTTCAAATGACTTGAATACATTTCTATGCGGTTGAGAATTATTTTGGTCAGGACGCTAGCTTCACAAATTAATTTGGCTAATGTATACTTGTTACCACCCGTCGTCTGCCAACAATCAGCAATTTAATTAAAACCTTACATTAGTTTTCATTGTGCAATGGGCTGAAATTTAAACTATGAAAGTAATCATTTGTTAAGTATATGTTTAATATGCTGTATTGGTAAGTATATATATATATATATTTATATATATATATATACTTACCAATACAGCATATTAAACATATATATATATATATATATATATATATATATATATAGAATTGAGAGCCAGAGATAGAATGATACAGGATAATTATACAGGAGGATTAGACAGTAGCGTTGTCTTTATGCAAGCCAATAGCGTAAGGGGAATTTGTAATGGCCATCCCACCACTACCTATGACTTGCAGTTTGAGATTGACCATCTCACCATCAGATTAGGGGTTTTGGAGTGGGGCCGTCAAAATCACATTAAGCATCACTATAACATTAATTTACTACAGTGCCAGTGGTAATCAAGCAGCTATCTGAATATTTGACTTGCTGAGAGTCATGAAAGGTGTAGTACATAAATTATATAGTGCCAATGCATGTGACAACTTTGGTGACCTCCTGTCATCTAGATTTCTGACTTCCCATAGCACTAGGTGACAAAACATCTCCAGCACTTTTATAAACTTGAGTAGAGAGACCCCAAGCTTTACATCAAATATTAATTGTTACTTTTCCACATCCGCACATGAGTTGGAGGAAGAGATGAAACACCTGTCAGCTCCCCCTCAGTTTGTTTTAACTCTATGTAGGATAATTAGTAAGGCATTTGTAGACAATCTCAGCTTCATAATGGATCAGATGTATAGTTTACATAATTGAATTGATATTTTTTTCATTGCACTCAATCCTGCTTCAAGAGATATGTAAAACACAAGTTCTGTCTTGGTCACTCAATAAATAACTGCCATGTGTGTCTAAAAGTTAGGAGCAAAAAGACAGCAGGAACTAGTAACTGTATGAAGAGACAGAGCAGTGCTAACTAAATGCGCCCTTTTTGATAGACTCCCAGTGCTGTCATTTCTATACATATCTTTTTTTTTTTTTTTTAAATCATTCTTTATTGAAATTTTCATATATTATAAATAACAATACGACACACAGAAAAACATACAAATTGCCAATTGTAAAAGTATACGTCATGCGCTGATTCAGGCATACATATCAGTGATAATGTTATCTTCATGTACTTCGTCAGTAAATAACATATTCCAGCCAGTGTTCAAAGTCATTTCAGTAAATATTTGGGAAAAAAACTTATTTAGTAACTTTAATGAACTGGTTAAATAATCATTTTTACTAACATTAGTGAAATAGAATGGTAGTGCTAAATTAATTAAATAATGTCCTATTTCCCCTCCTACACCACCATGGAATTTGTTGATAAGAAATGAATGTAACAGTTAACATGTATGAGTAGTGTAATTTTCTTACTCAGCTTGGTCCCCCCAAAATGTTTCTCAACTGGTGGGTACTGACCCAAAAGTGGGCCACAATCTGGTGGGGAGTGAGTCACGGACATGTGCTTTGGCTTCATCAAACTTTTGATTTGGCGGAAATAATCATGATGTTGCAACGCATGCTGCCTTCATCGTCTGAAGCTGAGAAGCCCGCCAAGGAATGGATGGCGTTGTCTTGATAATGGCGCTGATATTTCTTCCAGTAACCCCCCCTTAGGTTAGGAAACAGCCAAGCTTCACCGCTTACTTTAGGGATATAATTTCAACATTCGCCTGAGATGGTGAAGTTTGGGCTTGATGCAGCAGATACACGGCAGTGAGTGTGTATTGTACGGATCTTTGTGAGAATGGCTCTCAGCTCTGGTCCAGCTGACAATAAACTATAGAAACAGAATAGACATGGAACATGAACTCAGAGTTGTTTTGTCTATCATCACTTTAGACTTTGAGACACTTATCAGGAGCAAAAAGCATTCCCAGCTTCCCATTAGTCCTACTTATATTTCAGTGGCATTTTAGCTCCATAGTACTTCTATTATTGCACTATTCATTTTGCAATGAACCTTTTCTTATTTTTTTCTTGTTTCATGTTTGAGCAGTGTATACACATTGTGGAATACTGTACAAATTGTTTTGTGGAATAAATTATAATGTTTTGGAAATTAAATTATTTTTGGGTTGTGACTTAATGACCAAGGACAAATGTGGGTCCTGAGGTTAAAAATGGTTGAGAATCATTGCTCTAGTAGGATGCTGAATGTTAACCGGCCTGGATGATTTAGTACAGACCTATTTATAGAATTATTGGGTAATTTGGCATAGGGTAGAAACAATGGAGGAGGACTACATTCTTTATCCCATGTCTGAGACTTGTACATTCATATTTTGAACTCATATGATGTCAGTTTTTATGTGTGTTACATTACCCCCCATAAGTAACATTATGCATGGAGCAGCATTTCACTTAATTTAACGAGCATGTCCTTTTAAATAGCATTAAGTTGCAACAAACATTTAAGATACCATGTACATATAAACTACATATCTAGCTCCTTTGAGCGGAAAGCTTATTTTAAACTCTATGGTTTATAAAAACACAAAATCCAATTATATAAATGCTAAAATGTCAAATAATCTGCATACAATAATACATTTTAAAATGTATCAGATTATGAGTAAAATAAAGTACGATAAAGTACAAATGAAATGATTGTCAACCAGTGACATTACATTGTGCCAACAATTTACCCATCACTTGGGCATGGAAGGAACAACATTGGCAGAACAAAGACACACTGATCCATGATCTCAAGGAACATTCTCCTTTAGATAAATCTCAAGGTTACAGTTCATGTTTATTGATTGCTAAGGTGGTCAGGAACTCCACTCTATGAAATAAAGAAAATACTTGTAATGCATACAAAAATAGTTGAAAATTAGGTAAGTATAATCCTGGCGAGGATGGTAATGCTTTCCAGCTGCCTCACATGTTTCGCACTTGGAGGAATTTAATCATAGGCCTTGGAGGCCAAGCTCCTCCAAGCACATAAAATGTGTGGCAGCTGGCAACCATTGCCATCCTCGCCAGGATTATATTTACCTAATTTTCTATTATTTTTGGATGCAATAAATTAACTTTTTTCATTTCATGGAATGGAGCCTTTTTTTTTGGTTTGCGATGCCAGACTAAATTTTTAAAGTGTGTGCAATAGCTAAATGGCTCCTGGAGCCCCATTTCGTTTTTCTCTTCTTGCCTACTATTGCTTGCAAAGGTCCATGGGAATTTTATATATCGATGGCTACAGAGCTACTTGGATACTATGCTTTGAAAAATACAATCCTTTTTATTTGGTATGTTCCATTTAATGTTTTAAAAGAACAGTGAGAAATCCATTTTAACAGAAGAACATTTTTAGACATTACATTTTAGTTTCCTTCCTAATTGACTCCCACAAGACAATGCCGCTCTATTCTTTGGCTTGTTGCAGATAATAATCACAACAAATGCATGGCCTCCTATAGCAGAGCTAGTATTGGTTGCTGCAAAACATATTTGGAAGTGGCTCTGTTTTTTTTCTCACTATAATGACGCTTGTATTTCCCAAAGTAATATTTAATATTCATGTGGGTAATATTTCAGAAGATCAGTATTAGTTTTCCCTGTATTAGGCATATGTATATATAATTTTTATTGCTACATTGGTTTAGATATTATTATATTTGAGCCACACCACATAGGAATGTTTATATTGCCAAGTATATTGTGTTGTGCTTTAAACATAAAACTAGGAAATTGCAGAACACAATTTTATTAAGTCATTCTTTTAACCCCAAAAGGACCAAAATTACCAAACTGGGATTTTGTGATGACAGAGTGATTGAGGCAGGGACTCACAGTGTCTGTAATGACCTGGTCGGGTTTCTGCCTCACTGTGGTACTATCATGTTGGAGCAATGTGGGTGCTGTGGCAAGTCATGTTAGTGCAAACTGGTGCAATGTGGGGACTGTGGGGGCTGCAGAAACTCCTGTGGGTGCAATTTTTTGCAAAATAGATGCAGTGACAAGTTCTGTGGGTGCAATCTGGCGCTATGCAGGTATTGTGGAAAGTTATGTGCGAGCAAGGTGGTCATTGTGACAAGTTCTGTGAATGCAATAGGTACAACTTGTGCTGTGGCTAGTGTCATGGGTGCAATGTGGGTGCTATGGCAAGTTATGTGGGTGCTGCAAGTGATATAGGGTATTAATGAAAGTAGAGCAAAAGAACTGGAATAAGGCGGTTATAGGATGGAAATAAAACAAAAATATTCATTTTTTTCAATAACATTTTTATTGAATATGAAGCTGTAATTTACATGTGAAGCATTATTTACCATATTTGCTGGAATATAAGATGATTATATCATATTAATGTTTTACCATTTCTTTCTTTTCACCTCATGGGTGAGCTCGTAGAAAAAAATATTGTATTTTTAAATGCCCACTAAAACATCTTGTATTTAAAAAGTAATGGTAAAACATTATTATGATAATGCGCTGTGCAATTCCCTAAAACATAATGGGACCAGTGACATATAACAAAATCTAAATAGAAATAGGCAGTGTCAGAGGACTTAACCCCTGGATTGCTTGATATATATAGGCAGTGTCAGATGAGTTAACCCCTGGATGGCTAGACAGATATAGGCAGTATAAGAGGAGTTAACCCCTTGGGTGGCTAGACAGATATAGGCAGTATCAGAGGAGTTAAGCCCTTTATCCACACAATCAGTCACACACATACACAGACAGTCTGTCACTCACAAAAACATACACACGCACACACTGACATATACACATACACACACTGTCTGTTTTTAACTTACCTGCTGCAGGCATCTCTTTTCTTTGAGCTCGTCGTGTGAAGGAGGGACTGAGCTAATCATGGGAGGATTCTGAACTCTCAGCCAATCAGGAGAGCTGAGAGATCTCACCTGATTGGCTGAGGCCTCCACCAGGAAAAAAAATAAAAAGATCGCTGCATGTAGCAATAAAGTGCTGCCTCTGCCAGTGTGCCACCTGGGGTAGCTGCCCCAGTCTTCCCCAATGCTGCTGCCCCCTCCCTCCCTCCCTCCACAAATAGGGTTGCCACCTTTTCGTCAAAAAAATACCGGCCTTGGTACTGTCTCCATAGACTTAACATTGGCCTGATGCCAATTTTTTACCAGCCTGCCGGTAAAATACCGGCCAGGTGGCAACCCTATCCACAAATGCTGCTGCTTCCTCCCACCCCAAATTATGCTGCCCAGATGGATGGTTGTGTGAGAGTAACTCTGTTTCGAGTTTATATTGGGATGGAAGGCATTACAGTATTTGTGAATCTGAGGAGCCCCTCTTCACTACCAGTCCAGATGATTAGAATATTATCTATGTAGTGAAGGTATACTCAGAGGTGTACCTCTGCTCTCTAGTACCTTTGGTGAGGAGCTATATCAGCAGCCACCTCAATCATGAAAAATTTAAAATTGTACCCTTTTTTTTTTAATATGATAACTTTCAATCATTTTTTTTTTTTTTTTATTATACAAAAGTACAAAAAAACAAACATTCATTCACCACCAAATTTCATGATCGTTTTAACATCTTATGCAACCACATAAATCCTATCAAGCCTTATCCGCTGTGTTTGATTACACGTATGTCAATGCGTCAAGGACCAAAACGACATAAGAATTACAAATAAGAGAAAATTTCTTGTGCGAGTTAACGACGGAGTCCCCCCCCATTACGGCTCTTCCTTTAAGTACTAGTTCTTATTCCCCTATATCCTACGTTCCAAGGCTGCCATATGGCTTCATACTTCTCTATAGAGGCTTTTGCTCCATAATACCCTCTTTCCATGTCTCTTTGGAGATTTATCTGTCTCGCCACTTGTGGCCATGTTATATCTTTTTGTTGGAGCCAGTTTCTTGAAATTATAACTTTCATTGCCAAAAACATCTGATGAGTTATTCCAAGGTGTGTCCCTCCCCCTTCTCCCAAGTTTAGATGGAGGAGTGCTTTTTGTGGACAGGGCTTAATCTTTTTCTTAATAATTTCAGATAGTATTTTAAACAGTGTTGACCAGCATCCCTTTATCTTTTCGCAAGACCACCATACGTGCTCCCATGTACCTGCTCCCTTTCCACACCTCCAACAATTCTGGGACTTGGACGGGTCTATTTTATTCATTATCCAGGGAATTCTATACCACCTATGGACCAATTTATAATATACTTCTTGGAGGTTTAGGCAGTGGACACATTTTCGAATCTCATTCCATGCACTCATCCATTTGTCTTGCTGCCACCCCTCCCTGTCCCCAGATTGTAGTTCTATAGCCCACTTTTCCCAAGTATTTGGAATACTGCCTTCGTTTTTCACATTCACAAAATCCATACATGCTTATGATTTTCAATCATTTTTTATTCTCTGCCTTTCCAGTAACAATAATATTTAGATTATACAGTCCCATTAAGTTTTATTGAGTCAAAAACATATTGCATACAAATATAGCACTCAAATGAAAGACTAACGTAGTATCACATTCAGATATATATATACAGGAGCCCATTAAATATGCCACATAAAGGAACCCACTGATATATCACATATAGAAGCCCATTAAATATGCCAAATAAGGGGTCCATTAAATATGCCATGCACAGGGGCCCAGTAAATATGCCACAAACACAGGGCCATTAAATGCATTCCCAGACTTGCAAATTTGCCCCTCAGACTTACCAGTTGGCCCACAAATTTACCATTCTGCCCCTCAAACTTGCCATTCTGCCCCCACACCGTTGTCCCTCAGACTTGCCAGATCTGCCCCTCAAACTTGCCAATTCTACCCCTCAGACTTGCCAATTCTGCTGCCCAGACTTGCCAATTCTTTCTAGTGCTATACTAATAAGATGTATTGTAATATATCTATGGCGGACTAACTATTAACTGATTCCCATCAGTGCAATAGTGTACCATGCTTGTGCTGTTAACACTATTCTGAAATGAACTGTACTGTGACCACTTTGTACTCATAGGGATTATCCTTTAGTTGTTGCACATCAACTACATTACTTATTGTGAGGGGAATGTCTCTATTTTTAGTCACATCTCTGTGTTTATATTTTATAGACTTTTTGGTTGGTGGTTACACAAATTACCCAGTATTTTGCAAAACATCAAGGTCTTGAGGGCAGTTGGTTATTCATAAGCCTTAGTTTTATATTAATGGATAATGAAGTAAGGAATATATTCTCATAATGTATCCTAACCTATGTATTTAGAACATATGCATATAAGCATAAGAGATACAATAATGCTAGCAGACAATGCTTGATTTCTGGTTCCATTAAATGCATACTGAGAGATCAGACCAACTTAGTGCCCAATAGCTTTATATGTGACTCCCTTAATCAGTAGACAAGCCTCGCCTGCAATTCATGTCTGTTTTTTAATATAAGCATGTTGTACTGTTCATTAGACAAAATATACATGTAATAATTAAAAATACATTTTAAATAAATAACACATGTTGGATCAGGTGTGTTTACGTGGAACAATTTTTTGTATAAACTTATATGGATTCAGATTATTAAAACAATTGTAATTCACTGAAGTATGTCTTTTTTTTTCTATGTGTTAGTCAAAATATGTACCTAAACAATATAGTGATACATAAATACCAGCAAGCGAAAAGGAAGTCAAGGACAAAGAAGTTTATGTAACAGTAAGACCTATTTCTAGACCCAATTATTATAAGGGGCAGGAGCGTTTAGTCAGTTCCTAGCCCCGATCATTATAAGTGGGGAACAGAATCCTTTAGTCAGTTGCTGTCCCCAATTCCAATAGGTGGTGCCAGGTGCACTTCCCCATCCCCTGTCCTCACTATTTGTCACGGGGCTGCGAGCTATTTCATTCCGCCATTTTTTTTAATGAGTGCAGTAAGTTCAGTGTGGGGAGGGTATTTTCAGACCTTAGCCTGAAAATCAATTTTTCCCTCCCCCATTAAAATACATGGGATGCGAGTTTAACCTTGCTGCCCCTCAAAATTCAGTTGTCGTCACTGCATCTCGCTTTTTGCAAAAATACTTAGTGAGGTCGAGATGAGGTGGTTGCTGAAATTGTCCAAGTCCGGAGTATAAATTCTCATCTTGAGCTCCAAACTCAGATTTTAGCGAATAGATCCAAATGGCTACTGAATTTGTTACATAAGTATAAAGTAGATTTCAGATTTCAATACCTCAAATGCGTCCGTTTGCTTTCACTTTCTTCAATCTACTTAGCTCGCTAAAAAACAAACCCTGTGATCTTACTTACATGTTTTAGCCATGTGCTACATACTAATTTATACATATAATTTGTGTTGCTTCGCTCATCACTAGGAAAAACTATTCTTTTTGATCTTCTTGTCACATGCCCATATTTAATAATACACACGAAATATGGAAGGTCATAGAAACCCGACAGCCTGGAAAAAGGAGAATCTAATGTTTAATGTTTATTTGCATTACTTAATATGTTCTTATTATTTCAAAACATATTCCGATTTCCCTGTACACTATAATAAGAGGAATGAAGTGCCAAAATAATATTATGAAAACTTGGGACCTTTTTTTAACACTGAAACAAAAGCTGAATGCTAAGAATATGTCATTTTGCGGCTTGAAGAAAAAAGAAACACAAAAGAGAATACATGATTAGATAGCAGAGCACCTCTCCTTATCATGAAAGGTGACAGCATGAGAAAAAAACTGTATCAGAAGTGTTCCTCACATACTTATGTATTCCACAAAGAATAAATATATATATTTTTTTTCTCTAAAAGAGGCTGAAAATTAAAGAAATTAGATGCATCTTTACATACGTACTGTAGTTTCTTGCTTCCTGATGATAAATATATTCTATTACAAGTTCATTATTTCTACCCACACTTTCACCTAATGCCAATATCATGTCACTTGCATAGAATTGCACATTTTCAGGGATTATATATGGCATAGTATTAGCCCACTCATTTTCTTCTCAAAATCCGTCCCACTTTTGACCCTTATAACCTGCCTACTTCTAAACCTTATAACAATGATCTGCTTAATTATTGCATATGCCCAGCACATAAGCTGACATAATTTATTTATTTTCATGTGCTAAAGCATTTGGGGGCACCTACAGTTTACCATATGTCTGTGGCTTGGATTATGGCTTAAATTGTTACTCCATGGATTTCTGAGACAGTAGATGTAATAGAGTAAAGCATGCAAAAACAGTGTGCCCTCGCACATGTGCATGTGTGGTTGATAGGCACGCTAAGGCTAAAGTATACCCCCTCTGTGGCCTCTTCCCCTAGTGTCACGATAATAAGGAATTAATTGTTGTGAGGTACCGTATTTTTCCGTGTATAAGATTATTTTTTCCCCAAATGATTTTTATGTTTAATATTGGTGGTTGTCTTATACATGGAATGTAGCGTTTTAATGTAGAGTTTTAATTGTTATCCTTCGGATCTGAAGAAGCCTCCGGAGTGCCTTTTGTCACCCCCGCCCCTCGCCCCGCGCATAAGATCAAGCGGATGTGAATCGTATGCGTTTAAACTCGCATAGGCAGTGATCAACTGCCTATGTGTTAAAGGTGTTGCAATGATGCCTCGATTGCCCCACAGGGCACCGCTATCACCAGGTGATCGCGGGTGCTATATTGGAGGACCATGCCCAGCAGAGAGCAATGGAAGTGAAAGAAAAAATCTCTTCTGTCGCTCTGAAACTGTTGCTTGACTGCCCCTAGACAGCAACATAACAGTTAGAAAAAAAAAGAAGGAAAAAGCTAACCCTAAATCTTCTAACCCTAAATCTAGTGATAGGGTTACAATTAGGGTTATAATTAATAATTGTGTTTGAGTGTCATAGTGTGTAGGTTAGTTTCTTCTAAATTTTAAATTTCTTAATTTTGGGCTCAAAAAATAGGGGTCGTCTTATGCATGGGGCATCTTATTTACAGAAAAATATGGTAATTTAATAGGCTGTGCTGCCTGCAGCCAACAAGGACAACGAGCTCAGTAAGCGCTGCTCGCGCTCCCCGTGCTTAGGGATGATGCAGGGCATCACATATCACATTATATATATATATATATATATATATATATATATATATATATATATATATATATATATAGTATTTAGTTATTTTGTTTTTTTTTATTATATTCTCAATATATAAATAAATTTAAGCAAAAATAGTATTTTGTTAAATCCTAATAAATAGTTATATTTATATCTATATTTAATATTTCGATTATACTATGATTAGTAACAGGGGTTTTAACAAAATACTATTTTTGTTTAATTTATTTATATGTTATATAATATATACACTCAGTTAAAGAGACAAAATATTGAGAATATAATAAAAAAAACTAGATATAAGGTACCTTATATTAAAAAGATATGTATGTGCCAAGTATACCTACTACCTAATGTAAGATCACACCTTTTGTAGATTAGATGTCGTTAATGGCAGCAAAAATGTATGATTTCAAGCGAGAAAATATTCAGAGATCTCGTTATGAGCTACTGATGGTGAAAAAATAACACACCCAATATACATATAAAATGTGTAATATATACACACAGTGAACACACAAATATATGTGAAATTAAGGTGAGCATGAATTTGAAATCTGGGTGTTATATTAATACAAACAATGATGAACACACTAAAAACATTAAGCGATATACTTGTTCCTTATGGTTGGGAGCGTTGTATTTAATTTATTTGTTTTTTTTGTAATATATTCACTTGTCTCTTCCACTGAGCACCTGTAAAAAACCCTATCTTCTGTTTTTCGTGTTGGTCATAGTAGGAAGGTGACAGTGATATTTCTGGGCAGCAGGGTGGACATATTTGTAATATTTTTAGAGTTAGCCAGACTCACTCCAGACACCACTACTGTTTCCTCATCTGTTACCCCCTTTTTTCCATAAATATATTTAAACCAGCTATAGAATCTGTCCAATCCTTAGGGTTACAAGCTTGATTCCCAGTAGGGTAAACTCAGCCCCTCAGCTGCCTGAGGTAGATGAAATAAGTGGCATTAAATTAGGTAATGGTAACATCCCCAATATGTACCTTTCCTGATCAAATAACTTGTTGTTAGTTAGCAGGATAGCAGTGATATGTTCTGATGGCATTTCATACACTGCTTTCACTATTAAATATATGTTTTCATGTAAATGTTCTTTTAAGGTAGGATAAGCATTAAAAATCAAGTATTTTCTACGAATAACATTAGTTTTAAAGTATATACACTATATAAAATACTTATGACTTTTCCATATATTTCAGGGCCTTATTATCCTCCTGTTATTTGGTTTTTGACTGTATGATACGACTCTCTCTTGTGCGATAACAGAGTTCTAGAATGCGGTTTGAACTGTACTTATATTGTAACCAAGTTTTATTCTCACATGTGACAGATCATCCATAGTGTCAACTAGCTCAATATTATGTTTACTTACCTGCCTTTCCGTCAATAGAGTATTGTACGAAAAGGTCATACTTAATCAATACATGGGAATACCTTTCAGATGTGCTTTATTGAGAATACAGTCTCACACTGTGCTGAGCACTTCCCTATCTTCTTGTTTACCTCAGTTTTGTTATCAGCTAAAAAATGTATTTCATTCTCAATATTTTTATTTTTTATTTTTTTAAAAGCTTCCTGTAATGGCTAAATTTAATCCAAACAAACCGTTTCTATAAATTTTCTTCTCAAAATACTGTAGACACATTAAAATGAACAAAGAACAATTTTATGTGTATTTATTAAAGATATCAGTAGGACATAATCATTTACTGACTAGAAAGACTACAAATACAGTTAGTTGCCCAAGGCATCAGTTAGAATCTGCATCATAAAAACAAAAATATAAAGTCGTAGTTTAATGAACTGTATATCAAAAAAGGGAATGAAATAAAAAATATAATTTTCTTTCTAATTTACATCTATCTCCTGCTTCTATAACTCTCAGAAACGCTGTGATATTTGTAATTTTATGCTGTAACACAGCTGGATATAACTAAATTACAGTACTAATGAGCACCCAAGTTAATATAGTGTTATAAAATAAATACGTTGAGCATTTGTTTAAAATTGTAATTACTGCATTAATGTTATAACTTGTTCTGATATTTATAGTATAAATAACAGAACTGCACGAAGATAAAGACTGCAATGTGTGGATTGAATGTATGTGATTGTTGTCACCATCATAATTAAATCAATGATCTGACATTTTGATTTACATTATAATTTAAGTTTAAGGGACTTAGTGGTCTAGTCATTAAAAAGTGAGCTGTGGTGAAGTTGCAAAGGCATTACAAAAAAAACTGACAAATATAGTTTAGTTAATCAATTTCTCCAATTTGCTTATTTTTCCCGAATATTATTATTATTATTTTTACTATACCTTTGTCATTTCACCACAGTTCACTTTCTAGTTAATAGAACCCAATGAATTCTTGTTATAGTCAGTTTTTTTCATTTGTACATTCTATATGCTCTTCAGGGGTGGAACAATAGGGACTGAAGGGGCATTAAACCCAAACCTGTCACTTTAATGGAGCCAATGACAGACACTGTGTCTATATACACAAACACAAATGTGCTGAATGGGTATGTTCTGCACGGCCACAAACACACTCTGAAGCAGTTAAAGAGTGTAGGAAGCCCAAAACTCACACATCTGCACTCACTTTATGAATAATACATCAGAGGAAGATATAGGTGTACCTAGCATAACAAGTGTAGCTTTGATGGTGGGAAAATAATCTCTAGTAAATAATAAAATAATTTGTATATGTGCATTACTAAAAGAAAGTTAGCAAACAAATAAACTAACTGTTTGGCAGCAGCTATCCAGGCAAGTATGAAAACAAAAGGAAATAAAAGATAAATATACAGGGAAAATAAAATTCAGTACTCCCAAAGAAAAATTACAAGAGTGAACTGCCTGTGGCATGGGTCTTACAGTGACATGATTTGTAACATTGATTTGGAGATTGTACCAGAAGTAGATAAGAATGGTTCAGTTCCCATGTGCTTGTTATGACCCTGGGCAAGTTACTTTCTCAGACATAAATTAGGATTTGAGTTCTACTGGGCCTTAAAGTAGTGCTTAACAGCACTTTAACTTAACTTTAACTTTAGAGGCCAGTGACAACCATGGACCATGGGGGAAGGGGGGGGGGATTGGGGGAGTATTATTTTAGTTAATAATGGAGCTTGGAGCATTATTTATTTGGGACCAGGAGCACTTCAGCAGCCCCAGCCCTCCATATGAAATAGGTTAACCCTTTCAGTGTTGTTGGGAGCACTATTTGTATCCCTTACAGCACTGAAAGGGTTAATATGTGCTTATATCAGCTGCGTTAAGCCTAGTTACAAAACAAATAATCAGTTTATTCTCTTCACCAGGCATTTAAATGCTTTACTAATACATAAATGGTAAAGTCACTATATCTGGCCAAAAAAAAACTCTATACTGTTTGTAATGTAAGTCCTACACAATCATCATGAATATAATGTTAAGTATAGCTGACCCCCCAAAACCTTTTACAGCACTTTTTAGATATTTCAAAAAGTATGCTAGTGAGAAAAAAAAATAAGTGTGTGTTCTGAGAAATCCAACAATTGTAGTATTGTCATTTTTCCCCCCTAGTTGGACAATACAACATATAGTTTTCTTAATTAATTTTTGTATCTTGAAACGGTCCAATAGTTTGTAGTCGGTTGTCAGTTCACACTCAATTGAATAAACCCCTAGGTCTAATAAAGGGTTAAATATAGGATTCTTACAATATTTAATTAGTTTAATTGGCTTGCCCTTTCCTAAAATGTTTTTCTCTCAAATGGCATGAAGTCACTTTTGTGCAACAATTGAACAAAAATTGGAGAGCTCTCACTATATAAATAAATAAGATAACAAGAATTATAATATAATAATACTACTACCAATTATTTACATTTTTACAAACAGGTTTTCTCACCAAGTGTTTTCTGAATAAAATAATCCAAACATATCCGCCTTACTAATTCTTTTTATATAAATTAGCTGAAAAGCTAACAGTAGTCTCCAAAAATAATAATTAAAAAGTAAAAACAAAACAAAAAAAACTGTTAGTTAATGAGCCGAAACGACTCCTTTAAGTTTCACTGGCTTTTTGTACAGACATTTGTAACTTAACAAGGCAGAAAAGTATTTGATGTATACTCTGCTTTCAGTTTAATTATGCACTGCACTCATTTGTAAGAGACAGGGAGTAAAAAGAGACAAAAATAAAACAAACAAAGAGTTACAAAGAAGGAAGTAGAAATAAGAGATTCTGGAGCTGGCTTTTAAAACAATCCATTTTAGGACACCACAGTCCTTGCAACTGGTAAACCTTGTGTGGGTTATGTTTAGCTTGTGACTTAGGTTTGGCACACTGTATGATTTTAAATATTTGGCTACAAATAAATCCAGAAAAGCATGTGGACACATACAGGTTGTTACATAATACGGACCAACCATAATTAGAAAGTAACAAATCATGTCAGTGTGCTTAATAAAATACAGACACATTTGAAACCTAAATATTTATCAATAAACTTTTGAGCAATAAGAAAAGAATGTTCTTGTTTGCATAATGTGCATACCTTTTAAGCGCCGCTCTGTGTGTTTGTTTACATCTTACAAATTTTGGATTGAAAAGAAGAGATTATGCAAAATAATATTTAAGCTGAATTCACTAGAATTTGTAGAAACTGTAGGGTTTAAACAATATGCTCCAATTTTTCGGCACCAAAATCAGAGCTCCAAGCTTCGGACCACTTTGGTGAATTCAGGCTACTCAGGAAGCATCAAAGTGCTTCAAAATTGGCACAAATATTGCCAATTGTGGCCAAGTTTCATGACCAAATGTTGGCATCTGAGTGTGGGTCAGGGGTGTTGAATTATTTTATTACGTGGGTGGACAGTCTGCATGTATGGGGGCATACTTTGGTTATGATGGTGTCTGGGGCCAGAACCAGGGGGATGGGTTTACTGGTGCAGGGTCGTCCACAGGCATTTGGGTAGCCTTTGCACCCCGGGGGTATTAATTTATGCGATGGAGGGTCCGGAGTCATTTGAGAAGCTTCCAGACCCTACTTGTCTGGGAACTGGGAGTCAGTGGGCCAGGTCTTAGTCCCAGTTATCATTATGGGGGATGGTCAGGGTTACTTGCCCTGGCCCTCATGATTTAGTTCAGGGACCAGGGAATTTATTTTTAATTTATGAGGCCAGTGGCAGTCTGCTGACACCAAGAATTAAAATTCTCCAATTTCTAACATTGATATGCTTGAAATGTGGCTGTTGTAGAGTATTTTGGGTAACTTTTAGGGGAATTTTGACCATATTGCGTAGGGGGAATCCTTAAGATTTGCAGGGCCAAAATCCCCCAACCAAATATGACTAAAAATCACCCCGAAAACATTGAACATTTCCGCTTTTGGTGCGAATTTCTGAAAAGAACGACATTTGGCTACTTTTAACTATCTGGCCCCATTTCAGACCAGATGAGTTTATACTGAGTAGACCCTTATGTGTATTTTTACATTCTCAGTGTAGCTGGAGAGAGGCCTTTAGATCCCAAGAGGGTAGTCTTCATGTAGAAAAGTCACATAAAATATACCCTAGTGTGTTATGTGAAAAGTCACATAAAATATACTCTAGTGTGTTTCTGGAGTGTACAATTACAAAAGATTTCATGTCTATATAAATCTATATCTATCTATCCATCTATCTATCTATCTATATTAGTTATCTTCTAATATAGTGTCTTGCTTGTTGTTTTGTGTATTTGTATGACAGAAGTGAATACCAATAAGGAATTTGAATACAGGAGAGGTATAGTCTATATCAGAAATTAGTTATTTTATATATCCCAAGATAGCAATGGAATTTCAATATCCAATAAATGTGGATCACTGACATGAAACAAAGAATTTGACTGTTTTATTTCCATATTCTAATTCCCGAAATTAACCTACCAACATGGAAAGGAAATATAGGATACTATAGTGCTTATTCACTAAACGATTGCAAGTGAGTTGAGGTGAGATTAACATGGTTCCTTATTTTATCACCAATGTAGCTATACATTGTGCAGGGATAACCCTGGTGAGTTGCTCAGTGGGGGGTGGGGGGGTGGGATTTACTAACCAGGTTTGTCCATGAACATTGGATAGCTAAACTGGTGAAAGGAAATGTTCACCTCACCTGTGACTAACCTTTCAGTGAGTAGCCCACTTTTCTTAAATGGGCACAGGAAGGTCAGAGAGGTTACAAAAACGTGCAAATTTAACCTTTCACATATACCATCAATTTGCTTGAATCTGCACCAGCTCCTTCACCAAAAAGAATTTGAAAGATGTTGTCCACCACTTTTCGTAACCTTTCTTGCACCGGTGTTTTTTTTTTTGTTTTTTTTTACTTATTGGTACTAATTGCCAGTACAAGCCAGAAGTCCAGACCAACTCTGGCACCCCTAGCGCTAACTCACTGCTCCATAGCTAGTGTTATCCCATGCAGTCACAGCAACTCAAGAGACTACTACATATGTTCCATATCTATCCATATTCTTGGTATTCCATAGTCAACATAGGGTTGTCTTGTCTTGACCAGATGCTGCACCAGTTGGTTAAAAGTATTATGAAAAAGCTGGTAACAGACAAATAATAAAATATCCTGCCTGGATGTTAAGAATGGAAAATTAAAGACTTCGTATAAAGATTTTCTAAGGGTCTCTTACTTTTGGAGTCTATTTTATTTACTTTAACACATAAACAGTTCCGATGATAATTAAATAAAGTTCCTTCCATATCAAAGAAGTAATCATATAAAATAGACTTATAACCTAATTGCCCCTATATATATATTGATCTAAAATATATTATATTGATTGAGGGACACTATTCAAAAGTGTATGTCACAGTAGTTTTAATTAACAAAAAACATTTACATAAAAACTCATATATTTAAAGTTAATGCTTAAAAATATATATTATTACATTGTCCAGTACGTCTGTGAGCTATGATATAATGTATGAGCTAATATGTCTTGTTATATTACAAAATATATTAGACATAAGCACTGGACCACACACACAAAGTGCACAGTTCTACTTCAGAGTGCTAAATGTGGAGCTATCAGTAGAGGTGACTTATTGTTCCTTATTTCGTTTGTTGCTCTATAATCTCCCGTTTGATTTTTGCATTTTCAGTTATGGGAATGTATGTGTTAAATATGCATTGCTGCCCAAAATCATATTTCTGACTTAATACACTGGCACACTAGGTGGGTAATGAGCTCCCACTGATGATAGTAGGCAATCACATGTGCCTCCACAATAGGTGGAGTGTTAGAGGATACCCCATACTTGTTTACTAGCTTCTTGAAAAGGAAGTTCATCAGCCTATGTTTGCTTGCCAGGCTTCTTGTGGCAGATCCACAGTACCCAGGCACGTGTCTGAGTAATTGGCCATGCAAGTGATGTCATCGGATAAGCAGTAGCACTGCTAAGGCGTGTAGGGTACGACTACCCAGTGGATAAACAAAGTCCATTACATAATGTTGAGCAGTGGGCATTTCATGCCAGTATATGACTAAAGTATATGATCTGTAGATGACTTCTAGGATTCCTACGTACTACTTAAAAAAGTTGCAGGTGCAATAGCCAGTGCTGGACTGGGTATAAAAACCAGGTACCTGGAAAACCTGGAAATAATTGCATACCAGCCCCATAGTATAACATAATTATACCAGCCCCATATCATAACATTCTTTTCTTGTTAATAAAAAGGGGAAATGATGCATTATAAAGCAATTTGAAGATTATATTATTTATAGATAAGACTGATACATACTCCTGTAAAGGGCAATATATACCCCAAGTATTAACAAGGTTACATTTCACACACTGCCCTGATAAATACCCCATGCACAGGGCAATACTTAGGGCCCAGTGTGTACACAAAGTTACCGTATTTTCTCAAATATAAGACAAGGTTTTTTTCAGAGCAAATGCTCTGAAAAAGCCCCCTCATCTTATATTCAAGGTCGTCTTATAATCTGACCTCAAATCGAGGTCAGATTACAAGACAGGGATCCAGGTCCCCCACAGAGCTGCAGGGGACCTGGATCCCCCTCGCTAACAGCCGGTGAATGCCTGCGCGATGCGCGCAGACATCCCCTGCTTCCGCCCAGCACGACCGCCTGGACTCCTATGATGATCATCATAAAAGACCCGGCGGAAGTGCCGGGCAGCAGAGGAGGATGTCTGCACGTATCGTTCAGACATCCCCCGGCTGCCCCCACTAGCCAGCAGGGAGAGACAAGGTGAGGTGGAGGGGGAGAGGGGGGAAGAGAGAGACGGGGCAGATAGAGACAAGGGGAAGGAGGGGGGGCAGATAGAGACAAGGGGAGGGAGGGGGGGCAGATAGAGATAAGAGGAGGGAGGGGGTGACAGAGACAAGGGGATGGATGGGGCAGATAGTGACAAGGGGAGGGGGGGCAGATAGAGATAAGGGGAGGGGGGGGAAGAGACAGAGATAAGGGGAGGGGGGGAAGAGACAGAGATAAGGGAAGGGGGGGAAGAGACAGAGACATGGGGAGGGGGGAGAGAGACAGAGAGAAAGGGGGAGAGAGACAGAGACAAGGGGAGGGGGGAAGAGATGAGGTGGAGAGAGAGAGAGAAGTTTGGGGGGAGGGAGAGACCGATAACACGGGGGGGGGGGAGAGAGACAACGCTGGGCCAGAGAGAGGCAGCATTGGCACATAAAAGGAAATAAAAACAAGATATTAATTTGTTTAATATCATATTTTCTTATTAAATATTAAAAAGCAATTTACAAGTTACAATATATACAAGTTGAACTTTTTTTCCTATAGGGTAGTCTTATATTCAGGCTTTTAGTTTTTTTCCTAAAGGAATATCCAAAGTTTGGGGGTTCGTCTTATAATCAGGGTCGTCTTATATTCAAGCAAATATGGTATATGAATTGCCCTGTGCATGGGTTATTTATCAAGGCAGTGTTAGGCATTACCTTGTGTACAAACTGAGGGCATTTATTGCCCTGTGTAGAGGTATATATATCAGGGCAGTGTGAGATATAACCTTGCAAACATACTGGGTGCATATAGTGATTTACCCCAGATTGCACTTACAGGACTTGCCCCAACATCCAGCACTTACCCAGATTTCAGATTGCATTCACATGACTTATCCCAGCATACAAATTGCACTCACAGGATTTACCCCAGGCTCAGATTGCACTCACAGGATTTGCCCCAGCACTCAGGACTTACCCCACCATGCATTGCACTCACAGAACTTGCCCCAGCACCCATAACTTATATTGCACTTACAGGACTTACAGAACATCCAGGACTTACCCAGTATGCATAATGCATTCACAGGACTTACCCCAGCATGCAGATTGTACTCACAGGACTTACCCCAGCATGCATTGCACTCACAGAACTTGCCCCAGCAACCAGGAATTACCCAAGAACTCAGATTGCACTCACAGGACTTGCCCCAGCACATAGGACTTATTCCAGCTTGCATACTGCACTCACAGGACTTGCCCCAATATTCAGGACTTACCCCAGTATGCATATTGCACTCACACAACTTACCCCAGAATGCTGATTTGCACTCACAGAACTTTCCCCAGCAGAGAGGACGTCTTTCAGGCTCCTGCACTATGCAGGACGGAAAAGGTGTCAACATCGCACACTCTCGCAGCCTCAAGTGCATCTCGTGGACAGTCTTCTGAGCTCCTGTTGTCACCTAACACCTAGCTCTCCGACCGTGATTATCGGGGGGGAGGGGAGGGGGGGAGCTTGCATTCTGCCGGGCAAATTCTTAAAGCTGCTGCAGCAGACAAATTTTTAAATCTCCATCTAGCGGCCCCAGGGAAGGCGGCCTACTGGGATTTTGCCAGGTATCCAGGTAGGCCAGTCTGGCCCTGGCAATAGCACCCTTTGGCCCCTTTTAGAAAACTCTGCAGCAAGGCAGACCATATGATGATAACCATATATTACCAGCATCTATGGCAGGTTGTATGCTGGGACTATAAAGTGCTTGTATTTGGTGGACCATATGATGATAAATATGTTTATCTTACACCTAGTACTGGCTGACTCTGTGTTAATAATAGCTAGTATAGCAGAGAGACTATACTAGTGTGTGTGTTTGGCAGACATCATGATTATGGTAAATATACTGTACTACTGTGTGTGGTTGGCTTTTGAAGGGACTGTGTCACCTAAACATTTTTTTTACTGTGAATGTAGCAAATAAAAAAATACTGAAAATGATCTATACATTTTGTTAGCAAAATTGCTAGAGTTTGGAGAAAAATATGTTTAAATGTGTCTGTGGAGTCACCTAATATGCAAATTACACAGTTGCCATGGAAAACCAGGTCATTTGCATATTAGGCTTCAGATAAAGTCATAAACAGGAGAAAAAACTTCTCTTCTAGTTTTTTTGCTTGTAATTTTGCTAACACAATGTATAGATTGTTTTCAGTATAATTTTACTCTCTACATTCACAGTATAAGCAGCGTTTAGGTGATACAGGCCCTGTAAGCGGTGAAGAAAGCTTTCTTATATTTCAATATCTACAAAACTGTAGATGTAATGTCAATCAGTTTGAACTCTTGCAGAAAAAAGCTTTTACAGTTTTAATTTATACAACTTTGTAGAGAATGTGATCAAAGCCACTGTTCTCAGGACTGATTAAATACTTTTGGATTCATTTAAATGTTCTATGAAGACACCATCTGCTTGATTAAAACAAGCTGGTTTCTAATTGATTAAAGAAGAAAATAAAAGCCTTTGGATAATCTTGTCTGTTAGCACTTTTATTCCCAAAATGTTGTTTAATGAATGAATGATGCCAAATTTGTAAAACTTTTTATTTATTGGTCCTGTTCATCTGTTTAATTTATAATTATCTTTCTTTTATGTTTCGTTTACATGATAATGCTAGTTAAGCAGGTTGAAAGCAAAGTATTAGTTTCTTGGAAGCTGTGCTCATGGGTGTGATCGATCATCTCTCACCCACAAAACTTATTGGACACACTCTCTGTCAATCAGGAAATCCCTTGTTTTTAGAGGTCGGTAAAGAAGTTTTAGTTTGTCTGACTAACATTCTAACAGACCAGCAGGGGAGCCCTCGCACAACCACACATGGTAGACTCTGGAGGACAGTGCTGTATTTACCGCGAGGCATCCTAGGCGGATGCCTAGGGTGGCAAATTTTGGGGGGTGGCACTTAGAAGAGCCGGTGCGGAGAGGGAAAAAATGAATTTAAAAAAAAAAATCCACCTAAGGCCAATAAGCCTTTATCAAGGAGACCACCTGGCCGAAACGTCGGTGACCTCCCTTCTCTTTTGCGCTGTGTGTCCCCTCCTGTCCCACCTTTTTGCTTTTGCACATCACTGTGTACTTCTGCGTTCTATTGCTTGCATCTATTTGTAAGTATTTATTGCTTTTAAACATTTGCTTGAATACTGTGGATTGTACCTTTTTCAGTATATTGCACTTTATTAAACTTTTATATTTTTGCAAAGTACAAGTACAAGTGCTCTCATTTTTGTGTGCTCCCCCTACTTTCTTTCTTGTTGATACTACTACTGGGGGTGTTGTGTGGACTCCCCTTGGGGTGATGCACCACACTTATAGTGACTATACTACTGTTTTTGCCGTTTTTGGTGTGCTTCTCTGATTGTGTTGTTTTACAAGATATAACAGAAACCAACTAAGAATAAACAAGGCAAGGCAAGACTCAGGGTTGCAGAAAACAACATAAGAATACTGCAGGGAACAAGACAAAGGAACACAAGAGACACATACAAAGGAATGGCAATGGTCAAAGGTGGGAGTTTGGTTCACCAAATTGGCCAATTAGATTTTAGCTTGCCAACCACGTCAAGGTATCCCACACAGGCAAGTCCCTAACTAAAACATAATATTAGCAAAGCTAAAACAAATAGAATCTAAGACACATGAATGGCATAGAAGAAATACCTGTAGACTGCTGCAAAGGACTGAAAAGCAACGGGTGTGGTTTAAATAGAAAACTGACAAGGCAGAGAGAATCAGAAAACCTGGAATGGAACATAAGAACAGGCAAAGGAAAACCAGAAATGGAATAGAGCAAAGAACAGAAAACATAAGAACTGGGTACAAGAGCAAGGGATAACTTAAACAGGTAACAAGGCTAGAAACAGAGACAGAACAGACTGGAAACTGGCAAGGATTACATTTAAAGAGACAGGACAGGGCATCCCACTGAAGGGACTCAGGGCATCCCACTGTAGGGACTCTAAGACATAAGAGCAGACTTAGCCTACATGAGAAACCTCCGGAAGGCGACCAGCACTAGTGCTTTGCTGGATAACTTGTTTAAGGGAATAGAAGTTATCACACGTACAGTTTCCCTGGTCATATGTCACGGAGTGCTTACAGGTAGGGGCTACTCTGGAACAGGGCAGGCTCCGGACTATAGCCGGATTGGGAAGGTGCCACTCTGGGGGAGTACCAATATGTATCCAAGCTAGAGAGGGGTGCCACTCTGTGGGGGATACCACTATGTGGCCGAGCATGGGAAGGGTTACCACTTTGTGGGAGCGCCACTCTGTGGCCAAGCGAGAGAGAGATTTACAAGGTACAGGTATGCAAAACAAAGGTAGGAACGAGCATAGGTAATAAGCAAGACAGAATAGCAAAATGCAGAAATTAAACTGAAAAGCCTGGATACAGCTTGGATGAGCCTGAATACGGGTTGACTCATGACAGACTGAATGTAAGTGTGTGTAAGTGTGACTGAATGTAAGTGTGTGTAAGTGTGAATGTGTGTAAGTGTGACTGTGTGTAAATGTGTGTAAGTGTGACTGTATGTAAGTGCGTGTAGGTGTGACTGAATGTAAGTGTTTGTAGGTAAGTGTGTGTGTCAGTGTTACTCTGTATGTGTGACTGTATGTAAGTGTGTGTGTCAGTGTTACTCTGAATGTAAGTGTGTCTATTTAACTCTGTGTAAATGTGCCTCTGTGAGCGTGTGAAGTTTTTTATTTTTTTTTACTATGAGTTTTATTGCTGTGGAGTCTGTGATACACTCACATGCTGCACATTACTGTACATATATACATACACACATATTCTCTAAATGAAAAATTAATGCTTCAATACATTTTTGGTGACGTAGCCCACCACAGAAAAAACTTGAACAACCATGTCATAGGAGGTATGTTACTTATTTCAGTAGTTTTTGATACCTGAAGCAAAAGATCATCCCAATTTACAATAATACAATTTTAATTTCACAACAATTTTATTTCTCTGTTTTGAGAGAATAACATAATACGATTCTTATATCAGAACCAAATTAGGGAGCTGCACTCTCAAAAAGCAGTACTTGAAATCTAAATATACTGTAAGTAGACAAGAAACAGATATCAAAAAAAGGATAAGGATTAAAATATGTAATGCATGGATCATGAACCATAGTATTTATGGCACTGGACAACTAGATGTAATTCTCTTGAACTTATAATGATGTACATTTGTGTATTATTTAAAGTTACAGTCGATAGTAATAAAGTAATCCTTGAAGTCTTGTCTTCAATCCATCTTCTATTTCATGTTCTATTTCCTACTTGTTTTCCCTTAGGATCTGCCCTTAGCAAAACACAACATTAAAACCCTAAGAGATTTGTCAAAGGGATATGATGCCCCATCATTTACCTAACACAAAGAGGCTATAAGTAGGGAAAACATGTATTGAGTTCCTGTTGGATATACCAATCTTCTCATGTGCTGAATATATATAAATATAACATTTACAAAGATTAAGCTAGGAATACAGAACATTCCATGTTGCTCCTAACATATCCAATATCTACTACACAAATAACAAATGTAATCTATTCTTATTTATATATGGATGTTTGGCATTGTCTATAAAATACCAGTAATTAATATGCTCACCTGTAACAAGATCCAATATTAACCCCTTATGGAAATTAAACGTTAATGCGAAACTGTTGTCAAATATTAAATCAATTGGTGTATATCTCTGGATATTGTACCATATATATTGCATGTATTTTTTTTTACTGAAATAGTTTGTATTGTTTGAATACGTGCTTTTTGGAAACATTTAATTGTCTTGTTTTGATTGTTTTTAAATTTTGTTACATATTATTAAAACATGCATGACTATAATTCAGTATCTATAAATTACATATTTTGTTATTAATTGAACATATTTAGGCGATGTTATATCAGTGGATTTCTATACCTAAAATAGCAATCTTTCAAATATGTATTAATATAAGTATTTGAAAGCATTGACATTGTTTATTGTATGTTAAGGTGTAAATGTATGAACTGTCTTGCATTTCTAAGTTGAATATAATTTTTCCTGTGCAAAATATTAAAAACATAATAATATAACATTATATATATATATATATATATATATATATATATATATATATATATATATATTTGTTTGAATGTAAGATGACCCTGATTATAAGATGACCCCCCAAACTTTGGATCTTCCTTTAGGGAATAAGGCTACAATTTTACTTGTATATATTCACATGTTAATTTATTTTTCATATTTAATACAAATTATGATAGAAAAAAATGAATTTCTTGTTTTTATTTCCTTTTATTTGCCCATCTGCCCCCATACGTAGCCAGTGCATTGCCCCATAGCCAATGCAACACCCACAACCATCTGCCCACTAGACTTAGCCAATGCTGCCACTACCCCCCTAGACTTAATCAACGCTCTATTTGCTAAATATGGTCTGTTGCCGGTGCTCTAACGGAAGAACCTATCCACATCCCAGTAAATATCAATAATCCAAGTTCCAGACTGGTATGTAATAAAACAAAAAAATGGGATTTTTATTTCAGGTCCATAGGCCATTAAAATCATTCAGATAGTATGAAAAATTACAAAAGTAATAAAGTACAAAAAACATCCTCAGCTATCAAGATAACGATGGGTGACCGCTTGTAGGCAAACGCTTAACTTGTTTTGCACAAATGTGCTTTGTCAAAAGCTGCCTCAAACAGAAAGAACTACAGACTACATATATACAAAAAAAAAATACCAAAACAATTAGCTAATTAAAAACAGATAAGCTTAATCAGCAAAGGGACTTAATTCTGGTAAAGGAACTAATTTACAAGACATACCATCAATTAAATATTTGCACAAGTAAAAACATTCTGTCAAATAGACTATATATCTGTTCAGTTATTAAAACAAAAAATCAACTTAAACTAAAATTAGATTAATAATACATTGTTTTGTCTAAAATGGTCCTTTCCAACCTTATAAGTCTTTTTGATACACTTTTATATTAATAAATATGTTGATCTTATCTATACCTTAAAAATAAAGTTGTACTATTAGTAACAAAAATAGAAAATGATATCGGCCAAATGTGCCCACCTATTTCTTCACTAGTATAAACTTCCACACCAAATACTTCTTTATTGGGATTTTGGTCCCAATTAAACATTTTTTTTTAAAAGTTACTATTCAAAAACTTAGTTTACTATTGCACTAGTTTTTTTTTCTCTCAAAATGGTTCTCCTTTTATATGTATTTTTAACACTAATTTGTAGATTATATATGGATATGGTATCTACAAAGAGCTACCAATAGGGCCTAAGATTAAGTTACGAAATGCGTAAGGCATCCACTCACCGTTTGGATTTTTTACTACTGACTGCCTGTACATATTTACACTGTCTACAATTAAAGCATCATCTACTCACCTTGGATCAACTCTCTGTATCCTTTTTTCCTGTTGTTAGTGTTAACATAGACTGTATTTGTTTTTGGGGAAGGTGGCAAGCCTATTATCTCCTCTTCCACTATTAGTTATGTATGAACACAGCAATGACAGAAAGAGCACTGCTCAAATTGCAGCTGAAAAGTATATTTTGAAACTAAAGGAATTGGATATTTTTAGAAGTGTCCTTTTGCCTGGTTAAAACTTTTTGAATTTAGTCCCTCTTTAAAAAATCCCATTGCTTAATTTTTTTTTCTCTCATTAAAATATTGTATCAAAAATAATAATAAAGTGACACAATTCTAAGATGTTTTAGAAATACAATGGAAATATGATAACTAAAATAATTTGGACCATGTATTATTTGTATTATGTTCTGCAATGTTGAACAACTAATGGGCAAACAATTACACTTCAGTCTACATTTACCACTAAGTACCTTTTACTAGAACATGTCATCGTGTTATGATTATTCCAACTTAGTCTGTCTTTACTAGACTTCACTAAGTGGATAAAAAGCATGCACAACAATATTGTTATAATAGCTCTGAAACTTATTCTGAAAAAAGCAAACAATAAAAAAAAAACTTGCCTGGTGCTGTGTTAGTTCAATTTGAATGATATCCTTTACAAAGATTCTTTTCTAGCTATAATAATAATCTACTACCAATTTGGTTGTTTGGAACCTTTTAGTGCTTTCACTTTAGTTACTTTACTATATGTGAGAATTCAAACTAAATGTGAATGAGACCTGTATATAAAATGTTAACAAAAACAAATAAAGGTTGGTTTACCCATTAACTTGTTCATTAGTCCATATTGCAAAACAGTTTTAATTTGCACAAAAGTAAAACATCACAGTATGTTTTATTACAAGGCCGTATTTAGGCAACATCATCTAATGCATTTCATCTACCTATATGGCAGACTTAGTGGTAGGTATGGACTTTAACATTAACCCTTGTTGACAATATGAATTGCTTGTATTACATTTTTAGAATATAATATAATATTATCAGATATAGATGTAATCTTGGTCCTACCATAAAATGTTCAAACCGTTTGCCACTTTCTACCTTTATGTATATGTATCCACTTCTTTTAAAGACCCTTTCAAGTCTGACTAGGTGTGTGTCATGAAAGCGTGCTATTAGCCCAGCTGAGACAGTGGGGAGAGTGTGGGAGTGAAAGGGTTAATGAGACCAGATCCCTGGTTACCTTTTGCTAGTTGCAGCAACCACTAACTTAACCCCATGCAATGCCTTCCTTTAGTATCACCCTAGTACACCAAGACTTTATATCTGGGCATCTTAGGTTACTCCAGACACAGTAGAATTTTAGTATCACAACTTTACTAACTGATCAGACATGTATATTTAATTAAGCCTTCAGTAAAGTGTTCAAGCTTTCCTCAGATGAGTGAGGTCAAATTAGCAAACATAGACATGAGCTGATTAAGTAGACATTTAATCTGACAAAAGGTTTCACAGTGTGGATTACAAAAATACAGAAATAAATGATATACAGAAACACAGATTACAAGTTCCAAAACAGTATAAAAAATAGTACTGATATGTATATAATCATTGTGGGAGATTTGGATGATGAAGTTCTCCAGTTGTTAAAAATAAATCTCAATTTGGATAATCCAAAATCCCAATTATATAGATCCCTGGTGGTTTCTAATTGGCAAGCTCCCCTGGGTGGATCAGAGGGGTTTGGCCTGGCAGTTTATGGCCCATTCCACCATACCTGTCCAGGACACTAGTGTGCATTCTTACTTTATTGGGTGTCTTCACTTAAATTCGAGAATAGCTCGAGGAGGTCGACTTTGGAGGTGGACTTTCAAACCCAGGTTCAAATATTCCCCACTGAAGGTAATGGGAGGGGGAATTATCGAATAGGAGTGACGAATTTGACTCCTCGAGCTATTCTCGCATTTTAGCGAATAGACCTATATGATGGCCATAGACGTAAAACTCTAAGAAATTGGAAACACATTTTTGCAATTTGACTGAATTTAATGCCATGATGGCCCTCAGATGAATAAATTGTAATGTTGGGTTTTCTATTTAATATTAATATACCATGAGTATTAAAAACATGCACTTAAACCAAAATGAACTTCCTTTACAGCAGTCATTGTGTTATTCATGTTTTATCAAATGAGGCACAGAATCTGTTTTGGGATAACTGAGCAGGTAAATAAAACATTGATGAGTAAGCTAGTGAACATGATTTAGCTGCCTGTTCAGCCTAAGGCCAAGCTTCAGTGGACCTGATTAAAAATGGTGAACACACGTAATGGACTCTGTGTTTTAATTTCCTCTTCACCTCTTCACAGAACTGTCCACACACATACTTTATGTGCTGCTCAAGAAAAACCTTTAGTTTCAGTAGCTCTAAACAAGAGATTCCTGTATAGATGCTGATGTGTAGCTACAAATGGTTAGAAATTATCTTTATTAGAATAATATACATGTATCTTCTACCCTCCTCATGTCTCTATCTCCCCCTCCCAAGTCTCTTTCCTTGCTTCCATGTCTCTCCCTCCCAAGTCTCTCTCCTTTCCTCCATGTCTCTCCCTCCCAAGTCTCTCTCCTTTCCTCCATGTCTCTCCTTCCCAAGTCTCTCTCCTTGCTTCCATGTTCTTTTCTCTCCTTTCCTCCATGTGTCTCTCTCCCATGTCGCTCTTTCCCCCTCTTTGTCCCACCATGTCTCTTTCTCTCCCCTATCTCCCATGTCTCTTACATGACTCCCCGTTCTCCTCCTCTTACATGTCTCTCCCCAGCAGAGCTTTCTGAGATATGACAATTTGAAACACGCAGAACTGCAGCTACCCACGTGCGTCCACTGTTGTTTTGCTGGTGGAGGGGTGGTGGTGAGTGGAACTGTACCCCCCTACACCTTGGCACCTGCTGTGGACCACTTTGTCATATATGTTATAGAGCAGGGGTGTCCAAGTTTGTTTTGCAGTGGGCCACTTCACCATAAATCTATTTGTGCGTGGGCCGCATTCATGTTTCCTTGAAAGTAAATATTAAATGTGGGTTTGAAAAACAATATGTGTCAAAGAACTTTAAATTAAAGAAAAAGTGTAGTGAGTTGAACAGATTATTTTGATCACTAAAGCGGTAATAAGAAAATGAAACTAAACCCCAAAGAAACACAATGGATTCTGAATAGGAACATATCCTTACCTATTCAGTTACATTATGATTTTGCTTTTGTGTTTTTTATTTTTTAAATCAAAAATCTTTACTGGGATTAACTGTAAAACAAGTAGTTGATAATTTGGGATCAGATAGTACTGTAGGTGATCAGATATTACTGTTGGTGTAGTCTATTATAAAAACAGTGGCAGAGTCACTGAAAAAAGATTTGTGTCCATCAAGTTCAATCCTTTTTCTTATTCATGTTTACTGCTGTTGATTCAAAAGAACTCAACAACAGACTATGGTCCTGGTCTGAGAGGGGGTACAATATACTGCCACCACTGGCTTTCCTAAAAGATTCCCCAGGCGCACAGTGAACACATTTCTGATGTGCAGTTTCATATTGTAAAGGAAAGTGTGTACAGACGTGTTGTCAGTGGTGTATCTTGATTTTGTGCTGCCCTAGGCAGACAAAATCCGGGCACCCCCCTACCCAAGCTGCACACCCACGTTATACACCTAAGACATGCCCCATCATTCAGATTCACATCAAGCTCACACTCCCATCACACTCAGTCACACACCTACTCCCATCACGCACACTCCGACTCCCATCACACTCAGTCACACACACTGTCTCCCATCACACACACTCTGACTCCCATCACACTCAGTCACACACACTGTCTCCCATCACACACACTGACTCACATCACACTCAGTCACACACACTGTCTCCCATCACACACACTATGACTCCCATCACACTCAGTCACACACACTGTCTCCCATCACACACACTCTGACTCCCATCACACTCAGTCACACACAGTCTCCCATCACACACACTCAGTCACACACACACACACACACACACAGTCTCCCATCAGCACTTACCTTTCCCTGGTGGCTAGTGGCAGGCAGCAGGGTCCCTCCATGCTGCCTGTTCGGCTTCCCGGCGATTGTGCTGACAGGTCACGTGACCGGGCGCGCGTATGACGTCAGCGCGCCCGTCACGTGACTGTCGGCACTTCCGTGTCGGCACACTGCACGGGGAGCTGAACAGGCAGCACGGAGGTTTCCCTGTGCTGCCTGTTCGGCTCCCCGTGCAGCCTGGCAGGCAGAGCGATGGTGAGAGGGGATCTTCCGATCCCTTCGCACCTCTGTCTCTGCCTGCCAGCGCGGTCTTTTTTTTTTTTTTTAAAGGGCCGGATTTTTTTTTTTTACATTTTTTTTTTTTTTTCAGTGCTGGGGGGCGCTGCCGCCCCCCAAAATTTGCCGCCATAGGCATCCGCCTAGGATGCCTCGCGGTAAATACAGCACTGCGTGTTGTCCCTGTAAATATTGAATTATTTTAATTTTGTTACTTTGTTCTTGTTGGCTCATGTTATTATTGAGTTATTGCATGTCATAGGTGTTAAATATTCCCCTGTGTTTAAGTGTTATCCAATGTATTTTCTTTAAGACAGGATGTGACTACCGCTATTTTGTGATTTTGAAATTATGTTATGCAAATCCAGTTGTTAAATGTGTCCTGTCTGTTTGTAAATCTCACACTGTCTTTGTGTTAAGATTTCTGTACCTGATAGATGTGATGTTTGATTGTGTTGTGTCCTGTAGATCTAATTGCCTATGTCTGTGGTCTAAGTCATGCTCTTGTCTTTTAATTAAGAAGTTAATGTGACCTGCACCAATATCCCATTGCTGTGTGCAGGAAGTAGGTCCTATTGTGTTAACTCATTTATGTGGTAGCTATTAAATGTTAATTCCTAGTTGATTTGCAGTCCAGAAGTACATCTGGGGGAAAGAGCCAAATATGGTAATTGCAGTGTAAGTGTCCATTCCTGTATTCCTATATTCAGTTAATTGGAGGACCTAGTGGAGGACTATGCTTAGTTCCATCTCTCCATTGTATACTAATGACATGATTTAACTCTGTCTGTATATAAGTTTGTGTTATTTTTAATAAGTTCATTAATCATCAAGTCTTGGCTAGTGATTTGGATGGCTGGAGAATTCAGGAGATCCTGGGGCTAAAATCACTGTTCTCTGCCCTTGTGAGAGCTAAGGGTCCCTAGGAAACAGAGTGATGGAGGTGCCCAGTCAGGGTACCCGAGAGGGTTCCGACACATGACCCTTTATGGATTAGTAACAGGCCTAATCCATCTATGTGGAGATCAGCTGTGTGCATATTCATATTGCAGCCTTGGTGTTGCAATTGACTGTTTGACAGAGGTGTGTCAGATGACTCCATCCCAAAGGTGGAAATCATGCGCTCTATACTTTGCTCACTGTTCAAGGTAATGCTGAGCTGTAATTTAACCTGTTGTGTTAAAATAGATTACTATTAAAATAATATTTAAGAGTACTTCTGGTGCCCTTTATGATGTTTTACAATCATATGTATTTGTGATTTTTACTTTACAACACAAACAATCTAAACACTGATTACATAACTAGCTGCTTCCTTCATACTCATGAGTCTATGATCTAAATTATACATATAGGATCTAAATAAAAGATTACTTGATTCTATATTTTAGCAAACCTGGGATTTCCTAGGACCATTTCCATTCCCAAGTATCTTAGTGTGCCACAACACTGCAAAAAAAAAAAAAAGAGAAATAACACAAAGAAAAAAAGGTTCACGAAGTATCAACATGTTTTATTTTTAAATTATTCAGACTAAAAATGCACAAATTCATGATCAAAGTCCATGCTGCTTGCATCAATCTGGGGGTGTTTTAGTCTGTGGAATATGAGTCATTGATGTGCAATGTATAGTTAGAATTGGTCTAACATTGTACTGTTTTATCTGCTGATGCAATTAGAGATCACTTTGTTTTCCGCAGTTTGAGATTTAATCATGATAATATCTTTATCAATGCACATCCAAACACAATGTATCTGACATCTGAAATAACACACAGATGTTCCATTACATGGTACAAGATTAATCATTGGCCTCTTGCTTTATCATTCGGTACAAAAATTAGCAGTAGGTTTGTTTGTTATTTTTGTTCATTGTTTGTTTTAGATCTTTTTTTGTTGGTGGCCCTGTACACTTAGACATGCATACTCACACTTGCATACACACACTTACACTCGCACATGAATACTGCCACTTACACATGCATACTCACACTTACACACACAGACTTACACTCAAACATGCATACTCACACTCACACATACATACTCATGCTTACACATGCATATTCACACTTACATAAACAGACTCACACATGCATACTCACACTTACACATGCATACTCACATTTACACACACAGACTCACACATGCATACTCAAACGTACACATGCATATTCACACTTACACATGCATACTCACACTTACACATGCATACTCACACTTACACACACAGACTCACACTCACACAGGTATACTCACACTTACACATGCATACTCACACTTACACACACAGACTCACACTCACACAGGTATACTCACACTTACACAGACAGATAGACACTTACAAGCACAGATATTTCCTTTTTTTCTTTTTTTTTTTACCATGCTGCAGGCTCCAGGCAGGACTGCCCTGTGTCTTTTCGCACTGCTCACTGTGCAGCATGGGGAAAATTTAGGTTCCAGAGGCTGCTTCTTACACACACAGGGGGACCGCAGGGTGTAAGTGCAATTCGCCTGACTGATATCTTTTAGAGTGCAAAAACTGAAACACCCAGATACGGACAGACCCCGATCCACCATGTCCATCGGAGCTCATTGGAGGGGTGTCATTGGCTGGAGTGCTCAGAGTCTAATACAATCTCCAGTGAGTGGCACCAAGGGCGGACCACCTCTCAATGTTGTTCTGGGGCACTTGTTAAATATTTCTTTTTGAGTTTATCTGTAGCAGAATTTCACAGATATAGACTCACGGGAGGAAGATATTATTCTGCCTCTTTACAAGTCAATGGTAAGACTCCGCCTTGAATATGCAGTTCAGTTCTGGGCACCTGGTCTAAAAAAAGAAACTAGAGAAAGTGCAGTGGAGGGCTATAAAACTAATAAGGAGGATGGAAAGTTTTAGTTATGAAGAGAAGCTTGAAAGGTTAAATGTCTACACGCAAGAGAAACAGCATCTTAGAGGGGATATGATAATGTTATATAAATATGTACACAGCCCATGCACAAGCCCACCCACCCCCACATACTATTTCTATATCATGTTTTTACTGCACTTTTTCATGGGAATTCATCTTATTTTAACAGTATTTTAATTGGGCTTTTTTGTGCTCTAATTTTTTCAACTATGTTATATGCTCTACAATGCAGTTTGTTGTAAGCTATATGCATGTGCTTAATGTGCTACTCTGTCCACTTAAATATGTTTTTATTTTTATTTTTAGAGACAAAATACCATGGCATAAAACATGACTCAATTTTATTACAAAAGAAGTGTCAATTCTCCTTATCAAGACCGGATACCCCTTCGGATTGTGCGCGCAGAATCCGAACTATCACCCTCTGAGAAAGCATACTTGAATGCGGTAGAGAAGGGTGACTATGCAAGTGTCAAGCAGGCACTCGAAGAAGCGGAAATATATTTCAAAATCAATATTAATTGCATTGATCCACTGGGAAGAACTGCTTTACTCATCGCTATTGAAAATGAGAATCTTGAACTCATCGAGCTGCTCTTAAGTTTTAATGTGTATGTTGGTGACGCTTTGCTTCATGCAATACGGAAAGAGGTCGTTGGCGCAGTTGAACTACTACTAAATCACAAGAAGCCAAGTGGAGAAAAGCAGGTAGGTTGATTATTGTTAATTGCACCCAGTGGCTATAGCTTATTTGTTTATGTTAATCTAACCTGAGTTGTCACTTATTCCTAGAAAATATTTTAATGTTCTTAAAGGGCCTGTATCACCTGAACATTTTATTTTTACTGTGATTATGCCGTGAATGTAGAGATTAAATTATGTTAGCAAAATTGCAAGCAAAGGCCTAAATTAAGAGAAAAATGGGTTTTAAATGTGTTTGTGGAGTCTCCTGCTTATGACATCACCTGTGGCACAGTATACAAAAGAACTGCTTTTCAATGGGATATATGTAATTTGCATACCGTGGCACAGGTGATGTCATAAGCAGGAGACTCCACAAACACATTTATAACACATTTTTCTCCTAATTTATGCATTTGCTTGCAATTTTGCTAAGATAATTTATAGATTATTCACAGCATAATCAATGTTCAGGAGATACAGTCCCTTTAAGGCCTGTGAGTGCTCTTTGTTTGTGGGTTGCCATGATAATTGGCAGATTACGACATGCATGCATCTGTGGTGTTGTGTTGTCAAATGGACACTCGATATCGATTACACATGCCTGACTCATATCTATGTGTGCTTTAATCAGTTTTGCAACTTCTTATATAAGTCCTGTCAACGATGTCAAGAGAATGTATGAGCTTCAGAACTTATGTCTACTGACACCTAGTAGTTACCTCTTGTGATCTAAGCAATGAGACAAACCATGCATATCTGGGTGCCTATGCTAAACATAATTAAAAGAATGACAAATGTCTATCTTAATGTAACCCTAAAAGAACTGTGAAGCATTATAGTGCACATGTGTGGTCGACACTTAACATTGCATGTGTAATAAGTTTAAATTCACATAACTCTAATGCTATACATGCACTGTTTGGTCACAAAATGAATGAACCTTTTATACATAATTAATAAAATAATGAATGCAACTTGTATACATAACTAATAATTAATAAAATAATGAATGCAACTTGTATACATAACTAATAATTAATAAAATAATTAATGCAAGTTGTATACATAACTAATAATTAATAAAATAGTTTTATTTTTGTGGATCCAGTTTGTTGTGAAAGGTGAATTCAGTAACATAAAACTGTATGTTCTATCATTTGTTTATAAAGTTCCTAACAGGGCCCAGAAAGTTCAAAATAAAGTTGGGATCATATGGGGCATTTCTTACACTTAATTTGCTTCTGCTGATCATCTTGAGGGTGTAAACCAGTTCTATGGAAACCAATGTGCGTTCAGCTGCATCTGCATTGAAAATGGCATATTGCAATTTGTATCTTATGCTGCATACAGTTCTTCTGCAATAAAAAATAGAAATTAAAAAAAAAAAAAATGTTTATATTGCATATTTAGTTTTTCTGTGCCCTGGGTGCTCTAATAAAGCCATCTTGAGGTGAAATGAGGGAAATGTATTTTTGTCTCTAGCCCAGTGCAAGTAATTCAAACTTATGGATGAATGTAATTTTGGAGTTGTTTTCCAAAGGGTAAGATTGCATAAAAGGTGTGTCTGTGCATAGAAATAGTGCCATACGCAGGGGGTAACGAGTTAATAAAATGAAGAAAACTCTAAAATTGTACCGCTTACACCAATTATTTACTTAACAGAGCCATTGGATCTAGGCCATTGTCTCTTTCAATTTTTCATGCCCAGCAAACATAAAAGAAAAGTCCTCATTATATATCTTACGGACATTTAGCTAATTAATACATTTGTACTTCTTTGTCCTCTGTGCCCCGACTAGCGTTCTTAGACGTGTAATTAGTGAAAATGTCATGATAAGCAGTGAATGAAAAATGTAAACAAAAATGAGATATCATCATTTGCTGAATATCATTAGGCCTTTAGGGTTACTGTCTTGCTATTAAATTACATGAATGCAGTATAAATACTGCCCACTTATTTCCTGGCATACTGAACAGTTTGTTACCAAATTTTGAAGTGTTATTTTCTTTGTTCTTCTTCTTTGGATGGTTCTATTATTTATTTTTATAGTACATGGTTGTACAATGGGTAAATACGTATCTTGTTATATAAAACAGCACAGCATATATTCCACCGGTATATTATAGCTCCTAGCCTCACATATAAAATATACATTGTTGTAAACTATTAACCCCATAAAAATCTTAAAACCTATATAAGACCTATGATCTCCCTGTGATTTCGTGACCATATAAATAAAACTTATGGTGGGAAGGTGGGTAAGTATGTGTATCCAGATGTATATAGTAACATAACATTTAACATAGAAGCAGTGTCGGCAGATAAGAACCATTCGGTCCATCTAGTCTGTCCAATTTTCTAAATACTTTTATTAGTCCCCAGTTCCCTACCTTTTAGCTAGGATAGCCTTGTGTCTATCCCACGTATGCTTAAACTCCTTCACTGTGTTTACCTCTACCACTTCCGCTGGAAGGCTTTTCCATACATCCACTACCCTCTCAGTAAAGTAATACTTCCTGATATTACTTTTAAATTGTTGCCCCTCTAATTTTAGACTATGTCCTCTAGTTGTGGTAGTTTTTCTTCTTTATATATATATATATATATATTAACTTACAACACACCCGGCAAATCGTGTGTCTGATGAGTAGGGTGTAGTTATTTAAAACAGGTCTAGGGTCTGTCCGTATCTGAGTGTTTCAGTTTTCGCATTCTAAAAGATATCAGTCAGGTGGGCGTGAAATGGGGGTGGAGGTTTGGGGCTGTCTACTTAAGTTAGTTGGATGTGGTCCTGTCTTAATAGTTCTGTCATGCACCAGGTTGTATGTTGAAATGTTTGTTTGATTCTTGTGCATGTCTGGGTGGGGAGTAATTTAATGTAAGGTATCCATGTGTGGAAAAATGTCAAGTGTGATTTCTATTTAGCGTATTATATAGCCCATTATATTTAGTCTGTTTTATATTTAGTACGGTATATTCTATTCTGGATTAAATGACGGTCATGAAGAATTTTTACTGCATGTTATTCTGAAAAAAAATCTGTTACTCCCAAAACATGTTCATTTAACACTTGTGGATCGACGTGCAATATCCTCTCCTTCCCCCTAAGAGCAGTGGCCATTGGCTGCCAAATTGCCACTGCCTCCTTCAATTGATATTGCCTGGGGGCTACCAAAATAACCTTTGGCCCCCTCAATGTAATGATGATCCCAGTCCCTGGATACATTTAAGAGGACGGGGGCCATTTTGGCAGCTCCTAGCCGCACAATTTGACGGGGGGAGGAGAAGGTGCTGTAAGGAGCACTGTTTGTGTTCCTTACAGCACTGATAGAATTCATGTGCAATTTTCGGCTGTGTTTAGTCGTGTATTTTAAGGTGTCACATTTATGGGCAAAAAGATATCCTTTTTTTTCCCTGTTAACGCTTAACTCTAGTCATTAAATCACTGTTTGTCTGATGAATAACATACAGTTCAGTGTTAGTATAATATTTTATTATTGGGTATGAAAATTAAATTAACAGGCATTTGTGATTTGAATCACAAATGCCTGCTAATTTAACGCTTTTTGTGTTAACAGTCAGCCTGGAACAGCCTCCAGGCTGACTGTTAACACAAAAAGCGTTAAATTAACACGGGGCCCCATTACTTACGCCACACACATGAGCCCCATGAGGTGATGGTGGGCCACATTCATCTATTGTACAATTTTAAAACAATAATATACATTATTACATTAAAACAATATATATATATAAAAAGTTCAGCAGCGCTATGCGCCTCAAAGACTATTCCAGTCCAGGTTTCATCCCCACTGGCGTGTCACCCTGTGTGTGTGTGATCAGCACCCCCCTCGCTCTCTTTGGGACTTCATTGCTTCCTCTTTTACAGAGGGAGAAATACTAACATTTTAATGCTAATAATAAATCAGCCTTGTTTTACTGACCAATTTAAGTTTGAATTTATCTTTCCCTCATGTTTTATGTAGAAGCAATAGTTACGTTTTCCATTGTCTGCTTGTGGGCATAATCTGTGCAGGTCGTCACTTACTCATTAGTTGCACTAGATCAAAAGGGCCTTTAGCAAAGGCCTATATGTCAGACTGATAGTCTTATAATTATGAATGTCCATTAGCAACAGGCCACACCCACTTGAACAGATTACAGGAAAAACGTCAACTGAGCAGTAATCATTCATGGTTTAGTTAGATATCAAGCTGTAAAAAGGTGACCAGTGAAAGAACAAGCTTTCATTGTTTCATGAAGATGGCTGAATAAATAATCAGTTCTTTCTCTGTTTAAGGATTCACATTGCATAATGTATAATCATTACCTCAGAAAATCACAGGATGAAGCAATGCTTTAATAAAAGTATAAACATTGTAACATTTTGTTCCACTGAATGGACCAAATAACTAAATGTTTAAGATTTGATTTATCCCCCATATATAAAAGACACAGGCTTAATGGACAACTCCTGCATGCAGTTTATTACTTATTCTTTAAAAGTAATATATGAATAAATTAAAACCGAAACATAATTGATGTCAGGATGGAAACACTTCAAATACATAACACATTCACTTTTCCTTTGTGTTAAGAAATGACTAGCCCTGATTCAGGTAACTATTAAAACATCTGTTTAGAACAACTCTAGTGCCAGAGGTGCTTTCTGGGGGGATCAAAAGATCTCCCCTCATCAGCCCTCTCTTTGCAAGGAGGCAGGCAGCTCAATGTATATGCACTGCTCAGCAGTCTGAGAGGATGTCTATTCGCACAGACATCCAGCTACCCACCAATAGACACCAGGTAAATCCAGGAAATGGTAAGTCCTATAGATGCAATATGAAAGTCACGTGTGTGTGCTGGACCAAATCCTGCATGTACAATGTGGGTGCTGGGGCAAATCCTGTGTGTGCAATATAGGTGCTGGAGCAAGTGCTTGGATGCAATAAGGGTGCCAGTATTGCTTGATTGATTGATTTTTACAGAGTAAAATGTCTAAGTCAGTAGCAAATCAGGGTCGATGCAGTAAAATTATAAGCATTCCATGGTTACAGGACATTTTCTGTGATGCAGTGCTGTGGAGCTCTGGAAATAGAGCATGTAAAGTGGGATAAAGTTAAAAAAAAAAAATTCAAAGATAGGTTTGCCACACTAGTTAAGAACTTATTTATGTCAAAGGTCCCACTTTAAGACACTAGGGTCGACTCCAGCATTCATCCTTCTAAGGGAAATAAAACGAGTACCTTTAAATTGGGCAAAAACAACATCCCTTTGATGTATTAAACATTAGAAAATATCTGAACATAGCTTTCCTGGTTAAGGAACTTTACATGATTATAATACCGTATTTGCTCGAATATAAGACGAGGTTTTTTTCAGAGCAAATGCTCTTACATTCGAGGTCCTTATAATCTGACCTCAAATTGAGGTCAGACTATAAGACAGGGATCCAGGTCCCCAGCAGAGCTGCAGGGGACCTAGATCCCCCTCTCTAGCAGCAGGGGATGTCTGCGCGATGAGCGCAGACTCCCCTGTTTCCGCCCGGCACGACCACCGGGGCTTCTATGAAGAAGCCGGGTACTTCCGGCTACGTCACAGAAGTCCCGGCGAGCGTGCCGGGCGGCAGCAGGGGAGGTCTGCGCTCATCGCGCAGACATCCTCTGCTGCCCCACTAGGCACCAGGGAGAATCGGGCAGCTGGGAGATGGCTGCACGATACGTGCAGACATCCTCCATGCTGCCCGACTCGGCAGCCTATTATGACGGACCAGCTGTCCGTCATAATAGACTGCCGTGTCGGGCAGCATGGAGGACATCTGATCCCCCGGCTGCCCCCACTAGCCACCAGGGATCGAGGTAAAGGGGGGGGGGGGACAGAGGACACAGACAGACAAGGGGAGGGGGGATAGAGAGAGACAGGGGGAGGGGAGAGGACACAGACAGACAAGGGGGGAGACACAGACAAGGGGAGGGAGGGGGACAGAGATAAAAGGGGAGGGGGGGATAGAGAGAGACAGGGGGAGAGGGGAGGACACAGACAGACAAGGGGGGGAGACAGACAGACAAGGGGAAGGGGGAGACACAGACAAGGGGAGGGAGGGGGACAGAGAGAAAAGGGGAGGGGGGATAGATAGAGACAAGAGAGAGAAGTTTTGGGGGGAGAGAGAGACAACGCTGGGGGGGAAAGAGACATCCGGGGGAGCGGGAGAGAGGCCGCATTGGCACATAAAAGCAAATAAAAACAAGAAATGCATTTGTATAATATAAAATTTTTATTAAATATTAAAAAGCAATTTACATATATACAAGTTAAACTTTTTTCCTATAGGGTAGTCTTATAATCAGGCGTTTAGTTTTTTTCCTAAAGGAATGTACAAATTTGGGGGGGTCGTCTTATAATCAGGGTCGTCTTATAATCGAGCAAATACGGTAACTTAAGCTCACAGGCATGTTTGAACCCAATCACCTAAACAATGTGTTCTTTAAAAAAAAAAAGGGGGAGATACCATGCACTCTGTTCGCAGGAAGTGCTTTGCTGTGCTCATGGTCTTTCAGAATGGTATAACATATCCTTCTGCACATAACGGTTAATGTTTGATATATTAATGTTTCTTCAGACATAAAAAAAAAAAAATGTTGGATGTATTAATGGAATGATAAAAATAAAATGTGTATGGGCTTTTAATTCTTCATTTGTATTGTACCATTAGTGACTCACAATGAATATGTGTCCAACAATCAGATTATTCTTTTTACTTCTGTGCATATTATAAAAAAAGACTAGTGTATTGGAGAGAGCTCATAATTACTCTTTCTAAAAATAAGTGCTCTAGTGTTCAGATATAACATTAAACCTTAAAGTACTTTGCGACACAGATAGTATTATGATCACTGTTTCCCAAATGTTCTTATTTTTTTAAACATGGAATAAAGACATAATTGCTTCTGATCACTAGACAAAGCGATTCTTTTGTTTCTAGCTTTTCTTTTTTTTTCTCTTTTTGTTTTTTTTACAAAGTGGGCTATAAAAATGTCTTTTGGGATGCCTAAAATGCCCTTATTTCCCAGGTTATTTAAAACTATTCACATGTGATTTAGATTGAAATTATCCTTTTTATTTGTTTTAGCAGCTGCTCTGCTTTTATTTCACCAGTGTTATTATGTATAACATATTTTTTTACCAAAATATCCAATACCACTTCTATTCTATAAGATTGGTTCTTAAAGGGGTTGTCTTTTCTAGTGCCCAAAATGCATGTTAATTAATGTTATCATAATCCATATAATGTATTATTTTCCAGCAGCAGAGGAAGTGAAACAAAACTTTATATCCTCAGTGTCTATATAATCAGTGCTGCCGCACCTGCACTAAACATGCAGAGTAATCACTGGAGAGGGCTTGAGTCAAATATTAAAAATTTTATTTATACAGAATACCTGCATAAAATCACACAGGGATAAACGCCTGTGCATAATATAAGCAGTGATCTTCATCTTGCACCAAAGTCAGTTTGGGGACTAGCCTGTGATTGGTTTGACATGTATGGTCCCTGAATAGGAAATGTTCTTTAGGAGCAATAAAAAATAAAATTCAAAAGTCCTATATAATTAGAAGTATATTTGATCTGAATGATCTTTTTATTATTGATGTAACATTGACGCATTACTATTTCTTTAACTGCTCTACAAGGTTATGTGTATCATCTATACTTATTCTTCCCTTAGTTGACATCTGTTTTAATACCTATTTGCTTTGGTTTTTCAACCACCTGCAACAATGTAAAATGAAACACAATGCATTCAGTGTCTAGTAATGGATAATATGAGAGTTGTGTCAACATTCTTTCTATCCTTACTAGACGCACCACTGGTAAACTTGGATTTAATGTTATTATGCAATGTACAATCATTATCTACAGTTCTTTAACTGGGTCAATAAATGTATCAATGAAACAATATGACTTGCCTCACAACTGTCTCGCTTTGCACAGGAGAGACAATCCTGCTGTTTCACCGAGCTCTCCTTCTGTTCTGCTTTTCAGGGCATAGGTAGAGCGCAGTGGGGCAACAGGACTTGGGATCACAATCCTGTAGTTACTGCGCATGGGCAGCATTATTGACATTTTCAGTGACAGTGCCATGCACAGTACTGCTGACACTTGAACTCCCAAGTTCTGCCCACTGGCAGTCTGATTTACCAGGGGCAAGAGTTGGGAGTTTTGATATGATGACCTCTTAAATTGTATTTGTGCTGTTGAAATTGAGTTATTACACTTTACCACTAATGTGAGTTTAAATGAATGTTTTGTCATTCTATTGTTAGTACTGTTTGCTCTGTTAGTAATTATATCCTGAAATGTAGGCATGACTAATAACAAGTTACTCATTTCACCTCAGTAATTTAGTCATTCTATGATATGACTTGCTATCTTCCAATTCGACATGTAGAATTAAATGTACATAGTTAGATCTTTTAATAGATGCGTGAAATTAAATGTACAACTCGATTTTTCTTCATTTTATTATTTTTTCTGTGTAGTGTTTCTGTGAAGCAACCAGTGTAGCCTATTCCTAATTAGTTGGTAGCCAGCCACAAATACTTCTGAGAGATGCTTGTATATGCAGCATGTCCCATCACTAATCAAATTCATTCACCAAATCCCAGTCACCAGATTAAGCTAGAAATAATGTACTTGTGTTTCTCATGTGCGTGAATAAACTAGATTAAATGGCATATTAAAGAGAGAGGAATGCCAAAATGTTAAGACTTTTAATACATTAACTTGTCTCGCTGATTTTCTCACTTTTTACATTTTCTTTGTATTTTGTTTTGTTTAGAATTGCATGCTTATGGAAGTGGTCTGTCAGATTGACACACTGTCTGACCAATAGAAGCAATTGCAAATACTTATCAGTCAGACTGACAGTTGAATTAACCAATAAAGGTGTGTGTCAATCAGTCAGGATTTCAAAGAATCCAGGAAGCAAGTCTTCTACTCCTTCCATTACCAGTAATAGCTTCTAAATGATAGAAGGAACATTTAAAAAGTGATGTAAAATAATGTAACCACACATCACCATTTCAAACTTTACGTATGTTGAATAATAAAATATATGTCATATGCTTCAAGTTACTGAAAATCCACAAATACTTTTTTTATGTATCAAAATTCATAATTTTTTCTCAAAGGTTCATTGTCTCTATTTGGATGATACATTGTAAATCCATTTGTGATGCAGATGTGTCTCTGAATGTATAAATAATGACATTTTTAAAGGTCATTGAGGGGTCAGAAAATTCTCTAAGCAAGCAATGCTTTTTTTATATAATGGAAACTGTGTGGGGATAAAAGTCTCAAATAAAAAGTTAATATCTCATTAACGGTTAATGATATAAACACAATTCTAATGGCATTTGATTTATCGTAGTGTGGCCGTTTATGTAAGAATAAGATAGAAAACGTAAATTATACTTTCACTTTGATCCTAAAATTTAATGGACAAACGGTGGCATAATTTAATAGTCAAACTGACATATGTTAATGAAAAAGTGACTGTGGCATGTTAATTGGTACCTGACAGTGGCTTATTTTAATTGACAAAGTGAAGTTCCGGTGAAATGAAGTTCTGGGTTCCTCTATGGTCCTTTAAACTGGCAATCAACAGGATATCCTTACCTAAATGATTGTAATTAACTTATCTAGATAATTTCATCTCAGTTGTGATCCGGGATGTCCAAGAAAATTGTTCTGATGAGATACCTAACGAGTGTAAAACAATATCCCTGAGGTACATAATGTCCACATTTCTTCAGCAGCTTTTTATTTTAATCTTGTATTGTCTGGGCAGAAGGTTATTAAATGATGCTGTAAACTGTTAGAGGCATTGCAGGATAGCACAGTTTATACTGGTGAATTCTTCTACAGAGCCTGAAAATAATAAAATTTATAAAGACGCCCCAGGAGAGATAAGAGGTTGGATATGCTATGTGATTCAGAAGTGTTTGTTATTTCTACAACTTGGAAGTATTTGTATTTCATTCCATGTTGTTGTTCATACTGGTTGCAAATTACAGCTGTAATGTAATTAATTAAATGTAATTAATTAAAATATAACTGCTTTAATGAAAGAATACAAAAAAAAGGTACCCTATTATGGTCATTTTGATTCTGTTTGGGCTAGTCACTAAAAGGTGAGTTGAGGTGAGTAGCAGGTGAGTTCAGGTGAGTAGCAGGTGAGAAGAAGGAAAGCGAACTGATAGCTGATCATGAAGATGAGCAAGATGCAGGACACTTAAACAACAAGAGTGTCATTAATCTATTGAGAGTGGAGTTAACAAGCGATCAGGTGACTGTGTTATCAAAAGGCTTAACATTCTGTCCAACAGTCCACTTTGACTTATTCAAAACCATGCTTGATATTAATAAGTTTTTTCGGAAAATTACTTTGCAGAAGTTTTTCTTGTTACAGGCTGATAATGATAATCCATTAGCGGTGTTAGGGGAGGGCTTGGCGGAGGGGGCCTCTGATCCCTCTGCCTTGTCGGTTTATTCGGAGGGAGAGGACCATGGAGACCTGGAGCTTCCATCCGTGGACCCCTCCCACAACACCAATACTGATAATGATAAGGATGTCTTTCAAAGTTACTTAATTAATGTTAACACTTTTCGTGACAATTGTAACCTCACAACCTTGGAATCTCTTTCTCTGGAGTCAGCCAAGATTGGCCGATCAGATACAGAGATATAAAAACACATCTTTAAGAAAAAATCTGATTTTTATCCCAGTTTTGGGGGGAGAATATTTAACGATATCAAAATGTAGTTGAACAAGGACTCACTAGTTTAGAGAACAAAATTAAGAGAGGGGATGACAGACATAACAACTTAACTTCTAAACAACGAGAGGCTCTTAAAAATCTTAAAAAAGAAAATCGTATAGTTATACGTAATGCCGATAAAAATGTGGCTCAGTGGTAGTATTGGGTAAGGACTATTATTTCATGGAGGCCTTGAGAAAGTTGGGGGATAAAGAAATATATTCACAATTACGCTCTTACCTGAATCAGGAATTTAATAAAGAGTTACAAGGGCTATTAGACTCTGTGTCAGATCGTTTAATGACAGACCAGTTACTCCAATCTTTCATTTGCCAAAGGTACATTTGACAAGAATTTGACTACTCCACCCGGTAGACCTATTGTTGCGCGTATTGCTTCCATTGGTGAAGGCCTATTCAAATTTGTGGATTATCATCTTCAACCTTTGGTGAAAAAACTTAAAGGCTATATTCAAGATACTAAGCATGTTCTGGAGCAATTGGAGAATTTGGAGTGGCAGGAAAATTTCATCTGGGCCACTGTGGATGTGGCCTCTGTATAGTCCTCCATTCTGCTTGAATATGGTTTAAAAACTAGCAGACTCTTTTTGGAGAACTTCAACCACTATTTTGTGGTTTTGACTGACTTTCTTCTTAGGGCTATTCATTTTTTACTTACACATAATTTCTTCTTGTTTGATCTTTTTCTTTATCTCCAAAGATGTGGGACTGCGATGGGGACATGTTTTGCTCACTCCTATGCCAACCTTTTTTTTTTGGTTGGTGTGAGTGGTCCCACGTCTTTGCAGATGCTAACCCTTTCAGGTCATCTGTGGTCTGGTATGGCAGATACATCAACGACCTGCTTTTTGTTTGGCAGGGTAGTGCTGACACTTTAATGTCATCAAGAAAGAATGTTAAAGGTACCAAGAATAAATGTAAAAATTAAAATAATGAGACCATTGAATGAGTAACGTCTTTTGCCTTTATTACAGACTTTAGTGCAGAATTTGATCAAATTAAACATATTGTTAAAAATAATCTTCCCTTGTTAAAGTCAGACAAAAAAAGTGTGATATTTTTGATAAGGATTTGCAAGTCAAATTTGTATCAAGAAGAGTGTGTTCGCTACAGAACATGTTATCCCCTAGTTATGTTGCCAAAGAAGCTACTGATTCACAGGGATGTGCCTGGATTAGAACTATAGGTATGTACCCCTGTGGTTCCAAAAGATGTGCATGCTGTAAATTTGGTAATGTATCTATGACTTTTATATCAACCTCTAAAGAAAGTGAGTTTAACATGACAGATTGCATTAATTGTGACACCTGTGGAGTAATCTATTTTATCACATGTACCAGGTGCAAAATCCAATATATTGGTCAAACCAGTAGAAAACTGACAGTACGCATGAGAGATCATGCATCAGACATCAGAGGTGATAACAGAAAATCTCCTTTAAAGCGTGTTAAAATGTGTGAAGGAGGCAACATTGATTGATTCTCCTGCATGGGAATAGAGAAAATTAGATTTGGACCACGTGGTAGTAATATCAAAACACTATTGGCCAGGAGGGATGTATATTGGATGTTTAAGATGGGTACAAAATCCCCCCATGGTATCAACCGGGAATGGGAGTTGAACTGTTTTGTAGAATGATTTTATACACGTGTTTACATGCACAAGCATCACTTTGACCAGATTTTTCTTTCTGCAGATTTCTGGTTTGCAGCACCTTTTTATAGTGTTTGTTGTCAGTGGTGTATCTTGGTTTTGTGCTGCCCTAGGCAGATACATTTTGGGCACGCCCCCATCCACGATGCACACCCACGAAATGACCCATAACCCACGTTGCACACCAAGGACATGCCCCATCACCCCATTTACATGCCTCCATCACCCCATTACATACACATTGCCAATATTATTTGCCATTAATATTCCCCAGCTAATTTGCCCAATAATATGCAAGTATCATTTTCCATTAATATGCCCCAGCCAATTTGCCCATTATGCCAGTATTTGCCATTGAATATGCCCCTGCCAATTTGCCCAATATTATGCCAGTATATTTTGCCATTAATATTCCCCAGCCAATTTGCCCAATTATATGCCAGTGTTATTCTGCCATTGAATATGCCCCTGCCAATTTGCCCAATATTAAGCCAGTATTATTTGCCATTTAATATGCCCCTTCCAATTTGCCCAATAATATGCCAGTGTTATTTGCCATTAATAAGCCCAAGCCAATGTGCTCAATAATATGCCAGTATTATTTGCCATTTAATATACCCCTGACAATTTGCCAAATAATATGCCAGTGTTATTTGCCATTTAATAAGCCCCAGCCAATTTGCCCAATAATATGCCAGTGTGATTTGCCATTTAATATGCCCCAGCCAATTTGCCCAATAATATGCCAGTGTGATTTGCCATTTAATATGCCCCAGCCAATTTGCCCAATAATAAGCCAGTGTTATTTGTCATTTAATATGCCCCTGCTAATTTGCCCAATAATATGCCCGTTATTTGCCATTTAGTATGCCCCAGCCAATTTGCCCAATAATATGCCAGTGTGATTTACCATTCAATATGCCCCAGCCAATTTGCCCAATAATATGCCATTGTTATTTGCCATTTAATAAGCCCCAGCCAATGTGCCCAAATCCCCCATCTTCCCAGCACTTACCTTTCCCTGGTGGCTAGTGGCAGGCAGCATGGTCTCCATGACTGTCTGCACTTCCGTGTCAGACTGCACGGGAAGCCGAACAGGCAGCACGGAGGTTTCTCTGTGCTGTCTTTTCGGCTCCCCATGCAGCTTGCCGGCAGAGGGAAGGTGAGGGGGGATCTTCCGATCCCTTCTCACCTCCGTCTCTGCCTGCAAGCGCGTTTTTTTTTTTTTAAGGGGCCAGATTTTTTTTTACATTTTTTCTTTCTTCAGTGCTGGGGGGGCGCTGCTGCCCCCCAAAATTTGCCGCCCTAGGCATCCGCCTTGGATGCCTTGCCGTAAATACAACACTGTATGTTGTGCTCATTGCATAAATGATAATGTTGATCTTCTCTACTAGTAAGCAGAAAAAGGGTTTGGAAGGTGAAGTAGTGCTGTATTACACATAAAATGAAATAAACATAAAGAAAATAATAGTGTAATATGTATGAAACAAAATGATATTATTTATCAGGTGCAGTATCACACTGACAAACACAGGTGAATGTCAGGCCTCAATAGATAATAGTTGTCCATGTGTTCTGGATGTTGTTTCTGTGCAGATAATTGAGAAAGGCACATAGAGTAGTACAGTTGATAGAATAGTACAGTTGATGAAATAATAAAAGCCTCCTTTATTAGAGCAACTTACAAAATTATAGTGCCCACAAATGGCCTAAAACAGCATGTACAGGTCTGGAACAGTAATCAAAAGCAGGGTACAGACAAAGATCTTGGTCTGTGCCAGTACAAGGGGAACAAAAAGATTACTGATGCTTATAATTAAAATAAAAATAAAATTTGTTTTTTAGTGAAGAAGCTGAAGCCAGTCATTTGGAATAACTGAAAAGGGATTTGGGCATTGAAGGCAAAGAATCTGAAACAATATAATAGTTAAGCTGATACACAAGTATTGAAGATTATTCACTAACCACATTTTTTAGCTAAATTAGAGATCTGAGTCTCGCTTTACTTGAGTACAAAAGTGGTCAGCTTTGGGAAAAGTCAGATCTAGGTTTAATATTACATTATATTAACATTTATTTATATTTTGTCAGCAATTTAAGTAGCGCTACTACAATGTATATTGGTGGACTAAATACTAAGTTTGACAAACAACAACAGACTGATACATGAGCTAGAGAGCCTGGCTCACAATCTAAAAGGAGTGGGGGAAATGAGACACATAAGGGGGTGAAGAGGGGTGGTGGTAGTAACAGTATTAGGGATGGTTGGAGCTCGATTGTTTGGCCAGAGATTGGTAACGTGTGTTCTAGCTGCATGAGTTGTAAACCTCCTATTCCTGGCAGTGTTTGAGAACAGTGAGAGCGGGTGGGATTAGCTAGAGGTTAATTAACAGGCATTCTAACCTCCTCCCTATAATATGATGTCCGCATAGCACAATGTGTAGCATGCGCTGCCACAAGTTTCCAAGCATAAAGATACAAAATTAACATATTATAGCTTATTATATTTTATGATTTTATCCTTGTATTCCGGACTATTTGTGGTATCCCAGTATTGATGCAGAGGTCAAAAGTATTGTTGGTGGGTGTTTACAAAGTTGACATTACTGTACAGTTGTGAAAACATTGTAGTATTCAAGATATGAAACGTGTCAGATTCCGGCTGTATCTAGTAATGCACGGTTGATTTTTAGCGTATTCTTTACTTTATCAGATGAAATCTTGGCTGCCAATGCGAGCAATGCTCCTTGCTAATTATGTATGCAAATAAGTGAAAATATGAAAATCCGGAATAAGCCTCTGGAACTTTGTTTTGTTAATGAATAATCAAACATCTGCTAGCTTGTTTACCCTCAGATTACCCAAACCAGTGCCTTCTGATCGCATATTGAGCTAATGTGGTACTTTCCAGACAGTTTCATTTGAAATAATGTGTCACTGTCTAATTAGAGGTTTGTTTATATATTTAGGGTAGAAATAAAGAATACTATAGTGTTCAGCTAACACCAGCACATCAGATAAAATAAACCATTCACAGTTACAAATGTTCAATAAACACAACTTTAATAATGTTTTTTAGATGACAATTGCAGCAACTACATATAAGGCCTTATTTATCAAGACAAAACTGGTGCTATTTCAGGAAAATGGGCTACAATAGTAGTAATAACCATGGAAACCAATGGAATGTGATAGCAGTTTGCTCCAAATGTAGCACTTTTTTAAATAGCACATTTTTGTTGTTGTCAGAAATCTGGCCGATAGAGAGTAGAGCACAGATCAGAAAGAATGCCAGTCAGAATATAAATTTTTTATAAAATATAAAATTTCTGTCATTTATGACACAATATACTTTAAATTTAATTATGTAACAGGTAAGCAATTGGTTATTCACACTCCATCGTGTAGATAGTCTGCCACCTAAGCGTGAGACATGTAAAACTTGCTGTAAGCAATGATTTATTTGTTTAAAATGACTCACGTAATAATTGCTATAGAATCTTCACGACTTTCTAGAGAGACATCTATTCAAAGACTTTTTGGCATACATCGAAGATGGGTTTTTGTTTTTTGCCGCCCTTTCAGAGCAGCTGTTTCCTCGCGGACATTACAGATGTGTAAACCTAAACCAAATACTAACCCTAGGACTAATTCTAAAAGTAACACCCTAAAAAGGAATTCTAACACTTACCTTAAAACGAACCCTAAAACTAACCTTAAGTTCTGTATGCTGTGATATATCTGCCAGCTGCTGAAACATTCCATCAAAGATGCTACTTATGTCTGGAATATTTGTTGAAAATGTAGGCCTCCCTTATGCTTTATGTTTCGTACTGTGTGAACTCAATTTTAATGTGAAAATAATATATACGATTTTAATTGGAATCAGTAATATTTGCGCTTTGGTTCAATGTAGTGACGTACATGCTTTACTAATTTAATAGAATTACTGTCATTAGTATTGACTAACAATGTTTTAAAATTAGGCAACAGTTTTATGTTCAAGCTAATAGGATAACCATGTGGCGACAATGCAACAAACTTTTGCATGCTTTTATTGAGTATATGATTATTTGTTGTTGTGAAATTTTGGGTAAGAACTTGAAAGTCAACTATTTGGTTAGTTTGTTTATAAAAAAAAAATTGAGGTGAACAAAAGGCATGTACTCTGAATTGCCTTGGCTTGATTTATATGTATGTTTTCCAATATCCCCAAAAATAATATAATCCAGTCACGCATAAACATAGATTGTCATAACAAATAAGAATCAAGTGGCCAATATGATCTGCAAAAGCACAGACTATTTGTTCTACAGAATAGCCGTATACACCAATGCTAACAGAATAAAATCATCAATATGTTCTTCCTTTTTTACAGGTTCCACCAATCCTTTTGGATAAACAGTTTTCAGAGTTTACTCCGGACATCACACCGATAATTCTGGCCGCTCATACAAACAATTACGAAATTATAAAACACCTTGTACAAAAGGGTGTGTCTGTACCAAGACCACATGAGGTTCGTTGTAACTGTGTTGAATGTGTCTCAGGCTCTGATGTGGACAGTCTCCGGCATTCTCGATCAAGGCTGAATATCTACAGGGCATTGGCAAGCCCATCTTTAGTCGCACTGTCAAGTGAAGATCCATTCCTGACAGCCTTCCAGCTGAGCTGGGAACTACAGGAATTAAGCAAAGTGGAAAATGAATTTAAATCAGAATACGAGGAACTGTCAAAGCAATGCAAGCAATTTGCTAAAGACCTTTTAGATCAGACACGGAGTTCAAGAGAGTTGGAAATTATTCTTAACTATAGAGATGATGGGGGACTGCTGGATGAACAAAATGGCAATGATCTTGCCCGATTAAAACTGGCAATTAAGTACCACCAGAAAGAAGTAAGTGTTTCTAGTTCTTAAACACTATTATTATTTGTTTTGTTAAAACAGAATGTAATCCATCATACTAAGGAACATACTTATCAATAAGTAATAAGGCTAACCTGATGTTTTTCTGTCTCAATATTTAGTGGGTAATATGATTCTTAATTATAATGCTGATATTTTAGATGGCGCTAAGCCCTGTAGTGTATAGTAGTTTGTTTCTTAAAATTATGCTAAACAAGAAAAGGGTATACATTAAGGGAGTCATGTACCAAACAAGTGCAGTTGGAAAAAAGTAGGTAAAACATGAGTAAGGAGCAATTTGCAACTATTTGTAACATTTTGTGCTTTTTTTCCCCTGATTTGCGTCTCTTCTGTTTATTTTTATTTAGTGTGCATTTTTCCGGTTGCGCTAATAAATTGTGATTGTATTTGCGCATGCTTTGTGAATATTTTGTGAAAAATAATTCTTATTTGCATGTGAAAATTACACCAGCTTTTAGCAAGTGTTATCAAGAGAGGTAGAATTTTCTTTCAGAAAAATTGCCTGCTTTTATTCTCAATTATGCCCGTATTTATTTGCAATTTGCTCGTATGTACCATTTGAGTGTTAAATGTTTAGTACATTGCAATAGTAGCAAAGCGCAAAAATAGTTTTGCACATAAAATATATTTGCGTTTTTTTTAAGTACATGCCTCTCTATATATCCATATAGTAATGTGTAAGGAGCAGCCTGCATTAACATTCTTTGTCTTTAGGGAAGTTTTGGTCTAACAATGGCATTGTACTATTACACAAAAAAATCCGCCATAGGAAAAGAAAGGATAAAGAAATGTTTAAAAATTGTAAATTTTATGGTATATTATATTAAACATTGTTGGGGAAGCCTTTTGCTGTTGGTCTGGCTGTGGTATTCAGCATGTGTTTACCTATGTCAAAAAGACACTGCTTTGCAAACAGTCCTAAAATTACAAGCAAGCAATGTTAGTTATTGCCAGGAAAGATCCAGTATAAAGATATGTTACTGTTTCAGACTGGTAATTCAATAATTTTAATTTGGTATTTACAATATTAGATTCTGGATTTTTTGTTGTTGAAAAGTAGCTACAATTTACTGTAACACATTCAGGCTTTCTTTCTTGCAGTTATTAATATTTAAAAAAAAATGCTGCTTTTAAACTAGGTGAAATCCAACTTGCTATAAAGAACCTTAAACATGGTAAGGCTCCCGGACCCGATGGATATTCCGCAAGGTTCTATCAGGCTTTTTCTAACATAATATCCCCCCTTCTATTAAGATCCTTTAGGGAAATATCAAACGGATACCCAATCCCCCCTGAGATGCTCCAGGCCACTATCTCTCCTATACTAAAACCAGGAAAAGATCCAGCCGCCCTGTCGAATTACAGGCCAATATCACTAATAAATTTAGATATGAAACTTTTTGCTAAAATCCTGGCTGAGCGTCTGAAGCGCGTGATCCCGGATATTATACATATTGATCAAACAGGGTTTGTTCAAGATAGAGATGCCTCCGATAACATCCGTAAAATTATAAATCTATTATATAATATTAGGGATAATAACATTCCTTCTATCCTTATTGCTTTAGATGCAGAAAAAGCATTTGACAGGGTAGGCTGGACTTTCCTTAGGGAGGTCCTAGTGGCATTTGGATTCTCAGGTAGTTTTACTACCAATGTGATGTCACTATACTCTTTTCCCCAAGCAAAGGTAGTAGGCTCGGGGTTGGATTCATCCTGGTTCGATATAAGGAACGGTACGAGACAGGGTTGTCCCCTGGCTCCATTGCTTTACCTTCTATCAATCGAACCACTGGCCGCCCTTATAAGGAAAACTCAGGCTGTCCAAGGTATATCTTCTACTAGTTTAAACACAAAAATTACTCTCTTTGCGGATGATATCTTACTCACCCTTCAAGACCCACTAACATCTCTCTCGACAGTAATGGAAATAATCCATAATTATAGTGAACTATCTAATTATAAATTAAACCTAACCAAAACCCAAACTCTCTTTGCCAACCTTGACCCAGACATAGCAGGGAAAATTTATAGTTCTTATGGGTGGAATCCCTTATGTGAAAAAATTGATTACCTAGGAATCAAACTAAAATTAAATCCAGACCATTTAGTAGAGGCAAATTTCAAACCTATGTTGGAACTTTTTAAGAATAAACTGGGTAAATGGACAAGTTTTGAAATCTCGTGGTTAGGACGATTAAACACTGTTAATGCATATTTGATCCAAAATTACTTTACTTGTTCAGATCAATTCCACTTAAAATCCCGAAGAAAATGTTGCTTTCTTTTAAAACTGTTATCGTGGATTTTATTTGGAATCACAAAAAACCTCGAATAGCGTATAATGTAATGGTTAGGAGAAATAAACAAGGCGGTCTTTCTTTCCCTGACATTGAATCTCTTTATGAGAACACGATGATCTCTCACGCCCTAAAATGGAACAATGCCTCCCTAAAAACTTACTGGTACCAGTTTGAAAAAGAAACCTGTCGTGGTCTTAACCACTTTCACCTATTCTGGCTGGATAGCTCATCCAATCCAGACACTAAGTCCTCAAATTACATAATACAGAACCTAGCTAGTTATGTAAAAAAATTCAGAAAGTGGCTCCAAATCCCAAGGGGTCTGCTTCTCTATTCGCCATTAACCACTTTACGGTGGTATATAGACAATATTAGCTTAAAGGCCTGGGAAAACCAGGGCCTCCTTAAAATATCCCAAATATATCAGTCAGATTCATTGGTTCCTTTCTATCAACTAAAACTAACTTATAACTTACCCCAAACAGAATATTATACCTACCTGAGGATCAAAAACTTGATTCATACTAAGAACATACTTAACATTCCAAAAATTGAGCAATTTTTTGACACCCAACACAATAAAAAACTACTTGCTAAAGTAACACATCTAGTGGAAGAAGCACTACCAATTGAGAAGGACCATTCATGGTCAAAATGGGAGACAGATTTTGATATGGTTTTCACATTACCAGATTGGCTCAAACCCCAAATTCAGATGAAAAAATCTGCCCACAATCTTACGTTGCAAGAAACATTTCACAAACTTCGTTTTAGATGGTACCTGACCCCACTTAAGCTGAATAAAATTTCAAGTCTTAACTCAAAATTATGTTGGAAATGTCACAAATATGAGGGAAATATGCTCCACATGTGGTGGTCTTGCCCCTCTCTTGCATCAATCAAAAGGACCATTATCTCAATTTGCGAACATTTAATACCTTCCTTTGTTTCACTTAAAGCTCATTTGTTTCTATTTCACATGGACTTCCCCAAGTGTGATAAAGTGACCACCTTTCTGATAATACACATTCTATTAGCCTCCAAGCTCTGTATTGCAAGAAAATGGAAACTCACAGACCCCACAAATTGGCAGGAGATCAAGGTCCAGTTAGACTTCCAAATTGCTATGGAAGAGGGTTTCTTCCGATTTAACGATAAATATGAGCTCTTCAAAAAAATCTCCCTGAAATGGCTCGAAATTCAGGATTTACTATAATCATCTCCAGATTTCATCTGTTTCCAAATAGGAAGGAGAAGAGGAAAGAAAGGGGAAAAAAGGGGTAAAAAAGAGAGAAAAAAAAAATTGGCATCTTATACCTTTATGCTATCCCCCTCTTAGTATATGGTCTTATAACCTATTGCTGGCCTTAATCTTTCGTAGTTTTCGTATTTATTTGTGTATCTATTTCCTCTCCCTTTTGGGATGTTAAACTCGGGCCCCCCGTTTTTCCTCCCTCCCCTTCTGTCCCCCGCATGACTGGGACCCCCAGAGAGAAGCATTTAAACTATTTTTTATTTTCTTTGTATTTTATGCCTTTTTTTTTTGGTTGTGTGTTCGTTTGTTTTTTGTTTCTGATCGTGATGTACTGTATGTATTGTTTGTAGTCTTAATGTTTTGTTATGTCCACTCTTAATGTAATAAAATGTATAAAGAAAAAAATAAAAAAATAAATAAAATACTGCAATAAAAAGAGAGATAAAATGAATTGCAATCAGTGGATTAACATTTAAAGGATAGAATTGGCTTGATAAAATATATTGCAAAATAAATGCAAAATGATCAAATACATTACCATAAATTGCAATAAAACCATAACATATAATCACATAATACATACAACGATAATAGCTCTGTTAATTAATAATCATATTTTAAATATATTGGCTGCAAAGGGTAAATGTTTGCATTATATACTATCTGGAGATGAAATCGTATGATATCTGGTATTCTAACAAAGTCTTCTAACAAAGGTTCTCCTGATTTTCTTTTTGACAATAATTAATACTCTGCTTGGTGACTGTCAGATAATTAACTAGCTGGGTGGTCTCTTGAGGCAGGCACTGTTTCTGTCACAAAGTTTTAGCTTTGATATGATTTTTTTTATTTCTATTTATTTTTATCATTTTGTTAAATTGGCAAACTATACTATTTTCCCTCTCTGGACACATCGATGTCTCTAAACAAAGAGCATGTCAGCTAAACATCTGGAACAGAAATTAGGTGTTTAGTCTTTTCTTGTCTCTCATGTCCCTGCTCAATGTTTTTTACTTGTCTCGGACCAATAAAGCATTTGTATAATTATTTTTCACTAAGAAGACGTCTATTTGATGTTTGTTTTTTGTTTGTTTTTTCCTTTTTGTTTGTCCTTTTTATGTTTTTTCATCGATTTAGCTTTTTCCGTGCTACCGTCTGTACTTTAATGAAAAATAGGAGAAGGGGTAAGGAAAAAATGAGAGAAAAGGAAAAAATGAAATGCATGTAAATTATGATCTATTTGTTTGTACTGTCCTTTTATATGTTTATAAAAGAAATAAAAAAAAAAAAAAAAGAAGAAGACTTCTACCTCATTTCTGTTCCGGATGTTTAACTGTCACGCTCTTTGTTTCTGTACCCATTGTTGAAGTGGATCCAGGAGTAGGCTCTGCGTGTTTCAGCGCCCCTGAGGAGATAGTACATTTTACTTTATTATCACTTGCCCACGAGACTGGAGCCGGTCACATGTTTGTTGTTTTTTGCTTCTTCTTGACTAAAAAATTCAGTAGATTGTTAATGATGCACTTTTAAGTAAGTAATTTTGCATTACTTTTAAGTAAAGCAAAATACTACTGAATTCTTTCCCAGTACTAACAGACTTACACTAATTTAATGACATCAGGCGGATCTGCCGCCATCAACTTAATTATTAACAAACCAACCAAACGTATTGTTATGAATGAACATCTCTCACACACAGTGCTGGTAAACAATTAATTCATTTGTTATATTCATTTTCAGTTTATTTTTTTTCTAACATATTTTTAATTCATAGGTGGCTGACCATATGTGTTTACATGGGGTAAATAATCATGTCAACATTTTTTATTCTTATCCATTTTAGGAAATATTTGAGAGAGGTTGTGGTATATTAATTGTTACAGTCATGTAAAAATGTGTTAGATTTATAATTAATTAGAAGGCACTTGGCATATATTAGGTATAGCATCGTACTCTGTGACATCTATTTAAAGTGAAATCACAATACTATAATATACAAAAGCCTAACACCCTCTTCTAGCAAAAGATAAATAGCTATAACGGAACATTAAGGTAATTTATTGCACCATATATATGAGCTTTGTATGTAGGAACTGATGAGCTTATAATTACCCATTTCCATAGAAATGAACATGACTTGCAATAAATATCCTAAAAGCTTCTATTTGCATAATTGCTACCTTAGGAATCACGAACAATTTCTATCAGCAGTGCAGCTGTAGTGGAATAAAGTAAAGTACTGCATCCACATTCAAGTATATGTATATTACTAATATAGCTATTAGATAGAAAAACCTTGTAACACTTTTTTTGCAGTGATATGTATTTATGTGATTTATTTATTACATCAAGGTATTGTGTTACTGAAGCAATGCTCCTCATTTAGACTAGGCAATGTAATTATAGTATAATTTTACTGTGTTGTGATACAATTCTTCTTATTTTTTTTTTTAAAGGAAAACTAACATTTTTATTTTAAAATTTTTATTGAGTCTTAATGCAGACATGACAATTGCACAGTGAAATTGAATACACATTTAACATATAAACATGTAAAAAAAAACACATTCAACAAACTCATGCTTTCTATTAGATAAAGGATGAAAGTGGGGAATAGGAGGGCGTGGAGAAGAAAGAAAGAAAGTAAAAGAAAGCAAGCAAGCAGGGAATACAACTGAAAGGGGAGGGAAGAAAAGTGGAGGCTAGGATAAGAGAGACTGAGAAAAAGGAGAGAAGACAAGATGAGAAACAGATGGGAGGAAAAGGCGATAGAAAGTCACTAATGGCACCATGTGCCTCAAACAGTGGGCCGAAGGGTCAGTTGGTATGACCAACATACTATATCCCTTCAAATGTCTCAAAGGAGATGGAAGAACCCTAGGGGGAGTGCAAAATTTGGGGAAATACTAAATGTGTGATTTTTTTAGTTAGAAGATATATTAGTAGCATTTAGTATAAGTGGTGGTGATGTAAGGTGTGCAGTCCATGGCATATTATAGAAAGTCAGTTTGGCATCCATGTCCACGGTGTGTCGGTTTGATAAAAAGTAAATCAGGTATAGATCCCATGAGATTGTGATCATGAAAATGGGGTCATTGGGCGTACCTCAAGCTTAAAAAGGATAGTCCAAGGGGTGTATATAATAATAGCTGCTGGGAGCAGGATGAGTAAGTGTCAACGAAAAGGCCAGTCAGTAGATTTTATTACACTTTGTCAGGCTTGCATGATAGACATTTTTCTCCTGAAGAAAAAGTGAGATTATCGTTTGTGACTTCTTGATGCTTGAGGTCCTGTTCCTGGCTGCATTCTGCATCATGTGGTTGTGGAGGGCATGGTAGTGGAGGGTCCTAATTGGAATCTGAGACAACAGGTAGTCCAAACACCTTTAAAATGATGGGAGCTATTTGCCATTGTGTGAGCTATTTTCCATTGTTTTTGAGCTGTCTGTGGGGAAGATTGCTAAGTCTGGGGGGCAGATGGCTAAGTATGTGGGGGTATGCATTGGATAAGTCTGGGTGCAGATTGGCAAATAAAAGGAAATAAAAAGAAGAAATGCATTTGTTTCAATCATAATTTGTATTAAATATGAAAAAAAAACAGTTGACACGTGAATGCATATTTACAAGTAAAACTTATATTCGGAGCTTTTCTTTTTTTCGCTAAATGAATATCCAAAGAGCATGGGATCTTCTTATAGTCAGAGTCATCTTATATTCAAGCAAATATGGTATCTTGATTCATTGATTGAGGTCCCTCTGAACACATATGAATTATTTTACATGGCTGTTTCCTGCAAAAAGTTATGTGTGTTGTTGAGTTTGCTTAGGATACAAGTTACAAGATAATAAGAAAAAATGCATGGAGTCATTCAACCGATAAAACTTTGAAAGTCATGTTAGTTTATTACATGTAAGTAGGGTTGCCACCTTTTCTACAAAAAAATACCAGCCAAGCTATTGCCTCCATAGACTTAACATTGGCCTCAAGACAATTTTTTACTGGCCTGCTGGTAAAATACCAGCCAGGTGGCAACCATACATGAGTGTTTTATGTATAATGAATTAATTTGTATTTAGTTAACAAAGCTTTACTTTGTTTGAGTTGTTCTACTAATGATGGGGTTTTGTTTTCTTGGGTTAACAAGTACATGGTTCTAACAATCAATTATATTGTACTTTTCAGCTGAGGCTTTGTCAGAAAACGAAAATATAAAAAATTTAAATCTACCCAATATTTCTCAGTGTGAAAACAGTCTTAGAGGGAAAACATTGTTTGTACTATGAATATACTATGAATATACTAAATAAAAAGTCATATTAACCAATCATTGATAACAGGTGTAGTTCCAGAAGATTGGAAATTATCAAATGTTGTGCCCATTCACAAGAAAGGTAGTAGGGAGGAGGCGGGCAACTATAGACCAGTAAGTCTTACTTCAGTAGTGGGGAAAACAATGGAAACCTTGTTAAAGAATAGGATTGTTGAACATCTAAAGTAGCTTGGATTTCAAGATCAGAGACAACATGGGTTTACTTCAGGGACATCATGCCAAACTAATCTTATTGATGTTTTTGATTGGGTGACTAAAATAATAGATCAGGGTGGTGGAGTAGACATTGCTTACCTAGATTTCAGTAAGGCTTTTGACACTGTCGCACATAGAAGGCTTATCAATAAAATGAAATATTTAAGTTTGGATTTCAATATTGTTGAATGGATTAGACAATGGCTGAGTGACAGGCAACAGAAGGTTGTAGTCAATGGAGTATATTCGATGCAAGGTCTTGTTACTAGTGGGGTACCTCAGGGATCTGTACTTGGACCCATTCTCTTTAATATTTTTATTAGTGATAGTGCAGAGGGTCTTGTTGGCAAAGTATGTCTTTTTGCTGATGATACAAAGATTTGCAGCAGGGTTGATATTCATGGAGGGATAAGCCAAATGGCAAATGATTTAGCTAAACTAGAAAAAGGGTCAGAGCTCTGGCAACTGACATTTAATGTGGACAAGTGCAAGATTATGCACCTTGGGCGTAAAACCCCAAAAGCAGAAAAAAGACTATTTGGTATAGTCCTAACCTCAACAACTGAGGAAAGGGATTTAGGAGTAATAATTTCAGAGGAGTTTGAAGTCTTTGATTTGAAGTCGGATTTGAAGTCTTTTTAAGCTTTAAGGAATCTAAAGTAGAAAGTCGTGTCTGAGTTTTCCAAGAACACATTTTTATTGACATTCTGATATTACATTAGTTTCAAACCACAAATTTTTTCTGCAAATAAAAAAATCAGGATAAATGATATCTCTCATGCATGCTGACCCTTTGATCAATTATAGTTGATTGATTTTGCTGAATTACTTAAACGAACAGTTTAAAATGTGAGGTTAAGAGCATTAAATTTGTTTTTTGTTGTTGGGAGGTCTAGGTCAATTTATTTAAACATTAGACATATGCACCAATAAAGAAAAGAGCGATATAAAGCTCGACATCATTGCCCTTTGGACCATATCATGGAGTGGGATCTAGTCATTGTTTTTTAATTAGGATTAATTTACATTAAATCTTAATCAACAAATTTGATTTTATATATATATATATATATATATATATATATATATATATATATATATATATATATAATGGAGCAAGGGTAGCAATAGGATGGAAGGGAGAGATAGACATGATGACATAATTACCATTTTCCTAGGGGATCATCTCTTAGCTAGCTCCCAAATTCCCCAAATACCATCATATATTATCAAACTACCGGTATAAGAACTGGAAAAAGTCATATTTCTCCCTTTTGTGTTGGAATTCATTATGATTTATTATGCAGGGCCATGCTGGGGTGTCTTCTTCTTTCCACAACCTAACTAAGCAAACTTTAATAGCAGATTAAGAGGAGATTTAAAATAGAGGAAGGATTAGCCTCTGATACTGCTGTTCAGTAAGTTCAGTTGATGATGAATTATCTAAACTTGGATAATTGGGTTACTTAAGGAATTAGAACTATTGCTGATTTATATTCTTGTGATAGGCTCTTGTCCTTTGAAGATCTCTCAAGTAAACATAAGATACTGACGAATAAAATATATACATTAGAATAAAAAGATTTATAGCAAGTAACTTATGGTCCCCTTACTCAGTGCGGCAGGCCCAGGTCACGGCATGAGAAAAAAAGGACTTTATTGAAGCCGGGTGTGAGGTCTGCCCCCTCCCCTTGAAGCAGAGCGGCGTCGACTGAGCTAGTAAGTGCTGCTCGTGCTCCCCGTGTGGAGTGATAATGCAGGGCATTGGAAATCCGATGCCCTGGATCATGACTAAGCAGGCCCGCCATCAGGGGGTGACAGGCGATACTGGTGTCCTGGTCCCGGCGGGCAAAAATATTACTGGCATATTGAGTGGCACAATACTGGCATATTGAGTGAAAAATACTGACATATTAAATGGCACAATGCTGGCATATTAAGTGGAAAAATACTGACTTATTGAGTGGCAAAATATTACTGGCATATTAAGTGGCAAAATATTATTGGCATATCGAGTGGCACAATACTGGCATATTGAGTGACAAAATACAGGAATATTAAATGGCACAATACTGGCATATTGAGTGGCACAATACCGGCATATTGAGTGGCTAAATACTGGCATATTGAGTGGCACAATACTAGCATATTGAATGGCACAATACTGGCATATTAAATGGCTAAATACTGGTATACTGAGTGGCAAAATACTGGCATATTAAATGGCTAAATACTGGCATACTGAATAGCAAAATACTGGCATATTGAGTGGCTAAATCCTGGCATATCGAGTGGCAAAATACTGACTTATTGAGTGGCAAAATATTTCTGGCATATTGAGTGGCACAATACTGGCATATTGAGCGACAAAATGCTGGCATATAAAATGGCACAATACTGGCATATTGAGTGGCACAATACTGGACCATTGAGTGGCAGAATACTGCCATATTGAATGGCACAATACCGGGCATACTGAGTGGCACAATACTGCCATATTGAGTGGCAAAATACTGGCATATTGAGTGGCTAAATACTGGCATATTGAGTGGCTAAATACTGGCATATTGAGTGGAACAATACTGACATTTTGAGTGCACAATACTGGCATATTAAATGGCTAAATACTGGTATACTGAGTGGCTAAATATTACTGGCAAATTGAATGGCAAAATATTACTGGCATAATGAGTGACAAAATACTGGCATATTAAATGGCTAAATACTGACATATTGAAAGGCTAAATAATGGCATATTCAATGGCACAATACACAAGACCTTAACTAGACCCCCCTGCTAATCCCATGCAAAAACGAGGGACTCTCTCACGTGACAACCAGGAACTGCTACATCTTGCATGTGAGACACAGCAGTTAGTAAACCTGCATGTATCTATTAAGATACATGTCGGGTTTACTTAAATGTTCGGGCACATGTTTTGTTTAATGTTCCTTTACCTGCTGGAGGCAAATATAGAAACTGAAAAAAACAAATAATTGTTGTAAAAACGGAGGTAGGATTGACAACCCAATCTGCTGTGTGGCAATTAACTTTTCTAATACAGTGTTCTAATATGGGCAGAAGACTGAGTAAGCTTCTGCAATCTAGCCTCAGGCATTAATGGAGTCTACACTCTCCAGAGCACATGGAAAGTAATCAGTTGTCACCTCCTCCCTACCTCTACAAGCCCCTCCCCTCAGTCAATATGGTTTCTGGGAATACTACTAGAAGACTGGCTGGTGGGGAGGGAGTGTACAACAAAGAAGGTGGTCTCTCTCTTGAAGAAAGACCTGGCAAACCTTCTTGCAAGCTCTCTTACACACGGTGTCCTTTGGAGACTATATCTCTCTCTTATTGCACTCATGAATACCACACCTCAAAGTCTCTCTGAGTCTACGTGAAGAAGCAGATGGTTCATTGGTAATTGCATCACGTGTCTGCATGCTTGCTACACTGTTAAGTAGTTACTTCTATTCAACCAATCTACTAGCTTGGTAACAGTACAGGGAGTGCAGAATTATTAGGCAAATGAGTATTTTGACCACATCATCCTCTTTATGCATGTTGTCTTACTCCAAGCTGTATAGGCTCGAAAGCCTACTACCAATTAAGCATATTAGGTGATGTGCATCTCTGTAATGAGAAGGGGTGTGGTCTAATGACATCAACACCCTATATCAGGTGTGCATAATTATTAGGCAACTTCCTTTCCTTTGGCAAAATGGGTCAAAAGAAGGACTTGACAGGCTCAGAAAAGTCAAAAATAGTGAGATATCTTGCAGAGGGATGCAGCACTCTTAAAATTGCAAAGCTTCTGAAGCGTGATCATCGAACAATCAAGCGTTTCATTCAAAATAGTCAACAGGGTCGCAAGAAGCGTGTGGAAAAACCAAGGCGCAAAATAACTGCCCATGAACTGAGAAAAGTCAAGCGTGCAGCTGCCACGATGCCACTTGCCACCAGTTTGGCCATATTTCAGAGCTGCAACATCACTGGAGTGCCCAAAAGCACAAGGTGTGCAATACTCAGAGACATGGCCAAGGTAAGAAAGGCTGAAAGACGACCACCACTGAACAAGACACACAAGCTGAAACTTCAAGACTGGGCCAAGAAATATCTCAAGACTGATTTTTCTAAGGTTTTATGGACTGATGAAATGAGAGTGAGTCTTGATGGGCCAGATGGATGGGCCCGTGGCTGGATTGGTAAAGGGCAGAGAGCTCCAGTCCGACTCAGACGCCAGCAAGGTGGAGGTGGAGTACTGGTTTGGGCTGGTATCATCAAAGATGAGCTTGTGGGGCCTTTTCGGGTTGAGGATGGAGTCAAGCTCAACTCCCAGTCCTACTGCCAGTTCCTGGAAGACACCTTCTTCAAGCAGTGGTACAGGAAGAAGTCTGCATCCTTCAAGAAAAACATGATTTTCATGCAGGACAATGCTCCATCACACGCGTCCAAGTACTCCACAGCGTGGCTGGCAAGAAAGGGTATAAAAGAAGAAAATCTAATGACATGGCCTCCTTGTTCACCTGATCTGAACCCCATTGAGAACCTGTGGTCCATCATCAAATGTGAGATTTACAAGGAGGGAAAACAGTACACCTCTCTGAACAGTGTCTGGGAGGCTGTGGTTGCTGCTGCACGCAATGTTGATGGTGAACAGATCAAAACACTGACAGAATCCATGGATGGCAGGCTTTTGAGTGTCCTTGCAAAGAAAGGTGGCTATATTGGTCACTGATTTGTTTTTGTTTTGTTTTTGAATGTCAGAAATGTATATTTGTGAATGTTGAGATGTTATATTGGTTTCACTGGTAAAAATAAATAATTGAAATGTGTATATATTTGTTTTTTGTTAAGTTGCCTAATAATTATGCACAGTAATAGTCACCTGCACACACAGATATCCCCCTAAAATAGCTAAAACTAAAAACAAACTAAAAACTACTTCCAAAAATATTCAGCTTTGATATTAATGAGTTTTTTGGGTTCATTGAGAACATGGTTGTTGTTCAATAATAAAATTAATCCTCAAAAATACAACTTGCCTAATAATTCTGCACTCCCTGTATATACTAACTTATATATATAAACTTCAGTTTGTATTTGAAGTATGTAAATGTAGAATGTAATATTATATTATATGTTGATTACTGTCTAGTGGTTTAACTGCTTATTTGTCTATAGCTTCTTATATCCCTCTGTCCTAATAAATATTGTAATATTGCATAAAGCACTGAGTGTGAACTTTTACCTTACACTTAACTAGTTAATAAATATTTGTATACCCCCAGTAAGTTAGTTCATTGACAAAGACTGATACATATATCTATATCAGTAGTATAGCATTTTATTTATTTCAATTATAAAGTGGGAATTGGATTTGGGGAAATCATTTTAAATTGAAACATGGTTTGCTTCATGGATTAATATAAGAAATATATTTTCATAAGAGTTTCTTATGAATGGGGACTCTATTTCGGTTTATAGAAAGCCAGTAGTATTACATGTATTCCATAAGCCAAAAGTCTATAAACCGAAAGACATTCTGTTTATAGACTTTCTTTTTATAGAATAGCAATAGCATTACATGTATTCTATAAAACAAAAGTCTATAAACCGAATGTCTTTCGGTTTATAGACTTTCGGTTTATGGAATACATGTAATGCTATTGCTATTCTATAAACCGAAATAGAGTCCCCATTCACAAGAATAGGTCAATTGACCTATTCTTATGAATGGGGACTCTATTTCGGTTTATAGAATAGCAATAGCATTACATGTATTACATCTGAGAGTCAAATAGAACCGTCAAATACTGTGCTTACAGCGCACTTTGAAAAATTCTAATAGTTTTGGGTGGTAAATAGTACATATGCGTCTTGCGGTGCACTTCATATCTGAGAGTCAAATAGAACAGTCAAATACTGTGCTTACAGCGCACTTTGAAAAATTCTGGCTACCTCCTCCTCCTCCTCCTCCAGCACCGCTTCCACCTACACCGCCACGGTCACCGCCTCCCCAACCTATGGGTCACTTAGGATAAACTGAAAGAGAATACCCTACACTACAACCCTCTCTCAAATGGATAATTCTGTTGATCCTCCTGGCAGCCATGCTTTAGATTTAGATTTATGTTCTTCCAAAGCTAAAATTAAGATTCCATCTAGTGCTATTTTATGGCTCAGCTGTATTTTTAATTTGTATGTATTTTATGTTTTTTTAAGTTATTTCCCTATCCATATTTGTTTGCAGGGCACTTGTCCTACTCTTACCCACATTTTAATTTCTTTTGCAGCCCTCTAGCCCTTTCCAGGACTTTTTTAGAGGCATTTTAGTGCCCAAAAGTTTGTGTCCTCATTGACTATAGTTGATAGAAATGTTTTTATGCATATTTGCTCAGCCACAACAATTGTTGTTTAAAGACAATGGAAACAAAAAACTCCCTTAGACTGGCTTCTGTTTAAAAACAAGTTGAATATCAATCCATAATAGAGTATAGATCCAAATATGATGAGACTTCCAATCTGAAACATTTCTCATTAACGACGGGACTAGGCAAGGATGCCATCTGGCACCTCTTCTTTATATACTATCTCTAGATCCATTAGCTATAATGATCAGAGATAGTCCAGACGTTAGCGGCATGTGTATAAATATGGTAAATTATAAAATAACACTACATGCTGATGACATTCTGCTCTCTTTATCAAGGGCAGACTGGTCGATTCCTGCAATACTAAAAATTATAGATACTTTTTCTAAATTTTCAAATTACAAAATAAACTTGAATAAAACCCACTTAATAATAGCTAACATATTTATACAGGATTTATCGGCACTTAAAAGCAAATTAAAAAAAAACAAATAAAACAGACTATTTAGCCATGAAGCTGGAATTCGACCTATCAGTATCAATCAGGGAAACATATCTGGGTTTGCTAGGGGAACTAAAGAAGAAACTAACCAGCTGGAACGGGCTGGAAAAAGCATGGTTGTGTAGAATCAACATAATAAATTAATATATAGTTGCCAAGGTATTATATATATTTAGAACAATTCCGATTAGAGCCCACTCAGATATTTTGATTTCCTTTCAATGACTATTTACAGATTCAATTCGGCAGGGAATTAAACCAAGAATAGCTCAACGTATCCTGAAGAGAAGCCTACATGATGGGGGGTGTCATTCCCAGACATCTCTAGACAACACGAGGCATGCATGCTAACCAATTCTCTGGAGTGGCTACGCCCTAGCATGTATGGCCTAGATTGGTATGGAATTGAGGCAACATACTTTTCTCTAAATCAGCCAAAGAATGTTTTTTGGTGTAATATTAAAAAATTAAATCCATATAAATCAGATAATCTTATAATTCGTGATTATTTATCTATAATCCAGAAATGTAAGAAAAAATTGGGAATTCTCGACTGCATTCGGGAACGGGGGACTAATAAAAGTACTCAAAAAAAAAATTGGGCAGACTAGATGGACCAAATGGTTCTTATCTGCCGACACATTCTATGTTTCTATGTTATCTCCCCATACCTCTCTGGAATTCTTGTCCTCAGAATTGAGTGATATCGGGATTTCTGGCTGGACTCTTAGGGTCTCAAACAATTGGCTGACCTTTTTAACCATGGAAATCTATGCACATTTAACGACCTTCAGATAAGATTTACTTTTCCTTCAACCTTTTTTTTTCTCTTACTTAAGAATTAAGAACTGCTTATCAGAGAAGAGACTACTTCCGGTAAACTATCCATTAGTGTCATATTTATTAAGCAGAAATAAGTAGAAACAGATATCTAGGGCCATAGACCTACTTGATGGCAGTTAATATGTTCAAACCTGTACCCCTTGAGAAATGGGAAGCTATGACTAAAAAAACATTTACACTGGAAGACTGGTTTCGGGGCATAGACGTTGACAAGAAAAATATACACGGAATCTCAGTAGTAGAGACACACTTCAAAATGATATATCAATGGTACCTGGTTCCTACAAGATTGAATAAAAGGATGAATACCTTTTCTGACCAATGCTGGAGATGTCTACAGGAGAGGCGAAGCATATATCACATAATGTTGGAGTGTAGGGTTCTATTATTATTTAAACATAAACTTAACATCTGGTTAAAATCACTATTTCATATAACAGATGACATCTCCCCATATACCTTCCTGTTCCACACGTATATGGATATCTATAATGCAAGACAAAATAAATTGTTGGATCGTATATTGATGGCAACCAAGATTTGTCTAGCCAGAAACTGGAAAAAAAACAGAACTCTCAGATTGGGCACTGGTTGTAAACAAAATTGAGTATCAAAAAGAGATGAAAGTTGGATACTTCAAGGTTAGGACAGCATGACCTACATAGCTATCTATCGGCCCTGTGGAAAAATCTTTCGGTTCAGAATTCTTAAAAATATCATGGAACTCCCTTATGATAGAAGGCCTAAATTCTTCTCGGCCTAAATACATTAGAATTTTCCAGTCTACCCACCTCTGTCTCTTCCCGCTCTTCTGCGCTCCTTGAAAGGATTTGAGTGTATTGAATGAATGAAAGAGAATTGCATTTTTGAAAGCTCTTAAAGCTTCTTTGAAAAACGAGGAAAGAAAATGATTAAGATAAAGAAATAGGTTTGGGGGGGTTTATTGTACAGACTATTTAAACTGAGTTTGTAATATGTACATGTATATATTGTAAGTTAAGCTAGGCCTATCCTAGTTTTTGAAGCACTTAATTGGATATGGAAATAATTATGGATTAATAAAATGAATAAAGAAATATATATAGAAAAATGGTATAAAAATATGATGAGATTTGGGTAAAGTGGAATAATTCAAATTGTATTAATTAGGTGGCATTAGGTATGAATTGGGTGGAATGGACGTTTGGCTCACCTCTGTCCAGCTCAACATAAGGACATTGAAAAAACACTAGTAAATTGTTATTACCTATATGAACTCCCTCCCCTTACATCAGCCAAATACATGTGATCATTGAATGAGTGTTGATTGTTATACCATTTCTAATGCATTTGATATATTATGTTTGCATCATCAGATATTCAGGTATTCAATAGAAGTACATTTAAAAAAAATTAAGATGTGTAAACATGTAAATGTTTGTTTGATTTTAAAGTAAAGGGAAATTTACAACGTATAAGCTGATGGTGTGCATATTAGGAAAAGGCTGAAAAACAAGGTTACCCTCTTCCTCCAGCATTTTACAGCTCCCTTCTATCCACTTCCCGGAACCTCTTTCACCCCTCTCTACACTTTCAAGATCCTCTCTCCACTCCCAGGATCCCCCTTTCCCTCTGTTTATGACATAACTGTGTGGCTTGATTTGCAAGTTATTAATTTCCTGAAAGTAGTTTAAATTCAAATTCATCACGAATGGCACAAAGTCATATGAAATATAGATAGGGCTGCAACCCAACCAGTATATCATCAGCAGACCGGTACAAAATCTGGTTTGAGGCCAATGGTAAGTTTATGAAGGCAAAAATGTAGCCATTATTTTTTAAGCAAAGGTGGCACATTTTTCTAATTTATTTATACATTTGCAATTCTGCTAATATAGAAACATGGAAACATAGAATGTGTCGGCAGATAAGAACCATTGAGTCCATCTAGTCTGCCCAATTTTTCTAAATACTTTTATTAGTCCCCAGTACCCGGTCTTATAGCTAGGATAGCCTTGTGTCTATCCCACGCACTCCTTCACTGTGTTTACCTCTACCACTTCTGCTGGAAGGATATTCTATACATCCACTACCCTCTCAGTAAAGTAATACTTCCTGATATTACTTTTAAATCGTTGCCCCTCTAATGTAAGACTATGTCCTCTCGTTGTGGTAGTTTTTCTTCTTTTAAATATACTCTCTTCCTTTACTGTGTGGATTCCCTTTATATATTTAAATGTGTCTAACATACCCCCCCCCCCCCCCCCGTTACGTCTTTCCTCCAAGCTATACATGTTAAGATGCTTTAACCTTTCCTGGTAAGTTTTATCCTTCAACCCATGAACCAGTTTAGTAGCCCTTCTCTGAACTCTCTCCAAAGTATCAATATCCTTCTGGAGATACGGTCTCCAGTACTGCGTACAATACTCCAAGTGAGGTAGCACCAGTGCTCTGTACAATGGCATGAGCACTTCCCTCTTTCTACTGCTAATACCTCTCCCTATGCAACCAAACATTCTACTAGCATTTCCTGCTGCTCTATTCAAAGTCCGATTCAATCTGATTCAAAGTGTGGAGTCTTAAATCATGCATTAGACTAATTGATGTCTCTAATTTAAGTCTCTAAATCCATGAACATTAAAAAAAGAAATCTAAAGTCTTTAGATATCAAATTGTAATTTTCCTTTAGACGTTTGCTGTATTTTGTGTAACATTGACAGCTAGAAAACATTGTTTTCTCACCAGTCGAGTTATTAAACCATTTACAGATAGCATGAGTAATGCCCATTTTAATAATGATTAGTTAAACTGTTTTTGAAATCAGTATTCTATATAATTGAAAAACCGCTGAAGTATTACGCAGTGAATTATATTTTTAGGATTAAAAATGGAAGTCAATTACTCTTCACTCTTTTTTAACCGTAAAGAAAAAATAACCAGCAAAAGGAATTACCAATCTATAGATGTTTATCTGTTGCAAAGGTTATTAAATTTCTTAATTGAACAGAAATTGTCCAATTAAGTAGGATTAAGCCCTTTGCTACTACGTTTTTTTTATAGTAATAATGTAAAATACAGCTTTGTTTACAATGAAATTCTACAGCATACATTATGGTGGGGTATAGGTGATGAGAAAACCCATCCATTTAAAATTCAGTGGATAGCAAAGGCATTATTAAACACAAATCTACAGATATCAGACAAAGGCAAAGTTTTTCCACAGATATCCAAAATTTATAGTGCTACCACCACTGCACGGGATTCTGGGGGAATATATGCAATACATTTAATGATGATTGCATTAATTTTGCCTTTATATCCTACATATACATGGACCTCTTGGGGTATATGCACACTGATCAAGACAGGCTTTAAACACACCCAAGGATAGCTGAGAGGAGTAGAGCCAGATAACCATTCATGGACAGCTGTTTCATCCTTTATGGAAACTCATCAGCATATGGTTGATTATATCTGCTTGAAGAAGTATGAGAAGCATGGAGAACATAAGTTGGGTAAAGGTGGTGGGAAAACCCCTCATGGACACTGAATTTTAAGTGGTGGAGTTTCCCCATCATGAAATTTCAATGAAGTTATAGAAATAGCTAAAAGCCCCATATCTACATGAAGTCCAGACTTGACCATTGTAATAATGGTATTGCTATGTTTAACAGTAGAGGCAAAAGAAGCATAATATATTTGACCTTGTTCTATACTATGTGTGTGTACAGAGGCTAGTCTATTTATTAGATTCATTGGTAGACTTAATTATTGGATTTTTATTGTGTTTGCAGATGAACTGATAAACAGACTATAAAATAATTAGCTCTATTAAGTTAACAGTGCACTTTATGTATTGTTGTTTTAGCTGTGTATTCTCTGTGTGTTATTTAGGGACACACTGTGTTAAGTTCTGCTTGGTTTGACACTTAAGCGCTGATATCACTGTTTTTTCACTATTAAGTTAACAGACAGAGATATGTATTGGTTAGGATAATTAAGATGCCCAGTATACTTAAAATATTAACCATGTTTTAAACATAGAAACATAGAATGTGTCGGCAGATAAGAACCATTTGGTCCATCTAGTCTGCCCAATTTTTCTAAATATTTTAATTAGTCCCCGGTCTTATAGCTAGGATAGCCTTGTGTCTATCCCACACGTGCTTAAACTCCTTCACTGTGTTTACCTCTACCACTTCTGCTGGAAGGCTATTCCATACATCCACTACCCTCTCAGTAAAGTAATACTTCCTGATATTACTTTTAAATCGTTGCCCCTCTAATTTAAGACTATGTCGTCTAAAAATCAATCATCATTAAATAAAGATATAGGTGCAAATAAATATGATGGAACTGGTGAACATTCCAAGTGACATTTTCAATCTAGATTTTTCCACATTTGGTCATGAGGATCCAGATTGTTTATTGGATTTCCAGTAAAAGTGTTGCTATTTCTGTGGCATAGCAGATTTCAGGCCTGCTCACTCCTTACTCAGCTCTACCTACTTACAGATGGACCAAGCCCTATTTTCAGCCACTCTTACACCCAGCAGATGGGGACGTGTGAGATCCCTGAGTCACTGCATCCTCAATTTTCCTAGCTATGTTTATAATGTTCCACGACAATATTAATGACTGTGCTTGGAAGGTATTTGTTGTAGGCAGGAAGTGAGAAATCCAGTCAGGAAGAGCCATTAGTAGTAGAACAGAAAAGTGATTGTGACACTTTACAGCTTATTGGTCAGGGATCACCTGGAGATGAGCAGTGTGCACTGCAGTGGCAATGATGCTTGATCAGTGTCATTCATTCACTTAGTAACTGCATTTCATAACTTTGGATTTAGTACTTTTACAAGCAAACTCGATGCAACAGTGAGCACTGTTTTACTGAGCAAGTTTTAATTTACTTATAGAAAAAGAAGGTTTTATTTGAATAATTCTCCTATCCCTACTGAACAAGAATGAGCCTGAGAATTGGAAATTAGTGATTGTGGAGATACTTTCAAATACTTGGTATTATTTCAGACAAACGTTTTCATGTAGACCTCCAACATACATACACTAAGTGAGTTACTTGGTGGATTAATTAAAATTAACACATTAAACAATGAGTTGATTTGTATCTGGTCACTGAATACCATAGACTACGGCCCAGGATTAGGGCCTCCAACCTGGATCCTCCCCTGACTGCTGTAAAAATTGTGTTACTCACAACATTGAACAGAGCCCAATGTCTGCCACCCTTCTTTTTTTATTTTGTTTTTATTTTAAATTAGGCAGACATTGGTCCAACTAGATAAGCCGAATGGTTCTTATCTCATTCTATCTTTCTATGTTTCTTATCTCAGCCATGCAGACGTGTGCAGTGTTATTCAAAGTCAGAAAGGAGTTTCCTTGGGACTGTAAAAACATAACATTTGAATGAGCTTAGAAAACATAAGGTATTTGAAAGTCCTACATGAACTTTGACATCGAGTCTTTACTACCTGCTGTGTCTTATAACTATGATACTTTTGATGCAAACTCACTGTAGGTACATTGGGGAATAGCGTCAAATAGTGATGCTATCACCGTACGTGCCTAGGTACAAAACTGACCCTATAAAAGTCGTAAGTTACCAGTATATGCACAAAAATGCAGTTATGGGTTGCACTGGTGCACTTGGCATCACTGCAAGCCATGTTTGAAGAAATGCCAGACAACTTCTGAAGAATTCATTTAGGCAGAGGTGCTATTGCAAGTCAGGTAAATATTCAGGTTTTTATAATAGTTTTCCATCTTTCTTTTTCCAGTTCCCAACCCTTTGCTCTGTGTTATCTTTAAACATTAACCCAATTCTTCACATGTACTCATTCAAAGGTCATATGGCTAAATTAAATGTGTACTTAAAGGAACCCCAAATGTTATATTTCACTTGTGCTTCTAATATAGAAACACAAGTGAAATATTAGTTGTTCCTAGTGTGAGGATAAACTGGTGTGTACTTTTGATGGTACCATAGGAAGCCCCCCCTGCTGAACCTATGCAAAAACAACAACATTTTGGATTTATCTCCTCTGTGTAAATCTACAGCTTTAATAATTTAGTGAGTCTTTTCAGTTGTTCTCTCAAGCTGCTGAACAAGTGGCTTGAGAAGCCAAAATTAAACAAACAAAAAAGTGTGTTATCCTTTATTTATGAACTACCACATCGTCTACACTGTAGAAACATGTAACAATGGAGCAATGGATTAAAAATCAATGTAGATAAAAGTGTTGTCCAAACTAATCATGACTATAGCGGTGTATTAAAAAATGTAAGGTCATTTGGTTTTGTGTTTTTGCTGACTTTTGCTCTGTATTCATTGTATATGGACTGTACTTGTATATAGCTTTATATCACAAGTGCAGCTTTTCTTACTGCACTGACTTGTAAGCTGGGGCTATCCTGTATAATAGAAACATAGAAACATAGACTGTGTCGGCAGATAGGAACCATCCAGTCCATCGAGAATGCCAAAGTTTCAAAATACTTTTATTAGTCCCCAGTTCCCTATGTTATATCTAGGATAGCCTTGGGCCTATCCCACTCATGCTTTACCTCTACCACTTCCACTGGTAGGCTATTCTATACATCAACTACCCTCTCAGTAAAGTAATACTTCCTGATATTGCTCCTCTAATTTAAGACCTCTAGTTGTGGTAGTTTTTCTTCTTTTAAATATACTCTCTTCCTTTACAGTGATGATTCCCTTTATGTATTTAAATGTTTCTATCATATGTTACGTCTTTCCTCCAAGCTATGCATGTTAAGATGCTTTAACCTTTCCTGATAAGTTTTACCCTTTGCCAGTAGGGCGAGCACATTGCCGTTTTATTCATGGACGCTAAAGCAAAATACATACTTCAGCTTCTGCATGGGCTAAAATAAGGACTGGAGAATCATCTATGAATTTCCATGTCATCAGCACATTATGGCTACTAAGGAATGTTCACGAAGATGAGCTGTGCTGTGGAACCCGCTGCACATCCCCTCTGCAGTGGGATTCCCTCTGTCAGATGAGACCACTTTCAGTGACCGCATTCTGACATAGATAATGTAGCCAATGCTCACCGTGAGCGCCGCCTACAGTTCACCAAAATGCTTGGGCACGACTGAGCAACATCATATGAGACGTTGCAAAGTCTCTCTGTATTTCAGCAGGGACCTTGTGCAAAATGATGCCGTTTTGGTGCTTTGGTCCTTAAGGGCCGAAGCACCATCTGGCGTGAAGGGGTTAAAATAACAGAAGATTTTATTTTTCTCATTTTGTATAATAAAGAAACTTCTGGACTCAAAAAGTAATACTCTTCTCTAATACGTGACCACAATGCATCTGTGGACACTCTGTAGCTACACAGGCACACAATAATCAGCATCTATTTATATTCATGGTACAGCACTGTGGAACGCAACTGAGCATTTCTAAGTAGTAATAGTAGTAATAATAATAATGATAGTAATAACATGAATATGCGGAACATTATAATGACATGAATTCAAGTTCCTGTTTTCCATGTAACTTTGATTATAAGCTAAAAACGGCTGTACTGCAGTTTTGTACAATGTTCCCGAAGGTTCTGTACTTTCAAAATCATACCCTAGACATTTTACGATTACTTTGTTTTCTGAACATTTTATACAGAGACTCAAGCAAGATACACTATTACAGTGTTTTCCAACTTTTCTAATGTGGAAGGCCACATTACATGCAGAAGTTAAGTTGGGGAGCAGACTTTATACATTTCATGGGGAAATACAACAGACTTTATGGGCTTTTTAGCTTGCATAGGGGCCACACAAAAATCATGGAGATCCACATCTGGTGCACAGACTGCCAGCTGGACATCAATGTTCTATTACACAATGCTGATGTATAAAAAAGGCACCTTATAATAAACTTCCTGGGTGCCCTGACATGCGGAGTGCTGACCTAACGTTATAATGTATAAAGAAGCAGTCACTTTTCAAGTGTCGAAGAATCACTGCCAAGCAGCATTACATTCCAAACATATTGAGAGGTTTAAAAAAAAATGAATTATACATAGCAAATTTGGATTGCAGCTTTTTTTAAATAAAAAAGTTTGTGTTCAGAAATGTGTATAAACAGCCATGATTGGTGCATAATTTTTATGTAAATATACCAGACACTGTTAAATACTGTTCAGACAGCAAAGTTAGGGCTGTATTTATCAAGACAAAATAGGTGGAAAAAGTGCTAAAATAGTAGTGGACACCATTGGAAAGTTATGGCAGTTTGCTCCAAATTTAGTTTTTTTTTATATATTTTTTAAATAGCAAAAGTTTTGCATTGATAAGTTTGGTCCTTAATTTGATATGGCTGACAACAAAAAATATTTATTTTTTTAAAACATCTACTTCTCTTTTTTTCCCAGTTTGTTGCCCAGCCTAACTGTCAGCAGCTACTTGCATCTCGCTGGTACGATGAGTTCCCAGGCTGGAGGAGACGACACTGGGCAGTGAAGATGGTGACGTGTGTTATAACAGGAATCCTTTTCCCTGTTTTCTCCGGATGTTATTTGATAGCCCCTAAAAGCACATTGGGACTGTTTATCAGGAAGCCTTTCATCAAATTCATATGCCACTCTGCATCATACTTGACTTTTCTGTTCCTGCTGCTGCTCGCGTCACAATGCAATGCCAGGGAGATGCCGAAAGGACCTGCAACCATTGTTGAGTGGATGATATTACCGTGGGTTCTGGGTAAATGCATTCCTAAAGAAAATACAGTACAAAAGGTTGAATGGGTTAATAGTTATGTCCCTTTAATGTTTAGAAAATTCATGCACTGGTTTATTTGTTGCAGAATTTAACCGTTAATGGTTAGTTTATATGGTGAAATTACATATGCTAAATATATACATTAAATAATTCAACAGTGATGGCTAGCCTTGGCACTGCCGTTGTTTGTGAACTATGTGTTCTATGATGCTCAGTAAACATTATGGCTACATGCTGCTCAGTAACACAATGATATATGTAGTTCTCAAACAAGGGAAGGTTAGTGAAGATGCCTTGGCCTTGTAACTGTCTGAACATCATGAGACATGAATTCCTAAACAAGGGAAGGTTAGTGATGAAGCCTTTAACTTATAACTGATTGAGCATCATGAGAGATGTAGTTTCCAGACATCTGCAGTGCAAAGGTTAATCATCACTAATATATTATAACAGCAGCTGAAAAAAAAGCTATAGTGACTAAGTAACTATATTTATATATATATATATATATATATATATATGTATATGTATAACTATACATAGTGTGTGTGTGTGTGTATATTTATGAGACTGTCACCAAACATACAACAGTAGTGTAGGCAATATACGAAAATACTAAAAGTGAAGCTATCTGTCCTTTTAACAGTGACACATATACTGTAAGTAAGTTATTTTCAGCTAAAAAATATTAATGAGATGTCATCAATTTGCATACCTGTGGCCACAATAGGAAAGTGTGGCATGATATGCTAATGTGGTCCTCAACACCACTCAGTGTGTTATATAAAAAAAAGTGCATATGAAATACGGATATATATATAATAAAACAACGCTAAAAATAAAACAAATAATATATTACAAAATAAAAAAATACATATATATAAATGAACAAAAATCAAATATCACATATGTTTATAGAAAGGGGCATAATACAAAAATACAACGATGGGTATAATAAACTGCCGCATGTATTTAAAGTTTTAAGGCTATTCCGAAACTCTTCGCTTTTTTCCGCCATACAAAGAAGGTGTGTAAGTGCATAGAAAGTTAGGCATGCCACTGTGATTACCTAATTTGCCTGGTTAATCTTATTCTAAAGAATTTATAAGAACTGAAGTGTTCCCATCAAAACCACAAGAAATAGTATAGCAAGACTATAAAGGAAAAAGCAGGCATGGTAATCAAAAAATACCAGCTCCATATAGCACCATCATTGACCAAGGCCATAAACTTCCATCATACAGGGCGCGCTACTGTGCAGGCACACTGACGGTGACATCAAATGCACTACTCTAAGTTTCACCAAAAAATCTTGGGAGTACATGTTTATCATGCAATATTGGAGACCGTATCTTCAGTAGGATATAATTTAGAGAGTTTAGAGCATAGCTACTAAACTAGTTCATGGAATGGATGATACAAAAACTATCAAAGGTTAAATAACCTTAACATGTACAGCTTGATAAAAGGGGATGACTATAGCATCCATGCTTAGCTAGGACAACTACTGATTTTTGCATACAAAATAGAAGTTTTATTGATCAGGCAAAAATATATAAAATAATCCAATTTTTGTCCATGTGGTCATTGGTCAGGGCAGCAAGGTGGATAAGCCAAGAAGAGGAGATGAACATTCCTACTCTATCATTTATATTCTTTCTCAGTCTGTTTCTATCTTCCTCCGAACACAAATAGTGTCCTCCTTCAATATACTGTAGATTTTATCTCTTTATTGAAATTTTCATATATTATAAATAACAGTACAATACAAAAAAGAAACATCCAAATTGCAAATGTACACATCATGCGTTAAGTCGAGCGTTAGGTGCTGGAGTGGGGAATAAACAAACGAGAAGAGAGAGAGAAGAAAAGAAAGAGAAAGAGAAAGAAAGAGAGGGAAGAGAAAAAAAAAAAGAAAAAAAGGAGAATAGACGGGGAAAGAAAGAGAAAGAAAAAAAAAAAAAACCCCAGCTTTGTACCCTATCGTTCATACTACATACATTCATACACACTGATGGGGTTCATGCCTGGAAGGTTCCGCCTGAATGGGAGTATCCCACGTCCGAGAGAAAGGAGACCCCCCCCCCCAGCCTCTATAAAGCCTCAATAAAGAAGATCATTTTATCACCTTCAATAAAGAGATAAAAAAATATATATAAATACATACTGTAGATTTTAGACTGCGGTACTTTTTAATGATGTAGTTAACTAAGCTTCATTCTTGCTTTAACAATGATCCATTGTATCTCGTGGCACACTAACAACAATATCTCAGGGCTGCCACTTACAGGATAAAGTAATGATCCATTTTTCACATGGTTATAATTTCTTATTAAAGATGAAAAATGTTTGACAGGATTTGTCTTGGTTTTTACATCACCAAAAACTGCCAATTCAGTCAATATAAGGGTCGACTCAAGTAGTCTCAAAATTCTTTTAACACAACACGATAATCTTCTGTGTTTTACTTTAATTCTTCCTAACTTTTCTATTCAATTCTCCAGCTAAGATCTTAAGAATTGAACTGCCCAAAATGTCAGGCCAACTTCGGGTCTATTAAGAGTCCATAGGATTTTGCTGTCTGAACCCACTAACCCCCTGAAGTGAATGTGGCTGAATAATTGTTGGAATTGTTGGAAATTGCTGATTTAGTGCCGGACTGTGGATTCCTCCACAATTTGGCTTTATTCCCGGGTTTGGCCCAACTTTAAACCAGATCTGGGCATATGAATCGACCCTATAGAGTTTTGATATCCACAGGTTTTAACTTATTTTCTGGCAAAACCCCTATGGACATATCACATCTAAAGTCCAGGTTTTATTATATATAGAATTAGATAAATGTAGAACAGTTAAAGTGTTTGGTTTACTAGTTTTTGATTGAAGTTAGATGTTTATCAAATCCGCAGACATTGGTTTGTCATGTTTTATTATTATATAAACGTATTCAAAGTTAATGTGACTTTTCTCTTGATAGAACAGGCCATCTGTTTTGTTCAGCTGTAGCAAATGGGTCCATGAATTAACATATTTTTCTTATAAATGGCACATCTAAATAAAGAACAAAGCTGATGCAAGTTGTACCAATTTTGAAACATATTAATTATGCTAAATGTTCTTAATTATACTGCACTTTTGTATCTCATGTCCTTGAATAGCATAGACTTCAATAGAAAATTGTGAGATAAAAAGCAAGTGATAAGTAATAACTCACATCATTGTGCAGCAAAACTATAAGTAACACAATTGTATTATTCTCTTTACCTCTCAGCCCAGTTTTAATTATTCTAGTGCAGTTTTAAGAGCACAGTAGATGTCAGAAGGCATATAACTTCAACTTCTTGAAAATTAGTTTCATACCCTCCTTCTATTTATTGATATTTGCTATGTCCCTCTTCTAAAAACAATAGAAAATAGCTTTTATATGAATATTGTTTAGCAGATTGGAACGGGGTTGTCAACTGTGGTCGATTTGTCACGCCACGCTGAACTTAAGGTTAGTTGTAAGGTACGTTTTAATGTAAGTTTTAGGGATAGTGTTAGGGTGAATTTTAGGATACTTTTAGGGTCAGGGGTTAACTTTAGCATTAGCACTATGGTTAGTACTTGGGTTAGGGGTTCGGGTTAGGCATCGGTCCTACAGTTAGGCGCCGAAACGGCCACAACGGACTGTGAGCGCTGTAACGTTTGCAATGAAACTGCAGATTTAAAAGCATGCCGGAGAACAGTCATAGACCCCTACAGATGTAGGACCCCTACAGAGGTCTGTGAATGCAAGAGGTGCAATGGCTGACCCATTCACCTAACATATTACCAAGGGGATGTTGCTGATTAAACAATTCTTTACAACATGTGATTAAATGCAAGAAAATTGTAATTTATCCAATTTTTATGACATTTATTCTAAAATATTTTAAAATAATTTATATTGTGCTTAACATTAAATAGAAAAATAGAATGGACAACTATACATTTACTTGATTGTTTACAAATAGTGCTAATAAATCATATGTAAATTCTATGTAAGATATAGTTTTGGCATTCTGTAGAAGGAGCACACAAAATTGCCTCGAGCATGAATACTATGTAACATAATTGATGGATTTTATATGTAGGATAATTTGCTTAAAATTGATATATGATCTATAATATAAACTGAAGTTATTTCAGGCAAAGTTGTAAAGAAAGGCAGAAAGCCTTGGATTGTGCTTCCCTGCAGGATATCTTTATACTAGGGATTGTGAAAGTCACATGCTGTGTCTTCTTAAGGTACAGACATAGAATATTCATCTTAAATATAACAGTTTAAAAGATTTGGATTAGAGAGCCATCTAAATAGCGCTGAATCAACAGCATCAGTTTTAACCTTCACAGATGTTTTACAGCTGCATCAGGAAGTATTTTTAGAACTGTTGTTTTTAAAAATATGTGAAAACCTGTTAAAATAAACGTGTGACCTGTCATAGATTCACTGACGTGGGAATTTGGCAGTTTGGTGTGATATATATATATAAATTGTAAGCCATGCACTGCAGACAAAAAAGAGATTCAAGCGCTTAATATAAAAGAATATACTGTTTACTGTGAGCTGAAAACTCAACACACAGTCTACAATAAAAGAGTTTAAGAGAAAATAAACAACAGTGTCGCACATCAGTATGTGAAGCGCCAAGTGGAAAGTACACACAGAAACAAATAGAGATAATATACTTAATATATACCACTGACTTTGGTGGTGTACCTTCCCTTTGATCCCTTCACTCCGTTATGTGTTTAATGTACACCATTCCCTCTAGAGAGCTAGGGCTCTCTACTTCATGTACCAGTGTGTTCTAGTTCGTAGTACCCGTATACGCTCTGTAGCTAGCACTAAGAAAATTGTTGGAGCTATATAAATAAATGTTTATGTAACGTTTTACAGAATTTATACTTGCCACTTTACAACTCCATAGACCATTTACCGTTAAATGATCTCCCCTGAACTAATATTGGTGAGCAACAAGACTTTTCATCTAATAGTAATGTACAAATAGAAGCAGATACACTCACAGACCTTTTATCAAAACATATAACAAAATGTAATACATAAATTGCATAATCAATAATCCCTTTGGACGGTGTATAATGATTTGGTCTTCATTAATAACTGTAATCACTAGTTTAGGTGAGTGCTTTCTGTTTTGATTTGTGTATATATATATACATATTACAAAATGTAAAGATCAGTGCTTTATTTAAAAATGAACAAAGTGCCAAATTCAACAAATCAATGGGATTACACTCAATCTATTTTGACTTAGTCTCAAAATGAAAGTCGACCTCCTTGAGCTAGTCTCAAATATTAGTGAATAGACCTTTCTTTCTACGTTTTTATGTTTCTAATATATTTTAAAAGTTACACGATAAAATCTAAAAGTGTCCTTAGCATGCAGAGGAAATATATTGTTTGGTAACGGAGTCTCGTCAGCACTTTATTTTTGTGCAAATAAAGGAGAACATCATATTACATTACACTAACATTTATTTATATAGCGCCAACCATTTATGTGGATCTAGGTACAGAGCATGGAAGGGAACTACATACTAAGTTCGACAAACTAGAATAGACTGGTACATAAGGTAGAGAACCATGCTTGCAAGCTTTCAATCTAGAGGGAATGGGGTTCATGAGACACACAAGGGATTGAAGAGGTCAGAGGGATCGAAGTTTTGTGGATGGGTGGCACTAGGTGGGATAGGCCAATGATGAATTGTGTGTGTTCCAGCTAGGTGGGATCAGCTAGAGGTAAAGTGACCGGTATTCTAGTGGTATTCATATGAAGGACAATATATATCAGGACAGCTTGGTAATATACAGCACCCGTTATAGCACAATACCTATAATGCAATTCCGCTTACAATGTGGTGCATTATGGGAGCCATTTGGGCTATAACTTCTGCATTAAAGTGGAAGTTTTGCTAGATCTTTAGCTCACATTGTGAATCCGCTAAGATTACAATTAGAGTTTGTGGACCTCAAGCTTCACGTTATAGTGAGCCTTACCTGTTATTGATGTGTAGGGTTAATGGTTTTGGGGATTTTCCAAGTGTGAGTAAAATTATACATGTAGCTAGCCACCTTTAGAACTCTACATCTATCAGTAGAGGGCTAACTATTTTGGAAGAGAGCAAAGCTTCAGTAATCATTATATCCATTCTCGGTTGTATCTCTGCCTATTTCCATTGGGTCTGTAACTGAAAATTACCAATAGTTTTTTGTTACAAATGAAAATACAATCATGTACTTGGGGACACGTGCATTTGTAAATATGAAAAGCAGCCAATTTGTGAATCCCAGTCAGCGTGTGAACACATTTTAGAGTGGAGTTAGAATGGGGGCTATTCTCTTAAATAGTGAAACTGGCCAAACTGAGCTCTTCTAGAAGGAGAATTTCACTAGGTTTGTCCCTGCACAATGCATAGTTATATCAGTGAGATCAATGTTCTTCTCAACTCACGTTCACGTCTCATGAATAGCTCTGTGAGAGAGTAATACTATTTTAGCCATGAAAATACAGGAAATGATCACAGTATATATATTTTTTTTGTTAGACAATAAAATATAATTGTAACTTGCTTCATGTAAATATTAATATTATAATACATTGCTTGTGAAATCCAGCATATATCTTTATATCAAAACATTACTAATGTTCCAGTGTAGTGCATTACTCATTGTTCAGGCCCTCGTAGAGTTAAATTACAAGTTTATTTCTTTTCCACTTGTTTTCCAGTTCCCACTTTGGAAAGTGGCAGTAAAAATAGAACCAATGCAATGTGAGAGAAAATAATATCAGGGAATATAAAGCACTGGAAAAAAAAAAACATTAAAATAAATACAACTTCCTACATTGCTTAGCTTCTCTGATTCCCACAGTCCTATAAATGTACTGGCTTTATTACTTACTATCATCATTATTTTTATCCGTTTAGGTCATAATCAAATTTGACTGGCCCGTTAATCCATACACAGTGTAACAGTAATAGAGCATTTTTATTTGAGAAAAATCTAAATCTAAAATTCAAATTAAACGCCCCCCCACCCAAAAAAAAATATCACCTATTCATTATTCATACCGAAAATATTTTCATCTTTCTTTTGTTACGTTATGTGCCAGAGTATGAATATAGTAAGCTCAAGAGGGTACTGTGATTTATAAACATAAAAAATATACCCAGCAACATTGCCTAAAACTAATAACTAATACCCTATTCAATTAAAGTGAACTGTGATGAACTGGCAAGTGGACTGCAAATGTCAGACATGACTAGCTGAGGCTGGAAAGATAGGCAAGTTGGAGAATTGTTTTTTTTAGCTCTGCCAGTAATTCCTCATATTTGCAGCACACTCTTAGGTTCAGGTTTGGCAAATATCATCTCTAGATTTATCAAACAGCACAGTCAAATGTTAGCAAGAGGTGAGAGCCGGTACCATGTTAGCCGACAAGTAGTTTCAAGTTGACAGATTTATTGGCTAATTGAGTTAGCCTACTGAGTTAGCCAATAACGGATCAGTTTGACTTTGCTTGTCAGAAAATGTTAGAAATTACACCACTAATCATTTAAAAGAGCATATTCGCTATTTGGCATCACTAAGTTAGCTCTATGTTTGAAACATCATGCACCCTTCAAAGTCCTTTTAATTTGTGTGGGAGTGATCTTTATTTTAAAAAAGTTGCATTACTGTAGTCTTTGTTATACTGTTACATCTTCCCATAAAAGTTTTTTTTTTATACAGACTGCTAATCTTTACACATACAGTTTACATCATTTTGTGACAGTTTATTTAGACTTTTAGAATATATTGTCTTCTAATGGTGGAAAAATGAATCGGAAAAAAAATAAACAGACTAATCAGATCAAGATGGATACCCTTATAATAGAAGCAGATAGACCTAGTTCATCCAGTATATTGATTAGAGCACCATATACACCTATGAGCAATTGCCCCCTCTCCATTCCACCTAATCTTGCATCTACAATAATATTAAACTTTGATATAAAGTAAATCTTAATTAAAAAAAGCGACAATAAAACAAAGACAGGATTTATAGAGGTAGCAGCAATTGCAAGTGTCAGGAGAATGAAAATAGGGGAAATGGCTGTTTTTCATACCAGCCATTGCATCCGTTTTATATATATACCAACATTTATTGATCCAGAAATTGGACCACCATGCATGAGTTGGCGGGGATTGTTCTGCACTCTTTTTTATAAATGGGAAGCACTGACATGAACAGCACCAGCGTAACCTGGAAGTTGAGAACCGGTAGAGGTACAGCAAACTCCCAATGTTTGTTGGTAGTTAGCATTCTACATTAGCGCACAGTTAGAGTGATCCACTTGCTGTGCACCATTAGGGTTGCCACCTTTTCTTCAAAAAAATACAGGCCTTAGTACTGTCTCCATAGACTTAACATTGGCCTGATGCCAATTTTTTACCGGCCTGCCGGTAAAATACCGGCCAGGTGGCAACCCTATGCCCCATGGTTATACTTCCTCTCCATAAAGTGTCCCTATTAATCCTCCATAGAAAATAGATAAAGAAACATGCCTGTTGAACCCACTGGGTCAAACATCAATTATCAAGAGAAGCAAATGACATATTCAAATCTTGAATTACATTATCATGCATGTGGCAGGAACCCACTTCTATGAGCTTTATAAGATTTCTGACATCATTTCGTACAAATCTATCTATAATTAAAATGTATGAACTGAACCAATTGTAATACATAATCACAATATTTAGTTTTCAAAAGAGTATGATTGTGTGTGGGATTTAATTTTAATTGTATTTGACAATTTACTGGTTTAATGAACTTGTTTAACTCCTCATTTATTGGCGTCAGACTATTACGTTTTATCATTTAATCTTTTTTAATTGTTCATTCTTAGTGTGTTTTTTTATTTCAGTAGCAGAACAATGGAACTAACAAATAGGTTACTGTACCCATCTGTATACTAGTTATTAAAATATAGTTCAAGTCTTATTGTCTCAACATGGCCACTGGTAGAATAATATCATGGGAGGTCAGTGCGGAAACATATATGGGTGAAACATCATGTAGTCCAGACAGTTATAGTGCCATAGCTAATGATGTCTAGATATGGCATCTCAGCAGTGTGAAGTACATTAGCTAAGATGCCCAGCTGGTCATCACAGGCTCTCAAACTGTCTGGCACACTTACCATGAAGCTCAGCCATCTAAAAGAGGGCTGAACATCATAAAAAATGTTGTCCACACAGCTGGAGTGCCCATGTTGCCAACAATTCCTCCTCTCCCGTTTGCCAAGTGGGGGAGTGAGTTAGGAGGGTTAAAGAAGCTACTTCCGTGTCTCCAAAACTGGCAGTGATGACCTAAGCCCACCACAATAAAATGTGTTAGAATGTTATTTCTTGTTGATACATGTATGTGCACTATATTTTAACTTACTATATATATACCTGTATGTTGACAAGCTTTCATACTTTGTATAATTTTGATCTTTTTGCTAAGATTATTCCAAATTACTTCAACATTAAATAACCTACCAATGCTTTTTTTTTTTAATTAAAAAAATTGCTCTAAAATTATTCTTTTCTATTTTAAACAGGTTTTATATGGGGAGAAATTAAACAGATGTGGGATGGAGGATTTCAAGATTATATCCATGACTGGTGGAATTTAATGGACTTTGTGATGAATTCATTATATCTCGCAACAATATCATTAAAAATTGTAGCATATGTAAAGGTACCGTATAATGTATTACATGTTAATTGAAATAATCAGTCGTCTGTACACAGCCCTGACTTTCCTCAGGTACCCCTAGCACACCTTCCTATTGCACTCTTCGATCAACCTTTCCCCGAGCCCCCCCCCAAAAAAAGAACACAACTTTAAATCTATAATAAAAAATATTTATTTAAAACAGAAACCATAAATATATGTATGTGGTTCATAATTACTGGTTCATAAAAGCTGTAACTTTCATGACCATTGTGTAAAAAACACCCCATATTTACTGAATTGACGGACGTTTTTCTTTTCTACAGTACAATGGAGTAAGCTCTCGAAATGATCTGGAAACGTGGCACCCAACATTGGTGGCTGAAGCAGTTTTTGCTATAGCCAATATCTTTAGCTCTTTACGCTTAATCTCATTGTTTACTGCAAACTCTCACCTGGGTCCTCTACAAATATCTCTAGGGAGAATGCTCCTGGACATTTTAAAGTTTCTATTTATATATTGCCTTGTGTTATTGGCATTTGCAAACGGCTTGAATCAATTATACTTCTATTATGAAACCGATGAACCCCACGAGTGCAAAGGAATTCGATGTGAAAAACAAAATAATGCTTTCTCAACGTAAGTTGCATATTATGTTTATTTATAGGGAATTTCTTTTATATAAAAATGTAAATCATTATGCATGGACAAGTGAATTAAAGCACTTAGATATTGCTTATACTGTGAAAAAGAAAATACAAAATAATCAACAATGATCTATACATTGTTTTAGCAGAAGTGGAAGCCATGTCTATTAATTAAGAGAAGCACATCTGTATTTCCAATTAAAAAGTAGTTAATTTGCATATCAAGCCACAGACAATGTCAAAAACAGGCGTACAGACACAGACACAAACATGTCTTTCTCTTAATTTATGCATTTTTCTGCACGTTTGCCAACATCATTTATAGATCATATTACATATTTTGTATTCTCTACATTTACAGTATACACAATTTTAGGTGACGGAGCCCCTTTAAGTAAACATATTTACATGCGTGTTGCACACTCTCCACCTTCTCCTGACCCAACACAATAACAAGTATCAACAACAAAAAACAAACACAACTTAAAATGCATAATATAAAAGTTGATTTAAAATACAGGTCACTGAAGTTAGGTGTCCAAAACAACCCCAACCAGAGAGCAAGCTTAGAATTTTGAAGTTATGTGGCAACAGAGATTAAAAGCGCATTTAAGGTGAATAGAACTTGAAACACTGGTACTGTCCACATATACTAGGTATTTAACTTTTACAGTCTAGGCCAACTTGTATACAACATCCTAATCTTGGTAGATTTAGTTAACACGGCACCAGTTGTAGCTGAGAGGGTTTGTTCACATAGCACAACCATACTGCACACTCTATACATATGTAGTGTACATATTCAAAAAAATGTAAATCAACTATTTTTTTTTCTTTTTTTGTATGTTTCATTTCTTTCTCCTGACAGTAACTATGTTGTTTTTCTCAGGTTATTTGAAACATTGCAGTCTCTGTTCTGGTCTATTTTTGGCCTTATCAATTTGTATGTGACAAATGTAAAACCAAAGCACGAGTTCACGGAGTTTGTGGGTGCCACCATGTTCGGAACGTACAATGTTATTTCTCTGGTTGTTCTGCTTAACATGTTAATCGCCATGATGAATAACTCGTATCAGCTGATTGCTGTAAGTATTCATTTGCTGCTTTTTTTTGTCCACTTTCTGTATTGACAATGACACTAAAGTAAAAAGCTTATTTTCAAGTAAAAATAAAACAAAAAACATTTAGTGCCACTTTTATAGTGTTATACTTTTATTTACTGAATGTCTTCTGTGGTGTTTTCTTTTTTAGAACTTTTAATTTGTTCTTTATATTCTCTCTATCTGTGTTATTTTTCTTGGTAAAATACTTTTGGGCCCTACTTTTTTTGCTGCATAAATGCCTATGGTGTTTCAGCATTTCATACTGTCAATATAGGGGATGTATTGGGATCACATGTCTGATCTGCCCATAAATTATGCACACACAACACTGCATCGTTTTAAACTCCATGACACATGACGAGTTATATTTATTGTTTCTGTGTTATTATCTACTTCCATGATTACAGCAAAAGAAAGTGTTCAATACATACAGGTATATTACCCCTTTAAAATAAGTATTTGTTTAACATACCCATAATTAATAGAGAAAATATAAATATGTTTAAAATGACTATATTTATGTAAGTTGAACCATTCAGACATATTTACAATCTCAACCAGCTCTGTATTATAGGTAGAAATTATCATACAGTAACAGAAGGAAACTGTATTATTATCCAATAATAACAACAATACTGGAACTATAAATGTCAAGCAATGTACCATTTAGCTAAACATTGTGTCATTTCTTTGCCAAAACAAAGTATATTTGAAGGTCACAGCACATGCTATGAATTTTTTGTCAATTCACATGGAAAGTGGAAAGGTGTGACTGTAAACACCTTTTAAATTCCTCACATGCAGTCAGGAGCTTACGTTTTTAACACCAAACTCGAACTTTATAGATAATGCAGATCAAATAGTAAAAATCTCTGCAAAGCAATATACAAGAAAACAAAATGATACGCTCTCATGATGACTTTGATAACCTTTATTGTGGTAAAATGTTTGACAAAAGAATAAATTAATTTTGTATAATAATGTTTCTTCCAGTAGTCATTATTTAGAATAGTAGAGCATGGTGTATATAAAGACTTTTATGCATTGCAATTATATTTATCTATAATCACAGCAGCAGAATGTGTCAGTAGATAAGAATAACCTGGCCTATCCAGTCTGCCTGTATTTCTAATTGCTGTTTGAAAGTGTGTTATTTCCTAACTATTGATTTATAATTGATATGGTATTAAATGCCAGTTAGTATCAAATCGTATGCAATAATAATAATAATAATAATGTAGTTCTGTGGAAACAGAAAATCTTCCTAATAGCAGGCTCTTACCTTGCTTTGCCAGAATCAACGCATTGGCTCAGTGCTGCAGGCTTGCTCCAATTGATGTTAAGGTGTTTTACACCTAGACCGAAAAGCGCCAGTACTAAGGACCAGACTTATGATGCTTCAGCCATGTGTTCTTTTTTGTTGATTCATATATCAGGTTGCAGTGTGCACTTTTAAATATGCACATCTTTATCAATCTACGCTCAAATATTCGTGTGCTTTTGCTGTGGTAACTTGGCATTTCTATCCTGTGTATACAAAGTGCTGATACTTGCTTGTTTAGGTGTCTGAGAATCTCTGCTACCTGCCCTCGACTCTGACTATGTTTCCCATTTTGCCCTCACCTGTACCTCGCTTGATTGCCCACTGTTGCTCACTGTCACCAGACTTTTCTCCATCAAGCCTTTTACTTAAATGAGAAGCTTTTACATTGCAAGCACCTTTCTAATTATGACGTATACATTATTTTATGTAGCACCAAAATATATATGCTGATGTAATTTTTTAAGGTCTTCATTGAAACGTGACCCGTGGTCACCAGACTTACGACCACCATTAGCTATGCTAATCTTGTATTGTCGCAAATGTACAGATCAAAAGGTAAACTGATTCCAAATTAGTTGTATCTTTACTAGTTAGTCTTTTAATGTTTTTTTAGTAATAATGAGATCTGGTTGATGGTGTTGCATTACGGTGTTTAATATGAAATATTGGCAGGGGATATTTTAGAGAGTGGATGTGAATATATAAATTACCATTCATTATCACTGCAGAATCGTTTTCTTTTTTCTTTGTAAATTGTAGTTTATTATTTTCCAATGAATCATCATGGGGGCAGGATAGGGTATGGGGAGGGTCAGTTACAGTGGGGGGTGGGCATAGTTTTCTTTTTTAAATGTGTTTGCCAAACGGATCAAAACTGAAAGGAATTATCCTACAGATTGTTCAGTTTTTGAGAAGCGATCATGTACAAACCAAGAAACAAAGTCATTCCTTTATTATTTTACAACTGATAGAGTTTACTTAGTCTCTTCTTAGTAGAATGTGCTATGTATATTCTACTGGTGATTTCTTTACTTGCTACCTTGTAAAATTAGCTCTATACATTGAAGGTCATAATAACAACAAAAAGAAATGCAGTTTTTATCTAAAAATAACTTTTATTATCCATTAAGTTTTTCATTGTATTTCTATAATCATTATACCTGTGTCTTATTATTTGTGTTTAGGATCATGCTGATATCGAATGGAAGTTTGCAAGAACAAAACTCTGGATGAGTTACTTTGAAGAAGGAGGAACACTTCCCCCTCCTTTCAACATCATTCCCAGTCCAAAGTCTATATGGTATTTATTTAAATGGATAAGGAAACAAATATGCAAGAAGAACATACGACGGAAACCTGAAAGTTTTGGTACAATAGGTGTAAGTACAGCTATGATAAAGATTTACGCTTTATTAATCACACAGATAAAATGGGAGGGCTTATAATTAAGGCCTCTTGATCATGTGATAATATCATACCTGTTAACTAGCTGGTTTGATGAAAAATCTACAGTTTTGGCAGCTCCTTTCTGGATCTCTGGGTCAAACCATTATTCAATGAGTAAGAGGAATGGTGATTAGTGCTGTGCTCTCGTCCACCCAGCCCCATCCACATTTGGGGGAGCTCCTTTATATTTTAATGAGACAAATTCCTTGTCTCATTGCTCCATCCCCTCTTAATCTCCAGCTTTGTACTAGTCTACCTGGGGATAAAAAGTATCCCACCATGGGACTTACTTTTGCTATCTGTGCTTAAGTTTATAGATGTTTTGATTTATTCTCCAGAGACATGTGCATCGTTTTTGTATATATAATATAATATATTGCTGATAAAGTCCATGATCTCATTGTTACTTTGATCTTGATATATACTCATGTTATTTCTCCAATCACTGGTCCATATTAACTTCCTAGATGAAAGGGCACATATTATCAGGTCAGCTGCAATGAGATGAAGAAAGTTTTGTAGAATGGATTTTGAGATTCCTAGTGATCGTATTATCTCTTAATTGTACTTTAACACCCCCCCCACCACACACACACACACACAAACACTGTTCTTGTCAGTTTTACCTGTTGTTTGTTTTATGAAATGTTATTTTAGAGTGATGCTATTGGTTTTGTGCTCTGTATGGTTTTGTCTTGTTTCTTATTTTTTAATTAGTTGGGTTTCCCTGGTCCTACATTCTGGAAAGGAGTGGGCACTCCACAACGATATTTATTCCATGTTATGTTTTATATATTTTTCCTTTAGTGGTAGTCTTGTTTCTGTGTAGTACCAATTTGATTGTATGAAAACACATTCATTGGTGCTGAGATTATGATATACAAATGTGTCTATGTACAATTCAAACTTTAGAGCCAAGTTTTAACCAGTTTAGGATTCAATAAAATAATGGAGAACATTTGCAGTCTCATTCTGATGATGTATAGGCTCCACAAATTTGATGTAGTTCTCTATTTAACACTCTACAAAGAAAACCCAGTTCGAAATAGATCTATTTCTGTTACTTTTAGGTCTAATATCGTTGGGTATAAACTGATAAGCAGGTCGTTTTCTTTTCCCTTCCCACTGAATGACAGATGGCTGAGAAAATCATATATTCATGTATGATTTATATTCATATATATATTTATAGTGATTGTGTCTCCAGACTCTCAAATTACTTACTTTATTATTATGCATGTCTTTCACCCTATTAAGCCAGAGGGACAGGGTCAAATGTATCAGTTAATGTTTCAAATTTTACTATAAAATGTGTGGAGATAATTATATATATGTATTCAACTGTATATACTATTTTTAGTGAATTTCGGAAAACAATTAAAGTGTATTAATAGTGATATTAGTATGCAAAAATACATTCATGATTGCACAAAGTGCATTCATTTAGTGAGTTGAGCTTTTTAGTACTTTTAAATCTATATACTAGTTACTGTGAGGAATTTACGGTTAATGAAACAAAATAAAGAAAACATAGAAAGCTTTATTGTAACGTAAAGTTTAATGAGAAACGATTGAAGTTAGTTCATCTGCAGGGCTGTTGTACGTTACTCAGCTTAGAAGTACGGAAGCACTTTGCTGTGGCTTTTTATTAGAATCATACCTTCCAACTTTAACAAGGGACTAAACCCCAAAATAAATTTATTCTATAATAAAGGATACCCATATTGTTTTTGAAAAGGGCTTCTGTGAACTACCATTCTAAGGATTTTCATTAGTGTTCATTCAAAAAACTAAAATTTGGGAAAAACCATTATGTGAAGTTGTTGTGGTGTGTGCGTATGTGTCTCAGTACTGTAAGCTGTGAGGGAGGAAAGTATCTGTGAATAGAAATGGCAATGAGAATGTTGAGGAGAATGTGAATGAGAACAGGTAGTAAAATGAATATAAAATCTGTGATAATTGATTTCTACACATTTGCTAGCAATTTCATTAACACAATGTATAAAAGTATTTTCCATGCTCTATAAATTTGTAAAAGATAGGCTTTTATTCTGTCATTGCCATTCGTGATTCTCATTATATTTTCATTTTCTGGTAATATCATGTTTGTGCATGTTTATTGTGGACTATATTAAATTAAACATAAATTATATAAATTTAACTTTGTTACTTTTATTTTAATGCAGAGGAGAGCAGCTGACAATTTTCGAAGACACAATCAATATCAGGTAATTTATTTTTCCATTATGAGCAACCATCACTCCTGTGCTCCAGCGGCACGTCGTATTCGCTAATCCAAGTTTTGAAGAAAACCCTTTTGCAATAATGTTATCACAGCTGAAAACTGTGGTGCTGATTAAAGAACCAATATGACTGTCCTTCTTTAGACTAGTCGTTGAGTATCTGGAGCATCATCATTTGTGGGTTTGATTTCAAGCTCTAAATGTCCAGAAACAAAGAAAGTTCTCATGAAATTCCTCAGTCTTTTCATGTTCTGAAAATCTAGATTATTAAATGGAAGAAATTGCCATGAAACTGATCTTATACAATGCTGTGTACTACTCGATTCACAAAATAGCTATAGATAAAGGAATGGGAGGCCCCAGGGAATAAATGAGCAAGAGTACAATTACAATAAAGTGTCTAGTTTGAGAAATAGAAGCATCAACTGGCAACTTATTATTAAATAATAGGCTTAAAACACCGCTATAAACGTCAACAGTACAGAGGTGACTCTAGGATGCTGTCCTTGTAGGCAGAGTTTTCAAAGAAAAAAAAGCAAAACAACAGAGACACTGGACAGAGGAATATGAATGGGGAAAAAGTGTTAGGGACAGATGCATCTAAGTTTGAGGTGTTCGGATCACATTGTGGAGGCAACTACATGGTCTGGGGGTGCTTTCCTGGTGGTAAATTGGGTTATTTAAAGAAAGAAGGCTATTGCTCCATTTTCCAACAGCAGGCCATACACTGTGGACGGTTCTCAATTGGAACCAATTTCCTACTACAACAGTACAATAACCCAAAGCACAGCTCCAAACTATGCAAGAACCTTTTAGGGAAGAAGTGGTCAGCTGGTATACTGTATATAATGGAGTGGCCAGCACAGTCACAAGATCTCAACCCTATTGAACAGCTTTTCCATTTGTTACATAAGCAGTTCCCATCAAGCCAATCCAACTTGTGGGAGGTGCATCATGGGGCAACATCTCTTCAGATTATCTCAACAAATTGACAACTAGATTGCCAAAGGTCAGGAAGACTATATTTGTAAATCAATGATTCTTTATCAAAAATTAAGTTTGAAAGACACAATTATTATTTCATTTAAAAATCATTGTTTCTAACCTTGTCAATGTCTTGACTTTATTTCCTATTACTTTTGCAACTCATTTGTTGTATGTTTTCATGAAAAACAAAACCATTTCTAAGTAACTCCAAACTTTTGAATGGTATTGCATGTCACACTATATTTAACAAAAGCTTGGGGGCAAGGAGGCTTGGTTATTGGGAAGGTGTCAAATGTAAGACTCCCCCTGGATGCCAAATACAAATTTATCAAGTATGCGTTGTGTTATAATTCTCAATAAATATATATATCGTAAAGAAACATTTGAGTGGATTTTGTTTGTTTTATCTATGTTAGCATGTAGCCTTAACTGTTATTAAATAGCTTTGGAATAAATATTGATGTTGGTTTCCATACATTTAAGGTTCTTAACTGATATATTCTTTCTAAACTACTTGTGTTTTGAATTTGTTTGCATCTTTTATTGATTGTTCTACTTAAACCTTTTTTGTGTCCGAGATACATAGTTACCTACAAAATGTGCACATGTGTAAAAATACACTGTAGGATCTGTTCACTAAAATTCTAGAATAGCACAAGTAGGTTGACTTTCATTTTGTGGCCTGAGTTCGACTTATTCTCAAAAATAGCTTTGATCATTTCGCCTCCAATTACTTTCAATAGGAAAGATTTGAACCAGGTTTTTTTTTCCGGGTGCCGAATTTGAAATGGTCTCAAAATAAAACTCAACTTCCAAAGTCATCCTCCTTGAGCTATTGTCGAATTTTAGTGAAACGACCCAAAACATTTTAACTTCCACAACTGAGACCACAATATGTTTCAATTATACCTGTACATATAACATATTGTATAAAGTTGATTTGAATAGTTTTTTTGGTCCTTTTCTGTAAATAACCAAACTTTTTATATGACTAACAAGGTATTCTTTATCATTACTACAAATCAAAAAATAATAATTCAGCCCAAGGTATGTGGGCATTTCTGATCATGTAGCTCACATTTATACCCTAGATTAAAGAAACATAGATTTACTATAATGCACTTGGAAGTCCCCAGAAGAATGTAAAACAATAACCAAAGAGGCTGAATGCTTAGTTTAGATCTTTATTTTTCAAGTGACCAAATCAAATCTGCACAACCAACCAAACCAATGTGGTCTGTTGTGCAAATTTGATGTGAGCACTGGAAAAATAAACTTCTCCACTAAGCATTAAGTCTACTTGAGTACGGGAAGAGCCCTAAGTATGTTCCTATAAGATCTCCCAAATTTCTCTCCTGATAAAGGCAAAACAATTGGAATCTTATCAGTGAGTCTCCTCTGTCTTTTTTTCTTTTTACTATGTTTGTTATAATTGCTGCTCATCCTTTACAGTATGTTTGGTTTATTACTAATACCAGACGTAAGTATTGTTGAGTTTTGCAAATGTACTCTTCATGTTGCCTTATTTTGTGAACACCTCCCACATTATTATTTCAATGGTACTGGATGTCCTATGATTCCTATAAATTTGTACTCTATAGTAGGAACGCACAAATATGCCATGTGTATGATATCATGCCTTTTTTGTATAATGTCTTTTTACTTTGGTAGGAAGTTATGAGGAACCTCATCAAAAGATATGTTGCGGCAATGATCAGGGATGCCAAAACAGAAGAAGGGTTAACAGAAGAGAATTTTAAGGTATGATGTATTATTTTACCTGTGCACAAAATTCCATATGTAGAGGGGGAAATGTAACCTTCACAGTATGCTAGACATGTTGCTGACAACATTTCGCTAATATTCGCACTATGTTGCTGGCATAAAACAGAAGTAATTTCTGTACTAAAGTAATGGTACCTTCACAATCTCACAATGGATCTTAATCCATCATTTTCTATCCCATAATTCTGTGTCCCCAACTGTCCTGCTTTATGTGGAACACTCCTTTTTTTATAGAGTGATTTTCATTCTACAGTGTTCAGGTCACTGGAGAATGAATACAATGCATGCACAGTGGTGCTGCCAGTTTGAGTGACAGTGCTACTGGGTATATGCGGCAGCACTGACACATGACCTTCCAATCACTGCCCTGTGGGTCTTCAATTTTTTGGGGGAAAAATTAGGATGCATGTAATGTATTATTGTGACATATTGTGGGATTCTAAGATGACAACAGCATATGTTACAGGCTCTTGGTTTTTGGTATATGGAATGTGATTTTAAGAAATAATGTGCCCATTGAAGCCTGGCAAGGTGGCAGTTGGTCAATTATCCCAGGGCTACCGTCAAACATGACCCAATGGGTTTGAGCTGCACCCCTTTTAGATTCCAAATGCACTAGTATGCACATTCTATCTTTGCATACAATTGTACCGCCTGTATATCAATCTCTTTACAATACCCTATCTGACAGTATATCTATCCTGCCTGTGACTAAATAAGATGATAACAGGAGGGCTGTTGAAGTTGCACAATGGGCCACTAAATAGTTTTGATCCCTGACCAGAAGTTGGCAGCCCTCCCCTGTTTTTTTTTCTTCTCTAAAAATAATGGCATAAGCTCTGCTGAGAGTTTTGAGGTACATGACTTGTCCATTTATAATTAAGCATCAGTAGACGTGAAATGCGTAAAGTGTGTCATTGTTTGTCCAGCACTCGTCACTTTGTACTTGTTTGTGGCTTCTGGAATATATATGTTGATACTTTGAGCATATCAGTGGAGTGTCGACTTCTTTGTTTTTCACACTATAAACATGGTTAACAAAATAATGTCACAACAAAATAACAACTAAAAATGCTTGATATCTCAGGTTTATAAAATTGTCATCAAATGTACACAATATACATAGAGAGATTTGTGTTATAGCAAAGCACAACTAAACTAAGGTCTTTAGTGCTGCCCAAAAACTTTATTTTATTAGAGAATATCTAATTCACCTCCTTCCCGATTAATCCCGGTATTGCAGGCTAAGTCATTTTGTACATACAGGACTCAAATTACTGAAAATAAAACAAAATGTTTTTATATTTAGAGATACAGTAATCACATTACAAGGACCAGGTGTAATGACCAGAAATTATCTATTATAACATGAAATATACAATTATCATGCTGAGCACTGTCATGCTCAACAGCCTGCTACTACAGCAGGTGCTCATAAAAATGTTCTTTAGAGCATTCCAAATTAGACACATTAATTAATAGATGCTTATTACCAGCATTAGCATACTATGAAATTCAGCCATATAAAAGGGGATCGCTGTGCGGGTTTTGTTATACTCCATGTTAGTAAGTTATATCACGGGCAAAAAAATAGCCACAATCAAATCAAATACTTGAGCGTCAAATCAGGTAGTTCCGATTTGTCCCGAAAATAGATTTGGATCATGCTTGTTAGCCAAATTACATCAATCTCCATAATGTGGCTACTCAGTATTGCTGAATTTGGGTCTGAATTGGCTGCTTGGGAAATTTTTAAAACGAAGCAAAGGAAGCAGTCTTATTGGGACATTTTTGCAATGAAAACCATAGGTTTTCATCCCCCCAATATGTGCCGATTACCCCCAAAAATACTCCGAATTTGGCAGATAGCATATTAGAAATGTTCAGGTATTTAAATCCACGGTAAATTAGGTTCTTGCAGAAAGTAGTATGATCTTCCCGCCATCATTATTCACTAATACCATGGAATGTAGGTGAAATCAACCCATTTCCGATTTTAGCTTGAGAACGAAATAGAAAATGTAGAAGAATTAAAGTAAACTTATTTAAACACACACAAATATCTATATACAAAGACAAAGTCCTCCTTTTGACTTTTATAGGAGGAATTCTGCTATATTCGCAATAGCCGAGGTCTTTCCCGAAATAAGCTTAATACTTATAACTAGAGCCTCTACCACTTTATTTCCTGGAACAACAAAGTATAAAGTATGAGTATGTGAATTCCACAATTCAAGATGTTGGTTTGTTCAATAGAATCATCATGAAGTTTAGAAACCAGCTTTTAAATACAACTATTTTACAATTTTAAATTACATTTAGACCAATGTAAGCTTATGTTTGTATTCACCTCTCGACTAATCTATTCATAACCAATTGCTTGAATATAAAATGCTTATATGATTTGGATAAGTAAAATGTATAGATTAGGTGCTGTTTTCCTATTCAGGAGAAAGATAATCAATTACTTTTGATGATTTAACCCTAGACACCTATTTTAGTACTGGTAGAAGCCACTAGAACAAACATCAGCTAAGTATTCGTTTTCCAATAGAATGCAATAGTTGAAAAAGTTAAGACTTCAGGGTCTACTTAATAAAGAGAGAATTGCAAGAAATTGAGATGGGAATTTCAAACTGAAAACTGAAAAAAAAAAGAGTGGTTGACTGAGGTTTACATTGGATACATGTTCTCTTATATAGTTAGCCACCTATGAATACCTGGAAAAACTTTCCTGCAGAAGTAGTAGGGGCAAACTAAAAAATATAGATAATAAACAAGGGTTTAAAGTAAATAATAAGAAGATGGGACAACACACAGAACTAAATAGGCAACTGGATCTTACCTGGTGTTTGATATAAAAATTCTATGACTCCTTCTGTATAACCTAAATCATTGTATTGCCGCAACACAATTATTATATTTTTTATCATAAGAAGACTGCAGAATTCAAGAAGGAATGCATCATTGATTGAACATAAAGGATAAACCATTGAAGTAATGGTAAAGAGGAGGGGGTAAAGGTGATGATAAATACTCTCCACCTGAAATTCTATGGTTAGCAGTGGCATTATCAAACACAAATCAACATACACCAAACAAGGCCTGCTTTTCGTACAGAAATTACACATTCACAGTGTTACCACCACTGCAAGGGATTCTGGGTAGGCATATGCAAATCTGCTTAACAGTGAACACATGGTGTAAACATCAAAGACAAGTCCAGTGAACACTCACCCTCAGTCACTTCCTACTCATTTAGTTTTATGTGGTTGAACGTAAAATTAACCCCTTGACGACAAAGGACGTGCCTGGCACGTCCTGCAGTGAATGAAGCGGTTTTCGCGATCAACGATCGCGAAAACCGCTTTAACAGTGCTGGTCTATTGCCTCGACATCGAGGCAATAGCCAGCACCTAAATTTCTATTGTGGGACCCCCACGATCGCCCCACGAGCGATCGTGGGGAGCCAAATTGACGGAGCATGCTGCTCTGTCAATATGGCTAAGCCCTCTGACGGTCTGAGCTTCGGAAGTGAAAGTAACTTCACTTCCGTCGCTCTGAATATGCTACTTGACTGCCCCTAGTGGTAGTTAAGTAGCATTGCAATGGAAAATATTTAAAATACATATTTAATTAATTAAAAACAGGTTATTTAGCTATATTAGCCTATAGGGTTAAAATTAAATATTTTTTAGCATAAGGGATAGGGTTAAAATTAAATTAAAGTTAAAAAAAGGATTAGAGTTGGGGTTAAATTTAGTGTTAGGGTTAAATTTTGGGTTCGGGTTGGGGTCAAAAGATCAATATAGGAAACAATCAAAAAACACAATTTTTGGTTTTTGCCCCATAACTCGAAAAAAATACAGATAAATATGGAAACATGCATATTTTTGAACTCGGGAGAACATTTAGAAACTATTTAGACGGGGTCTTTTTTAATGATTTTATTTGTGTAAATTATATTTTAGGTCAAAGTTAGAAAAAGTGGGTTTTATGATTTTTTTTGTAGTAAATTATAAGATATGATGAACATAATGGTATCTAATGAAAGCCCTTCTTATGATGATAAAAACAACATATAATTTGTGTGGGTACTGTATGTGAGAAAGAAATAAATTACAGCTAAACACAAACACCCTAGAAATGTCAAAACAGCCAAGGGAAAGTCAAGGTGAAAATGTCTAAGGGGTTAAGAGTAATAAACCAATAGATACATTGTTTTCACTAATTCATAAACAAATCTTGTTGATAGTAGATCTGCTCTCTTACATGCTAGTGACATGATTCGATTGCAGGGACACAGGCTCCTAAATGCTGTCTTTGTAGACTTTGCGATTTTATGTGGCAGATAGCGTATTAGAAATGTGCACATATTTAAATCCCCAGTAAATTTGGTTCCTGGAGAAAGTATTATGATTTTCCCACCATCAGTATAGATCCGCCCTGTCTATAAAGGCATGAAGCCGCTGCATTCACTAAACCATGGAACATCAATGCTTAACATGACCCTGGCATCATCGGGTTACAAATAACCAACTGTTTGGACAAATGTGGCCCCTGGGTTGACAATTATACAACAATGCTATAGAAAAAGAACATTTCTAGTATAAAATATCTTGGCAGATATGTTAGCACCTCAAAATCGAGTATAGCTATTTCCAGCAGTTTTTATCAGTTCACACTGCATATTTTATCAGGCCTAAAGTTAAAAACAGCAATTGTCGTAAAGGCAATTTGACACTTAATAGACGGAGTTTACCACTAATTTCAGAATAACTTTCATAGGTTCACTTTGAACATGCAGCAGATCATCTGTGGTATATAGAAAACAAACGCATACACTCATAATTAACACTCTACAAGTCAAAAGTAGCTCCATTTAGTTTACTCCACCATGCTCCACCAAGCAGAAAAACAATAAAGCTAGCCAGTTTTATATAATTAGCCATTTCTATCTCCGTTCGCTAAGGAGACTGATTTTGGGCATTTGTGTAATTGATCTGTAATTAACCTATTCAAGTTTGTATAATGTTAAAAAAAATATGCTACATATTATTCTAGGAGTTTAGCCTATCTCTGTAAGTAATGTGTATTTGAGAACAAATTATAACATTGGACTTCGGATACCGCCTGCTTCTTATGCTCTCTCTAAATATATTTTTCATGTGTGGAAATTTACTGCAAGAAAGAACGGACATACGTCAGTGGAGCTCCTGCAATAGTGGCAATATTAATGCAATTATCTGATGGCTAGACCATTGAAACAGAACAAAAAAATTACAACCTACCTCATGCCATGGGGAATAAGAACAAAGGGAAAGCATTTACAGACTCATGGGTCAGATATTGGACTCCTCTTATCGAGGCCTACCAAACCCAAGGTTGCAACACCTACCTCCACGGTGGTTCCCGCCAGAAGTGACACAGAAGTTTCATCTAATGGTTCGACTACTCCCCACCCTATCGGACCAGCTTCCACTTACCCACTTACCTAAAGGAAAGCCCAGCCACAAAAAGTGATCTACAATTTCTTCTGAAAGATATCCAGGAGACAATAAAGTCAGGGCTGACAGTAGGTCCAGGCAAACCAATATCTTCTGTATCTTCGGGTCTATCTGACGAAATGGTTTCTTCATCTATGCCCAAAGCCGCTGGCACAGGACCATGCTATATTGGACTGTTTCAGTGTGTGTAAAGCCATTAGAGCGCCGCACGATACTACCAGAGATGTGATAGTGCGTCTGTTCCACAGTGGACAAACTAGCTTTACTGAGTGTATCCCGCAAGAACCCAATACTATCTCATGAAGGTGTCTCTCTTCAAATATATGAAGATTTGACCCCTACAACAACAGAAATCAAATACCGCTGGGGTTTGGCGAATTCACTAACTGTAGTAAGAGATGGAAAACAACTTTCAATAGAATCCTTCGAAGAAGTTCCTAATTTCTTGAGAGCGTTGGGCATCCCACAAATACCTGACTCGGTTAACATCAGACACAAACCTGGGAACGATTCCCCGTCTGCATCGATGAGTCCAAGTTACAAATCTACCCGGCATTTAGAGGACTTTTACGGATACGTTCCCTATTGGAGTGGCAATCCAGACTTTCCAGGCCCACTTATGTTTTTTCTTATTTAGATCTTAAATGTGTCTTTCTCTCACTCTCTATCCCCCCTGGACAGCATTCACCCCCTCCGTTTTCATTTTTTTGGGGTATTAGGGGCTCTGCTCGGCATTTGGCGGTGAATTGGCATTATGCTGGCCTGCCCACTCTGTGGCAACCCCTATCCCCCTCTCCCGTTTCGGCAAATTGGCATTTTGTCTAATCCTTATCTTCCCTGTTTCCACCTTTCACTCTCTCTCTAATCTATTGCTCATGTTAGTTCTTTTCCCTACACTTATTATACTCTAGCTATGGTTAATGCGACCACATTTATCACTAATAATTGTACAGCTATTTTCTATTGACTCCAGAAGGTGACAATTATGTCTTGTCTCAGTTCAGTTCTCATTAATACAAGGACATTTTTCAATGTATAATGGTGTCATTTTCTGTTTTTACATACAGCCTTTATTATAGACCAATGGTGGTACTCAAAGGTCTCATCCCCTGCCGTATTTAGTATGTTTTTCTCTTTGACATCTTTCTGAGTACATGGTTATAATCCATTATCCTTTTTATATCTTAATGATTACCTGAAGATATTTTTTTTATATATGTTACGGTCACATAGATACATTTCTTGTACGTTCTAATACCTAAGCATCATAGAATCCCAATATGGATTAAAATGTGAGTTCCTCTAAATGTTAGTTATTATGCTTTCATGACTGTATATTGTTTTATTTATGGTCTATGTCTTATTTGACCATGTCCACATTTCTCATGTGAACTTAATAAAAATTGTAATTAAAAAAAAAAGACAACCACTGGCAAAATTAAAAATTAAACTTGTGTTTAATTGAAAGATTGCATCAAGTATAGATATTTTACATAGAAATAATATAGTGAAATAATAGAAATACTATGGAACCTTTTTTGCTCCATGTAGCTCCATCAGGGGCAGACATATTGTTCGGAATCATAGATCAGGTTAGTTGGATCTCATCTTACCTCATCTAACCCAAAAGGAAGTAAGATCTGACTCAATAATCCAAACATGGCAAAAGGGGGCACAATAGGAACTTTATTTGTATTATTTCATTAAAGCATTTGTGTTTAGAATGTCTCCATTTACAGCATGTTTTCAATTAAACAAATTAAAGTAGATTTTTTTGCCTAAAGTTTTCAATTAACAATACATGTTTTCTCTATTTTTATTTTTGTTGAACTAGTGTGAGATAATGAAATTATGCAGATGTTTTGAGAAAATGGTCCAAAACGATCATTGAGAGAACAATGAACCAAGCACAAGATACATTATTCAAAGTTATCCCTTCAACAATAATCTGTTAGGTCAGTGCTCAAAACAGAGATAAAGTACTATACGAAATTGTAATGAAATTACATATCTTTGCTTTTTGCTGTTCACACGTGATTAAAAACAACATATCAGGGAAAAACAAAATATGCCAGATGAAATGTCAAATATAATAATCAAAGTTCTTAAACACAATAATTATGGAATCTTATGTATTAGAATAGATGGTTTAAAAGAAAATGGTTTAATATGTTGTGCCATTGTGTATAGTGCAAATATCTTTAGTAACACATCTATTGTTTCAATAACCAAAAATGCAATAAAGTATATCTGAAAGCTTAGTTTATCATAAAGCACCCCAGATACAAATACATTGATTATTCCATATATTTATCCACTTATGGTATTTCATATTGTTTATTTCTTATTGTTATGTAGATCAGTTTAGCTTAATAGGCTGCCACATCCTGTCTCCAAGTTACTGAGTTGTTGAGATTCTAGAAATATTTATTCATATTTACATAAAAAGTGTGTCTGTCTATTGTGGAACATTCCACTCTGAAACTGGGCAACACATACTTTACAAGGAAATAGTGTATGACTGTGAAGGCATCATTTATTGCAAAGCAAAATGGAGATTGGTAAAATAGGGTCAACTAAATAAAGAGAGAGTTGCAAGTAATTGAGATGGATTTTCAAACATAAAGGGACTCTCTAGAGCCCAAAATACATCTTCCAACTGTTAATGCATATTAATGTGCTTTCAAAGTACATTTTGTATTGCTTAAAATATAAAAAACAGCTAGATGAAATGGTTAAATTACAGCAGTTTGCAAGAAACCAGAACTGCCCACACTAGCTGAGTAAAAGTCATTTAATTTCCTTTTTGCTGCAGGAACCATTGAGAATAATTTCATTCAAATGAATGGAATATCCTGTCTCTCTAGTGATGTCATCAGACAATGTGTGAGATCACACTGTCTACAAGAACATGTTTATCACAGTCCACACAATGTATTCATTTCCAAGAGCGCAGGAAGTGACTAAATGAATCAAAACTTTATATCCTTAGTGTCTATATTATCAGTGCTGCCGCACCTGCAGAAACACGCAGAGTAATAACTGGGGAGGGCTGCAGTCAACTATTAAAAATGTGATTTGTGCAGATTGTATTAAATAATGCTGGGAAAAAGCCTGTGCACTATACACGCAGTAATCTTAATCTGCACCAAAGTGAGTTTGGGGGACTCTACTGTCCCTTTAAGGCCAAAATATATGAGTTGGAAAAATTGTCCCATTTCAGCTGCATTGGATAATTTTTCCAACTAGGCCAAACGTTTAAAATTCCCATCTGAGTATCCACCAATTTTCACACTTATTGCGTAGATCCTATATATATTTATTTATTTTTAAAATGCATCATGCTAAGATGAAATAAAGATGGTAACATTTCTTATGGTTTCTTATTTATATATAACAGGCAATTTGTTTCTGCAATTGCAAAAGCATTGTGCCTGCTAAATAACTGTGTGTAAGCAATATGCATTTTATAAGAAACTGGTATTTATATTACATGTTTTTTAATTAATAGGTATTTCTTATACCCCTTGAATTTTAAAAGGTTTTGCAATGCATAGCTTGCAAGATAGCCATATCTTTCACCATCTTTTTTTTTTAATGAAGTGTCAGATTGCTTTATTGGTGATTACGTTCTATGCTCACTGGATACCAGTGAATGCTCACTGAAGATTTATTTTAGGTTTTATTAATTTTACACCTGCTGGGTATTTAAGGGTCTATTTCCATGCAGATACCATGTGATGCTAGATCAGAGTTCACTGAGCCCAACAAGACCTGTAAATGATAATAAATATTCAATTTATTTTTACACTTTCCTCCCAAAAAAACTAACCTCAATATTTAAGTATTTTTCTTTTATATTCTAGGAATTGAAGCAGGACATTTCCAGCTTCCGTTTTGAAGTTTTGGGTTTACTAAAAGGAAATAAGATTAATCTTCAAGCTTTAAAATATAACAATGGAGTAGCCGATGTCTTAGAGACTGAAGAAGGCAGTCAAACCAAGGAAAAAAGGAACAGAAAACAGAAAAACACCTTCAGTCTTTTTGATATAACAACCATGATCCACCCCAAAACAGCACAGATAGCCTTGGAAAGACATAATAGTTTGACCAATGGTTCTGCTTTGTTAGCAACAGAACCTGCCAAGGAAAAACAGAAGAAAATACACTTTAGTAAAGACATAAAGAGCTTTGGCTTGTTCCACAGACGTTCAAAAACGTCTTATCCAGAAACAAGTTCTAACAAAATATACTCTGTTTCCGAGGAAGTCGCAAACCAGGAAACACTTGATGCAAGGGAGAAAACCTTTGGACTAGACAACAAAGATCCATATATAAACATTGAACCAGAAGGAGAAGCCCTTGATGAGAAGTCCCCATCAGCCCAAGGGACAACTCATACCTCGGAATGTCTAAGTTTACAGCCTTCCATAGGTTGCCACAGTGTTACAGCTGACGATGAGGCAAACACACAGACCATTATTCATAATTTGGACAAAGATATACTTTTTGATTCACATAGCACAAATGAGACTGTTGTACAAGAAGATTCCACAACCAGACTGTGATCACAGGAGAGACACTAATGATACCTATAAACATGTGAAATATATTTATAAATATATATATTTTAAATTGTCCGAATCTGATTAACTTTGCCTGCTGTGGCATTCATAGCCAACATTATTTGTTTTGGTAGATGAATGGCAATACTACATAGGAATATTGGGGCGGGGCTATGCAATGACCCGAGAACTGTTTCTTTGGTCATTGAATGTTGTAGACATCAATAGAAAACCAGTGGAAAGTAATGTCAAGTCATTAAAGACCCTTTTATGTTTAAGCACATTTCCTCCCCCTTCTCATATCTGTTAATGAAAAGGACATTTATATATTTTTGCAATAATCCTGAAAAAATGTCCATTTAAACATACAAACCATTTAAAACTGTTATTCTATGCAAAATAAAGCATATATATATTACCATGTATGTTAATGTTTAGAGTATCTCCAACCATGGGTGTTGGGTATATTAACAGCATTATCATTTATTTAGCATGCTAGAGGCATTAATTCCAAGAAGACTGACTATGGCCTCACTATAACATTAGCTATAATGAACAGACACTGTACACTGTGTACATTTTAGAATCACGGCTCAGGGAGTTAAAGAAGAAAAACAACTTTTCTTCACATTGTTAGCCTAGAAAACGAAATTAGTGTCAAACATTTTAGATCTGCACATCCATATGTGATAGTAACTTAAAGGGTCTGTTTCACATGGATGTGTTTATGTTGAATTTTAAGTACTTATGTCCATGTTTAGTACTCTTGCATGTGTGTCAAATGACATGTCTTGATTTTCAACAACATGGCTTTTTCCTGTAGTTTGCAATTACAGCTCTAGCTTAGGATTTCTACTGGAAATGGATATCTTGTCGCTCAAGTTCCCTCAACCCCTTTGTGCCCTCCCATATCTGAAATGATCACAAGCACAGGACAGAGCAGGAGCCTGCAGGGGCTTAAACACCTCACTCTCCTCCAACCCATTAAACAGTCACTGCTGCAGCTCTTGTTGGAAAATGCTTGTAAGGAGTGCAGGGTAGATCTGAACTCCTTACTGGCACTGCTGAAGGAGTATCTGAGCTCCCTTCCCTACTGTGCTAACAACTGCCTTGCATAAAAACTGATTAAGACATATGCAGTGCTATTCTCTCAATTGCTCCATGTTAATGCCTTCAATCAACCCTGCATTTCAGAGGTGGAAATCCCCTGTCCTTACATCCAACCTCCATTTCTTTGATCTGTCAATGATATATAAGTAGATAACGCCAGATAATGCTTGCACAATCAAAATAGACAGGCACAAGTTATAGCCCAGCAGTACAGGCATTAAACAAAATCTAGGCCACTTCCCACCTCACCATAATCACACAAGTATAAATGTGCGTGAGTGAGTCTGATAACACAGATTCATCAGAGCAAACCTTCTCACTGACTATCGTTGGGAAAGCATGATCTATGGAACTTTGCTGTTACACGTTGACTAGCGTGGGATGACAGGTGGGAGGGGTGGTAGAATGCTTTAGATGAATGGAAAAACTCTGTTGTAACCCGACAAACAATCTCTACTTATTAATTAACTTAATAAAAGACAGTGAGATAAGAAAACAAAACACAATACTAGATTAGTTTTTTTAGCTTCCCCCCTTTTTTTTTTTTCATACCGCACGTATCAAGTCGTGCTATGTGGAACAGCAGCTTTAATATTTTGCCGATGGAGCTACTCTTAATGTTCATAGTTTCTATCTCTTATCTGTAGCATTCCGTGCCAAGTACAGTAAGATTCAACAGAGATTGCTTATCAGACAAACATGGCTTCCTGTGTTCAGTGTAGATAAACTTATATATTGAAAGTAAAAAATGCCCTTATGGTGACCAATAGTTATTTGCTATACCATGCTATTATCATCATAGAACTAACATTGGTATCAAGCCAAGTTTTTATAGCTGGTAAAATATATGCTAGATGGCAAACATCACCCATTGTAATATACTCCTAACTTCAGCAGCCTGGCAGCTAGCAAATTAATAATTTGGGAGTTATATTAAAATTAAATAAGAATTATCTAGCGGTTTCCGGATCCATTCCAGCTGGAGCGTGGACCTCAAGGACATGGATGGTGACTGAGAAAAGAATGCTGGGTACGTGTGCAAGTGCACCATACAATTCCTTGTGGCCCATGCTGAAGGATGGAATTCAAGACAAGGAAGAATACTTTTATTTTAATATAACTCCTAAACTAATCGTCTCGCTAGAGTCAAGGCTAAAAATGTATAGATCATTTTAGGAATATATATGACAGTGTCTTTTTAAGAACCACTACATCTGTGTATACAAATGGCTCTAAGTCTTATTTACAGATAGCCAGCACTCAGCATGGTCCATAGAAAAGAATTTAAGAAATACACATACATACAATGCATCCCAGGGTTCACAAGGTGGAAAGTGTTAAGATAATAGTATATGATTCTGGATCTACAGTTCAGTACATAATTTATCCAACTTGTATAAATATAGCGAATGCAGTTTGAGAGATGTAAATGAAAAAAATATATGTTGGTATGTCTTTTATATATTTGTTGTATTTTGAAATGCTAGAATGCAGTTGCTATGACACACATAATAGTTCTAGTTACTATACATTAAATTAAGCTAAACTGAATCAAATCTACCTATATACATAAAAGTAAACCAACACTGCCAATTATCAGTGTGTGCTAATATCTCAGTAGCCTAAGTCTATAGTATTAATATTTCTTGAAACGATGACATGTATTCTGCTCAGCTGGGTCCACCATGTTTTTTAGTCAAAGTATAGGTATGGAGGGCACTAAAGATATAGTCTATGACTATAAGAAACTGTGTACATAACAACCACAAATGGGCCGCTTGATATTACAAGTAATATGCCCTTTATCATAATCAAATCTATATGATGATCACAAAGATAGGAACTGTGTTTAAATCACTTTGTTTGAGAAACTTTGCATTTTTGTACACTGTCCCTCTATACACAATTTTGAATAATTTCTAACAATAATAAGAGAAAATCCTGACACAAAATTTCACTTGACCTAAAGATAACAGGACGTCTCTTCAGTGTTTCTGGTTATACACTAGAAGAAATGTGTTTGAAGTATAACTACTACTTTATTTTTTCACATTTTTCTTTAGTTTTGCCTTTTTTTGTAGGCCATTTTATAAACAAATAGAAAAGTATGAATGGGTATAGAAAAGCACGTTACCATGGTTCAGACTGCTGTTAATACTGTAGCTTTAATAGAGAAGGCACTAATATTATTTTAAATGATGATGTTGAAAAGTAGAACATAAGGAGAACTTATATTTTTTTTACCGAAGGCAATTTGCTATTTCATGTGTAACAATTATCTCATGGATGAAAATTCCGGGGAGAGTTTTGCATTAGTCATTGCTTGCCCTTTAGATGCTGATTAACATTTTGAATGATTAATAGATATGCTAGCCGAAAAGCCAATCTTAAGATGAGATGGCATGATCTGGAGGGCAGAGAGCATGACTCAAAAATCTCCCATCCATTGCATGTTTCATTCATAATGTTGAAATATCACTTTTTTGTGTGTCTGGCACTAGTTAATGCCTATAAACCTCATGCATGCCATTCATTCATTCCTGTCATATCTTGACTTGCATTGGTTCTTATGCCATATGTTCACGACATGTTATTATGTAACTATGATTGTAATGTATGTTTAATATTGTGTATTATCATGGGTTCGAATGTTGTATACATTATATTAAAATATGCATATGTTTTGTTTTCCTATAATAATAATAATAATATACAGGAGGTTATTTAAATATGAGCCCTTTCTGAGGTAACATGCGTTATACTAAGGTCAACAATACCTGTAGTAATATAAAATATACAAATTGAATGATGTATACCAAAAAATATATATATTGATATATATTGATATTTTCTTTGAATATGCATTGATTTGCAGCTTAGATATCTACTGCAAATATAATACCTAAATACATAAATGATATGTTAAAAGAATACAAGAATCATTAGAAACTGCACTGAATATAGTAAACACTGAATTTAATGCATATATATATATACATATAAGCCGACCCGAATATAAGCCGAGGCACCTAATTTTACCACAAAGAACTGGGAAAAAATATTGACTCGAGTATAAGCCTAGGGTGGAAAATGAGGCAGCTACTGGTAAATATTGCCCCCAATATGCCATTTAATATGCCAGGATATTGCCCCCAATATGCCATTTAATATGCCAGGATATTGCCCCCAATATGCCAGGATATTGCCCCCAATATGCCAGGATATTGCCCCAATATGCCAGGATATTGCCCCAATATGCCAGGATATTTTCCCCAATATGCCAGGATATTGCCCCCAATATGCCAGGATATTTCCCCCAATATGCCAGGATATTTCCCCCAATATGCCAGGATATTTCCCCCAATATGCCAGGATATTGCCCCAATATGCCAGGATATTTCCCCCAATATGCCAGGATATTGCCCCAATATGCCAGGATATTTCCCCCAATATGCCAAGATATTGCCCCCAATATGCCAGGATATTGCCCCCAATATGCCAGGATATTTCCCCCAATATGCCAGGATATTTCCCCCAATATGCCAGGATATTTCCCCCAATATGCCAGGATATTGCCCCAATATGCCAGGATATTTCCCCCAATATGCCAAGATATTGCCCCCAATATGCCAAGATATTGCCCCCAATATGCCAGGATATTGCCCCCAATATGCCAGGATATTGCCCCAATATGCCAGGATATTTCCCCCAATATGCCAGGATATTGCCCCCAATATGCCAGGATATTGCCCCCAATATGCCAGGATATTGCCCCTTAGTATGCTCGTTATGCCACCCTCCCCCAAAATGCCCAGTGATATCTTCTTGAAACATGATAGAAGGAAAACTTAAACATGGCCAATTTATCAAAAAAGTGTAAATGCTGACACTGATCCTTTAACAGATGAGAATGTAGCAGAATTTAACAAGGGGAACAAAGAAAATGGCTTTACAGCAATGTGAAATATCATTTAACACTGGATTCTTCTTCTATTTAAATCCTCTCCCAAATGTCACTTACCTGTATGGTTTTAAACCAATCTATCCAGCTGCAGCCACCCAGCTATTCTTGGTATTCAAATATACATATTTCAACACCCTTAAACCTGCAATTTGAGAGCCTCTGTGCATGAATCGTGGAGTTGAATTGCAGCACTAGTCGGAGGGCCAATGTTGAACATAACTATCTAACATCATCTATATCTCAGACACGGTCTAGATTAAAAGATAGAATTGTAAGAGTGTCATATACTGGTGTATGGGGTAAGGAAACATTCTTTATCAACTGTTTTAATTGAATACAGCAAATAGTTGTTTGTTTTTCATTAAGTAAAGCTTGAAGTTGTTACTATATAATTACATACTATAGTTACATTGGATGAATGTGGAACACAAATATTTGTAATTATACATAGTCATAAATCAAATACAGAAAGGAAATTGAAATTTATTACAACTGAAAACAAACAATTAGTAAGAGTCTACACTTTTTTATATCACATACAATAATTCCCACATATAATTATTAACTCGCTAGACGTAGTAAAATAGCAAAATAGTGTACACTTCTTTGTTTTCAGGGGACATACTAGTAGAAAATAACAACAAGCAAGTTATAGTACTAAACATAAAGAAGTTATACAACATTTAAAATTCAACTAACTTTATGAACACATTTGCTTATACATACTTTACATTGTCAGTAATACATGCTTATTTAGTTCACTGAAGTTAGATTATTACTATTATTTTCTGAATTGAAGTGCTCCAGTACTGGTTTTCTGTGATGTATTTGTTTCAACGATCAAGATAAATGGAAACATTTTTAAATCTCTGTACAACTTATATAGTATAAACTCCCCCATGAATATCAAAAGTCAATGTAAAAATGTAAATTATCATAAAATAGCCCAGGTTACATATTTGGTAATGTTTTTATACAATTTGAGTAACTTTGGAAATAGATATCCTAATCCGAATAGAGCCTATGTCCTTTTCACTACCATCTGACACCCCATTTCACTCTTTTCCTGACACTTTTGGACAGACATTTTATAAGGCAGGATGAGAATTTTGTGGAACAATAAATTTATTTAAACATAACAAAAACCAACCTTCTGTCTGTCAAAGTGTAGACTGTGCCTATGCAAATGAAAAAGCATTTATAATCATGTAAGATGTATGTATCATAAAGCAAACCATCTATTTAACATTACTGCAAATAAAAACTTTGCAATTCATGGCAGCATTATTATTCTTTATTTTTTATATTTCGTTTTTTATATTTATTATTATCATGTTGGTAATGGAATTTTATTTTCAATTTAACCTCCTGCTTCAACGGTTATTCAAATGAGTTGTGATATGTTTAGGTGGATGTAAAGACAGAAACTGAAAGCTAGATGGGAAATCAGGTGTTAAACAGCAAAAAAAAAAAAAAAAGAAACTGAAAGCTAAATAGAGCCATCCTCTAGACAGTATGTATTAAAATATTTTGTTATATAGGACATTGCAGAAATGTGTATTATTTTGGTGAATAAACATGTTTGCTTTTACACTCTAAAGCAATGACTCCTGTCGATGGAGATAAATGTTGATGACATTGGTCTAGATGCAGATAGGCCTTTTAACCCCCCAAAAATGGTCTTCTCAGTATATGCTGATCCATCCCAAATTGGATTTTTATTAGACATGATAACTGAATCAAACAAATCCCTGAAATGTGGTTACTCAATATCTATGACTTCGGCTGTTCGAAGCAGTTCAGAAACTGACACATTGGAGGCCTTCAAAGGTGTTATTGTCTCTAATTATATGGGGCCCACATCAAATTAAATAAATACACCCCCTGGGTCTGGGGGCTGACAAAGGCCCCTAATTAAAAAATAACTGACCACTCCCTTGGGTCTGGAGGCTGCCCAAAGCCCCCCAGATCCAATCATAAGAAATAATATAAATTAATTCCCTACCAACCCCCCATATCTGCCTGGCCCAGGTAGGAGGGAACGAGTCACCTGAAAAAAAAAAAACCTAGACTTTGGCTGCCAGGATTGTAGGGAGTGAAAATCACAGCCCGTTCTCATGGCTCCCAAATGGTGCCATGCAAATAAAGTATTACCTCATCTTCAGCCCATGGAAACAGGCCATCCAAAAAATGAAAATAAATCCACCTATCGCTAAAAAAAAAAATCATGCTGGCAAAAAAAAAAATTTCCTATTCATCTGTCCTTAGCGATTCGTATTTCCATTTAGATAACCGAATCTAACACCAATGTATATAATAATAATAAATAAATAATTTACCGGCAGGCCAGTTAAAATGTGGTAGTCTGTATGCATTTGTTTTATGAAATGTGCACTTCATTGTCTTTTAGGTTTATTCGTTTGGGTTTATTCATTTGGGTTTATTCCATTCATCTTTTCCAAAGAAAGTTGTTTATGTTCTGGCGCCAGTCTTCTTTAATAAAGAAGCGCTTAGTGTTAGTTTATAGAGTTCCATCTCAAAGCTGAACACATTGTTGTAGCTCTTTGATAGTAAAATATGCAAAAACTTTCATAGAAGATAAGAGTTAATGAATTTGTTATGTTTAAAAATGTAGGAACAGAATAATTTACAGAATGAACCAAATACAAAGCGTTATTATATCAAAATATTGTTTTATTGTGTCTTTTTTGCTTTCAATAAAACTTGCATTAGTGAAGAGCTGTGTTAAAACAATTTGTCTACTTGTGATGCTACAAATGCTGGGTATGTATTGCCAAAGAGGCAGAGTTTTGGGGGTGTTAGAGATGAATTTTGCTATTAAAATAGCATTGAGGGCAGGATTTTACAAATGTATCAGTCAAGATGGCTTCACAGAATGAAAGAAGACTATTGAGAAGCTCTCTGGAATTTGTATAATCCACAACATAAAGATAGGAACAGCTTTATGTTAACAACGATGGTGTGGAACTGTATTAGCAACAAGAAAGTAGCCAGCTCTCAACAACAGATGGAGCTTCGCACCTGTTTAGCAAAAAAAAAAAATAATTTGGGTATTTTGCATAAAAAATATAAAAAATTAGCACAGGAGGGAAATCTTACGTGTTTCCCACAAAGTTGCACTTAATCATAGGCACACCCATATTGCTCAGCCTTAATTAAGCCATTATTACCCTTAGCACCTGAAGACCTTTAAACAATGTATGCCACCAATAAATGTTGTCACATAACTATATTAAGAGTGCTGAGCAGTATGGGTGTACCTATGACTAAGCGCAGGTGTACCCGTCATTACTTTTTAGTGTTCCCCCACTGTGCTAATTTTCATATTTTCATACAACAAAGAAGATATTTTTGGTAAATTGGTGTGAGGCTCCATCTGTTTTTGAGAGTTGGCAGTATTTTTGTTTCTGTTGCCGTAGGAGTGGAGTGCCTTCATCCTGACAGACCCCTGAAACAGAATATGTTTTTTACTCATCTCGTGGACAGAGTTCTACACACAAAGGGAACAAACACTCCTGGATGAATAGGGCCGTGACAATAACGCTGAAGATAAAACTTCAGATGAGTGGTGAGTGGTCTTTTAATTCAGTCAAATTATCCAAGCACTGTTAAGCATATTTATTTATTTTTATTTAGAAAGTGTTTTACCAGGAATTGCTTTGGATAAGTGGATGGCCATGTTTATTGGTTTTCAAAATCTAAATAGTTTGCCCAGCAACTTTTCAATTATAAACACATTACAATGTAAAAGTATACCTATTTGAGCTTTAGTGTACTTTGGAATTAATTACCACTCTTTTAACAAAACTCAGTGCTTATTATAAAGAATGCATACTAGCATTATCATGGCAAAGCCAAGGACAATAAGACACACATGCTAGTATACAGACAAGGTTTGCCAGATGTTCTCCACCAGAACCAGCCAGGCATCACTACAATAGCTGGAAATACTCTCGAAGAAAGCAATGCAAATGTCCCTTATTGCCTTACTTTTTGTCTTGGACAAATAGGTCAAATATTGGATTAAACAGGTTGAAACTGGACACCTTAACACATTTTTTTAAAAGGTTTTCAGGTGTTAAGGGTAATAATGGCTTAATTAAGGCTGAGCAATATGGGTGTACCTATGATTAAGTGCAGTTTTGCGGGAAACATGTAAGGTGTAGCCATCATTCGTTTTTATTTTTTCCCCGTGCTAATTTTTCATATTTTTTATACAATAAAAAAGATTTCTCTTTTTTCTTTTTTTTTGCTAAACCAGTGCAAAGCTCCATCTGTTGTTGAGAGCTGGCAACTTTCTTGTTGCTAATCCAGATCTACGCCATGGTTGTTAAAATAACGAAAAATGTATTTTCTAATTAGCATAATGTCTTTCCACACTGCATGATTCAATCAGTTGGCAGTAACTTGTTTTTAAAATATAAAAAAAAGCATAGAATCTACTGTGTAGTGTACTAGTGTAACTCTGCATTATTTTCTTCAAATGACCTTGGTGACACTGGGTATATAAATGTAGCTAGGGATATCCTTGATGGTGTTTACTATAAATACGGGAGATTACAGAGCGCCCATGGTCAGGAACTAACCTGATCTACTCACATCAAAATACAATGATGTGATACACACTGTTAACACTCAACATTTTAAGTTCTAAAGTAAGGCTATTACAATCATTTTTATTAAGACTATTCTATATGTAAAGGTACAATATTACAGTGCTGGTGAGTAATGTCCTAAGCAGGTTTCTAATAGCATGACATATTTTATGTTTCTGATAATAGCACCAACTTCCCTTAAAATAATAAAGAATAGAAAAAGATCTGCAAATAATGCTCATTCAAAATACTATAGACAGGGCTATATATAAAACCCAAAAATATCCAGTTTGCACACATGTGGGATAATCTGCGTAATTATTTTCAGTAATAAATATATAAGAATATTATTACACTAAAAAGCCAGAAACATGCTATACAATCACTTAAAATTAGGTATGTAATTAAGCTGGAGAACGTACACCACCCCCCCGTGTACAAACACATGTACAGTACAACCTGGATGCATTTTATGTAAAGTCATCAGTGATGAGCTGGTGTGGAATATAGCTCTCTTGATAATTTGTTATTGAAACAATTGGCTATGAATCATGAATGTCTATAGGTAATGGGTAACTGCCCGAGGTCTTCTCCATATTTGGTATTGTCGGCTCCTTTGCCACAAGCTCTATGGCGATGGACACGGTGTTGGTTGGACAGCAAATGGTATTGAGATAATAAGCAGGCTATAGCGGATTAATGAGTATAGCAAGTTATGTTCAGTTGTAAGTTATTGGGTTACATTGGTTTGCACTATGTGACTATGTTTTGTTAAAACTCCAATAAAATAAGCCATGACTTTTCTGCATTATGAACCCGGTATGTGTCTTTATTTGCTATGTTAAGGTAAGGCTTGCCCCCGCAACCTTCATGTAAGCACTGGGACTGTTTAAGCCCCTAAGGGGAAGTTGCTGGGCAGAGATAGTGTAGGGATTAATTAGGTTAGTAGCTGCATGTGGGTTTAGCAGGATAATAGTCGCGCATGGCAGTAGCTAAAAGGGCCAGGTGACATCAGCCAATTGGTGACCTAGTGCTAATGTGCACATGCTGCGCTATTCAGGCACAAAATGTAGGTGACTGAGGTAGGGAAGTCACAGCGGAAGGAGCCAGCGAAGAGCACATAGCTTTAACCAAAAGGGTTGTTGGACCACCCCTATTATCAGTGTTTGTTTATTTTTCACAGTTCTTATATATTGGGAGTATAGCCAATCGCACATTAGATAGAGAGTGGGCAGCAGATGATGTTAAAATATTGAGCAGGCTATTTGGAGTTAATGTGTACAGCAAGTTATCTTAAGTTATACGTTATTGGGCTTTATTGGTTTGCACTGACCTATGTTTGGATTAACCTCCAGTAAAATGAACCATGGCCTTTCTCCGTTATATATCTGGTATGTATGTTTATTTGCCAGAAGCCCAGTTTTGATACTTCAAGTCTCTGGGGTCTATTCACTAAAAGGCGAGATGATGTGAAATTAAGTGTTCACCAATTTAGCTGTACATTGTCAAGGACTATCCCAGTGAGTTTGCTTAGCAGGGGTAACTCACCAGGTAAAGGTATAATGGTGAGATGAAAAAGTTCCTCTCACCTGAAACTCACCTTTTTTAATTACCCATTGAAAAGCTGTCCATTTGCATACTGTGCCAAAGGTGATATCATAAGCAAGAGACTCTACACACATGTAAAATAATTTTTTGCCTAATTTTGGCATTTGCTTGAAATTTGAATAGATACGTTTCAACCATTATAATGCTCTAGATTCATAATAAAACAATGTTTATTTGATACAGTCCCTTTACTTTGTGTCAATTTCTTTAATCTGGGCCTATTTTTACTATTGAGGCAATTTGGAGCAATTCAGTACATTTTGGATGAAAAGAAACATTCAAGGCTATTTTTGGCCATTTCTGGGGTGCATTTCTGAGCATTTTTTTTTGTTGATTTATAAGTTGCGAAATTTGCCTAGTGGTCAGTACAATTCAGTGTAATGCGCTTGATTTTCAGTGGTACAAGAATTGCTCAATTTCAAGAGCATTTTGATTCACCAAATTGGCCAGAATTGACAAAAAATATGGATATCTGAATTTCCCCTCTACATTTGGAGCTACATGAATAAAGCCCATAATCTTCCAAAATATTTCCATACATTTGAAAACATGTCCATCACAGTGATTCCATTTTAAACCTGCCTTGTAGAGTGGATATCTACTTTATTGCATACTGAGCCCAGATGCTGCTGATGTCTTGCTTTGAAAATGTCTGATTGTTTTCTATGTGTGCAACCTGCAACACTCACATTTAATTTGCAACATTATACCAGATGTATTAGAATTAATGAAATCCTATTATACTTGTTGCACCTGCCTTTACTGGGAATTTGTTATTTGCTTTAATTTTGTTCCTGTCTTCCTATCTTTCTTTTTTTACTTCCCAAAGTATTCTCCTTATTTATACAATTACTAAAGTATCATTTTGAAGTCATTTTATTTGTCTTTCTTTCTTTCTTTCTTTCTTTCTTTCTTTCTTTCTTTCTTTCTTTCTTTCTTTCTTTCTTTCTTTCTTTCTTGCATCTATGAATTATTTTTGTTAGTATTAATGTTTAAACAATATGCCACTGACTTAGTGGCCTGGATTCAATGCCAGGTGTTAAGTTAAACACTGTGGTAGGTGGTAAATTAATTCAGTGCCCACTGCTAACAAAGTTAACAGGGGTGGTAAAATAGTTACCTCACCCATTAAAAAACACTATATGAACACTGTTTGTGCAGTAATTATTGCAGCCGATATTTGCACATAAACAATTTTAGTACTGTAGGAAACACAAACAGTACTCCCCACAAGTGTTATCCCTAGATTTAAAATAAAAATAATGGGTGAGCCACGGGGGCTCTCCCTCTGCCACTTTCCCCTCCCCTTCATGTTGCAAGGCCAGGACTAGCAAAATGGCCCACGGCCACCACAATTGAGTACCAGGGCTACTCAAATGCCCCTCACCCCACCATCCTACAAATGGGGCCTGCCCCATGCCCCTACACTTGTAATCAATTCATGGGACCAATGGCTGCACAAATGCCACTAGCCCCCACCTATTATTAACCAGGCCCAGGGTCTGCTCAAATGCCCATGGCACTCCCAATGAATAAACGGGGCCAGATGCTGGCCAAAATCCCCTACCCCCAACCAATTAATAAACAGGGTTAGTCGCTTCCACAAGTGCTCCCCCTAAAGTGCATGGGTCCAAGGGCTGCCCAAGTGGGCCCTGACCCCCCTGTAGACCATGTAAATTAATTAAATAAAATAGCTCTGTACCACTAACTTTCCCTGATAAGGGGCATTAAGTCAACAAGATAATCAAACCTGTAAAAAACATCCACCCACAAAGGGTGCCCTATGGAATAAAATATACATTTTTAAAAACGTCCCTTGACTATTAGAGAAGCTCTTAAGTTCTCATCCTTGATCCTGAGAAATGGTCTTCACAAAAACAAATAATCACGATAGAGCTACCAAATACACCAGTGATAGATGGGCGCAGACTGAAATCGGAGCCCAATTAGGCTGCGATTTGAAATACCTAAAGAGGTATCACTTTAGGCATGATATATGTCATTATGTATCAACTATTTATTTATAAAGCGGTTTAGCCAGGAAAAACACATTGAGGTTTCACTTATTTTCAAGCCTGTCCTGAAGTAATGACATCCAATGATTCTACAATAAGTTGTTATTGAACAATGTTTTGTGATCAAATTAATATTTCTATTTGTGAAGACAATTATAATGCATGATACATTTTGCAAATGGCTATATACTAATGCTTGTAAACTATCCTAACGTTTACAAACTATCCTAACGTTTACACACTATCCTAGTCCTTGCAAATTATCCTAACACTTGCAAACTATCCTAATGCTTGCAAACCTGACAGTTTGTTCTGCAATTTGTAACTGGAAATATCCCATTTCATTTTTTATCCAAAATGTTGATTTTCAAGGAAGACAAGAACGCACTCATCCAAGCGTATTACACATGACATTGCCAAACTGAATTCAGCCATAAAATTTGGCAAGCATATAATCAGGCCCATTGTTATTTTATTGCAGTTGGAAAAAAGTCAAGAGCATTAAAGTGCTGTTTAATTTAAAGCTTCATGCCAAAGTGTCCCACTATGTTATCATTTTCTATTGTCAGTCAGGTGCTACTTCCTTAGACCACACGCTAATCTCCAGTAGTACTATATTAATCGATGACTCATCTAATGGAAAGTGTAATGCTAAAATTCAGAGTGAGGATATATTATGCACTATGCTTTAGTGGGGCTACATGAAACTGCCCTACAGATGTAAAACTACCAGTATTGTTTGTGTGTTTTAATATTTTTTTTTTTAAATCTGCTATTTTTTATGTAAGAAAGTGATACAAATAATAAGTTCTGTTATTGTAACTGTTTAATCGTTTCATACTTAATGGAGTCTATTCAATGACGCCTGTTAACTTGAAAATATTTAAGAATAATGTGTGATTATTTTCATAAATATCCCAGCACCAAAATGGAGACTTCTGATTGGGTGTCTCAATGTCAATGGGTGAGCTGGAGCAGGGAGGCCTATTATTGAATGATGTAAGTCAGTCAATCGGAACTCTCTTTTTGGTATTTGAACTCCCAGCTCTAACTGGCTGAGATTTCATTCCACATCCATTGTCTGCTGAGGCTTGATGCATTACCAGTATGTTTTTTGCCTTTCGGGATTTTTTAGGTGTAATACTTGCTAGGAAGGCACTTTGAGGATACGAGGGCTCCGCTGATTATCACTGGACATTCTTTCAGGTAATATTTTAGCTGCAGAGTAGATACCCTTTGTGTGCCAGGTGGGTGGGCAGGGATTTTCAGCACTGATCTTTCACTGCCCACTCCCTGGTACTGAAAAGGTGTTTTTTTTGTAACAGGTATGACCTCATCCTCCCTACCTTGGAAATTTAGAGGTAGAAGGCAGGTAGTATATATATTTTTTGTTGAAACAAGGGGTAGAATTCAGCGCTAGATCCGTGACCAAGCAGCACCAACCTGTGTGTATCTCTGCAAACACACGTGAAAAAATATACATAAACAGCAAACAAGGGTGATAGGTGCGCTGGAGGTCTTACACACACAGAAATATGTATATGACAAAAAACGTATAATTGCCTTAAAAATCAGTCAACTTCACAAGCTGAGGATATAGGTGATCTCATCAGGCTCGGAACATAGAGAGACAGAAAAAAACAAAGAACATAGTGCAACTCTATACTCAGTGTAGAAACTTATATACTGAGGTGGTGAATTGCACTCACAAAAGTGAATAAGAAAAAGAGCTTATCTGATCCAAATGAGATGATTCCTTCGATTCTTCTTACTCAGTGACCATATGTAGGTATGATGGCAAAGAAGTGAAGATAAAATCAGTATATGATAAAATACAAAAAGCTTTAATAAAACATAGTATCTTACATATATGGAATAGTAAAAACAGCGCTGCAGATCTTCCTTTTCAGGCAGCAAAATAGTCCACAGGTCTGCAGTCAGAGAAAATCCAAAACTTTTCAGCAAGGCTGGAACTGGATTAAGATCAATCAGTGGTGTACAGTGGGTCACGCAACGCGTTTCGCCTTTCCTCAGGCTTCCTCCTGGCGTGTGACCACTGTACTATGTGAATTCCTTAAATATCCGAAAATCGCGGGCTTTACTTCCGGGTGCGTGACGTCATGGCGACTCCGTCGCCAAGCGTGATCTTCTTCCAAAACATCGCGAGATTCGGCCGTCGGCCATTTGGTTGGCTTGGTTGGCAACATAATAAGCACATAGAATATGCATAGGAAAGAAAAAAACGATTTTACAGTCTACCTGAAGACTTAATATTCTTATTTAAAAAGCATAATGTACTTTAGCTTTTTGCTATATGCATGTATATGCAACAAAGATATATTATAAATATCTTTATATAAAAATAAGATTGTTATTAATAGTTATAAAAATATATAAAAAGCTGAAAAATATAAAAAATATATATCTATATATAAAATAAGGGTGTTTACTGTATATATTATGGACATTTTCCAACATCAACCTTACATTGCCAAATGGGGTTATATTCTGCTTTGTCTTGTAACCATATTGTAGTGAGCTTAAAGCTAACGTACGTATGCACATCAAACCCCACACAAATCATATATATATCTTAACACGCAGGGAAGATAGAAAGAGCCAAAGAGAGAAATCGGGGGCTTATTTTACAAAAAATTATGCAGATCGAAGTCTGCATTGAGACCCTTTGGAAGGAGGGTATCTATGTTAAAAACCCATTTCATTTCGATCTTTCCCATTTCTTTGATGTTATCCCCTCCCCTCCAATATTTTTTTACCTTGTCAATTGCCCAAAATTTAAGACCTTTTGGGTTCTTGTTGTGCTTTTCTAGAAAATGTTTGGAGAGGGCGTGCTGGGTAATGCCTTTCCTAATGTTTCTAACATGCTCACCCATTCTTTTTTTGAGGGTTCTTGATGTTCTGCCGATATATTGTAGCCCACATGGGCATTCGGCAAGATAGATGACATTTGTGGAGGAGCATGTTAGAAATTGTTTGATGGAAAATTATTTTTTATTAGAGAAAGATATATACTTATTTATAGGGTATTTCTGTAATGCCGAGACTTTACAGGCTTCACAGGCTTTACATCCGTAGAAACCTGCTTTTTGTGTCATAAAGTGTATTGGATTTTTCTTTTTTTCTTTTTCAAAGAAGCTCTTTGTTAATTTCCTTTTTAAGTTCGGGGCTCCTCTAAAAACTATTCTGGGTTTTTCAGGTATTAAATTTTTTAAAGTATCGTCTTTTAATAGAATATCCCAATGTTTTTTAATTATTCGTTTCATATGTGTCGATTTATTATTATAATCGAAAATTAGAGGGACCTTGGGCGTCTTAGAGCTTTCTGTTCTATTCTTGGGTTGCAGAAGTGTATCTCTTTCTATTAATTTGGCATTTGTTATAGCTTTGTCTAAAATTGGGAGTTCATAGCCTTTCTCCTCAAATCTTTGTTTGAGAATGTGGGCTTGTTGTTGATACATGTCAAGATCTGTACAATTTCTTCTCAGTCTTATGCATTGGCTCTTTGGAACCCCTTTCAGCCATGGTGGATAATGGCAACTGTTGGATTCAATGAAACTATTTGTGTCTACCTGTTTAAAGAAGGTTTTAGTTTTTAGAAGGCCTTCTTCTATATATATTTCCAAATCCAGAAATTGAATATTAGTCTTACTGCATACTGTATTCAGAACGATATTATTATCATTGTTATTTAGAGATATCAGGAAGTTGTCAAGGCTATTTTGATCACCTTTCCATATAAAAAACAAATCGTCTATATATCTTTTATACAGGACCAGGTTCGCCTCCCAGCCATGTTCATACACATACTGGTCCTCCCAATTTCCCATAAATATATTTGCATAGCTGGGGGCGACCCTGGTTCCCATCGCTGTTCCTTTACATTGCAAGTAAAAAACTCCCTCAAACCAAAAAAAGTTATGCTCTAGAATTATCTTTAAGCCCTCTATGATATACTTTCTCTGTGTTGGGGTCATAAGATTTCCTTTCGCAAGAATTTTATCTACGGCTAGACAACCTTGATGGTGATCAATGATAGTGTAGAGAGAGGATACATCACTCGATACCAAAATATAATTTTCATCCCAATCTATAGATTTCAAGAGGTTGATTAAGCCTATTGAATCTTTTAAATGGGATCTTAGGTTTTGGACATAGGGTTGTAGGACCACATCTAAGTACTCTGACAGATTGGAGAATATAGATCCTATGCCAGACACTATAGGTCTTCCGGGGGGATTTTTTTGATCTTTGTGAATCTTTGGGAGGAAATATATTGTTGGGATCTTAGGGTGTACGATATTAATATAATCAAGTTCTTTCTTAATTAGAAAGTGGTTAATTTTGCCCTTATCTAAATAGGATGATAGTACTTTCTTAAATTTGTTAGTTGGATCTTCTCCCAATATACTGTACACTTCCGAATTATTAAGATGTCTATGTGCCTCTATTTTATAATCATCTCGAGATAAAATGACAATGCCCCCACCCTTATCAGCAGGTTTAATGACGATATTTTCGTCTTCTTGTAGTTCTTTAAGGGTCTGCAGTTCCCTTTTTGTGAAATTTTGTGTGTCATATCTCGTATATTTGATTTTTCTAAGGTCGTCTACAACCAATTTTTCAAAGGTGTCCAAAACACCAGATTTATAAGTAGTAGGATAAAAGGTGGATTTTTTCTTTAGATTAGAAGTGATAATTCCGTTTGTATCCGCATTCTGGTTGATGTTGTTTTCCATGTTGGGCTTTAGGGCATAAAATCTCTTTAGTGTAGCCTGTCTAACAAACTTATTAACATCAATATATGCTGCAAACATATCAAATTTCTTTGTCGGGGCAAATTTTAAGCCTTTACTGAGTATCAACATTTGTTCTTGGGATAGGATTTTTTGGGACAGGTTAAAGATGCCAGAGAGAGAAGGGGTTGTTGTTTTCTTTATCTCCTTTGCCTTCCTTCTCTGTGCCAACCTGCCCCCTCGTATTCCTCTCCCTGAAGGAAAAATCTTTTTTTTCTTCTTTGATTTGGGGATCTTTGTGGTCTTGGTGGAATTTTTTGTGCTCTTTGGTCCAAATCTAAAAAATGGGAATTTTTTGTTTCTTGTGGTAGAGGTTTTAATAACCTGTGATTATGATCTAGAATAGACGATACTTTAAAAAATTTAATACCTGAAAAACCCAGAATAGTTTTTAGAGGAGCCCCGAACTTAAAAAGGAAATTAACAAAGAGCTTCTTTGAAAAAGAAAAAAAGAAAAATCCAATACACTTTATGACACAAAAAGCAGGTTTCTACGGATGTAAAGCCTGTGAAGCCTGTAAAGTCTCGGCATTACAGAAATACCCTATAAATAAGTATATATCTTTCTCTAATAAAAAATAATTTTCCATCAAACAATTTCTAACATGCTCCTCCACAAATGTCATCTATCTTGCCGAATGCCCATGTGGGCTACAATATATCGGCAGAACATCAAGAACCCTCAAAAAAAGAATGGGTGAGCATGTTAGAAACATTAGGAAAGGCATTACCCAGCACGCCCTCTCCAAACATTTTCTAGAAAAGCACAACAAGAACCCAAAAGGTCTTAAATTTTGGGCAATTGACAAGGTAAAAAAATATTGGAGGGGAGGGGATAACATCAAAGAAATGGGAAAGATCGAAATGAAATGGGTTTTTAACATAGATACCCTCCTTCCAAAGGGTCTCAATGCAGACTTCGATCTGCATAATTTTTTGTAAAATAAGCCCCCGATTTCTCTCTTTGGCTCTTTCTATCTTCCCTGCGTGTTAAGATATATATATGATTTGTGTGGGGTTTGATGTGCATACGTACGTTAGCTTTAAGCTCACTACAATATGGTTACAAGACAAAGCAGAATATAACCCCATTTGGCAATGTAAGGTTGATGTTGGAAAATGTCCATAATATATACAGTAAACACCCTTATTTTATATATAGATATATATTTTTTATATTTTTCAGCTTTTTATATATTTTTATAACTATTAATAACAATCTTATTTTTATATAAAGATATTTATAATATATCTTTGTTGCATATACATGCATATAGCAAAAAGCTAAAGTACATTATGCTTTTTAAATAAGAATATTAAGTCTTCAGGTAGACTGTAAAATCGTTTTTTTCTTTCCTATGCATATTCTATGTGCTTATTATGTTGCCAACCAAGCCAACCAAATGGCCGACGGCCGAATCTCGCGATGTTTTGGAAGAAGATCACGCTTGGCGACGGAGTCGCCATGACGTCACGCACCCGGAAGTAAAGCCCGCGATTTTCGGATATTTAAGGAATTCACATAGTACAGTGGTCACACGCCAGGAGGAAGCCTGAGGAAAGGCGAAACGCGTTGCGTGACCCACTGTACACCACTGATTGATCTTAATCCAGTTCCAGCCTTGCTGAAAAGTTTTGGATTTTCTCTGACTGCAGACCTGTGGACTATTTTGCTGCCTGAAAAGGAAGATCTGCAGCGCTGTTTTTACTATTCCATATATGTAAGATACTATGTTTTATTAAAGCTTTTTGTATTTTATCATATACTGATTTTATCTTCACTTCTTTGCCATCATACCTACATATGGTCACTGAGTAAGAAGAATCGAAGGAATCATCTCATTTGGATCAGATAAGCTCTTTTTCTTATTCACTTTTGTGAGTGCAATTCACCACCTCAGTATATAAGTTTCTACACTGAGTATAGAGTTGCACTATGTTCTTTGTTTTTTTCTGTCTCTCTATGTTCCGAGCCTGATGAGATCACCTATATCCTCAGCTTGTGAAGTTGACTGATTTTTAAGGCAATTATACGTTTTTTGTCATATACATATTTCTGTGTATATATTTTTTGTGCTTCTCAGGCACACAAATACCCTACCTTGCTGCCTCTCACATTCCCTGAAGTCTGTGCTCCGTTGTGACCCCCGACACTCTGTATTCAGAGCGCAAGAGACAGCAGGTAGGATGTCTGTGTGCCTGGGCAGAGCAGAGACACCATTCTGCCTGCTCACCAGCAGAGGGCTGGTGAGGGCAGATCTTTTGATCTCCGCAGCCAGCGCCTCTGCTGGTAACTGGTTTTTAAGGCAGCCTGCTCGGGGGCCACCAGGGACGCTTGGCCCACTGACGACGGCCCTGTTCCCTGGCCCCATGTTTATTAGCAGGGGCAGGAGGCCAGACTTTGACCTGAAACAATTTTTGTTAGTTAGGGGGTAGGTGGGGGAAAATGGGGGAGCCTCTGTGTTTAGTGGTCAGTGTTGTAGAGAGCACGGTTTGTGTTCCCTGGAGTTAAAGTATAGAAAGTATAAAGGTTTTTAGCAGGTGCAGTATTTTTTTAACAGGTACAGTAATGATATTACCAAACCCATTCATAACCTCGTTAGGGGCTGGCACTAATGGGGAGCATTGCATCTCAGTGTGTGTTATCTATGATATTTTATTATACTACATGGAGTACAATAGCAAAATGATTGTATATAATATATAAGAAATAATCACAATGTCTTCTTTCATGATGGAGAAGGGGGCATTTTTGCATTTTATTTAGTTATCAATAGTTAGTACATATATGTATTCACAAAGTATGCCATAAACTTACTTAGGGACATATTTATCAAGACAAAATAGGTGGTATTTCAGGAAAAAGTGCTAAACTAGTAGTAACCATGGAAAGTTGTGTCAGTTTGCTCCAACTTTAGCACTTTAAAGAAAACATAGCATGTGTTTTGCCTTGATAAATGCGGCCCTTAGTCATTAATATATACCTTTTTTTCTGGAAGACTATTACTTCTGGCTACCAGCTCAAAATCTTTATGCATTATTGAAAAGTATATTTTTAAAGTTGTTGCTATAGATAATATGAACAACAGGATGGAGGAAAGCAAAAGTATACTTTCCTCTAAGCTATTCTCAAAATGATTATACAAACATATTCAGGTTTTGGGAATCCTAACATTGATATTGCCCTTCCAGTCATGCAAGGCTATTTTTATCTTCTTGCCACAGACTGCTTCCAGATTATTATTATTATTATTATTATTATTATTATTATTATACCACTTTCTTTTACCTTCTTTGGCTTCTATCTGACCAACTGTGGGCTGTTAATTAGTTGTTATCATCTGTGTATTAGTTAGTTAATGCACAGATTATACCTTTTTCGATACGATTGTATACTTTTTATTGATTATATTTGATTTCAATAATGATTCCACCACTAATTAATAAAAGACTGCACCCTAAAGATAATCATACCACTACTGAACAGTGAGCAACCACCCCAAAGGGCAATTGCCCTTCTTGCCAGCCCTCCCCTGTCTGTGACGGACAATTTTAATGATGCTCAGTGGACCACTACAGAAATTGCCACAGACCTTGGTGTCCTTGTACTGGCATTTAGACTATCCTTGTTCCCTACTGTTTAGCATCTGCATCTGGTGAGGACACTTTCTTTGCAGATACATATTCTTACAAAGGTAATCCCGCGTTCCAGTTTCTATTTTTCAAATATTCAGATGTGCCAGACACAGATATACATTGCGATGATCACTTTATGTAAACATTTGTTGTAAACATATATGACAAAATATGCTATATGGCAAAGATCCAAATGTGTGCTTCTTAATTTTGTGGATGCTATTTTGTGGAAATGATTATTATTTTTATAATACCACACTGCCCACTAGTGGAACGTTACGAGTAACAAAAATATTTTTTTTTTTTGCTTTTAAAGTGATGGAGACAAAGAGATAAAATATATATTTAAATGCATGTATTTAATATAATGCAAATATATTTAAATGTATTTAAATCTGTTCCAGATTTCTTTTTCTTCTGTTCATCACAGAGCACGTACAATCTTTAATGGTTTATATGGTAATAATCTTCATGTTGTGACAGTCATATGAAAAGACAACATATCCAAAAAGTGCATTTGAAAATTTCCACTAGCACTAGTTTAACCCTTGCACATCCTTTTATTACTTGTTCTAGTACAATAGCTTTAATTGTATGAGCATTTTACAGTATGGAATGTATATTATGATGAAATTTTACCAACTTTAAAAAAAAAACTTTTAATTGAACATGCATATTATGCGGTGTCATATTAAAAGGAAAATATTGATGCAAGGTTTTAAAAGAGGAATAATCAACAGGAACATCCTTTTGGTTTCCATTGTGACTGCTCTGTTCCAACAATAAACCCTTAAAGTAGAAATAATTTTAAAAAAAATATTCGTAAATCTATTATAAAAACATTGACACACAATGCTTACTGGGTTTTATCAATATTATGACAGTGTATGCATAGTCATCTTTGTCCTGGGACATAAAGGGGTGGGGTTATATAAAGTAATGACCTCATGAGACTGTGCTACTCTGCACTGATAGCGGGTGTCTGAAGCTCATTTACTTGTGTCTGTCTGTTGAAGACATACACAGTCTAAATGCAATGCTCTCTTTGAACAGTGTAAAGCATTATACAGGTGACTGTTGGCAACAATGTCGTCTATGTTCATTAATAAAGTAAATGTGTTCATACTTTTGTGATCAACACATGACTTATATGGAATAGAATCTTTGGAATGCTGACTTTTCCCCCCATGGTTTTTACACTGGCGATAGTGGTGAATATGTGATTTCTTCATGGCGATGTTTGAATATGTTTTAATGACATAAAAATATAGGTTTCGAAAATTAATAGTAATAAATAGACTCCCATACAATCGTCATAGATCATGGATTACAAAAGGGGGTACAGCAAGTAATACCTACGGTATGTAATACCCTCTAAAAGGAAATGGCCTAGCCTGGAGAACTTGACATCTGGGGGGATATCTGTCTGATGGTGTGTTATAATCCAGGTAGAATTTGTGATTATGTGATAATTGTAATAAATAGGAGGAATGATTTATTTGTATGCTAGTCCTAAAATAATTATCCCAATAATGTAAAGTGGTTGGCATAGTGGGGTGGGATAGCCTCAACCAGCCAACTTTTGCTACGTGATACCTTTCCAAGTGCGGCAGTGCCAGAACCACTTTTGGATGTGTAAGGTATGTGTCTCACTATTTTGCCTTTCCATATAAATCTGAGGAATATGATTTTAGAGATTTGAAGACTGTAGTGAGAATTTGTATGGGGGAGTTTATGGGGAGAACTCCAATTATCTCAAACAAAAAAATGGTCTTTATTTCCATCTCTCCAGGTCTGCCTCCATATTCTGAAGAATGGGGCTATAGTCTAGTATGAACATGCTGTCAAGGAGTGGGGATAGCAATCCACGTTTTCCATGGGCACGTCTTCTGAAGGGGCATTTGGCTTTCACTGAGGTAGGGGACATGGGGATGTTCAAGATTTCAGACTCACTTTGATTTTAAAATTAAAAAGTTCATAACATTTCGTAAATTCCTTCTATATTACCTTAAGTTAATTTAATGGGTCAGCAATGACTAGGAGGTCATCTGCAAAGGCTGCCAGCTTGTGATGCAGGGTGCCCACACAGATACCCTCATATTCTGGGTAACTGCGAAGTGTACAGGCAAGGGGCTCCATCAGCAAGACAGAGGGCACCTCTTACAATTGCAGCTTGACAGGGTCAGCAGCTCCGATAAGTGCCAGTTTACCTTGATTCTGGCCAAATGTGAATACATCAAACAAGACCTCTACCCATATGGGCTGAAGCCTACATGTTACAGGGTTGTGAACATGAATGGTCAGCTGACCCTGTAGAAGACTTTCTCTGCATCGGTAGGTAGGAACATGACAGAAGTGACCTTAATGTTGGGAAGGTTTGGAAAGTTGGGGGAAACTTTTTTCACCGCAGTGGATTTGGGTTTACGTAGTGTCAAGGTCACTGGCGCATGATCACTCCGAGTAATCAAGCCTATGTCTGAGTTGTGTACTATTGGAATATGTCTGGGTGAAATGAAAATAAGATAAATTCTTCAATATTTACTATTTGGTGGTGAGTAGTAGGTGTATTTCTTACTAGCTGTGTTAAGCATTTGCCAAGTGTCAATTAGTTCCTTATACATTTTATGTTTGAATGTTTGATATGGGATATGGGATCTATTGGCAAGTTGAAATATCATCCCAGAATGGTTATCCCTGAGGTGAAGTTTCCCAGTTTTGAGAGAGCAGAGCATACAAACTGTGGTTTGTGTTATAGCTATACCCAATGTAGCTTTGATAAACAACACATGTACCTCATTGTCAGACAACGTCTTATCCAACATGAAGGGAGTATTTTAAAGGATGGATATTGCCACCACTGTTCATTTTGATGTTTGAGAGGGAATAATATGCTTAAATAAATTTAAATGACTCTTGTGATAAATTTGTGTCTCTTGGATCATTAGAATAGTTTCCCACAGTTGGCTTCATAGCTTTGAACATTTGAAGGGGGGTTAAGCCCTTCACATTGAATGAGAGTACCTTCAGTGACCCAGGACCAGAGTTATTTAGAGGATGAAAAGGGCCCCAACAACCTGTTATGCTCTTGACATTGTTTAGCATATACAGTGAAGGACTCTAAAGTTTAAATCCTCTCTGGCACCATCTGATGCTAGAAGGCACTGGGTCTCAGGGGATAAGTAGTGCCCATGGTGGTGAAACACATAACCTTTCTCATGAACATTTTCACTGGTAGGGCTTCAAGTGGCCTGTGAGGTAAAACTGTCTGCATTATAATTCAGGGGTAGTGGTTGGTTAAATTTGCTTATTGTTGCTGGTAATTGAGTATATGTGTTAATGGGTAAAGGAAGATGTCTGTATTGCACATCTTTCCTAGAAATCCTTGAAGAACCTCAGACCTGCCATATGTGTAAACAGATGCCATTCTTTTGTAATTTACTCACAGGCGACTATGAATGTGATAGCCTGGTCTAACTCCACCAGTCACAGACATGAGGAGCAGTAGAGCGGGACTTAGGGGTGCACCCCATAATGAGCAGGGTGCCCTGTTTATGTGTGTTAGTGGAGAGTTCATGGGGGCCTGACCAAGTCTCTTATTTAGACTGACCAAGTCTCTGCAGGCAATTGGAGATGTATGGAAGGTGTCTTCATAACACATTTTCATCAGAGCCAGGGGACTACATAGAGGACTACATTTGAAACCCTATGCTTTCCCACACATAGACAAGAGTTTAGATGGCTGCCAACTGTAAATTATTCATGAGGAACATTAAATTGGAAGTTGTGTATGCATCCCCATAAAGAGTGACGTGCATTATTTATGTATGATGAATCATTGTGCAAGGTGAGTGTTACTTAGCCACTTAGAAGTAAAGGCACTCTGGGCCATTAATGCTGGAGAACATTGAGGAAGGGCACAGTTGGCATCAAATGGTCATTCCCTAGGAGATGTCTATAGGGCACGGTGTGATGTCTGTTGCAGTGGTTGAACTGAGACCTTCCCTTGAGAGCTATCATCTATTCCGATGTGTGTTTGAGGAATCTAGGTCTGGTTTGTAAGCTGTGGAAAGTCTACTAATGTTACTAAAATTAAGGATCAGTCCATGGCCTCCAGGTGGTCCAGGTTCAGGCTGTTGCAAAATTCAGGTACATCTTCTGCAGCCTTCAAAGTGAGAACTTGCTACTATGATGGAACCCTCAGGGGGGTCCTGGAGAGAACTAAAGGCTAGTTTCCTTCCAACAGACTATGGGCCCTGGCCTTGCAAGGAGTTCTGTTTTGTGGTGGTTGGTACAGGGGATCTGTTTGGACTGCTTCCCCCTCGGGACCATTTTGCCACATTACCCCAAGTACTAGGGACACTGAAGACTGTTGAGTTTGTATACAGATTTGGGGTTCCTGTGTTTCATTGGAGTATAAGGTGATCAGCCCAGACCAGCCTTCCAAGACTTGGTTGCAAATGACATCCTAACACAGGAAAAGCTCTTAATGTTTGTGTGAAGGAGTATGCTTAAAGCTTTGTGTACAATGTTCAATTGGAGGTGTTAAGGAATGTTATTGTATGTCTTCCTGTGTACAATGCCATTATGTTGAGGTGATGCATTTGTTTTGGTGTGAACTATGCTATCTCATGATGTTTCCTGATTATCTTCCTACAGGATGTGATTAAATATTCTGAGTTAATTTACTTATGTTAACTTTGTGTAGTTTCCATCCTCCCCCTTTTTCCCTATATATAAGTTGGTCTTCTTTGAAATAAAGTGAGAAATATTTTTTCCAAGAGTTTACTGTGTATCTATTCATGTGACAGAGTCTTCGGATCTGTCAGCATTCAGCTTACTACTTAGCAAAATTTATGAAGTCTGCACTTGGAGACAGAGGGGTCAATACCTGCCTCCATCTCCAGTTGGTAGAGGACTCTGGGCTCACCCTGGCTTTGTTCACAGTATGCTACCAGCTACTGCTCCTTCAGCCTCACTTCGCAAAGTTCCACTACTGAGAACAGCATCCTGGGGGAAATACAGTCACTGAGCAAACAAACCGGCTCCACTCACTATATGGATCACGGATAGACAGGTGCACCACAGCGTTGATCAAACGCAATATAAATAGCATCAGAATAAAGGGTGTGCACTCCGTTCTCCACGATGATCAATCAATAAGTGCTTTATTGCAATGAAAAAGCATAGAAAGAAAATATAGTGTAACGGACCAAAAGTAGGAGTGAGAAAGGACACCTAACGAGTGTTGCCACGCTTAATCATAGGTGTTACACAGGTGGACCCAAATTCCTAATATACACATGTTAAAAGGAGAAAAAAATTAGTGCTGGTGTGAACATGTGTATATTAGGAATTTTGGTCCACCTGTGTAACACCTCGGATTAAGCGTGGCAACACACGAAACACGTTAGGTGTCCTTTCTCACTTCTACTTTTGGTCCGTTACACTATATTTTCTCTGTATGCTTTTTCAGCACTGACTTGACCCCGTCTCAGCAAAGTTCCCCTTCCGGGCGATACTCCTAAGGGAGAGGCTGCTCTAGGGTTCCGTATTTTCATATTATTTTCAGGTTGCCCTTTGGGACCCCGCTGGCCAAACATGGTCATATCTAGCAGGTGTAACAATGGCATATTAATGGACAAACTAACAGTGGCATATTAATGGGCAAATTGGCTGTGGCATATTAATGACAAACTAACAATGGCATATTAATGGGCACATTTACAGTGGCGTATTGATGCACAAACTATTATTAACAGTGGCATATTAATGGGCAAATTGGCTGTGGCATATTATCATTAAGTGATGCTGAAAAAGAACATGTACTATGGGGGGAAAGTGACATTGTGGCATGTTCTGCAGTGCCATTTCTGTGGGGCAAAGTGACACTGTGGTATGTTCTGGGGACAAATTTATACTGTGGTATGCCAAATCATGTGGGTGCACTATGAGTGCAAGGCAAGTGCTTTGGGCACTGTATGGTGCTGTGTTAAGTCCTTTGGGTGCAATGAAGACGGGAATAAAAATAAGAAATGCAATTTGTCAATAACATTTTTATTACATATAAAAATAGTTGAATATGATAATAAAATAAATGCATATAATTTAAAAAAAAAGTTTGCATTTACATATAGTATTACATTGTGACAAAACTTGGGTCCTGCAAAACGTTATCCGGTTCACTAGTTCTTCTCTGAACTCTCTCCAAAGTATCTTTATATTATCATCAGTACCGTGAATAATATTTCCTCTGCAATTAACTCTCCCTAAACAACCAAGCATTCTGCTAGCATTGCCTGCTGCCCTATTAAATTGTCTATCTATCTTTAAGTCCTTTGAACTAATTACCGTTAAATCCCTTTCCTAAGTTGAGGTGAGGTTGCATCATACTCTGCATTTGAGTTTTTATGCCTGAAGTACATAATCCTGCACTTACCCACTCGAACTGTTGCCACGGCTTTGACCATTGTTCTAGTTTACCTAAACAATAAAAATATTAAAGAGAATGGGTCAGAGTACAGATCCATGAAGTTCCCCACTGGTAGCAAGACCAAAAATACTCCATTGACTACAACCCTTTGTTATCTTTAATTCAGCCAATGACTAATCTATTCAACAGTTTTGAAGTCCATGGGCTTCTAGATGTGGGTCAGAGTACAGATCCCTGAAGTTCCCCATTGGTAGCAAGACCTTGCTCCAAAAATACTCCATTGACTACAACCCTTTGTTGTCTTTCACTCAGCCAATGACTGATCCATTCAACAGTATTGAAGTCCATGTGCTTCTAGATGTTCAACAATACTATCCTTTAACATGGATTCCATTTGTAGTTGTCCATCTCCTTTCCCTGCTACTTTTCTTGTGAATGGAACAACATTTTCTAATTTCCAACCTTCTGGAATTACTCCTGTTAACAGTGATTGGTTAAATAGATCTGATAATGGTTTTGGTAGTACATCGCTAAGCTCTTTTATTAACAGTGGGTTTATCCCATCAGGTCCTATTGACATATTTGTCTTTACTTTAGACAGCTGAAGTAGAACATTTTCTTCTATAAACTTTCATGCATCAAAAATCACATATCTTTTGTTTTTAATCTAACACATCCTTGTTTTACATTCCTCTTTTCATTTACGAACCTAAAACGTTTTTTTTATCCCCTTTTTTACTGACTGTAAATATATATAATATTACTATCTTAATAAATGTATGTGTAGTATATTGCTGCAATCAGTGTGTATCCTCATCTGAGTTATTTTAAATCATTACCAGTGTTTTGAGCTGATTATTTGTGGTTTTCTCTACATTTACCACTAGATGTCTCTAGACACACACTAACCAAATTAAGTGCAAAACAGTGCATGCCACAAGACATCTGTAAAAGTGTGCCTGTTCAGCAATGACACTTCAAGCTACAGTAAGTTGCATTGTAAAAGTACATAACATTTAATTGCAATTAGGTAAAGTTGATATACATTTTTTTTATCATGTTCTTATCAATAATGTATTCATAAATTCCAGAGTTGTATATATGGTTAGTTGATAAAGTAAAATTCACAAACCTTGACAAAACTATTACCTCTGATCTCAACCTTCTGATCCTTCTTATAGTCCACCACTTTCTTTGATATACTTTGACTAGCTGCAACTAAACTTAAAAGTCAACAACTAATATATATTATAATGTATATGACAGACTATTCTGAAGCACCACTATACAGTTGACAAATGTCCTCCAATAAGTTTTTCTATAAGTCCCTCAACAAGGCAAATTTGGTCTTCTACATTTCATTTCAGTTTCTGGATTTGTCAAAATAAGTCTTTACTTTAAAATTGAATTCAACAGTACTCTATATTAAACACTTTATTTAAAGTGGAAGTTAGACGTTTTGTATATATAGTAGACGTTTCATTCTTTATGTTATCGGTGCATACATCACTTTCTAAACTGACAGTAAACTTGCTTTTATGTAAACCTGACATTTATGTGGTTTCAGATTTAACTTTCTCCATGACTGATATGGAGTTGAAAGTACTTTAAAGGCATAGGGAAAGCTACAGTCATAAATTAAGGATGAGTTTACTCCCTTAGTATATTGGAAGTCTCTTCAGAAGCTTTTATTCTGAAATTCCTCTGGCCTTTTAGGTGTGTTATTAACAAGGTGATGAAGTTATCAGAAGACCTATTGTACACAGGAATGTTTTAAGATTTGAATAGCCTCAAGCTCTACATTCCGTGATGATTCTAAGCACCAATGTTTTCGCTAAAGGGTTGAGATCTCACTGGACACCATTGCATTCTGAAGTGCTAAATATATTATTTTGTGTTATAAAAGAACTTCTATAAAAAAATTAAAACATATTTTTCTCTCTGTGTAACATATTTTAAAAGTTAGTTAGGGTGCAACTCAGTTATGGAAAAAAATAATACTCACATTTTAGTAAAAATTGCTAATATTATTGTAATAGTAATTATTATCTTTAATGCAATTTGATTATTTTTTCCCTAGTTGTTCCTTAGAAACAAACTTGTTTTTAAATAAAATGATAAGCACAAAGGTTTACTTTATCATTTCAATAAAGATCACCGACTATGCACTTATCAATATTTTGTTATTATAATTAATATAATCTACCCTAGTGAGTTTCACATGTGACACACTCTGTTACTATAGTACCTTTTTTTCGATATAGCTAGTTTTATTTATTTTTAATAAACCATTGCCCTTTAAAAATGTAAATATTTTAGGATGTCTGAGGTCAAAAACATGCCCAACAAATCATATAAGTACAAAAATGTCTCTTCTGGATGTTGGGTTATCTTTACTTTGGTGGTACACACATTGTTGAAATATTCAACTCAACAGATTCTGGCTGACAAAGGGTCACATTAACCAGTTGGCAAAGTGGGGCGCATCCACCTACTCCCCTGCCCGCCCGACACAGGGGAGTACAGCAGGAGGGTTGAAGTCTGTGCTGGCTGAATTGGCACAGACTTCATGCTGCACTCCTTCATTCTTGGCTCCTTAATTAAAGTCGGATCTCCAGATGTTACTGGCATAATCTGTTAGGGGGTCCAATATGTCACAAACAAGCTATTAGAGGACAAAAGATGACATTGAAAAAACAGGGACAAAAATGACACTGACAAACTGTTTGTTAACATATGTAGTACTGGTTTGTGGATAGATTTATTACTGATAAGCTGTTTGGGGACAAAATATGACACTGGCAGGCTAATTAGGGTCAGAGAAGCCACTGGCATGCCGTTTGGGGACAAATATTGCATTGACAAACTGTTTGGGTGCATACATGACATTGAGAAGCTGTTTGTGGACATTGATGACATGGGTAAGTTGTTTGGTGGTAAAAATGGTGATGTCATGCATGTAATGCAATAAAGGTTGTTTCTTCCTAATATTAGAAACATTGGGTACAATAGGGGATCCCCGCTAAATACTTAAAATAATGATGCAGTAAAAATGTATTACACAAAAGAACAAATATATCGACCTTATTCATTTTTGTATATTGCTTTTTTTGCTTGTCTATATAATGTTTCATATTTCATTAAAATACCATTAAAATGTTTACAGAATGTAATCATAATTGTCCATTTCAGAATTTAAAAAAAAATTATTATGACTTAAGCTAATGGTGTGAAATGTATCTTAATTATCTACCTGAGGTATTATATAAGCCTAACTATTTAGCTCTACCTTTTTTTTTTAGGAAAGGTGCCCTGGAGGTTAACATTCAAAAAATAACTCGGAGCTCACAAATATAAATCAAAGTTAGTAACTTGGCTTGCAAGTATAGCAGGAAGAATTTTATATTTTAATAGGGACAGTATACTACTAGATGTACTTGAAGAAAACTAAAAATCTGCAGCTTTGATTACAAAACTTTTTTCCAGAGACTAAAATCTGATTACTTTTTTACACATAAAATCCAGCTGCCAGACCAGTATTTGTAATCCTCACGTCTCCTACAAATGATTTACCCGCAGGAAAAATGGAAAGGTGCTTGTGAACTCTACAGATGCTTCACATATATCTAGTTTCAGAGCGATTTTTCTTATTAAGGAATTGAAATCTTGTGTCTGCAGATCCTGATTAACAATTTTGGTATCTTTAGTCACAAGGTCTTGTGTGCCCTATATTCTCCGCAATTTCATTGTGTCCCAAGATCAAAGTAAACATGGACAAGGTATTACTTTATTTATAAAGTGTGTTATTGGGAATACATGTTTTTTACATTTTCAAGTATGTTCTGGAAATCACAATAACATACATGACTGTGTGACATTTGTGTGGCACAGCAGGTTACATAGATATAAGTTTTACCAAACACATGCAATTTGAGTTCATAAACCATATGTAGAAAACACCATTGTAAACTACCGTTGGAAGGCTTTGTCCAAGAGATCAATAGTCCCATGATAACGATTGCAGATTTCCCCAAAACCGGGTGCCCCCAACATGTTTCAGGAGCTGATCAGAGATTTTCTTAATTTAGCAATTTGCAAGGAAAAATTGTTATTCTATTTATTTATATATTTCTGCTCACAACACAAAAACTCACAAGAAAAAGGAAAAATGGCTTCCAACATTGCTGTTGAAAAGCCACAATACAATTTAAAATCTCTTGGATTTAAAACTATAGACTGGATTTTAACTCTGACAATTGTAATATAACGAAATAAGGGAATGATTTACTTGTATCAATAAAAAGAACAGCGGCACTTTGAAGACCACCATAAACAAAATAGTTGTTATATCATAGCATTGGAAATGATTGACAGTTTCTTGAAATTAAAACAAAGCTAAGAAGCCTCAAAGATCTGGGTATATACATATTACATTACTATTCAATAAATCAGTAAATTCAGTAAAGCCCCTTCAACTGCAGCCCTCCAGCTGCTGCAGAACTACATACCCCATAATTATCCACAAGTTTTCCAGAATGACAGGGAATTATGGTACAGAAACAGTTGGAGTGCCACCGTTGGATGCCTAGACACTAGTGTGTGGCACTATCTATTTGTTTTGTATGTCTATCAGTGTCTGTACCTTATCTGTCCATATATATGTCCTGCCTGTTTATTTGTGTCTGTCTCTGATGATAAAAGGTAGACTGATGAAATTGTAAAATGTATCACAAATTTGTTCCCCCCCTCCGGGCCAAAGGTTGCCAGTCCTCCACTGGTGATATAAATGACATTATCGATGAGTTTATATTGATAATAGTATTAATGATGATATCTGGAAAAGTTTTTTGTAATGGAGGTATATCAACTTATCTTATAGTAAATATAGCAATACGTTAATATAATTTGCCTGTTTATTGAAGTCAGTTAGACAGGTCAGGGAGTGTTAGTTGCTCTGCTATTGACCAGACAAATTTGGTAGGATGGAAAAAGGCCAGCGGTTATGTAATCCATCTGTTTTATTCATTGTCCAGATTGGTTGATTCTGTTTACAAGTAGATATTGGCAAAACTAATGCAGAACCACAAGAAGTTTATTTTCTGATTATTACTTCTTGAGACAGTGGTAGACATACCGTTTAATGTGGACAGATTACTGACAAGTGACTAATCAACTGCTTATTTGCTGTTGGCAGTACTTTTATTTTTGAATTTGCTGTATATGCTAAAATGAAACCTTTGTAATGTGTGGTTGGTGACATGTGGAATCAGTATCTATGCTCTTTGATCCTACGTATGAGTCTATTGTTTCTGAAGGTAAACCTCACTACATTAGTGGTATTATTTACGAGTGGGGTCTTGTGTTCCTAGTATCTTTTCCAATGTCTCTCATCTCAAAGAGCAGTAGATGATATTAGTTGTAATAATAATATCTGGACCCCAGAAACTCCTTAAATGATTTTAGTCCACTCAAAACCCATGATAGTTCATCACCCACTCTAGTCTTGTCTACTATATATATTCAGGGTTCTTAAACATCTAGGCTCTCAACCAATTAAATGCTGACATTTTGTCTATCCCTAGGTTCTATCTCTGTCTATTGTTTATTATTGGAGTGAATTGCTAATTAAGGAACTCCAACCTACTTGGAAATAATCTGTAGCTGACATGGAATTCTGGCACCACTGGGGAACACATCCAAAGCCATTTTTCTCAACTCTGGACCAGACCTGCATTATCAGTCTCAAGAGGGCCTACTCAAACGAATATGCTCAATATGTCCTACCTTTTGAGGACCTTTAACAAGTGAGTATACATTTGCAGCTCTTTAATAAGTGGCAGTGAACTAGACCTTGCACTCCCTACTGATACTTGATGGAACATACTACAAGTACAATACAGATGCCTGCTCATAAAATACCGATTGGGGACAGATCATACATACTGATTTCTGGCCAGGACTGTGTTTAGAACAACTCTGGTGATGTGTCTGTTTGCCACTTATGAAGTATTTGTTCATAAGTATTAATATATGTATATGACTTGACGCAATGTAAAATGTTACTATCTATGGTTCCATCACATTATTATTTATTTGGGGGGGGGGGGGGGAGATAGCAGGAATTTGGTTGGATAGAAAGACAGAATGGTTCTTATCTGCCAACACCTTCTATATTTCTATGTTGCAATTTGAATGAGCTATTTTCCCATAAAAAATGGTTGGTCAGGAAACCCTACCATACAATTTCTATAAATACAGCCCACCCCTTTGACTAGCCATCTCTAACTCGCTAAATCTCTAAAACTAAAACAACATAAATCAATGCAGGGCTCTTGGCTTTATATTATGCAGGTAGAAAAAAAAAAGAACTAAAACAAATAATACAAAAAGTAGGAGGAAACCAGTATATAATGGATAATGTTGCAGACTGAAAAGTTTGAACAGGACAAAGATGAATCGTTTTCATGGTTTGCAGACACAGTTGCACAAATTAGTAAATATGTATGTGTCTGGTTTAATAGCTTATCCTAATACTAAATTTCCTTTAATATCTTTTTTTGAGGCTGCACGTGCGGATCTACAGCCACTGGATTATAGCTACTACCATCTTCACTCTTCTACTTGCTGAGCTTAATGGGAGTTGCAGTGCTGATGAACTCATTCACACAGAATATGCATATTGCAGGCAGCTATTATTAATCTGAGACTAGGTAATGGTAAGTTTAAAAAAAGGATCAATCTTTTAAGTTATGGTGGGACACATTATATTAGCTGTACTCCAGTGAAATTCTATCAATGTTTAGCACAAATTAACAAGCGTACAAATAAGTTATTTTTCCAAAAACAATGGAAGTTTCAATATTTCATATGATTTAATGTTACTTTAGTGGGACAATACTTAACAATTTAATAATAATAATGTTTCCTGGAAAGAAATGAAAATGTTGCACTTGGTTAACAGTATTGCAGCTACTTAACTGGTTTTAACATTTGCAGATCTTTTTTAAAGGGTGGTACATGTGTCTCAGGTTTGTAAACTTCCACTCCCACCAAATTCCAAGCAGTATATAAACTCTGTTCCCTGCTATATCATTTGGCAGTTCTCCCTTTTCATTAGCAAGGAGCAATTTGGGAGCTACAAGATGAAGCTCATTTTTTTATCCATTTTTTTCATCTCTGCTTTCAACCATGCAGATAGCAATGCTTACTATGACAAAATCTTGTCACACAGTCGCATAAGAGCAAACAAACAGGGGTAAGTGTGCTTTTTTTCAGCAAATATTGTGTATTAAAATAATGCAGAAATGAAAGGATTTAAACAGATGTTGAGATTACTCATTAAAGACTTTGACACAGTTTAAAATTCTGGTAACTTCTTAAAAAGGAACAAGAGGGAACAAAAGTACTGCAAAACTGTATCAATTGTTCAGTTACTTTAACTTAATATTGACCTTGATAAGATATGTAGTAACCAATCTTTCAGTATGGATGAATCATGACCATAATACAACTATCTATAAGAATATTTGACTTATTTGTACCAATATTTGAATCCAGAAAAGTTTATGTTCTAGCAGTTGGGTTATTAGTGTGCTATTTATTAGGTGTAAACTGAAATCATTGCTCATCGTTAGTTTTACCCAATTGATGTGATGCTAGATAGGTCTCTAACACACTTATGGAGATTGGAGGAAAACAATATGGAATTTGTTAGCAATTACTTTCAATTTGTTTTCCTGGTTTTATTTATTTCAAATTTGTTTTTATTTATCTTTTGAATTAAAACAATAATAATTTTAGGATAGATAGAAAACAGAAATAAATAAATAGATGAAAATAAGAGATTGTAACATATGTTTATTGATGAAGTGGAATGTTTAAGGATTAACAGTAACTTTTTACAGTATTTACATTTTATTGTGTGTTTTACCATTTGTTAACTATGTGGTGTTTCGTGCCTGCAATTGATAGACAGTCCAAATAAACAGTACAATGGCTACAGATAGAAGATTTGTTAAAACAAATAAAGCAAACAAAGAAATAGACTTTAACATGTGCTCAACAATAGTGGAAATGAGTTTGGTGTGGATTACAAGTGGTAATGCATGAGAACTTGCAGTACACATTCTATACAACTTACTTTTAACATGTCCTAGCACCATAGGGATACTCTGCAAAGCTTAACAGGCATAAAGCGTTCTTTGTTTCTCTGCGGTGCCCTGAAAAGGGGGATCATAACATATAGATTTAGATTGGAATTTTAAAGTGTGTTTTGTGACCATAAGTAACATTCATTTTATTTGCCTTTTTTCTCTTTTTTAGCCCAAATGTCTGTGCTTTGCAGCAAGTTATGGGAACCAAAAAGAAATATTTCAGTACCTGCAGAAACTGGCAACAAGGGGCCATCTGTGGCAAGAAAGCGTAAGTTTGGGGGTGATATATTATTGTTTCAGTATTTTTCCCAAGTAGAGAAGGAAAAACGATATCCATTGCTTGCTTTGAACTGAAGGGAATCTTTGACTCTTCTCGTTGGACTACAACTCTCAGAAACCCTAGGAGGCAATATAAAAGTTACAACAGGAGCAGGCTGTATTGTGGATGAGGATGATGGAAGTTATTAGCATAACTAAAGATGGAGCATGAAATTCATACCTCCCCTTTCCCCTTGTTCTCCATTAGGGATGTTATTGTCTCTGGGGAGACGGAAATGAAACATATAGCTAACTAACTACATAATGAAAAAGACAGATGGAAGCTTTGTAGGGTAGAGGGCAGCTAAGTTCTTTCCAGACGTTTTGTAATGATTTTTTTTTTTTTTTTGGTTGAGTTGTAATGTTTCCTGTGGAAAATTAGATCTGACGAATATTTTATGCTTGCTAAACATATTTTAGCAGATGTAGTTTTACAAAATGTTACAATACACTTTTGATTTCAGTTGATTCAAGAGCACATGGTGCTTTATAGACTAAAGTGATGCTATTGTTGCACTGTGCAATTCTTGCACAATTAACTGTATTTGTTTTAGATAGGCCACCTTTGTTTTCATTGTTTGCATCCCTAAAAAAATTGCTGAATATGTATTTAATAAAACAATTTAAATATTGGGCTCTGTTATGATTTAGTGTATTGATTAATATTAAGGATCTGTCGTTGTTTTAGGGACATCAAAATATAGGTTAGCAGAGTGAATGTAAAACATCCCATTAACTGCTAGATTAACCTTGTTTTATTCTTATGTGTATCTATGTGGTGTGTGATTACACTTACAGTGATTTCATGCTACTATAGCTACAATGGCATGGAAGGGACACAACTGTTTCTTGTTTATTATGCAAAGTGTAATGTCCTTACAATGGTATCATTCCAGACCCTTAGTAAATTAATGTTATCTTCATTGCTATTAAGATTAGCATAAAAAATAAAACATGCTTATGTTCAGCTTTCTGTGAGCATCCACCTGTCACTAGCAAAGCTTTGGTTTGTTCTTTCTTCAGTTTGTGCTGTGTGTATTAGTTACTTGCTATGAAGCATTGGATGGAGGTTAACTTCTATGCACAGTGACGCGTTCTATAGAATGTAACAGGAGATAGCACCTTCTTACAGAGAGAAGAGTGTTTGAAGCACTGCATGCAGGATGCAACTGTAGTTAGTAAAATTCTACAGAGAGTAGCTTAAGTTAGTAAAATTTAAGACACAGCTTTATGTAACATTGCAGAGAAATGCAAAATTTAACATACACACTAGATATTTGATATGTCTCATTGGGACATTAAATCATTGTTCATAATTCTACAAACAAGCAAAGATGTGCTTTACATTTTTATATGGAGTAGAGGAATTGTAAGTGGATTAGACAGTAATGTGTCTTACATGTTATTTACCTGCTACTTGTATGGTTTGTTTGCCTACTATACAGCAGAATATTATGGCTAATTAAAACATGATAATTAAATATAATATTTTCCTAGAAAATGCATATTTAGAGACTGAATTTACTACAGACAACAGTTAAATGCATTTAATATTGAGAGTCAATATGTTGCATATGTAATCGTTCACCTGTTGGAGTAAAACATGGAATATTAAGAGCAAATGATGTCCCCATCAATAAAAAGGAGACCTATATATTCTCACCTCTTGGCGATATATTTAACCATGTGCCTTAGCTGTAAAAAGCTATTTGCCAGATTTCTGATTACACATATGTGTTGCCAGAACAAGATCTCAACATAATAAAATCTTCCCAGCCCATTGTATACTGGATATACATCATTTGTAGCACTTTCAATGCAACTCATAGTTGTACATAGTGTGCTTAGAAACATACATAGAATGTGTTGGCAGATAAGAACCATTTGGCCCATGTAGTCTGCCTAATAAAGTAACTTAGTTTGTTATTCTAGTTACTCCATATTTATTAGTAGTTTCTGGCTAAATTGAAGCCAGTCTTTTGGCATGTTTGGTGTTAATAATGCTACCCATTGGATTTGGGTGGAGTAGGTTCTCCATCACCTTTTATCCCACCAACACTTATTTGGTGTGTGCCACACTTACTGTTTTAATCCTCAAGCAGCAAGCCAGCACCCAGCCTCTATTTTATGAGCCCCATTAAGGACGAAACATCTGTCCATGAGTGGCTATCTGACTTCCGCATCTTTTTCCTGTACAGCATGCATATGCCCCATGGGTTCCATGTATACAGTTGATCATTATTGACCCCATTTGCATACACCTACCCAGAATCACTTGCAGTGTTGATCTCATGAATGTGAGATTTCTTTGAGAAAAGAAAGTCTTTTGTCTAGTTTGGTGTGTGTAGATTTAATAATGCCTCTGCTATCCACTGAATATCAGGAGGAGGGAGTTTCCATTACCTTCACCCCACCATAACTTATTTGAAAGTATTCATATAAAGTTTGTGTTCATAGTCTTACATAAATAGTATATCAGCTTGTATCAGCTTGCCATACATAAATGTAAGATGACGTGTGTGAGTGTGGGATATTAAATTTACTTATTTCCTGTAGTTATAAAAAAAACAAATCTCTGGGGTTTTCAGGAGAAAAAAAATCCCCCCGCGTCTGTTTGCCATTAAAATCACATGCTTAAACAAATCCTTACTACAAATTTGGATATAATTAGCAGATAGAACATTCATATGGAAATGTTCATTCGATTAAATAGTGGTGAAGTCAGGTTATAAAAACACCAAAAAGTTAACAGTATGCATTTTACATTTAAAGGAAGAAGTGCAATCAGTGTAAAATAATTTTTCTATATCTGAATACCTAATTATGTTTATATAGTTATGATTCCATAATTTATACTTGAAAGCATTTGTTGACAGTTTTAAAACCACATGCAACTTGTCTAGTCTGGTCTAGTCTGATTTAGTAATCTAGAATGTTTTGCCTTAAAATTTGAATTTTATCTTGTAACACTGGGAGGCCATTTTGCAAATTGTAGTGTTTTAGCTCACCTAACACTGTGAAACTTGGAGCACTTTGTCTATGAGTTGGTACACAGAAGGACATTAACACACAGAAGGACATTAGCACCCAGAAGGACATTAGCACCCAGAAGGACATTAGCACCCAGAATGTCAGGTTTCTGTGTTGTAAAAAAATGAGACAAAGATAAATCATTTCAGAACTTTTTCCACCTTTAATGTGACCTATAAACTGTACAAATCAATTGAAAAACAAACTGAAATCTTTTAGATAGAGGGAAGAAAAAATATAAAAATAAAATAATGTGGTTGCATAAGTGTGCACACCCTCTTATAACTGGGGATGTAGCTGTGCTCAGAATTAAGCAATCACATTCCAAATCATGTTAAATAGGAGTCAGCATACACCTGCCATCATTTAAAGTGCCTCTGATTAACCCCAAATAAAGTTCAGCTGCTCTAGTTGGTCTTTCCTGAACTTTTCTTAGTCGCATCTCACAGCAAAAGCCATGGTCTACAGAGAGCTTCCAAAGCATCAGAGGGATCTCATTGTCAAAAGGTATCAGTCAGGAGAAGGGTACAAAAGAATTTCCAAGGCATTAGATATACCATGGAACACAGTGAAGACAGTCATCATCAAGTGGAGAAAATATGGCACAACAGTGACATTACCAAGAACTGGAGCTCCCTCCAAAATTGATGAAAAGACGAGAAGAAAACTGGTCTGGGAGGCTACCAAGAGGCCTACAGCAACATTAAAGGAGCTGCAGGAATATCTGGCAAGTACTGGCTGTGTGGTACATGTGACAACAATCTCCCGTAATCTTCATATGTCTGGACTATGGGGTAGAGTGGCAAGACGAAAGCCTTTTCTTACAAAGAAAAACATCCAAGCCAGGCTACATATTGCAAAAACACATCTGAAGTCTCCCAAAAGCATGTGGGAAAAGGTGTTATGGTCTGATGAAACCAAGGTTGAACTTTTTGGCCATAATTCCAAAAGATATGTTTGGCGCAAAAACAACACTGCACATCACCAAAAGAACACCATACCCACAGTGAAGCATGGTGGTGGCAGAATAATGCTTTGGGGCTGTTTTTCTTCAGCTGGAACGGGGGCCTTAGTTAAGATAGAGGGAATGGATAGCTTATATTTTCTATTTATTAATACTTTAATATATTTGAAAATATTGTTGGATTGTGCTGACTGTTGTGCCATATCATAACCACTACTGAAATATCTCCTTATAGCGATGTCTACCTGCATTTACTTTCCTTTTATAGAGAAAATATGATTCATAAATATGCTTGCTTTTAAATACATATAAGTAAAAGTCTTTTAGAATTTACTAATATGTGAGGCATTATATAAAAAAAAATATTGAGGAGTAAACTGGAAGCACAGATCAAGGTTTATGATAACCTGTGGTGTCTGAAAAAGAGAGGAGGCCATTAGAGAGATGGGAAATGATAACTGAAGTCCAGGGTCATTGACTTGGTTTCCTTCTGCACTTCTGGTTAGCAAGAAAATGTAGAAGGTCTTTCAGAGAAAGACCCCCACTGTCTCGCATAGAACTTCACCAACTGTTTTATAGAAACTCGAGGAAAACTAGAATTCATTAATGTGATCTCATCAATCAACTCCAAGTTAGAGGATTTCCAGACTTCACTCTTGGATTTTAGCCAAACATACTCCCAGGGCTCTGAAACAAACTATATTCCTTTGTTCATTTTTTATGTCTATTTAATTTCTTGGTGCACAGCCACACACACTAGTTACGTTTCCAGCAATATATAGTCTTTGATGGTATTTATAGGCCAGATTTCAGAGAACCACTGGGGATATGTGTTGCATTCTAATTAGAACATGATAACATACAATTATTAATAGTTCAAACATATTATAAGTCGGTCTCTTAGGTTACAAAAGCAGAATTAAGGTTTAGGTTGGCAGATTTGCTCTGGCAGTCGTATTTTATGTGAAGAGGTTACATGATAAAGCAAAGGGTGTATTTTCTGCACACATAATAATTTCTAGAAATCCTCTTTTCCTAAATGTCCTGGAACATTTTGTTATGGAACAAGCACAAATACTTTGTATAGTGCCATTTAATTGAAGTATGGTTTGCATCAGCTCTAAGACACAACTTTATGTAGTAAATTAATTGTAAATACATTTGTAAACATATTTAAATGAGAACAAGCAATTCAATGAGAATACACTATACACAGTGTGCCATAGGGCTTTATCCATGGAATAGGGAATTGCAGAGAATTGACAAGGGAATTTCACACTTAAGGCCAAAGTAGCCGAGTTGGAAAATGTTTCCAACTTGTCTACTTTGGCCTTAAAGGAGACCAACAGAGTGGACCTAATCCCTCTATGGGGATCGACAGAGAGGAGCTTGATTTGGTCCCCCTCTGTCGATCCCCTTGGAAAACGAGGGTCTCTCTCTGCACGAGTAGAGAGAGACAGTTGCTGACTTGGCCTTGCTGCCCGCTTCCCAGGGAAGGATGACAGTTGCCGGTCTGAGGATATACTAGCATGTACTATGAAAAGTATATACTAATTTATCCTCATACTAGGGACAATGTTTTTTTCCCCTTGTGCTTCTATATACAGTAGTGTGTGGTATGTGAGAGCTCTAGACCATTAATACACACAGTAATAAGGGGTGTCTGAGTGTATCAGAGTACTCCACAATTATAAAACTCACAGCAATGTGCAGTGTGTAACTGTATCACAGAGATTTACAGCAATAAAACTTACAGTAACATGCAACGTGGGAGTGTATCACACACTCCGCAGCATTAAAACTCACAGTAATGTGCAGTGTTTTAGTGTATAACTGAGCTTTACAGCAATAAAGCTCACAGTAATGTGCAGTGTGCGAGTGTATCACACACTCCACCGCAATAAGACTCATAGTAATGTGCAGTGTGTGAGTGTATCACAGAGCTTTACAGTAATAAAACTCACAGTAATGTGTATGTGTGAGTGTATCACACACTCTGTAGTAATAAAACTCACAGTAATGTGAAGTGTGTGAGTGTATCACAGAGTTTTACAGCAATAAAACTCACAGTAATGTGCAGTGTGTGAATTTATCACAGAGCTTTACAGCAATAAAACTCAGAGTAAGGTGCCATGTGTGAGTGTATCACACACTCCACAGCAATAAAACTCACAGTAATGTGCAGCGTTTGAGTGTATCACACACTCCGCAGCAATAAAAATCAGAGTAATGTGCAGTGTGTGAGTGTATCACAGAGCTTTACAGTAATAAAACTCACAGTAATGTGTATATGTGAGTGTATTACACCCTCTGCAGCAATAAAACTCAGAGTAATGTGCAGTATGGATGAGAGACACATTTTAAAGGACAATTAAATCTTTTTTTTCTTTCACTTTTTCACTTGTCCCTATTACGAGGATAGGCTGGCATTTACTTTTGGTAGTACATGCACGTTTATCCTCTGTACAATTATTTTGAATATAACCTGTGATATTTTTAAAATGGGACTCTCATGTGTGATTTGCTTAGTTTGTTACTTAGATAACCTATTATCTATAGATCTATCTCAGAAAATAGTACATAAGTGTGAATGATAAATTTAAAAAGTGTGTTATTAAAAAGATTACTAAAAAGAACTACTGAGGGGTCTATTCACTAAAAGATGAGTTCCAGGGGAGTTGAAGTGAGATGACATTTCACCTCACCAATTTATACATAGGTTGTGCGGGTAAAAATTTGGCGAGTTTCCCCTGCTAAGCAAACTCACCTACATAATCTATAGCTAAATCTCACTTCAACTCACTCGCTCTGTTTTATCAAAGCTTAATAGAAACGTATTGCTTGGGAAAAAGATACAGTGACATTTAGTGCACTGGTGCATTAATATGACTTCCAAATTGTGTAGTTTAACAGAACACCTCCATTTTATAAACATTTAAGATTGATCGATATGTTCATGGAATGAGACACAGAGATCCTGAGCCGTTCCGATGTGCAAAGAACCCAAGCTGCTCACACCAGGTTATTGTACAGTATCACCCAGACATTTTAATTATTGTTTTTTAAAAGGATATTAACCTTTTCATTTTATTACAATGTCTGGAGCGGTTTGTAGTCTTTGGGATATAGAAAAATAATGGAATTCAAGACTGAATGTGGAGATATATTTATCGTGATCCATGTTTATTCTTCAAGTCCACCATGACTTTTTACACTTTTTTATTACAAAGCCTTGTTTGGGTGGAGCCACCATTGTCTTTTTATTGCAGTTAGTCTAACTTGTTATGGTACCAGAAATTTGTATGGTATGTTTGCCTATTGCACAGTATTCATATGATGGTGCTTTAGAAATAAATGATATTAATGATAAATAGACCTAACTAACTCCGGGAGTCGAGACCATGGGTTTAAGTGAAATGTGCATGTCAGAAGGATATTTATCTATTGTGGCTGGCCGTAGTACGAAGGTGATCTCTACAGATGAAGACGAAGGAATGGGATTCCCCTAGAAAAGCAGATACAATGGGATCACATTTCATGCTAAAGTAATTGGAAACATATGTTACTGCTAATTCTATCTTCATTGGACACAAAACTTCCTAAAAATAAAAAAAACAGTTGTTATTATCCATTGGGATCTAAACACGTTCTTCTTTTTAGAAAAACTCCTAAAAGATTTATGTATTAGATAGAACTGGCCTAGGAATTAACTGTTAATGCCGGAGGAAGGGACCTATCAACTTGGTTTTGATAGCTTGCAATCAAACTCTCATTTAATAAATTGTATCATTTTAACTCTACTTGTGTCACTGGCATGGATGCTAGTCCTGGCTGGAGTCCAGGTGCAGGGGCCGGAGCAGGTATGATACCCTGTGCAGGGTGACCACTCTCCCCCAAGGGAGGAGACCTAGGCTTTGAGTGGCCACAATCAGCGTTTTGTGGCCTTCTTTTGGGCATCTTGATAAACAGGAACAAATGGGCAAATCAGAAAATGTAATAGGGTCACAAGCCAAAAGGTCAGGACTGGAGAAGGACAGAGAAGCCAAGGTACTAGCTGAATCAGGAGTGGAGAAGGATGGAGTAGTCAGGGTACAGGCCGAGTAAATACCAGTAGCTCAGGGAACAAAACAGTAGCACAATCAAAGGTCAGGCAGGCAAAATGTTCCAGCAAAAAGTGCTGGGAGGAGGGTGTTTAAATAAGGTATTCATGAGATGAGTTTAATGGTGATCATTTTGTTTTTTCACAGTACTGTTATGTATGAATGCTGCCCTGGCTACATGAGATTGAATGGCCAACAAGGATGCCCTGCAGGTATGAATATGGATTAGCAATTCTAGAATTAACATTGTACTCATTGTATTGCTTCATTAGCATCCAAAAATACGTAGTCTGTTCCTTCACAATTCCTTTTGTTTTACTTTAAACACATGAGATGTTCCTCTGGCATATTTTGACAAGACTGCATTTGTAAATAGAGGGTTATGGTTTGTGAAATAGTCCTTCCAAAAGAAGAAGTTAGTGCAGTTTAGAAGTTGATGGAGGTGGTACCAACCTGGCTCAAGGAAGATGTTATTGCATTGCTCTTATGACAGATGGAGAAGTCCTCCTGTAGACTGCATTTGAATACGAGTAGTGAAGAAATTAGATCTTAGGAATTATACCAGTACACAACTGGAAGTTAGTGTATCAAAACATGGGTTTAGTGAGGACCCAAGTAGATTCAAGTAATAAACTATTCACAAAGTTCCAGTCAACACTGCTACTTGTGCAGTGATGGCTTTTGACTGAACTGTAAATTAACTTAATGATAAAGCAATAAACTGACTTTTGGCCACAGACTGATTTATTTTTACAACTTGTGTGCCAGCTCACCTCCTTAGCATTTATTGTCTCATTGGTATGCAGGCATCTTAACTAATATTCATATCATTTTAATGGGCATATTTTCCAGCAGCTCATCCATTTAATACATTGTACATTTTTATTCTCATCCTATTTTGTGGCCTCCTCCTTCTTCATTTCATATTACGTAATGCAGTGTCGCTTTCTAAACATTAAGGAATATTAACTTAAATATCAAATGATTTATAGCTGAGGTTAAGAGATATAACATATTACATATGCATGAAAATGTTAATGGGAGTAGATGAGGGCAGTGTCTTAGATCAAGAAAAATAGAATGTACAAGAGCAACAGAAAAGACAATCAATTCCAGTGGAAGGTCAATGGTTAGAAGTGCAGTAGAGGCAGAGGAATGAAGAACAAATATTAGGTTTAAATTTAGAGTGCATATATTATCAGAACAGAAAATCAAATTTCACCCAGGGCAATGTGCTATATGAACTCTGATAGCATCAAGCACTTATAAGGTCATTTGAATAAGATGATTTTAATATGAGAAGTATATTTATGAACAGATTGTTTTTTTATGCTAAATAGCAAGATTCTCAATTCAAGAATCAGCATGCACTATTCAGTCATAACATTATGACCACCTGTCTAATATTGTGCAGGTCCCCTTTTGATGCCAAAATAGCAATGGCCCATTGAGGCATGGACTCCACTAGATCTCTGAAGATGTGCTGTGGTATCAGGCCCCAAACTGTTAGCAGTAGATCCTTTAAGTCCTGTAAGTTGTAAGGTTGGGCCTCCATGGATCTGACCTAATTGTGCTGCATATCCCTTATCGGATTGAGATCTGGGGAATATGGAGGCCATGTCAACACCTTGAAATCCATGTTGTGTTCCTCAAACCATTCCAGAACCATTTTTGTTTTGTGGTATGACACATTATTTTGCTTAAAGAACCCAATGACATCAGGGAATACTGTTTCCATGGAAGGGTGTCCATGGTCTGTAACAATCCTTAGGTAGATGTTACGTTTTAAAATATGAATGGCAGGAGCTAAGGTTTCCCGGGAAGATCATTGCCCAATGTATCACTATGCCTCCGCCGGCTTGCCACCTTTCAGTGATCATAATTTTATGACTGATCAGTGTATGTATTCAAAATATCAAGTGCTGAGCTAGTAATGTGTTTTGGATAGCTACTGCCTTTTGTCTTTGCAATGTACATTTCTCACCCATCTACCAACAAAAAACACTCACTCTTTATACATGGAATTACAACAACGGCAGCACTATAGAGTCATCAGAGAGATGAGTCTCAAAAACCCTTCCTTAAAACATTGGTGAGTGTTAGTCTTGAGGCAATGCTTGTAGGAGCAGATAATTGTGGGAAGCATTTCTCTGCACCTGGTATACAACAACATCAAAAGTAACAGAGAAGTCAAAAATGATAGAGATCTCTAATTTGGGGGTTGAAAGTTACATGTTTTCTCGGAGAATGCAAGAGAAATAGAATATATTTATCAAGTTTTTTTTTATTTGTGTTTGTAAAAGATTTTTCAAGTAAAAGTTAGAAAAACTGAGTTTTGTTTTTTTTTACATTTCCCATCATGTTTTCCCATCAAAATACGTCATTTGTGTGGGTACAGTAAATGAGAAATAAGAAAAGTTAAACAGAGACACCATAGAAATGTTAAAACAGTCCATGCCATGAAGAGTATACCATGGCCAAAAAGTCTGGTCATTAAGGGGTAATGCCTAAACAATAACTTTGCTCATGGTAATTCCTCCTACACATTTTCTATCATTTAAATTGGCATTTATCTTCCATTATCGTATATACGTAACATGTATGTTTTTTAAATCTCACATCTGCAGTTGCTCCTATTGACAACGTGTATGGTACTCTGGGAATTGTGGGAGCTCTCGCGACTCAGGATTACTCTGACAAGTCCGATCTGAGAAAGGAAATAGAAGGAGTGGGATCATTTACTTTCTTTGCCCCCAGCAATGATGCATGGGACCTACTGGATCCTGTAAGAATGTTTAAATGAACTAACAATGTACAGTTTATTAATGGAATTTAATTTAGAAGTAAATATCTACAAATCTATTTTAGATCATACCTTGGTATTCCAAAATCATTACCTAAACTGTATAAAGTTTTTGCCTTGCTAATCATTACTGACTGTCTTTTGGGGTGTTGTATATGGATATTAAAGTTACATTTATATTGTTTTATTTAATTTATTTTACAAATCTATAAAAATGGTTACCCTAGAGTAAACAAAAGAGCTGCTATGCAAGATTGCAAATCACATTCACAGGTTTACATGGCAGACAAACCTAAGTTCAAATACTACCTCAAAAATAATCTTATAAGACATATACATATAAGATGTTTGGGGTGGAAATATAGCTTCCTATGGATCCATACGAAATAGTATTTGAAGGAAGTATCTAATTATTATTATTATTGGACATCTTGCCCTGTAGATAGGTTATATGCCTTAATATTTTTAAAAAAACAAACTGCTTTTATAATTTTTTATTAAAAATAAGAGCTTTTTGTTTATTTATGAAAAGTAGATAAGAGCTGAAATTTCTTTACAATTAAAATTATTTCTGTGCAATAAGAGAATACTTTCTATTTTTATTTATTCTGGACAGTGTATGTTTTATTCCTTGCACTTATTTTTTAAGACTAAATCATGATTAATCCATTTTTGGGAGAATTGTGTTTTTTAACCAGATGCGAGATGGATAATGAAATATTTTTATTTGTTGTTGCTTTCATTTTTATTGTTCTATAGGAAATCCGGGCATCATTGCTAAGCAATGTGAACATTGAGTTGCTTAATGCTCTTCATTATCATATGATAAATAAGAGACTGTTGACAAAAGATCTTAAGAATGGCTTATCATTGGAATCAATGTTTAATAAACAAAAACTTTTAATAAACCACTATACAAATGGGGTAAGTGAATTTTTTTTTATTTGTACATTTTTTTTATCAAAGAACTTTAATTGAAAACTACGTCAATTGCATGAAATGTATTTATATTGTCGCTTAAAAAATAGTGTCATTAAAAATATATATTTGTTGTTTTCTTTTTTGAAATTATATTATAATAGATTATTTTTACATATTCAACATTCAATATACTTAACTGAATTATACACTAAAAATAATAATGAATATATCGTGATAATGCTCCAAATAGAATAATTTTAAAATATATATACACAACTAAACATGTAACCAATCTTTTACCATTATATCTCTTACGCAAGCAGGAAATAATCACATTAAATAGATATTGTGTGTTTAGAGACTTTAGATATCAATCACATTATTGCCGCCAGGTAAAATAATCCACTAAATATGATGTGACCTCTTTTTGTGTAAAAAGTAAAGAAGTCCTGATGCATACATTATACACCGAAAATACAGAAATTAGGTGACATCAATTAAGTTTTGTCTTTGAGCTGTTCAGCAAAATATTGAAAAAAATTGAGTTGTATGCTCTCTATATATTATTCTCAGCATGCCCCTTCTAAAATGGCAGTGGACTTTATTTTACTCTATTATGTAATCTTTTCAAACAGATTGTCACCGTGAATTGCGCAAGAGTGATTCATGGAAACCAGATTGCCACAAATGGTGTTGTCCATGTCATTGATCGGGTTGTTACAGCTGTTGGAAACACAATCGGGGATTTCATTGATTCTGAAGATGATTTATCCTCCTTCAGAGTAAGTTTATTATCTTAACGATCATAATATTTTTTACTTTATTTTTTAACAGACATCCAGTGTTCCATACATAGTCTCTCTTCGGTGCATTTTTTTTTTTGGGGGGGGGGGGGGGGATAGAAAACAAAATAAATGTATTAGTATTGACAAATCATGTTTGAAGTATAAATGTAAAGTCAGTCCTAATCTATGATTTCATTTGTATTGTAGGCAGCAGCTATTGCTTCTGATGTACTAGAAAAACTGGAAAAACCAGGACACTATACTTTATTTGCCCCAACTGATGAGGCTTTTGAGAAACTTCCACGAGGAGTTCTGGAGAGAATTATGTCTGATAAAAAGGCAGCTGAAGGTAAATCAATGTTAAGAAATCAACATCTCAAAGTTCAAGTCTTATGTTTTATAATCTCCTAAGCTATTTCCCTGATGAAGCCACCATCGGGAGGGGAAACATGCATTAGTAGAGAAAGTGATCTTCAGTTCACCTCACTTACACTGTCCTGCAGCAATTGGTCTCAAAAAGCCAATTTGTGGGAGAAATATCAATAGTGTGCAGAGCATCCATGCTACTGTAAGCAGTTTACAAATCTAGAGTACCTCTGCCTGCTTTGATTAACAAACCAAGCTATACTCAATTGTCTCCAGACATACACAATGGTTAAGATGCATCTGCTATATGTGTGTATATATAAACTGTTACTATAGACTGACACGGTTTCATTACTTCACCTAGACTATTTGAGTGAAGGTTCAGTAGTTGTGCTAAGACGTGCTTTATATATATATATATTGGACAGACTCTCCACAGCAGCTGTAATGTCTGGAATTGCATCTTTATATGTACACTATACCCTTTTTATAGGGGTAAAATTTTTCGGTATTTCTCAACCCTTATGTATCTAGCATAGAACTATCACCCTTTTTATAGCCGCAAAGTATTGCTCAGAAATCCCTTTTAGCATATAAATAAACACAGCTGTTACAATACCTTATATTCACTCCTGCCAGTTGATACATTTTTGTAAATAAAATGTCCTATTGTACTGGAGTGATTGCTCTATTAGCTATTTTTTAATTTGAATATTGATTCATATCTTATAATTTTTTAACTTGAATATTGGTTCTTGCTAAGTTTTACTGTATTTTATTTTGGAGTATCAGACACATTGTTTTCTTGAATACAATCTCTTTGGGGTCTATTTACTAAAGTCTGAGATTTACTTCTAAGCTTTATTAAGCAACTTCCCCTCTGTGTCTATTCTAAATGCTTCTGTTATAGATAAGATAAGTAAAGTTTAATCTTTCATAGACAGATGAAGATGAAGATTTATAGTTTGTTATGTCATTTTTTCTGTGTTATTTTAGCTCTGGTAAACTACCATATCCTGGACTCTGTTCAGTGTTCTGAAGCCATAATGGGTGGTGTAGCATTGGACAACCTGGAAGGAAGTACCCTTCAAATAGGATGTGATGGCGACAGTCTGACAGTAAATGGTAAAAAGATAGGCAACAGGAAGGATATTGTAACAAGCAATGGAGTCATTCACTTGATCGACGATGTCCTCATTCCTGATTCTGGTGAGTTTCGCCCCCCCCCCTCCCCCCCGAGTAATATTGATTAAACCAAGTAAAAAATGTGTAACCTACTTATCACTTACAAAATTGCATCTTCTATTCAAATATATGTTCAGCGGACAAACATCTTGTATTAAATAAAACTTATAATAGAATGCATTATTTTATCATAGTTATTGTTTTATCTTTGTTTGTATGACTCTGACAGATATTTGTTTTAAATACTTGTATTGAAGTTAAAAGATGAGCTGATTTGGGACAGGGAAGTAGCTATGTAAGTAGAGTAAACAATTACAGTTAAAAAAGGTTACTGCTACAGTCATGAGATACAAACAAACAATCTTTAATAAGGATCTTATATTGGTCTCAGCCTTAATCATTGGATATTACATTGAGATTAAATAAGAGAAGAGAAGCTTTTGGGCAATAGTTATTTGACATAACAATGATTAACTGATATTTAAAAAAAAATGCATAATGGATATTTCTTGATTTCCAGATAGTAATACAAAAATAGTAATATTTATTCATTTATTATCCATATTTCTTTTTATGAAGCTAAGCAAGTATTAGAACTGGCTGGAAGCTCGCAGACAACCTTCACTGACCTCATGGCACAGATGGGTCTAGCAGCCTCTCTGAGGCCAGAAGCTGAGTACACACTCCTTGCACCTCTGAATGATGCTTTCAGTGGTAAGTTATGGTCACTAAGTTCAGTGTCTAATTTACAATCACCATATTTCATCCTAAAGTTGCTAACATGATATGACATTTTCTAGGATTGATATTTAAAATAACACCTCATATATTCATATCTATTTATATCCTGCTGCATGTTAAATTCACCATTTTGTATAATACAATATACAATAGACAGTATTATTCTAACCCTCAAAATGTACCATTCTTTTGTGCAAAAATAACCCTTTAAGAAAACATGACTGTCCTGGCATGGCAGGAATACAAACATGAGAAGTGGACAGTTTTATGGGGGTTAAACCTTAGGTCTATAATGGGGGTCATGTATAAAAAGGCGCAATCAATGTTTGCTATGTATAACGGCAATTGCGCTTTTTTAATAACTCCCAACACTTGTTTGGCAGAGGTTCCTGGACACAAATCAGGCACTTATTTTTTTATACATCAACCAACACCAGCACAACCAAAATCTACGCATTCGGTGTAGATAGTGCAGACAAACGTTTGTCAGGAGTCTGCTTTATACATTGGATCACACGCTGATTGCACCAGCATTTGGGTGCACCACTTGAGTGTGCCGTGTTAATACATGACCACTAATGTTATTATACACACCTTGGTACATACTATCTACATAGTGAGATAATATAATTGAAAAAAATATCTTTAGTTAAATGTATTTTACGTATATAAAATGTGTTGTAGACTGTATTGGTTCAGATATGTAATCTGTTTTACATTGGTGAAAAGGAATGAAAATGAAAACATTGTGCTTTCCCATATGTTTTTGGCAGATGACACTTTAAGCATGGATGAACGCAGCCTTAAACTAATTCTGCAGAACCACATTCTCAAATCAAAATTTGTCCTCAGTGAACTTTACAATGGACAGACATTGGAAACATTAGGCGGGAAGCTTCTTAGAGTGTTTGTTTACCGCACTGTAAGTATGCATAGTTATGTCAACCTATGTTTCCGTTTGTGGAGGACTACAGTTTATTTTGATTTAAAGAGCCACTAAACATTAAAAATAACTTTGGAATCTTTATTAGAAGAATTAGTTATTTTGTTAGTGGCTTTATTCTGTATTTTAAGCAGTATGAATCCGTTGCAACTGACTTATAATAATATCCAAAGGTGAAAGTTAAACAATTCTCCAATTATTCAACAAATGGATTCTCCCAGTGGAGGTTAAAGTGTTTGAAACATGATGATGAACCTGTACACATAAACTGGCTCTGTCACTTAAAAATTGATTTTACTATGATTGTAGAGAAAGAGAAATTATCAAAAATAATCTATACATTGCGCCAACATAATTGCAAGCAAATGCATATATTTAGAGAAGATGTGTCTTCTGTTTATGAGATCACCTTAAGGCTTCAGATGCAAATGGCATATTTCCCACTGTAACTAGTTTATCTGCATATCAAGGCTCAGGTGATGTCAGAAGCTGGAGACACCAAAGGCAACACTTAATACATAGTTTTCTCTTAATTCATGGTGCCGATCATTTTTAATCTGTTTTTATGCTCTACATTTGCTCTATAAACAAGGTTTGGGTTTCCCTTTAAAACAAGTATATTATCGGATATTGGAAGTTCTACAATGTGTTTTTTTCTTCTTATAGTTCTCAAATGGTCCTTTCAATATGGTTTTAAAAACCTGTTAAATTCCTTAGTCTGTACAATTTGTTTTTGTTTGGAATGAACATTTTTTAATACATGATGGAGATATTGGACTTTTCAAACTCTTTTAAGATGACTGCCATGATATAATGGTTAACATATATAATCTACGCAAGATGTTTAGTACATATGATTGTGTGAACCTGTTATTGATGACATTTTGTATAAATTCAATGTTACTTTGTGCACGGTCCATGATAAACTCTCTTGTATATATTGTACCTATAGTTTAAATCCTAACTAGTTCTTCTGCCAATAACAGGCTGTGTGCATTGAAAACTCTTGCATGCTTCGCGGAAGCAAAGAGGGAAGAAATGGCGCCATTCATACTTTTAGAGAAATTATTCGTCCAGCAGAGAAATCTTTCTATGATATTATTAGCCTTGACAAACGCTTCAGGTAAGTGGGTGTCTTTTCAAATCCATATCTTTCCACAAAAATATATAATTATTATTATTATTATTATTAAATGAACAAGCAAGCAAACATACCATAATGGAAATTATGTACAAAGACTGGTTCAGGTCAAATATAATGTGGGTTCAGCAGGAACATTCTACTGGTGTCCAAAATGAGAACATTTGAAAATGTGCTCAACTGTTCTGAATTTGATGAGGCAGTCAGGTTTATAGGGGTCTTTTCCCATGTAATATGGGTCTAGTCTCACATTATTGTCACATAATAAAAGTTCTCTGTACACAAGCACATGAGGTGCCTAGGAAACATATGTAGCTTAGACAAGTTAAAATTGAACTCCTGCACCTGATATGCGTAGCCTGGTGTTCCATTTCATCAAGTCATGTGATGTCATTTAAAAGTGACCCTTTTGACTCCACCGCTGATAAGTCCTAAGATAAAAGCTCTTAAAAAAGGTAAGCCAAAGAGCCCTACCCTTGCAGTCAATGGAAATCCAGCAACATAAAAATTATGAGCAAAAATAAATAATGATGGAGTACTAACACGCCATCCAGTTGTCATGGAGGACGTATCTTTTTTATTTACAATGTGCAAACGTAGTAGCTTCAAACACATATATAAGGATAATGGCATTACCTGTTTCTCGGTTAGCAGATGCACTTAATCATAGGCTTAATCACAACATAATTAAAAAGCATAAGGCTTATTTCTGTTCCATGTGTTCCATACTTTTTTTTGCCTGTACATTAACTATAAATAAAATAATAAAATAAAAGACATCCATATTTAGGCAACCACCAAACCTGTTCTATATGTGAGATGTTTTACATGGAATCCATTAACAGTTATTCAAAGAGACTGTGGCTAATGTGTTATGGAATCATTTGAAACTTAAATAACCACAAGAGACTTTTAAACCAATTGTGAGAGATCTGTGGTTGACCAAAAATAATGAGCTAAGAATATACCAAGGTGACAAGCGCAATATGAGGAGCATAGAGGCCAACTTACTTTACCTATTCATATGACAGTTTAAGAACGCTTTATTTTTACAAAGCCACAAGCTGGAAGTAAAACATGTAATTTACATCTGCTGATCATACAGTTTCCAGCTTGCCTTCCAGCAACACAGCATTATTTGACACCATATGAACCCTTTGCGTAATAAACCACTTGTGGGACTTGTGACTTAAATGTTGCCAGAGAGTGATTAAATCTTGGTTGGGATTGAGTTTAATTATTTTGTGGCACAGACTCCAAGAAGCAATGTTGTAACTTTTATACTAATCTGACACATAAACTCAACTACGGATGTTAATATTTGACAATGGTGAAACAGAGAAATGTTTGACACCGTGTATGTACATTATTACGCAAATGTGTAAGTGTGTAATGCTTCTGCAGATTTATATTATTTGAAAAATTGACCTTAAGTTTGACATTTCTTCTCAATTCTCTGCAATTCGCTCTTTCAAGAATCCAGCCCTTAGTGTACGCTAAAGAGCGTCATATCTTACAATTTCTGATGTTCTTACACCCCTTTCCTGTGATGCCCTTAATTGTCTGCCTATTTAAACACCTCATTATTGGCTTAGTAGTAGTAAACAAAAGATTATTACGGGCAACTGCAATCATGTCTGATTTTATTTATAGAACAAACAAGAGCTCATGAAAAAATAAATGTATAATAATTATCGAAAACCTAAGCTTGAGTTGTATAAAATATATGAAATAATTGGTATGATTGTTTTTTCTCTTTTAATATAAATAGCACTTTCATGAGTCTTATTGAATACGCTGATTTGAAAGAACTTCTGATACAGCCAGGCGCCTGGACTCTATTCATTCCAACCAATGACGCATTCAAAGGACTAAGCAATGAAGACATTGAACTCTTAAAGAGTGAGCACCACTGTTACATTCTTATTATACTTGGCGTGAACATTAAGACATGATACAAAAAGAAACAGGCAGAAGGTTTTATGCAAAGTACAAGAACATTTTTCTATGGAGCTTCTTCCCTAAATAATGGCCTCTGATGCACTGACACCAAAGCTGCAAAGGCCAGGCCAAAATAGCAGTTGAAAAAAATAAACCATTGTAATGTCAAAATTAGAGAACTTTTGCAACTCAGCTTCCAATTCAGTATAATTTACTGCTTAGTGGATGTGTATGCATGCCGTTGTACAAACCTCCATTAGGAGTCAGGAGTATCTTTTTTCTTTAAGTGATTCACAACATTAAACTCTGCACCTATTAGGACATGTTTGGTTGTGAATTCAAAAAGTTTCTGTGGTTTATCTGCAGAGTGTGATTTACTAAACTACTTAGCCTAAACTTGGTTTATTGGTGCAATAAACAGACCAGGTGAGTTAGTCCTGCTATACAGTCAATTCTTTAAATATTTCGAAATATATTACATTTAAATGCCGGGAATGATTCTCTCAGATAAGAAAATCCAAAACTCTGACTGGCTGGTGTTAACATCTTTTTTGTGTCAGTAAACAAAAATAGAGTACACTGCGCCTGTATCTGTGAAGGGAGTAGCAGCACAAAAACACAACCAGTGCTTCACTCCTGGTACATAAAATACACACAAAAAAAATAAGTGAATTCGTGAGCTTCCCAAAACACTACACACTGTTATTTACCCTTTTAGGAGGCAATATTCTCCGGATAATGTAAGGGGAAGAAAAACAAAGATAAAATAAAATAATATAGTGTAGTATATTCAAACTAATCAGTGAACCAAAAGAAATATAATATATGAGGGTTCCACTCACATCTTTCTGAGCAGTACCCTGCTCAGTGTCATGGGTATTCGGGAGCCGCTCTAGGGGTCTTGAATTCACAGGTGTTATCAGATGGACCATCTTTTTTGTGTGTCTTGTAACTGTCTCTGAGGAGGTTTTAGTCCATTTTCCAAGATGGCCACTTCCAAACTAAAAGCAATCATAGCTTCACATGGTCATCATGGCTACATTCAATTAACTTGGTTAGATAAAAATATTATTAATCTGTAAATAATGTTGTTTTAAACTAACTATATATAGACGTTTTGAGGTGATCAGTTGACTTTAAAGTACACTATATATAATTATATTCTGAATGTTTACTTATAGGAGACAAAGTTGCACTTCAGAATATTCTTCTTTATCACCTTGCCCCTGGCGTATTCATTGGCGGTGGATTTGAACCTGGTGTAACAAATATTCTCAAATCTCTCCAAGGAAGTAAATTAATGGTCAAAGCAGTAAGTAAACCTTTTTTGACATATTTCTGTAAACGAATAGCTATCTGTCTATTAACTAAATTAAATGAATTATGATTTTTTTTGTTTGTTTATTTATTCAAATTTTGTCGTTTGTTCATGAATTTGATTTAGTAAGTATATAGAAAAATCATTTCATTTTTGTTTATTTTTTATTAATATATGACTACAACATGCCATTATTATAACCAGGCAATACATATGTCTGCCTAGGACTTGTTTCAGTATGGCTAGAGAAGAGTATGCTTAGAAGCAATACTATTAAGATTACCTCTATCTATTGTGAGTTAAATGTATGTGTACTATTTTTAGGGTTTTTATGTAGTCTTACATTTCTTGTCTTTGAAGTCATTTTGGAGCATGTATAAAGTGCATTACTAAGGCTATGTTCTAATAATGGAGCAATCCCCAACGACATTTAATTTAACTGAAGAATAATTATGGAAGAAGGGCTAGTATATTGCCATGATTTAGTCTAAAGAAGAAACACATTTGCATTTTCATCCATCATGTCCATCTTTAAGGCAGAGCAAAAAAAAAAGGCAGCAGCCTAGGGCGCAAACATGGTATAGAGACCCAGGATCACTTTAAGATCCAAGGGGGCCCCGGGCAAAGTTTACAAATGGAACTTTGAGTAGTTGTTCTCTTCATACTTCCATGTCTGACCAGTGCTGGAGCAAGGGTACCACAGTTAAGAAATATTTAAATATTCCTTTATCTTAGTTTACAAAAAAATTGATGTCCGGAATAGCATTAAATCTGAGGGGTGCTTGGGCAAGGGGATGGGATGGTTCATCGCAGCTGCATGAACGCTGCCACTTCACCGTCCCCTCTCGCACAATGTTTGTAAGCGCTGGCAGTTAAGCGCTGAATTGTCATTGCTTACATTGCCGCAATGAAGCGCCCGCATTGCTATTCACCACTGACAGTTCAGCATTCAAACTGCCGCGCTGAACTGTAAGCGGTGAAGCAGCCGCGCTGAACTGTCCTAGAAGCCTCGGGCTTCAACTCTCTAGAGGTTTTTTCAAGTCTCTGTTGCAAAGAAACCTCAGGAACAATGTATATTTCTTTTGTTTAACTTCTATTGGACAGAGAGCATTAAGAAACAAAATAAAATGCTAAATCTGTTGTTTTTTTTTTTAGCTTCCCTTTGCATGATGCAGCACCTATATGTAGTACTGCTAATTGGAACAGCACTCTTTGTAATTTAGATAACTGTATTAATTAGTCGTTCATTGAAAAGTATATTTTAACCAGTTAATTAGTTAATAATTTATCTGCTTTGTAACATTTAAGAACTTGTTGGTGAACATCTAGAACAATATGCACCTATATAACTATATTATTAACAATATTACTATTAAACAAACAAACATGTCTCTTTCCTCAGGTAAACAATTCTATTTCTGTGAATGGGGTTTTCTCAAAGGAGGCAGATCTTATGTCAAATAACGGTGTCATCCATGTAGTAGATAAGCTGCTTTTCCCTGAAGGTTTGTATAAAATAACATGAATATTTCTTAAGTAAGTCTTTATATAGGATATGCTGCTATAATAACTTCAATAAATGTACCATATATATATAAAACGTATAAAAAAATTTACTGTTAATATACAAATTCATTTTCCTTGTTTCCAGATGTAGCTATTGGTAACGAACAACTACTGACAATCCTTAAAAAAATTATCAGCTACTTTACCATCAAGGTACATATTTTACATATTTATTTAATGAATAAATAACTCAGTGAAAAAGCCCTGTATAAACTGTATAAACTGTATAAAATAAGAAACATTTTGCATTCATTTGAATCAGTTTAGATTTTAGAACATGGGATCCCAGTCCTTTGGGATAATGCCCCTTTCAAATTGTCATCAAAGTCTTACCCCCTCCTTGATGTTTCGAACATGGTTGGCTCTTTTTTAAAAATTTCCCTCATTAAGCCCTCTGTTTGTGAAGCCTATCACTGCAACAATAAAGTATATCCTGACACTCTGCCTAGAGTACTCACTCCCCATTCTAGAGTTATCATGCACCCTGCCACCCCAACTCCAGGGCGGCACACCCACTAGATTGAGAAGCCCTGTTTTAAAAGATATAATAAAACTATAGTCACATTAGATACTTAATTGGATGAAATAATCCTTTGTTATTTACTGTATACTGAATATAACGTTGCTATGAAAACTGTTTTTTAGTTTGTTCGGGGCAGCACATTCAAAGAAATCCCTCTAACTAAATATTGTAAGTAAACCCACTATTCAATTGCAGAAAAACATTATAATTTGTTCTTTTTTTTAATTGGTGTCTTTATTCATTTTTACTGTTTTTATCCTCTTTAAATCATATAGTTGCTCCCATTCCTGCCCTGATAATTCAGTGATTTCTTTGCACCATGTTGTTTAGTTGCATGCTGTATTATTTTATCGTACTTATTATTATTTTAAGCTGTCTTATTTCTCAATGATAAATTGAATGCAAGCCAATATTTCAGTACATCTGTAAGAAGGGTTATCATTATTATTTCCTGCTACATAGACTTCATTAGATCATCCCTTTTTTAAGGCATGATAAGGACATAGGTGTTTAGATGAGCCGAATGGTTCTTTTCTGCCGACACATCCTATGTTTCTATGTTTCTATTTTTCTATGTTTCCAATTCCTTTGATCAAGTTCAACCTAGATTTAATTTGTTTCTAACTATTTGGAAGCATGAGCCATTCTCTTGCTTTTTCACCACCCACAAAGCTATTTCTATATTGATGTACAGTAGACCCAGTGGGAAAGTTGCCTGTACACAATCTAAGTGGAATTTGGATAAAACGGCCCAGTAGCACTAGTGATCGGAAACAATGCTTACTTCCAGTGATCTTCTTTCTCTTTAGCATTAGATAACAGCAAGAGTTTCATATCAACTGATTTTCACTAAATATATGTATTCATTTATTTTCAGTTACAAAAATAACTACTATTAGAGGTAAGATTTATTGGCTTTATTCTTCTCTGCTCAAGAAGTGAAAATAACATGGTATAAAAAAATTACGCTTTTATATCCAATGCCTTAGCATCTATATAGCTGGTAAGGTAGCTTAGTGGGCTGATGCACCATTTATAGAACATGTAGAACCCATACAATTGTTGGTTCACTTTCAAGTAGGGTCCTTCATCTCTCTGAGCTCAATAAAATGAGTATCATTAAATGGGTCGTAATAACAACAAAAATCTGAGAATATCTGGACGTTCTTTATGGTTAAAGATTTCATTATATAATCTATAACAATCAACTACAGTTCATTAAACATTATGTTTAAATCTACAGACAATAAAAAATAGAAAAATGAATGGGTTACTTTAACCATAATAGATTCTCAAATTCTTTAACCAGACTGAACTTGCTATACTATATCTGTACTGATTGTTCTTAGTTGCCCCATGATATTTGGAATTAGGCCAATGATAGATGGAGAAGGGATTATTTCATGTCCACATGGTTAAGCTTTTTAGAAGAAATGCTTAAATAAATAATTTGGATGTGTCATTATTTTTGTAGGATTTAGTTTGTTTCAACAATGGAATTCACACAGGAGATAAATCTAACTGACATAAAGCACTAAAACAGATTAATGCATGTCTGCAGATGTAGCTTGACTTACTTTTAGAAAAGGCTTTGTATTGTCAGACTGAAGAAAAGTAGCAATCATTAAATTCCTGTGCTGGGATTTCCTTCCTCCAAACAGATAGGTCCATGGTTCAGTGGGGCCTTGATATGGGAGAATAACAATAAAGATATATACCCTTTTTTTATTTGCACATCAGAAGACACAAATATGCTAATTATATGTATCTTGATAAGTATTTTAGTAAAACAAAATCAAATCTAATAGCAACAAATGTATATGTGACAATATAAAAACATGTAAATAAATTCAGTTTAACCATGTTGAAATTTCTGTGTTAATAGAACCTACAATCACGAGAGTAATTGGCGGAGGCGAGATTCGTAGAGTTGTTCAAGGTAGGAAAAGTTTAACAATGTATTAAACTGAAAGATGCTAGAATCTTTTTATTAAGGTTTTTCTAGATGACAAATAAGTGCATGCATCATAAATATATACTAGAATGTACATGTTTAGTACATGTGTGTGTGCAGATGTATGTAAATATTTCATAAAAACAGAGAAAGAGACAGTGGGGTCTATTCACTAAAAGATGAGCTGTAGATGAGTTGAAAATTTTTAACTCACTGACTTAATTATACTCTGTGCAGGAGCAAACTTGTGCAACTTGTACTACTAGAAGTTGCCACTCCTGTCTATTTACATCACTGTGATGAATACTGAAAAACTCTCATTTAAAAAAAAAAAATAATGCATTGTGAATGCAATTCTGTTCTAAGGAAATCACCCGTCTTGTCCCTACATAATTCACAGTTAATTTTCATATCACTTCAGCTCACCTACAACTCACTAAGAGAATAGCTCTCAGATTGTGAGAGTAAAATCCTATTGCTATTATAATAGATCTATGGTTTGCAACATACACACATTAAAATGTGTATTAAGAAAATTCGCTTTGAAGGCAAACAAATTACGACTTTGTAAAATGTTATGAAGTTTCTTATAGTTTAACATAATTACAAACTTGAGATTTGTTTGCTTTCGAAACTGAAATTGAGTGTATTAATATGAGTTGGCTTCTAAAGCCATGTTATAATTTTTTCATTTTTTTAGAAATTAAATTAATACATGACCATATATGAAAAACTGCTTAGAAAAAAAATGTAATGTGATAGATAATAATATTGTTCTTTGATTAATGATTGAACACTAACTGTAGAATGTCTTGTTTTGGGTAAATCCTTTGACATGTATTCTAATAGACGATGTATAACTGAAGGTTTTATGTATATCATTATTACTTTACACAAGGAGGTACTTTGACTGGGGAGCTTGATGCTTTTGAGAATGAAAAAACAGGTATTCTCTCAGCTCGTTTATAGGCACAGTGCTTGTTGGGCAGTCATCTAAAAAGGCATCGCCATCTCAGTGATGGCTTTTTAGCTGTTAATCGGACCACAATCCACCTGGCTGCTGATTTTTAGTAGAACACTCACTTTGATAGAGTTGATTGAATGTGGGAATGTTTGCATGGAATGGTAAATCCACTGGAGGAGAATGCAAAAGTATGTAAGATTGCGTTTCTTCACGCTGCCTAGGATGTCTATCACAAATATGCTTGAAATTCACGCATGTCTTGTAGGAACACTTTCTTTCCAGACATTTGTAAAGTATTTCTTAATTATGTAATGGACATAATTATCTACTACCTGGTATTTAAGTATGATGTGTTTGCTTATCTGTAACCCGCATGCTTAATGTATGAATCACAAGTGTATGTACTTCTCGTTCCACATGCTTTCACTTGCTTTGTTTTTTGGACTTGAAACCACCAAATCACTACTTGTGAGATACTAACATTGTATTGTCATTTGTGTAGTAATGAAAATAATGATTAGTAACTATAATGTCACTATAAAATAACAACCTTTACATGGAAGTCTGAAGTCAAAATGTTATGGCTATAAAAGGAGACAGCTGCTCACTGTGAGGTAGTAAATTAAGTTTACGCACTATTAAAAGCATTCTTTTATTTGAGAGCATTGCAGAGGACGAAAACCCCTTTATTATGGCATAATGTGGAATAGTACAACCACCTAACACATTTTGTCAAAAAACTTAATCATAAGTATGGTGTACGACTGAACACACCCTAATAAAGGCTGGGACGTAAATTAATTGTCAGCAGCACCCGTAGCTAATCTCACTGAGTACTCAACCTGGTAACCAGCATAGTAAAATAGACATACAAACATAAATGTTACTTCACAGTGCCCAGTATATTTATACATGTGCCTGATGTATCATAACACATGCCAGTTGGTAAGCAAATAACCTTTTTAAACATGAAGCTATATTCCTAGCCACATGTTATACACACTTTATAGGAATAATGTACATCATTTACAGCAATAGAGTATTTAACTGAAAACCCCACATCCCATTCATAGTTTAATCCTACCGGTTGTCTTGTACCTAATGTAAAGATCCAACATGTTTCCCTTTTGACACTCAAAATCTCCTCCCCACACTGACAGTTTGATTATCTCAATAACCTGACATTTGAAGTAACTCAAACCATCTGGATCTAAAACAAAAATGAGGAAATCCAACCCTCGGTTTGCAGGGAAGCCTTAATATTGGTTCAGTAAATGATTTGATTACATGTTAATTAAAAAAGTACCAAACACTTGACAGTGCTGTATACTCCTGATTTAAAGTAAACCCACTAATATATTATAAAAAACATAATTATAATATAAAGTATACAAGAACTTTAGCTCTTCTCATCGATTGAGAGTATTATGTCTAGCATATAGCCCCATAATCCTATATTCTTCTTATATTTTATATTTTAAACATTTTTTGTTTTCCTGGCGAGCAATTTGTATTTATAAATCTCTAACATCTCAATAGGTGTTATTATATATTTACATTAGTATACTTTATATTTGTCTAGTGTTAATAATTTTCCATAATTTGTGTTTTTCTGTTTGATCAGCATTCTCAAATTCTACTACTGAATTAGCGATAACGTAATCTGCTGACATTCATTTATTCCCCTTTTTACCATTAGTATACATTTTCATTTTCCAATTGTATTGCCTTTTCAAAAGTTATTCAAATTATGTCACTATGACAATATTGCATAAAACCATTTAGAAAAGGATATGGTAGGGATGTTAAACATCACTCTTACAAGCTATAAGGACATTATATACACCCCCTACTTGAGATTTATTATCTAAGCTGGTATTATGTTGTAAAAATACCAGATGATATTAATGACATGTGTGGTTAGCGTATGTTTAGTGCATTGTCTAAGGTTCTTCCCTTACAATAATTTCAGAGCCAACCATTACCAAAGTCACAAAAATAATTGAAGGTCAGCCAGAGGTTAGAGTGATCCAGGGAGGAGAGACCAGAGTAACCAAAGTAATCCAAGGAGGTATTTATTTCTCTGCCATTTTTAGAATGCATGCCACTATACATACTTGCTGAACTTTTATAAGTTCAACTATTATATATTACATATTTTTTTGCTTTATCTGAATGGCTTGATTTGTTTAGCTAATTTTTGCTAAACTTATTTGCAGAACCTTCTATAACTAAAGTGACACGAGTGATAGAAGGCAATCCAGAATTTAGCCTGTTCAAAGAAGGAGAGACTAGAGTGACCAAGGTCATCCAAGGAGGTAATGTTATTGCTGCATGTAGATAAAGCACAGTGAATTTTTGTATTTGCCAAGGTTCCAAAAGACATGTATTAAAGGACAACTGTTGCCAAAAACAAACAAACTTTTGTTTAATGGAACGGTTACATCATGTGTATGTTTTCATTAGACATTCTTGATTGAAAGAACACAAATAAAGCACGTTACTGAGTACTCTTTACTCAATATGGCACTATTAGGGGTTAATATTGTAATCTGGCCAAGGATTCCCAATGACATGACCATACAGCTACTTTATTTGAAACATAAAATAATTTAATTAAAGCATTTCTATTTAAAATGTATACTTTTGATGCAATCTTTAAATTCAACTTTAAGACCTGATATACATTGCTGCTAGAATAAATGATGTAATATTGCTCCATATATTATATAGCAATCAAGTGCATTAAGATCAAATATACTCAATGGCTAGAAACTATAGCACATTAAGAGAAATGTTCTAAGGTGTGATACATAGTTACATAGTATATAGTAGTTAAGGTTGAAAAAAGACTTGGGTCCGTCAAATTCAACCCTTTTCCCATTCATGTTTATGGCTGTTTGTCAAAAAGTAGGCAAGAAAGAAAAAACTATTTTAAGAGCTTCCCTTGCTATGAGACACAAATGGTTAATGGATATGTTTATTTTATACAAAGACACTTAAATGAACAGGCTCTATAAAATTAAACCGTAAAGAGGAACTTGACAAATTTTGTTTAGTAGAGTAAAATTCTCCTATAAATCACACCTATGGACATCTCCCTACTTGCCTACCGGAAACGATACATGATATAATGATGGCCAAATAATTAATAAATCAAGCCTGGATATATTAATTTATTTATTAAATGGACATGATATTACTCGTTGTAAGAAATGTAGAAAAAAATGTGAATATTTCAGAATGTAAAATATTTATTGCTGTACTATGTTTTGTCCCATCAAATGCTATACATTCTTTTTTAGTTCTTTTTAATCACTCATATTTCATTTTTGATCATTTGCAAAGAGCACATTAAACATGATGCTAGGGTATATCCCCCCGGTTCACCATTGTCTCTTGCTTCTTTTCACAATTAAATTTGCCAGAACCCACAATAACTAAGGTCACTAGAGTGATTGAAGGTGAACCAGGTTTTAAACTGGTAAAAGAAGGTGAAACACAACTGACTAAATTCATCCAAGGAGGTAATGTAAATAACGAGATGAGTTTTGCCTTTCTTTCTTTTTTTTTATACCTAGTGTAGTATTTCTCCTCTACCATCTCTATAGCTTCTCCCTGTATGATATTTTCTAAATTATTTCTTAAAATTATTACTCTTAAACAATGGAGAAACATTTATGTAACAACAAACACATTAATATTTTATGTGTTTATTATTTCTCCATTTGTAGAATAAAACTTGATTAACGTTATCCACTCCGGAAACGTAATAATTATTTTCAGTATACAAAATATGTATGCAATGAAAAATACAAACAGTCAAATTCTTAGGCATGTCTTGCACGTCACATTTTTTTTTCTTTTCATACTCAAATTTGTCAGAACCCACAATAACTAAGATCACTAGAGTGATTGAAGGTGAACCAAGTTTTAAACTGGTAAAAGAAGGTGAAACACAAGTAACTAAAGTCATCCAAGGAGGTAAAGTTAAAAAAAATAAAAATTGATGGGACTTAAACAATGTGTTATTTACGGAATCTATTGGAAGATGAAGATCTGGTATCCATGTCTTTCTTTTGATGAATTATCTTTAAATGTATAATATTAGTGATGAGTGGTTATCAAATGGCAACAGAAAAAAAAAATTCATATGGATGCAAATAATTTTGAATTGCAGTTGTTTTTAAAGATTATGTGAAAAATGAAAGATTGTTCCATTCAAGGTGACGATTACTTTGTTCATTGCAAATATGAACTGATTGAAAATGTTATTGGGTTTACATTGTTTACTATAATGAAGAAAATCACTTAGACTTATAATGAAATAAATGATGCACTTCCTGTCAAATTTACAGAGAAGGAAATGACAAAATAGAAAACAATTCAAAATAAAATTTAAAGAATAACAGGGAACACATAAAACACATTACACATTACATTACATTATTGCACATTCTCCCTTAATTAACTATTTTTTTTATTAAGAAATACAAACAAAAGAAAGCAAAAAAAAACACATTTTGGTATAATTTGGTGTACCAAAAAATAAAATAAAACAGAAATAAAATCTGTGTAAATTAAGAAGTGATATAAATATATATTTATTTAAGATTTGTAATACATGTTTGTTTAAGTAAATCTTAATTATTACGATTTGAGGAAATCTAAATGATTTTAATGAAATTATTTGAGTAGCAGGTTGAACATTGAAGGCATTTCCTTCTTATGTCATTGTCCATCAATTATTGTTTTTTTACTGGGCAAAATATAGTGTTCTGATAAGAAAAACAAAAGTAGCCAAAGATTACATATAGTACAAAGGGAAAATATGGGGCAAAGTTCTAAATTTGCATCAAGTTTCCATGGTAATTGTTCCACTTTGACATCTTTTTCTTTGAATACGCTTTAAAGATAACTAATGATGTACCACAGGCTTCATAACACATCTGACTATAAATATAATCTCTCCCCTCCCTGATCTTCAGGTCCTGAAATAAAATATACCCGTGTCTCAACTAGCCTTGGATCTGAAACAGATGAAGAGACACTAAAGAGAATGCTTGAGGAAGGTTAGTACCCGCTTCTAGATACTATATAAAGCAAATGTATCAGTGCTAGACCTCTTCTGAGAAGTTACTAAGAGGGAGCATTGTCTATAATCCAGCACAACAATTGTTGGCATTGCCATCTTTTCTTGATCTATGGACTTTTAGTTTACTCCATATCATCATATAGCTAGTAGAATAATAGGTCTATTCACTAAAATTTGATTTTGGAGATCGACTTTTCATTTTTAGACTAAGTCACATTCAGCACCCGAGTCTTCCCCATTGAAAGTATTGGGAGGCAAAATCATTGAAGCTATTTTTGAGACTAAGTCAAGCTCAGGTGCCGAATTTGACTTAATAAAAAAAAAATAGCTTTTGATCATTTCACCTCCCATTACTTTCAATGGGGAAGATTCGAACCTGGGTGCCGAATATGATTTAGTCTCTAAATGAAAGTCAACCGCTAAAGTCGAATTTTAGTGAATAGAACCATAAGAGATTTATTTCTCTTACTTTTCTTGTTTTCATTATTTTGTGACATGGAACGTGTGTCCACTAATACAACATACTTTATCTCTTTTTCTGGTCAATGTATTTATAAATCTACAGTTTGATTACTGCACCTTTGGCTGATAAGCATGAAGAGTAAATAATGTTGTTTTTTTAATTTTTAAAATGTTAGGGTTTATTCTATTTCTATGCAATAAATGACCATCGACATTATTTTTGAATAGGGTTAAACTCCAGCACTAAAATCGAGATTTGTATGTTAACAGCTTTATGCTTAATGTGATAAGCTTATTGACATAGTGTACACAGATTTTAAGTGTTTGTACTTTTCTTAACAAAGCTATTTTTTAAACAAGGTATCAATGTCAATGTCAAATGGACAACTGTGGAACTTTTTTATAAAACACTGAAGTATGCAATGTTTTCTTAGATAAAGATAATGAGTTTATTTTTAATGAATTACAGGATTAAGGCATCCATGTTTTTTGAAAGCATTACTGTACTGTATTAAAGCATCCATGTTTTTTTTTTTAAAGAATTACTCTATTAAGGCATCCATGTTTTTTTTGTATTTAATTCTCACTAGGTTTGCAACAAATAAAATCACCATTAGGATTTAGAGGAACATAAATTAATAATTATTTAGATTAAGTATTTCAAGCTATTGAAATCAAGGCAGGCTAAATTCAGAGCAATCGCCAAGTCAGCAATTAGCGTGTTCTTACTGATTGTTCTAAATTTATCACTTCAAATTTGAATTGCTTTTTTGTTGTCTATATAAACAAGACTCGAAGTGCTTACCTATGTAGGGGGAATCATTATTTCCATATGATCGTTCAGCCAGCATTACTTCCATTTCTTAAGATGCATAGTTGCACTCCTTTTTTGGGATGGTTCTGTGGTTCGATTTTACCATTACAATTGTTTCATGCCTAAACATTGATGCCATAAACATGTATCCTATCAGAAGTCACCAGGGTTTCCAAGTTCATTGAAGGTGATTCACAATTACTTGATGATGACGAGCTGAAAAGGCTTCTCCAGGGAGGTTAGTGAGCAACAGGTCAACTAATATGTCATAACAGGTGATGGTAAGCTATCGGGTGTCATGGCTTCTTTTTAAAGACTAAAAGATTCTTCTTAATTGTAGGGGGGGGGGGGACTTAAGAAAGTTCACAATATCATAATTTGGAAATTAGTCATAAGAAACCAGAAATCAACAGAAAATCAAATTAGTCTTTAAAAATGACTAACAAATTTGCTGGAGGGCAATGGGCATTTGCTAGCATTTTTTTTTTTAAATAATGATCCAAATTTACAAATTACAAATGACATATATGATTTGACTTAATATAAATAACAAATACCCATTCCACCTCTGACTTTATATGGCATGTTACTGGTCTCCGATTGTATATACTGACAGTGCCATTTTTACATATTTCATTAATTCATTCTATTAAATCTTTTAATCTCTTGAATTTTTCTTCTAACAATGGTTATCAACTAATAGACTGGTTATCGATTACACTGCAGTTGTTTAATCCATTAACTTTAACTGGAATACTGTTATGTCAAACTGTATGGTAATGATGTATTTCATGATTGTGATACGTTGACGCCTTTAAACATATTATTAAATAACATGAAAAAATATCTTCTTTCCATTTTTTGGGATTTAGTGGTTCATGTTTGAGTAAAATAATATTTTAATTGATGGTAAACAGGTCAACTAAACAATGTGTATTCACTATTAATAGTCTTATAGACTATTAGATTATTGCACTGCTGTGGTTTTGAAGGTATTATCCCTCTATTTGTATATCAAGAGGACATAACTTTAGAAAAGTGAGAAATAGAGTGAAACTAACTCATGTGCTCAAGAGTTTGTATTTCCTCTGCCCCTCATATTGTAAGAAAAGGTTTGTAATCACTATACTGTCTTGAGGCAGGTACCAATTTTGAGGCAGTTGAGCCCTGCATGTTTCTATTATTTCCTTCTTGGATACATGGTGTATCTGGGATTACATAGCAATTTACCCCTTTCCACACACTGTTTGGTTTTGTCTCAGGTTATATATAGATAGAATAAAAGTAAGTATTTTTCAATTTTTCTGAGAGACAAAATATGTGTTTATTTATAAATCTTCTATTGTAGCAGTTACATATGAGCTAAAACCATTAATATTATTATATAAAACTATATTTTACAATACTAATATTAAAATATACTCTATTTTCCCCTTGTGGTTGATTAAAGATAGCCTACCCATAAAAGCTTACATAAGTATTCCTAAATAACTGTCCTCTTAAAATGTCTAAAACAAAATATTTAAACATTGTGAGAATTTGGAGATCTGTGGACAGATATTAGGTTTTTATGACACTTTGTAATGAGCATTTATGACGTGGATCGAACATGCAACATCCTTGTGGGTTCCTCGGAATATGCCGATGATGATTTTGTCTTAAGGTATGAAATTTAAGAGCATTCCATGTAAATACAGTATCATTAAATCTGATGATACATCATGGAATGAACCAACTCTTACATTTTGGAAAATATAATTGTGCATTTTTGCTACAGTTTGACAAGCAAGAAAATCTATAGTCCCCGTGCTTCTTCTCAGAGTCATTGTTTATGTTCCAGGTTCTCAGATCTCCAAAGTCACAACAGTAGTTGAAGGAGAACCATCAGAAACTGTCCAAATCTCAAAGATTGTAAAAGGTTAATCTCATATATTTTAGTTACTATATTATATATTCTGATATATATAATTTATATTGTATATAAATTAATATATTATGCATATATTAATTCATATATACATATAAAGGCACACACAAATAATACATTCAATATTTGTGGGTGGAGGATGTATTCATTCTTTGTTTTCACTCTACTTGTTTAGAACCTCAAGTTAGAAAAATACAGACTAGCCGAAGGATACAAGGTAAATGATATATGTTTAAAGCCACATGGGGCTATACTCTTTGAAATAATATTAATTAAAGAACTAGTGCTTTGATAAATCACATTTAATTTAATAAAACTTCTGTGAATTAACACCAAAATGTTTGCTTTACTTTCTGTCAAGCTTACTTCATGTCTGTATATAAAAGGAATCCAAGTATTTCAGTGCTTTAAAAAATATATATTTTAGTGGTAACTTTTCAAGAATTAATATCAAACTTGGAAATACTTCGGTAGGCTGTTTTTACATTAAAGTGACACTACCACTTACATAAGATTTAACTAGATATGCCACTGTTTTTTTTTTTTGTATGATTGAATTAATTCCATACAAAAAGGAAAATTAAATTAGGTGTTTATCTCCTGGCTCCATTTTGTGACTATTTCCCATAAACATCATCCAAAATCTTCCAGACTGTCTCACTTTACAACTGTGGCCAAAGCCTGCATGATGATGTCATAAGATACTCCCCTGCTCTCTTACTGGCTCCTGTGTATCACAGTGAGCAATACCAGGTGGCTGTGTATAACTTTTCTACCTGTCTGCCAACACAAAGAGAGGAGATTGACCTGATCAAACAGGATCATAATTCCACCCCTTGTGATGTAATAGTTACAGTACCCTCCCATTCAATGCAAGTCTATGATCAGAATTCTGAGTTATAGACTGCATTATGTGTCCCCAGCCCCAAAGTGAGAAATTTGTGCAGTAAAGTCACTAGGGGGTGACACCCAAAAACACTATAGTTCACAAAATGGCGGCGCCAAGTCACACTTGTTTAGTTACATATTTTACTAAATACAGTCATAAAAACAAAAGACAAATCTGAAATCAAAAATACAAAATAACAAAAAAATAAACCTTTTTTATTTTGTTGGTAGGAGTGTCTCTTTAATGACTACTTTGCTGTCAATATGTGTTGATGTGTTGATAATTCTTCTAATAAATTAAAAATAGCTAAACCTGCCTTTGCTACTCATATAATAAAGTGTTATTTGTTTAAAAAGTGGCTTATTTAACATATTTCCCTAGCTAACTGCTTGAACCAACATTTTTTATTTCATTGGGTAATACTGCAAACAAATATTACAAATTAAATAATTCCCCCACCATCCTGTGCCCACTACCTCCCTGTGCCCACTCCTTTCACCACTCCCTCCTATATTTTCTATGTTTTATAAAACCTAATACATTTTGAGTTACAAAAAAAAAATGAAATAAAAATTCTAGGATATTTAACTAAGTCATACAGCACAACCCATTATTAATGATAGTTTCAAAGTACAGACACAATCCTCCAAGGGAAGAGCTAAGAGTCCAATGACAATCAAACTATTTCTTTTTGTTTTAGGCTAATTCACTTTTTACAGCATAACCGCGTGCCCATACTGCGTAAGATTGATCTTTGCTTATAAAAATACATGTGTACAAACAACAACATTAACCAACATGGTAGACATCGTATACCCGAGCATTCATGGATACATTAAATATAGAATTATTATAAACGTTGGAAGTCAATTTGTTACTGCTAGTTCCGAAACCATGAAGCATGACAATGGAACTAATGATGAATGCAACCTTTAACCTTCTGTCTTAAAGTACAGCTCTTTACTTTGTCTGCATGTTGTAGTTTAGTTGTGTTGGGTGATAAAAAAATATAATGTTGTTTGATCCTGGTGATGGCTCTGTCTGACGTAAGACAAAATACAAGAAAAATATTGATGTTGGGTAAAATATATATATATATATATATATATATATATATATATATATATATACATGCAATATATACATATATAACCGTATATTTCACATTTATAGGTCAACCATTAAGAAGGAAAATGAGGAGAAGTCATCAAAAGGCATAGAATCTTCAACATTGTTGATTGTACTGAAGAATCATGGGATATCTGCTTGACGACTTAAACAATACGTTATCTTGGAATAGGGGTTTTATGGATAATTGGACATCGTGCACAAATTTTTGTTTTTTTTTAACAGAGAAAACAATATATTGTTGTTCAGAATTGGGATCAAGGAGGGTTTTGTTTAAAGTATTGGAAACCTGCAAACTAAGAAATGACTGAATGTATTTTAAATTTGGTTATATCCATAAAATATAACTCCCGTCAACAAAAAATGTGCTATAAGATGTAGATTGATTTTTATAAAAAGAAATGCAGAAATAAAAGCTCAGTGATTTCCAAAACTGAAATAAAGATATTGACATTTTAAAGATAGGACTATTCCACTTTATTCACCAAAAATTACTAACATGCTTTACTTAACATGACTCTTGAGAATATGAACGTGTTTTATATGCTTTGAGTGACTGAGGGGTGGTAATGTTATTATTTCCTCTGCCCCTCATATTGTAAGAAAAAGTGCAGTTTCTTACTAAATAAATAAAAGTGATTTATTATATTTGAAAAAAAAAGTTACAGCTATTGGTGCTTTGTTTTGAAACTTTTTTTGGAGCAAAAACTTCTATGCAAATATTTGGTACTAACTCAAATGGGTTTTTTTTGTAAATTATGCCATTTTTTTTATAGCTCTGGTTTTATATGCATAAAATGATAGAGTCATTTGCTTCTTTAAAAATCATTTGGCCCACAGATGTTGCAATGCAACAAAAATGTATGTTAGGAAGGACATGTTTACTTTAAGTTCCTGAGCCTTTTTCTTTAAAGGCTTTCAAATTCTATTGGGTGTGCCTGTATACCTCTGTTTCTTAAACAAATACGCAATAAAGAATGTGGTTGAAATATATAATCTCCTTAGTCATTTTTGGGTCTAATATCATAAATGGCAACATATCTATATTTGTAAAACTGAACTCTCAATGCAGCAATATTCAGTATGATTTACATATCTTTATCAAATAGTGTATTAGAACTGGTTCACCTTTCATGCCTAGCAATCACTAGAAATACAAGTATAATATGCCCCCAACTTTAAAGCTCATCTACACAACATATTGTTATTGACCACTTGCGCCCATAGCCAATGTGTTGCTATGTACATTATACCACAAACACAATTATAATAAAGGTGCAATAAACTGTTTTTACCAGGAAGGGTAATTCATATAAAAGACAAAACGTGAACTCTGCAATCTCAGCTCTAGCAGCACTTAGGCAGTGTGTTCCTAAACCACACAAAAATAAACTAGATTTACAAGTAAAAGACAATAAGTGCGCTTAGAACAAACTGTGATAAAAATATATTATAATAACAATATTGAAACACCTTTCAAGTGGCTTAGAGTAGAAATATCCTGAGGGGTCAGGAGAAAACTATGATCCCCCTTAAGGGGATACACTCAAGATTGCAGAGAAATGGTAGCACTTCAAAAACAAGATGTTGTCGGTTGGATCCTGTAGCTGCCAATCCTCTTATATCCTTTGGCTCAGGAACAAAACGACAATTAGAGGGCAATATATAAATTCATTTAATAAAAAAATGCATCTGCTTACATGGAGGTAATCCCTGTCATACGTAGTGGGCGCCACACAGCTGCAGGAGATATCCTTTCCGGTAAGTTGGCAAATATTTTACACATGAATTTACAAAAATAAAATAAAAATACATACAGGGAGTGCAGAATTATTAGGCAAGTTGTATTTTTGAGGATTAATTTTATTATTGAACAACAACCATGTCTCAATGAACCCAAAAAACTCATTAATATCAAAGCTGAATATTTTTGGAAGTAGTTGTTAGTTTGTTTTTAGTTTTAGCTATTTTAGGGGGATATCTGTGTGTGCAGGTGACTATTACTGTGCATAATTATTAGGCAATTTAACAAAAAACAAATATATACACATTTCAATTATTTATTTTTACCAGTGAAACCAATATAACATCTCAACATTCACAAATATACATTTCTGACATTCAAAAACAAAACAAAAACAAATCAGTGACCAATATAGCCACCTTTCTTTGCAAGGACACTCAAAAGCCTGCCATCCATGGATTCTGTCAGTGTTTTGATCTGTTCACCATCAACATTGCGTGCAGCAGCAACCACAGCCTCCCAGACACTGTTCAGAGAGGTGTACAGTTTTCCCTCCTTGTAAATCTCACATTTGATGATGGACCACAGGTTCTCAATGGGGTTCAGATCAGGTGAACAAGGAGGCCATGTCATTAGATTTTCTTCTTTTATACCCTTTCTTCCCAGCCACGCTGTGGAGTACTTGGATGCGTGTGATGGAGCATTGTCCTGCATGAAAATCATGTTTTTCTTGAAGGATGCAGACTTCTTCCTGTACCACTGCTTGAAGAAGGTGTCTTCCAGGAACTGGCAGTAGGACTGGGAGTTGAGCTTGACTCCATCCTCAACCCGAAAAGGCCCCACAAGCTCATCTTTGATGATACCAGCCCAAACCAGTACTCCACCTCCACCTTGCTGGCGTCTGAGTCGGACTGGAGCTCTCTGCCCTTTACCAATCCAGCCACGGGCCCATCCATCTGGCCCATCAAGACTCACTCTCATTTCATCAGTTCATAAAACCTTAGAAAAATCAGTCTTGAGATATTTCTTGGCCCAGTCTTGACTTTTCAGCTTGTGTGTCTTGTTCAGTGGTGGTCGTCTTTCAGCCTTTCTTACCTTGGCCATGTCTCTGAGTATTGCACACCTTGTGCTTTTGGGCACTCCAGTGATGTTGCAGCTCTGAAATATGGCCAAACTGGTGGCAAGTGGCATCGTGGCAGCTGCACGCTTGACTTTTCTCAGTTCATGGGCAGTTATTTTGCGCCTTGGTTTTTCCACACGCTTCTTGCGACCCTGTTGACTATTTTGAATGAAACGCTTGATTGTTCGATGATCACGCTTCAGAAGCTTTGCAATTTTAAGAGTGCTGCATCCCTCTGCAAGATATCTCACTATTTTTAACTTTTCTGAGCCTGTCAAGTCCTTCTTTTGACCCATTTTGCCAAAGGAAAGGGAGTTGCCTAATAATTATGCACACCTGATATAGGGTGTTGATGTCATTAGACCACACCCCTTCTCATTACAGAGATGCACATCACCTAATATGCTTAATTGGTAGTAGGCTTTCAAGCCTATACATCTTGGAGTAAGACAACATGCATAAAGAGGATGATGTGGTCAAAATACTAATTTGCCTAATAATTCTGCACTCCCTGTAGAAGCAGAAAGAGAGCAGGGTAAGTCCAGTCCCATCCGCTACGCGTTTCGCCCTTCGTGGGCTTCAACCAGGCGTCTGGTCTCCCTGGTGAAAGGTAGCGTTTATATTTCCCCAAGTCGTCGATTTGTAAATCACTTCCGCTTTCGTCATCACCTCGCGAGATTTGAGCATAGTAGGTCTTCATAGCGTTGTTTAGAGATCTCACGCGAGACTTTGACTTAGTCTTTACTTTCGTTTCCCATAGATGTATATTACCTCATACATATAAAACAAGGATGTAAAGGAAAACAAGTGTTTTATCTTAAAAAAAAAAGTAATGTATACATTTACAAACGGGGGTCTATATATAATTGGAGCTCATAACTTTATTAAAAAAAATTATATCTCAAAAAGTTGTCTTACTACATGTTTTATTAGATAAAAATTATATAAAAATATAACAAATTATGTAAAAAAATATATATCTATATAAAAAAAATATATTTTTATTTTACTTATATAAAAATTTAGAAGGAGAGATCCAATAATAATGAATCCTGTTTATACATCAATTAAAAATCAGTGTAACAGACATATTTACATAAAATTATGGAGGTCAAAATCAGCGTTTAACCCTTGTGGCTTTAAAGTAGCCAGGTTAAATACCCATTTCATTTCTTGTCTACCTATATTTCTAATGTGGTCACCTCCTCGACACTGTTTCTCCACCTGTTCTATGGCACAAAATGTAATACCTTTAGGATTTTTTTGATGAAAGTCTAGAAAATGTTTTGATAAGCTATGAGTCGTCAGACCATTCTTTATATTTCTTAAGTGTTCCTCAATTCTCTTTTTTAATGTTCTAGTTGTTCTGCCTACATATTGTAAGCCACATGGGCATTCTATAAGATAAATCACATTTGTAGTAGAACATGAAATAAAGTTTTTTATATTATATTTCTGGCCATTATCTGAGGAACAGAATTCAGTGACCGGGTATTTAGGATGGGTGATGGATCTACACCCTTTAAAATTTAGACATCCATAAAAACCTGATTTCCTGGTAAGAAAGTGACTTGGTGCCTTGTTAATCTTTCTTAATTTACCAGTGTAGTTGGTGGTTAGTTGTTGTTTAAGATTAGGGGACCCTCTAAAGATGACTGAGGGACTGTCTGGTATGATACTATTTAAGACTTCATCTTTTTGTAGGATCCCCCAATGTTTTTTTATAATCTTTTTTACACGTTGTGACTTGTTATTAAAATTAAAGATAATAGGGATATTGTTTTGAAATGTATTTTCTTCTTTCACTTTATAGATCAAAAGCTGATTTCTATCTATTTCTGATATTTCTGTTATTGTACGATCTACTTCTATACTGTTATATCCTTTTTCAATACATTTTTCTCGCAGTATATTAGATTGTTCACTATAGGTATTTAAATCAGAACAGTTTCTTCTTAAATGGGTATATTGACTCTTTGGGATACCCTTTAACCAAGGGGGATAGTGGCAGCTTGATTTGTCTATAAGATTATTAGCATCCACTTTTTTAAAATGATTTTTAGTTTTTATTTGTCCGTTCTCTATAAAAATCTCTAAATCCCCCAAAAAATATGTTCTTTACTATATGTTGTATTTAATACAACATTATGATTGTTTTTATTAATATACTCTAAAAAGGAATTTAGGTCTTCTTTACTACCCTTCCATATAAATATTAGATCGTCAATATATCTGTAGTACAGAATAATGTTTGCCTCACAGTTGTGTTTGCTCCAGATGTAAGTATTTTCCCACTGGGACATGAATATATTCGCATTACTAGGGGCAAACTTAGAGCCCATAGCCGTCCCTGTGCATTGGAGGTAAAAAGATTCCAGAAACCAAAAGAAATTATGATTTAGTATAATATTTATCCCTTCTACTACATAATTGATTTGGTCTTCATTTAAAAGGTTTTTTTCTTTAAGAGTATCTTTAATTGCTTCACATCCCAACTGATGATCAATGATAGTATATAAAGATGTCACATCACTCGAAACCAGAATGTAATCATCTTCCCATGTACATGTCTGGAGTACTTTCAGAATACTCATAGTATCTTTGAGATAAGACCTAATCTCTTTCACATAGGGTTGAAGTATGTGATCTATATACTCCGAAAGGTTAGAAAACATTGAATCTATACCGGACACTATAGGTCTTCCTGGGGGCTTTTTTAGGTCCTTATGTATTTTGGGCAGAAAGTAAATTACAGGTATCTTTGGGTTAATAACATTTATATAATCGTATTCCTTTTTTGATAGGTAATTTTTTTCTCTACCCTTGTCAATATAGTTAGTAAGTACTTTTTTATAATCATTCATAGGATCTTTTATAAGTTTTCTATATACATTTTCTTGTTCCAACTGCCTAAGGGCCTCCTGTATATAGTACTCCCTAGATAGGATTACTGTACCCCCTCCTTTATCCGCCGGTTTTATGACCAAATCCTGATCATCTTGTAGTAACTTAAGGGTGTTCAGTTCCTTTTTAGTCATGTTTATCTGATCATAACTAGATGGTTTAAGTTTTCGAAAGTCTTCCATTACTGCCTTTTCAAAGACTTCTAAAGCCCCAGACCTATATGTAGTGGGATAAAACTTAGATTTATTCTTTAGATTCGTGGGCATGATATTATTTGGGTCAGTTTATTTTGTATTGTTAGTTGTGGGTTTTAAGGCATAAAATCTTTTAATTGTTGCATTCCTTACAAACTTATTGACATCTATATATGCAGAGAAAAGATTACATTTGTTTGTAGGAGCAAACTTTAGCCCCTTACTTAATACTAATAACTGTTCTTGAGAAAGAATTTTATGGGAAAGATTAAAGACACCTGTAGGATTTCTGTTGTTATTACTTAATAGTTTAATTTCCGTCTTTTTACGTAATTGTTTTCCCCCTCTTTTCACTCTAGTTCTAATTTTCTTCCTTCTCTGGGGTTGTCTCTAGTTATTTCCCTGGAATTTTTTTGATGTCTGTCTCTGAAACTCCATTGGTTTCCTTGATACCTCTCTCTTTGTTCCTTCGGGAGTGTGCGTAGGAGGCGACGGTCTGAGTCTAAAAAGGGAGAAGTTTCTCCTGACTCAGATAAAATTTGAAACCTATTAATTGTTTCAAACGGTTGGTTATCATTTCTATCTTCAATGTGCCTCTCGTTAGCAGATGAGCGTGTGTTTTGACTTAGTTGTGTTAGTCTGGATTGTATTAGGGTTCTAACAGTCTCTTTTCTTCTAACTGCTGGGGCGATTTCTGGTCTTTTTCTATACTCGCCATTTTCTACTCTATATACACGTGTATTCCTCAACTTTGTATCATCTTTTTTAACATAGGCATTTTGCTTTTTGTTCCGATAATTAGAAGGATTTCTGAGCTTATTTAGTTTATAATCCTCCTGATCTCTATGGTATTTTTTAATTTTTGTTGTTCTTATTTCTTGTTCAATTTTTTCAATTCGCTTTACTGTGCTGTGAGAAAGATCTTGGTATTGTGTATTTGGTGTATGTAATCTCAGATCATCCTGGATTTTTTGGATATCTGATCCATTTGTATCAGTGTTTTTTTCCGTTGTTTAATAATAATATTAATCAGTAAAAAAGTGCAACATTCCAAAGCTTCATTCCATTCCTGCATGAAACCAACATCATCTGTGTCAAACGTAGGAAGTTTAAATAGTCTTAAACCTAGTGGAGTGATTTTTTCTTTTACATATTTTTGGAGTGTTTCAGTCTCCCATTTAATTTTTAGCTCTTTAATGAGCAGTCTTTCAAGGTTAGTCATAAGATTAGTGACATCTGGTATAATTTCTGCTGATCTTATTGGGGAATTTTCATCTCCAAAAATATCATCTACATTAATAGTGTAATTCTGGCGCTATTCAAATAAAGACATGTTTATATTATACACACAGTGGATTAAGCAGCTAGGTGATCTATAGGGAGTGGATACAAGTGTACACAAAAAACAAAACGTGAACCCAGCGCTGCAATCTCAGCTCTAGCAGCACTTAGGCAGTGTGTCCCTAAACCACACAAAAATAAACTAGATATACAAGTAAAAGACAATAAGTGCGCTCAGGGCCGGTGCAAGGATTTTTGCCGCCCTAGGCAAAGTAAAAATTGCCCCCCCCCCCCCCACACACATTATCAGCCACTAGAGGTGCTTCCGTGATTCTCACTGTGAACATTACAGTGGGAGGATGCGGAACATCCAAAAAAAACAAAACATTCGCAGCTGAGAGGAGGATCGGGCAGGAAAGTTTCCAGCTTTGGCGCTGGAGAAAGGTAAATGGCTGAAGGGGTTTTAACCCCTTCAGCCCAGTGGGAGGGGGACACGAGGGTGCCCCACTCCTAAGGACTATATAGTGCCAGGAAAATAAATTTGTTTTCCTGGCACTATAGTGCTCCTTTAACACCAGTACTGCACAGTGTCTTTTTTCTGCAGCAACAGGCTATAGACACCAGTACCACTACATTAAACTGTAGTGGTTCTGGGACTATAGTGTCCTTTAAATGTGAGGTAAATTAGTTTCCAATGTAGTATTAATAACTAAAGAACTAAATAATAAACATATTGAATTGTCTACTTACCACCAGGACATTAAGATGATCTGGTCTCTGGCTGCAGTCTGGCTATTGGTTTGGCTCTGGGGACTGGAGACAAACACCAATGGATTTTGCCCCCCAATATGCCAGGACTTAGCCTCTCAATGTGCCATGATTTTGCCCCTCATTATGCCAGGATTATGCCACTCAATATGCCAGTATTTTCCCCCACAATATGCCAGGATTATGCCCCTCAATATCCCAGGATTATGCCCCTCAATATCCCAGGATTATGCCCCTCAATATCCCAGGATTATGCCTCTCAATATCCCAGGATTATGCCCCTCAATATGCCAGGATTAGAAACATAGAAACATAGAAACATAGAATGTGTCGGCAGATAAGAACCATTCGGTCCATCTAGTCTGCCCAATTTTTTTTTTTTTTTTTTGGAGTACTTTTATTAGTCCCCCGTTCTCGGTCTTATAGCTAGGATAGCCTTGTGTCTATCCCACGCATGCTTAAAATCCTTGACTGTGTTTACCTCTACCACTTCTGCTGGCAGGCTATTCCATACATCCACTACCCTCTCAGTAAAGTAATACTTCCTGATATTACTTTTAAATCGTTGCCCCTCTAATTTAAGACTATGTCCTCTAGTTGTGGTAGTTTTTCTTCTTTTAAATATACTCTCTTCCTTTACTGTGTTGATTCCCTTTATGTATTTAAATGTTTCTATCATATCCCCCCTGTTACGTCTTTCCTCCAAGCTATACATGTTAAGATGCTTTAACCTTTCCTGGTAAGTTTTATCCTTCAACCCATGAACCAGTTTAGTAGCCCTTCTCTGAACTCTCTCCAAAGTATCAATATCCTTCTGGAGATACGGTCTCCAGTACTGCGTACAATACTCCAAGTGAGGTCTCACCAGTGCTCTGTACAATGGCATGAGCACTTTCCTCTTCCTACTGCTAATACCTCTCCCTATGCAACCAAGCATTCTGTTTGCTTTTCCTGCTGCTCTAGTGCATTGCCTACCTACCTTCAAGTCCTCTGAAATTATTACTCCTAAATCCCTTTCCTCAGATGTTGAGGTTAGGACTGTACCAAATAGTCTATATTCTGCTTTTGGGTTTTTACGCCCAAGGTGCATAATCTTGCACTTGTCCACATTAAATGCCAGTTGCCACTGCTCTGACCATTTTTCTAGTTTATCCAAATCATTTGCCATTTGGCTTATCCCTCCATGAATATCAACCCTGCTGCAAATCTTTGTATCATCAGCAAAAAGACATACTTTGCCAACAAGACCTTCTGCAATATCGCTAATAAAAATATTAAAGAGAATGGGTCCAAGAACAGATCCCTGAGGTACCCCACTAGTAACAAGACCTTGCATTGAATATACATATTATGCCCCACAATATACCAGGATTATGCCCCTCGATATCCCAGGATTATGCCCCTCGATATCCCAGGATTATGCCTCTCAATATCCCAGGATTATGCCTCTCAATATCCCAGGATTATGTCCCTCAATATGCCAGGATTATGCACCACAATATGCCAGGATTATGCCTCTCAATATCCCAGGATTATGCCCCTCAATATCCCTGGATTTTCCCCCACAATATGCCAGCCAGGATTTAGCCACCCAATATGGCCGGATTTTCCCCCACAATATGCCAGCCAGGACTTAGCCACCCAGTATGCCAGGATTTTCCCCCACAATATGCCAGCCAGGACTTAGCCACCCACTATGCCAGGATTTCCCCCCACAGTATGCCAGCCAGGATTTAGCCACCCAAGATGTCAGGATTTTCCCCCACAATATGCCAGCCAGGATTTAGCCACCCAATATGGCCGGATTTCCCCCCACAATATGCCAGCCAGGACTTAGCCACCCACTATGCCAGGATTTCCCCCCACAATATGCCAGGATTTTCCCCCACAATATGCCAGCCAGGACTTAGCCACCCAGTATGCCAGGATTTTCCCCCACAGTATGCCAGCCAGGATTTAGCCACCCAAGATGTCAGGATTTTCCCCCACAATATGCCAGCAAGGATTTAGCCACCCACTATGCCAGGATTTTCCCCCACAATATGCCAGCCAGGACTTAGCCACCCAGTATGCCAGGATTTTCCCCCACAGTATGCCAGCCAGGATTTAGCCACCCAAGATGTCAGGATTTTCCCCCACAATATGCCAGCCAGGATTTAGCCACCCAATATGGCCGGATTTCCCCCCACAATATGCCAGCCAGGACTAAGCCACCCAATATGCCAGGATTTTCCCCCACAATATATTATAATAACAATATTGAAACACCTTTCAAGTGGCTTACAGTGGAAATATCCTGAGGGGGATATATTCTTGTTATGTTGCTCTTGCTCAGCATCCAGGTGACATTATTATTACTTACCTTAAAGGTTTTCACTTGCCCTATGACGGAAGGATGAGTTGACCCCCACCAGTAATTGAACCTGCAACCCTGGACTATTTTACAGGTTCTCCAGATGGTACATTAGTCCGCTGAGCTATCTCACTAGAGTCCATCATGATGTTATACAACAGTCCCTATTGTGCACCCTGAATGTGTTTAACAATAGAGAACCTGCATAAAGTAAATGTCTGGATGTATGCATAAATGTGTGCATGTATATTTGCATAGGAGTATTTGTGAGCATGCAAGTGCTAGTTACATACATGTATGTTGTCAGTGTGTGCAATGTGGTGCATACTTACCACACATAACACATACCACAAGATAGTGCTTCATTCTTAAAAACCAAGTAAGGACTCAAGGGTTAAATGTTTCCCTTCTTACGAGTAAACCCGATGTATATGACATATATTTATAAACACACACATACTTTCAGCTCTTCCTCAAGGCTGAGGCAGAACCAGTCAGGAGGCTTAGCACAGTTAATCAATGCAAGAGATTGTTGGGTTGTGTCTGTCTTTCTCTGCTGGTGCAGGGAGAGAGACCATTGTTTTTACAGTGGATCAACAGTAGACATTCATTTTAAATGGCATAAAAGGGGCTGTTGATGACATTTAATTAAAAATGAGGTCCTTTTCAAGTCTTCCTAGATGATACCTGATTATCCAGTCCTATACACACATAAATACGTCAGACACTGTTCTATACCACCCCAAGATGGAGAGGGACCCCCTGTTATACGAATATCCCCCTGATTACCTACCGGCTCAAGTCTTCTCCCCCTGATTACCTACTTCTCCCCCTGATTACCTAGCGGCTCAAGTCTTCATCTATTACTTATATCTCGTCCCGCAATGTACGGGGCTAGTAGGAGTGCCCCACCCCCTCCCACTTCCCCTCTCTTTCGCTGTTTCGACAGCTGATTCATGGGCATACCTCACAGCTGTTAAAATATGATGTTCATTACAGGTTGTTTTATGTCTACTATATACTGCTCACAACCTTATATGTTGTCACTATTCCCAAAGGCAATGTCTCATGGATATGAAGTGTTATAACTGTCCTGAAAAGCTACGTGTATGTATCTATATTGTTTTGTTATGTATTGAAATTTAAAAATGAAAAACCCAAAAATAGAAAATTTTAAAAAAAAGTACATACCATTTTATCCTCCTAATAGAGGCATTCAGTTTTTCCTTTGTGCTCGTTTTATGTCCCTTTAATGCTTTTCACTTTTAAGTGGAATGAGTGAAACATGTTTAAAGATAATAAAACTGACATGCTAACAGACAACTCACTATAAATTGATTGGACACATTAATTGTTGTCGTTCCCAAATGTTATATTTTACAACACTTCAAATGTGTATAATAAATATACATGTAAGCTAGGGAGCAGTTAAAAGTTATGTGTGTCCACAAAAAAATGTGGCTGACCTGGCAACTCTAGCTGTACAACTGATGGAAAAAATTCTGGGACATTTGCATATTTTTGGACCACCTCTTTGGTGGTGTACACATATTGTGTATGCTATTTTATTCAGTAAAAAGAGTAGTCAAATGCAATTACCCCTTTCATTCACTTGTATCAGAATCCCCCCTACTGCTGCATGTAGGTGACATATACCATTAACAATTCATCTTTTGAGTTTGATTGTGATGGGCATTGAAATCAGTATCATGACAGTATGATTGTGATGGGCATTGCAATCAGTATCATGGCAGTATGATTGTGATGGGCATTGCAATCAGTATCATGGCAGTATGACTGTGATGGGCATTACAATCAGTATCATGACAGTATGATTGTGATGGGCATTGCAATCAGTGTCATTGCAGTATGATTGTGATGGGTATTGCAATCAGTTTCATGGCAGTATAAATGTGATGGGCATTGCAATCAGTGTCATGGCAGTATGATTGTGATGGGCATGGCAATCAGTTTCATGGCAGTATAAATGTGATGGGCATTGCAATCAGTGTCATGGCAGTATGATTGTGATGGACATTGCAATTAGTTTCATGGCAGTATAAATGTGATGGGCATTGCAGTCAGAAATGTATAAAACTCCCACAAAAAAGAAAAAGATGCATTTGCTGACGTCTAATTTATAAGTGATTGGTAATAGAATTTTAAGAGTTGTAGAGACTATGTGAGATGTCAACATTACAGATCTTAAGCTATGGATCCCATCAGAATAAAGATAAAAATACTACATATAAAATGCATATATGTCAGAGACTATACAAGATATATATATATGGAGGGCAGCATAAGACGCCTCCACAAAAAAGAGGTTGTCTAATCAAGTGAAAATCCTGGCCAAGTATCCCAGTTGAGGCATCAAAAACATTAAAGAGGCTATCAAATATCAAGGAGAGCAGATAAAACTGAATAGTTCAACACAAAAAGGCAAAAATATAAAGCTGCCATGTACTGGCTGAGGGCAATGTACTGTATCGACTGTTAGGGTCAGGCATGACTGACACCGACATCTCCTGGGACTGACCAGGAGCGTACTGTGGTGGGATCTGTGGGATATTTAAGTCATTACAAACACAAAAATCAGCACATGGGTAACAGGATCCAGACGAGTGCTTCATTCGATTAATAGACTGATATAAAAATGGTAGGGTGAGGTGCAGAAAACACGTTACGCGTTACACATCAGAAGTGACACTTAATCATAAATGTTTGGGGTTTGTATATACCTATGTTTGCCTCAAATCAAAAAGCTAAATCTGAGCACCTGGCGCACCAACATTTTTTGTGTGATACAAGCCTGCGTCTCTACTAACAGCCTGGGAGGTGGAGCCCAGACTTCCCTCATGTCTGAGGAGGTCCTGAGGATATTTAAATCCCGTAAAAAGGCGCTGATGTCTGAAAATAGTGATGTAATGAAGGAGCCTATGTTATGTGTAACATTTCCCTCACTGTAAAGTGTTGCGATGTAAAATCAAGGTAAAATTCTTGTTATACATAGCAAACGCTGATTGGAACTTGTCTCACTTCCTTGAAACTTTTTCCATTGCTAAAATCACAGTATGTAATAAGAGTAACAAATAAAAATCCAGAATTTTATTTATTTATTTATTATAGAAAGTGTTTTACCAGGAAGAATACATTGAGATTTCTTTCGTTTTCAAGTATGTCCTGGGGACCCAGTCCAGAATGGAGTTACACAGAGTTACACATTTAACAGTAGATAATAAATACATACATATATTAAACAAGCTGGAAGAAATTGACGTAGCTCTTGGTACAGAGTATAAAAAGGGAGTTACAAACAGTTAGACAAAAACATTTTCACAATAAAACATGAGGTAGAGGGCCCTGCTTGCAAGCTTGTGAGAACTGAGTGACACCAGATATTATTTAATAGGTGACTAGTTGGGTGCGTTGTGAATTGTGCACTTTGTTTTTGAAAGTCATTGCCAGTTGAAAACAAGATAGAGATTTATCTATGTATCATGTTTTCATGAATTTCATGGACCAAGAATACGGTTTTAAGAATATTAAGTTAGGATGCTGAAATACTTTATATTATATATTACCCCATATTAAGTCAAGTGAAGAACCATCTTCTGCAGCTAACGATTAGAGGTCAGATTGGAGGCAAGCATGGACAAGGCAGAAGGTGTTGTGGTTAAGGAAAATAAAAAAAAATGATGGTGATGCATTCAGATTGGATTAAGATAGAGATCCACTGGTCCATGGTGAGCACCAACAACTGGAAGACTGGACAAGGAATGTGAACAGGAGACAAACATATCTTTTAAACAAGAGTATTATATCACAAACTGATATTCACATTATTGGGATAATTGATGTCAGACTCACTGAAGACATGTTTAAACAACAGCAGGATAATTCTTCAAAATTAGGTAAGGTGTCCTAAGAATTCAAATAATAATTCTAAACATATTTGAACTATAAATCCATTTGTTTGGCGAGAGCCTTCCTCACATTTTGTTCAAGTTTGTCTAATTTCATGCCTGTAGTCTAAGCCAGACAACCAGGGTGCCTCCCCCCCTCCCCCAATTTCCCTAATATTTTGATAGGACTCTACAAAAATAAATAAATAAATGAAAATAATATATTTCTCCTATAGATCTACCCCAGAACTACTTATAATAAAATTATTTAGAATTTGTTTACTTAGAAGGTGATTTATTACCTAATCTACTAGTATTTTAAAGACTGCATTTTAATTTTAATACATTTACGTTGTATATTTAATGATAGATATACCACTAAAAGTCTTAGGGAACACTATCAATAAGATTATATAAACTCCCGGAATGATTCCTTCCGAAATGTGGGCACTTTTACAATGTCTAGTAAAAATATATGGATATTGCAATCAAGATTTTTCACCTAACCACTATTATATTATTTTCATGATCATGGGGATTGATACAGGCAAACATTTTAATAATGTAGAACGAAAGTGGGAATTAAATAATACACTATAGGTGAGAACATCTAGACTTAGGCACATTAAAATAAACTAATCTTGTAAGCATTCTTAATATTGTAATAAATATTGCAAATACATATGTAATAAGGAGCATGTTACATTTTTATTAAGGGAACTGTATCATCTGTACATTGCTTTTACTGTGCATGTAGAGCATAAAAAATGATTGAAAATTATCTATACATTGGATTAGCAAACGTGCAATCAAATGCCTAAATTTGGAGAAACGTGTTTTAAATGTCTCCTGCTTATGACATCACCTGTGGCGCGGTATGCAAATTACACATTTCCCACTGAAAAGCAATTTATTTGCATACTGTGCCACATGGTGGTGTCATAAGCAGGAGACCAGAAAGACTGACTGCAATGACCATCATAATCATGCTGCCATGATACTGACTGCAATGCCCATCACAATCATACTGCCATTATAATGACTGCAATGTCCATAACAATCATACTGCCATGATACTGACTGCAATGCCCATCACAATCATACTGCCATGATACTGACTGCAATGCCCATAACAATCGTACTGCCGTGATACTGACTGCAATGCCCATCACAATCATACTGCCATGATACTGACTGCAATGCCCATAACAATCGTACTGCCGTGATACTGACTGCAATGCCCATCACAATCATACTGCCATGATACTGACTGCAATGCCCATCACAATCATACTGCCATGATACTGACTGCAATGCCCATCATAATCGTACTGCCGTGATACTGACTGCAATGCCCATCACAATCATACTGCCATGATACTGACTGCAATGCCCATCACAATCATACTGCCATGATACTGACTGCAATGCCCATCACAATCATACTGCCGTGATACTGACTGCAATGCCCATCACAATCATACTGCCATGATACTGATTGCAATGACCATCATAATCGTACTGCCGTGATACTGACTGCAATGCCCATCACAATCGTACTGCCATGATACTGACTATTGCAGTCTGTATCATGGCAGTATGATTGTGATGGGCATTGCGCCCATCACAATCATACTGCCATGATAATGACTGCAATGCCCATAACAATCATACTGCCATGATACTGACTGCAATGCCCATCACAATCATACTGCCATGATACTGACTGTAATGCCATCATAATCGTACTGCCGTGATACTGACTGCAATGCCCATCACAATCATACTGCCATGATACTGATTGCAATGACCATCATAATCACACTGCCATGCTACTGACTGCAATGCCCATCACAATCATACTGCCATGATACTGACTGTAATGACCATCATAATTATACTGCCATGATACTGATTGCAATGACCATAACATTCATACTGCCATAATACTGACTGCAATGCCCATCACAATCATACTGCCATGATACTGATTGCAATGACCATCATAATCGTACTGCCGTGATACTGACTGCAATGCCCATCATAATCGTACTGCCGTGATACTGACTGCAATGCCCATCACAATCGTACTGCCATGATACTGACTATTGCAGTCTGTATCATGGCAGTATGATTGTGATGGGCATTGCGCCCATCACAATCATACTGCCATGATAATGACTGCAATGCCCATAACAATCATACTGCCATGATACTGACTGCAATGCCCATCACAATCATACTGCCATGATACTGACTGTAATGCCATCATAATCGTACTGCCGTGATACTGACTGCAATGCCCATCACAATCATACTGCCATGATACTGATTGCAATGACCATCATAATCACACTGCCATGCTACTGACTGCAATGCCCATCACAATCATACTGCCATGATACTGACTGTAATGACCATCATAATTATACTGCCATGATACTGATTGCAATGACCATAACATTCATACTGCCATAATACTGACTGCAATACCCATCACAATCATATTGCCATGATGCTGTCTGCAATGCCATCATAATCATACTGCCATGATACTGACTGCAATGCCCATCATAATCATACTGCCATGATACTGACTGTAAGGACCTTTATAATTATACTGCCATGAAACTGACTGCACTGACCATCATAATAGTACTGCCGTTATACTGACTGCAATGCCCATCACTATCATACTGCCGTGATACTGACTGCAATGCCCATCACAATCATACTGCCATGATACTGACTGCAATGCCCATCACAATCATACTGCCATGATACTGACTGCAATGCCCATCACAATCATACTGCCATGATACTGACTGCAATGCCCATCACAATCATACTGCCGTGATACTGACTGCAATGCCCATCACAATCATACTGCCATGATACTGATTGCAATGACCATCATAATCGTACTGCCGTGATACTGACTGCAATGCCCATCATAATCGTACTGCCGTGATACTGACTGCAATGCCCATCACAATCGTACTGCCATGATACTGACTATTGCAGTCTGTATCATGGCAGTATGATTGTGATGGGCATTGCGCCCATCACAATCATACTGCCATGATAATGACTGCAATGCCCATAACAATCATACTGCCATGATACTGACTGCAATGCCCATCACAATCATACTGCCATGATACTGACTGCAATGCCATCATAATCGTACTGCCGTGATACTGACTGCAATGCCCATCACAATCATACTGCCATGATACTGATTGCAATGACCATCATAATCACACTGCCATGCTACTGACTGCAATGCCCATCACAATCATACTGCCATGATACTGACTGTAATGACCATCATAATTATACTGCCATGATACTGATTGCAATGACCATAACATTCATACTGCCATAATACTGACTGCAATACCCATCACAATCATATTGCCATGATGCTGACTGCAATGCCATCATAATCATACTGCCATGATACTGACTGCAATGCCCATCATAATCATACTGCCATGATACTGACTGTAAGGACCTTTATAATTATACTGCCATGAAACTGACTGCACTGACCATCATAATAGTACTGCCGTTATACTGACTGCAATGCCCATCACAATCATACTGCCATGATACTGATTGCAATGCCCATCATAAACACGCTGCCCAGCTACTGACTGCAATGGCATCATAATCATACTGCCATGATACTGACTGTAAGGACCTTTATAATTATACTGCCATGAAACTGACTGCAATGCCCATGACAATCGTACTGCCGTGATACTGACTGCAATGCCCATCACAATCATACTGCCATGATACTGACTGCAATGCCCATAACAATCGTACTGCCGTGATACTGACTGCAATGCCCATCACAATCATACTGCCATGATACTGACTGCAATGTCCATAACAATCATACTGCCATGATACTGACTGCAATGCCCATCACAATCATACTGCCATGATACTGACTGCAATGCCCATCACAATCATACTGCCATGATACTGACTGCAATGCCCATCACAATCATACTGCCGTGATACTGACTGCAATGCCCATCACAATCATACTGCCATGATACTGATTGCAATGACCATCATAATCGTACTGCCGTGATACTAACTGCAATGTCCATCATAATCGTACTGCCGTGATACTGACTGCAATGCCCATCACAATCATACTGCCATGATACTGACTGCAATGCCCATAACAATCATACTGCCATGATACTGACTGCAATGCCCATCACAATCATACTGCCATGATACTGACTGCAATGCCATCATAATCGTACTGCCGTGATACTGACTGCAATGCCCATCACAATCATACTGACATGATACTGATTGCAATGACCATCAAAATCACACTGCCATGATACTGACTGTAATGACCATCACATTCATACTGCCATAATACTGACTGCAATACCCATCACAATCATATTGCCATGATGCTGACTGCAATGCCATCATAATCATACTGCCATGATACTGACTGCAATGCCCATCACAATCATACTGCCATGATACTGACTGCAATGCCCATCATAATCGTACTGCCGTGATACTGACTGCAATGCCCATCACAATCATACTGCCATGATACTGACTGCAATGCCCATCACAATCATACTGCCATGATACTGACTGCAATGCCCATCACAATCATACTGCCATGATACTGACTGCAATGCCCATCACAATCATACTGCCGTGATACTGACTGCAATGCCCATCACAATCATACTGCCATGATACTGATTGCAATGACCATCATAATCGTACTGCCGTGATACTGACTGCAATGCCCATCATAATCGTACTGCCGTGATACTGACTGCAATGCCCATCACAATCGTACTGCCATGATACTGACTATTGCAGTCTGTATCATGGCAGTATGATTGTGATGGGCATTGCGCCCATCACAATCATACTGCCATGATAATGACTGCAATGCCCATAACAATCATACTGCCATGATACTGACTGCAATGCCCATCACAATCATACTGCCATGATACTGACTGTAATGCCATCATAATCGTACTGCCGTGATACTGACTGCAATGCCCATCACAATCATACTGCCATGATACTGATTGCAATGACCATCATAATCACACTGCCATGCTACTGACTGCAATGCCCATCACAATCATACTGCCATGATACTGACTGTAATGACCATCATAATTATACTGCCATGATACTGACTGCAATGCCCATCATAATCATACTGCCATGATACTGACTGTAAGGACCTTTATAATTATACTGCCATGAAACTGACTGCACTGACCATCATAATAGTACTGCCGTTATACTGACTGCAATGCCCATCACAATCATACTGCCATGATACTGATTGCAATGCCCATCATAAACACGCTGCCCAGCTACTGACTGCAATGGCATCATAATCATACTGCCATGATACTGACTGTAAGGACCTTTATAATTATACTGCCATGAAACTGACTGCAATGCCCATGACAATCGTACTGCCGTGATACTGACTGCAATGCCCATCACAATCATACTGCCATGATACTGACTGCAATGCCCATAACAATCGTACTGCCGTGATACTGACTGCAATGCCCATCACAATCATACTGCCATGATACTGACTGCAATGTCCATAACAATCATACTGCCATGATACTGACTGCAATGCCCATCACAATCATTCTGCCATGATACTGACTGCAATGCCCATCACAATCATACTGCCATGATACTGACTGCAATGCCCATCACAATCATACTGCCGTGATACTGACTGCAATGCCCATCACAATCATACTGCCATGATACTGATTGCAATGACCATCATAATCGTACTGCCGTGATACTAACTGCAATGTCCATCATAATCGTACTGCCGTGATACTGACTGCAATGCCCATCACAATCATACTGCCATGATACTGACTGCAATGCCCATAACAATCATACTGCCATGATACTGACTGCAATGCCCATCACAATCATACTGCCATGATACTGACTGCAATGCCATCATAATCGTACTGCCGTGATACTGACTGCAATGCCCATCACAATCATACTGACATGATACTGATTGCAATGACCATCAAAATCACACTGCCATGATACTGACTGTAATGACCATCACATTCATACTGCCATAATACTGACTGCAATACCCATCACAATCATATTGCCATGATGCTGACTGCAATGCCATCATAATCATACTGCCATGATACTGACTGCAATGCCCATCATAATCATACTGCCATGATACTGACTGCAATGCCCATCATAATCATACTGCCATGATACTGACTGTAAGGACCTTTATAATTATACTGCCATGAAACTGACTGCACTGACCATCATAATCGTACTGCCGTTATACTGACTGGAATGCCCATCACAATCATACTGCCATGATACTGATTGCAATGCCCATCATAAACACGCTGCCATGCTACTGACTGCAATGGCATCATAATCATACTGCCATGATACTGACTGTAAGGACCTTTATAATTATACTGCCATGAAACTGATTGCAATGCCCATCACAATCATACTGCCATGAAACTGACTGCAATGCCCATCACAATCATACTGCCATGACACTGATTGCAATGCCCATCACAATCATACTGCCATGACACTGATTGCAATGTCCATCACAATCATCCTGCTATACTAGCTATATCTTTATTGGTAAAAAATAAATAAAGTCAAAACAAGTAAATTAAATTGCTCATGACAAACTGTGAAACAAATTTCACAAACTGATTACAAGTTTTTTTTATATTTTAAGCAATGCAAAATGTAAAATATGCATTTTGTAAGGTACTTTTATCTGCATTGATATTTGGAAGATGTATTTTGGGCAACAGACAGTCTCTTTAATGTGAGCATACATACTGCCAAACACACCTTATAATGTGCATAATTATTGTGTAATTGGGGTAATTGGGACTAATTGTGTGTAATAAGGTGTGTTAGGCAGTATGGCTAATGATCTATGATTAACCGCCGTCAGCGTGAAACACACATGGTGGCTGCGCTTTTCTAACCAGTTTGTTTTTTCCTTCTGCCCTCCCTGGGCCAATTTTTGATGTTTACTAAATAAGGGAATTTGTAATCACATAAGGTGTGGATCCTCTGTTTCCATGGAGAGCAGGCAGTTCTATTTTCTGCCGTTTTTAAGAAAGCTATTAAAATAAATCAAATAATTATGTTCAAAAAATACTTTGTTACTATATTAAAACAATGTACATGTATAGTCCATTAACAGCTGAATTCATTTCTGATTTCTACTAAAAGTTTCCCCTTTATAATAATTTTGAAAGTTCTGTAACTTATTTGTGAAAATGTATAACATGTGAAATGATTATTTTGTTTTTTTATTGTTTTATATTTTTTTATAGGTTTTTTTGGGGGGCTCTCAACATAGTCCAAACAATAGTTACAAATGATCAACAAAGCACTCATGCTCTCATGAACTTCATCACAACCGAAATCCCATACAAGCAGGAGGAAATGGGGAAGTTAATAATAATAATGAGTTGGTGAAATAGCAGAGTTGGTTAATGAACCCACTGTAAAGGCTTGTTCTGTCCCCTGTGATTGTTATGTTAATTTCCACTGGATCAACTCCAGTTGTCCTTCTGAGGTCAATAAAATGTGAATGATTTAGGTTAGTATATAAAACGATCTCTAGGGCATACATGAAAGCACAAGTAATCAATCTCTTCCTATTAAAACAAATGGTTGATATTAGTATTACTAGAGTGATTAATAAGCATAGAAATAGAAATAGCTCAGCACTCCAGAAGCAATTGCTTGCGGAACGTGAAATGTTCCAGGTACACTAATTAGCGGAGGCCATTCATTGAATCTACCCCATTGTCTTGTCTTAGTTGAGCACTGTGGTTTATTTCCCTTTTTGTTTGTTAAAATAGTTTGTAATTCCCTTTTATGCTCTGTGTCAAGAACAGAGTAAATTTTTGGTGGCATATAAATAAATGCTAATGTTAAACAAAACTATAAAACTGATTTAATTTACTACTTTGTCCATTCTACTTTGTAAATCGAGATGGATTTAAACTTGAGGAATTTACATCTTCTTTTAAATGTTGTTATTTATTATTATTTGTTATGATGTTGTACAATGAGTACAATGTGTTGTCGAAGCATGCCAGAGGTAGTTGAAAATGTTCATTTATTATCTCTCCAACAATATTTGAACAGAAGCAAATACAAAGGTTAGATTGCTACATGCAACAAGTATCCAGCTTAATGGGAGAATTGTTCCAATTCGGCTACTTTGGCATTTAATTTAAAAATCACTTCTTAATTCCCTGCAATTCTCTCTTTCATAATTAAAACTCATTGGGGATGAATGATATCCATCTCAGTAAGCAAAAACCTTTGTAGAAATTACTTTCCTACTTGTCTCTCTAATGCAATTGCACTGTTCATCGATGTGATTTAAAATCATACAACTAGCTAACACGACTCCAGGATCACCCTGGGAGGCAAAAACGCTAGCTATTCCACTGGGGGGCAGAGCAGCCAATCTGTGCCGATGCTCTAGGCACAGACTTTACCTCTGTGGTGAAGCACCTCCCCTGATATCTTTAGCTTGCGTGGCATCCTACAGTAACATGGGAAGACAGGCTGATAGGGATTCTAACAAAGAACAAGTCACAAAAAAGATGGAAATGTACCCACTGCATGGCTGTCCCTGGCAATACCTGTTAATATGTGGCCAGCTGTATGTATATGCATTCTCAGTGTATTACTTTTGGTAAAACATGAATAAATAAATAAAGCAAACATTCATCTAAGTGCTAGTTTTGAATAGGATAGTTGCATGATGTAATAATTCAGAAGCAATTTTTAAGTAAGTTAAGTAATATATCATTAATGATTCATACGGGCACAAAAGCCAGAAAAAACATCCCTTGCAAAATGATACATTTCTTTTACATTTCTTGCGGTAAGTTTTCTTTTAAATAAATAATCTGTGCTCTTGGGTTATGACAGAGACCATAATTACAAATACATCAGAAACCTAGACAAAGAAGATTTTTTTTCTCACAGAATGCCAAAACCCTCAATCTGTATTAAACATTTTCTTGTATGTATTAATTTAAATGCAGTGAAATCAATAATATGCATGAATTATAGTTAATAGAAACTAAAGCCATAACATATTCTTGCTAATTATTTAAAACTATTATTGTTATTTTTCAAATAGCTAATAACTTTACCATGGGGGCTGTACACTAAAAATCTAATTTATCTCAAGATAGGAGGTCAAATTTTTATTTAGTATCAAAATTTTATTTAATCTCCCAACTTGACCACCTTGATCTTTTCACTAAAATAACGTCACCCTCACTTTCCACCTCCCACGACAAAGCCCTACAGAGCACCCAAATATAATATCCAAAAGTTTATGTCCAGGAACGTAGGCGCAGGGCCTGGTGCAGGGTAACTGGACTCCCCTGAGGGATTGACCTCCCAGGCCACATTACACGGCTATGATGTAGCAGGGGTTGTATCCACTATAAAACAAAACAGGATCTAATGATACTAGACATGTGCAAAACTAAAATTTTCGTTTCGTTTTCGTCCATTCGGACGAAAATGTTATTTATTTCGTCTAAAACGAATTTCGTTCATTAGTGCATTCGTTTCAGACGAAATTCGTTTCGTTAATTTTTTTCGTTCGTTTTATAGAATACAATGTAATACTATTGGCTTTCTATAAACCGAACGAGAGCCCCATTCATAAGAAATTCTTATGAATGGGGCTCTCGTTCGGTTCATAGAAAGGCAATAGTATTAATTGTATTCTATAAGCCGAAAGTCTATAAACCGAACGACTTTCGGTTTATAGACTTTCGGCTTATGGAATACATGTAATCCTATTGCTATTCTATAAACCGAACGACTTTCGTTTTATAGAATAGCCATAGGTTTACATGTATTACATAAGCCGAAAGTCTATAAACCGAAAGTCGTTCGGTTTATAGGCTGTCGGCATTTAACTAATAAGAGACAGAGTCTCCATTCATAAAATTATGAATGGAGACTTTGTCTCCGTGTAGTAAAATGCCGACAGCCTATAAACCGAACGTTCGGTTTATAGGCTGTGGGCATTTTACTACACGGAGACAAAGTCTCCATTCATAATTTTATGAGTGGAGACTCTGTCTCCGTGTAGTAAAATGCCGACAGCCTATAAACCGAACGTTCAGTTTATAGGCTGTCGGCTTATGGAATACATGTATTCCTATTGCTATTCTATAAACCGAACGACTTTCGGTTTATAGAATAGCCATAGGATTACATGTATTGCATAAGCCGAAAGTCTATAAACCGAAAGTCGTTCGGTTTATAGGCTGTCGGCATTTAACTAATAAGAGACAGAGTCTCCATTCATAAAATTATGAATGGAGACTTTGTCTCCGTGTAGTAAAATGCCGAAAGCCTATAAACCGAACGATCCGTTTATAGACTTTCGGCTTATATAATACATGTAATCCTATGGCTATTCTATAAACCGAACGTTCGGTTTATAGAATAGCAATAGGAATACATGTATTCCATAAGCCGACAGCCTATAAACCGAACGTTCGGTTTATAGGCTGTGGGCATTTTACTACACGGAGACAAAGTCTCCATTCATAATTTTATGAATGGAGACTCTGTCTCCGTATAGTTAAATGCCGGCTTTTAACTATACGGAGACAAAGTCTCCATTTATAATTTTATGAATGGAGACTCTGTCTCCGTATAGTTAAATGCCGGTGTTCTGACAAATTTCTGGAGCAAATTCTCCTGCGATTGCGCAGGAGAATTTGCTCCAGAAATTTGTCAGAACACCGGCTTTTAACTATACGGAGACAAAGTCTCCATTTATAATTTTATGAATGGAGACTCTGTCTCCGTATAGTTAAATGCCCACAGCCTATAAACCGAACGTTCAGTTTATAGGCTGTCGGCTTTTAACTATACGTTTGTCTCCATTCATAAATTTATGAATGGAGACTCTGTCTCCGTATAGTTAAATGCTATTGTATTCTATAAACCGACTCTATTTCGGCTTATAGAATGCAATAGTACTACGAATGGACGAATGAACGAATGATTTTCCTTTATTAACCATTCGTTCATTCGGCTTTAGTTAGCTTAGCATTTTCGTTCTTCGTTTTTCGGGCGAATGGACGAAAATGCAATTTTCAGACGAAAATGCATTCGTCCGAAAACGAATGCACATGTCTAGTATATATTCACATGTAAATTGCTTTTTTAATAAAAAATTATGATATAAAAAAAATCTTGTTTTTATTTCCTTTTATGTGACAAAGCTGCCTCTCTCTTTCCCTTGCCCCCAGATTTGTCGCTCTCCCCCCCTTAGTGTTGTCTCTCTCTCACCCTCCCTTTGGCTCCCCCCTCGCTCCCCTTGTGTCTGTCTCTTCCCCCCTTCCCTCCCCTTGTTTCTCTCTGCCCCCCCCCCCTTGTTATTCTGTCCCCCCCTCACCTGTTTCTTGCTCCCTGGTGGCTAGTGGGGGCAGCCGGGGGATGTATGCACTATACATAATAGATGGAAGTGTCGGGCAGCATGGAGGTTGTCTGCACGATTCGTGCAGACATCCCCCAGCTGCCCGATTCTCCCTGGTGGCTAGCGAGGCAGCGGTGGATGTCTGCGCGATGAGCGAGACCTCCCCTGCTGCCGCCCGGAACGACAGCCAGGACTTTTATGAGGAAGCCGGAAGTACCCAGCTTCATCATAGAAGTCCCGGCGGTCATGCCGGGCGGCAGCAGGAGAGGTCTCGCTCATCGCGCAGACATCCTCCGCTCCCTCGCTAGCCACCAGGGAGAATCGGGCAGCTGGGGGATGTCTGCACGAATCGTGCAGACAACCTCCATGCTGCCCGACACTTCCGTCTATTATGTATAGTGCATACATCCCCCGGCTGCCCCCACTAGCCACCAGGGAGCAAGAAACAGGTGAGGGGGGGACAGAATAACAAGGGGGGGGGGCAGAGAGAAACAAGGGGAGGGAAGGGGGGAAGAGACAGACACAAGGGGAGCGAGGCGGGAGCCAAAGGGAGGGTGAGAGAGAGACAACACTAAGGGGGGGAGAGCGACAAATCTGGGGGCAAGGGAAAGAGAGAGGCAGCATTGTCACATAAAAGGAAATAAAAACAAGATTTTTTTATATCATAATTTTTTATTTAAAAAGCAATTTACATGTGAATATATACTAGACATGTGCATTCGTTTTCGGACGAATGCATTTTCGTCCAAAAATTGCATTTTCGTCCATTCGCCCGAAAAACGAAGAACGAAAATGCTAAGCTAACTAAAGCCGAATGAACGAATGGTTAATAAAGGAAAATCATTCGTTCATTCGTCCATTCGTAGTACTATTGCATTCTATAAGCCGAAATAGAGTCGGTTTATAGAATACAATAGCATTTAACTATACGGAGACAGAGTCTCCATTCATAAAATTATGAATGGAGACTTTGTCTCCGTATAGTTAAATGCCCACAGCCTATAAACCGAACGTTCGGTTTATAGGCTGTGGGCATTTAACTATACGGAGACAGAGTCTCCATTCATAAAATTATAAATGGAGACTTTGTCTCCGTATAGTTAAAAGCCGGCATTTAACTATACGGAGACAGAGTCTCCATTCATAAAATTATGAATGGAGACTTTGTCTCCGTGTAGTAAAATGCCCACAGCCTATAAACCGAACATTCGGTTTATAGGCTGTCGGCATATGGAATACATGTATTCCTATTGCTATTCTATAAACCGAACTTTCGGTTTATAGAATAGCCATAGGATTACATGTATTACATAAGCCGAAAGTCTATAAACCGATCGTTCGGTTTATAGACTTTCGGCATTTTACTACACGGAGACAAAGTCTCCATTCATAATTTTATGAATGGAGACTCTGTCTCTGTATAGTTAAATGCCGACAGCCTATAAACCGAACGACTTTCGGTTTATAGACTTTCGGCTTATGTACTACATGTAATCCTATGGCTATTCTATAAACCGAAAGTCGTTCGGTTTATAGTTTAGCAATAGCATTACATGTATTCTATAAACCGAACGTCGTTCGTTTTAAAGACTTTCGGCTTATAGAATACTATTGGCTTTCTATAAACCGAACTAGAGTCGAGTCCCCATTCATAAGAAATTCTTATGAATGAGGAGGGACTCTAGTTAGGTTTATAGAATGCCAATAGTATTCTATAAGCCGAAAGTCTTTAAAACGAACGACGTTCGGTTTATAGAATGCATGTAATGCTATTGCTGTTCTATAAGCCGAATGTCTTTCGGCTTATAGAACAGCAATAGCATTACATGTATTCTATAAACCGAACGTCGTTTGTTTTAAAGACTTTCGGCTTATAGAATACATGCTGCTATTGGCTTTCTATAAACCGAAAGAGTCCCCATTCATACGAATAGGTCAATTGACCTATTCGTATGAATGGGAACTCAATTTCGGTTTATAGGAAGCTAATAGCATTACATGCATTCCATAAACCGAAAGTCATTCATGTCGGTTTATGGAATGTAGTACAATGCTATTGGTATTGTAAACCGACTCTATTTCGGTTTAGAATGCCAATAGCACGAATGGACGAATGGACGAATGAACGAATGATTTTCGTTTATTAACCATTCGTTCATTCGGATTTTGTTAGTTAAAATTTTCGTTATTCGTTTTTCGGACGAATGGACGAAAATGCTATTTTCGTCCGAAAATGCATTCGTCCGAAAACGAATGCACATGTCTAAATGATACCCTGCAGACACCCTGGAGCAGACATGGAGGATAGCACTATAGAGTAGTATGAAGAATGCTGCATGTTGGGACAAGCAAGGTTATGCAAATCATAAGCAAATACAGGAAAAGCAAGAATGACAGAACACAAAGTACAGGGCTGCAGGACACAAACAGAATTAGAACACGGTAAAGACATGGACATGAACTAAAGCAGGACTGGAACAGACATAAACAGGGAAAAGCAGAAACTAGACTGAGATAAGGATAGGAACTACAGGGCTTAAAACAAAGCAGGAATACAGGGCAGATAGACAAGACTAAGACAGGACTGGACAAACCAAGAACAGGGCTAGGATAAGGGGCACAAGGAATAGCGTGAGGAGCCAGGATCCTCAGATGCTTATAAATGGAAACCAGTGCAGTGGTTTGAGGAGAAGACAGAGGAGCTGGAATCCTCAAGTGCTTCAGGGAGAGAGGATACGGAAACATAACACAGACTGAGACAAGGACAGGATAAACAATGGGCACGGCTAAGGAAAGAAGAATGAGGGTTTGAGTGGGGGGGGGGGGGCTGGGGTCCTCAGAAGCTTCTAAAAGGAAATCAGGGATATGGGGGGAGGGCATGGGAGCTTGAATCTGCAGGTGCTTCAGAGAAAGAGTATAAGGAAACAAAACAAAGTGTAGACATAAATACAGGACTAGCCTAGGACTCTAAGATAGTAAGTGTTGAGAGTTCAGTTACACCAAATGGCCATGAGATAAGCTTGATAACCACATCAAGTAACCTCACAGCAAGAGATATGGCAAGTACCTAGCACTATCCCTGCCTATATACTAATAATTGAACTAAATAGAAAAGACACAGCACATACCTGAGACTGACCATACTGGGAACCGAAAACACACAGAACAAGCAGATGGGGCACATTTATTTAGAAGCAGAGAAATAAGGCAAAGGAAAAACCAGAAGCAGATTAGTATATAACAAAAACAAAGCAAAACACACATTGGGCAAACTCAAGCATAGAGTATAACAAAGAATAAAACATAGCAAGGAGACAACACAGCAAGGTCCCAGGTGCATTGTCACTGTGACATTGCCTGGTAGAGCCTGACACAACCTTCACTGAATGTAATAAAAATTGTTATTCACTAAAAAGTGAATTGTATTAGATGTCTAAATTACCCTGTGAAACTTAGGCGGTTACACTGAATTGTATGCATGTTTAAAAACCCTTTAAAATATATTGGGAACAAGTGCTTGCCAAAGGGCTTACCTTACACATATGGGAGTGGGGGTCTCCCCAAAGTGCCTATACCCCCCTAAATACATTGGGCCTAGGGCTGCACACAAAGTATAAAAATAAAACTAACTTTAGAAAATATACCACGACGATTAATGCCATCCTCCAACCTCATCTTCACCACAGGAAAAGGGGCTTTCCAAAAATAGAAATAATCCACCTAACAAAAAAATTGCATAAAATAAAACAAAAGAAAGCCAGATGTTTCTAAAATATGTTTCCATCTTCAGCAGAGGACAGATGCATACTGAAATCTCAGAACCATTGGGGCTTAGTTAGAGGCCTCCCAGATTCCAGGCCTGCCATTCGCTGGTTTGAAACCGGTGACAGTGTCAGCCAATCTGATGCCTCCTTTGGCATTTGAAATCCAAGATCTATGGACTGAGATTTTAGTTTGCATCCACCTATGAGAATCGACGTGTTTCCCTGGCCAAAGATGAGGATTGAGGGCAACGCCGATCGTTGTGGGACATTGTGTGTCAGGGGCTTGGGCAATGGTTTTATATGCCCACCATAATGGCACTCAAAGGGTGAATTGTTTTTTTACAAGTCATACAAGACAGATTTTATCCCCCCAACCTGGTGCACTTAGAGATCGGAAATCATTTTAAATTATTTCATTTATTTCTGGGGACCCTTTGGGGCAGCCCCAAGGCCCATGCCACAAAATTTAGATGATTTTAAATCAGCTGCTCAAAACATAGAAATGTACTAAACAATTAAACACACCTGGAAAATTACCGTATTTTTCGGCGTATAAGACGACTCTTTAACCCAGGAAAATATTCCCAAAAGTCGGGGCTCGTCTTATACGCCGGGTGTCGTCTTTTTACTTACCTTGTTGCTGCTCTGCAGGTGCGCGCGGCTGTGAGTTAAGAGTTGTGTGCTCCCCTCCAGGCGCGCAACTTCAATAACGTTTGTTTAAACTTTTTTTTTAAACAAACTTTATTAAAGCCGCGTGACTGGAGGGGAGCGCACAACACTTCCCTCACAGCCGCGCGCACCTGCAGAGCAGCAACAAGGTAAGTACTGGGAAGGGGGGAGGAGGGGGGAAAAATCCTGGCATATTGGAGGGGCAAAATCCTTGCATATTGAGGGGAAAATCTTGACATATTGGAGGGGCAAAATCCTGGCATATTGGAGGAGCAAAATCCTGGCATACTAAATAGCATTTAGGGGCAAAATCCTGGCATATTGGATGGAGGGGCAAAGTCCTGGCATATTGGAGGGGCATATTGGAGGGGCAAAATCCTGGCATATTGAGGGGAAAATCCTGGCATATTGGAGGGGAAAAATCCTGGCATATTGGAGGGGCAAAATCCTAGCATATTGGAGGGACAAAATCCTGGCATATTGGAGGGGCAAAATCCTGGCATATTAAATGGCATTGAGGGGCGAAATACTGGCATATTACGGGTGGAAATCCTGGCATATTGGAGGTGAAAAATCCTGGCATATTGGAGGGGCAAAATCCTGGCATATTGGAGGGACAAAATATTGGCATATTAAATGGCACAAGAATGGCATATTGAGTGGCAAAATACTGGCATATTGGAGAAAAAAATAGTGTGTCTCAGGTTATGTGTCTATTGGTGTCACTGTGTGTGTGTAAGTGTGTCACTTTCTGTGTAAGAGTGTCTGTGTAAGTGTGTCACTGTGTCAGTGTATGGGTATGTGTGTAAATTTTACTGTAGGAGAAAATGCACGTTGGAAGAGGGGTAGTCTTATACGGCGAGTATATCCCAAAGCTCTACCTGCCAGGCTACACGGGGAGCCAAACAGACTGCACAGAGAAACCTCTGTGCTGCCTGTTAGGCTTCCCATGCAGTGTGACACGGAAGTGCCGACAGGGCACATGACCGGCGCTGACGTCATACGCGCGCCAGGTCACCTGACCTGTCGGCACAACCACCTGGGAGCCGAACAGGCAGCATGGAGGACACCATGCTGCCTGCCACTAGCCACCAGGGAAAGGTAAGTGCTGGGGAGATGGGGGTATGTATTGGGAAAATTGGCAGGGGCATATTAAATGGAAAATAACACTGGCATATTATTGGGCAAATTGTCTGGGGCATATTAAATGGCAAATCACACTGGCATATTATTGGGCAAATTGGCTGGGGCATATTAAATGGCGAATAACACTGGAATATTATTGGGCAAATTGGCAAGTGCATATTAAATGGAAAATAACACTGGCATATTATTGGGAAAATTGGCTGGGGCATATTAAATGGCAAATAACACTGGCATATTATTGGGCAAATTGGCTGGGGCATATTAAATGGAAAATAACACTGGCATATTATTGGGCAAATTGGCTGTAGCTTATTAATGGCAAATAATACTGACATATTATTGGGCAAATTGGCAGGGGCATATTAAATGGAAAATAATACTGGCATATTATTGGGCAAATTGGCAGGGGAATATTAATGGCAAATAATATTGGCAATGTGTATGCAATGGGGTGATGGAGGCATGTAAATGGGGTGATGGGGCATGTCCTTGGTGTGCAACATGGGTTATGGGTCATGTCGTGGGTGTGCATCATGGGTAGGGGGGGGTGCCCAAATTTTGTCTGCCCAGGGCAGCACAAAACCAAGATACACCACTGGGGGGGAGAGAGAGGAGAGAACATGGGGGAGAGAGGAGAGAACACTGATGGGGAAGGAGAGAACACTTATGGGGGGAGAGAGAGGAGAGAACACTGATGGGGGGAGGAGAGAACACTTATGGGGGGAGAGAGAGGAGAGAACACTGATGGGAGGTGAGAGAGGAGAGAACATGTATGGGGGAGAAGAGAGAACACTGAAGGGAGGAGAAGAGATAACACTGACGGGTGGGGGAGAGAGGAGAGAACACAGACGGGGGAGAGGAGGAAAAAAGACAGCTATTGGGAAGAGAAGAGACACATACATTTTTAGAGGGACAAAGAGACAGTCATAGGAGGTAGAGAATAGAGAGAGACATTGGAAGGGAGAGGAGACAGACAGACATGGGAAGGGATAGGAGAGAGACAAATGGGAAGGGAGAAGAGAGAGACATAAATGGGATGGAAGAGGAGAGACAGACAGACATGGGATGGCAGAGGAGAGACAGACAGACATGGGATGGCAGAGGAGAGACAGACAGATATGGGATGGAGGAGATACAGACAGATATGGGATGGCAGGAGGGACAGACAGACATGGGAGAGGAGAGACAGAAAGACATGGGAGAGGAGAGGATACAAAGACGGACATGGGAAGGAAGAGGAGAGAAACGGACATGGAAGGAAGAGAGACTGAGGGACACGGGGAGTGAGAGGAGTGCAACAGACATGGGAAGGGAGAGGAGCGTGACAGAAGGACATGAGAGAGAGCAAAAGACAGATGGACATGGGAGCGAAGAAAAGACAGATGGAAATGGGAGAGAGGATAAGACGGACGGACATGGGAGAGAAGAAAAGACAGACAGACATGGGAGAGAGGAATAGACAGACGGACATGTGCCCCTCCTGATCTCAGACTCTGGATCCGCCCCTGCTCTGTTCAGCAGCCCATTGCAGCCCCCTGTGATGAGCACATTCTACTGCAGAGAAATGCAGCGGAATCCCACCTGTCTGTGAGGCTGCTTTGGGTATAATTTAGTCAAGTATTCATCTTTTTTGTGTCACTTATTCAGCGTAGAAAAGAACAAGCCATTTTCCATTCATAACATTGTGGACAGAAAATGATGGTGGCAAAATATATGGCTACTACACTCCACCAACTATAAAACTTACTTGGCCGCATATTTTTAGATAAAATTAGGTAACACTTTGCAGAGAGTTTGAGAGAAGGACCTCCGTCAAACTATGTTCCCTGAAACATAATTTATACACAGGCTGCGCCGGCATTGTTGAAAAACATTGAGTTAAAAAAGTGTATTTGTCCTTTAAGGCAATATGCTCCAGTACAAAGGAATCTTCCTTAAATTAAAAAAGTTCACACAGCTGCTTTAACGTCTCCTAAAATGGCAATCACTTAACCTGAGTCAGACGAGGCATGAGTCAGTCGTATCAATAATTTACACAGCATTGACAGAAAGAACTCTAAGGCAAACTGCCAAGCAGTTAGCTATGCCTACCCACTATCCTTAAACATATAGCAGAAGTAGGTTGAGTCATGCTTAAGGAATTTGCGGAAATGGATGCGGCACAAGCCATTTATGTTTTAAGCTTATGCTCGATTTGATGCAACTACTTTATTTTAATATATGCAGGGCGGGCATTGTGGTGTCTGACCACACAGGTTACAACATACAGAGAGTGCCAGTGGTGGCACCTACCTATGCCAGAGCAGCCAACAGGGAAGTTCAGCAGCGCTGTCAGTTTGAATGCAAAATAAATATGCAGAATGGACAGTTTATTCAAATTGTGGTGATACCTCCTCTTTCACTCAACTGATTTGAAAGGAAAATGCATTGTTATGGATACATTAAATTACATGACATACTACATCATTACATCCAAAATAAGATATAAAATATGTTGTAAACATTGAAGATGTGTGTAACTATAACCAGGTTGAACTGAAAAATATATGTAGTTCAAGAATTTTATGAACACAGATTGTAGTTTCTGTATCCTTCTCTGTAGCAGGGTCACTCACAGCTGCTGGTGTTGATGTGTATCAGGTGTTGACTGAAATGTCCATAGGTGTTATGGTATACCTTGTGCCTCAAACACGTTTTACCACTACGCACATCTTTAACTTTGAATATAGCTTTAACCCACTGTGTTGGAACCCAGTTTATTATCCCTTTATGGTTCATAGCATCCATCCCTAGTATTCTGTAATATTCATATAAAATAATGCCCAAAGTATTTAACTCCTTGGAGACCCTAGAACGTTGTGTGCTGTCCTAAAATACTGAATAGACAGCATAGAACATCTGGTGCTCCACAGCTCATCACAGCCCCCCGTCATGAGATGTTCTGCGGGTCATGCTGCGGGAGACTACAACAACGTCCCCTGCCCCAATCTGACAGAGTAAATTTAACCAGCACTCAAAGTTAGCGCCAGCTACTTTGACCAGAATCTTGTCTCGAGTGAAATTGTGCGGTCATGCAAGATTTCAAGGTCTGTAAATACCCTGATCGGGTTCTCTGCCTCTGTGTCCATACAGTATCCATTCAGTAGCACTGCTTTGTGTTTTTGTTTTACATACCAAAAAGGTAAGGTGGAGGTGAAAATAAAATATTTGTGTGACTCTAATTAAACAAATATCGCAAAAAATAAAAGCTCAGTTAATGGCGAAGCTAACTACCCTTTTGCAGATATATTAACTGGAGAAACTATTAAAGCATTCCCACACCTCCAACAAAAACGTAATTTACCAAAAATAGACTTTCGGCTTATGGAATACATGTAATTCTATTGCTATTCTATAAACCGAACATTCGGTTTATAGAATAGCAATAGGATTATATGTATTCCATAAGCCGAAAGTCTATAAACAGAACGTTCAATTTATAGACTTTCGGCATTTGTAATGAATGTAATAGTACTATTGGCTTTCACTACACAGAGACAGAGTCTCCATTCATAAAATTTACTTTTTACTTAAGTATTGATAATGTATGAAATTGCTGATTACTTTCACTCTATGATTATGTGTTTAATACCTCTGAAGTAATTTGCTGATATACGGATTAGCTACTAATTAATTAAAAGTACTTATATTCTCTTTTATATTACATTAGCACACATGTAAATCAAACCTTCAGGATTAGGGAATTAAGTGGTAGTAATAAAGACTACTCACGCAACAAAAAGATACAAAAAAGTAGAGCTCCACGCACCACTGTACAATGTATCTGTGCATTGGGCACTTGAATCAACTTGCGGAAAATCAATAGAAGAATCCAGTTTATTCAATTGAAGTCCAGTATATAAACTTCAAAGTAGAATACAAAGAAAGGGGAGCAAAATGCATTATGCCATGTTTCGAGTTTTATTAACTTTTATTCAGAGTGCCTAATAAAGAGTGAAATATGTGTCTGCATTTTATTATCCTCTGTATCTATTTTACACTGAAGTTTAAACACTGGATTATTATTGTATAAAGTGGATTATTATGGAAAAAATGGATTATTATTGCATAAAGTGGATTCATCCTGGATTTGGGTGTTTGTTTCCCAGCAAACTGATTCAAGACTAGTCTATTAGCACAATCAATTTTGTGTATTTGGTACATGACTATAGTTGTATGGCTGTTATCGCTATAAAGGACATAAACAAATGTCATATTATAAGGTGTTAAATGTGTTTAGTATAGAAAAAAGTAAAACCCGCGTCCTACAGGACCTACGCATTATACTCCCTATTCTTATGAATGGGGCTCTCGTTCGGTTTATAGAAAGCCAATAGTATTACACGTATTCTATAAAACGAACGAATTAAACGAAACGAAAATAATGAACGTATTTCGTCTGAAACGAATGCAATAATGAACGAAATTTGTTTTAGACGAAATAAATAACATTTTCGTCCGAATGGACGAAAACGAAACGAAAATTTTAGTCTTGCACATGTCTAGTTGATACCTTTCTATCAATAGTCTTGTTTGTTTATCAATTTCTTTACATTTTCAGTGAGTATATCTCTCTTTCTTTCAGATTAGAAAATATATAATTCCCTATATTTGAAGATTACAGGCTTGGCAGCTGAGGAATATTGCTTTCAAGGTCTAGCAGGTACATAATTGCTAGAGGATGATATGGGACATCCAGGCCCCTAAAATGTAGGGATGCGTCAGCATATCTACCACCAGTAGCTTTCCATGGTGATGATTTTAGTCTGACGTTTAAAGGTACTCTATCAACGAAACATTGTTTATGCTGTGAATATAGAGCCAGAAAAAAAAAAAGATAAAATCCATACCTTGTGTAAACAAAATTGCAAGAAAATGTATATATAAAGAGAAAAAAGTGTTTTAAATGTGTCTGTTGTATCTCCTGTTTATGACATCACCTGTGGCTTGATATGCTATTTAATTATTTAATATGGTAAATAGGTGATGTCATAAACATGAGACAACATAAACTCATTTAAGACATATTTTTGTCTTAATTTATGTATTTGCTTGTAATTCTGCTAACAAAGTATGTAGATCATTTTTTATATTTGTCATTATTCACGGTATAAACAATATGTAGGTCCCTTTAATTGAATTTACTAATTGACTTTTGATTCTTAACAAATTGCTGTATTAATATTATTGAAGTGTCTGAAGTGGTGCAAAAACACTAACAAAAAAAAAAAAAAAATAAGCAAAAAATATATATCTATTACTCAAAAGAATGTCCGGTTTGTAGTGAGATGTTTCTGAAGCAGAACAAAAGTCCTACAAATGTGCCTCGTTAGTTACGGTTTTGCCTTCATACGGCAAGAACAGAATCTACAGCATTAACCCTTTATGTGTCCGCACTGTATCAAGCACAGTAGGAAGCAAAGAATGACTTCAAATGTCTGTCACTCTGGGTTTTCCTCTGTGTCAGCTGTGTTCTTCTTAAATGAACATCACAGAACATTGTGTATTGACTTAATATGTTAAGCATTGTCATGCTGTTCATTGTAGCAAGTAAACTGATCTACACATTTCCTCAGCTTTGATGAGGTGTTATTTCATGACATAACACAGCTAACAGAATGAAACATGAACTTATTGCTTCTATTGTATGATCAGCTCGGCTAATCATATCAGTCAAAGCTCTTCAGAAAGGAAGCAGCACACTACAAGCTGGTAAATGGTCTACGAGGCTCCCCAGGCCTTCTCACTTCAAAAGCATACACAATGTGTCATTATTATTTATGTTTCAGCATACATTTTGTGCAGAAATGAATATAGAGAAATGGAATGCCTTTGTTAATAGACAGATATGTTCTGGTTAAATGTATAGTACCTATATAGTATAGCTGAAAACTATTTAGGTGTATACATTCGAATAAACTTTCAGTGGGAGCGTGCACATTTATACCGGGTATGGAGGTGTGTCCTTATACCGTGGTTCACCTTCCTGTAGACTCATTCAAAGTCAAACATATATAAAGTGTTTCAAGGGAGATTCACAATATTTATTGAAAACAAAAAATTGTTAAGCAAAAGAGGGCAGGCACGGGCTGAGCCTCAGAAAAAAATATTTTTGTGTACAAAAAGAAAAAATATAAATAAATATTTAAAAACAAAACAAAATGGGAATAACGCCCCAGGATCCTGCCAACATTGTTTATGGTCGGAACTACAACGGTATATGATCAACTTCGAACCCTAGGCTTTCTTTCTTGATTAATGAAAACATTCTTAGCAAATACTTTTGACTTGGTTTGTCTTGCGCTTGTTCAAATTCACAGCTTCCTCTGAAAGAACGAATGGACAAATGAACTAATGATTTTATTCGTTGGTTCTTTCAGTTCGTCAGTAAGTTCGTCAGCTTCACATCTGTTTTTGGGAGAATGGTCGAAGGGACAAACGAGTTGATTTTTGTCTGAAAACGCATGCGTCCAAAAATTCATTCCCAAGACTAGAATGGATTACAATGTATTTGTTTGTCTGTTGCAGCATGTTGTTTGCTTACATAATCCTTGTACATCCTTTAGTCTCCATTAGTTTATATGAATGTTTGTTCTTTGTTTAGTTGCTGTTGTCTGTCTTTACAGTTAAAGTACAATTACCTTCCATGATTGAAACACATGATCGGTTGTATCTTACAGCCATCCAGGATGACCAAACATCCTGCTATTTCAAGTTCAAAATGGAGAACTACATGACGTGCCATACTGTCTGTAAAACTTTGACGAATTTTATATTAAAGCACACTGGATTATTTTTAATCTTTTCCTCTGTGTGTTTATTTGCTTTGAAATGTCTGCGGAAAATAATTTACGGAACCTGGTGAATTTACACATTAACTGGTTTATAAGGAAAGTTTGATGTATTCAAAATGCAGATCCTGAGTGTGGCTGATATAATGAGCTAATGTTCTAACCCTGGGGCTTTGCACCTGTACATATTGGAGGGAAGTAAAAGAGGAGGCCAGAGGCCGTTGACCAGTTTGGGGAATTAGATGGCATTAAAATCTAAGCGTATTTCCCAATGTAATAATTTTCGAATGGTGTAAATAATTATAAAATAAACCTATACGGCAATATGCTTTCATTTCTGGCAGTTTACTATACTTGACAAAAGTGAAACATTTTTTTATGATTGTTTGCCAATTACTGATGTGCTTTATCGTTTATTGCTTTTATTATGTTCCTGAGGAAGTTGGAAGCATATCCATCAAAATGCACTGATCATCTGGCAGTGAACAATCATTACACTCAGTCATATGGATAGAGACTGGTATTGGTGACATATCCTTGTGTTGGCCTTAATTCAGTATGGTAAGGGTTGACAAATGATATAGTGAGCACAGTGTATTTTATTCAGCACACATTATTTTGATTAAAAATCAAAATGTCTTCTTCATCTATGAATAAAAGTGACAAAAGTATTTTTAAAGCTATTTTCTTTGTATTGAATATATACTTAAAACCCAATGGGTAGTGATTTTCTGTGAAAAATAAAATAACACAAATCTATAATTGTAGCTCCGAATTGCACTTGTACTGATGAGATTTGGGTACAATGGCCACACTTTGGCTATTCAATATCCTGCATTTTGCGTGCACGTTCGCTGTTACATCCAAATTTGCATATTCATTATTCAATTTACGTCAATTTGGTTCACTCAAAATGCAATTAAATTTTAATTAGAAGGCATGGGATTCTCTCTGTTCATGTAGTCTTGAATTTACTCACATATGAAGGATTACTATTCTCCAAGCCTGATTTGGATTATTGCACATTTCATGGCCAAAAACCCAGTAAATAATTAAAAAGCTTGCCTCTTACATGAATTATAATTCAACCAACATAATTCCGCAAGCCGCACTGTATATTAAATATCTGTGTGTGGCTTGTGAGCCGCGGTTTGGCCACCCCTGCACGTTATATATTTGGAAGTGTTTATTCCCTCTCTGTTGCACAGTTTCAACACTTTGCTCTGTATTTTATCTCCCCAAACAGATTTTGCCCTTTCCCCCCAAATCACCTTCATTCAGATGCTGTTGCTATGAACGTAAGAAGGTGGCTGCATGTACTGCAGAGCAGCATTTCATGTCCAATATTTTAAAGTAGAAGTGGGCACATAACTGTTTTAGTTGCCGAACGAAATAATCAAATACAGGCTTTACTGACTGTGTATGACATACTGTTAACAGGAAGGATTTAACTATAAGGTTTGCTCCTGTGCACTCATGCAAAATGAATGAGTTAAAAAAAAACACGTGTTGAATCAAAAATATAATATTTACATGCAAAACAATACATGCTAAGAATGGCAATGTCTTTGAATTATGGGGATTTCCCTTCTACTTGGTGGAGAACAATATGACCTAGAATTGTCCCTTGTGAGTAATGGGGTATGTATCTAGGGAGATCAAATAAATAATTATCATGTTTTGTCAATAAGAGAAAGCCAAAATCCTCCCAAGAATAAGACTCAGGTGAGAGCCCTGTAAATGGGTGAGAATTGTAGTTTTCACCAAATTATAATTAGGTGTGTAACAATAATACAACACAAAATTATGGCAGAAATGTTATCCAATGAAACAGAAAAAATGCACTAGTGGCACAGTATATAATGCATCTGTCACGATTTATATATTGGAAGACCTCCACATAAATGTTCCAAAGGGAGTAACCCCTTCTTCTCAGTTGATAGTGCTCCCCTCAAACTAAGAAACAGCTAGGAGAAAAACTGTTAAAGTTATAGGTTTCATTAAAGCTACTTAAAACACCATTCTTAGATGACAAAATTGGAGATTTGGTGACATAAATGGCCATGTTGTGCTAAGCCCACCACTACGCCAAAATCCTTTTGGATTTGTATATATATATATATATATATATATATGCTGAATATATGTTAGAATTTACGCACTATTAATGAGCAAAGAACCTGCATTGCTGCACAATAATCAATACATGATTTCCAATGTAGCTTCTATTAAGCACAAGCCAAAGGATTTAAAAGTCACCAAATTACATAAGGGACACTGTGCAAGATTATGAAAAGTGCTATGACTGTCTTACATGTAATAGCTAACAATGCCACATTTTGTAAGCACAGAGATGGAATGAAGGGCTCTCTGTTCCAATGGGAAAAGTCTATAAATCTGAAACATTTAGGCTCTCAATGACCAGTGAGCATGGCTCTATGTATTATCAGGATTTAGAGAGAATTAGTATTGGAATTCTGGTCAACCCATTGCCATTTTTCTGTGGTTTAAAAATCCATTTGTTTCCTCAATACTTCCTAAGTTGGTTGGTTGCCTTCCTATTCACATGTGGACAGACATTGGAATCTGAAAACTGAACTGACACACAGAGGGGCATGTACTAAAAAAAGTTAATATGTTTTATGTGCAAAACAATTTTTGCTCTTTGCTCCTATTGCAATGTACTAAACATTTAACACTCCAATAGTACAGATGAGCAAATTGCGAATAAAAACGGGCATAATTGAGAATAAAAACAGCCAATTTTGCGAATATTTTTTCTACCTCTTTTGATAGCTCTTGCTAAAAGCTGGTGTCATTTTCACACGCGAATAAGAATTATTTTTCACAAAAGATTCGCAAAGCTCTTTAGCAATTTATTAGCGCAACCGGAAAAATCCACGCTAAATAAAAATAAACGGAAGAGACGCAAATAAGGAAAAAAAAGCGCAGAATGTTACAAATAGTCGCAAATTGCTCCTTTTCTACCTACTTTCCCACTGCACTTGTTTAGTACATGACCCCCTTAATCTACAGAAACCAGCTATTAACAACTCTGTTAGAAAGATAGAGAAGTTTTCACATCCTGTTCACTTGTCAGTTCAGTTTTAATGTATAGTCTCCCCTGAGGTATGTTATGCAAATCACAGGTCTCAATCCATGACCAATTTTTAACTAGTCAGTTTACTCCCATTATTGAAATATTTGTCATGCACATTGTCCCCTTACAGATGTGAGTATGAGCTTTAGATCTTACTGTAATCACTTTGAAGTTTAAGCTACTCTTTCGTCCAAAATAGCTTTGAAATTCAATATTTCGGTTTTTCATGTTGTTATGAAGTGAGAGGGACGTGGCATTTAATGAATAATGAAGACCATTCAGATTGTATCTGTATAAGTGTATAGGGGATGATGATGGAAGTTAATACAAGAAATTAGAATTATGAAAAAGAATGGACACATTTATAAGGAAATATTGTTACATTGCACTAATATGTAAATTGTGGTTACGGTAATATAAAGAAAACATATTTGTATGTACACATGTAAAGCATCAGACGGAGTATATTTGACAACTTATTTATAAGTATAATTTATTGTTATTTCACCAATTGGGTACTCACTTTTAGCGCTGCACTTTCTCTATTTTTTTCAATTTTATCTGGCACACAAGGTCTGTGTGTGGAGGGCTGGTTGCATTTTCAAATTGTATTTTTATCGTCATTTGATATTATTTATTTTTTGGTATAATTGATCTTCACTTTCAAGCGCTTTTCTATCACTTTTTTATTGTAAAGGTAATATATTAGATGTACTGTATAATGTTAACTTGGATAACAATTTTACGTGTATGATAAAACAAGTAACCTTACATACAGGTAGTGTTTTCATGTGTTTTAATGTCTGTCTGTGTTCTGATATGGATTCTTAAAGTATTTTTTTTTTTAAACTTTGCACACTGTTTCTGTGCTATTTTTGTGTGCCTAGGTAGAATACAGACATCCAGCTGCTGCTCGTCTGCAGAGAGGGCAGGTGAGAGGAGAAATGTATTCTTCTTCCCAGTGAACAATCCTTTCGGCAAGTTGTTTTTCTGTTTTTAAAGCAACTCTGGGTGGGCCCCAAACAACCACTAGACCCCTTACAATTGTATGGGTTTTACCCTCCTGATGGTGTCAGTGCAAATAATAATCCTTTTCTGCTATGTCATGTAAGAATTTACCCTGCATTGTGGACAATTTAGTTTCTAGTACAATTTCTTAACAGCTAAATTTATGATACTAAGGTGGCATCAGATTGCACCTGCTAGTGTTATAACTAAATATTTAATTGTAGCTGATGCTAGAGATACATAGTAATTTTTCTCCCACCTAGATGGAGGCATGCAAAAGATAAAATGTGAATGGCATGCAAATACACACTCCTCCAACCATTAACACCAAACAGCCATAACGTTATGACCACTGACAGGTGGCAAGCCAGTGGAGGCAGTGTGATGCTTTGGGTAATGTTCTGCCGGGAAACCTTGGGTCCTGCCATTCATGAGGATGTTACATTGGAAACGTACCACCTACCTAAGCATTGTTGCAGAAAATGTACATCCTTTCATGGAGAATTTATTCGCTCATGGCATTCGCCTCTTTCAGCAGGATAATCTGCCACTAAGAAAAAATGGTTAAGGAATAGTTTAAGGAACCAAATAAATGAGTTCAAGGTGTTGACTTGGCCTCCAAACTTCCTAGATCTCAATCCAATGGAGCATCTGTGGGATGTGCTGGACAAACAAGGCTAATCCATGGAGGCCCCATCTCGCAACTTGCAGGACTTAAAGGATCTGCTGCTAACATAGTGGTGCCAGATACCCCAGCACACCTTCAGAGGTCCAGTGGACTCCATGCCTCGATGGGTCAGGGTTGTTTTGGCATCAAAAGGGGACCTACATAATATTAGGCAGGTGGTCAGAATGTTACAGCAGGTAGATTGGTCTATAAAGTATATAAATATATTTCTGATCATGTATAGTTACAGTTCAATTACTGTTTTACATGAGTCAGTTCATTCACTCTGCGTCTTACATAATATTGTAATTTATATTTTTTAATTAACCAATGAAAGTATTTGTTTAGTTGAGAAAAATACCATGTTTCTTGATCATAAAACCAAAAACCTGACTATGTGAAAGTAAAGAACATCTGGGATTAATTTAATTACATGGGCTTTTAGGAACATAATATCATTGGAAATTTCAGCATAAACGTACGCCAGAATACCAATGTATCAAATAAATCTACAGTATACGTCAGTTTATAAAATGCTTTTAATTTTTTAACTTTCTTACTATATGATTTTATTCCCCCACTTATTTATAGAACAAAGCATGGAACTCTGGAGACAAAGAACAATAAAGTATAATTTACATATCGTAAGTTACGTGTGAAAGACACACGTCATAGTTTGCTGTATAGATGTATTGCCATTATGGTCCTTTTGAATACTTCCCTTGTGAAGGAACTATTCCTTCCAGCTGTGATTCTTCTGCCTATAAATAAAAATGAAATTTATAGTCTGGTAGCAAATATTACCGTGCATTCACCATGGGATTGCTGACTTGATGACCTCACTTTCCCATGTATATTAATCTACAGAGAAAGGCTCAGCAACAAAAAAAAATGAGGAAGGTCAAACTTTCAATGAATCAACTAGCTATGAAGTCGTGCTTTGTGCCTGGGTTATTGCACACAATGCATTGCATTATACTGGACATATAGAGAGTCTGAGAAACTTGGTTGTATCCCTTCATGTAATTAGTCTCTTAATAATGCATTTCTAATACCAGATGGAAAATGTGGTAGGGTGAGACACGAAGAGGACTGCAAATAAATTAATTCTATTGAATTAATTAATTAAGAGTTGGGGTAGACTCTGTTGAAAATGAATTTGATGATATGTAACAATTGTGCTTTTCTGTTAGACAAGTAAACCAAAATAAATGTGCATGGCACTTTAAGTAATTAAATGTGAAAAAATATCTGCAAAAAAAGTATTAAAAGCTGCACACCTTAAATGTGAAATTACCCTTATCCACATTAAGACCAAAATATATATATAAGCTACAGCGTGCGCTAATAGCAAATTAAATAAATGAAAATTTATTCTACTATATTTGTATAAAATGAATTACCGTATTTGCTCGATAATAAGACGACCCTGATTATAAGACGACCCCCCAAACTTTGAATATTCCTTTAGGAAAAAAACTAAAAGCCTGAATATAAGACTACCCTGTAGGAAAAAAAGTTTAGCTTGTATATATTCACATGTATATTGCTTTTTAATATTTAATAAAAAATGTATATTATACAAATGCATTTCTTGTTTTTATTTCCTTTTATGTGCCAATGCGGCCTCTCTCCCCCTCCCCCCCTGTCTCTCTCACCCCCAGCGTTGTCTCTCTCCCTCCCCCCCAAACTTCTCTCTCTCTTCCCCCCTCCCCTTGTCTGTTTCCCCCCTCCCCTTGTCTCTCTCTATCCCCCCTCCCCTTTTCTCTCTGTCCACCCCTCCCCTTTTCTCTTTTCCCCCTCCCTCCCCCCCCCCCCCCCCGGAGGATGTCTGCGCGATAGACCCGGCTTCATCATAGAAGTCCCGGCGGTCGTGCCGGGCGGCAGCAGGGGGAGTCTGTGCTCATCGCGCAGACATCCCCCGACTGTTAGAGAGGGGGATCCAGGTCCCCTGCAGCTCTGCGGGGGATCTGGATCCATGTCTTATAGCCTGACCTCGATTTGACCTAATCGTATGAATGGGGACTCTATTTCGGTTTATAATATAGCAATAGCATTCCATGTATTCTATAAACCGAAAGTCTATAAACCGAATGTCTTTCGGTTTATAGACTTTCGGCTTATAGAATACATGTAATGCTATTGGCTATTCTACAAACCGAAAGTCTAAACCTCGAGCTCCAACACGGACATACAGTGACATGTCCAGGTTCGAGTTTGTGGCACGGACACCGTAATGTTCGGTACGAACCCGAACAGTGCAGTTCGGGTTCGCTCAACACTACTCTTAACGTTACTTTATTTTATAAATAAATGTTCATTACAAATATGGAATATGCAACCATACAATGCATTTCAGAATGCAAAACCAACTTTTGTAAATTTGTTTTTTATTAAAAAAAGTAAACAAAGTCCCACTAAATCTCAGAAAAAAAATAAACTGAACACAGAAAGAAACAGATTTATCAAGTGGATCAGTGTTGCTAGGGTTGCCACCCGGCCTGTATTTTACTGGCACATCCGTAATCCTGTCTTTGGAGCCGATGATGGTATAAAAAATATACCGGCAATCCAATTTGCAGGAGGCAGGAGGAAGGTTAACTAGTGTGTAACAGATGCTTATCGGAGAACTGACAAAGTTTACTAGCTTCATCTGTTCTGCCTTACAGCAGTGGGCTCCAGCAGCTCTGTCCCATCCCCGTTCGGTATCCTGGGCAACAAGGAAATCCTGTCCTCCCCTTCCTCGGGGTTAAAGAGCAATGATGATCTCCTCCGTCACTGTAGTGGCGTCCTCATCGGTGTAGCACCTGCTCATATAGAACTGTCAGGCATTGCGCAGCGAGAAGCCTCCTCATTGGGTAAGGGAGCAAGGACAGGCTGATGAGGCTTTATGTGTCCAGGGTGCTGCACTAGGGGTTGGGAGTTAATGTTTATTGTACTAGGGGTTGAGGGGGGGGGGGGGTAATTTGTATTTTCCTGGGGGTTGGGGGTGGTAGTGTGTATTGTCCTGGGGGTTGGGGGGGTATGGTGTACTGTCCTGGGGGTTGGGGGTAATGTGCATTATCCTGGGGTTGGGGGTAATGTGCATTATCCTGGGGTTTGGGGGGTAATGTGTATTGTCCTGGGGGTTGGAGGTAATGTGTATTGTCCTGGGGGCTTGGGGATAATGTGTATTGTCCTAGCGGTTGGGGGGGTAATGTGTAATTACTCAGATTTGGATTGGAATTGTGGCACAACTAGTTCCGCTAAGGGCAGCAAGATTCTGAACCTGCTTGATAACAAATTTATGGCACAATTAGTAGACACCCCAACTAGAATGGATGCCTGTCTGGATTTGGTAATAACAAACAATGAGGAGCTTATCCAAAACATCAAAGCAAGAGAACACTTGAGGAATAGTGACCATAACATGGTTTCGTTTGAGAATAATGCAAAAAAGCAAATTGGTAACTACGCCACCAAAACACTTAATTTTAGAAGGGCCAACTCTGATGGACTAAGGGATTCAGTTGAACATATAGACTGGGAAGGAATGTTTTCTGGGATAAACACAGAAGACAAGTGGAATTCCTTTAAGCACGCATTCCAAAAATACACATCCCAATATATATCTTTGGGAAACAAATACTAAAGATCCAAATTAAAAACCAATGTGGCTTACTGGTAACGTGAAACAGGAAATACAAAACAAGAAAATGGCATGCAAACATTATAAAAGCAAGGGATCAACATTATCATTTATAGAGTACAAAGATGTCAACAAAGCCTGCAAAAAGGCAATTAAAATGGCTAAATTGGAAAATGAGAAAAGGATTGCTAAGGAGAGTAAAACTAACCCCAAAAATTTGTATGAGTATATAAATGGAAAAAGCTTAATGCAGAAAATGTTGGTGGTTAGTGAGGACAGAGAGAAAAGAGACATTTTAAATACTCAAAACCTCTACCGGGTAATTATAGGCCAGTGGGCTTGACATCTGCAGTGTGGAAATTATTTGAAGGATTGCTAAAGGTATTCACTCAAGAATACATCTTGAATCAGAATATAATTAGTAAACGTCAACATGGTTTTGTGAAAGACAGGTCTTGTCAAACAAACTTAACATTCTATGAAGAAGTCAGTAAAAATATAGATCTAGGTGTGGCAGTTGATGTGATCTATTTAGACTTTGCTAAAGCATTTGATATAGTTCCGCATAAAAGGTTACGCTGAAAACTTAGATAAATAGGTTTAGGGGCAAATGTATGTATTTGGATTGAAAATTGGCTAAAAGATAGAATGCAGAGGGTTGTTGTAAATGGAAAATCCTCAAATTGAACCAGGATATTGAGCGGAGTACCTCAGGGGTCTGTTTTAGGCCCTCTTCTTTTTAATTTGTTTACTGATGATACTAAATTAGGTAAGGTAATATAGACTAATCTTGATGTCTGTTCTTTACAGGAAGATTTGGACAGAGTGGGGGACTGGGCAATTAAGTGGCAAATGAGGTTCAGTATAGACAAAGTTATGCATTATGGGAAAAATAATAACAAAGTAACATTTAATTTAAATTGTATTTCCCTGGGGAAAAAAACTACAAAAGAAAAGGATTTAGGAATTAGATAACAGACTTAGCAACAGTGCTCAATGACAGTCAGCAGCTGCAAGGGCCAATAAGAGATTGGCATGTATAAAACGGGGTATGGATTCATGGGAGGAGGATATTATCTTGCCTCTTTACAAGTCAATGGTAAGACCTCACCTTGAATATGCAGTACAATTCTGGGCACCAGTCCTTAAAAATTATATTATGGAACTGGAAAAAGTGCAAAGGAGAGCTACAAAATTAATAAGGGGATTGGAGGATCTTAGTTATGAAAAAAGACTTTAAAAATTGCCTTTATATACATTAGAAAAAAGGCATCTCAGAGGGGATATTATAACATTATATAAGAGCTCTCCTGTGATCTGTTCATTAACAGGAATGTACAAAGCACAAGAGTCATCCCCTGAGACTGGAAGAGCAAAGATTTCATAGACAACAAAGGAAGGGATTCTTTATGGTAATTACAATAAAGTTATGGAACTACAATAGATGCATTTCAAATTGGACTGGATTTTTTTTTTTTTTAAAAGCAAAACATACTTTATATATGTATAGGACTTTGTCTACCTGTTTTCTATGATTTTTCAATGCTGCTTCAGCTAAGAGGCGGCGCTGATTATAAACCTGCATGTATGCTAAAGACACATGAGTGGTTCCAGCTTTTGTAACTTTTGTATATATTAGTGAATCAAAAGTAGAAAATATTCTTTAGTGCCACTTTAAGGCAAATAGGTAAGTGTGCGTGTGCTGAGGAATGATTTGATTTAAGTGCATTAGTACAGACTAAATTGAGGGAACGATTGCAATGATAGAAAATTATTCCCGGACACTTGGCAATCATTTTCTAGCAGACTGTTGTGATTTGGAACAGTACTCCCACTGTACCGCTGTGCAGTATCAAGTTTCCGTCTCCTACAAGCTGGCAAATCATGCGTGCTAGACTCCTACCTCTCAACTATTCAACTCTGATAACTGAAACAATGTGAAGGGGTTCCCCACACACACACCAGCTCACTTCTTGGTGTTTTAAATGAGTATGGAAAGTTTAATTTCTAGTGAACTGGCCAGCGGCACAAAAAATGTGCGAAGATTGATGACATTTTGAGGACAAACAATAATACCGTGTAAAGGAAAGGATAATGTGCGCGAGCATGGGGGCACAATGTAAGTGTTTTACAGTATGTATACAATGGGAATAGTATGGGATTAAGATGTGGAATAGTACTTGGGAAGTGGGAAGACAATTATTATGTGATAGGGTAACATGAAGGATAACCATGTATCAGATAACCTCTTTAACAGGGATGAGTGAAAACTGTCTTGTAACTGTGAATTGTTATTATTATTGATATTATTACTATATGTTTTATTTTTATCTGAACAAGTGCACAGCCTTACACCTACACATAACTATACATGTTAAAATGTTTATATTGTCTCTCCTTTTCCTTAGTTCTTGTTGTAGTAGAGGAAAATTAATCTTGGCGCATTTTATTATTTCTATTATTCCTAGTTCCTAATGTCCAGTTGTATCTTAAAGATTGATTAAACTTCTTTTTTTATTTGTGGATCAAATATATAAGCACACATGGAATGTCCGATTGCCTTAGTTTCAGGATAAATGTATATATTTTTTAAGGTACATGCCAGTTTATCCTCTGACTGGCAGCCATCATGCTTCTCTTAAAAATATGAAGGCCGAGGCACTTGCAATTGCGGTGATAGACCCTTGTTGCTATATCAACAGTCCCCTTGGTGGCATGTAAAAATGAGGATCTCTATCGGCGCTAGCAGAATCCCATAGCCACTATCATAGTTTTCCCCACTCTCATTGGCAGACCACCATCCAGATCAGCTCTGCATGAGAGGCAGAGCTGAGAGTAAAATGTAAAGACTAGGTTTACTCCACTCAAGTTGCAAAAAGGTTTTAACTTTTACTCTTGCTATCTGTAAAGAAATAGTTAAAAATAAATACACTTGAAACTTGCTTGGCTTTTCTGTCTTCATGATTTAATTTCTTCTAATGAATGATCATGTGCCCAATGTGATGGAACTCCCTCTGATACCCCAGCCGGGCACCTCCATCAGTCTCTGCTTCCAAGGGACCTTCAGCTCTCACAAGGGCTGAGACCAGTGATTTTAGCCCCGGGATCTCCTGATTTCTCCAGCCATCCAAATCACTAGCCAAGGCTTAGTGCAGGATGATGAATATTAACTGGTTTATTGAAAACAACACAAACTTATATACAAACAGAATGACATGAAGCAGGAATTAACATACAATACACAAAGAACTAAAACAGCAGGGTAAAAGCATTCTAATTAAAAGACCACAACAGAAAAGAGTGTGACATTTCAACCACTGGCAATACGGTTCCACAGTACACAATAAACATGACATCATATCACACCTTAAGATACGAACATCTTATTTAACAAAAAGGCAGTGGGAGATTCACACCATGGAGGTAGACACCGTCTGACTTAATAAAAGACAATGGGGAGACTTAAACAGGAACATGTAAAAATAACATTGGCCAACAAGCACAAAATACAAAAAGGAAAATAATTTAATAATAACAACAGGGCCAACAAGTCTAAATAAGGTCTGTACACACTTTGCTTTGCTATATTAAATTGCACATCAGAAATGTGTCTTCTGTGCACCTGGTAAATATTTTAGCAAACCAGGTGCCGGCACTATATTGTCCCCCCATAGTCTATTGGCAAGAGACCGCAATCAGTCCTCTCCATGAGCCCCAGTTTCATCATAACCAATATTCGTACTGTTTTTAATTTCAGTCTGTCTTTCTCATTACTTGTATTCTAGATGAAATATAAGATGTCACTTCTATTGCTTAAAAATGACTCGTGTCTGCCTGTAAATTATATGCTATATGCATTACGACCATTTGTTTTACTTTGCCATTGATATTTTTCATTTTACCCTTGGCATTCAGCAGCAGAGACAAACGAATTAATCCATTTGAGTTTATGTTTTGTGCAAATGTCCCTGTAAGGGATTTCAAGGTTTGTTTCTTATTTCCTGCCTCATCTGGTTTGGCTTGAGACTGCTCGGCATACTGGGTTTGTTTTTCGTTCCTTTCTATGAATTGTGAAGTTTTGCAATCCATCAGTAAAGCCATAATACTCTCCAGCAAAATTCCTCCTATCTTGATCTACTAAAGGTAACACATAAAACGCTGATCACTTACACTTGTAACATCTGCCATTTTCGGCTCAATCATCTTTTCCTTTTGCAGAGAACAAAACAACCTGTTTTTAAATTGTGTCCTTACAAAATTTGGTGTCATCTACAAATATATGACTTTTTCACTTTCATTTTTACTATATATTCCATTTTTTATTAGCTCTTATATTCTAGCGTTCACCTAAAATTATATGCTAATGTTAGAAGTTTAAAATGCTAGCATATACAAGGATGGTAGAAGTGTGACCACTGTGCAGCCCCAGGTGTTAAAAGGAAACTCTAGGCAGTCCATTAGCTTTTGAGGCATCTGGTTTTATTTAACCCCTTCATGACAACAATCGCGAAAACTGCTCTGACGGTGCTGCTCTATTGCCTTGATGTCGAAGCAATAGCCAGCACCAAAATTCCACAGAGCGATCATGGGCGCAATATGGCAGTCAGCAACACTGCAATGAAAAAAAATACACAATTAGCTTAAATCTAGGGTTAGGGTTAGAATAGCGGCTGGGGTTACAATTAAATTAGGGTTCACATAAGGGATAGGGATACAATTAAATTTAAATTAAAATATATTGAGGGTTAGCAGAAGGGTTACAATTGTTATTAAATTTGGGGTTAAATTTAGGGTTTGGGTTGGGGTCAAAGGGTCAATATACGGAAAAATAAAAAACACTATTTATGGTTTTTGCCCCATAACTTGCAAAAAACTGCAGAAAAACATGGACACTATGGAAAAAGCATATTTCTGAACTTGGGACAACATTTAGAAACTATTTAGACAAGGTCTTTTTTAATGATTGTATTTGTGTAAATTATATTTTAGATCAAAGTTAGAAAAATGGTTTTCTTTTAGTTTTGTACTCATATTTTATGATTTTGTTTTGGAAGTAAATTAAAAGTTATGATGAACATAATGGTATCTAATGAAAGCCCTTCTTATGACGATAAAAACAATATATAAGTTGTGTTGGTACAGTATGTGAGAAAGATGAAAATTACAGCTAAACACAAACACTCCAGAAATGTAAAAACAGCCCTTGTCACATGGGAAAGTCAAGGTCAAAATGTCTTTTCACTAAGGGGTTAAGCTGTATATGTTTTGCATATAAATGCATGCTTCCTTTGTACAGTCTTTCAGTATTAGCTGCTTTAGCTCTCTTTTGTAAAAAAAAAAAAATATATATATATATTAATACTGCATAATAACCAGTAAGCCACAGGAGTTCAATGCAGGGGATGCATGACCAGGCCTAGACCTCAACAGGCCTATCCTCTGTTTTGTAAACATGATTTTGGAAGTTTTTCTCCCTGGATGCAGGAGGTTTTATAAAGTGAACCTGTTTGCTCTCTCATTGACAAAATGTTTACAAAGTGATAGCACAACATCACAGTAAATGTTGATATTCCTGCCCAAGCTATTTATTTTTATTTAACTCACCATTGGTGACTGTTCTTCTTATAGACTATAGTAGGCCCACGGCATGAGTATAGCTTATCAGGTTTGCTGTATGATGATTTCAAGGTACAACAAGAAAGAGGTTGTCCCAATCTGGCCATGGCATGGGGCGGTGTCTACCAGAAAGTTAATATGAAAATGATAAAGAATTGGTGCTCTATCGTGGCCCCCTTTGTGTTCTGTGTAATCAGAATGTTATGCAACATCAATTAATGACTTTAACGGTTTCATGTTTTTTTCAATTCAGGTTTTAAAAGAAAACATAGGTAGAAAACTTGTAGCTCTATCTTAATAATGGGCTTGCACCAGTCATATTCCAACAACTCTGCCAGTCCATGTTTTCTACTCTGCTAGTCCATGTTTTCTATTCTTGGTATATAAATGTTTATTGGTATTGGGACTGTGGAGGAATGAATGTGCACTGGGCATGCTCTTACTTAGGAGCAAGGTTGTACAGGTTCACAAGGTAATAATCTGGACAAATAAACATGTAACATGAAATTCATTTTCTGAAGCACAAGGGAATAAAAAGAAGATTACTTATGAAATAAATCTACAAGCTAAAGTAAAAAAAAAAAGGTAAAAATATGGTAAAGGCAGGTGAGTTGATGGCAGCTGCCATAGAGCCTGGTGTGTAGTATAAATAAAGTGAACTGTGAGGAACTGACATCCAAATTTAAAAAATCAGGCCAGAATAGCGGAACAGATACAAATGTGTGCAATCTGCACAAGAACAGATAGGACTTAATAGCCTGCTTCATGGAGGTTTTTGACTCTGGAGCATATCTGCTTTACATTTTAGGTGAAAAGATCCTGGAACATATTAGACTAATCCTGCCTACTAGAGGCAACCCAGACCCGACATGTAAAATCTCCTTTCCCTGCATGTATTATACAGCAACCTCAAACATACATTCTGACCTATCATATGATCTGCTCATACAATGTGATCATAAGGAATGACTGTGTTCGTATAGGCACAATAAGTGCACGGAGATACCCTTTATTTTAGGGGATAGAGACCCTGAGTGTATGCAAAACAGATACAACTGCTAAAGAATGATTTTATAATAATTTTACAAAAGCTATGTGTCCAGCTCAGCTACTTACGTCTGATTAATGAAATTTGATTGTTGAGTCATCTCATAGAACTGTTCAATGAATACACTCGGTATATGTGATTTATGTCTTTCATTAAAATATATAAGGTTGGTTATCTATAATATTCCCGATGCTTGCCATATCTTTTGATGTAAAAGTCCTCCTTATACTTAATTGTGTCACTCTTATACATCTACCGATGCATCCCCTTATTATTTTGGATTTTGTTTGGGAGAAGATGACAAACAGGGTGGTCTGTGTTTAGTAATGACTTAGGTCATGTGTTAAAGTGTTACATATATAAATAAATATTCTAATTGTTGATGGTTTAAAAAAATATATATTTTTTTTAAAAAATAATGCAATGTTTGATGACAAAACAAACTACATCACTATTTAAAAGCATGTTTTTCAAATATCACATTTTTTTTTTAAACTTTGTTTAATTATTATTCCCACTCTCCTGCCGAACTCAAACATTCTGGACTCCTAGTAAAGAGGGACACCATTACAATAATTTACATAACACTAGGAAGGAACTACATACTATGTAGACGAATAGAGACAAATTGATACAAGAGGTAGAGAGCCCTGCTGACAAACTTACAATCTACAAAGAGGTTTTGGTCAAAACATAGGGAAGCAATTTCTGTGTGTATGTAAGTATTTTGTAAGTGGATTTTATATTTTGTATTCAAAGATTAATATATCAGTTACTTATACATCTACCGATGAATCCCCTTAGTATTTTGGATTTTGTTTGGGAGAAGATGACAAACAGGGTGGTCTGTGTTTAGTAATGACTTAAGTCATGTGTTAAAGTGTTACATATGTAATGCTGTACGCTACATTGCTTTTTTACAATACAAAATACCATGAATTTTGTTGTTTACAAAGTATTCTGTAACATGAATGTACAATTAGATGGTTTGTGTGACAAGCGTCACTTATCAGAGTTCTACCATTATTTTGAAGAAACAGCATAATCTGGAGATAACATTCTAGTTAGTGTAGATAGCATCTTGACAGAAGTGTTTTCTGCATTATGTCTTTTGTCCTTCAAGTGCTTGTTAAGCTTTTAATTTCTTCAATTTGGAAAAGAATGTGCCTGCAGCACATAACACTGCATAGAATTGCAAAAACACAAACATATCAAAACAGACATGATGCACATCTGATAAAACCTCCAATCTAATTCAAGCAGTGTTATTATCCTAAAATATGATATTGTATAGCAATTTCTTTAGGAAAAAAATATTCTAATTGTTGATGGTTTAAAAAATTATAATGCAATGTTTGATGACAAAACAAACTACATCACTATTTAAAAGCATGTTTTTCAAATATCACAATTTTTTTTAAAACTTTGTTTAATTATTATTCCCACTCTCCTGCCAAACTCAAACATTCTGGACTCCTAGTAAAGAGGGACACCATTACTATAATTTACATAACACTAGGAAGGAACTACATACTATGTAGACGAATAGAGACAAATTGATACATGAGGTAGAGAGCCCTGCTGACAAACTTACAATCTACAAAGAGGTTTTGGTCAAAACATAGGGAAGCAATTTCTGTGTGTATGTAAGTATTTTGTAAGTGGATTTTATATTTTGTATGCAAAGATTAATATATCAGTACAACAACAAAAATCTACAAAGAGGTGGGAGACAGGAGACACATAAGGTAAGTAAAAAAAAGTTCAAAGGGGGGCGTCAATGGCAAACACATTTCATCAGAGCTCTGCTCTTACCACACTGAAAAAGCCATACTAACCTCACCTGAGACAACATGGGCAGGCAAAAAATGTTGGTAAATACCCTAAGACCACAAAGAACAAAAAACAATGCCAGTCCACCGTTGTGTCTTCACCTGATCCACAAAGCCCTGGAGGTGCTGCAGGCCCATCTATTATAGCCCCTGCCCCATGAGCGATACCTCCACAAAACATCAAAATTTTATTAAAAAATAATTCAATTGATCAAAAAATTGTAAAGTTGCCTTTAACTTCTAACCGTCTACAGCAGACATCACAGATATTATAGAGAAAGCGATCCAGCCACATATCTCCTACAATTCGGGCCTTTCTTTTGTTCTAAAATAAAAAAGAGAATCAAAACCATGTACTCTGACACCCGGGTCTTCTTTCCATGTTCTTGGTGACATATCACCCATTTCTTGCAGTACCTTAATGCTGCAGATTGACTACCCATCTAGGGTTCTTGTCTGGTCTGTTTTTTTGTTGTTGTTTTTTTTTTTTTTTTTTTTTCATTTTTCTCTCTTTCTTCTTCACTTGATCCTTTCCCCTCTTGTTCTCAAACCCTCTCTACCCCCTTCTCCTTCCTCTAAAGCCCCCCTTTTTTATTTCTGAAACTCTTATTATAAACAAGTCCTGTTTGTATTGTTTCACGTAACTATTTGAAACTCATGATATTGATCCTATATGCTTGATTTACATGGCAAGTTTAATGCTTTATTTACCTGGACAAATGACTCAAATACAAATTTGAATTCAATTCTAATTCTGATGGTAGTAACAGTATTTCTGGACTGATGAAGCTAGGTGGGTTAATTAATGTATGTTCTAGCATGCATTTAGTACTCATTTTTTTCATAAGAATCCATGAATAAGATGTGGAGAAGGGTGGAAGAGGACTAAGACACTCTTATTGTTTGCTTTTACTGTATTGTGGGAATGGGATACCGTGGGAAGAAGTTGAGGAAACCTTATACAGAAAGGGCTGAAGGAAGTGGCTATTTGAAGCATTTGGAACAAATCAAATGAAACTAACAATAGATGTGAGGATTGCAATAAAATTCAGAGACACTGAAGGATTGGGTCCGAAATTTAGACCATTTTCTTAATTAGGTATGCACGAATGACTATACAATATGAAACCTCACCACTTTTCCTTTATATTTTTCTCTTTTTTTACAATTATTGCCCACAAAATATTTCATCATAAATTAGAATGTGAAAAATTAAAAAGATTAAAATTCAAAAGATTTGGATTTTCCTGGCAAGGCTTATGTCCCCAAAGGCATCAACGGAATGCTTAAAATTATTTTTAATTAAATCAATATAATTATTCGGTGCCAGAATTGTAACCATAATTAATTTCATAAAAAATATAACAAGAATATTTTTTTTCATATTTATTGGCAAATGGTGCTGGAAGGGTTTAAAAAGAAATGATTCACCTCACACATGGTAAGGGTCTCTATGCATAGCATGCTTGAAATACAAAGTACATTTTAGCACATAATAAAAAATAATAAGATTTGTACACACAAATGTATTATTCCCAATACATACAGAAGCACAAAGGTGGATACATATTCCATTGATTTTATTTATAAAGGCATTTTCATACAGCTGCACATTCTCTGACATAAAACTAGGTCTAGATTTGGATTAGTATGTGCTAAGACTCCAAGCACACTTCTCCAATGATTTGTTTTACCTAAAATGCTATGGAGACCGAACTTAGGCAAACATATGTATGGCTAAGTGGGTGGAGAGAGTTCCAAATGATGGCAAATAAATGGAAAATGGGTGTGACTTTGCTATAGGTGAGTGGAGAGAAATTAAACTTTTTACCCTTTTTCAAACCAATCCAAAAATATCAGGACTGGACTGAAAAAAACACGTGGAAGAGTCCAGGAACTGGGTAAAGAGTTGAGAGTCCACTACTGCTGGTAGTGCAGGTTTCTTATCTTGAATTATTAAATGAGCTTGCTTTAGTATACTGTTTATAACTTTTGTTTAATATGACATCATTATTGAGAACCATCTTGGGTTCATGAGTAGTTGAATAAGCCGGGCTTGCACGCGATAAACAAGTCAAAAGAGTACCACACTATAGGTTTTTTTGCATTTATTAAAACCCCTTGAGGACACATGATGGTCCTGGCACTTCATGAATGTAAACAAGGGGCTATGGACAATTAAAAATGATCATATTAAAGTCTGCTTTATTAGGATAAATATGGCAAGAAATAATAAATTTCCTTAAAAACAATATATAGTTTGTGGGAGTAATTGAAATTGAGACTTAAACACACATAATAAAAAATCCCTAAAAAGGTCTTGTCCTTAATGGGTTAAAATAGAATTGAAAGGAAGTGTTTTTTATTTTTGTAGAATGATATTCAAAAGATCAGTCATTTTTTAAATGCCTCCAGGGATCGGACTTGTCTGTCCAGCACATCCCACAGACGCTCGATTGGATAGAGATCTGGGGAATTTGGAATTCAAGTCAACACCTTCAACTTGTTGTTGTGTTCCTCAAACTATTCCTGAACCCTTTTTTTGTGTGGCAAGACTGAAAGAGGTCAATGCCATCAGGGAATACTGTCTGATCTGCAACAATGCTTAAGTAGGTGGTCGGTGTCAAAGTAACATCCACATGAATGGCAGGACCTAAGGTTTCCCAGCAGAACATTGCCCAAAGCATCACACTGCCTCTGCCGGCTTGCCACCTGTCAGTGATCATAATGTTATGGTTATCGATATATACATATCTCAGTACACTTAATGGGAAGTGAAAATGTAATTTTAAGGATATATTGAAAAGAAGGTTACGTAAATGAAAAATAAAGGGATAAATACAAAGACCAGTTTATTAAACAGGTTTAAATAAATAATGACAAGAGTGCAGGAATAAATGGCAAGGATTAGTCAGATCATGTTTATTAATGAAATAGGATTCTAGTTTCAGCCACTGGGAAAATAACAATGGGTGCTGAGCCAAGCTCTAGAAAACATATGAGAGGCTCCTTTTATTCTACAATCAATATTAACACAAAATTGTAGGAAAGCGCCAGGAGGCATTATGAGATTGTGGAATGAGTAAAATAATTAAAGTGAAATTAATTCATAACTGCTCCCAAAATGCTGAAACCAATGTTTAAATGAACAAGCAGAATGAATCACAGTTGTACAATTGGTTAAACAAGGAAGTCACAAGGAAATCTTTTTTTTTTAATCCCTTACCTCACAAACTGGCCATTGTTCATTTTACAAATTATTCTATGCCTTTCTCATAAACATTGATTCATTTTGCAATGACCTCCTTTAACCTTAAACCATATTATCTGTCTAGTTCCTGTGTATACATAGGGCCAAAAAGCGGTAAGGAAGTCTGCTTATCTCCTGCTTGTTTATTAGCTATTTCTTAGTACACTTTCAACTCATATTTCTACAATTATTTAAGTAGCTAAGAATATACAATTTTAAGATATCACTCCAGTCAGAAACAAATGGAGAAATAACTGCATATTTAGTTTACTTTTTCCAGGATTGTTTTCCAATGATACGTTTTAAAAACTTACCTTTTCAAATATCACTTGCTGTGCTCACAAATGGGTTTCCCCATCATCTCGTGGGAGCCAACAAGAGCTCTGAAATACAAAAAAAAAAAAAACCTGGCAATGGCCACTGCACATGTGCAGAATGTCAGTGATATCACCAGTCAAAAAACTCAACTGTTATAATTTGATTCTATTAAAGAAAAATGAAAGTAAATAAGTTTATTTATTGCAAACTTAAAAGTTTTCCTTTTTTAATATCTATCAGGGTCCAAAGACCATAGTACAAAATCTGTTCAAAAACCAAAGTAACCAAAACTAAAATCAGCAGCCCAAAAAATCTTAGTTTAGATTAAGGTGGGCAGGGCAGCCCAAGGTCAGGGTTACAAATGGGTAAGTGTAATTCAGATAGTCAAGCCAATGTCAATAGACAGATTCAACTAGAATTATTAAAGCCTAGTAGTGGAAGGGATAAAAAAACACAAAGAAACCGAACAGCATCAGAGGCAGTCATACAACCCAATGATGACCTACATCTAAGACCAATGTAGAGGGGGGAGTCAAAGGGAGGGGGAGAGAGACAAAGCTGGGGGCAAGGGAAAGAGAAAGGCAGCATTGGCAAATAAAAACAAGAAATGCATTTTTTGATATATTATTTTTTATTAACCCCTTAGTGACAAGACATTTTCACCTTGACTTTCCCTTGGTGACAATGGCTGTTTTGACATCTCTAGGGTGTTTGTGTTTAGCTGTAATTTTTTTCTTTCTCACATACAGTACCCACACAAATTATATGTTGTTTTTATCGTCATAAGAAGGGCTTTCATTAGATACCATTATGTTCATCATATCTTATAATTTACTACAAAAAAAATCATAAAATATGATGAAAAATTTTAGAAAACACACTTTTTCTAACTTTGACCTAAAATATAATTTACACAAATAAAATCATTAAAAAAGACCCCATCTAAATAGTTTCTAAATGTTCTCCCGAGTTCAAACATATGCATGTTTCCATATTTTTCGGTATTTTTTTGCGAGTTATGGGGCAAAAACCAAAAATTTAACCCTAACACTAAATTTAACCCCAATTCTAATCCTTATTATATCCCTTAATATTTTTTACCTTTAATTTAATTTTAACCCTATCCCTTATGCTAAAAAATATTTAATTTTAACCCTATAGGCTAATATAGCTAAATAACCTGTTTTTATTTAATTAAATATTTATTTTAAATATTTCCCATTGCAATGCTACTAAACTACCACTAGGGTATTATTCAGAGCGACGGAAGTGAAGTTACTTTCACTTCCGAAGCTCAGACCGGCAGAGGATTTAGCCATATTGACGGAGCAGCATGCTCCGTCAATATGGCTCTCCACGATCGCTCCGTGGGGCTATCGTAGGGGTCCCGAAATAGAAATTTCGGTGCTGGCTATTGCCTCGATGTCGAGGCAATAGACCAGCACTGTTAAAGCGGTTTTCGCGATCGTTGATCGCGAAAACCGCTTCATTCAATGCAGGACGTGCCAGGCACGTCCTTTGTCGTTAAGGGAGTTTCTCCCAGGACGTCCTTTGTCGGCAAGGGGTTAAAAAAGCAATTTACATGTGAATATATACAAGTTTAACTTTAGTCTTATATTCAGGCTTTTAGTTTTTTTTCTAAAGGAATATCCAAAGTTTGGTGGGTCGTCTTATAATCAGGGTCATCTTATAATCGAGCAAATACGGTATTTAAGCAATTTGTGTCACATCACTCTTATTTTACATATCAGATATTTACTACCTTTCAGCATGTTTTGGCACACCATTCTCATTTTAGATATTTATGAATTTTATACAGGAATGACTTGGGCTATATGGGTTTATAGTATTGTGTTTAAAAACATTTAACTAAGTTTTAATATGTTTTTAAATATCCCATTTATTGTGTTCACTATTTTATTTGTTTATTCGTGTTTACATTATATTTGTTAGGTATTTAAATGCATGTAAAAATCATCTTTTAACCTTTGGTTTTACCTATCTATTTTCAATATATTTGTGTATTGCACCTCCAGGAAAGGAACTACATTACCCAGCATAGTTCACCATCACGGAGGAACATCACTCAATAGCATATGTGGAAGTACTGGGACTAACCTTGCGAGACGAGATGGCGCAAACATTATTTTATCACATAAGTAACACAGATGACATTTGATATTTAATCTAATGGAGATAGCAAAGACGTACACACCATGAATAAGCCACGAACATACTTTTTGGGTGAAATGCGTTGTGTGAAAGGGGAAACCAGATTGACGATGTTTTTGAACTGTTGTGAACTAGATTATATGGTGACCATTTTACATAGGTACATTGAACATTAGTTAAAAAAAAATGTGTATACTTTTTACCTATACTGTTGCCTTCTCTACTTTGCTGCATATACCTGGGAGAACTGATGAGATGACCAGAGCATTCCAAGGAGTCGGGCACCTGTTTAATCTAATGAATGGACAGTCATTTGGAAGCGGGACATTTTACTCACACTGTACATATATAATATACTTTATTGTGTTTCTGCTTTTTTTTTCTCTTTTACATTCTGCATGCTGAAAACATGTATTTCCTGTACTGTCCTGGAATTACGTTACTGAGTTTCGTTCTTCCTACTTTTTACCTTTATTTTTATAAAGTTAAATAGCTCAATAAGATGTTCCTCCAGTAAAAAGGCCAAAGATGCAAAACAGATCTCTTGGATCTAAAAATATTCTGATCTCCAGTGACATAGAATAATTTAAAAATGTCTCACAAGGGAAGGGGAAAGCTTCCGTCATCCAACTCCGATGTGAAAAAAAATGTTGGCATTTTCTTTAAAGTGTATTTCATTTTCACTAATCTTGCAAAATGTAAAATGATATAGCCATGTCAACAGATTTTCACATATGTTTATCAAATAAAGTAAGCTTTTTCATTTTAAGTTTCCTTCAAGTTCATGAGTAGTATTAATTCTCGTAACATTTAGAGAATGACCCCGTTCATTTTACAGGACGCAGTGAACTTTGTGACACTGAAAGCGTTGGTCCACACAGACTTGTTTGAATACATTACTATTTCTGCATATTTGAACAGAAGAGCATATTCCGTATAATAGCTACCAGGCTCAACATCTGGACTTGTGCAAAACTGGAGGAATGTACAATTGTAACGTTCCATAAAGATGCTGAAAAGTGTTTGTTAAAAAAAGTCAACGTTCCCATCTTACTAGAAAATCATGGAAAGTTTTCAAAATGTTAATGAAATCAAGCTACAATACACTATACTAAGCTCTGCAGGACATTTCTGCAGGACCAAAACATGTGACTATCAATGGTGATTTGGGGGAAGTGTGCAGATGTGTTTTTCATGAGAACCAAAGATGTCCTTATGCATCTACACATTAAATATTATTTTCATATTCCAATTCTTACAATCACATTGTCTTCCTCCCTCCCCTTCCTTGCCCATTATCTCCAGGTCTCCTGGTTTATCAATCAGTCATGTTCCAATCTCTTTTAAACAAATATAATGTCCTTTTTGTCCATTTTCCTTAATGTTTCTTTTCACTCTACCCATTAGTATCTTTCTCTCATTGGTACATACCTCTACTGCTGATGTCTTATGAGCTGAATACTAAATCTAGATATTCTGAATGTTTAGGATGCACAGGGGGAAAAGGAGAAATGAAAGCGGACTAGAGAAACTTGCTCTGTCGCAGTGCATGCAGCGTTGTGCTTGTTATGTGAGATTGTTTGGTCATCCCAACCATCCAATGGCAAGTTTTCCTTTGCTAGAGCCATAGGGTAACTTCCTAATTTGCCTTAGGATAGCACCTGACTGAGTTGTAGTTTCACCAGGAAGAATACATTATGGTTTCTCCAGTTTCCAAATATGTCCTGAGATTTATCTGTACAATCAATTTGTACATGAAATACATATAAATCCAAGGAGGGTATGCATCATTTAACAATACACATTAAACCAAATAAAGTTAAATACATGTACATACAGGCATGAAACACTAGGTTGACTTCCCTTTGCTTAGTGTTTTTCACCAAATTCACCCTACATAAACTGTTTATTGTATGAGAAAAATACATAATCTATCGTTTTGATTTATTCAGCCAAAGTACAGCGTATTCACGTAATATCACTGCTTTTCAGTAAAACACACCCATTATAGAAAAAGGACAATAGATAAAGCTCCTAGGCATGATTTTAAATTCATCGCTAGTCACTAAAAAAAAATTTTTTTATTGAACTCAAACACACAAAGAATCTGATTGTGTAATTAATATGCAGAATCTGATTGAGGTATTCAGTAGCAACATGCATTATGGTTTATTCCCTAAAAATTAGACATCTTTGTCAGCTCACCATAATCCACTCCTTGGTGAATATAACTAAATAGTCTATTAAATAAAGAGAGAGTTGCAGGGAACTGAGATGGAAATGTCAAACTTTAGGCCAAAGTAACAGAGTTTCAGCTCTTCTACTTTGGTCTTAACTTTTAAATTCCAGTCTCTCTTCCCTACAAATCTATATAACCACAGAGGTTATATACAATTTACCCGAATGGCTCTAGCCTCTGTTGGCGGTGTGGACGTAAAGAGGGAGACCATGCACATGTCTGGTGGGGATGCAGTTTGCTTCAGCCACTTAAGGACAGGATATCCTACATATTCGGAAGGATGTTTAAGTGTAGCTACTCCCTAACCCCTCAGACCTTTCTCCTGCATACGGACCTGGAAGCTTTCAGTTCACCTAATCGATTTCTTGCCATCCATGTCTTGCTGGCTTGTAAGCTATCAATGGCAAGACATTGGAGAAATAAAGAAATACCAACCTGGGATGAAATAAAATCCCAGATTAACTTCCAGAGGGACGCAGAAAGTTTGATGTATGAGACTGGGAAGACATCCCCCAAGTTTGTGGAGGTTTGGTCCCCATGGGATAATCTTTGGTTGAGAACCCCTGAGATATAAACAGGTTTTCTATTTTTCTCTTCTTCCTTGTATTTAAAGACAAACCTAAGACAGTTAGGGTTTCCTCCCCCATCCCCCCCGAGAGACGACTCCCCCCCGGAGCACAGTATGTCTGTTACTTATATGTAGTATGATTGTATATTTATGTTATGGAAACCCAATATTTATCTATTTTTGAGTGTTTTTTGTATTAAATGTTTTTGTATAATAAAGATTGGAAATATAAAATAATTGGCCAAAGGATGCAATCAAAACAAGCGATTGAAGATTCAATCAACTAAAAGGAACTCCGTAATTTAGATTGTCTGATGGCTAATAAAAAAAAAAATCTTTTTTTATTGACTAGAGCCTTGTGTAGTAGAATGGCATATCTGCTGATATAGAAATGTAGTAAAGGTAGCGAGGTGTTGATATTAAGAAGCACAGTTAGCCTTCTTGGCAATACAATGCTATGGTTTCATACATCTAAGCATCAGATGATACAGAGAGGTAACAAATTACACACTACATTATTAACGGAAATAAACCATAATGACATAACATAGTTTGATTTAAAAAAAACACCAGTAATGGGAATGGAAAACAAAAACCTCAATATAAAGCTGCAATCCTCGTGATTTTATGTGTAAAAGTAAAAAAAAAACTGAACATCAAAAACTTTTACTACATAATGGTACTTTTTCAAACATATTTGTTTTAACATGGATCAAATTGAACCTTTAATGTCTCTTTAAGCTAATTGTTTGCCATGTTTCCTTTGCATTACTAGAATGAAAGACTAAAGCATAAAAGTGCAAAAATAATGTGAAACCAAATGTTTCTTTAACAGTTTTTTTACCTTTGAATTTTTTATTAATGGTTTTTCTTGGCATTCATCTGCCTGTGGTTTGGAATTGTTTCAATAACACGTGTGATATTTTCAGCCACCTACTTTTAAACAAAACATGTGACTCCGTAGTAACATGCTTCGCAAATGACGCAATCTCTCTTTTGGCAATTACTTGGTTGACAAGAAGCAATGTTTTAAATGGCAAAAGGAAGATAACAATAATTGAAATTGAAGTCTCTGAATAAAACTTATCATTTAATAATATAGATAAATTGTTGCTCCCTCTGGGTTGCCCCCATTTTTGAAGTCTCCTATATAATGAGGCCTCAACCTCTAAAATTAAAGATTCAAGCTCCACTTTCTTAGCGGCAGAATACAGGAGAGTTTGAGAGAGGGATGGACAGATCCACAGAGAGACAGAGAAATAAACAGAGGCATTTACAAACAAAAATTGTGGGAACAGACTGAACATACGGGCATTTTGTAAATGACTGAGGACCAGCCGTTCAGGTAGGGTAACAAGATCATCATTTTATTTAGGGGCACTCAAAAAAAATGCATATTTCAGGGCTAAATAGGTAGAAAAAAAAGACTGATCTACCTTTTACAAATAACAGTCCGGGAGTATACACGGTGGGGGGTGAGGGGGTGGGGACACTCTAATTATATTCATGGGACCTTCACAGACCTTACCACAGATACTAATATCTTTGTACAGACACTGGCGTCCTTGTACAGACACTTATCCTATGCCTTATCTGCCTATCCCTGGTACACAGCCATGGTCAATCTTTATCTGGCTCTATTGCTACAATGATGTCGATAACAATAAATCTGTGATCTTTCAGCTCCCTTTGAGTTACTCTCACATTCCAACTATGCATAAATTCCTCATAGGCACCCACTTGTTCTGGTATTGGCCTATCTGTCAGAGTTTGGAGAGATTTACGTATTAAACCCAACCGTTACAAATAATGCATTGGGAGTTTGCACATGCTGGTTGGAGGAGAATCCACGATTATAGTTCAGGTTGAGCACTTTAGAAACCTTGCTCAAAAATGCTGTCCATCCATGGCCAATTTATCAACCTTGCCATTGAATTAGTTATTTTGTAAAAGGGTTTTACTCTATTATATGCTTCATTGCAATCTCCTTACCTACCCTAGAGGTGTATCACTAAATGGGCACAACACGGCTTTAGGTAGTCTGACCATAGCAAAAGACGTGGTACCAAATAAACTGGAAAGGGGAATACTTTATGCTCCTATGTATGTCTAGTCTACACAATAGATTGTATGTGCATGGCATACTCCATTATGGACTGTGACATTGTTAGCTTATCCTTGTGTTGCACAACAATTATTCACTATATTATAAAGTGGATAAACATTCTCTTGACTTGTGGGGGTTTTCCTTTTATTATTATAACTACGTTTTAAGAATTGAGCCAAAATATAATTGGATCCAGATGTATTTAATTGAAATCCAAATAAACCTAGGTGAAGCACGGTACCCCCTGCTGCCTAAAATTGTATTCTGAAATGTTTAATCGCTACATATCTCAAGTTTCCGTATAAAGTCTATGTTGAATTTCACTCGTTAGGTTATTCAGCATAATACATGCCAGACTGCATGTTGATTAATAATATGCACATATTAAAATAAAAATTAAGAAAGGATAAAATATTTTACATAAAAAAAAGGAAACAAAAATGACAATTCAATTGGTGTAGTACGAAACAAATAATATAATTTCCTAAATGATGATTCTTTGTTTTGTGAGTTTACACAAAATGTTTGGGACACTTGTACAGGGGTCACAGTTTCATCCTCTAGTGTCCCGTTATTTGTAGACAGCAGTGGGCAAAGCATTCTGGCCTCAATCAAGCATATGAAGTTCCATAAAGAGGCAGGTGTGCAGCTTATATTAACATTATGCTTATTTATATAGTGCCAACAATTTATGTAGCGCGAGGTACAGAGCATAGAAGGGGAATACGTACTAAGTTAGATGAACTAGAACAGACTGGTACATGAGGTAGAGAGCCCTGCTTGCAAGCTTACAATCTAGAGGGAATGGGGTGTATGAAACACATAAGGGAGGGAAGAGGTCAGAGAGAAGTTGTAGTAATATGTGGATGGTTGGTGCTAGGTGGGTATGGCCAAAGATTAATTATGTGTGTTCTAGCTGGATGAGTTGTAAGCTACCTGATACTAACAGTGATTGAAGACAGTGAGAGCTAGGCGTGATAAGTTGATTAACACGTATTCTAGTGGGATGGGTAGTATGCTTCTTTAAAGAGATGAGTTTTCTGGGACTTTTTAAAGTTTTTCGAAGGAAGGATAGAGCTGGCTGCACAGCGGAAGGGAGAGGGGGCAGCTCGGGCAAAATCTTAGAGGCACGAGTGGAAAGAGGTGATGAGGTTGAGGAAAGCTGTTGTCCCATTGAGGAGAGCAGAGGTCATGCAGGGAAGTATCGGTAATCAAGGGAGGCTTTGTTGAGTGGAGTAGTTTGTAGCTTAAAGGGACACTCCCACCAAAAAATGAAATGGTTTCAATTTTTTTTGATGTTGTATTGCTTATTTCAGATTTCTTTTGTTTTTGTTATGTGACTGTATTTAATAAAATATGTAACTAAACACGTGTGACTGGGCACCCCCATTTTGTGAAATATAGTGTTTTTGGGTGCCACCCACTAGTTATTTTACAGCATAAATTTCTCACTTTGGGGCTGTGGACACAGAATGAAGTATAAGTCAGAATTCTGATCATAGACTTGCATTGAATTGAAGAGTCATGTAACTATTACATCACCAGGGGGTGGAGTTATAATCCTGTTTGATCAGGTCAATTTCAAACAGTGGCATATGATTTATATATGTGTTTGTTTTAAATGACCAGGTTATCTAGGTAACATAGTAACATATTAACATAGCTATGGCTGCTCTATTGGGCATTATGTTAGTAAATGATATTATTAAGCATTTGTATTTTCTTATAAAGCCCCAGCGGGTTCTGTTATACTCAAGTTGACAATGGTATTGCATGATATAACATATGAATAAGTAGATTTAGGTCTCTTGGCTGCATACAACCAACATAATGTGCACATTGCACCATTTTTGGGTACTTTCCAGAACAATTTTTTTCTCGTGGCCAAGTTTTCCTGCTGTAGAGATATGTGATCACCTGCACTCAGGTCCTCCTTGAGTGTCTTAAGTAGTTTCTGGCCAAGCATTGCTCCCCATGGCAATATACTGTAGAATCCTATGTCAAAATTTAGAACTTGGGTGCTTTCAAAAGATTCCTGATGCAGATTGTTACCAAATAGTCCTGCCTAATGGCCCGTATTTTAGACTAATATTATTATGCAACATTATGTCACTCATTTTATTGATAACTGAAGGATTAAAGGCTGACTTTAGTATTTTTTGGAAACATCAATTGTCTAATTTCGGCAAGTTTGCTCTTTATCATCACACATTAATTCTTTGAAGCGATTTTCTCTGTGTCTTGAACTTTGCTCATTCTAATTGATCTTTTCCAGACTCGTATTGCTGGCACGTTTTATCATAATACGCTTACACAACTTAATATGCACTCTTTAAAGAAAGAAAGATAATTCATACTTGGCCCAAAACTGTTTATAAAATATGAATAAACAAATGTGAAAATGTGTGTCACTACATAGGTCTATTTTAGTATTGTTATCTCATATCTTATTGTTTTCTTTGAGGAGTCCTTGCCAATTTCAAAGTTAAAAGTTACAATAGCAGTGGCTATCATGATTTGTTTGTAATGACTGTCGAGCAAACCCCACAGAGCAGAGCCGTGTGTGGAATCTTCAATAGAAGCCAACGATAGACAATTTTATTTAGTATTTGACATAATTGCAACACACTTGTGAAAACATATTCAAGGTATTACAGTACATTATTGGTAAGTACTCCAGATGTACAAATTATTCAAAGGAATTTCCTAAAAGAACTCATCTAAAAATTGACTATACTGTAAACATAGAGAATAACATTACATATGTGCTAATATAGCATAATTGCCAGAATATGCATAAAATTATTTGTTTACAATTTGTCTAAGTTGTCTCCTTTTTTACCTTTTCAAAGTAGCTCAGCTGCCACACGGTGATGTCACAAACATGAGACAGGGACAGCAGAGACACATTTTTAAAAAATGTCTCTTAATCTGTGAATTTGCTTGCAATTATTTAAACACAATAGGCATTATTTATAAATGTAAACCAATAGAATGTTACTGCAGGTTAGAACTTGTTTTGAACCAAGGTGTAGAGGTCAAACCATTCACACCTCCAACTCTGTGTTTCCAGGAAATATTGGCGAATTCATGGGGCAATCGGTAGGAACATTCCATTTTTAGAGGTTTGCTCCAGAATTATTGAAATAACCCCCATAGACTTGTATGTTGTTACTCTATTTAATTTGTTTTAAAATCCAAAAGTCTCCGTTCTCCACCTTCTAAATTTTTTTCCATATTTGCAATGCTCATTTCTGTAGAAACTCCAATTGCATCTCTCAGGATATCTATGAACATCTACAGGAGGCAAATAACGGGAATAAACAATTATTCAGGAGAAATGGAAATCACTAGAGTATCCTACTGCATTTATATAGAAAACATTTCTCAAATTTTTTCACAAGGCTAAGTAGTATTTACTATTTTTAAAATATCTTTATAAAGAATAATAAGCCAAATAAGTAGGTAATGTATCAATAATTAAAATGTGATTTAAACTTTCCTTTAAGTACAGGTACATTTACAACGGACCAGTGTAAAGGTATAGGTGATCTGTGCTATCAGACTCTCTGTTGTTGTCTTACATAATAAGAAAAAATGGATGCCTAGCTAAAAAAAAGGGCAAATGGTAGGTGGGTTTTTAAACATACACACCAATCATCCATAACATTATGACCACTGGCAGATGGCAAACTGGCGGAGGCAGTGTGATGCTTTGTGTAATGTTCTGCTGGGAAACCTTGAGTTCTGCCATTCATGTGGATGCTACAACCTACCTAAGCATTGGTGCAGACCATGTACATACTGTCATGGAAACTGTATTCCCTGGTGGTATTTTCCCCTTTAAGCAGGATAATGCACATGGCCACAAAGCAAAAATGGTTCAGCAATGGTTTGAGGAAAACAATAACAAGTTCAAGTTGTTGACTTGGCCTCCAAATTCCCAGACCTCAATTCAATCCAGCATCTGTGGGATGTGCTGGACAAACAAGTCTGATCCATGGAGGCACCGCACATCTTACAGGACTTCTGCTAACATCTTGGTGCCAGATACCACAGCACACCTTTAGAGGTCTAGTGAAGTCCATGTCTCGACGGGTCAGGACTGTTTTGGCATTTAAAGCAGGTGGTCATTATGTTTTGACTGATGAGTGTATATTTGTATTAAATGTAAACATATGGGAAACAAGATGACAAAACAGGTTGTCATGAATGATGAGGCGTAAGCAGGGCTGGCCTTTGTGGTGTGCAACCTGTGCGACTTCACAGCGCACAACACCCAGGGAACACCAGAAGGGGCACCTGCCCTCCGGCGCCTCCTCTGTCAGAAGTGCTGGCTGGGGAGATTAAGTGGGAACAACATAGGTTTTTTTTTTTCAAGAACTATTTATTCAATAGCATGTGGTCTCCTAGCAACTAGGGGCCACACATTTCCAAGTAGGTACAGGGGAAGTGCAGTATTTCTGAGCACCGCCCCTCTCTGTCATGGTTATTCTGGGTGTGTGGCGGTTTTATCTTCAGCCTCTAGTGGCCGCTATTGTAGTGTGGCCATTCTACTCCTGTTGCCAGCTGCCTCATTATCCTCAGCCCTTCACTATTTAAACCAGCAGCTTATGGCAATCAGTGCCTTTGCATTGCTTTGGTTGCTGCCTGATAGTGCCCTGTGTATTCTACTTCTGATTATCTGTTGCCGACTTCTGATAGCCCTTACCTTGTCTGTTTTGCCGCCTGTCCTGACCTGTTTAGCCGTCCTGACTACGTTTGTTTGCTGCCAGCCCAGATCTTTTCTGACTATTCTTCTGCCTGAGCCACTGTACCTTCGCCTTGATCCAGTATTTTGTATCCAGCTTCCTGTTCATAGGGTTTAGTTTCGGTATCCTGGTAATAGTTCAGAGTACAAAAGTCCTGGGGGAACGAAACCTGCGGCTCAACCATAGGGTGGAATTCCTTCAGGCAGAATATTCTGTTCTGTTGCCGGGGTCCGTTACAAAAGACTTATATCTGCACAGCAGTTCCAGCCTCATACCTGAATGTGACAGTTATCACAGGCCCGTGTCCTGCTCTGAGAGCTACCAGTCCTGTCTCAGTCTGGTCACAGCTACCAGTCCTGTCGCAGTCTGGTCACAGCTACCAGTCCTGTCTTTGTTCCAGTCTCAGTTACCTGTCCTTCCTTAGTTCCAGTCTGTTACCTGTCCTGCCTCAGTTCCAGTCTCAGCGACCAGTCCTGTCTCAGTCCCAGTCTCTGCTACCAGTCCTGTCTCAGTCCCAGTCTCTGCTACCAGTCCAGTCTCAGTCCAGTCCCAGTTATGCATCGTGGGGTGCAGACAGACCCCACACCCTGCCCTGCAATGAGGCTCCTCCCTGGTCTGTTATCCCAGGTTGTGACACTCTCAAGCTCTGCAATGTGAATCAGAGAGCCAAGATATCACATGACTCTAAAGCAGACGGGCCCTGTTTAATGAACCGCCCTGGACCGTTTCCCTCCCTGCCATGCAAGGTAAAGGAGCAGGGAGGATTCATACAGTACTTTTCTGGGGAGGGAGTGTATGCACTAATGTACGGGGTTGCCCGTACAGTTCACCTAAACACCTAAGGCTGGCCCTGGGTGTAAGTATGGGAGGGTGCAGGGGGCTTGATGGTAACTGCAGGACAGTGGAATGTGGCAGTACAGAGGACTCTTGGTTAGTCTGTGGGGTTGTGGGACAATGAAGAAGGGAACCATAATGTGGTGCATAATATCTTATTCTTGCTTCAGGGACCAATACGGCTAGTTGCAGCTTTGAACTGAATAAAGCTGACATTAACAAAACTTGTATCAACCAGTCCAGAGAGCCAGCAAGCAAAAGTCCTCACAAAACATGGAACACATGTTGTTATAGTTAGAAGAAAATGTTTCGATTCTGCTGCTTTATACCATTAAGATGATTCATTATTCATTATTCCTATCTATACATCACAGTGTGAACGAGAACTGTAACCACCTTGGTAACAACCATCAATCAACAACGACTAGATCAGAGTCCAGTATGAGGAAAAATGTACCCGCCAATGTCAGAAAGTGCAATCAATCTTCACTATGATAATAACATGATCTGTACAAGGTCAAATATGCTGCAGTCTTAGGGAAAATAGTGTGTGAGATATATCCAGAATTCCTTGATTTGGTACGGTTAATATACATTTTCATCGGCTATTTTGTATTTATCGAAAAATCCCACCTGCCAATACGAAAACACAGTGTTAAAATAGTTTCCATGTAATAATTTTAAGAATGTAAGTAAGGCAATGTGGTTTGTAGATGATAAAACTACTCAGTGTCTAGCACCGGGATCCAATGAACATTTTCACACATATGGGGTTTACAAATTTCCTGTCAGTACATAGAATGAGTAATAGGTAATGTGTGGTCTTCCACTGAGGCTTTTCCCCCTGAGGCATTTTACATTTTAGGACAATGATTAGAGAAATGTTGACTGACTATAAATGTGACTGTATGGGCAAAGAATGTATCCCTAGTTTTAAGTCCAATAAGACTAGTGGTCGGAGGGGAAGTGACAACTGTATAGAAAATGGTTTAATCCATACATATTCTTAGATAAAGTCTAGTCAGATTAACACTTGTAAACTCTCTAGATCTTATAATATCAATGATTTTACCAAGAAATGTCATGGGGATGTTGCTATTACCAAACATCCATGTTTCCTTTGCTCAGCTTTATGGAACTAATTTTACCAACCTCTGGAAAGAATAAGGCAAGCATGTTGTCAGTCTCCCCAGCACAATAAAGTCTTACCTAATATTTTTTTTAATAACAAATCTTTTACATTTTTCTTTGTGTTTAGCTGAAAAAAAGTTTGTTTCTGATTCCATTGCCAATCTGTAATGTATCATTTATTGACTGCCACACTTTTCTGTGTTCCAGTGTTCTGGAATCAATGTGTGCAGATTTTCATTGATTAAAATTAGTTAATTAGTTAAATAGTTAATGAGAAAGATCAAGGAAGTAACAGGGCTTTGTTTTTCACAAGGAACTCAAAGGAATTGAGATGCAATATGTTTTCATAATTAACCATTAATCCTGTAATACGTTCCTCTGTTTCATTAAACTTGGTTATTGCTTATGTTCTGCAACAAATTCTGCAGGGATTCCTAATGGCTTAAAAAATATTGCAGCCCAATTAGTTTGGATTACTATTGAGGAACCAATTCTTGTATTTGTTCCTAGTTCATTGATCTCCTGCAGTTAGTAATACTTAGAACAATAACCAAGAATTTAACTATGACATTTATGTTGAGACTAATGGGTTTGAGTTTTTGGTCCAAAAACTTTAAATAACTGTTGACAATTTTAATGAAATTAGGTCATCCCATGTTGAAAACTGCGCTAATTAATCTGTCAGTGTGGAAAACAATAGGCTGCTTTCTCATCCCATATTAAGCCACTTTTCTAATAATGTTTTTAATTAAGTGAAAAAAGTCATCTTACAGTAGAGCTCGGGTGATGTTCCACTGTCTACTGAATAAAATACAGAGTTTAAAACACTGCTCAGTTAAACCATAACTGAAATTATGGCAATACCAAATTTTTTCACTTTGTAGGGTTGGAAAGGACTCAGTAGGGGGGGGGGGGGGCCACATCTTTCATTCTATGGGGACAGCGGGTGGCTGCTGCCCCAAGAGAGACTGGTAATTTAAAAAAAAAAAAAGTAGGGGGGGAGGGTGGACACTAGGGAACTGGGGGTAGCTATTAGATCCCCAGTCCTTTAGCTAACTATTAATGGGGAAATCTAGAATAAATGTGTCTTAGGCTACTTCCCTTACCTTAATACCCATTGCAGTTGAATCGCACGCCATTCCAAATGAGATAGCGTGTAGTAGCCTTCAAGTCACAGATGCAGTAATTAACGGGGGGCACTGCATATACCTCATTTTTATTTATTTATTTTTACCATCATACTTAGCAGAGATGTACAAGTAATTTAAAAAAAAACATATGGATAGTGGGAACATGAACTGGGTAACATAGGTTAGACATACTGGAAAAGGTGAGGAAGTCTTTTCCCAAAAGAACCTACAATCTAAAAAAACGTGGGTCTAATGTGATAGATACGCTAACAATTAGATAGTGATCTTGTAGAGTCTCACAGGGAGAAAAGCACTATAAAGATTGTAAGGTATTATTATTATTCCAGTGTCAGGTGTAAAATCAGTATCGGGTTACAAGCATTAATTCATCAAATTACATGATCATACAGTACAACATGATGGTGGAGACTGGCTAGTCAGTGGGCATTGTATGATAAGGCAAAGAAAGATGGTAAAGGGGAATGGAAGTAATAATCAGTAAGTTGATATGGGTATTTTACGGACTTTTGATGGTCTGGTAATTAGAGAAGAGCATCATAAGGTGTTGTATGGCATTCCATAGGATGGGGGATGACTTGTATGTGAGTGAGAAGTTGAAAAGTGATTGGACAGTCATATATTATGTTCTCTCAGTTGTTAAACTGTACACCTTAGATATTGTAGATGACATGGGTACTTACAGTGGATATAAAAAGTCTATACACCCCTGTTAAAAAGTCAGGTTTCTGTGCTGTAAAAAAAATGAGACAAAGATAAATCATTTCAGAACTTTTTCCACCTTTAATGTGACCTATAAACTGTACAACTCAATTGAAAAACAAACTGAAATCTTTTAGATAGAGGGAAGAAAAAATATAAAAATAAAATAATGTGGTTGCATAAGTGTGCACACCCTCTTATAACTGGGGATGTAGCTGTGTTCAGAATTAAGCAATCACATTCCAAATCATGTTAAATAGGAGTCAGCATACACCTGCCATCATTTAAAATGCCTCTGATTAACCCCAAACAAAGTTCAGCTGCTCTAGTTGGTCTTTGCTGAAATTTTCTTAGTCGCATCCCACAACAAAAGCCATGGTTCACAGAGAGCTTCCAAAGCATCAGAGGGATCTCATTGTCAAAAGGTATCAGTCATGAGAAGGGTACAAAAGAATTTCCAATGAATTAGATATACCATGGAACACAGTGAAGATATGGCACAACAGTGACATTACCAAGAACTGGAGCTCCCTCCAAAATTGATGAAAAGACGAGAAGAAAACTGGTCTGGGAGGCTACCAAGAGGCCTACAGCAACATGAAAAAAGCTGCAGGAATATCTGGCAAGTACTGGCTGTGTGGTACAAGTGACAACAATCTCCCGTAATCTTCATATGTCTGGACTATGGGGTAGAGTGGCAAAACGAAAGCCTTTTCTTACCAAGAAAAACATCCAAGCCAGGCTACATTTTGCAAAAACACATCTGAAGTCTCCCAAAAGCATGTGGGAAAAGGTGTTATGGTCTGATGAAAAACAACACTGCACATCACCAAAAGAACATCATACCCACACTGAAGCATGGTGGTGGCAGAATAATGCTTTGGGGCTGTTTTGCTTAAGCTGGAACTGGGGCCTTAGTTAAGATAGAGGGAATTATGAATAGTTACAAATACCAGTCAATATTGGCACAAAACCTTCAGGCATCTGCTAGAAAGCTGAACATGAAGAGGAACTTCATCTTTCAGCATGACAATGACCCAAAGCATACATCCAAATCAACAAAGGAATGGCTTCACCAGAAGAAGATTAAAGTTTTGGAATGGCCCAGCCAGAGCCCAGACCTGAATCCGATTAAAAATCTGTGGGGTGATCTGAAGAGGGCTGTGCACAGGAGATGCCCTCGCAATCTGACAGATTTGGAGTGTTTTTGCAAAGAAGAGTGGGCCAATCTTGCCAAGTCAAAATGTGCCATGCTGATAGACTCATACCCAAAAAGACTGAGTGCTGTAATAAAATCAAAAGGTGCTTCAACAAAGTATTAGTTTAAGGGTGTGCACACTTATGCAACCACATTATTTTATTTTTATATTTTTTTCTTCCCTCTACCTAAAAGATTTCAGTTTGTTTTTCAATTGAGTTGTACAGTTTATAGGTCACATTAAAGGTGGAAAAAGTTCTGAAATGATTTATCTTTCCAGCACAGAAACCTGACATTTTAACAGGGGTGTGTAGACTTTTTATATCCACTGAATATAATGTAATGCTTAGGCTGCAAAAGTATATTGACAGGCATGTTAGAAGATAAGATTTTGAAACTAAAGAAACTTCTTTTGAACTACATTTTAACCTTTGTTTTATTTTGCTTGTTTTATGTGTAACATTAGTTGCTATAATATAAAATAATAAAATTTATAGTCTGATACAAAAAAAATTTCAAATGCTTTATTTTTTTCTACTACATAATAGTTGTTGTATGCAATATTTTAATTTAGGTATTGCCTTTTCCTGTATTTGTAATACTTTGTAAATATAATTAATGTAAGGCACATTTTGCTCATACAATGGTAATATTTGACTAATTGTTTGTGAGCCATGTAAGGTTATTGAAGAAACTAACACTAACTAAGACAAAACATACTAAATGAAAAAAAAATGAATACTCAAAAACTGCTTGGACAGAACATACAAAAATGTGCTTTATATTGTATTGCTGTACAAATCAACAGCTTAGATTAATTTCACTTGGACATTATAAAGCACCCTTCAAACATCCGTATCCAAGAATACTCTCCAACTCAACACAAAAAAGATTTATGCAATTCATATGGGTTGGAACATGTACCAAATAGAAATGCCAAATGTAATACTGAATATATACCTCATGTAACACTATTAACATTTTTAACAGTGGCTTGTAACTTTCAAATCATTACTGTCCAAACAAATGGAATTGGTGGAACAGTTTACAATGCAGTATTTTAGGATTATAAATATATTTAGTGATAAAACAAAAATGAAATGTACACAGTGACACAAGCACATTTACATTTACTATACACATATCTACGTCTTTGTTATATTCTGGTTATACTATTGTATTAACATGCAACAGTACACTAATGCAGAAATCTTTTGCTGCTTCGTCTGCAAATAAAACTAATAAAATAATAATAAAATAGTCAAAATATTGTGAGCAAACAATATGAGGATATTGTATAACAATCGCCAAAAAGATGTTCACATTACAAGTAACGTTAAAATGAAAAATTCGTATAACTAATGAAAGTAAAGCTTTACAGAAAATAAACATTATTATATATTTAAAAATTACAAATTACATTACAAATAATGTACTTTACAAATAATGTTAAAATTAGAAATTCTAATTAGTAATGATAGCAAAACCTTACAGAAAATAAAGATAATAATATTACATATTAAAAATTAGGCCTATTGAAGGCACGGAGGTAAACTTAAACAAATGGCCATCTTGTTATACAAGAATTTGGGGTATGCAAAGCATAAATAACAGGTCAACATAAAAGCAGTCACTAGTTATTAAGCATTACCAGGTTAAATTGTATGGTTTTAGCTAAGAACAAGTAATTGAGATCCTTTAAATCCCTAGGCCAGTAAAAATCCAGATAATGGAAGAAAATTGTTAGTTCCTAAATTGTGTTTGTGTAACACAAACTTTATCTCTCCAGATCATGAAAGGTTAGTAAAAGTAAATTTGCACTTCTCGATTATTTAGTACAGCAGGGAAGTATATCCATATTGAAAAATGTACTTAAGGCTAAAGTTCCAGCCAGTCTCACATAACATATATCCTCAACAGGATCCAACACGTCTGAAAATGTTTGCTCTATGGAGTTACGTTCTAATTAGTGGAAACATACCTGCTGGTATTTTCTGTCCCTGTTAAAATGAATGTTTGCAACCTCAAATATAATTTTATAATCTTTTTGTAGATCCCTTTTTACATCTGTCTAGCAGGTTTCTTTGTGTTTTTTTTTTGTATTGAATAAATGATTTAAATAAAAACGAAAAATAAAAATAAATATTGACTTTTTTAATAAAAAGACATGTACTTGTCATTTTACTTTTGCACTCTATATCACCAGACTGATTCTCAGTACAGTTGAATGGAATATAGAATTCTATAATCTGGGGGGGGGATCAGTATGTACTAACTATGATGCTCAACAAGTCAGAAGACTCCCAAAATATTGACTGAGCATTTTTGGAGATGTAGACTACACTATCAGGAATATAATTAATGTGGCTTCTTGTCAGGGTGGCTTCTACGTTAGTGTGTATACAGGAGTCTTGTAGTTTCACCATTGAAAGTATTTATTTTGTTTACTTCAAGTTCCCATTCATCTAATGTTCAAAAATGTGGCTTCTGAGATCCTACTTCCTATAGCTAATAGAATACTTATTATCACATACCCGGTTTCATACAAATACAATAAACAGGATAGTATTTGCTAACATATTGTGCTTTCAGTGCACCACTGAAAGCTGAACAACTAGGCTCAGCTATATGCTTTTGGGTAAGATCTGTTGATATTTATGACACCTGGTATTTTTCACTTCTATTTTATATGTAGAGTGTGCAATAAAATTATAGTGCTTCAGTTGTTAATATTTGTTGATTTCCCCTACCATAACCCTTAGTCCTATAATTGTGCCTTCTATTCAGTGACCTGGCTTTCATATTCTGTACCAATGCTATTCTTACTCCATGTGCATTCTCCTAGTTGTTTTAACTTAGTTTTATTTACTGCCAAAATGTGTACTTGAAGTTGAATTTCTTTTGAGTTTACAAATAATTCTTACAATATTTTTTTTCTTTCTTTTATTCTTTATATTTTAAAGCTCAAACAAATGGATTATTTCTATTTTAAAGTCCCTATTACACAAATAGTATCAAATTATAATGCATTTCAGTATTCTCTTATCTGAAATCTCAATATCTGATAAGATTACTGTTTTGTTTTGCAGAATTTTTTGTTACTGTTCTCAAATATAGCCAAGGCAAAAAAGAAGGAAGAGGGAAAATGTGTTGATTAAAATGTACTATCGGTTGAAGAAATATAGCATATTGGCATGCTATGTGTATACACGTGCCCTGCTTATTCCCGCAGAAAGTCCAGGCCCTACTGATTTTCCAGGCTTTGCTGCAATTGCATGTCATCTTTGTCCACGACAAACATCCACACCTGACCAGTGGCTCCAATATGGCGGTTACAGTCCTTCTGGCTTACAAAATGGTTCAGGAATTGCTTGAGAAACACAACAATGAGTTCAAGATGTTGACTTGGCCTACAAATTCCACAGATCTCAATCAAACCTCCATGGGATGTGCTGGACAAATAAGTCTGATCTATGGAGGGCCCACCTCGCAACTTACAGGACTTAAAGGATCTACTTCTAACAGTTTGGTGCCAGATACCACAGCACACCTTCGGAGGTCTAGTGGAGTCCATGCCTCAACAGGTCAGGGCTGTTTTAGCTGCAAAAGAGGAATCTATACAATATTAGGTCATGATGTTATAGTGATGTTATCGGTTTAGATATTTATTTATTTTTTTCATTGTCTAGCATATATATTTTTTCTGACCGGAATAAATTCATATTTTATTGTTCATATTTGGATATGTCTCACCATATGTGCCTGTCTTCACATATATAAGTGATTTTGCCCATGTTTGCTTCTGTTTTATATATTTTCTTTTTAGGGCATTAATTAACGTTTTTCTTCCCCCTCCATGTGTGGAATAGAGGTTAATGTGACAAGCGCCAATGAGAGTAAAGTTAAGGAGGCAATTACAGGATCAGGACATCCACCCCTGTCCTGTGTGCACAACGTAAGAAAAGGCTCACAAAAGACTACTGGATACCGGGATGTGGGAGAATTCGCGTGCCATTTGAACAAACCAGAAGAAGGTGGAATTTAAAAGGAGTAATCAGTCACAGAAGATCTACATGTAGATGAAGCCAATTTTTGGGGAAACGTGTTGTGTGGACTTCAACAGGTATTTCCATATGGACTTGCTGGATTTTCAATGGACCTTATTACTGGTTACTCTATACAGGTACAGTGAAACTTAGGACTTCAGCAGCACCCATTATTTTTTTCTGTAAGAATGTATGTTACATTTTAGTATCGGAAGACTGAGGATGTGAGAAGTGGATAACAGACACCTAAATGGTCACAATTATGTGAATTGATTGAGCAGTGTTCTATTCAAAAAAGAGTTGTATATACTTTGATTATCACGACATCAGCACCTTTTTTGCACATATATTGGGTTATATTAAGTGCCAGCCATTAAGGCTGGCAAAAGTCAAAGTTTATTTGTCTTATGTTATTCCTGAAGGAATAATGTGTGATTGAACTTCAGTGGGATCAACAAATATCCATATTGCAGTAAGGGGGTTATAGCATGTTGCCGTTATTCCCTTTTTCCCTCTTAATATAATGTGAGGAGACTGGGGGTGTAATAGCCACCCCCAGTTCACTAGCATCCCCCCCAAAAATTAAAATGATTGGCCCACTGAAAGCCCAATTAATTAAAAAAAATGGCCAGCGGGAATGTTTTGAAGATGGGTGGTTTGTTTTATTTTTTTATAGATGACCTCTTTTCCTGGGAAGGAAGCTGAGGATCCAGGGCATCATGTCACTGGAACCTGGATTTAGGTATACTTATTCCCTACATTGCATCCCTTGTGTTCCAGGGGGGCAGGCAGTGATTTTCACCTCCCATCTTTATTGCATTCAAAGGGTGTGGGTTTTCTTTACAGATTTTGGAGGCAAATTTTTTATTTAATTTATATTATTTATTTATTTATTGTATTTATTTATTTTTTACTTTTTTTACTCAACATGTTCCTTAGAGGCCTGAAATTAATCAAGTAAACGTATCCTAACAGAAGTATGGAAATTCCAAAGTTTAGTGTAGGTCTAAACCAATCCATTGAGCCTAGCCACCATTTCGTCTTTCCCAAACCTGCGAGTGTTTTGCCTACAGCCCCTTTACCAAAGGGTTGAACCCCAAGGTAAGCGAGGCTGCAGGACTTGCTGAGGATCCCCAGGGCACTGCTACTTAGATAAGTTAATGTAAACACTGGTGCAGATAAAGAAGTCACAAAATAAGCTGGGTCGGTAGAGAAAAATATAGCATAATGTAGAGACCAAAAAAATGTGGTTTAGTGTCTAGAAGCAATAAACCTGCCAGACAGGTATTCAAAATAAGGGAACCATCTTAGGATGAGCGTACATGCTGTCAGCAGCTATCTTGGACAAGGACAAAAATTTAAATTTCCTATAATATTTGAAAGCAGAATCTGCATAGCAATTTAGGGCAGTAACCCTCTGGGGCTGTAGGTAACTTCACAGACTATACCTGGACCAAAGAAATGAGTGTCCAGATCACATTTAAATGTCATAAAGTGAATATTGTGGCCTTGGACGGGTCTCCACCATAATCAGGGACAATTACCTCTGAAACAGTTCCATTAGAACTCACTATAGGCATGCTGCATACAGTTGCATGTGTATAACAATCCCAGTTCCCTAGCACAATAATAACAAGAATATAGGGGATAACAGTGTTTTTTGCCAAATTACATTATTCCCTTATCGCAATACCAGTGCTTTAACGCATGCTATTTTTGTATAACTTTTGCCAGCATTAAAGGGCATCATGGATTCTACCCCATTATTGCTTAGTGTTAATAATTGCTTTTAGTTGACTAAAATATTTTAGAGTGTGCTAAGTCTGTTCTGGAGAATGAGATACTGCATAGTGGGGAAGCTAGACGTTTAATATAAGCAAAGGACATGAAGATTAACGATAACAGTAATGCCAACACTTTAAAAAATGGAGAAATTGTAAAATGATAATGTGAAATGATAATGTTTTGATAACTTAAACACTTTTTAAAGTATGTCATCACCATATTGTTCTTTCACGATTATCACTCCACACATTGGAGAGAAAACAAGACTTTTTCTACATGTCGATGTGGTCTGTTGGAGACAGTTGTCTTCCACAACTGGCCTCCCAACTTGTCAGTCTGATAGACAGATTGTGAAATAGTAAGAACCATAATGGTGGTGGACAAATAGGTGCAGATATCTAAATTAAGCTTACTGCTCAGGCAGTATTCTAACTTCTTATACTTCATCGCCATAGATGACGACTGTTCTCATTTGTTGAACATGCTTTTTTATTTTTTCCTGTTCTTTATGAATTAAATTCTGTGAAGATTTTTTTTTCTTGTACAGCATTTGGCAATGAATCAATAACTCCTCAGCAGTCCACAATATAATGTTCTATATGATTAGCTAAAGGAAAGCTACAAAAAAAATAAGGGGATTGGACAGCAAAGGAAGGAATAAAGACAATAAGTTATGGAACTCACTGCCAAGAGAGGTAGTGCTATCAACCACAATAGATGCATTTAAAAATGGTCTGGATGTTGTTTTTTTAGAAAAGCAGAACAGATAGGGCTATTCATAATAGAATATGCAATAATAATAGAGAATAATAATAGAGCTTATTGATCCAAGGAGAAATCTGATTGTCCTATGGAGTCAAGAAGGAAATTTTCCCCTAGGAGGCAAAGTTCAACATAGCTTCCTTAGGGGTTTTTGCCTTCTTTTGGATTAAAAGCTGGAATGATAGGTAGACCTGTTGAACTTGATGGACTTTGGACTTAATTTGTCAACCTAAATTACGATGTTACTATGTTACTATGTAATCTCAAAAACTCAATAATCTCTTAACATATTTAGTATTTTCCGAATGTTACAAATAAATCTCAGTCCTAACAGAACTTTATCTTTTCTACATATCCAGCTCTTCTACATTAATTACCCAGTCAATTCCAATCCTGTCATTTTGTGTAAAGTTGCACTAATAAAATGACTAATTCTAATAAGATTTTCAATAAAAATGAATCCCTAGCAGTGTTTTTTACAGATTACCAGCACACCAATTCCCAAATCAATATTCACTATCTGCACAGTCTCAGCCCTGTCATCTGGCAGTACAGTGAAGCTAACTGAAATGATCTGCTGTTTTGTAATGTTGTGTGTTACGGAGCAAACTATAAACATGTCAGCATTCCCCTTGGCTTATGTCCTCTTTATTAAATGCTGTAGCATGTTTGACATTTATGAGTACTTCTAGACTGTTGTGAAAAGCTACAGGTGTTTTAAGACGTTTTACTTAAGTATTGATAATGTATGAAATTGCTGATTACTTTCACTCTATGATTATGTGTTTAATACCTCTGAAGTAAGAAAAAATGGATTATTATTGCATAAAGTGGATTCATCCTGGATTTGGGTGTTTGTTTCCCAGCAAACTGATTCAACACTAGTCTATTAGCACAAGCAATTTTGTGTGTTTGGTACATGGCTGTTATCGCTATAAAGGACATAAACAAATGTCATATTATAAGGTGTTAAATGTGTGTAGTGTAGAAAAAAGTAAAACCAGAGTCCTACAGGACCTACGCATTTTACTCCCTATTCTGAGGGGGGGAGGGGGGGACTGGCTTGTACAGAATGTGCATATTATAGAACATTTCCCACCTTTAGCGGTCCTATATGACGGGTTATACAAATGTGTACATAATGAGGTGGTTGAACGTAATGTTGGTGCTGTTATTATTCAAACAGCAGAAATCACTGGCATCAAATATAAAAATAAATCATGTACAGCTATTCAGTTCATCACATTAAAAATGCTTTGGTTAATGCTATGCCTGAAAATATGTTTTGTCATAAAGGTTTTAATGAATAAAATACTCAGGCTTTGTGTGACTTACGTACTCTTCCAAAAGCAGTTTTTTGGAAGCGTACCATTAGACCACATGGTGCTTTAGTGAGCTGGATATTAGTTTAAAATATCTCAGAGGAATCATACAGAATGTTTTTATTATATTAAAAAGTCAAGGTTTTCAATTTGTTTTTATTTTTAAATGTGCAAAAAATGTAATTATTAAAAAATGTTTGATGGTAAATTTATTTCATAAGACTTAAGAATATTTTAATTGGGATGGACACATGGAGTTGCGTTTTGCTTAAATTTAAAATGGTATGTGGCTAAATGTACGAATATATACTCATCCACAAGAATGCAAATAAACCCATTGAACGTTTGTCACAATAAATCTGTTCCTGATTTTCTTCGCTTATCTGTAACTTTCAGAGCCAACATGCAAGTCAATGGAGATTGCATATCAAACAAAGATGGTCCACCTCAGAAAGTCACCAGCTATTGATCACTGCATTTATGTGCGTGCAGGGATCTCTACCTCGTGTATTGGACTGTCTCTGTTTGTCTAAAGTAGAACTTCCCTTATATGCCATGTACTAAGTGCTGCATACATTGTTGGTACTATATCTTGTTCTTAAAATGTCTGTCAGAATTTATAGTGACAGGCATTGAAAGAACATTACAATCAATACAAAGGTGAATCCCAATTATTGGTTAGAGGGTATTAACATAACCATAATAGTATTTACATGGATCCACAAGTTTAAAAATATCAAATTTAGAAAAACAGGAGAATCAGGGCTATTAATAATAAAATAAGTATTAATAGTAGAGCTTCTTGATCCAATCCTATTTCGGAGTCAAGAAGTATTTTTCCCCCTTGGGTGGCTTACTTAGTTTTTTGTTAATTCTTCTTTTGGATCAAAAACTGGAATGATAGGTATACAGTTTAGAACAAAAAACACAAAGCAATATTAAGATTTTCATTCCATTTAATTTTTCTAGGCTACATTGTTTAGAATCTCATAAAAATGGAACCAGAGAGGACTGAGTAAAAAAGACATGGTGGAAAATTCCTTGGTCTTCTATTTTAAGATGAACGAAAAAAAGCAGAAGAGAACGGCACTCACGGAAGCAGGTAAGTGAAAAAATAGTATTTAATCCAGTAGTGTGATCACAGCAAGGGGTAGGAAAAATAAGCCAAACAGTGGAAAAGCATGACGCGTTTCGTGCAAAGAGTGCTTAATCATATGCATATGATTAAGCGCTCCTTGCCCGAAACGCATCATGCTTTCTGACCCACCAGGTGATTTCTACTCTGTTAGTAGCAGATAGCTTTGACGGTTTACTTGAAATAAACGTTTATTCACAGCAGTTCCTGGAGTCTAGCTTATTTCTACGTCCTACTGCAAGCAGCTAGCCTCCACCCCCCTTTTTTTCATAATTTCATGTGCCATGGCGGAAGTGCCGGGAGTGCCGGGAGACGTGGCCATCGAGTAGGCATGACGCGGTTGTGTATCCAGTCGTCCCTCAAACTTCAAGTTATAGTTATCCTATCCGACACTTGGGCTTACCACTTGTACAATTAGAAATCTCTGGTTACTGCTAAAAGTAACTCTTTAACTAAAGAGAGCTATGATACAGTATGTGCAAAATGTCACTGATCTGATAGTTTTGTATATTGTACACTGATATTTTTCTTCAACTTGCGCAGTTGTAATTATTATGACCTGTTTTGAATGTAAAAATGAATGAGTCCTTAAAAACCCTTAAAGACAATGCAAGGCTGATGTTTGCAGAAAGTGGCTAAGTTAGATGCTGCCAAAAACAATGAGAATTGTACAGTGAGGTTGCTCATAGGATATTACTCAGAGCATGTCTCATGTAACCAGACATACAACTGATTGACTTGGAAGAATAGCATGCAGTGTACGGAAGTCATGATGAGGTGTTCTTATGCAAAAGTCAAATAAGGATAAGAAAATAAAATTGGATAGACTGCTGCAAGGAAACGGAAAAAAAAATCTTGCTTAAATATTGTGGTCAGATCTCCCATATAAAATATTGAGAAACACTAAATTAGGGCAAAGGAAAGGCTTTTTATTTCCTTACATGACTTTCTTCATTCTGCATTTCCTGCTGATGTTGCACATTTTGGAACTTTGCAACATACACTCAAAAGCCAAGATATTCTGAAGAACTGGAATATATAAATATATATATGAAAGCAGGCGTCTTCTCTCTACTACTGAAAATCTGCTCAGACTCACATTTTAACTTGTTGAAAATGAAAAATATTGTAGTGTGTTTATTTTAGCTTAGAAACCCCTACCAAGTATTATGGAAAACTGGGAAGCTAGGTCTTATAAGTCAATATATGAAGACTAATTTGTGTTATTTAAAAATAATTCTGGCTTTGGTTTTTATTCGATTTTTCTTATAAACATTGGTTCGCGAGATGATGATCAAAGGCATTTGATTCACAAGTTTAACCACATTTTGTGGCTAAGTACATGCATTTGTCAGTTGTATGCTCTTAAAAAGAAGTTTTGAAAAAGCACAAGTACATTCTAGCATAATTTTATTCAGACTGTGTCTTTCCCCAGTGCCAGCCATTTAACTAGATCTTGGAACATTGTTATGGTTTTGGGAAATGAATCGATAGTTACAGAATTGTTGGCCAAATCTCTTACTGTGGTCCAATCAGCAGGAATGTTCCACTGGCTTCCACAGTAACTGTTTGATTGTTAAAAACTTTGTCAGTCACATAATTATTCTGCATATATATTTTATTCTTCTATTCTATGAAAAATAAGGCAGAAATAGAAAAAAAAACAGATGAGTGGTAGGTTGATGGTTTTCTGATTTAAATATAGAAAAAATGGGAAAAGAAATACGGAATATAGAAAAAATAACAAGTCAGTAGTAAAACTGAATTTACCAAATAAAATATTTGTGCCATGAAATAACTTTAAATTAAGGATAAAATTATTAACAAAGTACATTAGATATAAAGTATATGTATGTTTAATAATAAAAAAACAATATATAAAATTATAATAAAACTATAAAATAGGAAAAAAAAATTAAGTGAAAAAAAATCAATATCTAATTGAATAAAAAGTAATAATAATAGTCAGTATTTAAACATCCTACATAAACCCAGAAATGTGTATAGCTGTATACATATCTAAATATAAGAGGGATCTAAAGATAATAATTATTGATTTTTTTCCCAGCTGAAGAGAAAACCTGTGCAAAGCTACACATGGGACTCAACTATTTATAATATAAAATATATTGTACAATCATACAATATTTGCATTCCTGTCCCCAAAGAGATATAGTTAAAATATATATAAAACAGAAAATGTCTGTTTGTTTGTTTGTCTAAAACAGGAAAAACTTGTGATGCTGAACTATAGAATCATGAAATTTGCACAGCTTATTCATGCTGGAATTTCAAAGTCAACAGAACTATTTTTAACTCTCTACACCATTCCTTTCCAAAGTTATGAGTTAATTAACTTTTGAGGTGATTACACACCACATAAACTGTAGATGGGTAACTGTTCTACATCCCCAGTGATGTCCTAATCAACGGTGCATATAGGGCCGGCCCTTTAATGGGACAGACTGGGGCAGCTGCCCCAGGGAGCACCCTGGCAGAGGCGGAACTTTGCTGCTCAGTGCAGTGGTCTTTTTCTTTTTTTTTTCTGTGTCCAGGGGGAGCTTGACAGAAGGAGGTCTCAGCCAATCAGGTGAGAACTCTCTACTCCCCTGATTGGCTGAGAGTTCAGAAGCCTCCCATGATTGACTCAGTCCATCCTTCATACCAGGAGCTCAAAGCAAAGAGATGTCTGGACCAGGTAAGTTAAAAATTGACAGTGTGTATGTATGTATGTGTATGTCAGTGTGTGTGTGGGCATATAAAAATAAAAAGAAAGAAATGGTAAAACAAACATTATTATGAAAATAGGCTGTGCAATTCCCCAAAACACAATATGTGACCACTGACCTATAACATGACTCAAATATTGTACATTAAGTTTAACTGCTCAAACATTTAAGGTACACATTGTAATCATGGCATGCCAATACTCACGCCATATAATTTTGTTTGGGGGGGGGGGGGCAGCATTTCATTTTTCACCCCAGGCAGCACAAAGTCAAGGGCCCACCCTGGGTGCATAGGCTAAATATCAAATTGTCTGACTGAGAATGCAGAATGCATGATGTTTACAAGGCGAAGAAACAAGAATACATGCAGAACGTTTTCAAAACCAAAAAGCACACCAAAATACACTGGACCAAGGAGCAATGACAAGAAACTAAATCCCGAGCAAAGCTAGTTATTTCTATCTTGATGACCTTATGTTAGAGCTTTCAATAGATCTAGTGGCATGTCTATGTCAACACAACCATGTTCAGCTCTCTACATTGTTCCTTTGCTGATAAATGATCTTGCATTCTAAAAAAGTTGAAGACTCTAACATTTGCACTGCGTAACTTCCACTCCCAATTAATAAAGAGAATTATTAAGCATACGATAATCAATATGATAGCAAATAATAACTTGTATTTAAAAATACGAAGATCCTTTCTACTTTCTTTTTAATTGCTTAAGTAATTTAATTTTTACCCTGCGACAGGTCAGGGGTACCGCCTGTTGCCATAGCAGCAGCCATATCTATCTTCCTTTCTTTTTTGTGTTACATCACAAGCACATACCTCTACAATTGAAAAAGCTGAATTTCAACAGAGAGAGGCTGATCCCACAGTATTGGAAAACAATTTCTTAGAGAGCAGCATGAAACCATGTGTGTGATACTCAATGTAAAATTGAACTGGAATTCTTTTTAAAGTAAACATCACTGAATTGCACATACACTGAAAACATGTACAACTAGAGCTGGCCTGTTTTCTATAAAAAATTAAAAAAAATACTGGCCCCGCGGTGGCCTCTATAGACTTAAGATTAGCACCAAGCCAATTTTGAGCTGCAACCATGTATACAACATACAGAAAATAAACTAGGTGGAATTGCCACTCTAAAACACTCAGAGCACCCAGACCACTCATTATTTCTTTCCTATTACTTATATCACCTATTTTTGAAGACAAGACCTTGACAGGGTGGAATACAGTAAGTGGAGGGAGGCCTAGCAGGAGATGCCACAGTTAGGGGACTCCAGCAGTTGTATACTACAATTCCCATGGTACTAATCTAGAAGTTTTCTATGCTTGCTTTTAAATATTCCTGTTTATATTTAGAAATGTTGACATGACTACTGGTCATTTAACTGGCCTTTATTCATTTGTACTTGTGTGATAGGGTTTAGAGTGTTTGCAGCTGTATTTTCTATGATAGCTGTTATGTTAATTCCATTCCAGACTCGAAGGAATCTACGAGTTTAAGACTAATACTGTAGCTTTGTTCTTAAATCAGTGACATGCTAATTAAAATTATCAACATTAAGTGTTCTCTATGCCAGTGTTTGTATGTCTGCTTGACTTCCTCTTTCCAAGATAGATATGCTGTTTGGTAATAAAGTTGAGTTATTGCCTAAGTACAAATGGCAGCTTTTTGTTATCTCAAATGCTGTGCTTAGGAACACCCAGCTTTTTATGTGAGTTAGGTAGCTACTGCGAACAACCCATACTTAAAGTAAATCAGAGCCGTCACTAGGGTTGGTGTCACCCGGTGCAGTAACTCATGGTGTCACCCCCCTGGATTTCCTCCAATACCATGCCAAACAGATTCCTTAGTAATGCTAGTCAGATGGCCCATTAAATATGCCACATACAGGAGCCCCACAAATTATGTCACACACAATAATAATATGCCAGTATTATTTTGCTGTTAATAAGCCAGACAATTTGCTCATATGCCAGTAACAATGTGCCATTCAGATGCTTGTATAATTGTGCCATTCAAATGCCTGTAATATTGTGCCATTCAAATGCTTGTAATATTGTGCCATTCAGATGCTTGTATAATTGTGCCATTCAAATGCCTGTAATATTGTGCCATTCAGATGCCTATATTACCGGTATTGTGCCATTCAAATGCCTGTAATATTGTGCCATTCAAATGCCTGTAATATTGTGCCATTCAAATGCCTGTAATATTGTGCCATTCAGATGCCAATAATAGTGTGCCATTCAAATGCCTGTAATATTTTGCCATTCAGATGCCTGTAATATTGTGGCATTCAGATGCCAGTAATATTGTGTCATTCAGATGCCAGTAATATTGTGGCATTCAAATGCCTGTATTATTGTGCCATTCAAATGCCAGTAATATTGTGCCATTCAAATGCCTTTAATATTGTGACCTTCAGATGCCTGTATTATTGTGCCATTCAGATACCTGTAATATTGTGCCATTCAGATACCTGTCATATTGTGCCATTCAAATGCCAGTAATAGTGTGCTTACAGTGCTCATTTACTTGCTCCCTCCTTCATCCCTCCCCATTACTTATCGCCTTGCTGATGCTCCGTGTCCCCGGACGCCTCCTCCGTGCAGTCTTCCCTCCTTACGTTACATCACAACCGGTCTCAGGGACTTTTTGTTGCGGATGCGGCTGCCAGAGAAAAAAAATAAAAGAACAGGACCACGATGCTCTACGGGGGCTGCCGGCAGCACGGGTGTCAACCCCGCTGGAGGTGTCACCCGGTGCGGTCCGCAAACCCCGCACCCTCCTCGGGACGCCACTGAAGTAAATGCACATCCCCTACTTAACTGGTGAAACCCTTTTGAAGAGAGAGACAAAGAAGCAATTAACTCTGGTTACATCACTTTTAGTTTGAACTGGTTGTGATTTACAGATGGGTCTGCCACCATCACTTCAAAATGTGAAAAGAGGAAAGGGATTTAGGAGTAATAATTTCAGAGTACTTAAAGGTAGGTAGGCAATGCAATAGAGCAGAAGGAAATGCTAGCAGAATGCTTGGTTGCATAGGGAGAGGTATGAGCAGTAGGAAGAGGGAAGTGCTCATGCCATTGTACAGAGCACTGGTGAGACCTCACTTGGAGTATTGTACGCAGTACTGGAGACCGTATCTCCAGAAGGATATTGATACTTTGGAGAGAGTTCAGAAAAGGGCTACTAAACTGGTTCATGGGTTGGAGGATAAAATTTACCAGGAAAGGTTAAAGCATCTTAACATGTATAGCTTGGAGGAAAGACGTGACGAGGGGATATGATAGAAACATTTAAATACATAAAGGGAATCAACACAGTAAAGGAAGAGAGTATATTTAAAAGAAGAAAAACTACCACAACTAGAGGACATAGTCTTAAATTAGAGGGGCAACGATTTAAAAGTAATATCAGGAAGTATTACTTTACTGAGAGGGTAGTGGATGTATGGAACAGACTTCCAGCAGAAGTGATAGAGGTAAACACAGTCAAGGATTTTAAGCATGCGTGGGATAGACACAAGGCTATCCTATCTATAAGACCGGGAACGGGGGACTAATAAAAGTATTCAAAAAATTGGGTAGACTAGATGGACCGAATGGTTCTTATCTGCTGACACATTCTATGTTTCTTTGTTTCTGAAATAAATATCAGCCATGCTATTGCATCTTACCGGCCTTCTGGCGACATATCGGTTGGGTCATATGAGTATGAATACCAAAACTATATTGAATACCAAACTAGCATGATTTCTAGTACTGCCATACAGATTAAGTTATTTCCTAATGCAAATACATTGATTATTTTAATATATATAAGCACTATTAAATAGATTTATTAAGGACAATGAACTGGAGATGTCTAAATATGCATTAAATTAAAATAAAGTGTTAACAGTTCTTGAGCATTACATTTTCCCACTATCTAAAAATAACAAATATATAAAACATATTTCTCCAAAGCTTGAAAAACTTTCTGGCCTCTTTGACTGATGAACAGTTAATTTGCACAGCTGTAACTCCACACAATTAAATGTAAAGATATAAATAAGTACATATACTGTATTTGTTCGATTGCATATTCATTTAGGGAAAAAAGTAAAAGTCTGAATATAAGACTACCCTAAAAAAACATTTTACTTGTAAATATTAACATGTAAACTGTTTTTTCATATTTAATAAAATTATGATAGAAACACATTCATTTTTTATTTTTATTAGCCAAGTGCCCCCAGAGTACAATTCATCCCCTCACACAGCCATCTGCCCCCCCGGACTTACCCAATACATCCCCCCACACAGTCATCTGTCCCCAGAGTTACCAAATGCATCCCCCACACAGTCATCTGCCTCCAGACTTATCCTATGCATCCCCCCCACACAATTTGAGGTCTGATTATTAGACGAACCTCGAATGTAAGATGAGGGTTATTTTTCAGAGCATTTACTCTGAAAGAAAAACTTGTTCTAATAGTCAAGCAGATAATTAGTTTTCTTTTATTCCTACTCACCTATAAATGTTTTTTACCTATGAAGTATACTGTTTAGTGAATAGAGATGTTACCATGTTATACACCCTCTGTACATCAAATAATGTTCATTGTATTTTTTTATTCTGATCTGTATTTTCTGCTAACATACAGGATATCAGCGGTTTACTGAAAATGCTTAATCTTAGGAAGGTATTAGACTATTGTGTTGGATGACGCATGTTACATGGAAAACTGCAGATTAGATAGTTGTTTTCAGATGTTGCTGTCTACATCCTTCCAGAAGCACACTATCATGATAATTTGTGGAAAATGAAGCAGACAAATGGCACACAGCTCATTTTGAACTTCTTGTCAACACAGTGGGGGTCTATTCACTTAAAGGTCAGCAAAAAAACAAATTATGTTTAATTGAAAAAGTGCAGTATAGACATTTTAATTATAAATCTTTTAATGAAACAATACCAATAAAGTACATGTTTAAGCCCTCTTTGCTACATATAGCTCAATCATGGGGTGGACATGTTCAAAATCTTGGGTCAGACCATCCTTTATCCTACCCAAGATTCCAAACATGTAGAGTTTTATGAAGAAAAGATGGCTCCATAGGGCATTTGAATTATGCTATTAAACCATTTATATTTAAAATGTCTACAATTCATGCACTCTTTCAGTTAAACATAACTTCATTTTTTGCTGACAGTTATACTTTAATTCTGATATTCTCCAAATTGCTTATCTTACAAACTCATCTATTACTGCATGATATTTGCTATTTGTAACAGTCAAGTGCCGGCAGAGAGAAAGGATCTTCAGGGATGTAGCTGGAGTAAAGCACAACATCCCGATCCCTTTGGGTGAGAAACTCTTTTGAAGTTAGAACAGTCAAAATTGGGGACTGGTACTCAGGATTAGAGTTGAGTGAACACCTGGATGTTCGTATTCGGCGGGTTCGGGCTCGAACTTGACCCCGAACCCCATTGAAGTCAATGGGGACACGAACTTTTGGGCACTAAAATGCCTCTAAAAAAGTCCTGGAAAGGGCTAGAGGGCTGCAAAAGGAATTAAAATATGGGTAAGAGTAGGACAAGTGCCCTGCAAACAAATATGGATAGGGAAATAACTTCAAAAAACATAAAATACATACAAATTAAAAATACAGCTGAGCCATAAAATAGCACTAGATGGAATCTTAATTTTAGCTTTGGAAGAACATAAATCTAAATCTAAATCATGGCTGCCAGGAGGATCAACAGAATTATCCATTTGAGAGAGGGTTGGAGTGCAGGGTATTCTCTTTCAGTTATACTAAGTGACCCATAGGTTGAGGAGGCGGTGACCGTGGCGGTGTAGGTGGAAGCAGCACTGGAGGTGGAGGAGGTAGCCAGAATTTTTCAAAGTGCGCTGTAAGCACAGTATTTGACGGTTCTATTTGACTCTCAGATATGAAGTGCACCGCAAGACGCAAATGTACTATTTAGCACCCAAAACTATTGACCTATAGACCTAAATTTGACCTATTCTTATGAAGGGGAACTCTATTTTGGTTTATAGATAGCCAATAGCATTACATGTATTCCATAAGCCTACAGTCTAGAACTACATTCGGTTTATAGACTTTCAGTTTATAGAATACATGTAATGCTATTGCTATTCTATAAACCGAAAGTCTATAAAACGAACGTCGTTCGTTTTTCGACTTTCGTCTTATGGAATACATGTAATACTATTGGCTTTCTATAAACCGAACTAGAGTCCCCATTCATAAGAAATTCTTATGAATGGGGACTCTAGTTCGGTTTATAGAAAGCCAGTAGTATTACATGTATTCCATAAGCCGAAAGTCTATAAACCGAAAGACGTTCGGTTTGTAGACTTTCGGTTTATAGAATACATGTAATGCTATTGCTATTCTATAAACCGAAATAGAGTCCCCATTCATACGAATAGTTCAATTGACATATTCGTATGAATGGGGACTCTATTTCGCTTTATAGAATAGCATATACATGTAATGCTATTGCTATTCTATAAAACAAAAGTCTATAAACCAAATGTCTTTCGGTTTATAGACTTTCGCTTTATAGCCGAACCCCGAACTCCAACACGAACATACAGTGGAGTGTTCGAGTTCAGGGTCTGAACACCGTAATGTTCGGTACGAACCCGAACAGTGCAACACTACCCAGGATAAGATACAGAATGAGAATACAAAATCGTAGTCTCGGCAAACCAATGAGTCAGGTTGGAGAGGTCAAACAAGGTCACAAAAAATAGTTGTATTCTGTATAGGCTGCTGTGCCCATATGGATAAATTCACAAAGGCACAGCAGAACTGGGTTAATACATGGACACAAAATAAAGAGAGAGGACCAGCATTTATTAGAGGCCCTAAGGAGGTGATAATATGCCTGAAAGTGATGCATGTGTTAACATACTATAAGGCATCTCATCACATGCACACCTTGAGAAAAACATCCTGGGGATGCTAAGTTTGCCCAACTCACAGAGGATGGTACTATGATGTTCTATTTTCCTGCATTATATAAAAGATTTCAATTGTAATGTGTACAGTGATCCTATATGGAAACCACAAAAAGCAAAGCACAGTCAGAACAAATCTGGGAAAAATAGAGAGAAAAGTAGAGAATTTTTTTAGAAGGTTCTGAATATCCCACTCAATGAGGTCTATTTATAGGTATACTAGCCTGACACTATCCAAACTAGGTCATTGTCATAAACTGAACAAGTGGTCAAACATAGGAACTAATAAATTACCTTCGAACACATACATCATGTTTGTCTGACATGATAATTAGTGTTAGAGTCAACTGTATGAACAGGTGGGAAGAAAGTAGTTGAAAATCTTTATGTTAAGACACACATGGGGTTTGCAAAAAAATCAAAGATGTGAATGATATTGGAGACATATGTAAAAAAGAAAACTGAACATCTTGAGCTAAATTCCAAGCCTGTTTATTTGCCTCAAGCTCAAAATTACATATTACCAAGATAACATCCAATTATGGGAAGAATGCTGTATTTTAACAGCGTTCATAGAAGACTGTAAGAACCAAAATTAAAATTTGCTTAATATAATCTCTTTAACAATATTTAAATGATAAGATAAGCGATCCCCTGCCCTACTCTAACCGAAGATGGAATCTCTTTAAGACACATGCTTGCCTTCCAAACAATGGAATCTACGACAAGACAATCAGAGGGTTCAACAGTGGACACAGCCATGTCCAATATCACACTTGCGCATGGTGTTTGGGTGGCGAGGATGCACTTTAAGGTTCGAACTGACCTCATCTTTGGTCAAATAATGGCCGATCTGACTGGTTAGTCTATCAAAACTGAACACTTCCGCCTAGAGAGAGGCCCATTTACCTTATGTAATTTTTGGACTTGACCAACAAGCTGCATGAAAATGTAGGATGATGATAATGAATAACATGATTTTAGTTCAAACTGCTATGTAAAACCTGTGGGATTTATTTAGTTTTACTTTCAAGGTTCCCAAAACAATACATATTGCCAGAGACTCACAGGGCTATGGTTTATAAATGGCTAATTTGTTCTCAGTTGTCTGTTCTCTGGTCACTGGCAAGTATTTAAAATCTATAATGCACTCATTTATTATAAGCCAGTGGGATGCAGTTTTGATTTCAAATGTGTTAATAAGTTTTAACCCTTTTAACCCCTGTGTCTGAATACTTTCACTCCATGTTTTTTTTTTTTTTTTTTTTTACATCAAGCTGAAATTCTTTCAGTGTTCTTTTTCATGAATAAGCCATGTAAATAAATAAATCACTGAGCCTTTAAAACACATAGAAATATTAACAAGGATTTCTGTCTTGAGTGGGTTTAAAGGAAATCTTTCTGCCGCCCCTAAGGGCTTGTGTTTTGCTGCATTTGCAATCTCTTTTACTCCTGAGCAGCTGTACTTGTTTTGTGTCTATGTTTCTTCTGTTTAACATACATATAATTGCAGGTGTCTCTGACTTGGACGTCAAAGCAGATAAATGAGCAAAACTAACAAACAAGGATTTTAATATATTATCTCACATGCGCCCTGTAAACTGTGAACTTGTCTGGGCATTTTTACAGAAATGCAAACAAATAACACTTTTTAATAAGCTTCGCTTTGTGTACCTTATGAAGCCAAGTGCTGTCTTAGTAATAGAAAGTTAACTCTATCGCCCCATGTAGGTATTCACATATGTGACTTATGTTCAATTCCTTCCATGATAACCATGTTTTGCTGTATATTAATGTGCAATGTGTGCACATACAGGTATGTCCAAAAACTTTCTAAACTCAAAAATATTAGACTTGTTTCATTGGTGCAATCCTAAGGCAATAAATTATTTTATAACATGTTTTACCAGGAAAATTACAAGCAATGTGCTGCCACACTATGTGAATAAAGGTGGAGTGACCCCATTTGTAGTCACTTAACTTCACCAGATCAAAATTCCACAGCATCGCGATGACACTGGTCAAAAGCGGCGTTCCTTGCCGCAACACATATATAAAATACACTGTGAGCAATAGGTGCACCTCTCCGATGAATAAAAAAAAATAATAATAATTGGGGCGGATTTCCCATAAAATCTTCAAGTTTATTAGAAAATGTTCAAAAGCATTGCAGGACAAACAGATGCTCACGCATTTCAACTGTAAGGTTTAATCATAGACAATTAGCATAACATAAAAACTTGCTATAAAAACACAGAGGGGACTGCCCCAAACACTTCCCATTGGCTAGAGAACGGTCTCCACAGATCAAAGTAACTAAAAACAATAAAGCCAAAAACTTGTTGCAAAAAGCATAAGTTTCCGTAATGTTGCCTTTGTATTTAATCAAGCCAAAAGAAGTATATAATAACAAGATACTTGTTCAGAGTGATTCATTCACCAACATGAACAGTGAGATTCAAAAATGGTAGTACATATAAGACGGTACAAAATAACAATAGCACAGATTAAACTCTCAAGTATTCAGACATGCACCTAGAGATCTCTTCAGATACCAAAAGGATTATACAATATCAGAATTGCACCCTGACTTGCATGCTTATGTTTGTCTATTTAAATTGCTGTGATTTGGAGTCTGTTTCAGGCATTTCTGCTCCAGACTCTTCGGCTTTCACCTGATCTCATAATGCACCAAAGTATCTTCCAGCATTGTCTGTGTTTCCTGTCTGAGAGCATCTACCAGTCCTGTCTCAGCATACCTGTCTGCCCTCAGTATGCATTGTGGAGTGCAGACTGACTCCACATTACTCTGTGCCACACCCTGATCTCCTGGATTGTGAATTTTGCAAAGCTTCATTTTAAACGCCAAAGTGCCGAAACATTGGAGGATCTCTTTCTCGTGAGGCCACTGTCAGATCATAGGTACAAAACATATTTTTTAATAAAGTTTCATCTGAGCTATTGGGATCAAATCGAGGTCAGACTATAAGACAGGCATCCGGGTCCCCCGCAGAGCTGCAGGGGACCTGGATCCCCCTCTAAAGCAGCTGGGGGATGTGTGCACGATACGCACAGACATCCTCCCCTGCCGCCCGGCACGACCGCTGGGACTTCTATGATGAAGCCGGGTCCCGGCGGAAATGTCAGCAGCAGCGGATTATGTCTGCGCGTATCGTGCAGACATCCTCCGGCTGCCTCCACTAGGAACCAGGGATATTTGGCAGCTGGGGGATGTCTGCACGATACGTGCAGACATCCTCCATGCTGCCCGACACTTCTGTCTATTTTGACGGACCGGCTGTCCGTCATAATGGACAGAAGTGTCGGGCAGCATGGAGGATGTATACACGTATCATGCAGACATACCCCAGCTGCCCCCACTAGCCACCAGGGAGCAAGAAACAAGGTGAGGTGGGGCAGAGAGAGACAAGGGGAGGAAGGGGGGAGAGAAAGACAAGGGGAGGGGGGAGAGAAAGAGAAGGGGAGGGAGGGGGAGATAAAGACAAGGGGGGAGGGGGAAGAGAAAGACAAGGGGAGGGGGAGAGAAAGACAAGGAAAGGAATGGGGAGAGAGAGAAAAGTTTGGGGGAGGGAGAGACAACGTGGGAGGGGGAGAAAGATAACACAGGGGGAGAGAGAGAGAGAGACAACGCAGGTGAGGAGAGAGAGGCAGCATTGGCACATAAAAGGAAATAAAAACAAGAAAATCATTTGTTTAATATGATATTTTTTATTAAATATTAAAAAGCAATTTACATGTGAATATATACAAGTTAAACTTTTTTTCCTATAGGGTAGTCTTATATTCAAAAAATAAAACATTGTGGACAAAGGACGCATGCACTCCAAACTCCAATATGATTGTAAAACTTCCGATTTATTCCAAAAAATGAAAATGGATCACAGGGACAATGAATGTCCCTGTGATCCATTTTCATTTTTTGGAATAAATCGGAAGTTTTACAATCATATTGGAGTTTGGAGTGCATGCGTCCTTTGTCCACAATTTTTTCTATTTTCGCCTATGGTGCTTTTGCTGCAGCACGGACGGAGCACCCATCTTACCAGGACATATAGGAGGTATGTTTACTGCCAACGGTGGAGCCGGCTTGTTTTCCCCTTTTGTTAGTCTTATATTCAGGCTTTTAGTTTTTTTCCTAAAGGAATATCCAAAGTTTGGGGGGGTCGCCTTATAATCATGGTCGTCTTGAATTCAAGCAAATAAGGTACATTTTCAATACAAATCAAAAAATTACATTTACGAAAATGCATGGCTGTTTTCAACTCAGGAGAAAAAAAAGTGGGCCCCAGTGCTTGATTTGTGCCAACAGTAGAATACATTTTAACATTATCCATACTTGGCAGTGGGGGAGGTAGAGGCTTCCCAGCAAAGTGGTTACAAACTAGGCAAGCTGAAGAGTGTGGCTTGAAGTGAGCTTTAGTCAGTTTAGTTTTAATATTTCAGTGTAATGTTTCAGCCTGAAACACTAAACAGCATTGTACAGAGTGTGTATACTTTACTAAAATGGGTGATGCAGATGCATAAACCATCCCTATAGTCTATGATCAGTTATCAGAAATAATATTATTTAATAGAAAGTGTAATATACACTTGAAAAAGTCTAACGTTGAGCACAGTAAAGGTTTTCAATAATTTAACAGATCAATCCTTAATTATTTTAAAATTGACAGCGGAGATTGGTCAATTGGATCTGTCTGCTGTCAAAGAGAGAGTAGAAGAGATGATCACTCCTGTTGTGCATAAGATGTAAAAAGAGCAGGTGTGATTAGTTGGACATGAACCAAGAGAAGATTGAGTATTAAGAGAAAATAGCATGTGAAAAACAAGGTGCTTCTCAAAGTGACTCACACTGCGGAGCGATAGAGAGAAATTTGTTGGAGAAACTGACATTTGGATTTGACCTTGAACAAGGCCATTAGATACTTTTGTTAGTGGTATTTTTCAATAAAATGCATGGGCTGACATCAGATTGATGACGCAGTGAAGGGAGGTATCTCAGGACGCAAATCACACATTCCATGATGGTAGTGAAACTTCATAATGCTTTAGAAGCTGTAGATATTTAGGTTCTTTGAAAATTCCCAATTTTGCCAAACAATAGATAATTTGACTAAATTAAAATATATATTTCTCTGCTTAATTAGTAATAGGTAAGGCCACTGTTTAAGTAAAGACAGCAGCGAGTCCCAAAGGGCCAAAGAGTGGCACTACCTGTGACTCTATCTTTACTTGGTTATCTATCAAGACAAGGCAGGGATCTGTGCCTCTATCAGCACAGATCTCTCTTTCCTGCTCCCTTCTTTGATTTTTTTTCACTTTACAGAAATAGCCCAGAAGTGTCTGGAATATAGCATGCTATAAATAGCAAAGAGAAATGTATGTTGTTGCCCCATCATGTGGTAGGTTGGAAAAGGTTTGCCTAAGCGTCCAATGGAAAAAGATATATTACTAGTAGTGGCAGGGGTCTAAAATTAATTATCCATGGGTTATCCCTTCTATTCCTTTTCACAGTGCGCAAGTGATTAGATACGATTAGTAGGTGATGTTATCTCAACAGTAGGTCAGCAATACAGAGATACATTTTTGTCCATTATAATGAAGGATAACCCCAGTACTTTGGCAAATATTTGGTAACACACATATTTTTGATCATGTATTTATAATTATTAGTACTACTATTTTTATTAAATTTAAATTATCTTTTTAAAAATGCAGAAGCGCAAGCAGAAAAAATACAACTGTAAAAAATCATCCTTAACCAATTCTTATTAATTCTGAAAACTGAATCGTATTTGTGCATGGGGCTAATAAGCATTGTCATAAATCTGTTAGAAATTTATATTTTTCTTAACAATACATGTAATTATGCACAGATCTACACTGCCTGCATGAACCACCCAGAAGAAATGTGATATGTAATTTGCAGCATTGGAAATTCAAAACTTTCCACAATTTGGCTACTTAATATGGCCTGTTTCAGCCCAAAATCAGCCATTTTTGCCTATTTTGGGGCTTATTTGTGTTGTAAGAAATGGTCTGGGGAATCCTATGTATTCCCTTTACTCATAGACGTGCATATATAGAAGTATAGAGGAATTAAAGTTAACATAGGTAAAATAAAAAATAATTATATACAATTATAATATTTTAATGTAATATATTATAATAGTATATATCACATTAATATATGCATTTTTAAATTTTTATTACATTTATTTTGGTGTTGATTTACTTTTATTATATGTGTTTTAACTTATTATAATTTATTTTCATTTTTTTATTATTATTTTATATTTTCCTTCAACCCATTTCAGGAGGACTTTGGCTATTTCAGCTAAAACTGAACTCCTACTGATGCCTATTGGAGGGCTTTGGCTACTTCCATAAAAGCCGAGATCATCCCAAAGTTTGGCTGCCGAAATATTGAAACGAAAAAATGGAGCTACCTGAGAAGACCCTATAATGTAGCAATAAAGCATTAAGGGCATTGGGTCTCTGTTATCTGAAATGGGAGAGATGGTCAGTAGGGACAGGGAGAAAGTAGATGTTTTAAATCATTAATTTTCTTCTGTTTTTACCAAGGAGGAACTGATGGGCAAGAACTTGCAAGCTACTTTTACAGAACAGTCAAAGCAAGCATGTGACTGGCTGACATAAGAAAACTTGTTAAAACAATTAAATGGTGTTAAGATAGACAAAGCCCCAGGGTCGGATGGTATACACCCACAGGTACTTAAAGAGCTAAGCCAGGCACTGGCAAAACCATTATTTTTGATTTTCAGAGACTCTTTTAATTTGGGCATGACGCCCACAGATTGGTGTAACACCAATTTGGTGCCCATATTTAAAAAGGGATCAAAATCTCAGCCGGGCCATAACAGACCTATAAACTTGATATCTGTGGTGGGAAAACTGTCTGAAGGTTTGCTAAGTAAACACGGATATGTTTCGCCTTTGCTATAAAATTTAACATGGTTCTAAACAATGGGTTACTGTACAAAGTGACCAAACATTTGTGTAAGGATTGGCAATTGGCTGAAAGGTAGAATGCAGAGTGGTGGTAAACGGGAAGTTCTCAAACTGGACACATGTGATATGTGGATTACCTCAGTGATCTGTCCTGGGTAGTCTTCTGTTTGTTAATGATCTCCCAATGGGCATAAGGAGTTGTGTCTCAATTTTTAATATGACATACAATCTGAACTAGACTTACTGTGTAAGTACAGTGAAAAAAATGATAATCTATAATCTGTACTTTTTTTGAAAAATTGGTTAGTAATGGGTTTAAAGCTGATCACTGAAAAAGAGCAATGGTAGGTTAATAAATAGTACAGAATATTTTTCAACAAAGGTAAGCTAAGCGTCATATTGGAGAACATCCAAATGTTCCAGAAGTTCTATAAAACTCCAAGAAAACCGGCCATTAAATTTTGTTTCCATCAAATATACAGAGAAAAAGTACATATATAAAGAGTAGAAAAATGCACAGCTGTCTGTGATTAACAATTTTCCAAGAAAAATTGGTAATACCACGAAGGGTGCAAGTCAAAAATCATTGGCTATAGCAGTGATCTATCTAATAAAATGTGCTTTTGTCAAATATATAAAGCAAAGTAACTTTGATTTAAACTGAATGTAAAAATATGTTCAGGAAAATGTTTACTAATATGCAGAATTAGAATATTTTAACACTGATTCTGCTGGTGACCCATAAACAGTTTACTAGTCTGGTTTGCTTGTTCTTATAACCTTAAATTCATTCATACATGTTCATTAGAACAACCAAATACATCTCTCATATTAAATCAATGAATGTGGGAGCAGGTTATGGTGCTAACATATTAAGAACATTTAGTGGCCACTTAGGGACCACACAATGCCTAAATGAGGTGATATAGTTAAAGAGATGGGGCAAATAGATGTTACAGGGGCCCTCATCTGATTTTTTCTCTCATGGACTTTTTTTTCTCAGGAAACAACCCTGGTGGGATCCTTGTTTCTAGCTCAAACACATGATACTCCACTGATCTCTGTGTCATCATCAGGACTTCATTGGATCTCTCCTTTGTACGCAGAGTTTCTGGAAAAACAGATTGTCAGTCTTCCTGCAATCCTGAGCTGCTTGCTTCATGCAGATGATGACGGCAATCAAATTATTGTTGGCTCCTTCTCCAACAGGCTAGCGATGGTTCCCTTACATTAAAATTTACTAATATACTGTGAGCAATTTACATAGCACTTGCTACAGAGCATGCTGGGGAAATACATGTTAGACCCCACAGAGACAGACTGATATATGAGGTAGAGAGCACTTCTCACAAGCTTGCAGTCAACAATTGGTTCTGCTACCATCCTGATGCACACTTTTTGACTAGGCCCCATTTCTGCAGCTGGTTTGTACTCTTATTAGGAATCAGCCTGTGTTCCTTTTCTCTGCCTGAATCCTTCCTGACCTCAGGGGGTCCTGCTAAGATCTCTGCTTGGTTAACTCAGGTGACCTCTCAGTGAGAACAAGCTTTATTGGAGGCTAAATTTGATGTCAGGTAAGAAATATGTACCTATATGTTTATAGTTGCATATACTTTTGGTTATTCAGTATTACCTATATTGATATAGATACGTGTACTTCAGGATTTCCAGTACTGAAGCAATGGGATCCAGATTCCCCATTCAAGTGCAGAATGACCTCTCCTCCTTTCTATCTCTATTTGGCAAGGCTGCTAAACTCTATCATGACATTTGTGCAGTTGACTGGATATCCTTGACATGCCTAACCCGATCACTTTGAACAATGGAATTCACAATGGCTCAATGCAGTGTCTACTTAAGGTAGTCCTAGGAACAGAACATTCTAGAACAGCAAGAGCTTGTACCATAGGACAAGAAGGAGCTCTGCTAACACAGCCAAAAGCAGGCTTTGAAGCATATGAAGTGGCCAACTCAACCATAAGAGCAGAATTAACCATTAAGTTCATGAAGAGACAACACTGGTATGGAAATAAACAAACAAAAATGCTTCATCATTTCCATCAACTTATCCACCAAGAAAAAAAGCATAAAATGACCTTGTTTTAATTTCTAGTGGTCTGTGTGAATATAATCCAAAACTAACATTTTGTACCGTATGTAAAGTGAAGGCAAATAAAATATGTTCAGGTATAGAAAATGTTCCTATTTTCCGCATGACCTGGAAAGTTGGCAACGATATTATTATGTCTGTTTTTGAGTGAGATCCCTGGAGTTTCCTGGCAAACAATAAGAGGGGGGGAAAACCTTAAAAAAATATTTTCCAACAGAGGAGGGAAATCCCAAAATCCTGCAGCAAAATCTGCTAAGAAACTTATCTGCATCCTCACAGTTGATTTGCAAATTGATTTGTTTTCCGTTAGTGACCAACACAAATGAATGAAAAGTTTCAATGGAAAATAAAATGTATTAACAAGAAGAGTACTTTAAAAAACCAATGTCAGACTCACTTGAAGTTGGTAATTCGTATTAATATTTAGCTCTATATTTTCTAGTGTTTTATGACTTTTAGCTGTACTTTTATCTCATGCACCCTTTTCCACACTCAGTGTCAAAAATCATTTCCAGATGGATTCATACAGGGTCCTTTACATAATTCCGAATACATAATTATTAGACCTCCTGATGGAACCCACACATGAAACACAGGGAGTCAAATAGCCTGACGTATTTTTGTCCATCACATTCTACCAAGAAGATCATCATATGCGCTATGAGGTTTAAAGGGCAATTTTTGGCAAAAAAAATCTGTTTACAGTTGTTCAGGTGTTCTTTCATCTTGTGTTGGATGAAGAAAGGTCAAACCCAAGGTGTTATACATGTCCATGTCCTGATAAAAATATACAGAGCAAAACGGTTTCAATAAGATACTTTTTTGTATTCTTTCATTAAATCATTTCTATTGAATATGTTTGCACTTAATGAAATCTCCTAATAAAACATAACTTCATTTTCGTACCCAAGGTTTAAGACTGAAGTATCGATCATAAACCATGGGCAGCTATTCACTAAATATGAGTTTCAGGTGAGTTGAGATAAGCTGAAAAATTCATCTAACTGCATTTTGCAAAAACAAACTTGGTGAGTTTCTCCTGCTAGATGAGCTCTATGGGGAATCACTACATGGTGAGTTGCAGATGGGTTGAGAACACTTATTTCACCAATTTAGCTATATTTTGTGCAGGACAAACCTAGAGAGCTAGCAACGAAAACTCGGCAAGTTAAATGAACAAAGTGCATACTCCACCGTGAAAGTATTGCTCAAGGAGGTTATATAGACTCACCACCCTTTAACTTGTTAGCATGCGGGTCACAGCATGGAGATAAGTTGTTGGTTGTAGCAATTTGATCCCTGCATCAGTGTGTGAAGAAGTTTGGTTGCAGTTAAACACCGCCATAAAGCACTCCAGGCACTCCACACCCACCATAGCCTTAAGGTGGCAGTTTTCTCTTAGCCCTTTTGAGTGCCATTGGTACAGTTCATCAAGCTTCACTAGTACCCTAGATGGAAGTAGAATTGGCTCAATATCACAACTTGAGCTCATGCACATATGATGAGCTCATTCACAGTATTCATGACCTAATGGTATCACAGATGCGAGGAGCCTACTATCCTCTCATGATTCCCTACATTGGACCCACTGAATACCTGAGGTGATAATCCTTTTCATTTCACTCCACAATTTACAACCGTTGGGTAACTTGCTCCAACTTGTAAATTAGATATTAAACCTCTTTAAATCTGGCACCAAATGTAATAAGGAACCTTATAGATCATCTTTTGTGAGACAGAGGATTCCATTACACGTGGCTTTGTTATCCAAGGGGCTAACCCTAATTAATCTGAAACACATCACTTGCATTTCTTACTTCTCCTTTCTGTAAAAACCTGGACTTTTGTGAGATATAATACAGAGAAAAAAAGTCAAGCTCTCATCAACAGCTAAGCACATTTACTGTAACTATACTTTCAAGGTATGTCTGCCAAACTTCCTCAGACATACTGAGCATTAAAACTGTTTGCTAGAAGTCTGTAGTGTGGCGTATGAAATGACAAGAAGCTGTAAATTTCGTCTTATACAAATGGAATGTTCCTGTTATCCCATTTACATGCGCTGGGAGAGGGAAGGATACTGGAGACAGACAAACTGGTGCTTTCCAAATTTGTGGCCACACAGTTGAACACGTATGTGTAGCTGGAAATACTGAGCTAAGCAATTTTGTTGCTGCTGCTAAAATACTGCTGAGAAAATGTGGAATAAAAGTACAGTTTGTTAATCCTTTAACATCAATATTACTTTTGCCTCTTGTGTACTTTGATCATTTAGAAATGTATCATGGGTTTATCTGAAGGTGTAATTTTCCATCCACTTAATGTGAAAAATAATTTGTTTATTTATAAAACAATTTTGATTTATTTTTAGATTGTTTATTTTTAATCCACATGTAATTAAATTCCCAACTATTCTTTTACTGTCAGCAGCAAGGAGATGGTGGATCAAACCTCCCAACTGTCCTGCTTTAGGATCAATATCCCACTGTACTGCTCCCAGGAGAACAAAAAGTTGACACTTGCATCAATGCTTACATGGTGTGTGTCAGCACAGCTGTGCCTACGCTGTTGGTTATCGCGCTTCATGTGTCAGCAGTGGTGGTTCAAAGATTCGAGGTGGCCCTAAGCGTAGGATCATATGAAGACCCCTGTGCTAGATATTTACACCATTTTCATTATTATCTCCTTTCAGTAATTCCCTGTGAGTAGCTTTAAGCAGCCCCTTCATTTGCTTATATGGTTGTGTCACCCATGTGCGTTAGTTATATGGTCACCTATGCACTAGCAAACAGTCACCAACCAGACATAGCTGCCTGCACTTTCCCTGTCTGTCCAAAGACTGCATCCTGCCCTGTTTTTTGTATCCCTATATCCTGAAGCCCTGTTAGGGTCTGCCCTGTGTCCTGAAGCCCTTTTGGGGACTGCCTTCTATCCTGAAGCCATCTTACTCATTGTCATGAACCCTAGAGCCCTGTAATGTGGCTGCCATGAGTCCTAAAGTCCTGCTATAGGGCTTCCATCAAGTGCCCTGTTATATGATTCCTTGTGAATGTTTTATTATTCTGATTCCTTCCTATCTATTATTTTCTTTTAATACCTTGCAGGTATTTTTTTTTTTCCTTTCTGCTTTTGTCTGTTCCTGCATTTAAATGCTGCTAACCCCATTCAGTTTGTTTCAGCTTTTAGTCTGTGCAGTCTACAGGTTTGTTATGTGTTTGGTATGTGTGTTTCTGTTAATACATTCAGTTTGGGATTCAGTTTAGAGTTATGACCTTGCCATAATGTGAGGTACCTTGACGCTGGTTGGCAAGCTTACATCTAATGACCCTCATGTGAACTAAACCCTCATCATTACCATCTCAGAGTATTAGGCTAGTTCCTGTATTTATGTCTTCGCTCCTGCCAGTGAGCTCTTGCAATTTGCTCAGTGTCTTATGTCAACAGGACCCCATTCATAATTTATTTATATAGCAATAAAAATAGTTCTTAAACATGAATGCAATAACATAAAAGAATATATAAATATATACATACACATATAGAGCATATGATACGTAAAGGGACAGTCTAGTCCCCAAACTCACTTTGGTGCAAGATGAAGATTACTGCTTGCCTAGAGCACAGGCTTTTTCCCAGTGCAGGCATTATGCATAAATCAGATGAAATAAAAAAAAGTGATGGAAAGGAACTTAAAAGTGAAGATCAATTATAACAAATAATAAATAATAATTAAATACCACATAAAAGATACAATGTGAAAAAGCAGCCAGCACTCCACACACAGCCCCCTGTGTGCCAGATAGAAGTGAAAAAAAAAATAGAGAAAGTGCAGCGTTAAAAGTAAGTAACCAATTGGTGAAATTACAATAAATTATACTTATAATTAAGTTGACAGAAGGGGTCTCCCTTTGTTTTCAAATACTTGGCATTTGAATGAGGTCCTTGACCAAACAAGGATTTTCTTTCATAGTCTTAGCAAACTGCTTTATTCAGCACATTGTGAGTGGGATTCCCATTGCTGGACATACATATATATTTATTTCATTGTGTATCATGGAGTTGCACTATATTTGTATATTTGAGTTTTACATGTACACACCAATTGAAGCATCAGACGGACTATATTTGTCAACTTATTTATAAGTATAATACATTTTTATTTCACCAATTGGTTACTTACTTTTAGTGCTGCAGCTTCTCTATTTTTTTTTTCAATTCTACATAAAACACATTTTTAATAATTGACTCAAGCCCTCCCCAGTGATTACGCTGAATGTTTACTGCAGGTGTGGCAGAACTGATTACATAGACACTGAGGATATAAAGTTGTGTTTCATTTAGTCACTTCCTGTGCTCTTCAAATTGATAACATTGTGTGTGAGTGATCTTGCTCTTGTGCACAGTAGGATCTCTTAACAGTGCAACAGATTGTCTGGTGACATCAGAGAGACAGGAAATTCCATTCGTTTGAATGAAATTATTCTCATTGGTTCCTGCTAAATTTAAAACATGGATTTTAAAGTACTTGGATGATGCATTTTGGGCACCAGACTGTCCCTTTAATAAAGATAGCACAAGAATAAACAACATACATGAAATCTTTTCAAGAATGATTTAGAAATAAAAAGTGCACCCAAGGTTAAGGTGGTCTATAATATATACAAATCCATTATTTGTACTGCAGAATTTTTTTTTCCATCAATTTAATGTACCCTGCTTTAGAAGAGGCTAAAACAAATATCACACCAGTTATAACTATATGCTTTTTAAAAAGCAGCCTTGGAAGTATGAAAACAACTAGGCTCTTACCAACAGACACCGGCAGGAATAAAATATTTTCTTTATAAACAGCCTGTGATATTAAAGATCCCTGTTATAACCAGAGGGCAGCAACTCGTGTTTCTCTTGTCTTCACACCTGTCAGCAATGTGGTGATCCTGGTCGGTTTTATTGCCAGGTTAAATCAACAGTGAGCTATATTTTCCATACTTTAGTGCATGATCATAATGCACTATAGTTTTTTACAAATAAATGAAGAGCAGGAAAGACTGTGAAGTAAAAAATAAATACATACGTATTTCATTTTCTTTTATTATTTTTTTTAAGTATGAAAGCTTCCAGAATGTCAGATTTTTCCTTTTCCAGTACTTTAAATATAATATTTTTTCTTTTTTTTTTTCTTTTTTTTTTTTTAAAAGGTGTTTAACTCAGCAGTTCAAGAACCTTTTGATGTCCTTTTCTGGGTGAATTAATTATTACAAAATCTTAAATATAGTTGGTAACCAATGAAATTACTAGTTGCCATCTAAAACATAGGTTCAAGCATATCTCGCCAGCAATAGGTTATGATTAATTTGTTTTTTCTTCCTGTGTAATTTGAATAAACCTCAATATGCTGGAACTGTTTCTGTGCTTGGAAAGGCCCATTCTTTTGTCAACATAGAAAATGCCATGTGATCTGACATAGAGCACTGGCAATTTTCACCACAAATAAATAAATAAAAATAATAGTATAATGGCAAAATGTTATCTGTCTGATGTTTGAAGCCGTTTTCCTGATGAAGCTGTGATTCATTCTAGCCAAAGATTTTGGCTCGCCATTGAATCTCTTGTTGCTGTACCCATACGTTTTGGAGTTCTTGTTTTTACAGTTCTGTATTCCAGTATGGAATATTTAGGAACCAGTCCTTGTGATCACCATTTATATCAAGGCGCTTTTTCTACCAACCCTTGTGAGATATCTCATACACATATTCACACTGTTGGACGATATAACACTATTGTGGTATTTTTTTCATCTCCCAGGGGACTGCTGCATTCTCTGTTCCTTGTGCTTCTCAAGTGAGAAGTGTACCAGGTTTTTGCTAGACTAGATTAGTGTTAGTTCCCTCCCAACATTAAAGTCCCAGTCCAGCAATTTATTGGTAGTCCCCAGATATCAGCTGGGTTCATCCAGTTGATACAGTAATTGCAAAAATTCCTGTAACATATACTACAGCATCATTTGCTTTTCTGCTGAGGTAGGCATTCTTGGTGCTCCAAATCTTCAAGGTAATCTGGACACATTAATCGGCATCACCCTAACCTACAAAGCTGCACCCCACCTCTTCCTGGCTGCAAACTAACCTGAACTGGTTCAAGTCTCATTAGAACATATATAAATAAGTAAGATGATTGTACACAGTTGGGGCTGAATCAGCATTATCTTATACAGCATACTGTGAAGCAGTATATAGCAAAGGTAATCCACTCAGGTATTGTGACGCCTCCAGTAAATATAAGATGACCTTACATGAAAAAAGATTTACTAGTAATTAATAATTCACATGTAAACAGTTGTTTCCATTTTTAATAAAACCTATGATTGAGAAAATGCATTTGTTGTTTTTATTTCCTTTTATCTGCCAATCTGACCCTTAGACTTGTTATTCTGCCCCCATATTTGCCAATCTGCCCCACAGACTTGACAATGCATCCCCAAATTTGCCACTCTGCCCCTCCGACCAGTTAATCTGCTCCTCAGACTTGTTAATACACCAGCAGACTTGACATTCTACAACTAGTTTTGTCTTGTATTTCCACAGCCAGTTTGCCCATTAATTTGCAACTGCCAATATGCCCATTAATATGCCACTGCCAATATGCCCATTAATATGTCACTGTTAGTCTGCCTGCTTACAACTGATCCAGCTAGAACGCACACAAATACTCTTTGGCCAAACTCACCTACTGCCAACCTTCCACATAACTGTTACTATAACTACAGTCCCTCTGACCTCTTCACTCCCTTATGTGTTTCATGAACCCCATACCCTCTAGATTGCAAGCTTGTGAGCAGGGCTCTCTACCACATGTACCAGTCTGTTATAGTTTGTCTAACTTAGTATGTAGTTCCCTTCTATGCTCTGTATCTAGCACTACGCAAATTGTTGGCGCTATATAAATAAATGCTAATGTAATGTAATGTCTGTCCATTAATATGCCACTAGTATGCTCATTAATATTCCACAGTCAATTTGCCCATTAATAAGCCACTATTAGTATGCCCACTAATATGTCACAATTAATATGCCCAGTAGTATGCCACTATTTGTATGCCCACTAATGTGCCACAATTAATATGCCCACTAATATACCACAATTAATTTGTCCAATAATATTCCACAATAAATATGCCCTTTAATATGCCACAATTAATATGCCCAATAATATGTCACTATTAATTTGCCCACTAATATGCCACAATTAATATGCCCAATAATATGCCACTATTAGTATGCCCACTAATATGCAACAATTGATATGCTCACTAATATGCCACAATTAAAATGCCCACTAATATGCCACTATTAGTATGCCCACTAAGATGCCCCAATTAATATGCCACTATTGGTATGCCCACTCATATTTCACAATTAATATGCCACTTTTAGTCTGCCAAAAAGTATTGTTAACCCACTCCCCAGTACTTAACTTCCTGCTGCTCTGTCTCCAGCTGTCTCCTGCGCTCCCAGCTACTCCCATCTCAGAAAGGTCACGTCATTGCCTGCAGGTCACGTGACCCGCATCGATCAAGTGACCTGCCGCTTTGAGAGCGACAGGGAGCGCTAGACAGGCAGCATGGACACTACTCTGTATGCCTGGGCACCGCACAGATCAGGCCCTGATTGTACGTTTTGCAGCGGGTTTATGCTATATGTGTACAGTGAACACACAGCCAATTCTAGCTGTACAGTACACCTGAAGGAGATGTATATATACACACACTGTAAGTAGAGTTAACATTTGGGAGTCCAGTCAAATTCTGAGAGATGAGAAGGAGGGTCAGTAGACGCTGCAAACCAGAAATTTTTGAGTAACATATTTATAATACAGATATTCAAAGTGTAATACATACATACATTTTAATAATGATTTAATAATGATTTCACTTTGATATGGATGAAAGAAAAGGGTAGGTAGGTCAGAGTGGTTATTTAAATTCATATCTATAAATGCAAATGCAGATGACATGATACTACTTTTAATCAATGTTAAAAATATACTAGCAATATACTAGTCATGGATTAAATAAAAATTGTAAATTTTAAATGCCGTAGTCTCCTTTTTATAACGTCACTTTGATACTTGATATGTGAACTATTTTAATGGAAAATGTGTAACTTTTATATTAAGCCACAGAGCGATGTCATAAAGTTATACAGTGTACAGTTTCTTTTGGCTACACAACATACACATCATTTTGTATTGTGTATATTCTAAAGGATATTGACAAACAATAAAAACACATTTTGTAAACCCTTATTTAAGAATGAGGATAAAACCACAAAACCAGCCTCATCCGACTTTGGGAGAATAGAATTATAATCTTGGTCTGCGATGAAGAAGTATTTAATTTGATTCAAAAATAATTTACATATGATATAAATTATAAGTTGCGAGAAACACAGATCAGTCATAGAATTAAAATAAAAGTAAGCAAATTCTAGACTGTTGTCAAAAGAAATATATCTTTTGGAAGGGTTCTATCGCTAATGTAATTTTGAACTTTTGAGGGAGTTGAGGTGATTCATAAACTAAACTAACTTCCAGCGACACAACTTTTTTTCCACTTGTGCTTCTATGAAAGCAAAGGTTAAAAAAAGGTTTTGTGTTCCTATTAACCCCTTCGTGACAATGGTCGTGTCAGGCACGTCCTGCTGAGGGAACTGCATTCACGACAGGGCCGCCACCAAGAATTTCTGGGCCCCTTAGTGATCAAATTTTCTGGGCCCCATACTCCCCCCCCCCCCGACAATATCTCCCACTTGCCCCATCTACCCTAACAAGCATGTTATCCAGGTCTAGTAGAATATGGAGGGTGGTTGAGAGCAGTTGGTCAATATGCCAGTATTTAGCCATTCAATATGATCGGATTTAGCCACTCAATATGCCAGGATTTAGCCATTCAATATGCCAGGATTTAGCCACTCAGTATGCCATGATTTAGCCACTCAATATGCCAGGATTTACCCATTCAATATGCCAGGATTTAGCCACTCAATATGATAGGATTTAGCCAATCAATATGCCAGGATTTACCCATTCAATATGCCAGGATTTTGCCACTCAGTATGCCAGGATTTAGCCACTCAATATGCCAGGATTTAGCCACTCAATATGCCAGGATTTAGCCATTTAATATGCCAGGATTTAGTCATTTAATATGCCAGGATTTAGCCACTCAATATGGCAATATTTAGCCACTCAATATGCCAGGAAATTTGCTCTCTGGGGCACCCACGATTGCCCAGAGCACGATCATGGACGCTATATTGACAGAGCAGGATTCTCCGGCAATATGGCTCTGCCCTCTTGTGGTCAGAGCTTCGGAAGTGAAAAAAAATTAACTTCCGTCACTCTGAATATGTTGCTTGACTGCCCTTAGAGGCAGTAAGCAACATTAAAATGTCTTTCTCCCCCCTCCCTCCCCTTTTTTCTCTCCCCTCCACCCTCCACTTGTCTTTCTCTGCATAAACCTCCCTCCCTCAACTTGTCTTTCTCTTCCCCCTCCCCTTGTCTATCTCTCCCCCCCTCCCCTTGTCTCTCTCTCCCCCCTCCCCTTGTCTTTCTCCCCCCCTCCCTCCCCCTCACCTGTAACTCGCTCACTGCTGGCTAGTGGGGGCAGCCGAGGGATGTCTGCACGATACGTCTGACAGCTGGTCCGTCATAATATACAGAAGAGTTGGGCAGCATGGAGGATGTCTGCACTGTCGTGCAGACATCCCCCGGCTGCCAAATCTCCCTGGTGCCTAGTGGAGGCAGCCGGGGGATGTTTGCACGAAACGCACAGACATCCCCCTCTGCTGCCCGGCACTTCTGGAAGGACCCGGCTTCATCATAGAAGTCCCGGCGGTCGTGCTGGGCAGCAGACATCCATCTGCTGTTAGCGAGGGGGATCCAGGTCCCCTGCAGCTCTGCGGGGGACCTGGATCTCAGTCTTATAATCTGACCTCGATTTGAGGTCAGATTATAAGACGACTTTGAATATAAGACGAGGGGTCTTTTTCAGAGCATTTGCTCTGAAAAAAACCTTGTCTTATATTCGAGCAAATACGGTAATATTATGGTGAGTTGAAGGGGTTGTTCATGGTGGACAGGATTTTGTGACAGATACTTTAATGATAGGCTATGGATCTTCACAGATCTTACCATGGGCACTGATGTCCACTGATGTGGGTAGATCAATATATTTACAACATATCCCTATTGTTTTTATGGATCTGTGTAACGTGTAAATTACAAATTACTTGTCTAACTGGGGGCAAAATGTAAAAACGAAATAAATAACTGGAAGATAATGACTTCATGTTAATGAAGTATGCGTCTTTGGGAAAGAGTTTGGAAATGTTTGATGTCAATCTAACTAAACAACAGAACATAATTAGTTCAGCATTCTTGGCCAGGTATCAGCAATGTTTTATTTGGTGAGATTCCTAGAAGATACAGATAATTATTCATGATGAAAGAGCAATGATATAAGAAATAATATGCCTGTAAATGAAAAACACATTTGGGTCTATTTGTTGATTCGATAATAGTTCTATGAGGTCTACATTGGAGGTCAACTTTTATTTTGAGACGAAGCCAAATTGGGCACCCGAGTGCCCCCCAAAAAAATCCAGGTTGCCGGATTTGACTTAGTCTCAAAAAACATGTGATCATTGCCTCCAAAGTTGACCCCATCGAGCTATTCTCGAATTCTAGTGAATAGACCCAATTGACTCATAAATTTGCTAGATAAAAAAAGTCATACATTTGTTAAATAGACAGTGGTGTGTATTCTTAAAAAGCAGTTAACAAAAAGAGGGACTTGAGTCGCTTGCACAAAATGGCTACACACATATTTTATAAAATATAGAACCACTCTAATCATGTTAGATGTCCCTGGTGAAGCTACATCTTGCTCTTAGTGTTGAAATACATTGGGATGTATTTTTATATGGGACATCCCTGACAACATACTTTCCAATAAAAAAAATGTGATAGCTTTAACAGTTAAATCATAGAGAGATCAACTACTAAGTAGTTAGCAGGTATGAAAATATTTACCAGACATAGAAAGTGTTCCCATCGGGGAAATTGACTGGGACAATATAATGAAACAAAGTTATTGAAATAAAACTAAATTAAAATTATCCCTATCATTTATGCTGTTAGGTAGCAACATTCACACTGGCAAACAGGTATAACCTTACATCTTGGGTCATATGATGGATGATCTGACCCATGTGACCCAAGAGTCTAAACAACATGTTCGCCCTCTGATAGATTTGTATGGAGCAAAGCCTGCTCTAAAGGGTACTTTATTTGTATTATTTCATTAAATCATTTCTATTTAAAATACCAACACTTGATGAAATCTTTTAATTAAACAATACATTTTTGCAGAAAGCTGTCCTTCGAAACACAGGCACAATGTGTGTCGCCCTGCGATTTTAAAAACCTCCCATTATAAGTGAATACCTTCCGGCTAATAATATATATATATTTTTTTAATATGTTTTAGTTCCTTCCCATACCACTCCAAAACAGAAAACCAATGTCTTTTCTGCAATAGCATTTGTTATTTGTGCTATTACCTTATGCGTTCAGCATCCGGATCTCCCTTTCCAATTTACAGCTGAACAGACTGAAATGCCCATTTCCCTATGTCTGCACATTCACAAATTGAGCTCCACCGAAGTCACTATACATCTGCCCAAACAAATGCACTTTCAGCCCACCCACAGCCGCCACGCTAAATGAAACGTATGTTATGGAAAAGCACATTCACAATTTAGAATAAAGGAAAAGAACTATGGGAAACATTTGTGAATGGCTCAAATCATGTTTTCAGGCAAGCTGTTCTTTGAATGACCTCTCCGAGAACAACATAACGTAACTAATGTAAATAAACCTCCTTCTAGTGACACATTTAAGAGTAACATGTATGTCTGTATGTTTTTCATCCAGAGTAAACTATGTGATTGTTTTTGCCATTGTATCTTAAAACTAAAACACATGTGTCTTCACTGCTCCTCGCAGAATAAACAGTTTTAAAACCATCTTGCTAAATCTTAACCCCACAGAAACTTAAAGTGACCTCTTTTATTTTTTTTACACATTTTAAGATTAAAATTATTTGGGGCCTAGTAGCCATGTATAATCTACAACCCAGGGACAGATTTTCAGTACTCCACATTAGTATCTCCTTCACACCAAACCAAACACTGTGACCAGTTAGTTTATTCTAAAAAATGTGTTTATTCAAAAAATGAAAAAAATCTTAACCTCTAAAGAGTTAAGAAAAAGAAACAGATCCCTCTTATCAGTTTGTTTCCTCAACACTTCCTATCTCTTAAACAGCATGTAAATAGTTAGTACAAAAGATCTTTAATTTGATTATGAGTGTAGTTCATATGTACAGTACATGTACAGCACACAGAAAATAAGCTAGGTGGAGAGAAATTCTCAGATTTACATACAGTATGTATTATGATATTTATACTGTAATATATATATTTCTTGTTGGTGTGGTTCCATTTGTTTCGCACCTGGTTCTTGCTGCTGGTGGCAAGGGATATTATATTGATCTCTCATAGGTGGCAACTTTTCAGCACAGATTGACTTTGAGTAGAGGGCCACCTGTGACAGTTTGATAACGTGGTACTGCAAGCACTAGCACTAAGAAATATGGAGACTTTTTTTTATCACATGAGCCTACCTAAAGCAATAGGCCAAATGAGTGGGTAAGCAACCCTAAACTTATCACATGGTGACTACATACATACATATATTCACTATTAAATTGCACTGCTTTCTTGTCTTCTTTGCTCTTTCCCCCCCAAAAAATCATGTTTTTTAATCAATTTGAATAAAATCTTCATAACAATTTATTTTAAAGCGTAATAATGAAAAATTATTTTACCAGGAAGGATACGTTGAGATTTGTCTTATATTCAAATATGTCCTGTGGAGCTTTCTATCACAAAATGTAATGGTACTGTTTTTTTGCATTCATAACCGTGGAAAGATGAAAAACCAAGCTGATCTGGATGGGAATTAAACCTGCAACCTTGAGGCTTGAGCAGTGGCCACAGTTAATGTATATATCCTTTATCACTTAGTATTTATAATGTATGTAATATGCATTATACTAATTCCTAGAAGAAAGCTCCAGAAAAACTCTGTATGAATTACAAAACACCTGCTACGCATCTGAGTTCATTTACAATAGGACCTGGAATCAGACGCTCTGTCTACCAACACGATTGCATTCCTTCTCAGAATAGGCTAAATTGTACACAATGCTACATCACATCTTTTTTATCATTTTTTTCTTTCATGTGGATACATTTTGTAGCATGCAGATGTGTTTTAAGAATGTTATCTACTAACAACAGTGGTGGATCCGGAGGGGGGTTAAAAAAAACAAAGGCTGAGGAGCAATCATTTAATGAATATGGTGCTTCATGGATCTGTTCAAGCAACTATTGATAATACCTATTGGTTTGCCTGCTTGTCAATCAGCGGGAGGGGTGTGGTCTGCGTCAGTTCATTTGGCACAAACTTCATACCCGCCCCTTCGCTCACTGAGTCTTCAGTCGGAACACCGGGTATAATGTGACGTGATATCATGGTGTCTCTGTATCAGATGGCATCATTTGACCATCCTAGTCCCTAAAATGAAAGGTAAAGCAGCATGCCCCATCACCCACATTGCACACACATTAAATGCCCCATCACCCCATTACATGCCCCTTCTCCCACATTGCACACATAACATACCCCATTACCCCATTCCATGCCCCATCACCCCATTACATGCCCTATCACCCCATTAACCCCATTATATGCCCCATTTCCCCATTACATGTCCCTGGACTTACCCTGGGCAGTGCTATACATTCCCTGGTGTCCAGTGGCAGGCAGCATGATGTCTGTGTGCTGCCCAGGTACACTGACAAACTACCATGCCTGTCGGGCTGCTCACGCTGTTTGACTAATGAGTGCTGACAGGTTACGTGTCTGATGTTAGAGCACCGGGTCATTTGACCTGTCGGCACTCATCAGTCAAAACGTGCAGCGAGCGTGGCAGGCAGCATGGGATTAAGTCTGTATGTCTGGGCAACTTCTGATCTCCCCAGTCATCGTCTCTGCCGGCAAGTGATTTTGGTAAGTGCCGCCCTAGGTGGGGTGCCAAACATAGGTTTTTAAGCGCACTAATTCCCTTCATTTGAAATTGACACCCAGGTTTTGCCCTGGGTGCCAAACACTCCAGGTACATCTGAAATACAATCAGGTTACATATTGCTGCACTTTATTTTACACTTGGCGCACTGTTTTTGCTGTGTATTCGATAGCTATTAAAGCTATGGCCATGTTACACCCAACATTGGTGTACTTTATTTGAGTGTAATGCTGAAACCCTATTATCTTGTATGTTTATGTTATGTCATTTGCAGTGTAGGAAAGTTTGATTAACAGGAATAAATTAGTCAGGTCTAATTGTATTTTGATACAGTAATATGCTGGAGGTAAGGGCACCTTCACAAGTTACTGAATGTAAAGGCTATGTCTATAAAATGTATGTTTTGCTTTAACTAAAACCATGTCCGTCCGTCCGTCCGTCCGTCCCCCCCGTCCCCCCCCCCTTATATATGTCCTGTGCTCTCACATAGTACGTTTTCATGTAGGTGAAAATGTTTGCAGCTGTTTTACTGTAAGTAAAATTCTACAGCAGCTGTATAACCAGCTGGGAGGGAGCTGTGATGTATAAGGACTGTTTGGATACAAGGGGTTGGATGGAATGCAAGTCAAAGCATGTTAATCTACACAATCAATTGTAAGTAAATGCATTTCCAAACAGACCGGGCCATTCCATTCTGTTTGCTAACAAGTTATTTTTAATATGAAGCATACACATTGTAATGTACATAACTGCAGCCTGAGCCTTTAGTTCAGCATTGTATGTTTAGTACAGGGTGTTAAGATGGTGTTATAAACGCTGGATGATTTAGGAATTATTTAATTTTAGCAATTTAAAGCATTAATGTGTCATGTGACTTGCAAAACATTGCGTAATACAAACATTAAGAAATTGTTGGAGAATGATTCCAGCTTGACTATTTTGGCCTGTAATTTTTTTAAATTTAAAGTTTTTATTTTAAGGTATTGTCTAACTTTTAAATGTGGAAGACCACATACCATGCAGAAACCTATGCTTTTCAGCCAGTATTGGGGCCACCCCAAAACTCTTATAATGTGTGTGTATATGAATTAATTAATGTATTTATTTGGGGCTTTTGTTTTGTTCCCTTATAGTGTGTTTAATAGCTTATTTAATATGTGTTTAACCAGGAAGAATACAATGAGATTTTTCAATTATGTTGAACATGTATAATCACTAGCCACATGAGAAAAGATGACATATCCTAAAGGGATGGTTAATCTGCACCATTAAAAAAAACCTTAAGTACATTGCACAGGGTTATGAAGGAACATTTTTTTTCTTGGCAGTATTATATACCAGAACTCCAGAGGGAGTAGGAAAAGAAAAGATTCCCTACAAAATGGCCCAAAAAAACTGTTTACAAATGAGTCCCCACTAGTCCCAGAGTACAAAATCAGAGTATAGTCATATAATAAGGTGAGTCATTTTTCAAATGAAATCCGGGGACTTTTCTATTTCCTCTTCTTAAGTAAATGGTAAAAAAAAAAAAAATACGATGACGTTACTTTTGAAGTAGTGTATTTGGTATTTTTTTATGGAATGCATATCACTTTCCCTCTAACATGGGTTAATAATTGCCTTCGTAGCCAGAGGGGCTGGCATCACAACACTGTGTTTGTTCAGTTCATTAAAAGCACACATGAACATCTGTGGTGGCATTGGTTCAAAATGTAGCTTTGTGATTGGCTAAAGAGGGAATGGAACCAAAGGTGTGCATGAGAAATAATGGTCATGGTGACCTGGTCAGGGTCACTGGATTCATAGTAACATAGTAACATAGTAATTTAGGTTGAAAAAAGACACAAGTCCATCACGTTCAACCCTTCTACCTACATTCCGGCTTTTTGATTCAAAAGAAGGCAAAAACCCCTAAGGAAGCTATTTCAAATTTTGACTCCTAGGGGGAAAAATCCTTCTTGATTCCAAGGGCAATCAGATTTTTCCTTGGATCAATAAGCTCTTTTATTAATGCTTATTCTTTTATTAATAGCCATGTATGTTTTGCTTTTCTAAAAACATCCAGACCATTTTTAAATGCATCTATTGTGGTTGATAGCACTACCTCTCTTGGCAGTGAGTTCCAAACCTTTATTGTCCTTACCGTAAAGAATCCTTTCCTTTGCTGTCTATGAAATCTTTGCTCTTCCAGTCTGAGGGGGTGACCTCTTGTTCTTTGTACATTTCTGTTAATGAACAGGTCCCTGGAGAGCTCTTTATATTGGCCCTGCACATATTTATATAATGTTATCATATCCCCTCTTATTGGCCCTTTCAGCTGCTGACTGGCATTGGGCACTGATTGTTATCTACAATTATTCCTAAATCCTTTTCATTAGTAGTTTTTCCCAGGGAAATACCATTTAAAGTATATGTAGCTTTGTTACTATTTTTCCCATAATGCATAACTTTACATTTGTCTATATTGACCTCATTTACATTTTTCTATAACATACCTCATGCTTAGAGCACCTTTCTCACCATGATGCAGTAATATTTAATGCGTTAGTCAAGAGAAGAATATGAAACTTGTTGCAGCATAAATAAATAAATAATCCTCTGTTTATTGGCAATGTCCCTCAAACACTCGTGCTTGCAATGTAAATGCATTGTCTCAAATGGGAACAAGATGGCTTACACTCTCTGTTGGGCCTGAAAAAAACTGAGAAAGAGTAGAAAATCAGTATACTGACAAACACTTCAGTGAAAACATGTTTTGATGTGGCAAATCATACACTATTGACCGTGTCACTCGCAGCACCAAGTGCAAATCTTTTTTATTATTATTTGTGAGGGAAAAAGTGTGGGTCATCACTCTTTATATTGCTTGTGCAATAACATCAATCAGTAACCATAAACAACACATACAAGGTCATAACTTAAATTATACACAAACATTGTTACTGTCACTTGTGGTTTTATGGTTATGGAGAGTTTCGATTTTCTAAAACTATACACAAAGCTTAGAGAATATAAGCGAGACTAGATAATGCATGGGAATTCCCAATGTTAAAGTAAATAGTAGATATATTGTTTACTGCCTCAGTTTACAGTATATGTTGAAAATATATGTGAAACCTGTCTGTATTGACAGCAAAGCAATTTTTGACAGTACTATCAATGGATACATGAGGATCCAACATATTATGCAGTGTTGCACAATGGGCAAACAAAACATAATGCTAATTGTATCCCTACTATCTTAAATGCAACTTGTCCATTGCACTGTAATGGAACATTTTCGTTTCCAACGATAAATAAAATCCAGGCCTTGTAGTACTAATATTTAGTTATTGTATGTTTGGAAACTTTTATATTAATTATTTTCTTGTTGATATTTTTTAATTCAAATTTAATGGATAAATTATTTGCTACAGAGTTTGTAATTGTGGTTGTATGCATGACTGAGAAGACTTTGTTGTGGCTGAATTTGTTTTTTTTTTATTGATGTATTCCCATGAGAAAGCAAATATAGCTAGCAAAAAGCAAAAAATTCAGATGGGATGTTACATTTTATCAAGTACAAGAAGCAGAAAATGACACAATAAAGCCGAGTTATATAACTAAGCAGCGGAGAGAAAAGGTTATACAGGAGGTTATTATACTCCGTCAAATGATGAATGGTTGTGGCTTAGAATCATTGTATCCAGGGAACAAGGGGTTATTTCTATCTTCTTAAAAGTAAAATTCAGTTTAGTGCGATGCAAAGTCTGGTTCACAGAACATCTATGTCAAGCACTAGACATATATCAAGTGAAGAGATGTATTTTCAATTATGAAAAGCATTGCAAATCTTAAATTACCATCTGGTTTAAATATTAAAGGCCCACTCAAAACAAAAAAGATATATATTTTTCCATTGTTTTATTACTTGTACCATAAGAAGCCATTCCTCTAAACCAGACTTCCGGAATTGCTACTGTTTTTCTTCTATTAACCTGAATAGATCTTCTATTAACTATACTATACTTTTCATTCTATGCATATGTATGTTCATTCATTTTGTTCAGGGATCCATATAACTTTTACGTGCTGCCCAGCAGAATGTATAATTTGGGTGTTTTCAGAGGGGAATTAATCAATTAATCTAGGTAGTGCCTATGGGATCTCCTTGATGAACTCGTTGATGGTAGACACTCTTGCTTTCTGGATTCCTCACGAGAACATGGAAAATTTCTTAGAAGTCTTCAGCAAAACAGATCGCTGACCTGGCAAACCTATCAGTACAACTGGGTTAAAAAACAAATACCGATGTGTGCTCTGTAGTGGGGGTGTCCTCATATAAGAGAATTATGGAAAGTGGGCAAATAACTTTCCATAAAGATTTTTCTTTGCTTAGGGACCCTGAAAATTTGGAACCAAGCCTGGTGCTCTGTAAATGCTCCTTTGCAATATTGCAATGTTAGTTACCATTATTTATCATTTGGCATACTTTGCTTAATGCATTTTTAAAACACTTTAAAGAACACAGATATTCCAATTTTATAATTATAATTGTCACAATTATTTGACGTAAAATGCATGTGAAAAAAGTACATAATTTTTAATTGGACTTTAGTAGTGATCTCATGAGTTTTGTTGTAATGAATGGATGCTTCTCCACTTGTTTCTCAGTAGAATGATCTGGCATCGCTATTATTTGGGGCCTAGTCACAAACATTTACAAGTCCAGAGTTAAACTAAATTAATGCTTTGTCAATTTTCTCAACACATGAAAACTCACGAGAACACCAAATCCTACAAGATGTTCCAGAACTTTCTTGCTAAGCCACCTTTAAAGCAAATAGAAAGTAAACTCAGCTCAACCTGTAATATTTCAGAGATGATTGGAGAACCATTTGGAAAGCAGTGACCTGCCCTTGGTCCCCAAGAACCTCTGAGTTTTGGCAGCGATGAACACATGTAAATTTTTTTTAAAAAGAAACATTTCTATTATTGGTTTTCCCTCAACTCTTCTTATCTCCTAAAAACTGCAAATAATGATGTTATTAAACTGTTTTAAAATAAAAAGAAGTGTATTTCTCAAATATTACAAACATGCAAAAAATCTTAAGCTATAGTTGTGGGAGTGGCTTCCTGACCCATCTATACCTCTGTGAGTGTCTGCTGTAGCTCCCCTTGTTACCCCATCCTAGTTTAATAACTACATTATATATAGGAAAGATCAACCATTATGGTTGTGATATGGTAAATAAAGGCTTTATCTGTTCATAATGCAAGTACTGCTATCATCCAGCACATGATTATAATATAAACAAACTCACAAGGTTATCAGCCTGAATGAAATGTCTAATAACTGCAGAGGTTTAATGCTTTCCTGCCTGAGAGTTAGCCTCAATGTCCATCTTCTATTGTTGTCGGTCTGGATAGAGATTAGAATATTATCTGATAAGGAATTAGCAACAAATGAATCTCTCTGGTTCTGTTGTATGAGGAAGTTTAGATTTAAGGGGGGAGTACATTAATATGCTCCCACTTTGTTCTCCTATCATATTTTTAACCCATCACACAGTATAGGTTACATTTTTAGGTGAAGCAATTTCCCATAAATAGTTGAAGAAAAGCTTTAAAACGTATCTCAAATAATAGACCCTTTTTGTCGGGGAGTTGACACTAGCATGAATGCGAGCCATGTATGGCTAACCTCTCAGGCTAGGATAATCATTCAAATTCATTGAATTATTGTTTGTGTTCTCTCAATTTTTATATATGGTTGGTTTCAGTACTTTCTGTAAATTTAGGGATACATCAATTTAGAATGTGATATTAGAATTGTAATAATACCCTACCAGCAACCCTTTAAGAAGGAAGTGTATGCTGTGTCTGGATCAGGAGGAAAGGAAATGAGTCAGCCATAAAAGTGTCATTCACACAGCAAGAGACTGATTTAGTGTCCGTAATACAATACCACCTTCAGCCTAGTTATAGTCCTATAGAGTTACCAAGCCAACAGACTGGGCCAAAGATGCCTTCATTCAAAACTGAAGAAGCAGAGTTGTTTAAACTTACATTGGCAGGATTCCCTGATTAGAAGAACATACAACTACAAATCGAAATTAATTTGTTTCCACTGCCTATTTGTTCCCCAAGTTTTTTCTTTGGCAAGCATTGCTAGTATGGTAAGCATCAGTTTGTCATGCATGTTGACTACATGACATGGACAATAGTTTTATGATTCTAAGCGTACACTTAATAGAATGCACAAATGCATGTGTGATGCATGAATAGGCAAAAGGTATGTGCAAACACATACCTTCCAAAATTAAAATTACCAAAGAGGGACTGTTAGATTTTAGGGGAGTGACTGGGATGGGGATGGCAAGTTTTTTAAGTTTATAAACACATTTCCTGCAGTTTAAAGGACCACTCCAGCCTACAGACCATTTTTAAGGTCTATTAAAGATTTTTTAAAAAGTATGTATTCTATAAACATTTCAATATACAAAGTAAGTTTTTACAATAATTACAAATATCAGGTTAGTTGCTTCTACTGAGCCTTTCAGTCAGCTATCCTGCATTTGGTGGCAGCCTGAGTGGGGAAAAAGCAATATTTAATTCATTTCAAAACTGCAACAATTAAAGTAACCCAATACATAGTTTTATCTTCATGATGGCATGAGACAAGGGTGCCCATTGTCACCCCTTTTAAATATTCTCTCAGTAGAACCCCTTGCGATCAATATAAGAGAAAATATTTTTATAAAGGGCTTTCTGACTAAAATAGGCGAACTTAAAATCTCCATGTACGCCGACAATGTCTTGATAACAGTACTCTCCCCTTTCTCCTCATTACCACATCTTATGAAAGAACTGGAAAATTATGGTCTCATCTCAATCTACAAACTACTTGAAACTAAAACTACTGCATTGTCTAAAAACATGGATGAGTTGTCCATAACTGAACTAAGGGAGAAATATAAATTAATTTGGACAATTTACCTACCTGGGTATAATTATTTCATCACTTCAGTGGAAAGAACTATGGAAATTAACATATTCAAATTGTTGAAATATACCAATCAGATCCTTAAGGAGTGGGGAGTGGTAGAGTCATTATGGTGGGGGGAGATTAACGCTATAAATGCTAATATTATTCCAAAATGGTCAAATATGTTCAGGAATGCTCCATTTAAAATCCCCAAAAGTTGGTTAGAAATGATTCAATCTAGTTTCCTGGCATATATTTGGAAAAGCAAACAAATGAGATTGGTTTCAACCCTCTCGGCTAGAAGGTGCCACCCGGGAGGGTTAAGCTATCCTATGATTACAAACTGTTGTTATGCAAACATAGTAGGTCAAGTGTATAGGCTCCAAGAGGAGGGAGGGAGAAAGGAACCCTGGTACATCATAGAATCAGAGGCAGTATCCACAGATAGACTTGAATGTTACTTATGGCTTAATAGTGGGAAAAATAACACAGACGCAATTTCCAAGAAATCACTAGTATTAGCACAAACCATTCAGGTCTGGGACAACATAAAAAAATCCCTAAAAGTAACTCAAAAAATACCTAAGGGATGTAGACTGAAAATATTGGGGGATAATATTGAGAGCCTATCGGCAGGTGGCCCAATATAGATGAAATTAGTATATACAAAATATTACAAGGGGACTCTATAATAGCCTTCACTGAGCTGACATTGAAACTGTATCCAGTAAAGAAATGTTTACATATCTAAGGGTAAAGAACCTCCTGGGGGTCTTGATTAATAAGGGGCCTATAGAAACGGCCAAATTGTTGAATCTAATCTGTTCAGGTATAAAGATAAAAAACATAACGGCTAAAGCTAATCAATTGATTAACAGGGGACTGAAAATACCTATTACAATAGTAGATACCTGAAATAAAGAGTTAAGAACAGAAATAACAGAATTAGATTGGTGCAAGGCCCTGAGTTTAGTTAATAAGAATGTCCTTTGTCTAAATCTAGTAGAATGCCATTATAAAGTCGTGAATAAATGGTATCTAGTACCCGCAAGATTAGCCAAGATGTACGATTAATATCCAAAAAACTGCTAGCAGTGCAGGGTTCAGGATGGTTCATATGCCCATATATGGTGGAACTGCCAAGCCATTGCTCCAATTTGGAAATGGGCATACGAAATCTTTAAGAGAGTATGTAATATTGTTATGGTAATTATTTCTATATGTTGAATAAAAAATAATAAAAAAAGTAACCCAATCCATGTGCAACATGTAAAATTAATATGTGTCCCTCCAAAAAAATCACCAATCGCACAGTTGTATGCTTACTCCCAGACAGTTAGCGGAGTTAGGGCAAGATCTTAGCAGGTTAATTAAAGTAACTTTATAGATACACATGTGTTGTGAGGCGCCGAATATTTATACAAACAAAATAGTCTTACCTCCTTTGCAATGGGTCTATGAATCAGGTAAAAAAAAATGAACTGTTGCTCCACAGTTTGTAGGCATGCAGATTGTAGACCAGTGATGGCAAAGGGGCCACTTTTCAGGAGTCTATTAGGTGGCACTTAACACCTGACTGCATTGTCACCATCAACATATATGGAGATATGTGAAGCATATAGAGTAAGTAAAGGAAAGGAGACAAAAACAGGGGGGAAGGGGAAACTAAAAGGAAAAGAGTTTGAAATAAAAAATGAGTGACGGGTCATAAAATAGGGAGGAATATTACTTTGAGATTGTTACTGAAAGTAGTCACTTTTGTAGACTATCAATAGTAGGAGAATGTCATAAATAATACTGTCTTGTGCATACCTCCTGCTTCCATCAGTACATGTATGTTCACTTGAAGAAAGTCACTATTTATATGCTGTCCACTGATTAGCCCTACACGATGAGCTTATATAATATATTAATTAACATTGGAGCTGTGATGAAACAGATAATAACCTCAGAAACTTATATCCAATTAGTGCACATAGGAAACAGGAGCAGATGTTCCTTTCTCACTGTTACCCATATGTTTGTATTTATATTATTTGCAATGAAGATAATTCCTCCCATAGAACAGTTCTGGGAAAGTTAGCAAGCCGGCCACTGAATTGATTTGCAGCACCCAAAGCAATGTTGCTTTATTGTTGTAAACACTATTGAATTGACATCATATTTCTGTTTGACTTTGTCTGAGCTCCAGGAATCAGGAATGTGGTTTGCAGGGTTGTTAATACTTACATAATCCCCAATGAGAATAATAGCATAACATGATATTATAGCTGTATGTTTATGCTTCAGTTATTTTGAGGTATTGATTGGTATTCATAAAAGTTCTAAATCATATTTATAAAGAAGACTTAAATAAATATGTGAAGCTGTAATGGGAGCTGTAATTTCCTTCCCGCTTTAATAAAATATAAAAAGGATATGCTTAATCCTACTTTCCTCCCTGTTGGTCCTGTGCAATGGTTTCCATAGCGAAACTTAACACAAACAATCCGATGTCAGGTCACCACAAGTTCCAGCCGAGTTATTGTTTCCACAGTGTACAATATGTTGATCACGGGCTTAAACCCAGTTCTTAAGAACCAGAATCCATGGTTAGTATCAGGATTACTGTAGATCTGTCATTTATTCACTAACCAGTTAATTGATTATAACCAACTTGCAAAACGTAGACAAAAATAATCACACTGGAAAAGGAGTCAAACAAGATTTTTCAAATCAGTTATTTAATGCTTTCTTTTGTGACCTGGTTGCTACTTCACCACAATTCACTGTTTCAAATAAATACACTTCACAAATCCACTCAACACCAATCCAGAGAGAAGAATCATAAGTCAGAATGTGGACTAAACTTGAGTATAGACAAGAATTGTTATATATATAACATGTACGTCATATGGACCTCCGCAACCTAATTTGCCATCAGTAAATATAGGCAACTTCAGCTGGTGTTTCTAGAGTAAAAAGCCAAATACAGGTATCTCTTATCCTAAATGTTTTGGACCAGTAGCATTTTGGATAATGGATACTTCCGTTAACATATCATTTTGGCAGCACCTACCCTATAAATGATCTACAGTACCTAAATTCAGTGTGAGCAACTTGCTTACACTGTATTTAGGTAATATAGATAATTTCCAGCAGTGGATCCACCTTGTAGCCAGCTGTTGAATGTCAACATTTGCTGTCCTGGGCTTTTATGATGGAATACAGAAGAAAAGTGACCTCCTGGTGTTCCATCTATGCAGTCCCAGCACAAAGTTGGGCAGAGAGCAGTGCACAGACATTCCTCCAGCTGCCCCCATTAGTCACCAGTTAAATCTGGGAGTGTATTGGAAGTCCTGGGAGGTGCATTGGCATGCATTAGTAAGTCTGCTGATACATTGGCAAGTCTTGGGATTCAATGGGTAGTCTGGGGATGCATTGGCTAGTCTGGGGACACATTGACAAGTCTGGAAATGCATTGACTAGTCTGGGGATGAATTGACTAGTCTTGGGATGCATTTGCTAGTCTGTGGACACATTGGCAAGTCTGGGGGCAGATTGGCAAGTCTAGGGATGCATTGGCATGTTTGGGGATACATTGCCAATTTGGAGGGGCAGATTGACAAGCCTGGGGGCAGACTGCATTATCAAAAAAAATAAAAACAAAATATTTATTCAATATGAAATAAGCAGATTACAAAAAGGTGAGTTAAAGTGGCTCTAAAGGTTATCCTTAACTTTTGCTTAATCAAAAGTAGCATAAAGTAAAAAAAACTAGCACTACTACTTTGGAGTAAACCCAATGTATATATCTGCCGATACTCGCTGAATTCCTCTAAGCTCTAACTTTCAGCTCTTCGATGCTAACGCACACTGAAATACTTCGGTATCAGAAGCATAAATAGAAAACAAGATTAGTAGCTCTTGAAGGTGAGCTGAGATGAAAATTGGGGTGGCTATTCACCATAAGATGAGCTGGAGCTATACATTACATAGTGACAAACCTGGTGGGTTTTCTCGCCTAGCACCATGTATACCTAAATTGATGAGATGAAAATGTTCACCTCAGCTTATCTAGGGCTTTATTTATGAAACTTTAATTCTCTAAATCAGCTCTATCTACAAAGCACAACTGTCACATCCGTCAAAAGAAATCTTCCAAGTCTTAGAAAAGTCTGCAGTAAAAGTTTATTTATCATAAGCCATAGAAAAGAATTGCAAAAAGCATTTTAATATTTCAATTCTACTAATCTTTCTTTTAAAAAAAACACTTAAACCCACTAATATGATATTTGTGCCATTTGTGATTTTTCTAATACTGATACACGTTCTGGTGTTTGGGAAAATATAGAAAATAGAATTGGCATGGCTTCCTTCTAGGTCCAAACATCTATTAAATATTTGATTCAATGCTTAATCTGGAGCACCAAGCACAGTGCATCCAAAATGAACAATACAAAGAGAAAATTCAGTTACGATAAATAACAATGGGAAGAATAACGAAATAAGAATGGATGAGTAGTTTTTCTTATACATGAATATAAAATAAGAATTATAAAATAACTTTTTAATTTCTTTTCCCACCAATCATTCTAATTCAATTTTAATTCTATTTTCACCTTCAAAGACAACTTAACCCAAATGATCTAGCGAAAAGTACAAGATCCAGCCACAGTACAAAGAGATAATTTCTTTAGATTTAATTACATCACATTTGTGTTGCCTGTCATTGGTGAATGTGGTTACAGTATTTCATAATGGTTGATGACTTATTGCACCACACTGCTAATTTTGTAGTATTTCGTTTCTGGGGATATTGCGAAGAACAGTCATAACTAGAATGTGATGGCCAGGATTCATGCTAAAGGGACTGTGCCAGGATATTTAAAATCTGCATGTAATTTGCTCCAAAGCACACATAAGCAACATCATAATAAATCATCCAATGCACAGATGCTAAATCATGTTCCAAAACCAGTATTACCATATCTCCACTTTCCATCACTGTTTACAGCCCTATCCAGAAGTAAGTATGCTTGTGCAACATGAGTGGACAGGTGTATCAGCATATAGTCCAAACATAGTACCTCCCAAGTACTGCCATCAATGCCTGATACACAGAACAAGTCAGTATATACACTTTTTGGTTTCCTGCATGGTGAGTGTAGAACATTTTCCATGCATGTCTTGAAGGGCATTGATCATGCGCATAATAACATCTTGCAAGATTCCCTGTGATGCCCATTATGTAACAAACATGCTTCCAGACATGTGGTTGGCTTACCCACTGTGTGTAAAGGGCATTGGATTGGGCTGTTCTAATGCTTATTAGCATATTTAGCTGCATGTTTAGATGACAAGCTGCAGTTAAGCGAAGCTATGACATATTTCAACTATGTCAACCATGGGCATCCGCAGGGGAGGGCAATGGGGGGCTTTCCCCCTTCCCTTAATATTTCCCTTCCCCTTTAAAAATGTCAGAATACAGGGACACCACAGAGCTGGAGAGGACCTTGATCCTCCTTGCAGGCAGCCAGAGGATTTCTGTGTTCTGCTCAGTGCACACACAGAAGTCCTCCAGATTGTCAAGTATGGGGAAGCAGATTGAGAAGGTGTATGGAAGCAGACTGAGAAGTGTGAGGGCAAACTGGCAAGTCTGGGGGGGAAATTGTAACATCTGGGGGCAGATTGTCAAGTTTGGGGGAATTGACAAGTCTGGAGATGCACTGGCAAGTCTGGGGGCAAATTTGCAAATCTGGGGATGGATTGGCAAGTGTGTGGGGGCAGATTGGCAAGTATGGGTGCAAACTGGCAAGTCTGGGGGGCAGATTGTCAAGTGTAGTGATACATGGGAAAGTGTGATGATACATGGGCAAGTGTGGTGATACATTGGAAAGAGTGGGGATACATTGGCATGACTGGGGGCAGATTGGTTAAAAGAATGGAGCATTGGTGACATAAAAAAATTCTGCGGATGCCCATGATGTCAAAATCTATTTTTTTACCATGTACATTGTGAAAATGTACAAAACAGTTTTTATTTTCGATGGTTTTTTTCTTGAAAGTTGCTTTCTGGGTAACACTGTCCCTTTAAGGCATGCCACTCTGAATATTTTGCCACGTTTCTTGAAAATGTATATTAAGGCACCTTGATAGAGTATTGTTTTACTTTCCCAGATTGGCATACATTACAATTTATTATATGAATCTTGAAACCCATATATTTATTGTAATGTGCTCCTCAAAGTTATTCACTTAACAAATGGCACTACAGAAGATTGTTTATTCACATTAGAGACATAATTTAAAAACAAAACTGTTAAAAAAGACAATAAAGGACAGATTTATTTTATGATGTAAAAATGAAATATGTGAAAAATGTCTTAGTAAAGCAAAATGTACTAATACTGCTCATTCAGTCTATAATTATTCAATTAGTCAGTGGTTTGGGTTGTTGAAAGCATGATATCATTGTGGTCTAGTGATGTTTGGAATCACAAAAGAATGACTTGTAGTCATAATTAGTGCCTTATCTAGTGAGTATAGTAACTTGTGCTTTACAGCAACTTTTTTTTTTTTAAGGTTAACTCAATAAAATACTTTCCCTTTTATTGTTTACACACTATCATATGCCCTATGATGTTACTATGACCCACAATCTAAGGTATCTTACTATTATCCAACTTAATTGTAATCATCTATATATCTACAGTATGTATTTGGTGTACTCACCTGCTGGTGTGTTTGCATTAATACCTTCTTCAGATCCATGGATAGTTTCAGGAGCCATGATCTTGCACAGATCCACCTTTGACTCATTCTGGTTGGATGCTGTGCCACACCTGTTGGTCTTGCCTTTTTCATCTTCTTCAGCACCTAGCCATAGACTAGAAGAAAAATATTATCGAATTTGAAGGGTTGAGGCAGCAACTCTTTGATGATCTGTCGGCCGTCACACTTCTATGGCTATGCTTCCCCTCACCAAACATCTACGTAACATGCTGATTCAATACCTCTGGGGCCTGCCGCAATCATTATCGGTAACTACAGAAGAAAAGACACTGTCTATCTCATCCCCTGAGGTCATAGCAGACTACTTAGAGGTGTTGAATATACCACAAACAGTGGATGGAGGTGGCGAGCAGTTGGAAACACTACCCCATCTTGCAAACAACGACCTTGGTGGTGAACCCTGAAAAAACTTCGACTGGCTGTTGTTACCATGAGTAGAACAATTAATTAAACATCTGCAAGTTGTAGTAAATGGCAAGAATATACCGCCATCTGGAAAGTGAGGAAAAAGAAGAAGTCTTCTAACACAGTTCTATATTAGAAGTTGGATGAGGAACATTACAAATGTAAACATCAGTGTACTGGACTAAATATTACTAGTTACAATCAAAACATGAGTTTTAAGTTTAGATACTTGCCAATATCATAAAGTGGGACAGGTGGGAGGCATGCAATAGTCCTGTATTTTCAAATTTCAGGCTGCCCCAGCATGACTGCGGCCTATATGACTGTGTATGAGATATAGAGATCTGAAGACAGTTAATATCTGCGGTGCAATGTCATATACCTCTGCCCTAGATACTGGGAAATGGCAAGTATCAAAATGTGTAAGTGGGGTGTATTCAATTAACAGTTATCTATGTGGCTCAACTCCTGGTTCCTGGCTGTTAGTAGGAGTCTTTTTTTGACCTCTCTGAGATTATATTGGTATCATATTATCACTGAGAGTATTGCTTATATAAAAACAATAATATCATCATAATATTATATTTTTCACGTACACAAACCATGTCAAGCTACCGGAAATATATTGTTTATCACCATTTCAAAGTATGACATTTTTCAATATGGAGATGATCATCTTTGAAATAGCATCCCATGTAATTTCCCCTTCACTTTCATAGGATAGCTGATAAATGATATTCCCATCATCTACCAGGGATTCTGTGAGTTACAAGCATTAGCTCCCAGAATTCTACTGTGTAGATCCAAACAAAGAAGTGAAGAATGTTCCTTGAGGTCCAAGGGTCAGACACAAAGGTTTGTTCTCTTCAAGCTTCCAAATAAGTATAAAAACTAAACTGATAAATGATGTGCTATTTTATGAGGGACTAGCTAGAGTCATGTGGGGAAAAGGCTTACTAATTGTATACTGCATGCTTGGCAACCTTTATTATACAAACCTTGTTGGAGTCTCATTTTATTGAGTGCTGATCTTGGTTAAGAGTGGAATTTAAAAAAAAAACAAAGAAGAATCTGAAAATACTGCCTTTTCAACTCTTCTTCATTATACTATGTGGTGTACACTGTGCACATTGTGAGAATTTAAAATTGATATTGTAAAATGTTCTATTAATGATCGATATGCCAAATGTACAGTTAATGGGTTCGATTCAATGGCTCCCGTTAAAATAGAAAACTGGCGTTAGCGGTAAATTAACAGGAAGTTTTGATTCTATGGTGTGAAGATTGTGTTAAATGGTTTATCATGGGATATCAATGTTTCAATCTCTTGCCTGGGGGAAGTTTTGAGAGCTTTGCCGGTTGGTGGTGTTCCCTTGATAGTGCATATGCAGCCAGGGCTGGCGCCAGCGTAAGGCTGCATAGGCCACTGCCTTCGGGTGCCACAGCGATGGGGGTGCCAGCAGGGGGAGCAAAAAAAATAAAATGCCGGTAGAGGCACTGGCAGGGGAGATGATCTCCCCTCAACAGCCCTCTACATGGCCAGAGTGGAGCACATTGGGAGGGGGCGGATCTCACCAGGTGCGAGGTCCGCCCCAACCCCATGAAGTGGCGTCTGCTTCACGGGGAGCTGAGTAGCATGAGCTCTGTGTGTAAAACACACATGGAGCTCCCCGGGGAGCATGAGCAGCAGTTACTGAGCTACATGTGTGTTTTACACACAGAGCTAATGCTGCTCGGCAGCTCATGGGAAGGGGGTGGACCTCGCACACAGTGAGATCTGCCGCCTGTCTGGAAGGGGGGACAGGGGAGGAGAGAACAGGGGAGGGGGGAGAGAGAACGGGGGGGAGAGAGAGAACAGGGGGGAGAGAGAGAACAGGGGAGGGGGAGAGAGAACAGGGGTAGAGAGAGAACAGGGGTAGAGAGAGAACAGGGGGGAGAGAGAGAACAGGTGAGGTGGGAGAGAGAAAAGAGATGGGGAAACGGAGGAAGAGGGGGAGAGAACAGAAATGGTGGAAAGAACAGAGATGGGGGAGGAGGGGTTGAGAACAGATATGGATAGAGATATGGGGAAGGAGAGATAAGAGATATGGGGTTAGGGAAAGAGACATGGGGAGAGGGAGGATAGATAAGGGATATTGGGAGAGGGAGAGTCATGGGATTGGGGGGGGTCGACTGTGTAGCAAAAAATCCTTCCACAGGTCCTGCATGCACCTTAGCTACTTCTCTCATTATCTGTTTTCTAGGTGTTTCAGTTGCAGTTAGTGGCATTGGGTGTACCAGAAAGGTATTTTGGTACACATTCATTCAGAATTGGTGCTGTGACAGAGGCGGTGTGCTTGGGTTTGAAAGAGGAGATAGTGCAGTGGATCAGTCAGTGGGAGTTTGACCACTTTCAGATTTACATGAAGCCTTAATAGTTATATGAGTTGGTAAGGGTCATTCGCAGAGGGTTAAAGGACCCATTGCAGGACTGTCCTGGCAGGTTTGGTTGTTTTTTATTACGGGTTCAAAGTATTTGGCATGGATCATGAGCCATTAATTCATCTGTTAGTCCAAATGGAAAGCTGCAGTTAGGTTGAGTGGCTTGCAGTGGGCTTTCCTGGTAATCTAATATAGGTGAAGTGTTTTGGCATCAAGGGGTATGCAATTGGACATGGTTCTTTCTATCACGCTGCTTTTCCTTCAATTGGGAGTCTTGCCTAACATGTTACTAATTAATGCTGGGAATAATGACAAGGGACTGGTATCTCAGCGAACTTGGTATAGTAGATGCAAAGGGATATGTAACTTATCCTGGAGCTGGCCCCAGCGTCAAATTTAGGTGGTCAGAGATGGTACCTCGGTCACAGTGGCATTATGCTAGGGATGCCTAGGTGATGGAATGCATCCATTGTAATGTGAACAAATGTTATCAGAAACCTGAGGGGTGTGGTGGTCAGGCACAGGCCTTTTTGCAAGGGTTTGGTGTCCATCTGTTGGGACTAGGTTTTTAATTTTGAGTTTACATGATGTTATAAATGGCACCATTTTTCTTCAGTGGTGTAGCCCACCCAGATGGAGGGGTTAACTGAGGTGGTCTTTGGTGTAAAGTACTCCATGCTAGTAGCCTAATTAATGCTAGGTGAGCGGTTTTAAACTGGGATAGGAACATTTAACCTGAGAATGGTGACAGGGCACATGGATCTGCTCAGCAATTGGGTTATGAGTTAGGGAATCACTGGGAGCAAGCTTGTTACATGGAATGTTTTGTTGTGCAATGTTATTGTCTATGTTATAATGTGTTACAATATGTCTATGTTTATTACATGATTTTATTGGTTGGTGTTGCAACAATGACAATCGTATTAAATAAAATCTGATCCACGTGTTTATTTCTGTGGCAAAATGCAGCCCGGTAGTCAAGGCTACTACTGTCGAGGTGGTAAATTCATATGTGGTAAATTCATTACCAGACTATAGTATATAGTATAGTGAAAGGATATCTTCTACCTCTTGTAGTCCCAATATTCACATATGCAAAAGCATCAGCCAGACACATAAAAAAGCATTTTAATTTTTAAGACAACTGTTAAAACAATACTGAAATACAGCTCACTTGTAAATGTTAAAAGTGATGTAATGTTGAGCTTGTCTTTCTGCAAAATAAGTTTACTATTCTAAAACAATTTAACAATTGATTAAAACATTAAGTGCTATTTAAAATGAAATTCATAAAAAAGATTACAAATGGAAGAAAAATCATTCCAAAGTGGATCAATGTGTATACCAACGAACATTTCAACAAACACAGCTGACTTCCTAGGAAATGTATTATTGGTCTCTGGCAGTAAGACAGGGGAAGGCTTGTACAATATGACTGCAATGCACTAATGTAATATAATCTGGTATATTATCTGGTGTAATGTTTCATCCATAAAAACAAGTAGAGTAAAAAAACACTAACCATATTAGCTAACGGAGGACAACTTGAGGTTACTTATATCCATAACAATTCTAATGCTGTTGTCAGTTGTTGGTGTTCGTATTCATAAACATTGTAACCTAACTTGTTTTGCTCAATAAAGTGATGTATATATTTTTTGAGGCTACAATTGTATTTGTGTATGCTCTTGTGCTATTTGTGTGCAACTAGATAGCTAAGCTTCGAACTAGAAAACAAATAACAGACGTTAGAGACAAAAAAATGCTAAATATATATACAATAAAAAAAAAAGAATGTACTCTCCAAATGGACAATGTGTGGGTGCTTCTGCAAGGACTCCTCATTTCCCAGATAACAAACAAAAACAGAAAGAAGCACCCCCAAAAACAGACAAGCGGGTATAAAAAGCTGGACTTGTCTCAAATGGAGACTCGAGTGCACATATAGAAAAAGGAAGACAGAATCAAAGAGTGAATCTGCATAACAAATTATAATACGCATATATGATATTATAATAAATGCACATAATTGGAGACACCCCTGAAGCAGTCTCTTTAAAGTGCAGTACCAAAATTATCCATAAAAAAAAGATTAGAAACATTGATAAGAACCAGAATAATATTGCAATCCACCCTCTTCGATGCGTTTCCCTGTATCTAATTTAACTTCATCAGGAAAAATAGTGAAGATGCATACATAACAATCTACAGAACATGCTATATATAACACCCCCCCCCCCCCCCCCCATTGTTCAATCCCCAACAAGTCCTGATAATGTACCCTGAAAATAATTCATCCTGTTTGAAAATGAGGCTCTAGGCAGTAATAATAGATGAAAACAAAAAATAAAGCTTTATCTCAGAGTATCTTATGCCAGACACAGAAAAGCAGGATTTAGGAATCCAGATATTATTCCAGCATAATGCTAAAATCAGCTAATTGCTAGAGAGTGGATTATTTAGAGCAAGACTTTGGCACAAATAAATCTACATGGGAGAAAGACCTGGGGGGACAGATCTGTTATAAGGAGTGGATTAAGCTCATACCAAAGATGAAGTACACAGTTAATTGTATAAATCTATTGGACTCCAGTATAAGATTAATCAGAGATTAAACATTTGGTACCTAAAGCAGTTTCAAGGATGTTCCCGGATTCTTCTCCCTTATGCTGGAGATGCAATATATAGATTGGATCTTACATCAATAGAAACATAGAAACATAGAATGTGTCGGCAGATAAGAACCATTCAGTCCATCTAGTCTGCCCCAATTTTTTTTTTTGAGTACTTTTATTAGTCCCCCGTTCCCGCGGTCTTGTAGCTATGATAGCCTTGTGTCTATCCCACGCATGCTTAAAATCCTTGACTGTGTTTACCTCTACCACTTCTGCTGGAAGGCTATTCCATATATCCACTACCCTCTCAGTAAAGTAATACTTCCTGATATTACTTTTAAATCGTTGGCCCTCTAATTTAAGACTATGTCCTCTAGTTGTGGTAGTTTTTCTTCTTTTAAATAAACTCTCTTCCTTTACTATGTTGATTCCCTTTATGTATTTAAATGTTTCTATCATATCCCCCCTGTTACGTCTTTCTTCCAAGCTATACATGTTAAGATGCTTTAACCTTTCCTGGTAAGTTTCATCCTTCAACCCATGAACCAGTTTAGTAGCCCTTCTCTGAACTCTCTCCAAAGTATCAATATCCTTCTGGAGATACAGTCTCCAGTACTGTGTACAATACTCCAAGTGAGGTCTCACCAGTGCTCTGTACAATGGCATGAGCACTTCCCTCTTCCTACTGCTAATACCTCTCCCTATGCAACTAAGCATTCTGCTAGCATTTCCTGCTGCTCTATTGCATTGCCTACCTACCTTCAAGTCCTCTGAAATTATTACTCCTAAATCCCTTTCCTCAGATGTTGAGGTTAGGACTGTACCAAATAGTCTATATTCTGCTTTTGGGTTTTTATGCCCAAGGTGCATAATCTTGCACTTGTCCACATTGAATGTCAGTTGCCACTGCTCTGACCATTTTTCTAGTTTAGCTAAATCATTTGCCATTTGGCTTATCCCTCCATGAATATCAACATGTGTGGTGGGAATGTAGTAGGTTCCAACCCTTTTGGGAAATGGTATTTGAATGTTTGAGAGGTGTAGGTATTAGAGAGCTACCTTAGAACCCATTACAAGTACTGCTTTTTTTGGAGTGGCCCAAAATAAAGGGTGAAATGGAACATCTGGGTACCCATATAATAATAGCGGCTAAATATGTTTTGGTGAGATACTGGAAATCAGATAAGGTCCCTGCATGGCCTATACTGGCAAGCCAAATTGAATATCAATTAAAAATGTAAAAAGGATGCAATGATAGAAGCTACGAAATTTGGTAGAGTGGGATCCCTTGGGTGTCTTTGGAGAAATAGGGAGGGCTCAACAGTACAGAGCCCTCTCCCAGTTCACAAAAATGGTAGTTCAGGCAACTGTGCATATCATAATATTTTTTTATGGGAAGAAGTCAACACCTGTTTAGTGTGATGTAAGTCCATGTGTGTTTACTGTCTTTTAAAAAATGTAATAAAAATGTATATACCGTATTTATCGGCGTATAACACGCGCCGGTGTATAACACGCACCTTATTTTAAGAAGGAAATTTCAGGAAAAAAACTTACATTTCAAATAAAGAACTTTGAAGCCCAATATGCAATTTTAATATGCCAGGATATTGCCCCCAATATGCCATTTAATATGCCAGGATTTTGCCCCCAATATGCCATTTAATATGCAGGATATTGCCCCCAATATGCCATTTAATATGCCAGGATTTTGCCCCCAATATGCCATTTAATATGCCAGGATAATGCCCCCAATATGCCATTTTAATATGCCAGGATATTGCCCCCAATATGCCATTTTAATATGCCAGGATATTGCCCCCAATATGCCATTTTAATATGCCAGGATATTGCCCCCAATATGCCATTTAATATGCCAGGATATTGCCCCCAATATGCCAGGATATTGCCCCTTAGTATGCTCGTTATGCCACCCTCCTCCACCCCCTTCACCAGACCCCAGTACTTACCTCGTTCCTGCTCTGTCCCCCGGTGCTCTGAAGGTGCGTGGCTGTGAGGGAAGCGTTGTGAGCTTCCCTCCAGCCGCGTGGAACAATAAAGTTTGTTTAAAAAAAACACATTTTGTTGACCGCGCGGCTGGAGGGGAGCGCACAACGCTTCCCTCACAGCCAATCACCTTCAGAGCACCGGGGGACAGAGCAGGAACGAGGTAAGTTTTAGATTTTTTTTATTTTTTCATTATATCGGCGTATAACACGCACACATCATTTGCCCCCTATTTTCAGGGATAAAAAGTGCGTGTTATACGCCGATAAATACGGTATCTAAAAAAGAAATAGATGAAAACATTTGTGAAAAAGAATAAAAATATTGGATAAATATGAAAATAAAAATAGAAAAAACAATAAGAGAAGAAAACATTATATATAAAAAATAAAATTGAAATAATAATATTAATACGTGTAAGGAAACAAATAATGTAAATGTAAAATGACAATTAAAAAGGGACAATAAAAAAGATTGAAATAAAAATAAATAAAAAATAAATATAAATATACAAATGTAAATAATAAACAAAAAGAAAATGTAAAAATGTAAATAAATAATGAAAAAAATGAAGCAAAAAATGTAAAAATGTTAATAAAATTAAAATAAGACTAGAAATAAAATAATAATAAGAAATGACAAAAAATAATAAATATTCTTTTCCATGCACATATTATTATTTTTATGTTTTATATTTTTTTCTTCTCTTATTTTTGTTTCTATTTTTATTTTCATATTTATACAATATTTTGTATTCTTTTTCACACATTTAAGCTGGTTTATAACCCTGCAAAGGTATCCTTATGTTGGTCATTTAGAGAGAGAAGCCTGTTCACTATGGTACACTCTTATTTACTGAACGGTGCGAGAAGGCTAATTTCAGAATCCCAAATGTCTATATTGAAATAACATATGCTACATGTTTTAGCATCTTTAAAAAACTACCGGAGGTAGTATTATCTTGTAATAGTATTGGCTAAAATGTATTCAAGATCTTTTTAATTCTAAAAGCTTGTGTACTATAATTCATAATAAAGGAGAATTTGAAACAGTATTGTCACTAATTATAGGTTTATCAACATGGTCTACCTCATCTTGTACTTTAACAAGCTCTTCGTTATTATAATTTTTCTCCAAAACCCTTTTACTGATAACACAAGCCTTTTCTCTGCATTGTTTCACATCTGTACAATTTATTCTCATATGCATGAATTGATCTTTTAGCCAATGCAGGTGATGACAACTGGAGCTATCACTGTACCCATTACCATAGGTGAGCGTAAAAAAAAAAGTTTTGGTGTGAATTGTTTTCAAGATAAATGGTGAGATTTTAAAAGAATCTATAGTGTTTACTGGGGTGACAGGTGTAAAAACTACATTATAAGTGGTGTGATTAATAAATTCAATGAAAAGATCCAAAGAAGAAGAATCTCCATCCCAAATCATAAGAATGTCATCTATATATCTCCACCATAGCACCAAATTTACTCTGAAAGGGTTGTTATCCCAGATGTTAAAACGTTTCTAATTATTCATGTTTAAATTTGTGTTACTCTGCACAAACTTGATCAGGACATTGCCCTTTAATTGTAAAAATAAATCTCCCAAAAAAGTGAAATAATTACGTAATAAAAGAAATTGAATGGTGTACAAAATAAAAAATTCAAAAGCAATGGTTTCATTGATAGAGAATAAATTGAATGCCCAATTGGTGGCCAATCACTGTATACATAGAGTTTATGTCAAAGGTAGACCACCTATACAAATCTTGCCACTCAATATTATATAGTCCTTGCACTATGGCTTTAGAATCCATTAGATAAGATAAAGTGGATTTAACAAAATGTTGGAGATGAAAGTCAAAATATTTGGATAAATTAGCAGTGAGTGAATCAGTACTGCTAATTATCATTCTTCCAGGAGGTATTTCAAGATTTTTTTTTACATTTTTGATAAGTAATGGAAAAATGGTAGTTTTGTATGTTCACTATACAAATATTCAAAAATTCCCATGCCATTTTTTCATAAGAACCTTGTTGTCTAATCCAATAGCAGGTGATTTCTTAATACAAACGACTCTTGGGATTATGACTTCTCTAAGATAATTTAATACAAAGGCCAACTCCCAGAATTTATTTGTTTCATGTTGAAGCATTTTCTCAGTTTTATGAAAATAATACTTGTTGGGGATTGGACAATGGGGGGTTGGTTATATATAGCGTGTTGTAAATTTGTTTTTATGTACTTTCTCACCTTCTTTACTTCCTGATGAAGATGAATTAGATATGATGAACCATGTAGGAGTGGAATGCAATATTATTCTGGTTCTTATTATTGTTTTTAAGCTTGTTTTGTGGATACCTAATTTTGGCACTCCACTTTAAGGATATAGCTTCAGAAGATCTTCCTCCTACATTCCTGTTTTCCATTGGTGTCTCCAATTATGGACTTTGCACTTTCAGCTGGTCTCAGTGCAATAATCGATCGTAAGTTCTATAAATAAAGCATGTTTATATTTTGTTATAAGGATTCAAACTATGTTTCTATCTTCCTTTTTATGTATGCCCACCGAGTCTCCAACTGAGACAACTAAGTCCAACATTTTGTACCTGCTTGTCTGCTTTTGTGGCTTAGAAAGTGTTTTCAGGGCTGGATTTTAGACTCTATTCATTGACGCATTCTTTTTCAGATGAAGTTCGAACATTATTTTGAACATTATTAACGTTTTGTCCCTGTGTAACCATTTTTGTTATGCATGCTTGTACTACAAAGAAAATAATGACCCTTTTTAAGAGGTTAATATTACATTATTCACATTATCTTCAGGGGAGATTTTCCTGGTTTTTAAATAAATTCTGAGGAGAGATAGTTTTTCAACAGGTTCTCTGCTGCCCTAAAAAGAGCCAGAAGCTAGCACAAAATGTGTTTGTAAATGGTGAAGAGGGTTATTATCTTCAAAGTTGATGGACTTTTTAAAAATAATAGCACTACAGTCACTTATTTCTACAGGGTATTCTAGAAATTCATTTGGTCTATTTTAAGAATGTTATCCATTATACAGCACTATAGAATATGAGGTTACTTTGCAGAATATGGTGTTACTCTGTTTGTGATCCTGTCTTTTATACTACAGTAGGATAATACTGTAGACATTACAAAATGTAATAAGAACATTTAAGATCCATTTAAGATCCAATTCAAAGTATTCCATTCAAATACAATTTGCTTACAGCCTAGTTGTATTAAGGTTTTTGTAATGATACAGTTCCGATAACTCTATAAGAGGTATTGTGAAGGTCACGTATGCAAGGGAGAGAGAAGCACTCACCTATATGTTGCTTTGTGTGCATGCATACTGATTCCCTTGTGTAAAGAATTGTGTCAGATCTCTGTCTTTGCAAAATAGAAAATGAAAAACAGCACAATCTAAAAATAAAATGAAACTTCTGTAGTGACAGAGGCATGCTCAAACAGATCAAAGATATTGCAGATCAACTAAGTGCAAAATACATGTAAACTGAGCCAGAGGTTTTCCATGTTAAGAATATTTCCAACTTTAGAATTGATCTACAGAATTGTAATGAACCTGAAGGCCAGCTTCAGGCTTTGTACCAAATGCATTGACAAGTACAGGCGCTGTGCAACAACATCTCTACCTTTCTATTATTTCTCCCATTCAAGTCTGTTCAAGTTATGAGACGATAAATAAATCTCGTCAGTTTAAAGACAGAAGTCTTGAACGTTGATGCTGGAAATATTTATGTCAAGCTATTATTACCATTTACCCTCATGATCCATACTGTCAGATTCTTGTCTACTAAATATGAGGTTTTCTTCTTGATGTCAAGGTAGATCTAACCCTAAGACGAAAGACTAAGGTATTGATTCATTAAAAGTGAAAGTACAGATGGGTTGTAGGTGAATTGAGATGTCATGAACCCCTGTTCAGTTTAGTCAGAGACAGTGATTTCTGTGCACTTTTCTCAAATTCTCTAGTGTCTTTTCTTTTTTTACCAAATGATATACACTACGAGTTGTTCTATTATTGTGTAGTAGCTTTTTCAGCATTCCTAGGATCCGAGGGAGCGTGTGGTGAGTCTTTTTCTTGGTATTTCTTGACACTCGACTTTAACAATTGATCGAGACTAATTCAAACTTAAAAAAAGATTGAAAACTATGAGATGTTTTATGGTGAATGACATTTTGAAATGGATTTTGCTAATAATGATTTATTATATTGTTGTCCAATGGTGTAATGTGGAGCACTACCTACTGACAGGAAGTTTGGGTAATGGGTTATACATAATTAAAGTCACTTCATCACTTTGAAATATTTAATTTGCAGTTAAGGTCATAGGGCGATGTCATAAACAGGGGACACCACAGATGTAAAACATGTTTCTCTTTGCATAGGAAATTGCTCGCAATACCACTAACACAATGTGTAGATCATTTTTTATTCTCTACATTCACTGTACAAACAATGTCTCTTTAATGTAATGAGGCAGTAAAATAGAACCTATGGGCTTCACAGAAAGGATAGAGACTGTACAAAAAAAACCTTAAGTGCCACAACCTGCCCACAGGCCACCAATTCCACATCAGCTATTTATCTAATTTGTTTTAATATTGTTTTTGTGGATTAGCTAAGTTTAACAAATATAATCATTAAAATTCGAGGAAATATGTTTTACTGATGTGTATCAGGTAAGATCTACTCATATCCTATTTTTCAACCATGTTGTTCATCCTTTATTTATTTACACAGCTTTCTAATTGAAAAATAAATCCTGGCTTAGCTCTGAGTCCTGGGGGTCAATGAGCTCAACTCTGCCTTGTGAAACCCTCGTCTTTGGTGCCAAATGTGCATAAAAATATGCCTTTCGTGCCAGATAACTCATCAAGTTTATAAGATATTTGTTAGGAACCACCCAGATAAATATACATCATTTGTCAATGAGTTAATTAAATTTAGTGAATAAATGCCAGCCATTGAATTCTGAGTAATTATAGCAGTTACATGTCACAAAGAAGTCGTTCTTTTGTGTTGTTAATATACTTTTATCTATCTCCAAAATGGCTGCAAGCAAATGGAACATCATCATGTGAGATAGTTCAGTTGGCTAATGCACCATCTGTGGAATCTTATGAACCCTCAGAGTTTCAGGTTCAATTTTCAGATTGATAAAGGTAGATAAAAGGAGTAGTGTTACATTTGAGTAATTTGAACAAAAGCATCATCCTCTGAATGTAATCATCATAAAAAAGGAGAGTACCAAAGGAACCTAAGACATAGCCACTTAAGTAGTTAAATTCTAAAAGTCACAATACAATAAAAAAACCACAACATTGTTAAAATCATTATAAAACATTTAAGTCATCTGCTTTTTTCTTCTAGCAGGGCTGCTGCACAATTTGAATAGTAAACACAATTGTAATCTTAAAAAACACTTAACTAAATCAAACAATTAAAACTTAGATTATATTGAATACAAAACAATGAAATGATTAGATAATTGAATAGCAATAGTGATTCATGTATTATGGTGACACAAGAAACCTAAAACCACAGGAAAGGGGAAAATATGCAATTATGCATTTTTTAAACATTTTTTGTACAAAAGTGTATAATTATTTTTTCAAAGAAAAACTAATTTCAAAAAAGCTTCCAGTTGAAAGTTGCGTATCATACCCTCCAGATGGAAGGTCTGGAGCTTAAAGATTTAGTATGCCTTCTTCTTATTCAACTCTGTCCAAAATTACCTCCTCGCTAATTACTGGGTATAGATTTAATCACAAGAAATGCTAGACCAGATGGATCCTTATTATGTGATTCACTTAAATGCTATTGAAATGCCACAAGAGCTAAAAAAAAAATAAAAAAAATTGTAAGTGATAAATCTCATCATTGAATTTAGGCCAGTATTCCTCGTTATGGCAAGTGTAATGCTAATTATTGTGTTAAGAAGTGTAAACCCTCCAAGTGGTAGAGAAAAGAAAATGACTGCTCCCTCTCCATGCACAGAGTAGTGCTGGGGAGAAAATCTAATCTTCTATTTTAGAAGGTACCAGATATGCTTTATTAAAAATTCTCCATTGTTAAGAAGTTGGCCGGTAAAAAAAAACTGGCTTAGTTAAGTCTATGGAGGCAATAGTAAGGCTGGTTATTTTTTTTTTTTTAAACAAAAGGTGGCAACACTAGTGTCTGTGGAATCTTCTTGTGAGCTTTTAAGATATGATGGCATATACAGGAAATCCAGAAATGTGTAGATGTATTGTCTATGTTAAATTTCCTATTATCAATTGATATGGTTGTGCAGGATTGGATTTTTTATTTTTTATTGGCTGATATTCTGGCACATCTGGTATCAAGTTACCCATTTGTTTATTGTTAGATTGGATTGTCCGCTAAGAATCAAACATGTCTAGTTATATGTGCAATCCATCACAGGATCACAGGCATGAATGACAATGAGGTTTTTGACATTCATTATTGGAGAGAAGGTGAAATAAAGTTTTTTTTTCCCATCTCGAGCATCCGGGGGACTGGGCTTGCAGTAGTTCCTGCTTTACCCCAACCCCTATGTATTCTGTATCTCATTATAATTTACAAACTCTGCTATAGAATATGTATGCTATTATTTAATTTGTGCCTTTTGTGTCAGTGCAGTTTCACCATGATTTAGAGTTTTTGTATATATCTTACCTTTACTCATTTCTGGAACAAGAGACTGATACTGGGTACATAAACATTGACATTACATTTTCTTCCTCCAGACAACAACTGGCTTCTAAATGTGCTACATTTCCCCATCTACAGAACCTAAGAGAACGCAAACTTTATTAAATCTGCCTGAAATGTAACACCGTTGATGGACCAGATTAAAAACAGCTGTAATTTGACACAAGCAGTGTGCTGTACTATGTACATTTATGGTTAACAATTTACATTCATTGTTACAATCCATCTTTATTCAAGTTTGCCAAACTCAAATTTAGTACAAATCCCTGTGCATATCTAAATCACTTACCAAAACATTTGACTTCTTGGTTCAACTTTTCAGGTTATCTCTGGTTCCTTCATTAGTTCCATCCTCCCATAAAGGAAAATAAATAAAATGTTTGAACATGAAGGGAATCACGCATTTCACAAATTTGAAGGTTTAATCCAGGTTTCCTGTAATAAATTAATTTATGTAAGAAAGGTTGAATGTGATAAAGTACAGTGAGGAAAAGGAAAGTTTTTTTTGAGAAATATGATCTGTGTTTACTAAAGCTTGAAAGGAAAGGGGAACTGCAGTTTGTTTTGACTGAGGAACCTTTTGATAGTTGCTGGTGAGCATCCTTTCAGAATTAATAAAATATTTACACCCTGTGAAAGTGCGCTTTCACTAAGGACACTGCAGATTAATACTCTGCATTAAACAAAAGAAAGCTTCTTCACAGTTTTTCACCAGAAAATGTGTCCTCTGGGAGTGAAAGGCCTAGTTCAACAGAAGCATCCATCAAACCTTTGCTGTAGAATGCTGTATATATCATGATTCCCTAAAATATTTCCACAGCTCAATTGAAAACACATTTCTTGTGTCCTGAAACTGTGGACAAGAGGCCTATATTTATTTGCATGTTGAATGATTTGCTATTACACAATATTTTGTATTTTACAGCAATGTGTGAATAGGAGCGGAGTAAACAAATTCAGCTGATCTATATATTATAAGCCGTACAGCATCAAAAACATTTGTGTGCAGTTTATGAATTTCCCTCTATACAAGCATGTAAAACTATGCAATAAAAAAGTAAACTGGAAAAAAGAGCTAGACATCTATCACTGTTTATACTTCAAACAAACAAAAAACCTACATATTAAAGTCAGACTTCAAACCTATTTTGTACATGTGCTTTGATTTATTTGTCTGTGGAATCAGACCTCAACAAGATTCTTGACTGTTCTCTGTTAAAAAAAAAAAAGTTTCTGCTAAATTTATGGTAATACTTCTGTTTGACTGTTGGTACTGCTGCTATACATCAGAGAGAACAGTTTGGTAACACTCTAATTTAAAAGGCTTGACATGTTTATTTGTGTTACCTTGTTTCTAGTTGGCTAGTTGGCTGTTTGTAGAAGGTGGAGTTCTGAGCATAATGGTTTGAAGTGAACCATTATCTCTCTTGGGGTTAATGTCTGGGTTGTAACCTTAAATGCAGTACTTGTGTTTGCTTTGAGTAAGGATAATGATGCAATAGTGTAATAATGTCAGACACCGTGGGGTAGATTCAGTTGAGTGTGCTAAGTAAAAAAAAATGTGATTTGCTGTAAAATAACTGTCCTTTAAACTAACGGGTGCACTAAAATCACTACCACACCAGTAAAAATACCCTACCTCTAACTTGGAAATTCTATCTACTCTTTAACCCCTGGGATGAACCATGAAGACATTCTCCTATTCAGAGACCCTCGAGACTATCACCTGCAGATCAGCACTAACTGTTTCGCAATTAAAGATTGTGTGTCTTTGCATCACTCTAAATGTCATGGCTGGGATACTGGTAGTGATCCTCAGCATGACTGGAGTTAGTCACCACAAGTAAGATGCAGAGGAGGGAAAATTAACGTTGCATCTCTCATATAAAACTATACAGTTTGAGGCAGTGTTCCTGAACAGTTTGCTGAGATCCACTTCAATGAGAGGTCATTGGTGAGGGAACAGTTTGCAGAGTTCCACTTCAATGAGAGGTCATTGGTGAGGGAACAGTTTGCAGAGTTCCACTTCAGTGAGAAGTCATTGGTGAGGGAACAGTTTGCTGTGTTTCACTTCAATGAGAGGTCATTGCTGAGGGAACAGTTTGCAGAGTTCCACTTCAATGAGAGGTCATTGGTGAGAGAACAGTTTGCTGAGTTCCACTTCAATGAGAGGTCATTGGTGAGGGAACAGTTTGCTGTGTTTCACTTCAATGAGAGGTCATTGGTGAGGGAACAGTTTGCTGAGATCCACTTCAATGAGAGGTCATTGGTGAGGGAACAGTTTGCAGAGTTCCACTTCAATGAGAGGTCATTGGTGAGGGAACAGTTTGCTGTGTTTCACTTCAATGAGAGGTCATTGGTGAGAGAACAGTTTGCTGTGTTTCACTTCAATGAGAGGTCATTGGTGAGGGAACAGTTTGCTGTGTTTCACTTCAGTGAGAAGTCATTGGTGAGAGAACAGTTTGCTGTGTTTCACTTCAATGAGAGGTCATTGGTGAGGGAACAGTTTGCTGAGTTCCACTTCAATGAGAGGTCATTGGTGAGGGAACAGTTTGCTGAGTTCCACTTCAATGAGAGGTCATTGGTGAGGGAACAGTTTGCAGAGTTACACTTCAACAGGATTGTAAGTCAGGGATATGGAATGGTCACCTGCAACTCACCTATAGTGAACAGCACACAGCAACACCAATACAATACATTATTGGAGTCAGGAAAGGTAGTTATATATAAAAAAAAATCTGGTTTATTGTGTAGAAAGTGCTAGCTCATGACTACTTTTTGTTGATTTCTTGGAGGTTCTCCTTATAACTATGGATGAGGAGAGTCCACAGGTATGGCAGTGGTGGAGAATAATATGCCATATCTTTTGTCCAGGAACTCGTCATACGCAGTTTCAGTTAAACAAGTTGTGTCCACAGATTCAGTAATTTGGCAAATTATCCTGGTCTGCATGACAACTCAATGTAACATTCTCTGGTGTCTGCAGCATTGTTCCTGGCAATCCGATGAGGCCAATACAGAAATGTACCCACCCTTGCAGCAGATGTAGCAGCAGGAGCAGTAGGCGGCTGTAGTGCAACAGATGATGTTGAGGCATCAACATCAGCAGCAGGTGGTTACAGCCCTGATGAAGCAGCAGAAATAGTAGCTTTATTCAGTGGGGTGGTATGAACACTTGTGAGAGGCTGGACAGGTGGTATCACAGACACATCATGTAGTAGAGGACTAGTGGAAAGAAGGCTGAAGTGGGGTGGGGCTGTGTTTGGGGGGAACTATGGTCACAGAGAAAAGGACAGGCAGTGTGGCCTGAATACCTAGACAATGCTGTGCAGTACTGCCAGCTTAGGATAGCATTGATAGTGTTCCTATTAGTTGCATGGGTTACATGGGTTGACATGGCTGTTGTGCTAGAGTGACCAGGGCAGCAGGTGGAGTGGGTTGTATAGAAGGTGTTGTTTGGATGGCTGAGGTTCCAGGTGGTCAGTCTTCCTGCCAGAGCTGAGCAAATGACCACGTATAAGAAAAAAAAAAGAGTATTTGTTAACATGACATTGTAGTGCTGTCCATTTTTGTCAAGTTGCATGTTGGGGGATATTTCAGGGTCTATCCACTGATGCAATTCTGAAATGTGGATCACACAAAGGGTTGCTTATATTAGTAAAATAGTGATATCTTGCTACTTTAGCTATTGGTCTGTTGGGCTCAGTACAGCTGTCAGTTAAGTGTATCTGTTTCAAGACCTATTCACCTGTATCATCTAAGTGACTGTCATTCAGTATCCATTCAGTAGAGATTACTTTAAAGCAATGTCTTCTGTCCTTAACCTGTATCTACACTGACTTTCTGTCATCCATTACAATGTCTTTAGTAACCTGCATCTGTCCACAGGGGTCAACAGTGTCAGATGCAGGAATGGTTGCAGGAGTAGTACTAGCCATGGGCAGGTTGGGTGCTGGGGACACTGACAACTACTCCTCTGACACTGACATCTACGGGTCCTTTTGCAGTCCTTCTACTGCTTTTTACTGCCTACCATAATACCTTCCTAGCTACTGGCTCTGCTCTCCTTTCTACCTCCTCTCCCAACTACCTCCTCTCCACTCCTGACTACTACCTCTAGTCCCCTTCTGACTACCTCTACTCCCCTCCTGACTGACTCCTCCTCTTCTCTCTACCTCCTCTCCCTTCCCCACCATCTCCAACTAGAGAAAAAAGTAAAATGTGTATTTATGTAGTGTGTAAAATAAAAGTAAATTATGTGTAAATTTGTATGCTGTAATGTGTATAACCACACATTTTTTTTTAAGTTAACAGACGTCATTTTGTAAGGGTATACTATGACTGTCACTACTTTCTATAAAATGCAAACATATAGAATCATGGGAAAGAGAACTCTCCACTACACACCCAGCAGAAGAATGGCTGAGAGCAATAAATCACACAAAAAGTGTGTTCACTCAACCAACCTGATAGAAACGTATCACAAATTAATCCTTACGTGGTATTTAACACCAGAAAAAATTGGTAAAATATATCCAAAATACAAAGTACAATGCTGGAGGTGTGGGAGTGGAGAGGGATCCTTCAAACATATATGGTGGGATTTCCCTTAAATAAATACATTTTGGAAACAGATCAAAGTGAAAATAACAAACTTGATAAATAAGGATATTAGATTGACTCCCGACTTCTCCCTTCTCCACCTAAAACCACCGGTAGAAGAAAAAGAGGTACAATTCCTACTGATACATATGGTGCTGGCGGTAAAGATCGAAATTGTCAGGAATTGGAAATCATCTTCACTCTTGGGCTAAAGTAGAACAACAAATTCAATATCAAGCCCAAATGGAAAAAAGCATTTTGGTCCAATAATGGGAAATCTCTAATAATGTATGAGAAAATATGGTGTAGTTGGATCAATAGGAAAAATGATATATAATAATGAAATTTAACCTAATGATTAAATTTGAGTGGGTTTGTGAAAAAGATGATTTAATAGTTTTTGGTCAATATAACTTATTTTATACAATTTTATTAATATAATATGTATTTAAAGATTGCAAAATGTAATTTTTTTCTACGTTTGATAATAAAAAAATAAAAATAATTGGCCAAAACTTTAGCCAAGTATAGAAAGGTGAGAGAGAAAAACATACAAGAGTGTAGCCAATAAATTACTTATCCAACTAACATGAGAGCACCCATCAATAAAGTGTATATTTAAGAAAATATACACAGGACACAAGCTTCTTTCAGGTAGACTCAGTATGCAGTGCAGGATGGTTCTCCATGTGGAAAACAGGTATTTCTTCCCAACGTTTATGACTAGATGATGTCACTTCCTAAGTGTTTAATTTTGGCAGAGAACCAATTAATCTACTCCTATTATCAATTGATTGGTTTTTAAAAACTGGGGCACTTTTGCAACCAGAGAAAGTTTTTCGGGCACTGGGTCAAAGCATCCCAAACCGGGACTGTCCCTAAAAAAACATGACGTCTGACATTTCATCCCTCTGAGGACTTAAGAAGACACGTTATTTGTATGTTTGCAATAAAGCATTTCTATTTAAAACATCTACACTTGATGTGACTTCCAATTAAACACAAGTTATTTTATGCTGACAGTTGTCCTTTAAAGATTTTGGTTTCGGACAGTTTAGTTAGTGTCTTACTGTTTTGCCCTGGAACTTTCTCTTTGAATCTGAGGAAAGGTGGGGGAGGTCTATTTCCTCGCTGTTGTTGATAAGTATGCATTGACAAAATCCGAATTTGCTGAATGTGCCCATATGAATTCATAAACCGAAAATGATACATTGTTATATGCTATTAAATTTGCTGTCTTTGAGGTCTTTGTGTTTTGCCAATATATAGGATTTTAATAAACAAAGACATGCTATTAAATATGTAATGTAAAGTAAGTTGTGCAATTGATACAAAAGGAACATATCCAAATTAAATTATGTTTGGAAGGGATTTGGCTGGAAATCAAGTTCTAACATTATTTTGTTCCTTATCCTTACAGGACTTTAACATAGTCCAAGAAAAGTCCCTTTGGTGAAAACATGCTTAATATTACTGCTGTTTTACATTAAATACAAGTTTGGTTTTGTTCTAATGGTATCAGCATCACTTTTAAATCACAATAGATTATCAGGATGCATTTAATGAAGAACCTGACAACTTTGTGCCTTAGAACTTTCATCTTTCACTACCCTTTGTATGAATATGACTGTTTTATGCTTTCAATGCGCTCGGTAATTTAGGCATAACTTATTGCTGACCGGATTGCTATTAGTTTTGCTGGTAAATAAAAAACACTTGTGGGGTGGACTTCCTCCCAAGTCCAGTTAAAACATAGCATTTATTAAACTATGGAAGGAAGGAAGGAAGGAAGGAAGGAAGGAAGGAAGGAAGGAAAAGAAAAATTTAGCCACCTACAAACAATAAATTCAAATACATTCAAACCATTTACCTGAAAAAAAAAAATGCAGATAACTTGAAAGTCAATGATAATTACAAATATAAGAACTGACCAAACAAATTGTTTGAGTCTATTTTTTTTTCCAACTGCCTTGATTGACTGCCTGTATGGGTTTTGTTTTTTTCTAACACTTGATAATTGTTAAAACATTGTAATGGTACCACTACATAGCATCATATTAGTATCAGCTGAAAAACCCCAATATATATTTAACACTGAGAATATTCATTTTATTTCTTAGGTATTGTTTTAGGAACAGTTTAGCCTCTTTTCCTAGAAGCTCTTCACCCTGACATGGAGATTTATAAAACAATTGATTACAATTATATATTTATCAGATAAATGATTAGAATTGATGTCACAAATCAGGGTGGATTTCAGGGAGGGACGATAATGAATATTCTGAGTTCAATTGCTGGGGTGCTGGGGATGATGTGCCTGGATGTTGTGGTGAAGTTTCTTGGACACTAATCAGGCACTGTTTTATACACTGGCTGTGTGGTGCAAACAGAAAGTACTTATCTGGTGCTGGGGGTAGCACAGACTGCCAAAATTTGTCGGTTGTCTGCTTTGTACAAAGGCGCATGCACCGATAGCGCCACTATTTGGCTTTACCTGTGTGTGCGCCATTTTTATCCATGACCCCCATTATTTAAAATCTATCAATGCTGGATGTGATACATTTTTAAAAAGTTATAGACGTGAGGCTACAGGATGCAAGATATTTTAGAAACCAAGAGACTTGAGCCTAAAGTTCATAATTTGTGGTTTCTGACTGTATATCTCAAGAACCACTATGGAATCCGTTCAAATGCTGGGGGTGATGTTGCCTGGATGTTTTCACTTTGTTTCTCAATCAATCCATATGCACAATATTGTAGTGACAGGTAGTAAGTAGTACATGGATCCCACTACACAATCAGAATGTGTTGTCACAGATATTATGGTCTTTCCAAATGCATCTCTTGGAGGAAAAGGGAAATGTATTATTCCAATAAAAATCTGGCAGAATGAATCCTTTCTTGAAAAAAAATAAGAATACTTTCAAGACCACTAATTTAGGTTTTAGCATTACTCATTCCAGCACTATGTAGTCAAGGAAACTAGAACTGGAACTCTAACTACATTGACGCCAGATATTTGTATGTTTAGGCCAACACAAGCCACAATGACAATGTAAGGTAAATCTCATTTAATTGTGTTTGGGATATATATGATGGAACAGAATTGTGCCATTATAAAATAAAGTGTGTGTGTGTCAAGGAACATTTATTTCACTAGAGTGTAATTTGTCACCAGTGAGTATCCAACTTGGAAACAGTATGTTAATATATTCTGAAAATTAATCTTAAATTGTTTCATACTGTCAAATATTAATTTAGTGGAAATATTAAAACGTTAAATTCGCTAATCCCATTAGTGTTGTTATATACATTGCTACATGTCTTGCAGTACTACATTTGTAATCCCTATATCTCTTGTTTACTTTATTTTATGTGAAGACTGAGAAATTAACGTACAGTTTTTTTTTCTTTTGCAGTTTGTCTCCCAGGAACCTATCCACCAATCTACATTCAAGACATGCATCCATAGAAGCAATGCAGAGCCAATCAGAGGGCTCCTAAGAATATTCATGAAGATGTCTAATGTGCATAATGCATACTGAAGGTTCCTATGCATCTCTTTTATTTTCAATGAGAAAAGCATTAAAGATGTGCAATCTTAAGCATATGATGATGCACTCATAGATTTCAATATTGGTCTACGAGTTAGAGAATCCTTGTTTTATTGCATGTTCAGCTATGAGAAAACTATCCATACTAGAGTATAACATAAGTCATCCCACATAAGTGATATGTCTCACTGATAATCTATTCAATGACGTGAGGTATCACTTATCAGTGGATTTTAACAAAAATTCTGCTCAGGGCCCACTAGTGTCTCAAAGTAGCCCTGACTGAACTCTAATTACCATTACAAACCACATTAACTGAACTGACGCTATGCCTGTCTGCTCTTTCTATCTGAAGCCTACCTAAAATGCCCACTACAGTGGGGAACAAAACAGTAATTTACCTTGCAAGCATTGCACTGTGCCAAATAGCATAACTCCAAAATGTACTAATTTCTTTATATATTTAGGCTATCTCAGAAACCTTGCAACCAGAAAAAAAATTGTGCTACTTTTTTTTGTTCCTCTAGCATTCCAGAAATGTAAACTTTGAAGCATATACGCAACCTTCTTCCATTTACAAATTGTTGATTTATGCCTTAAAACTGAATTGTGATGGTTGTAAATTAAATATTTCTTTACGTGTCCTGACTACCTCAGCTTGGTTTTCACTTGATACTTCCCTGACATGCGAACACACAGCAACATGTTGTGTGATTATTTAGCCTGATTTAGCTTTGCTATCATTTTCTGTAGATTTCCACACTCAAAATGTGCAAGACACATGCTTAAATTGTATTTTTGCCATATACATTGCATAAAGCATAATTTAGTTCACACACTGGCAATATCGGGTATAGGACATTACTTTAGTGATTATGGAATTATATTATATAAATTGAATATATATATTGTGTTTTATGGTCTACATAGATAGCGGTGATGAAATTAATTATATAACTCCCAACATTACAGCATTAATGAGACATTCATGATTCAAGACAGCTGTCCCATGGTCAAGATTTCATACTCCATTGTCTCAATTTTCTGGGCTCCAGAGTAAAATTAAGTTTGAAAATGTGCACAGAAGTGTTGCCATAGTGAATGATAACACTACTGTAAACTTATAAACATCACATCCAATGTCTTGTGTCGACAGTGGGGCATTTTGTGAAATATGTTTTTATTTTTATTAGAACGATATGTCCACTGGTTAAGTTGAAGTCTCTCAACACCACATATGGGTAGAAGTTTAGCTTTATTTTATGCTAAATGGATACAGTTTTAGTATTTTTTTATTAGAAAAGTTGTGATTTTTGAAAGCCTCAGCCGTATAAATTATGATTTGTCAGCTTCCCTTGTTTCTGTCACTGAGTGTTTTGGAAGTTTGGGGATAGACTGTAATAATATTATTGTAAGTAGATGTATTAGTTATATACAACTATTACAAGTAGTATGTTGGGAAAAGGGAGGCTACTTAGGTCTCCAACATCTCCTAATTCATAGGAATGTAATATCTAATTTTTGAAGAAATAGATGAATACCGTATAAATAGTATAATACCGGACTGGCTAGCTCTTAAGAGAAAGTTAGGAATGAAAGATCGGGTTATACCTACAGCACCTTTGTACGTATCTGAGATCAATGCTCAGGATATGAGATTTAGACTTTGGGGAGATAGGGAAAATACAAGAGTCAACGTCATGCTAAATAATGGAGGAATAAAATCTATCTCGACCTTGACAGAAGAAATGGGATTAAGCTGGAGAGACAAATTTTCAATTTATAGGGTTGGTAATTACCTGGCTATTCACCTCTTTAGACCAGACGAGGTCGGAGATAAAACCTGGATTGATAAGATGTTTGATTATGGCCACAAAAAAGGCATAATTGGTAGATGGAAAGATCTTTATGATCTTATTTACCAAACTAAATGTCCCCCTGCTATGGATAGCTGGGAAAAAGAATTGAAGATTAAAATAGATGAGGAGGCATGGAATAAAAACTGGGCACAGATCCAAAGGATTACACACAGTTTGAATTTTCAGGAGCTAACTTTTAAACTTATGAAAGAGTCCATCTCCAAATGCAGAATCGCTTTGGAGAAATTAAGATGAGATAATATGGACCCAGGTGGCCTCCCAATTACAAATACAGTGTTGAATGGAGAAGTGTTTCAGACATGCGATCAAATGGAAAAATATGAACGAGTTGGGGGAAGATGGATAGGTATGATAGGAGAAGATGGGAAAGCAATGTAGATATGCTGCCCACCTTAACTAAATACTTAGGAAATGCATATGCCTCTATTGGAAAAATAGCTCTTATGCCTCCTCTCCTCTTTTAGATGCTCCCCCCCTCCCTTCAGCTTTCCTGCCCTCCAGGGATGTGTCTAGGGGTACACCACCCAGAGGGATCCAGAGACCTGCTGCTCTAAGATACGTGTTGTAGTGTAAGGTTACAGTTTATTTTGTGTATATGGCGGGCGGAAAGGAGATTTGATATACCTGCAGTACCATTGAGGTTGTTATATATGCATTACATGATTGGGTAGGTTTGGTATTTTGTGTTATATACAATGGATAAAAATAATATGGGCTATTTAGAGGGAACTAATATGAGTGACTTAGTTTATGCAGCCAGGAATCCAATGTATATATAAGACAGAAGTAAGACATATCAAGTGTAATGTATATATTTGTTTGTATTTGTCTTTTGAAAATTTTGTAAAAAAAAAATACATATATATAAAAAATAAAATAAAAAAATAGATAAATACCCTACCCAAAATTATTTCATCAATACAGTTGGTAGTAGGGGAGTCCTGCACCATATGTGCCATCGGTAGGGGAATACCTAGTTTATTCCCATTTATTATTTTTAAAGGCATAATGTGCTACTTTTGTGGTATAAGTGACTGTATGTCCTGTATTGACCTATTGCAAATCAATCTCTTATGTAACTAAACTCGCTCTATCTTCTGTTTGAGCACATACTTTCACCTCTAGTTGTATGTCTAATTTGTTACATCTCCTTCAATGTGTTGGTTAGTTTACTTCGCAATATAGAGACTTGAATAAGATGGTGAATAGATGAGTAATAAGAGTTAAGTTGTAAAGTTTATTCCGCAGGGACTGTGCATAATTAGATTAGTGAGGGATTCCTTCGAAAGTGCCAACTACCCTCTGAAGTTATTAAATAAAAGAAGCATTTACCTGTTTCCTGAGATTACATAAACATGTAGGAACTCCAAGCCTGATTACCACTCTGTGATTGTTTCCAGGACAAGCTGTCTCTGAATATCATGTTTTATTTGACAGTTTCCATAAATCAGCACTCTCTGACTGCAATAACAAACGTACACATGTTTGTTTCTATGTGGAGGTGAACAGGGAGGTGAAGGTTCCATTGTAGGGTAAGGAGTGGTCTTCTATGGCACAGAACTTACAGAGGAGGCATATTGTTTCATCCTTATTCCTAGAAGGTAGAGATGTTTGTTAGTACCTGTGTATATATTATCTAAACAAATTAGTTAATGTGTTGAAATGGCTACTGATAGATGTTAGACTTCCAATAATACAAAAAAATAATAAATACAATATGCAAAATCCACTCCAAGTACCATCAAAAGCAAGTTTTATGAGACGCACTTAGACTATCCATGAAAGACAATCTAATCTGATGGATAAGGCAATGGACTTATGGTTTTACTTTCTCCACTTTGGATTGGGTGTGCATTTCTTCTTGCTGGTCAAACACACATTCTTTGGGGTCTGTTCACTAAGAATTAAACTGTGGGGATATTACAAGTGGATTGCAAAAACCCAGCATTAATACGCTATGTTGGAAAGAAAGATGAGTTGGAGAATTGTTTCATTGTGCTTATCACTTCCCCACATTTTAATTTTCAGTGCATAGATCACTTTCTTGATTTACGACAGGGTCTACTTACGGGATAAATTCTCCCATTCATCTGCACTGGAGAATTTTTTCCAACTCGACTACATAGGCCTAAAGTTTGAAATTCCCATCTCAATTCCCTGCAATTCTCTCTTTATTGAATAGACTCCTAATAGTCTTATCAAATAAACATAACCTTCCGAAATAAAACCCACAGTAAAAACATCTCCAATACAGGTCCCGTGGCCAACGGATTCGTTTTTCGGATTAGTTTTTCCTAACGTCAGTGTTGGAGCATAACATTTTACATTGGAATAAAATAAAGTATCACTGAAGATAAAATGACACTTTACACTTTTTCATAGTGTCCAGTACTTGTTTCTTCCCAGTGTAAATGTTGGGCTTTTTTCAAGTCATGTCTGGAACTTAGATAAGGGGGGGGGGGAAATATGTTATTGAGATGGTTTACAAATTCACTGCTAGGCCCTAAAAATACATTTTAATGCAAGAAAAGAGCGTCCATAAAAAAATGTATTCCTACGCGGGTCATTGGCAGAAGGATTTAACGTTCCAAAACACATATAAATTGTTCAGCAGTTCAAAATTCTAAATGATAGCAGACAAAAGACTTGCAGGCAAAGTGTTTGTTCTCATCAGCAATAGTGAAGAGGAATACAAATGTTCTGATGATGTCACTTGTGGGAGGACAGTTTATAAGACCTTTAATCAATAAAAAAAAAAGTGTAAGTTTAAAAGATACAGATCTGCTAAATCAACACAAAAAGGTCCCACAACTTGGGGTTTTTCTTATTTTAAAAATAAATTACGGCTAGTAATTTTAATAATACACTGATGATCTCTCCATAAATATTTCAATGCAGGGCCATACGTCATAGGTTATAAAGGAACAAATGCCGCACTCTGGAACTCTCTGCCGCATCAGTCAGGGATGCCCCATCTTCAGAGACTTTAAAAAAGAAAAAAAAATTTAAAACACATGTTTTCTCTTAAGCATTCAGCTAATTCATAAAAATGTTTCCCATGAACGTTATAATCTCTCATTATATAACTATGTATATACCTGTAAAGTTTTTTGAGCCAAACTATGAGAAAAGCTCTATAAATTATTTTTATTGTTGTTTTTATGACCTAGTTCTCTGTAGCAGTGCAAATATGACATTGTATTTAGTGACTTCTTTCGTTGCTACGTGGACGTTATAAGGGTCAAGGTGTGTGCACATGCGACAGGATGCTCAGTATTTGGAGAAAAACTAGGGGGTGTGGGCTCTCAAATCAGCGGTATCCGAAGATGTCATGGGTTAAGGCTCCTCCTGTTGTTTAGGGGGCCTTTTGCCATTGTATGGCTAACACCAAATCCAAAGTGCAAATAAAGAGAAAGGCAGAAAAAGACGGCACTGTCGGGACCCGTAGGAAACAATGTGGTTTAATCATGCATGAAAATTGATCGTCTACACAGCAACAAGTGGGAAGAAATCGGTCAAGATTCACAGAATGACGCATTTCGCGCAAAAGTATTTGCTCAGTATTCGGTCCTGCAAAATTCCTTCCCTGTTGCTTTGGGAGAAATAACTCTTTCAGTGCCAGAGGGGTGACCAACTGCACTGCCCCTCCTTCTGGAACGCAATAGGTTAAATAAGGTTTGCTAATTGCAGAGTATCGAGTTACACTAGCATGAGGTATGCACTGTGTATATACTTGCATAGATGAAATGTGATGACTGGCAGCCTGCCAGATTTCACTGGCATTGCTGACTGTGAGGTAATGCAATTTGTTTTATTTTTTTCCACACCGCTGGTGCTCTGCTTACTGTAAAGGGAAAACTATTTAATCCATGTTCTTGGTGCATGATAATAATTTGTGAAATTTATCAATAATTACCTGAACAAATATATGTTTTCCCACCTAATAACCGCAGTAACACCTCTCCTAAACAGAGTGAAAAAGAAAAGGTTACCTGAAACATATATATAAAACATACAGCAAACACTTGTGTGCTCACCTTAACAAAACTCATAATAATCCAAGTGGTGAACAAAAATAGAGTTGTGCATAAAAAATGAACACTTAATAATCACTGTGCTTCTCAGTACATAGTAATTTAGTATAGACAGCAAGAACTTTTGAGAACATTTCCCACTTTTGGCATTGCTATGTTGAACCAATATTAATAATAATAACAAAGTGTTTAACCAGAAACGTACATTCAGATATTCGCTGGTTTCCAAGTACGTCTTGGGGATGTTACGTTTGACCAACATCCAGGGTATGTTACTATCACCCAATTTAATGGTACTCATTTTATCTGAGACAACCCTGCTGCGAATCGAACCTGTGACCCCAAAGGTTGAACAGATTCTAACCAATTTATTACATTGTGTAAATACTCTCTTTAATTTGTACTTTAATTGACCCCCCCCCTGCTCAGATTAACGGCTGATATGACCAAAGCAGACTCCTACCAGATCACTTGGCTAGACAGAATATACTTATATTTATACAGAGCCTAACCAATAATAATTATCCCCCAAGACACAAAAAACTTACTAGATGCTATAAAGTTCTTTAAATGTTACAATAAGAGGACCCGTATCGAGAAACAAACACTTTACCACTCACAAACAAATAGCGGTTTGGCAATATGTCAATTATAAGGATGCTACCCATCAGCTTGATTATCACAATTATAATCATAGTTGTACCCAAGGTGCCTATGTGTGGACATAGAAGACAACTGCATACCAGATTGTCCACAGGTACCAAATAGCATTTTGAAAAGTCTGACAAGCATTAAACAAGTACATTGGTTTAGTCACGACCCATTCATCCTAAATTATTTAAAAAAAATAAATTATTTCCCAATTCAGATGGGGCTTGCTTCTATATGTGCAGATAACAGATGAATTATTTGCATGTGTGGTGGTCCTGTAGGGGAAGGGACGGTTCTTCGCAGCTGCTTCAACGCGCCATGGCCAGTTCATCACGTGAGAGGTCATCCCAGAGAGTTCATCACGGGGCAGTTCATCGCAGGATCGCATACAAGGTAAGAATTATTAGTATTAGGGGTTAGATGTTAGTGACGTATTAGGGCTTAGGGGTTAGCGTTAGTATTAGGGGTTAGAGTTAGTGTTAGTATCATGGGCATTCATGTTAGTATTAGGGGTTAGTTTTAGTATTTGGGGTTAGATGTTAGTGAAGTATTAGGGCTTAGAGGTTAGTGTTAGTATTAGGGGTTAGTGTTAGTGTTAGTATTAGGGGTTAGCGTTAGTATTAGGAGTTAGAGTTAGTGTTAGTATTATGGGCATTCATGTTAGTATTAGGGGTTAGTGTTAGTGGTTATATGCTAGTGAAGTATTAGGCTTAGGGGTTAGTATTAGAGGATAGTGTTAGTATTAGGGGTTAGTGTTAGTGTTAGTATTAGGGGTTAGTGTTAGTGTTAATATTAGGGGATAGTGTTAGTATTAGGGGTTAGTGTTAGTGTTAGTATTAGGGGTTAGTGTTAGTATTAGGGGTTAGTGTTAGTGTTAGTATTAGGGGTTAGGGTTAGTGTTAGTATAACGGGCATTAGTGTTAGTATTAGAGGTTAGTGTTAGTATTATGGGCATTAGAGTTAGTATTAGGGCTTAGTATTAGGGGTATTAGTGTTAGTATTAGTGTTTGGGTTTGGAGGTTATTATTAGGGTTTAGGGGTTAGTATGGTGGTTCAAGGTAACTTGGGGGGGTTACTGTGAGACTTATAGATATTTTCTGGAGATTCACATTTGTTCTGCTATCACAGATGTTTGCAGACATATCCCACCATCTGCCGTGATAGCACTTCTACTGACTAAGAACCAGAACCAATTGTGTGCAGCAATAAGACAAGTGATTGCTAGACATTACAGAGGCAACATGCCTGTTAACTGGGGGAAATTGTAAATGTGTGGAACCTTTTTGTACTATGGAGAAATCAGCTTAATTATGAGAAAAAAATAGCCAATTTCAGACGGGTCTAGGACACTTCTTCGCCGCATCATCATCGCTGACAGTTCAGCGCGGCAGTTAGAACGCTGAACTGTCAGCAATGAAGTATAACGCGGCCGTTTCACCGCGGCTGCAGCTATGTAAGAGCTGACAGTTCAGCGCTGAACTGTCAGCTCTTACAAATCTAAAAGTAAAACGAAAATACCCCCCCCTAATAAATGATTCCCCCCCAATAGTAACACTAAACACTAAACCCCAATACTAACACTAAAATTAACCCCAATACTAAAATGAACCCCCTAAACCCTAATACTAACCCCCGACCCCTAATACTAACCCCGACCCCTAATACTAAAATTAACCCCCTAAACCCTAATACTAACCCTAATACTAACCCTAATACTAACCCCGACCCCTAATAGTAAAATTAACCCCCTAAACCCTAATACTAACCCTAATACTAACCCCGACCCCTAATACTAAAATTAACCCCCTAAACCCTAATACTAAACCAACTAAAATCGGTAAAATACTTACCTTTAGCGATGAAATGTCCCGCGATGAAATCTCCAGCGACGATCTGTCTTGTGCTGTAGAGTCGGCGGTGAAGCGGCTGCGCGGAAGCAGCCGCGATGAAGTGTCCCATCCCCATTTCAGACAGACTGAACACATTGAGATAGGACTGAACTTGTGTTCTTAAGTATGTTCATATGTATATGTCTTGACGTTGTTTTGTATTATATGTTTCTATATATAATGATGTAAGATTTATATTTGACTTGTGTATGTGTATTTTTTTTTTAAAAACTACTTACATGGATAAATTATAGTAGCATGACCAGTGGTGTATCTTGGTTTTGTGCAGCCCTAGGCAGACAAAATTTGGGCACCCCCCCTACCCCACCCCCCCTACTCCAACACTGGATCCTAGTATACTAGAATATTTTTCATTGTTACGGAACAGTATCAAGACCTTTTTCTCCAGATACAAACTACTTTGTTTGAGCGTCATGAAACGTGGACAAATGTTTCCACAAAACAGCATTTAAAAAAACCACTTGAATGGATCCCTTCAGTAGAAAAATATAAACAACACAGTAGGACATAGAAGGTACATTCCAGAGTCAACCAATATTTGCTGTGCTACAAAAACATCGCTTGCAACAAGCATTAGTAAACAGATGCTCATATCTAGCAATCGGTGGAATACTGTATTAATGTAATAGTGTAATAATAAAAATAATAAGTCTTCTTTCAATATTTAAAGGGACACTACCACTTACATAAGATGTAACTAGACAACCTGGTCATTTAAAACAAACATATATAAATCAACAATATAAAATAAAAAAAATAAAACCTTTTAATTTGTTGGTGGGAGTGTCTCTTTAACTATATTTAAAAGGTAAAGGAGTCTTTCTAAGTCGTGATAATGTTAAAACTTTAAAGAGGTCCTCATAACAACTTTATGCAGAGTTAAATACCACCTTACCACCCTGTCTGTATGTACATGGGAAGCATTCTGAGCATTCATTATTCTTGCCATTTACACATACAGACAAAAAATAGAAGAGTGCTGGCCCAATATTACGTGTACTGTGGCTGGATCCAGAAAAAAATAGCTTTTATTGAATTCAACACAAAAAGCAATTAAATGTGGATGAAATGCTTTTTCAAGACTCCAAAGAGCAGGGCTTTATTATCTCCTAACACGTTTCATCTGAATGACTTAATGGTTCATAAACACTATCTTCAGTTTGTTACCCTGAAAACTAGATATACTAAAATAATAATAATTTGCTACGGGTTACAGAAAGGTCAAATCACAACCTCACTTCTATTCCAATGCATAATAATATACAAGTTTCTCTGGATTCGCAGTGGATGAAGACTCCGCAGATGTTCTTACTGGCGCACAGTCACGTTCCAAGGCCCATTGTGTCATTAAACAAGAAAGAGGAAAATCACAATTTTTCACATATGCTGTTTGCCAAGAAAAACAGAGCAGGTTGATTACCTTTATGCAAAACAAAGACATTTTACCTGATTTATATTCCAACTGAATCAGTTTTCATTGTGATAACATATTGGTATGAATTAATTATGCAATTAATTTACAATGTTAATCAATATAACGAACAATTGAAAATTGTGAGGGGGGGGGGCAAAAAAAAGGGGGAAGGGAAGTGCATCCACCACAATAGCTTTTTTTTTTTTTTCAAATTAAATTCTAATGACTATAACCAATTCTAGTATAACATTTTTTTATCACTTCGCAAATTAGATCTAAATAGGGTTTCAATGCCCATACAACAAAGTCTGATACAAAGTAATTGAGGGACTGTTCTCTATAAATATAGCTATACATTTCTATGTTTTCCTTAGTGACTGGACCACTTTTAGAACTTTGCTCCAGATTTGGCTTTTATAAACAACTCCCATAGCATCTTTAGTGGTGTTCTGTCAGCTGTTAGTGTTTTATGCAATAAGGAAGTGGAGGAAATTTACATTATTAACAATTTATTTTATATACTTTTTATTACTCGAAAAACTATAGAAACCATAAACAATTATACAAACTATTTCATCCTTTTAAATACTGAAAGAATGCTCTCTGATGTGCCATACATTTTCCTAGAGGTAATTGGGCACTTATTGCAGGAGAAACTCACCAATGTATAGTTACGTTGATGATATGATTGGTTCTGTTCAGCTCACTTTTAACGAGGAGTAGTGTCCTCACTCATAATAATATCACAAGTCAGAGTTTCGACAAATTGTGAAAACAGTGATTAGAAAAAGGGGTGGGACTTATATATGAGATGTGGGGCTGTTGCCATAGGAGCAGGGATGTCTAGAATTGACATTTGTGAAGGGGAGGGGTTAACATTACCATGCCCACCTGGGAGCGCCCAAAAGAAACCTGACCCTAGGCTCAGCTCTGCAAAATACTGTTAGTCCCAAAAAAAAAGATGATAAGATTTTGCAACATTCTGTTATTTTGCATTAGTAAAAATTTAAATCCTTGCACACAAAACATTATTTATAGAAACAAGGCAATTTATGTGTGCAATACAATTATCTCAAAAAAATATTTTACCTTGCTGCAAAGTTTTTATATATATTTTAAATATATTTTGCATGGTATTTATATAATTTGACCCTACATTCACATTTATAGATAATATCACATAAATGGCAAATATAATAGTGCATTCTGGGTGTACATGTGGTTTCAGCGCAATGGCCAGTCTTAAACATATTAAACTTTTACATTTATATTATTTCTTGGTGATTTTCTATCTTTTTTTCTTTCATTTTACAAAGAAGAGTTTCTTAATTTTTCCTTTTATTTTTCCTTACATCCAAAATCAGTGTGCCAAGTCATACATAGTACATCTATACCCTAGCATCTTTTTGTGCATAACATGGTTGCGAATAGTTATTTCCATTGTTCATTCTACAATGGTCCCGCAGCAGCCTACATATCCAGAAGGGAGAGGTTTTTTTCTTGCGATTTTGATGTTCCTCTCTCTGTCCTTGCCAGCGCTTAAAGGGGCATTACAAACTCAAGTAGATGCACAGAGATAGACCTATAAACAGGGTATAGAGAGGTTCTAGATTGTATATAGACTGAATTGTATGTATACTGTAATTTTTTGGTTATTGTGAATTGGCAAATTCGACTGCCTCAGCTACAGATGTGCGAATGTGTGAAAGAACTTCAATTTGAAATCCAAATCCAGATTAGCAAGATTTAGAAGGCTTGGCCACCAGTGTCTAAGACATCTTTCTCCAATAAAAAAGATGTCCTATTCATTGAATTTGTATCTCTTACGTGTTATTTCCATGAGCACTTTGTGAAGTCATTGCACATTTTGACCACTTAACAATAGCGCCAAAGGAAGTCACACTTACTCTCAAATGTTTTTCCATTCCTTTGTTGGATGAATTCTTCGTTAGTGTCCTTGTGTTCTCATCGGTTGATGCTCTAGTAAAAATAAAATATACCAAGGCTGCAATTATTTATCCATTCAGTTTTACCCTGAAAATTGTGTGGCCAGTTTAAATAATACAGAATCCAATTAAGTGAAATATGAATCAAGTCCATTTATTTTAAAGATCTGATACATCAGACTTCATGTAATTGCTGCAGCCATGCTTTCTCTTTCCCTTTATGAAAAATCCTCATTCCTAAAAAGAAACTACCTCTCAGACATGGCCACTAAAGCTGACAATATGGCCACTTATTGGGATACCCCTACTGGTGATATTGGCATCCAACAATCCCCAGCATGCAGACAGCAGGCTGTCTTGTGGAATGCCAACCTGTGGGTGTTGGTGGATGTGCTCTATCTTTGTAGATTTAACTGCTATGGTTTTAGAATAGAGTTTTTATGGTGATAAAGTAAATCTTTAAAACAAAATCTATTAAGAACATTCTTTAATACATTTGCTAGCGATTTGGCTATCACAATATACATATTGTTTTATATCAGTTACACAGCGGTACTTTATCAATGTACACTTCAACACTCTGCTGTATAATGGTCTTCAGGGCTGGTGCAAAGATGTATGCCTACAGTGTTGAAGGTGCTTTTTCATGCCCCTCCGCCCTGCCTCCAGTCCCCCCAACCCGACACCTCCGTCCAAACCGGCCACAAATGTCTACCCCTCACCAACACCCCCTCCATAACATATAAATTGAATGCACCCAGATATGCACCTAGGATTTGCCCCAGCACCCACTTTGCACTCACACGACTAACCCCGGCACCCAGTGGCCAGACTTGCACTCAGGACTTTCTCCAGCACCGACTTTACAGTCACAGGACTTAGCCCAGCACCCAGATAGGGGGGGAATTGCTATTTTATGTTTAGATTTGTGTGAGACCATGGCCAAATTGTTGAGTCCTTTGTAATATCGACATTTTTCTTTATTATTCATTGATTTCTTTAAATCATGCGTGTTACAGTTTTTTCTCAGAGAAAAAATGAATCCATTTTAAATCTACAATTTTATGGTTAACTAGATTAAAGTGAAATATATTCTAGCTACCAGAATGCATGATGAAATATTATATGTGCCAGACTTGACACATTCATACAAGTCATTCTCTCAGCCAAAAAAGCTCAAGTGTATCTCATAAATGGCACTACTAACAGAGCATTCCAAGATATGCTGCCAGTTCAAAGTGATGTCATTTTTGCACAAGATGAAATATATACAAGCATTATGAGCAAGAAGTTATTAATTCAATAATCTTGCTTGGTCAGTTAGAAAAATATAATTCAGCATGAAACTAAATATTAATTATCAGAGCACATATTGGGCTATTCACTAAAAGGTGAGTTGAGGTGATTAGCAGGTGAGATGAAGCGAATAGCAGGTGAGTTGAAGTGAGTAGCAGGTGGGTTGAGGTGAGATGAACATTTCATATCACCAAATCAGCTATACATTTTGCAGGAACAAACCTGATGGGCTCACTTGGTGAGGGAACTAAACATGTTTTTCCCTGCACAATGCATAACTAAATTGGTAAGATGAAAGTTTCATCTCACCTCAACTCACCTGCTACTCACCTCAACTCACCTTTTAGCGAATACCCCCAATAGACTTTGATTTACTAAAGATGGTGTTCCACCTCTAGTGTACAATACAAAATTGGCTGCTGTAAATGTTCTGTGTCATTTAAAGGAAATTCAATTCTTATTGGTTTTATATACTGAGAAAACAAGTGGCAGTGACAGCGCACAGCTCCTGGACACTTATAGCTAATTAGTATAAAACAAGCTGTGTAAATATCATAGGTGGCAAATATGGCAAAGAGAATCAAATAGCTGAAAATGCTTAATATATATATATTCCACCTTATGTGATCATACGTGATATGGTGAAAATAAAAATAAATAGAAGTGCATATATGCAAGTGCACAAAACAAATGTAATATACTTGCTGCAGGTATTCACGATTATAAACCTGTAACAAAAGGTAGAAACACAAAATAGTGCAAGTATGAACTATATAAAGGTTTTTGGTACAGCCCAAGGTAATAAATGGACTCACAAAATTAGCTCCCAACGACTCAGGAGCTAGGTATCAGCATGAAAAATCATATACTTGCCCCCTCCTGGGATAGCTGCTTTCCAATAAACGGGAAGATTCTTCTCCAGTACAATGTATCCTTTAATAGTTAAAAAACATTTAGGATGCGATAGAAAAACGATGATAGAAGTATACAGGTCGAGTCCGTATATGTAAAACACAGTCCCAGTGGCAAAAAACGGCGGCTCCGTGCGCTTTGGTGCCTCGTTATGATAGCCTGGTGTGTGATGATACGTCTCTACGGTGGCTCACAAAGAGCAAAAAAACTCAATCCAACGCGTTTCGTTCCAGAGGGAACTTCATCAGGGAATGATGTCCTTACCACTCCTTTTCCTTTTATAGCCACTCATCTGCCTTCTGTGATTGACTCCACATATCAGCTGGTAGTTAAGTGGATGAGGGCGTTTCTTTCAGCAGTATTTCCCATAGTGATCGTTGTTATATTACAAACGGTTATCTCGCAGTGTTTTTATATATATGGAAAAACATTTACGGTTGGACTAAATGTTTAAAAAGTCCTTAAAATAAGAAAACTTTTAATTATATAAAAATATAAAACTAGTCACATATAAACAAAGTGCATAATATTCCTATTGGGACGCCAGCAATACCAATAGATAATAAATTTCAAAGTTACTGGCATGAAGGCTGACAACAGATATTCTAAAAAACACTTTACATTTTATAATTACTGACAACAGATATTCTAAAAAACACTTTACATTTTATAATTACATAGAAGGTTTCAAAAAAAAAATATATAGCACATGACACTAAATTCTGATTAAAAGATAATAAATAAATGGGGGACCAGCTTACAATAAAAAAATATATATACATATGTATATCATAAAGGAGTACAGTTTACTAATACATAAATGGAAAACTATATATATATGTTATGAAGATAAAAAATGATACCAAATTCATGTAGGAATAGGTAAAAGTAGTTAGAGTCTTTTGTCACAACCCTATCCCAGCTGTTGGATTACCATAGACGGTGAAACCAGTAAATGCATTTAAAAAAACTGATTGTATAGAGAAAAGTGTCTCTAAGTGGTGATATGCATTTTATAAGGTATCCTATGTTTAAAAGACTTACGAGAAACAGATGTTGGCTCTACTGGCATTCTAGAGAAAAGCTTTAAGCTCGAAATCTAAATTTATGCCATTTGGGTACAGTGTTTTAAGATTAAAAATCCAGAATGATTCTCTCTGGAGAAGTCTTTTGACTCTGTCTCCTCTTTTCCAAGTTGTGGGAACAGACTCTATGCCCATAAATTTTATATCTGATGGATTTACTTTTGGGCAACTGTGACAGTGATTTGGGAGACTATACTGAAATCTGTCACATTCTTTTCCCATAAGACCGATATACTGTCCAGTAAAAAACTGAATGAAAAAATAATTGAGAAACTGCAAGTAAGCGTTACAGTGGACCAGGGAAATGATTTACACATTATATTGCAGGGAACCTATAGGTTATGTAAAAACAAAAAGTTGGTTTAATGAACACAATCACTAGATAAGCAGAGAATACATACATGTATGGGGGGATAAAACAATGTGTAGGTTAGTGGAACAGCCCCTTTCGAAAGAATATCAGCCAAAAGGTTGCATCAGTATAACATAAACAATTACAAATGATATGCCATAAAAAAAAATCTATTTTGTATATTGTTTTTGTAACTTTAGATTCATAGGAAGATATATAAATGGGGTCCATGACATCTGAAAAAAATATATTTATAAACTTCCCAAGAAGTCTATGGTTTTACCCAAAATGCGTATTACTCCCCTACATAATGACATTGTGCATTTTTTAATATTTTTTGAGGAGTGGTTTTATTTAGCAACGTCCTGAACCCCCCTGATAAACAAATATTCTGTTGGATGATTTAGGTATTTTGAACAGCCTACTTGGCAAAACATTAAACTTGCATTCCAACAGCATGCAGCATATCTATATTTCACGGAGCAATTGTTCAAGTTATTCAGGAGCTGCCAGAAGAGTATTCATTTGTGACCTTAGTTTAAGTGGAACAATATAGGATTGGAACTCCGTGATATCTTGAGACTGAGAACTACATAGGATGGATCACTGACAGCAGTACTTTGGAAAAGACAACACATCTTTTAGCTATGCAATGTTCAAGTTATTCATTTTCCATTTAAAAACATATTGGTTCAATAAATGGTTTTGATTTCCATAGCGACTTTCAGAAATAATGTTAGGCAGAAACAGGTTCTACATAGTCTCATTTTTCTCATTTAAATGCAGATGATGTGCTGCCTATTGGAACAATCCAGTTGGGTCAGTTTTATTATTTACAAAATATTTATGTGAATAGTATGATCTAAATTGTATTAACCCCTTAGTAACCGATGACAGTCCCGGACCATCATGCAGATCCGATCACGCTAAAAAGGACATGGCTAATTGTCGCGATACCGAGATGTCCATTAAGGCCCCCCTGGAAACATCCGGGCACTGTGACAGCCAATCACAGCACCCGGATTTTAATAGCTGTCAAGGTGCCTGCTTTGACAGCTATAGTCTCTCCCTGCTCCACGGCGATCATGGGGCAAAGAGAGACTAAATATAGTGCTGCAAGTCTACCCCTGGTCCCCTCCAAGCACATCCAGCCTCCCCAAAGATTTTTTAATAAAAAACAAAAAGGATTTTTTGTTTTTGTTTTTATAGTGCTAATCCCTAAGGTTAAGGTTAGGGTTTTAAATAAAAAATAAAAAAAATGAAATAAAATTAATTAAATACATTTGAAAAATGTCCGTGCTGGACAAAGGGCAATTGGTCTGCCCGAAACATTGCAAAACTATTAAATCAGAAGATTATTGTGCATGTCCCGTGAGTGCTTTCATATTTTTGGATCGAGTAGCACCCCGGCAGTAGAAACTTTGAAACCTGTATAGAGAGCGGAGTGCTTATGCATATTGGATGAATATATATATATATATATATATATATATATATATATATATAGCAATATCCAAGATCGAAAAAACAGGCACTCACGGGGCTTCAATATAAATCCAATGGTCGAAACTTTTATATCATACAAAAAATAATATTTGTAGATCCAGTCGACGTTTCGGTCCGTACCGCGGACCTTTATCAAGAAAGGTCTTCGGTGCGGACCGAAACGTCGACTGGGATTTCAAGATCAGAGACAGCATGGGTTTACTTCAGGGAGATCATGCCAAACTAATCTTATTGATTTCTTTGATTGGGTAACTAAAATAATAGATCAGGGTGGTGCAGTAGACATTGCTTACCTAGATTTCAGTAAGGCTTTTGACACTGTCGCACATAGAAGGCTTATCAATAAACTGAAATCTTTGAGTTTGGATTTCAATATTGTTGAATGGATTAGACAATGGCTGAGTGACAGGCAACAGAGGGTTGTAGTCAATGGGGTATATTCAATGCAAGGTCTTGTTACTAGTGGGGTACCTCAGGGATCTGTTCTTGGACCCATTCTCTTTAATATTTTTATTAGCGATATTGCAGAAGGTCTTGTTGGCAAAGTATGTCTTTTTGCTGATGATACAAAGATTTGCAGCAGGGTTGATATTCATGGAGGGATAAGCCAAATGGCAAATGATTTAGCTAAACTAGAAAAATGGTCAGAGCAGTGGCAACTGACATTTAATGTGGACAAGTGCAAGATTATGCACCTTGGGCGTAAAAACCCAAAAGCAGAATATAGACTATTTGGTACAGTCCTAACCTCAACATCTGAGGAAAGGGATTTAGGAGTAATAATTTCAGAGGACTTGAAGGTAGGTAGGCAATGCAATAGAGCAGCAGGAAATGCTAGCAGAATGCTTGGTTGCATAGGGAGAGGTATTGGCAGTAGGAAGAGGGAAGTGCTCATGCCATTGTACAGAGCACTGGTGAGACCTCACTTGGAGTATTGTACGCAGTACTGGAGACCGTATCTCCAGAAGGATATTGATACTTTGGAGAGAGTTCAGAGAAGGGCTACTAAACTGGTTCATGGGTTGAAGGATAAAACTTACCAGGAAAGGTTAAAGCATCTTAACATGTATAGCTTGGAGGAAAGACGTAACAGGGGGGATATGATAGAAACATTTAAATACATAAAGGGAATCAACACAGTAAAGGAAGAGAGTATATTTAAAAGAAGAAAAACTACCACAACTAGAGGACATAGTCTTAAATTAGAGGGGCAACGATTTAAAAGTAATATCAGGAAGTATTACTTTACTGAGAGGGTAGTGGATGTATGGAATAGCCTGCCAGCAGAAGTGGTAGAGGTAAATACAGTCAAGGATTTTAAGCATGCGTGGGATAGACACAAGGCTATCCTAGCTATAAGACCGGGAACGGGGGACTAATAAAAGTACTCAAAAAAAAAAAATTGGGCAGACTAGATGGACCGTATGGTTCTTATCTGCCGACACATTCTATGTTTCTATGTTTCTATATATATATATATATATATATATATATATATATATATATATTCATCCAATATGCATAAGCATATTGGATGAATATAAAAAAAAAATAGGAAGTTATTCTGTATAAGTGACATATTATATCTGTCTGTGTTCCTCTAGGGATATATTTTTTTTTTTAAAAAGACTGCTAGTGGGGCTAGTGCTTTGCATTGGCCCCAGCAGTAGAGAGGGGACCACAGCAGCTGGATATATGATCCATGCAGCCACAGAGAAGCAAGGATAGCAACAATCTGTGCTTCCTACTAGAGACTACATTTTTTATGATGCTAAAGTCGCTTTTGGCTGGCTGAGCATTATAGGAAATGAAGTCCACAAGCATTACATAAAAATACAAATTATAAAGCTGCAATGATCCTAAATTTGTCCCTATACCTGCCACTTTCATACCGGAAATTTTATTTGTACTACGCCAAAACTTGTCAAAGATTGGTGGTAAAATGACTGAAAAGTGTCAAAATACCACAAGTTGAATACCCTGGAATGTCTACTTTATAAAAATGTGTACATGCGAGGAGTTATCCAGGGTTCATGACAGATATTGGTGTTACAATGTCACTAACGCTATTTTTTTTTTTTTAATGGTTTTGAAACCGCTATGTGCTATTTGTATTTATTAAACTATAACATGCTAAAAAAGTAAAAAAAAACATTTGCACATTGGCTATTTCTAAACTCAGGACCAATATTAGAATCCCTCTAGCAGATTTTTTCATTAGCTTTTGGAGCTTAGTAAAAGATTTTATAAATAAAAGTTAGGAAAAGTGTTTTTTTTTTTTTAAATTTTCACCATATTTTACTAATGTTATATACAAAATAATGACATGAAAACAGTCCGGTCATGAATGGGTTAAGCTCCGATGAAAGAATAAAGAGATAAGCCCTTTATATGATTTTTTTTTACCCAAATATTCGCTTGTTATGAAACAGAACATTTTAAAATATTAAACTGTATGCTCCTAGCCTGTATGTGCCACTCTGGTGCCCAATCAGCCCCTGTACCAACTCTGCTATAGACCCCAACAGAAATATGTGTGCCACCCTTCTACTAAATCAGCCTCCATACCAATTTCTGTCGTCGTCAACTCTGCCCACCGCTTGTATGTGCCATGCTGGTGCTCAGCCAGCCTATGTGCCAACTTTTCCCATAGCCCCTTCTGCCCCAGGCTGTATTTGTCCCCCTGGTGCCCAATCAGCCCCTGTGCCATCTCTGCCATAGAAATGACCACAGCAATATCTGTGTCATGCTGGTGCCCTAAACACCACTGCACCATCTCTGCCATAGCCCCTCTGCCCAACAGATATAGCGGTGCCATACTGGTGCCTAATCAGCCTTTGTGCCATCTATGCCCATAATCCCCTCCGTCCACAGTGATATAGGGCCCTAATTTTTAGCCACTATTTCCAATTTCGAGCAAAGGGTGTGTGAAAACTTGAACAAAATAGATGGGAAAAGTAAATATTCACATTACAATAATGTAACTGTAGCTGAAAGACAAGTTGTTCGTGACTTTCGTAAGAATAGGAATTTAGTAACATGCCTGGTCGATCAGCCTCTTTGTCATCTCTGCCCATAGTCCCCTCCTCCCACAGTGACATCTGTGCCACCCTGTGCCCTATCAGCCCCTGCTCAATCTCTGCCACAGTTCCATCTGCTATGTGCACTCCTTTCAATCTTTGCCCCAATTTCACAGTGCCATCCTTGAAATCAAACAAAATATAATTTATTTTTATTTTAGAATGAGATTAAACAGATTTTTTTTTTATTTACAGCGGTAATACGTAACAGAAATGCCTCCACACGTAACATTTACCTCACTTGCACTCGAGCAGAATCAACAGAGAATCATAGAATGTGTCAGCAGATAAGAACCATTTTCTGTCCATCTAGTCTGCCAAATTTCCTAAATACTTTTATTAGTCCCCAGTTCCCTATGTTATATCTAGGATAGCCTTGTGCCTATCCCACGCATGAATAGGATAGCCTTGTGTCTATCCCCAACATGATTCTGCGTGAGCTCGTTGAGAGATCTCAGCGTGCCTGTCCAGAAGGGAAGAATAAAATACAAAATGGCAGCCCAGTCGCATCGATACTGCAGGAAAAGTAGACAAAAAGTCTGAATACTAAATGTAATAAATATGTACAATTTAGGAATTCACGACATCTGATAGTTTTAAAAAAGCAGTAGCCTGACAGTCAAGGAGAGTGGACGTAGCTGCAGGGGGAGGGGGAGACGAGGGGCTTAGTTACTTTTGGGGGTAAGAGATAAGGTCAGGCAGGAATTAGGGACAGTTAGAGGGCATACAAGTGGTATGGAAAGCGCCCGCCCTCCCTCCCTAAGACATTGTTATTTTTGTGTACTCAGGGGTGGTGGAGCATAGAGAAGGCAACCCTGACAGGTAAAGAAGGAATAGGCAAAAAGAGTGGTCAAGGGACAGTCCAATGGTCGAGGCAGGCAGTTTAGGATCAAAAACGAGGAGGTAGGCCGAGGTCCAAGGATAAGAGATGATAGGGTCAACGATGAGGATAGCCAAGGGTCAAAACCAGGTAGACAAATATGAATAGTAATGAGGATGAAAGAGACTGAGTAAGTACACCAACTAGCTCAACTAGTAAGCAAAAGAGTGAAGCAAACAAGGGGTTTAAATAGTAACTGACCTCCATGAGTCCCTCCTCCTAACACCAAGTCTCCGCCTCCTCCATAGACTATACAGAGGAGGAGGAAGTGGGGGAAACGCCCTACAGTACCCGCCCTGTGATGCTGTAACGATAGCAGGTGAATCTACGATGCAGATACTTGACACTGTGATGTTGCGGTGACAGACACATCTGTAACCCGGGCCTTTGAGTGGTGAGAGGAGGTCTTCTGCCCCATCCAGAGCTACCTTTGGTTGAGCCTCAGGCACAAAGGAAAGGTTGCTGCACCCCTACCACTCTCCGGACACCAAGCTGGGACAGTGTCAAAACAACAGAGAATAGTCACAGCACAGCAAGAAAACAGGAGGTGAAGTCAGGGGATGAGCCAGGGTCGTGGAGCCAGGAGGAATGAACTGGAAAGCCGAGGTCAGTAATGGAGAGGGCAATGTAGTAAATAAAGATAGGCTGAGGTCAAAACAAGGGACGCAGGAGAATGAGGGTAGTCTGAGGAAGGCCAAAGGTCGATATACAGGAACACACAGTAGAATACACAGGCAATGAGAGAGGGTAAATGAGCTGGATTTTTATACCAATAGGTGCCATTAGGAACGCCCAGGGGTGTGGGATAAAGGTATAAGTGTGGCAGCCATGTTGGAGACCATAGGGTTCCAAAAACATGGTGGTGCAGAATATTGAAACTGAAACTTGCTGCAGCTTGCGGATTGCATGGATTGACACAGAGGGGTCAGAAGGCAGGTTGGTGACAGATGTGATACCAACTGGAGGTAAGACACACCCCCTGGCTGTTGTCGGAACACGCACCTACAACTTGAGGCCAGGGATATGGCCTGCCTCGCAGCCACAAGATTGCGCAGCGAGTGGACCGCGGCATCCCAGATGCAGCCCTGGAAGTGGACCCTTGGTGCAGGGTAAGTAAAGGACCCTGGGCCCAACAGTTATGCGTTGTGTTTGATTTTCTGTATGACTGTCGCAGCTGCGGTGTAAACCTTGGGTTTTACAGGATACATGCCCCCTGCTTGAGCAAGGGCCAGACATTGGTACATGCCCATGGCTTGCCATGGCTGACATATGGTCGGTAATGGGCTATTGGCACTGTTATGTTATATTGTAAAATTTTAAGTTTTATAAGGTTGGAAATGTATTTAAGTGTATGTGCAAGGTATGATATGGTATGTTTAATAAACAGCTGCACCTGTTCCCACCCTAACCTGTGTTGTGTTTTATTGGGTTTGTGTCCTCTCTATCCTTCCTCCTGCAGCCATGTAAATGGTCTAAATAATCTTTAGTGGTACTTTAAGCAAGTAGCCTTTGAAGGAACAGGAGTTTTGGAGTTGAAAGGACAACATATTGTTTCAGGAGGTGCGAGGGCAGCAGATTGTTTCAGGAGGTGCGAGGGCAGCAGATTGTTTCAGGAGGTGCGAGGGCAGCAGATTGTTTCAGAGTAAGCTCTACATTTTGTCCCACTTTTCTAAAAAAAAATGCAAGAAATTGCATTACAGGTAAAATGGGGGCCAGGTGGCAACCCTGGTCAATCAGCAGCTTGACAACATTCCCTCATCAAACTGTTCTATCCTATTATAACAGGCTAGTATTACATGAAAATCTCTGCATAAGATGTTGGTTTATATTTTATAAGCGTTTTTCCAGGTACTACTTCAAAGAAAACACATTTATAGTAAGTATAGTAATATCATTAGTAACGCATAATATTATCTTTGTTTGAAGTGTTTTAAAAGCAATAAATCTCTCTAGAAGGCAAGTGTTGATAGTAAGATAAGTAAGATATGGCACAACTTCTAAACTAAAACAATCTTTTCCTGTTAAATGTTCGACTATGTAAACTATCAATTTCGCTAATCTGTATACGTCTCAATAAAATGGCATACTTAAAGAGACTGTTTCACCTAAATATTGTTTTTACTGTGAATGTATAGAATAAAAAATGATTAAAAGTTGTATATACATATTGTGTTAGCCAAAAATTTGCTTGCAATGTAGGAGAAAAATATGTTTTAAATGTAAATAAACTGCTTTTCAATGGGAAATGTTTCAGTTTGCATGTCAAACCACAGATGATGTCATAGTTCAGAGTTTTGCCAAAAATATGTCAAATGAGGAGAATAATAATTATGCCACTCATGTTGATGGAGGTGATGGCATAATCATGTGAGGGCATGTCACTCACAGGAGGAGGTGGGGGAGAAGACGCTGATGCTTGTATGGCGGTTGATGGTGGACGAAGCCTAAACAAGCTCAGATCCTATCCGATACTGCACTCAGTAATGGTTGGATGAGGCTTGCCTGACTCCATTGACTTCCATGGACGGCCTGGTCGGTGTGGGGGGCGTTCCCGGGCTCCTTCCTCCCTGCTTTATTGTACCTATGGTGAAGTCTTTTGATATCTGTTTGTTATACTGCTTATTTGTACCTATGGTGAAGTCTGTTGATATCTGTTTGTTATACTGCATTTATTATGGGGTGGGGGTTTCCAAGGAAGACAGTCCTGACATCAGAGATATAATTGAGATAGGGGAGCGGATCCTGGATCCCCGTGGGAGGTGGGATATGACTAACTAGTGACCAAGGATGAAGGGGTTTGGGATCTGGGGCTGTCTGCCCCTTTCATGGGCCCTCCCCCGATTATGTGTATATAGTGTGTAGTGTGTTGATATCCATTTGTTGTATAGTGCCCACTGAGGGATGGGGGCTCCTTGCCATGGCTGGGGCGACGGTGGGGATCCCCTCACTCGGATGGAGATTAAGTTAGGAATCGCTTAAAAACTCGAGTAAACGTTATAAATAGTCTAAATAAATGCAGCGGCTGCCCTTCACCTCAAGATAAGTGAGAGCTCATTTGGAGTTTAGAATAAATTGGTGGTTGCGATATCCCTTATACTGGGACAAAGACTGTGTTTGGCCCTAAACAGGGTGGTTCACACAATCTGGTATGAATGTGAAGTATGAATGGAATCCCTGGACTGGTGGCAGAATCTATAAAAAAGACTGGGGATGATGATCAAGTTCTGCACGATCAATGCACAGGGACTGAACTCTCCATTCAAAAGGATAACCTGTATGGAAATGTTGAACCATGGTAAAATAGACGTTGCATGGTACAGGAAACAAACTGGGTGAAATCTATGAGAAAAATAGATATATAGTAGAAAATATCCACACATATTCACATCTAATTACCACATTAAAAAAAAGTTGAGGAGTTATGACTATAATAAAAGATTCTCTTGCACCTGAAGTAGTTTACAAAGTAATAGATAAACACGGAAGATACATTATATTCATAAATAAATTAAACAATAAAATATACACTCTTGTTAATATTTATGCACCAAATGAAAATCCTTTAATGTTTCTTGAAAAGATGTTGACACAGGTGGAGAAAGTTTCACAAGGGCAACTTATTTTAGGTGGAGATTTTTATTTTGTATCAGACTCTGAGTTGGATAGGAGTACAGACAGGGAGAAAGCTAAGCCTTAAACATTTACACTTCTCAAACAAATTTTGAGAGTTTATTATTAAAAACAACTTGATAGATGTATGGAGACGCTAAATCCTATCTCAAAAGATCATACTCACTACTCAGAAACTCATATCTCCTACTCCCATATAGATTTATTTTTAGTAAATAGAGATATGTTCAATGGTGAGATAAAATGCGAGATTGATACCGCAACATGGTCGGATCATGCCCCGGTTACCCTGATGATTGAAGAATAATAAAAGTATAATAAAAGTGTTTAACTGGAAGTTAAATGAGTCCCTGATGACATACATGAAGAGATAAAAAATCAGGTAGGAAAAGGATAGTGATTCAATATCCAGCTCGACACTTTGGTGTAATCCGGGGAAACTTAATTAAAATAGTAGCAATAGAAAAGAAAAAACAAGGTTTGACATACCAACAACTGCAGTCTGAATTGTATAAATTAGAAAAGATACACAAACAAACACTGCAGGGAGAGTTTCTAGGGAGAATAAAAGAATTGAAAGCCCAAATCAAACAAAGAGCTACTGATAGGACAAATAAAAATAATAAACAAAATTATTTATCGAGGTAAAACTTTGTTAGACCCTGATAAAATAGGTAATGAATTCGTAGATTTCTATCAGGAGCTATACCATCTAAATAAAAACAAAAATCAAATGAATATATCGAAAGAGGAAGAAAAAGGGAAAGTCCTAAAATATCTAAATAAATTAAGCCTCCCTAAATTAACCTTGGACCTTTTGAACGCTCCCTTTACCATAGTAGAAATAATAGATATAATAAGGAAGCTAAAAAGAATCAAAGCTCCAGGCCCTGATGGATATTCTAACCTATTTTATAAAATATTTGCCCTGCCTGCTAAGACTGTTCGAGGAACTTAAAAATAATAAAGAGATGCCTAAAGAAATGCTTAGGGAAAATATTAGCCCAATTTTAAAAGAAGGTAGGGAGAAAACAGAAATAAAAAATTATAGAAAGATGTCAAAATTTACTCTGCAGTCTTGGCAGGCAGGTTAAAGAAAATAATTCATCAGTTGATTCATGCAGACCAGTCGGGGTTTACCCCTTCTAGATCAGCATCGGATAACATCAGACGGAACCTAGATGTCCTGTTCTCGGTTCAATCTCAGGGTGGGCACCTGCTGGCCCTGTCGCTGGATGCTGAGAAAGCCTTCGACAGGGTCAGTTGGACCTACCTTGAGATGACTTTAAAATCATTTGGCTTTTGAGGTTCTTTTTTAGATGTGGTGCAAGGATTATAGGTTCAGGAATAGCATCTTCCTGGTTAAATGTCTTAAACGGTACTCGTCAGGGATGTCTTTTAGTATCCCTGTTGTATGTCATCTCGCTTGAACCATTGGCGCAAAGTACCAGGGATAATATGGACATCCAGGGGGTAAAATTTCAAGGTGAGGAATTTAAAATATCATTATTCGCAGATGATATAATGCTGACTTTGCTGTGTCTGTTGAATCTTTGATGAAGGAGATAGATCAATTTTCAACTGTCTCATACTATAAGTTGAATATAGGAAAGTGCCAAGCACTGGTCTGTGGTATGAATAATTCTGAATTAGACAATGTTAAGGAGATGTATTGTTTTTTGCAGAAAGCTGACTACATAGACTATCTGGGGATAAGGATATCTAATGACTCCCAGAAAATGATTATGGCCAAATACTTACCCATTCTGAAAGATATAGCAAATAAGTTTAATCCATGGAAAACATTATACCCATTGTGACTGGGTAGAGTTAATGTTGTGAACTATCGTGCTCTTCCCATGCTGTACTGTTTACTTTGTTCAATCCCACTGAAGGTAGAGCACAATATCGTAAAACAATATTAGTAGAAATTTAAGAACTTTGTGTGGAGGGGTAAAAAAACGAGAGTTTCCTTCAATGTAATCTCAAGAACACAGAGTCAGGGAGGACTTAGGATGCCAGACATAATTAAGATACATGATACAGTTATGCTTACTCACTTAGCAAAATGGTCACATCCGGACACAACAAAAGAGACTTGGATTCTAATGGATCAATGAGGCTCATTGCTGATAGATAACTTATTAATTCCAAAACAAAATTTAAAACAGGTCGATAACCCTGTAGTTGACGACCTGTGTTATATGTGGAGGAAATAAGTAAAAAAAATATATACCTTCATATATGATAGGTAGATTATTATTATTAGATGCAGTAGAAAATTGCATCCTGGATCTAAATCTAAATTCCTGGAACGAGGCAGGAATAAGTTCAATCAGCCAGATCTCTGTGGACGGAAACATTCTACAATTTCCAGACAAAATGAGCAAATGTGATTTGCGGTCAAGAGAGATCTCTTCATATCTAAGATTAAAACACTTTTTCAAACGAGAAATAACTCATTATCCTCCTAGCAGTTAAGCTAGTTATTACGAGATCATGGAAATCGGTGGGGCATCTAGACATCGCTAAAATGTTGGAGCAACTCGATTATCAGTCCATGATGGAAAAAGGTTACTATCTGAATAATTCTGATGAAACTGAAAAATACTACAGAACATGGTCACCACGGCTAGACAGAATAAATTAGAAATGGAGTAAACCACAGGTCCAGAGGTAGTATGAATGATAGTATGAATGAAGATATATAAGATATGAGGTGTAAACTTTGGGATTGTACGTAAAAATGTATATCTTACAATGCAAATGTATATTCAAAAAAAAGGCATGTTAGCCGTATAGTAACACCTGGAATATCTAATGTTAGTATATTTATACTCGGTAACATGCAAAAAAAATTAAAAAATGATGCCACTCGAAGGAGAGGGAAGAAACATAATAATGGGTATAGCACTAGGTCTAGAGCCCCCATTGACTTATCTGATTTGTAAAATAGGAAAAATATCTACGGAAATACACACAATGCTGACCAATTATACTCTCAAGAGGGAAACCAGTATAATAGACTTAATAATAGGAGCGCAAATCCCCAGCAAGATATGAGTTATCAGGCGGAAAAGGACAGATGAGCAGGCTAAGCCTGACACTAACTAACAGAGCACATAAACAGTTAAAGATAATAAAGTATGGTAAGTAGCAGTTAAATTAAGTTTAGTAGCAATGCAGTGAAAACTCATCGAGCATATAAATCCATCCAGCTTCATCTATCTAGGTTTTCCCCAAAATTGCCTCCCCTCCAATTTTTCTTGACTAACTCGTTTGCCATAAATATAAGACCATTAGGATCCTTGTCATGGCAAGTAGAAAAATGGTATGAAAGTCTGTTTGTGTCCAAGCCCTTCCTGATATTTCTAAGGTGTTCTGTCATTCTGACACTTAAACTGCGTGAAGTTCTACTTTATACATCTTTTGTCAGGGTCAAGTTGCACAATATTCTACAAGTTAACACACTCTTAACACATTATAAAAACTTCACGGGTGTGGGGAAGATCATTCTTGTTGGTACACCCTGGACATCTTCCACATTTGTAAGAGCTAAAGGGTAAATTAAACATGTTGGTGGGTTGGTGAGTTCTGGAATTATCAGTAGAAGCCAACATCAGCTGGAGATTGGGTTGTGAACCCGATATAGTTTTTAAATTGGGGTCTAAGGTATTTTAACTGCATTCCGGCACTGCAGATCTATTCTCCTAGCCTTTTGTACAATCTAATCCTAAATTAATATCCATATTCTGACGCTCTGGCTAACTATTAGCACAGCACACATTCTCCTTTTTTAGGTACCAGTTTTGGTAACAGAGTGTGGAACAACACATCTCATCAGAAAAGGAGCAGAACTAAAGAAATAAGGGATGCTGAGGAGGCAACGAATCTGTGAGAGGAAAGAGAGGACCAACATGGAACCTGTATGTATTTTTAATGTATATGATAATGTACTTGAGCAGACAGAAATAGCTCTTTTAAACAAAGGTCTTAAATGTGCCCCTACCTGTAAGCTAAATGTGTTTCATACCTATATATGGTACATATGTTTATATGTTCATTACATTTCCTGTTAAGTTAGCACTTAAAAAATATTTTTTAAACCACCTTCCCCAGATTGAGAATAAAAATACTAACTATGTTATTGCTAATTTAAAAAATGCGAATAAATTCTTATCCAGTTTACCTAAAAAGAAACAAATCGCCAAGGCTTTGTTGAAGGAGAAGTAAAATATAGAAAAACCTGCTCCCTTGTTAAAATGGGAATTTCATTTGGGTTAAGAATTCACTATGGAAGAGTTGATTCAGGGTCTACTCTTCTTGAAACATAACATACATTCTATAACCCTGACCCAATTACAATATAAACTAACTTACCAGTGGTATCTGGTTCCCTCTCACCTAAATAAAATCTCATCATTCAATTAAGACTTATGTTGGAAGTCAGTGGCGTAGCGTGGGTTGTCAGCACCCGGGGCAAGGCAAGTAATTTGCGCCCCCTAACCCGTGGATTTTAGCACTCGAGTCTCTTCTACTAGATTAGTTAAAGAAACCCTTACCCCCCAAGCACATGTATTGTTTGTTATGAAAATACTTATGTAATTAAAGTAAAATGCATCTAAATACAAGTTTATTTTCCAACACTTTATTGAGTGCGAACATGCATTACACACATTCTCCACATTTTCAGCAGGTTTTAACCCTTCACATGTAAACATAGCAGTTTCAGAGAAACTGCTACGTTTACATTTGCGGTTAAGGCAGCCTCTAGTGGCTGTCTTCCGGACAGACACTAGAGGCGCATCTGCGACGCTGGAGCCTGGAGGCACATTTCGCCTCCATCGCGCAGAGTGTCCATAGGAAAGCATTGAGAAATGCTTTCCTATGGACACTTTGAATGCGCGCGCAGCCATGCGCATTCAGCTCCAGTGACGTCGGACGGGGAGCTGACGTCAGACAGGGAGGAGAGGTCACCAGCACGGAGGGAGCCTGGCGCTGGATTAAGGTAAGTAACTGAAGGGAATTTAACCCCTTCAGCGCCACGGGAGTGGGACCCTGAGGGTGTGGGCACCCTCAGGGTACTAAAGTGTCAGGAAAACCACTTTGTTTTCCTGACACTATAGTGATCCTTTAAGAGTTTAAGGGGTTATTTTGGCCTGGGGAAGCCAAATGGTTATACACCTATGCTTTAAACCAGGAGTAGACATCCTTTGCCACTCCAGATGTTGTGGACTACACCTCCCATGATGCTTTGCAAGCCTTAATGGAGATGTAGTCAAAAAACAAAGGGAGTGTCAAAGGTTACCTACCCCTGCACTAAACCAAAAATATATAATACAGTTCCTACCCCATAAATATAATATTTAATGCTATGATATTTAATGCTCTCATCCAACCCCCTTCCCTCCACAGTTCCTAATAAATATATTACAAATATAATTCCCTCACCCCTGTAGCCCCACCTATTTACATTTCCTTCTACATACACACATATATATAGATTATTCATTAGGCCACAAATGTAAAAAATATAATCATTGCCTCATCTCAAATTCCCAAGTCAGATCTTTCCCACCCCCCCCCCTCTTCCCCTAATACACTGCTGACCCCCCTCCCCCTAATACACGGCTGACCCCTCCCTCCCCTAATACACAGTTGACCCCCATCCCCTAATACATTACTGCCCCCCTTCTTCCCTTCCCCAATACATTACTGCCCCCCTTCTTCCCTTCCCCAATACATTACTGCCCCCCTTCTTCCCTTCCCCAATACATTACTGCCCCCCTTCTTCCCTTCCCCAATACATTACTGCCCCCTTCTTCCCTTCCCCAATACATTACTGCCCCCCTTCTTCCCTTCCCCAATACATTACTGCCCCCCTTCTTCCCTTCCCCAATACATTACTGCCCCCCTTCTTCCCTTCCCCAATACATTACGCCTCCCTTCTTCCCTTCCCCAATACATTACTGCCTCCCTTCTTCCCTTCCCCAATACATTACTGCCCCCCTTCTTCCCTTCCCCAATACATTACTGCCCCCCGTCCCCAATACATTACTGCCCCCCTCCCCCATACATTACTGCCCCCCTCCCCCATACATTACTGCCCCCCTCCCCCATACATTACTTACCTCCCTCCCCCATACATTACTTCCCCCCCTCCCCATACATTACTTCCCCCCCTCCCCATACATTACTGACCCCCCCTCCCCTCCCCCATACATTAAATGACCCCCCCTCCCCCTCTCCAATACATTAATGACCCCCTCCTCAATACATAATACAATAGGTCCCCCAAGCCCCTTTATTCTTACCTTTACAAATTCCACTTCCAACAGCTCAGGGAAGAAAGGCCGCGATGCAGTTTCAGAAGAGCCTCCGCCGCGCAGCCGCCGGATGTGACGTCACGCCGTCATTTGCCGCTCACATCCGGCAGCTGACAGGAAGTATCGCGCGGTTGTGGCTGCGCCCCCCCAGATATTGCGCCCGGTGCGGCCGGCCCCCCCTGCACCCCCCACGCTACGCCCCTGTTGGAAGTGTCAAATGTATAGGGGCCACATGTACTACATATGGTGGGATTTCCCAAAATTTTTTTTCCTGAAAGTCCTTTTGAACACATTCCTAGTCTTGGCGTTTGACTTCAAGTATGGCCTTACCTCTGATATGTTTTTATTTAATCTATCCCTCTCAGCATTAAGCAGAACACAAAAGACATTAGCATCTCATTTATTCTTGGCTACTAAGATTTGTATTGCCAGAAAATGGAAATCGAATGACACCTTAGGTTAGGCAGAAATATTTAATCAAACGGCGTTCCAGCAAAACATGGAAATAAGATTTTATGTCTGGAAGAATAGATATGAGCTTTATACCAATATTTGGGCTTCATGGATATCTTTTGCATCTGAGTTTACCACAAAAATTCCTCCTATGGGAGGACAAGTGCCAGGCTGTCCTCGACCTGGTGCCCCCCTCGAGAGAATGTGGTATGTATGTGAACGATTAAAGAATGCTTTATTCGTTACTAGTTGTTTGTTCTGTAAATTTGACTTCTTATTCTTGCTTACTATATTAGATTCCTCATTTTTCTTATTCATATGTAAAATGATTCTGTAAAAAAAATCTAATGCGTCTAAATGTTATCCCTAACTTTCAACCTGTAAGTCTCTTCTTCTTACATGCCTGTCATTATTTTACCCATATGTCTCTTCTTCCCCATGTCTGTCATCTCTTTCTCCTGTATGTTTTGTCTTCGTCTACACGTCATCTCTTTTCCCCTGATATGTCTCTTCTTCTTCCATGCCTGTCATCTCTTTCCCATTGTATGTCTCTTCTTCCTCCATGTCTGTCATCTCTTTCTCCCTGTATGTTTTGTCTTCCTCCATGCATGTCATCTCTTTTCCCCTATATGTCTCTTCTTCCTCCATGCATGTCATCTCTTTTCCCCTATTTATCTCTTCTTCCTCCATGGCTTTCATCTCTTTCCCATTGTATGTATTTTCTTCCTCCTTAACTGTCATCTCTTTCCCCCTCTATGTCTTGTCTTCCTACACCCCTGCTTCCATCACTTTTCCCTGTTATGTCACTGTTATCCACCATGTTCCTACCTTTGCAGCACGCATATTTGGGTGGCAAGGAAGGACAGCTCTGGATCCATGCGCTCTCGCTTAGGGATATTCAGAGAGTGAGCTAACTTGTCACACTGACCTCTTCAGCAAACAAGTAACAAGTGCAAGAGGAAGTGTTCAGGAGATCAGGATGCATTGTAAAACAAAGGGGCACAATCCCCCATACTTTTCTGCAGATGCACATGGAAGAAGTAACTTTGTGAAGATGTAGCAGATCGTTTGTTTTCGTAGCCTGCTGATGGCGGCCCTGAACAATTGTAAATAAACAATGGCTCCATATCTGTCATATTGTATTGGATTCTATATTTCTCATGTCATTATTATTTACGTGTTATTGTATGACCTTTTATATACAATAAAAGATTTACAATAAAAAAAAAATATGTGGGAGATTCTAGCCAAATGCTAAGATTTCAATCTTGGCTTGAAATGATTTCATTTGAATTATTTAAACATTTTCTTTTTTAAATTGTAATTTCAACTTTCGACACTTGGATTTTGTTTCTTGTTGTTGTTTTTACTCAAACCGTACTATCAGAATACTACCATTCAACAGAAAAACATTGGCTTGTGCAGAAATTGGAAATATTATTTCTATTTCATCCTTTCCAACTATGTTGGATAATTTGCCAATCAAACATTTGAAAAAGATTAAAACGTGTTTCAAGTGAAACATGGAATAAATGATATAACAAAAATAGAATAGACATTGTTAATGCAGTTTTTCTCTAAAGTTATTTAAAGCAACATAACAATTTAAACTTAATTTATACTTAATAATGGGAACATATTTTTAAAAAAGGACTTTTTTTTTAACAAGTATGATTTGATTAAGATGTAAGCACTTTATATGGACACAAATATTGGGACACCTGACCTTTTCACCAGAAGGGAAGTTTATGACATGACATTCTTAATACATAGACATTAACATGTACCGTATTTGCTCGATTATAAGACGAGGTTTTTTTCAGAAAAAAAAATCTGAAAGATCTAAGATTTTTTATAATCTTATAATCGAGGTCTTCTTATAATCTGACCTCAAATTGAGGTCAGATTATAAGACATGGATCCAGGTCCCCAGCAGAGCTGCAGGGGACCTGGATCCCCCTCTCTAACAGCAGGGGATGTCTGCGTGATGAGTGCAGACTCCCCTGCTTCCGCCCGGCACGACCGCCGGGGCTTCTGTGATGAAGCCGGGTACTTCCGCTTTCGTCACAGAAGTCCCGGCGAGCGTGCCGGGCGGCAGCAGGGGAGTCTGCGCTCGTCGCGCAGACATCCTCTGCTGCCCCACTGGCCACCAGGGAGAATCGGGCAGCTGGGGGATGTCTGCACGATACGTGCAGATATCCTCCATGCTGCCCGACACGGCAGACTATTATGACGGAGCAGCTGTCCGTCATAATAGACTGCCGTGTCGGGGAGCATGGAGGATGTCTGCACGTATAGTGTAGACATCCCCCGGCTGCCCCCACTAGCCACCAGGGATCGAGTTAAAGGTGAGGGGGAGGGAGGGGGCTGAGAGACAAGGGGAGGGGGTGGGACAGAGAAACAAGGGGAGGGGGGCAGAGACAGAGTCAAGGGGAGGGAGGGGGTTAAGAGACAGAGACAAGGGGAGGGAAGGGGTTAAGAGACAGAGACAAGGGGAGTGAGGGGGTTAAGAGACAGAGACAAGGGGAGGGAAGGGGTTAAGAGACAGAGACAAGGGGAGTGAGGGGGTTAAGAGACAGAGACAAGGGAAAGGAAGGGGTTAAGAGACAGAGACAAGGGGAGTGAGGGGGTTAAGAGACAGAGACAAGGGGAGGGAAGGGGTTAAGAGACAGAGACAAGGGGAGTGAGGGGGTTAAGAGACAGACAAGGGGAGGGGGGAGAGAGAGCCAACACTAAGGGGAGGAGAGAGAGAGTGAAAAATGGGGGCAAGGGAAAGAGAAAGGCAGCATTGGCACATAAAAACAAATAAAAACTAAATACATTTATGAAATACATTTTTTGATATCATAATTTTTTATTAAAAAAGCAATTTACATGTGAATATATACAAGTTGAACTTTTTTCCTATAGGGTAGTCTTATATTCAGGCTTTTAGTTTTTTTCCTAATGGAATATCCAAAGTTTGGGGGGTCGTCTTATAATCAGGGTCGTCTTATAATCAAGCAAATACGGTAGTTGTTCCCCCACATGCTGCTATAACAGCTTACACTTTTCTGGGAAGGATTTCCACAAGAGTTTGGAGTGTTTAGGTGGGAATATTTGGTCACTCAACCAGTACAGCATTTGTGGGGTCAGTCACAGATGTTGGAAGATTTTTTATACTGTACATGGTGCAGAGACAGACCTAGCACATTTGCATAGCAAGGACACTCACCAGGTTTGTCTCTGCACAATGTATAGCTAGACTGGTAAAATGAAATCCCAGCTCAACTCTCCTTTCAGCAAATAGCCTACATTATTTCTTTGCTAGCAGAAATGGCATTTTTTTATGGCTTACAAAATGTGGGAAAGACACAGAAGAAATCCCTTTTATTCAATCTTTTAGGTAGGATTTCTTCTCTCCATACATTAATTACAGAGTATTCAATAAGTATATAGACAGCTTAACAAGCAATTTAGTCATGTTAATGGTAAATTAGAGAAATAAATCAGTGTAAATTATTTAAGGTCTGCTTCCTTTACTGTCTCTCTCGAAAAGGATGTCCATTGTTTCTGCAGGATACTGTAAGGTTTCTTTAATGTTAAATCTTTGATGTCGGATATGGATATTCTCTTTTTTAATCTGATTAAAATAATAATTGTTTTGACTACTGGTTGCTACCGTCCATTAGCAGATTGTTATCAGCATGTGGCATTTTCTCTTTGATGGCTAACTTTTAACTTTTCCTCTTTAGATTTTTAGGATGTAAACTTCTGTCGGATGCATGCCTTTAAATCAGTGGAGATACACACATAAGTATTAATATGGTGTCACAATGTCTTTAAAACTGTATTTTGACATGTGCAATTAATTTCACAACATAATGCTGTCTATTCAATGACCAAAGTTAATTTATCTCATGACATTAAATCCCATAGACTACAATAGAAAAATATAGAGGTATAAAATGGTGACAAGTGATATTTTGTGTCACTGAAACAGCCCAATGTCTGACAAAATGTTATCACTCATAAATGATATGTATTTATTTCACCTTATGCTCTAGCCTGTTCTTTACTCAGTACATGTAATTATATTTTTATTTTAAGGAATAAGTAACATTAGATGGTGTGACTACATTTATATAGACAATCAGCAATGCCCCTTCATTGAGCTCAGTAATACAGATCTCCAAATTAAACTCACAGTGTGAGCTAGAGTTGTAGGCCCATAGTTGGATGCCACTCAATGAGGCACCCATTGAGGCTTATATTCTTATTGAACTTGAATGTAGTGTACATGGATCTTACAGTTAATATATTTTAAATTTTAAATTGTTACTATGCTAAAACAATTGAAAGAAATTATAATAAGTATGCGATTTTAGTACAAAAATGCAAAAGCTAGACAAGCGGGGGCCCACCCGAACCTCCTTCCGTTTTGGTCCTCCATGTCCTCCAACATGGAGTTGGGTGGAAGAACTGGGAGCTGCAAGGCTTGTATCTCCAGACAGTTTTAGTCTGCCATGCCGGTACTTCCCTAGGCCTCATTCCGTCTTCCTTGGTCCTCTGTTTATTAAGCGGCCATTCTATCCTTCACCCACAGCCTACATTCTGGATAGTGCTGCAATTGCTTACACCAGGGGAGCAGTGCCAGACAACCATTTAAAGCCTAGCCTTTTTTTTCTACCAGGTGCTCAGTTGTACTTTTGCCTCCAGGGTGTGTTTAGCCCCCTGGCTTTTTACTACTATGCCTTGACCTCTGGCATCCTGATCTCTGGCTTGTTACTGTGACTACTCTGAATTATGGTTTCCTGATCCTTAGCTATTTAACACGTCTACCCAACCTCTGGAATCCTGACCTCTGGTCCTACTCCTGATACTCTGGTACTCAAACCCCACCTACCTGTCCACCTGTGCTTATTGTTACCAATGTAAACGTGTGTCCAAATTAGGGTCTCTAGCAGTGTGTACTAGTTTAAGCAATACTGTGCTTTCCTGAGTTCCATGCTTGGAAGTCTTCATTCTTCTTCCCAAGCCATGCCCATTGGCTACCCTCAAATTTTGGGAGGTGTATATGTGCACAGACATGTAATTCTTCTTAGTATGAAAATGGTTGATTTAGGGTCTGATGGTGGATTATGGCTGCCTGAGCATTATAGGAACTGCAGTTTGCAGCTATATTTGGTCATTACAGTTTTTGCAGTGCTTCAATGTCCATGATGCTTGGACAACACAATGTCAATGTTTAAGCTGTCTGAGCATCATCAGAATTGTAGTCCTTATCAGGCATTCTCAAGATTATTTACAACTGTCAACTATTGTATCATATACATCTGTCCCACCATTCGGGACTGTATACTATACTATAATATACCACAATGTGACAGGCAGGATATATGCTTATAAAAACTGTACTATGCCACCATCTGTGGCTTGCAGACTATATGCTAGTAATGACTAAGCTACCAGCTGAAACTGGCATACTATATGGTTATAATTACTATACTATAACACCGGATGTGGCTGGCAGATTGGATGATGAGAGTAATTATTCTACTGCACTGTCTGTGGATTATATAGGGATCATACTCTGTGCTCCTTCTTTGGCTTACAGAATATATGCTGATAATAACGTTACTGTAAAACCATTAGAAATGTGCAGGCTACATGCTAATAATAATTATACTTTACCACCATGGTGACAGACGGACCATATACTGATAGTAGCTATATGTTGTCTGTTGCTTTCCTTTATACAGTGCTTGACAAATGTTAAGGCCAGGAGGCTGGCTTGTAGGACATGGCAAGGATTTTTGCCACCCTAGGCGAACCCTCATTTTTCCTTCCCGTGGCTCTGCCCCTTGCCCCTCCCCTTACCCCTCCTAAGTATAACAGCCATACAAAAGCACATCAATCATGCAAACATAAACACAATCTCACACACACATACACACAGACACAGTTACACCCACACAGACAGTCACACATACACAAGCAAGCATTTTTTTGTTAAAGAAAAAGTAAATTTCTTAATGTGTCCCCCTGTCTGTCTCCTCTTCTTCCTTATGCCTGTCCCTCTCCTTTCACTCCTCATGCCTGTCCCTCTCCTCTCCCTTCCCATGCCAGTCCCTCTCCTCTCCCTCCTCATGTCTGTCTCTCTCCTCTCCTTTCCCATGCCGATCTATCTCCTCTCCCTTCCCATGGCTGTCTCTCTCTCTCCTCTCCCTTCCCATGCCTGTCTCTCTCTCTTCTTTCCCTTCCCATGCCTGTCTCTCTCTCCTCTCCCTCCTCATGTCTGTCCCTCCCCATGACTGTCTCTCTCTCCTCTCTCCTTTCCCATGCCTACCTGTCTCTCCTCTCTCCCTTCCCATGCCTGCCTGCCTCTCCTCTCTCCCTTCCCATGCCTCGCTCTCCTCTCTGGACCCATATCTGTTGTCCCCCTCCCATGTGTGTGGTCTTTCCTCCCCTCCATCCCTCCCTTCCCATGTGTGTGGTCTTTCCTCCCCTCCCTCCCATGTGTGTGATCTTTCCTCCCTCCCCTCCCATGTGAGTGGTCTCTCCCCCTAATTTTTACAACGTGGAACTAAGGGAGGGGGGTGGACCTCACCAGGGATGAGGTGAAGGTCCACCCCCTCCTTCCATCAGGGCGCGTTTTTTTTACTGGGGAGCCACGGGCAGTAATAGCTCTCACCTCATCCCTAGTGAGATCTGCCTCCCTCCCTCAGTGCCACATTGTGGCTGGAAGATTCGCCTAAGGTGAATACCTACTTTGCCTATAGGAGGCGCCGGCCCTGGTTGTGGGAGGGGTGCTGATTATAGCAGGCTCCTCTCTACCACATCAGACCACGCAATGTTTTTCATCATGTCCCACCCTTGTTCCCAACCCCTTTTCTTGGCTGTCTTTTTCCTTATCTTTCTAATACACGGGGGCTCTCTTATAGGCCTACCAGGCAGTGGCGTACCTACCACTAGTGCAGGGGTCGCAGCTGCCCTGCGACCCCTGCACAAATTTTTTATTTTTTAAATGTGGGGCAAACGGGGCAGCTGCCCAGGGCCCATTCATTCTTGGGGCCCAAGGCAGCTGCCCCGTGGGCCCCCGCTACCCGTGCCCGTACTTACCTCCTTGCTGCTGTCCCTCGGTGCAGGTCCGTGGCTGTGAGGGAAGCGTTGTTCGCTCCCCTCCAGCCGCGCGGATCAATAAAGTTTATTTAAAAAAAAAGTTTGAACAAACTTTATTGATCCGCGTGGCTGGAGGGCAGCGAACAACGCTTCCCTCACAGCCACGGACCTGCACCGGGAGACAGAGCAGCAAGGAGGTAAGTACTGGCTGGGGAAGGGGGAGGAGGGTGGCATAACGATCATACTGAGGAGCAAAATCCTGGCATATTAAGGGGCAATATCCTGGCATATTAATTGGCATTATCCTGGCATTGTAATTGGCAATATCCTGGTATATTAAGTGGCAATATCCTGGTATATTAAGTGGCATTATCCTGGCATATTAAGTGGCAATATCCTGGCATATTAAGTGGCAATATCCTGGCATATTGAGGCCACATAACACTGGCAAATGGGCAAATAACACTGGAAAATGGGCACCTAACACTGGCAAATGGGCACAACTGGCAAATGGGCACATAACACTGGCAAATGGCACAACTGACAAATGGGCACATAACACTGGCAAATATGTCACAACTGGCAAATGGGCACATAACACTGTCAAATGGCACAACACACTGGCAAATGGCACAGAACACTGGCAAATGGGCACAAATGGCAAATGGGCACATAACACTGGTAAATGGGCACAACTGGCAAATGGGCATATAACACTGGCAAATTGGCACATAACGCTGGCAAACGGGCAAATAACACTGGAAAATGGGCACATAACAGGCAAATAACTGGCAAATGGGCACATAACTGGCAAATGGGCACATAACTGGCAAATGGGCAAAATAACACTGGCAAATAGGCAAAATTGTCTGTGGCATATTGGCAATCGTGGCATAATGGGCAAATTGGCTGTGGCCAAATTTATACTGTGGCATGTTCTGTGGGGGCAAAATAACATGTACTATGGGGTAAAAGGAACACTGTGGCATGTTCTGTGGGGCAAAATAATGTCTACTATGGGGGAAAGTGACACTGTGGCATGTTCTGCAGGGGCAGTTCAGTGGGACAAAGTGACACTGTGGTATGTTCTGGGGGGGAAATTTATACTGCAGCATGCCAAATTGTGTGGGTGCAATATGAGTACAAGCCATGTGCTGTGGGTACTGTATAGTGCTGTGTTAAGACCTTTAGGTGCAATGTGGGTGCAGGGAAACATAATAAAAATAAGAAATTAACATTTTTTCAATAACATTTTCATTACATATGAAAATAGTTGAATATAATATTAAAAAGTTCATATAAGTATACATGCAGCTAGTTATATAGATATATTTGGGGTCCACCTCAAGCTTTTAATAAGGCTGGAAATATTTTAATGTTTTTTTTGTGTCCAGAAAAGTAATCTTACTCTACTGAGAGGGTGGTGGATGAGAGGTTAATATATGAAGGAGTTTAAGCATGCATGGGATAAGCATAAGGCTATCCTTGATATAGGAGAAGGCCATGGACTAATGTAAATATTACTTTACTGAGAGGGTAGTGGATGCATGGGATAGTCTTCCAGCAGAAGTGGTAGAGGTTAATACAGTGAAGGAGTTTAAGCATGCATGGAATAGGTATAAGGCTATCCTAGATATAAGATAAGGCCAGAGACTAATGAAAGTATTACTTTACTGAGAGGGTAGTGGATGCATGGAATAGTCTTCCAATAGATGTGGTAGAGGTTAATACAGTGAAGGTGTTTAAGCATGCATGGGATAGGTATAAGGCTATCCTAGATATAAGATAAGGCCAGAGACTAATGAAAGTATTACATTCCTGAGAGGGTAGTGGATGTATGGAATAGCCTTTCAGCAGAAGTGGTAGAGGTTAATACAGTGAAGGAGTGTAAGCATAAGGCTATTGTAGATATAAGATGAGGCCAGGGATTAATGGAAGTATTACTTTCTGAGAGGGTAGTGGATGCATGGAATAGTGTTCCAGCAGAAATGGTAGAGGTTAATACAGTGGAGGTCAGAAACTTTGTATTATTTTACTGAGAGGGTAGTGGATACATGGAATAGTTTGCCAGCAGAAGTGGTAGAGGTTAATACAGTGAAGGAGTTTAAGCATGCATGGGATAGGTATAAGGCTATCCTAGATATAAGACAAGGCCAGGCACAAAGCGGAACAGTTGGGAGGCATGTAAGTGGCATTTCTGGGGTGGAGTTGCACGGTTGGGTCGGGGGGCCCCGAGGCAATTTTTGCACCGGGGCCTGGTGGTTTCTAGTTACGCCTCTGCTACCAGGTGCATCATTTTGGAACATCTCTAACCGATTTCTATGTGTACGGTATTGTCTACCCCAACACCACTATTCTTCTTCTAACCATTGCCCCTCCCACAAATGTAGTCTAGATTTAGAAACCAGATAAAAAAAGCCAGACTTTCCTCAGCAGATAATAGAAACACTCAGCTATCAGCTGATTTGCAGTTTAGAGCGCATGCTTGCATTTCCTTTCACACCTGGAATTAATAAAAATATTGCAAGATTATATTATAACATGGATATTTAAAATATGCACTAAATAAAGAGAAAATTGCAGGGAATAGAGATGGGAATTTCAACGTTTAGGAAAAGGTTGCCGAGTTGGAAAAATACTCCAATGACGCTGAAGTGGAAATGTTTTTCAGCTCAGCTACTTTGACCTTAAGTTTTAAATTCCCACCTGTATTCCTTGCAATCCTCTCTTTATTGAGTAGACCCTACAGTCTTAATTAGACAGAAGCAGGGTTCTGCATCATTAAAATTAAGTTTAGTCTCTCTTTAAAGGAACACTGCACTTTTGACTTTGAAGGAAGCAAGGGTTAAAAAAAACATGTCCCGAGACTTTGCAGTAAACCCGAAGTGTATCTTAATAGATACACGGTGTTTACTATCTGCTGCATCTCACATCTGAGACACAGCAGTTCCTGGTTGCCAGCTTGCTCCCAGTCTATCAGAGCTGGGGCTCATCCCTCTCCAATTGCTGAATGCTAGCGCAGAGAGAGACCCTCGCTTTTTCATGGGATCAGCAGAGGGGACCTAATTAAGCGCTAGGAACAACAGCCTCTGACTGACAGCATGGCAGCTGTCAGTCAGAGGATAAACTGGCATGTACTATAAAAAGTACCTACCAGTTTATCATAACACTAGGAACAACTTACTTTTCACTTGTGCTTCTATATTAGAAGCACAAGTGAAATATAATTACAAAATACACAAAGTGACAGTGCGCTATATGTGCTTTAAAGTGACAATGTAATCAATCTGCCGTGCAGGGAATACAGGATATGTGACTTATATCTTTAAAACAATAAAAATGTAAAACACTCACATATAGTCCCTTGACATGGGACAAAACATAAATGTAAGTGGCAGTTTGCGTCCTAGTTCGATGCAACCTCCGCAGGGGATATGCAATAATCAACCTCCAAAGGACAAGAGATGGTGTTAGTAGTAAAAAGTATAATTTAATACAAAAGTGCAAAAAATGCCTTACACTTAAAATCTGGAACAGCAGCACAGGGTCATAAAACAGGAACAATGGTGAACAAGGATCTGGTCCAATCTCGTATGAGTGTTGCTTGATCTACGCGTTTCGCCCGTTTTAGTGGGCTTCCTCAGGAATGGGCGAAACGCGTAGATCAAGCAACACTCATACGAGATTGGACCAGATCCTTGTTCACCATTGTTCCTGTTTTATGACCCTGTGCTGCTGTTCCAGATTTTAAGTGTAAGGCATTTTTTGCACTTTTGTATTAAATTATACTTTTTACTACTAACACCATCTCTTGTCCTTTGGAGGTTGATTATTGCATATCCCCTGCGGAGGTTGCATCGAACTAGGACGCAAACTGCCACTTACATTTATGTTTTGTCCCATGTCAAGGGACTATATGTGAGTGTTTTACATTTTTATTGTTTTAAAGATATAAGTCACATATCCTGTATTCCCTGCACGGCAGATTGATTACATTGTCACTTTAAAGCACATATAGCGCACTGTCACTTTGTGTATTTTGTATTTGTGTTTTACTGCAGTATTTTGGGATAACTGCTAGACAAGTTGCAGCTTGTGCAAAATTTTCTTTAGCGCCACCTGCCTCATACCAGTTCCATTGTCAAGTGAAATATAATGTTTAGTGTTCCTTTAAGGGACATTCATTTGTTATTATAACATTTCATTATTTGCCTTTTTCCGCACAATAGTTTATTTTGTAAGCTGTAACCAAATGTATCATGTAACTAACCCTGTGTCTGTTCCAGTGTTTCTCTCACCTCCAGCAGTGTGTAACTAATTTGATGAATTTGTAGAATATCCCTAGGACACTGTCATAAAATCCTTTGAAAAGTCACAAAATACTGTTTCCAAAAGCTTAATGTCATGCCCAACTGAGCAGTGAAAATATGGATGTCATGAGTGTACTTGCGTATGTGTGTTATTCAGTATAAAACAAGGGGAAATTTTACTTATTCTTTAAGGTCTTCATATTTTATATCATAATTGGCAATTCCTTTTCTCAAAACGGCACAGAATAAAATGTGAACAAACTTATTGCTGTTTTCAATATGTTTTTTAAAGCTTAATTTCTACATTTGAAATGTTATAAGGAACTGATTTATTATGTTTAACTGGAAACTCACATATTGGGGATGGTGATAGGATAATGTCATGTTGTCTTGTCAGTGAACATTAATTATAGACAGGGACGCCACAAGAAATTTCTGGGCCCCTTACTGAAAAAAAATTCTACCCCCCATACTTCCTTGTTCATTAATAGCCACTGATAATTTGTCCATTCAATTTCCACTGATAATTTGCTCATTAATATGCCACTGATAATTTGTTCATTAATATGCCACTGATAATTTGTTCATTAATATGCCACTGATAATTTGTCGATTAATTTGCCACTGATAATTTGCTTATTAAAAGCCACTGATTATTTGTTCATTAAAAGTCACTGATAATTTGCTCATTAATAGCCATGGATAATTTGTTTATTAATAGCCACTGATAATTTCCTAATTAATATGCCACTGATAATTTGCTATTTAATATGCCACTGATAATTTGCTCATTAATGTGCCACTGATAATTTGCTCATTAATAGCCACTGATAATTTTCTCATTAATAGCCACTGATAATTTGTCCATTAATTTTCCACTGTTAATTTGTTCATTAATATGCCACTGATAATTTGTCCATTAATTTGCCACTGATAATGTTTTCATTAATAGCCACTGATAATTAGTTAATTAATATGCCACTGATCATTTGCTATTTAATATGCCACTGATAATTTGCTAATTAATATTCCACTGATAATTTGCTCATTAATAGCCACAGAAAAGTTGCTCATTAATATGCCACTGATATTTTGCTCATTAATATGCCACTGATAATTTTCTCATTAATATGCCACTGATAATTTTCTCATTAATATGCCACTGATAATTTGTCCATTAATTTGCCACTGATAATTTTACAATTAATAGCGTTAATTCGTCCATACCCCCTTCCCCAGTACTTACCTAGATGCTGCTCGTCAGTCTCCTTCGCAGTGTTTCTATATACAGCCAATGGAAATGACTTGCCGTCTGCCGGCGGCTGTGACAGAGAGCCAGGTACTGCTAGATACGAATCTTCTGGCTGTTGCCCAGTCGTATGTGGCATATTTAATGGACCATCTGACTGTCATTACTAAGGAATCTGTTTGGCATGGTATTGGAGGAAATCCAGGGGGGTGACACCATGAGTTACCGCACCGGGTGACACCAGCCCTAGTGACGCCTCTGTACTGCATTTAAGTATTAGTAGCCCAAATCTAAAAATCAGACTCTTAAGAATTAGAACAGAAGCTGAGGCTTAGCAAAATCCATTGCCCAGGTATAAAGAAAACATTAATCACTGGACAGATTAAAAACTGCATGTTGATTGTATACTATTTCAGCTGTAACTGTCAGTCCATCTGGTCAAGAAAGATGTTCAACACATCTAAAATGTAAATTGCGTGCAGAAAAATATTTTATGTTTTTATTGGTATTGCACATTTAATGTAATACTTTGAAGAAAGAATAGCGTTTTTGTGTGTCCACAGGATGTGGAGCATTCATGGGGCGGGTTATTAGAACCTGATGAGAGGCAGATGATACATCCTGCATTATGGGGATGATATAGGGAATTATAATGTGTTTTGTAATAAAGTGTTGAGAAGAGAAAATAGTGGTGACTAAAAGTTTTCAGACCTATCTAAATATGTGCTCACTGTTCTCATTCTCAATCCACAAGTGACAATTCCACCTATTCCCATAATTCTTATTTATTCTATTATTTTAACATAAGTTCGTATTATAGTTTTAATATTTTGTTTTATTTTTAAGGCTTCTTCTCACATCCAGTGAAAGATTATACAGTGATCGCCTATGTGATACACTATATATACTTTAGGAGCCAGCCTAGTTATGTTTTAGAAGTAAAGGAAGTAGTACTTCCATAGAGATTTAAAAACAATCAGAAAAGTTAGGAGCTCCTGGTATATGTTAAGCTCTAAACTGATCTTTTGCTGTAACTCTCATCAAAACACTGTTTGCTGAAAATGTAAGAATGATACATCTGCATCTATTGGGGCTATTCACTAAAAGGGGAGTTGAGGTGAGTAGCAGGTGAGTTGAAGTGAATAGCAGGTGAGTTTAGCTATACATTGTGCAGGAATAAACCTTGTTAGTTTCCCAGCTAAGTGAACTCATCAGTTTTGTTACTGCACAATGTATAGCTGAAATCGTTTTACCTGCTATTCACTTCAGCTCACCTGCTACTCACCTCAGCTCACCTGCTCCTCACCTCAGCTCACCTTTTAGTGAATAGCCGCATATATGTGGAAAGTGAAATTAATGGGTTACTATTGGAAGACAGATGTTTGTGGTTATATATAATTATCAAAAAATCATAAATACTAAGCAACATTGCACTATTGTTTTTATTTTTTCATTCTTGGTATTGAATCCACTTTGCGCATAAGAGATTTATCTTGGGAACAGGAGAAGAAAGTTCATGAAGGAGTCAAAACCACTTACTGAGGAGTATTTGCAGTGTTTCGTAAATAAGGTGTTAAGGAATCACAGATCGCCTGATTGCTACGCTAGTGTCACTGTCGTGTTGTGATCAGGTCATGTTTGCGTACTGACATTCCATCTGGTCTATTGCTGTCACATATTTTCCTATTAGTAACTTTTTTTTTTACGGGGAAACTTTTTTAAATAAATATTTATCCTTTATTGGCATACATTATGCAGAGATAAAAGCAAATTCATACTGTAGGTTTTTTGTTTGTTATTTCTTAGAATATAGGAGAGAAATTACCCTTTTTTCTTAAATAACAAACTGATACAGGAAGATAAAACAATTCAAAGTTCTCATAGATTGCCTTCAAATCACTTTTGTACATTTTGTTTCTTGTTAAGATGGGGTTTTTTTTCTTTATTATTTTGATTTTATGTATAGCGTGTTTTCCGATAAAAAGAAAAATTGAAACATATGGCAACCAAATGATCCGAAGGAGACTGTTGAAAGGAATCCTTTACAGTTCAGCTCTTTAAACCTCTCTTGTATTCTGACCAATCTTCACAGAATATTAATGCAAAAAAAGTGTCTTTGGACACAGTGTGCCATGCTTTCCGTTCAAAGTTTTGTCAAATGTTATAAACACCTTCTTGCATCTGGGATAGATTGTTAGGGATCTAAAAGTTGCAGCACCTTCATCTTGGCAACAGTAAACTAGCACAGAGATGAACAATCCAACATAACAATGCCTGTTTCCTGTAACACGGTCACATGTTTGATTAACAGTATATTTTTCTTTTATTTATAAGCTACCACAATGTCTCTTCAAGGTCATTTGGCTTTGGCGCAAAACAACAAAAATAACATGAAAACAGAGATCTCCATTGCATTGTTCAAACAGACTTTATTCACAAATAGGAGTATTTTCCCTCATACAATATTAGACTGTAATAGTCCAAATTGTTTTGCTTAACCTTGGCTTTATATTTTTTAGGACACAGTGAGAATCCATCTGTAAATCATCCAGATGGTTTCTATTAGACATGTGCAAAACTAAAATTTTCGTTTCGTTTTCATCCATTCGGACGAAAATGTTATATATTTCGTCTAAAACGAGTTTCGTTTCGTTTTATTCGTTTCGTTTTATAGAATACGTGTAATACTATTGGCTTTCTATAAACCGAACGAGAGCCCCATTCATAAGAAATTCTTATGAATGGGGCTCTCGTTCGGTTCATAGAAAGGCAATAGTACTACATGTTTTCTATAAGCCGAAAGTCTATAAACCGAAGGTCGTTCGGTTTATAGATTTTCGTTTTATAGAATACATAGAATTACATGTAATTCTATGTATTCTATAAACCGAAAGTCTATAAACTGAACGACCTTCGGTTTATAGACTTTCGGCTTATAGAAAACGAACAGTAGTAGTGCCTTTCTATGAACCCATTCATAATTCTTATGAATGGGTTCATAGAAAGGCACTACTACTGTACGTTTTTTATAAGCCGAAAGTCTATAACTTTATGAATGGAGACTCTGTCTCTGTGTAATGAAAGCCAATAGTACTATAACATGCATTACAAATGCCGAAAGTCTATAAACCGAACGTTCGGTTTATAGACTTTCGGCTTATGGAATACATATAATCTTATTGCTATTCTATAAACCGAACGTTCGGTTTATAGAATAGCAATAGGATTACATGTATTCCATAAGCCGAAAGTCTATAAACCGAACGTTCGGTTCATAGACTTTCGCTTATGGATTACATGTAATTCTATGGGCTTTCTATAAACCGAACTAGAGTTCCCATTCATAAAAATTTATGAATGGGGACTCTGTTTCGGTTTATAGAAAGCTAAGAAGTTGAACGAATGAACGAATGGTTTAATATAAATGAAAATCATTCGTGCTATAGTACTATAAACCGAAAAGAGTCGGTTTATAGAATGCCAATAGACTTACATGCATTCCATAAACCGAAAGTTGTTCATTATGTCGGTTTATGGAATGTAGTGTACTATGCTATTGTATTCTATAAACCGACTCTATTTCGGCTTATAGAATGCCAATAGTACTTCGAATGGACGAATGAACAAATGATTTTCGTTTATTAACCATTCGTTCATTCGGCTTTCGTTAGCATAGCATTTTCGTTATTCGTTTTTCGGACGAATGGACGAAAATGCTATTTTCGGACGAAAATGCATTCGTCCGAAAACGAATGCACATGTCTAGTTTCTATGTATAACGAGATTCAAAGAAAATGTGTACAAATACAGTTCCTTTAATACCTCACCATCCAGGAGATCCCAATTTTGAAATCAAGTATACCATGTAAAAATGGGAGCTAAAATCCAACTGATTATGTACTTCTGTACTTCTGTTCAGACAATATCACCATCCAGGAGATCCCAATTTTGGGGAAATCAAGTATACCATGTAAACATGGGAGCTAAAATCCAACTGATGTTATAAGAAAGTCTTCTTTAGGGAACACAGTTATACAAACTAACAAATCAGTTGGAAACGCAAGAACAGCTTCTCACATATATTGAATCATTTTTTTAAATAATAATAATTTTTACAAATCTATATACTATTGCTGTACATCTATTCATCATTATACCTGGATTGTAAACATGCATTGCATTTAAACTATGCATGTCTAAGAGTGACTCGTGACAACTAGTACCTAAAGTTTTATTTATATTTGGTTTAAAAATGTAGGTTGCGTACATGATGTTCCGTTAACTGGGAATTAATTATGCTTAGCCTCAGTGTTCCAGGGAATATCTACCTCTGCAACCTGTAGCGTCCACAGTATATAACTATACTTTTAAAAGGGGTGTATTTTATAAATGTATTTTTTTTGTAAAGTTATACTTATTTCTTTGGTACACATACAAAATATCCTTTTAAAGCCTGAATTGTTTGTCATTTGTAGAATTCGCATTACATAATTTCTGGCTTTTTCTCCCTTGCCATATAATAAGACAATGGTGATCTGCATCTGTAATTTCCTTAAAAAGAAATCTCTTAGTTGTTGCAAAAGAAAATGTGTTTTCAATCAAGACAGTTTATTTCATGTTAGATTTCCAAGCCCATCTGCTGGTGCAAAAGTTAACCCTTTGGTTTTGCAAACTGTATCACAGCGTGACTAGTTGCAGTGCCATGTACATTCACTTGATAGCTGAAATTTTAAATAAGTTATGTAAAGTCATATGTTCATAATGAGAAAAAAATGTTTTACTTTAAATTAAATATGAACATGTAAAGGGCATTGGAGCTAGCATGGATAACATAGCTCTCAGACTTTTTTTTTGTTCTACAATAATGGGTCCCAAACAACTCTGGGTCAAGTGGCCCTGGCACTCCGCTAATATGAATTGGGTTAATAAATAGCCCCACCATGATTAGGGGGTATTATTAGCTACCCATTCACTGTTAAGTGATATTCTAGGGGCTTACCCAAGGCTCCCAGAATAAAAATCAATAATTATATCTCATTAAATGAACACCACACAAATATAATAAAACCTTTCCCCCATCCGGGAGCCCAACACCCCTGAATGACCTAAAAAAACAAAAACAAATTATCAGCCCCCTCCCAAGTTAATTATTAAATTAAATAAACTCTACCTACTCACGTCTTACAGTCTCTAAGACCCACACAAAATCCCACATCCCTCTGCAACAAGGCTCAGACTGCTCTATATAGGTTCCTGAGTCTCTCTTGGACCCACACACAATGCCACTATCCCCTAGCAATGAGACTCAGACTACTCCTGAGGTAGATAGCAGAAACTATTTAATTTTGGACGTTCTTCTCTTGCTTCTCTATAAGATTTGTATACTATACCCTCTGGTTTATGCAATTTGAAATCACATTCAAAGTTCTATTTATGTGTTTATCTCTTAATTACATTCTCAACTATCTTTGCCACTCTCCATTTGCTTCCAATCACCTTCCACATGCTAGAAACACATGGCGGGTCTCAGTCAGCTTTCACAGTTCCCCATTAACTTCCATTGTCACAATGTACTTTTATTTATCCCTCCCCAACCTTTCTTCCTGTCTGTTCACTCACCTTATGTTTCTTATCTTCCTCATTCCCTCAAAATTGTAAGCTTGTGAGCAGGGCCCTCTACCACATGTTGTAGTTTGAATATGTTTGTCTAATCTTGTTTGTAACTCCCTTTTCATGCTCCGTAAAAGCACTTTCTATAAATTGCTTTCTATATTAGCAAATGGTAATGTAATATAATGAATAACAGTGAATGAAAGATTTAATAATAACCCCCCATCACTGTGGTGATATTTATTAATGGCCCTGGATCAATTTGCCCTAGCCACCCATAATTATTATTGGGAGTATTGACAGCTCCTGCCACCATTTTAAAAATATGGAGATGTAGGGCTAGTTTCTCTGGCCCCAAATGTGTTAGAGACCTCAGGGACATTTTGGGTGCCATTTTACAAGGTGTGGGGAAAGGAAATTCAAGTTTTTTAATGAGTAGTGTGAGGAGGTCGACTTGGATTTACAGGTAAGCTGACCCAGAGGCGTCACTAGGGTTGGTGTCACACAGTGCGGTAACTCATGGTGTCACCCCCCTGGATTTCCTCCAATACCATGCCAAACCGATTCCTCAGAAATGCCAGTCAGATGGCCCATTAAATATGCCACATACAGGAGCCCCACAAATTATGTCACACGCAGGAGCCTATTAACTATGCCACACACAGGAGTCCCATAACTATGACACACACAAGAGCCCCATAAATTATGCCACACCAGAGCCCCATTATTTATGCCACACACACTGGCGCCCCTTAATTATGCCACACGCACAGGCGCCCCTTAATTATGCCACACACAAGTGCTTTATTGAATTTTGCTATTCAATATTACAGCATTTAACTCCTCAATATGCCAGTATTTTGTCACTCAATATGCTAGCATTTAACCCCTCAATATGCCAGTATTTTGTCACTCAATATGCCAGTACTGTGTCACTCAATATGCCAGTATTGTGTCACTCAATATGCCAGGATTTAACCCCTCAATATGCCAGGATTTAACCCAATATGCCAGGATTTGTCACTCAATATGCCAGGATTTAACCCCTCAATATGCCAGGATTTAACCCCTCAATATGCCAGGATTGTGCCACTCAATATGCCATTATTTTGCCACTTAAAATGCCAGGAATTAACCCCACAATATGCCAGGATTTAACCCAATATGCCAGGATTTGTCACTCAATATGGCAGGTTTTAACCCCTCAATATGCCAGGATTGTGCCACTCAATATGTCATTATTTTGCCACTCAATATGCCAGGATTTAACCCCTCAATATGCCAAGATTTAACCCAATATGCCAGGATTTGTCACTCAATATGCCAGGATTTGTCCTAAATCTTTCCTCTTTTTTTTCCCCCCTTTTCGGTTTATTTTTGCTGGAAGGATATTCAGGGAGAGAGGCCCACAAATTTGTCCATTTATCACTGTACTAAACCTTGACCTTAATTTTCTAATTATCTTCCAAGATCTCGTTAAGCCAGTTAATATTTAATAGCTAATGGCTCAGCAGTCATTATGTGCACACATAATGGGAGATAGAGGACACCCTTGACTGATGCTATTTGTAAGGTTGTACCAGTTTGAACAGATGTTTGGACCATCTTTTAGCTCTAGATCTCGAACAGAGATCTTCAAACTTTTCAGTATGAGGGTCAAATTGTACATTTTACAAATTTTCGCTGGCATAAGAAAAAAACACTAATATAATTCAACGTCTTACCTATGTAATAAAAAGGTCACTGAAGGGATCCATTTGTTGTTTTTATTTCCTTCCTTTGCACCCACATTGCACATTATCCTAGCACCTAGATTGCAATGACAAGACTTAGAAACATATAGAAACATAGAATGTGTCTGCAGATAAGAACCATTCGGTCCATCTAGTCTGCCCAATTTTTATTTTTTTTGAGTACTTTTATTAGTCCCCCGTTCCCGGTCTTATAGCTAGGATAGCCTTGTGTCTATCCCACGCATGCTTAAAATCCTTGACTACGTTTACCTCTACCCCTTCTGCAGGAAGGCTATTCCAGAACCCAGATCTTACCCCAAAACCCAGACTGCAATAAAAGGTCTTGCCCAGCACTTACCCCAGCACCAAGATTGCATTTACTGGACCTACCCCAGCACCCAGGACTTACCAAAGCATGCAGATTGCACTCACAGGTCTTGACCCAGCATTGAGATGCAACACAGGACTTTCCCCACAGAGAGGGGCACCATGGGAGGGGCACTGCCCATGTCTGTCTGTCTCTGTTTTCCTCTCCCCCTTATGTCTGTCTGTCTCTCTCTTCATATCCTTCCTTATGTCTATTTGTCTCTTTTCCTCTCCCCCCTAATGTCTGTCTGTCTCTCTTTTCATCTCAACCTCCTATGTGTAGTCTCTTTCCTCCCCTCCTTATCTGTGTAATTTCTTCTCCCCCTTCATGTGTGTAGTCTCTCTCCCATGTCATGTGTGCAATCTCTCTCCCCTCTAATGGGTGTAATCTCTCACCCCTTTCTTGTGTGTAATCTCTCTCCCCTCATGTGTGTAATCTTTCTCCCCCTCATGTGTGTAATCTCTGTACCCTCATTCCTGTAATCTCCTTCTCCCCCTCCCCCTCATTTATGTAGTGTATTTTTCTCCTACCACCATTTCTGTAGTTTCTCTCTCCACTCTTTCCCCTCATTTCTGTAGTCCCTCTCTCCCCCCACCCAGTCATTTTTGTAGTCTCCCCCCTCCCCCCGCTCATATCTGTAGTTTCTTTCTACCTTCTTATGGCATTTATCTTTAAAACAGGCACATCCCTGTGCAGGCCGGATAAAAAAATATCCATGGGCCAGATCGGGACTAGCATGAAGTGCAATTATACAGTCTTGAATCCAACACAACAGACCAAATGCTGAATGTAATGACATGTTCAGAGAGGAGCCTTTATTTTTCAACCAGATCCAAAATGTTTAATAGTCGTCTAATATTATTACAAGATCTTTACGTAAAGTGCTCAAAAAATGTTTTCAATTAGAAGCAAACTTCCCACAAATGGTTAACTCTATCCACTGCCAAAGGGGTCTCCAATATCCATGAATACAATGTGCTACGTGGATGCAGGGAATGTGGTTTTCAAATAAAATTCAAGTACTGTTGGACTTGCATGAAAACAGATAAATAAAGGGAGTGTGCAATTGCCATGCTGACTGCAGGAATGTCCACCAGAGCTGTTGCCCATGAATTGAATGTTCATTTCTCTACCATAAGCCGTCTCCAAAGGCTTTTCAGAGAATTTGGCAGTACAACTGGCCTCAAATCCGCAGACCATGTGTAACCACAATAGCCAAGGACATCCACATCCAGCATCTTCACCTCCAAGATCGTCTGAGACGAGACACCCAGACAGCTGCTGCAACAATCGGTTTGCATAACCAAAGAATTTCTGCACAAACTGACAGAAATCATCTCAGGGAAGCTCATCTGCATGCCCGTCGTTCTCATCGGGGTTTCTACCTGAATGCAGTACGTCATCGTAACCGACTTGAGTGGCATTCAGTGGCATCTGGCACTTTGGAGAGGTGTTCTCTTCACAGATGAATCCCAGTTTTCACTGTACAGGGCAGATGGCACTTGTATGGTGTAATGTGGGTGAGCGGTTTGCTGATGTCAGCGTTGTCGATCAAGTGTCCCATGGTGGCAGTGGGTTTATGGTATGGGCAGGCATATGTTATGGACAATTAGCACAGGTGCATTTTATTGATGGCATTTTGAATGCACAGAGATACTGTGACGAGATCCTGAGGCCCATTGTTGTGCCATTCATCCACGACCATCAGCTCCTGTTGCAGCATGATAATGCACGGCCCAATGTTGCAAGGATATGTACACAATTCCTGGAAGCTGAAAACATCCTAGTTCTTGCATGGCCAGCATAATCTGGGCTGGTGTGGTTACATGTGGTCTGCGGTTGTGAGGCCGGTTAGATGTACTGCCTAATTCTCTGAAATGCCTTTGGAGACTGCTCATGGTAGAGAAATGAACATTCAGTTCATGTGCAACAGCTCTGGTGGACATTCCTGCAGTCAGCATGGCAATTGCACACTCACTCAAAACTTGCGACATCTGTGACATGTGCACATTTTAGAGTGGCCTTTTATTATGGCCAGGCTTAGGCACACCTTTGCAATAATCATGCTCTCTAATCAGCATCTTGATTTGCCTATGAGGTGGATGGATTAACTCGGCAAAGGAGAAGTGCTCGCTAACACAGATTTAGACAGGTTTGTGAACAACATTTGAAAGAAAAATGAGGGCAAAAACAAAAGTGTGTATTTATAATTTTGTTCAGTGCATATATATTTATACATGCATACAAATATATATACTGTATACCCAATGTCCAGAATGTCTTCACTCCGGCCAAAATAATCTCCACTCACAATTTAATACCAAGGAATCAAAAGAACTTATTAGCAGTGGTTACATCAACGTTTCGGGCGACAGAGTGGCTCATTTTCAAGACAATCAACTCAATCAACGTGTACAATATATACCTAAAAACAAATACAAAATGTAATTACTTACCACCAACACCTGGAAGTGCATCTGGGAAGGGCACAGAAGTCATCGCTCCGCCTCCAACTGTGTCACCATAGCAAAGCCACAATAACTAATATAACGCACATCCAGCACTAGTGATCTAACCATTACACAGGAGCATAGACACAAAAAGACTTTAAAAAATACTGAGAAACAGAATTGAGTATAAATAATAAACATGTATGGCGGTAGTTTGTGTCGTGCTCAGCAAGTCATAATAACTCCCAACCACCCCTCTAATAATGACAGACACCAAATTATAGGGAAACAGATCACCGCATTTATTTTACATAACCAAATAAAATATAACTATACTGTATACATTTCTTGGCCTTTTATAACATACATATAAATAACATATGCAGCTCTAATTGTGGTGCTATCAACTACAATAGATGACTTTAAAAATGGTCTGGGTGTTAGTTAGTTTTTTTTTTTTGTTTTTTTAGAAAAGCAGGACATACAGGGCTATTATTAATAGAATAAGCATTCATAATAGAGCTTATTGATCCAAGGAGAAATCTGATTGCCCATTGGAGTCAAGAAGGAATTCCCCCCCCCCCCCCCCCCCTGGGAGCAGGTGACACACTCTAAACATGTATAGCACCCAACATGTTGATATTCTCGCTCTAATAGACTTTTCTATCCCACTCACTCCATGTAACTCAAGGTTTTTTTGCATCTTCCACTACTGCAAAATGTATCTGAAGAAGATCGTAGCAATTGCTCCTGATATGGCCCTATTATTACTTGTTTTGATTAGCCACATCTAAATTCATCTGTATTATTTGTATGTTAAAATGTTCTTTGTAACTCTACTCAGCTAATAACCTTTAACACCTTAGTGAATATTGTTAGATTTATTGCTATCCCCAACTACTCTGGTAACTTTCTCTTTACTGATTTGTTAAAATTTGCTCTAAATGACCCCCCCCTCCTGACCTGGTTTTTCTACCCCCATGTAACTCAAGGCTATTTGAGCCCACCCACCCTCTGGTCAATCTTCTTTTTTAGATTGAACCAGACACATGATTCTACTCAGGGCCGATCCTAGGGTCACGGGCGCCTGGGTGCAGGTTTTCCTTTGGCGCCCAAGGGTGGGCGTGGCTATATTATGAACTCCTCCCCTTTAGACATTTTTGTTCCAGACATGCCCATTTCAATATTGGGGAGAGGGGGAGGGAGAAAACTTTATTTTAATGTAAAGGACCAACTTTTATTTTAAATAACGATATATATTTTGCCATAATACTGTGTATTAGTTTTATTTATTTCTATGATGCTCAGCCAGCAACATGGGAGACTTTTTGCTGGCTGGCAGAATGAGTTTTTACTACCATTTTACTACCATACTACCCATGATTCCCAACCAGCCAAAGTCTCTCATTAGTCTGGCTGAGCATCATTAGAAAAGAAGTACACAATGAGTGATAAATAATATTCCACCAAGTCAGTCACTCACGTGTCTCTCTCTCTCCCCATACCCTCATGTCTGTCTGTCTCTCCCCGCACCCTCATGTTTGTCTGTCTCTCCCCGTACCCTCATGTCTGTCTCTCTCTCCCCGTACCCTCATGTCTGTCTCTCTCTCCCCATTCCCTCATGTCTGTCTCTCTCTCCACTCATGCTCCATGTCTCTCTCTCTCTCTCCACTCATGCTCCATGTTTGTCTCTCTCTCTCCACTCATACTCCATGTCTGTCTGTCTCTCTCCACTCATACTCCATGTCTGTCTGTCTCTCACTCTGCACTCATTCCCCATGTCTGTCTCTCACTCTGCACTCATTCCCCATGTCTGTCTCTCACTCTGCACTCATTCCACATGTCTGTCTCTCACTCTGCACTCATTCCACATGTCTGTCTCTCACTCTGCACTCATTGCCCATGTCTGTCTCTCTCTCCACTCATGCCCCATGTTTGTCTCTCTCCACTCATACCCCATGTCTGTCTGTCACACCCCATATCTTTCTCCTATACCTCCTACCTACCATGTATTTGTCTCTTCCCATGTCCCTTTTTCATGCCCCCTACTGACCTCATCTCAGAACTCAATTAGCACTGCCTTGATTTCCCCGCACATAGTGATGACTCTGACCGTTATGTTCCGACGCTCTGTCATCACTGTGCACTGAAAGAGCAGAAAGCGCTGACTGAGGTCTAAGGGGAAACATGGCGCCGATCTGCAGAGCTGGCTCTGAGAGGCAGCAAAGCAGCACATGGGCAGCCCATTTACAGAGGTGTACTAAGGGTACACTTAGGCAAACTGGCTGTTGCTTATGTTAATGGCAATTAAAAATGCTACAGTTTGCCCAATAAAAATGTCAGTTCGTCCTCAAAATACACCAGTTTCCCCAGTAATATGCCAATTATTTTGCCCATATGCCACAGCCAGTTTGTCCATTAATATACAACAGCCAATTTGCCCACTGATATGTCACAGACAGTTTTTCCATTTATATACCTATGCTAGTTTGCCAATAAATAGGCTACAGCCAATATGCCACAGTAATTTACCCAATAAAAGCATAATCTCCTCTCCTGCCTTCCCCAGTACTCACCCTGCTGCTGCTCTCGTGTCCCCGGCCGTCTCCTCCGCACAGTCTTCCCTCTACGCACGCTGAGTGCAGGAGGCGGGAAATAGACGCCAGTTGGTTGGGGGCTGGTGCCCTCCATGTGATAAATTGATGAGCGCAGTGAGGGCCCCGGGCAAGAACACACTTACACACAGCCACACATAAATACACACAGTCATACATAAATACACACAGTCACACATAAATACACACAGTCACACATAAATACACACAGTCACACGTAAATACACAGTCACACATAAATACACACAGTCATACATAAATACTCACAGTCATACATAAATACACACAGTCACATGTAAATACACACAGTCACACATAAATACACACAGTGACACATAAATACAGTCACACATAAATACACAGTCATACATAAATACATACAGTCACACAAACACAGTTAAACACTTAGTCACCCTCACAGACATACATTTACACAGACACCCTTATACACACTGTCACACATACATAAATACACACACAGCCACCTTTACACAGACACAGGATACACTTGCACAGACACTCATGTACACATACTTACACAGCCAGTAACACACACATAGTTATACACATTGACACACACTTATACACATACACTTAGACAGTAACACACACATAGTTATACACATTGACACACACATACAAATACACATACACAGACAGTAACACACACATAGTTATACACATTGACACACACATACACACTTATACACATACATTCACACACACTTACACAGACAGTAACACACATAGTTATACACATTGACACACACATACACACTTATACACATTCACATACACAGACAGTAACACACACATAAACACATTGACACACACATACACACTTATACATTCACATATACTTACACAGACAGTAACACACATAGTTATACACATTGACACACACATACACACATACACACTTATACACATTCACATACACAGACAGTAACACACACATAGTTAAACACATTGATACACACATACACACTTATACATTCACATACACTTACACAGACAGTAACACACACATAGTTAAACACATTGACACACACACACATACACATTCACAGACACTTCCACACTTTTTTTAATTTTTTATATATTTTAACAATACCCCCCCCCATCACGTCCTCCTCCTCCTTCTTCTTGGTAATCCAAGCACAGAGCAACGGGGGAAAGCTCCGCCCCCGTCGCGTTCTGTGATTGGCTGCAGGGAGGAGGATGTTCTCTATGGTGTCTTGGCAGAGAACGTCCTCCTCCCGGCAGCAGCCAATCACAGAACGCGACGGGGGCGGAGCTTGCACCCGTCGCGTGGCTTGCTTTAACAAGGAGGAGGACGGCAGGGAGAGAGCTCCCTGCTTCAGCGCCTCTCCTCCCGTGCGCCTGGGCGCGGTGCACCCCGTGCACCCGCCCAGGATCGGCCCTGATTCTACTCAACCATAGTAGCTGCCCCACCTCCACACACGTTCTAGTAATCAGCTACTAATATCATCTGAGAAATCTGAAACAGCTCTCACTAGAGTATCAAATTTCCTCCTGTCTCCCAAATCTAAAGGCCACTTCTAAGTGATGATCCTCTTAGATGTCTCTGCTTCCTTTGACACCGTTGACCTTCTTCTTAACAAATTATCCTCATTTGGCATAGGTGGTACGGCACTGTCTTGGATCGAGTCTTACCTATATGAGTGCTCCTATTCAGTGTCGCTTGCTGGAGCGACATCATCGCCTGTTCCTCTCTCTGTTGGTGTTCCGCAAGGATCGGCCCCGCCCTCTGTTGTTTTCCCTGTACACCACCTCTCTGGGAGAACTCTGCTCTTTTGGTTTCCAATACCACCTGTATGCCGATGATACTCAGATCTACCTATCCTCTCCTGACACCACTCCCTTTGTCGTGTCACGTGTAGTTGAGTGTCTGTTGGCTATCTCCACTTGGATGTCTGATCGCTACCTAAAACGTAATCTTTCCAAAACAGAGCATATCGTCTTCCCTCCCTCAAACTCTGTCCATTTACCTGGCTTCACAGTCACCGTTGAAAATGCTACAATTGTATCAGCTGACCATGTCCAATGTCTTGGGGTCACTTTTGACTCTGCTCTCCTTCGTTCCTCATATTCAGTCTTTAGCCAAATCCTGTCATCTGCACCTAAGGAACATCACACGCATTCGCCGTTCCTCAGCGAAGAGACCGCCAAAATACCAGTGCACTCACTTGTGATCTCTCCCTTGACTACTGTAACAGCCTTCTGACTGGACTACCTCTGGCTCGTCTTTCTTCCCTGCAATCTATTCAAAACAGAGCTGCCAGACTCACCTTTCCTGCTTGTTGGTCTGATTCGGCAGCTCCCCTCTGCAATGCCCTCCAATGGCTCCCCATCTGCTCTAGGATCAGACTTAATATTCTGTCTTTAACCTACAAAGCTTGATTTACTTCTAGCTAATCCCACCTAGCTCTCGCTGTTAGTATCAGGTAGCTTACAACTGATCCAACCAGAACGCACACAATTAATCTTTGGCCAAACCCATCTAGTGCCAACCATCCATATTACTGTTACCACAACTACATTCCCTCTGTCCTCTTCAATCCCTTATGTGTTTCATGTACCCCATTCCCTATAGATTGTAAGCTTGCGAACAGGGCTCTCTACCTCATGTACCAGTCTGTTCTAGTTTGTGTAACTTAGTATGTAGTCCCCTCTATGCTCTATATCATGCGCTACGTAAATTGTTGGCGCTATATAAATACATGGTAATGTAATGTAATGTTATATGGAGGTGTCATAGCATTTCTTAGTCTTTTACTCCTGTTTATAAAAGCAGCAGTTCTGCACACCTATGGGTAATACGTATTTAAGTTTTGTATTTTTTTTATGTATATCTTGTACACATTTAGGGTCAGTCGTATGCTGTGTTCCGAAACATTGTTGATGTAACTACTGATAATAAATTCTAAATGATTTGGTGGTATAAGACCCAAGTATAGCTTATTCGTGTGGATTATAAACTATATATATGTATTTATTTTGTATTTATTTATATTTAAATATATATACATACACAAACGTTAATACACATTTTTTTAACACAATGCTAGGCAAAATATTGTCATAAAGGTTATTATTCATTAAAAGTCCAATCATGTGTAGTTAGTCAATGGCTGAGCATGATGGGATGTTTTCATACAGAGCAATATCTGAGTAAACCTGCACTGTAATTTGCAAGGGTATGACTAGCTGAGCATGATGAGCATTTTTGGAGAAAGGGTTCACATTTAGTTAAACAATGGCTGAGGATCATGGGAGTGTTCCTGCAGAGCAACTTTTGTGTAAAAAAAAAACACAACTTATCAGTGAAACAAGGCTGTCTTATAGGAGCCTGCTAAGAGCTTATCATAGACATATTCTGTTTTCAACCAGTCTCAATCATTACCATTTAAATACTATCCTTATAGTAACTGTTCAGAAATGGTTCAGACAGACTATTGCCTACTTATGGAACTCATTACCATCTAAAGAAAGAGAGAAATTATTTTTAAAATTCAATTCTGGGGCAAAGTCCTAAAAGAGGTTCAATCATCATAGGAACCAGTTGAATGTTCCTGTTGATCAGACCACTTTTCAAATGTTTTATCTGAATTGACATTTAAAAATAACCTCCACAGAGCATAGCTTTCAATGCAGTCATGTATAATTATTACCATGCATAACTGCATTATCTGTTCTCATGTAATAAATATCATTTGGTTCTAAACTTGAAAACAAAACATTAAAACATTCTGTCTTTATCAATTCATCAGTTGTCCTTAAGATTCTGCCCATGTGAATGCCAATGTATTGCCAAGACACGATCCTTATTAATCATGCTATGAAATGGGGTATTTTTACAGTGTTTGTCTTGCCAACTAAAGTTTTGGGCATTGAAAAATCTGACTTTGTATGGAAATAATCAAAATAATAAAATAAGAACCATTGTGAATAGTTCTGTGACAATCAACTAACTAAAAGACAAGTAAGGATGCACTAAATGGACAAAAGTATTGGACACCTGACCATTAAACCAACAGGGACTTTTATGACATAGACATTAGTGATGTTAGCAGCAGCATTGAATTTAGAATGATGGTTAATATATAACTGACACCAGCTTTTGCAATAGTGGGCGCCAACGAATCTAGGCCATTGTATGGTAAAGTATAGAAGTTGAGTATCCCTTATCCAAAATGCTTGGGACTGGGAGCATTTCGGATAATGGATACTTATGAATAACAGATTATTTTGGCAGCACCAGCCCTAAATATTATTTATATTACCTAAATTCAATGTGAACAACTTGCTCACATTGATTTTAGGTAATATAGATGATTTCCAGCAGTGGCACTGGTGAACTTAGCTGCCAAACTTAGGTGCCAAATTTGTCTCAAAAATAACTTTGATCATGTTACCTCCCATTACTTTCAATGGGGAAGATTCGAACCTGGGTTGTTTTTTTTTCCTAACTCCAACTCGGGTACCAAATTTGAGTTTGGGGGTCGACTATCATTTTGAGTCAAATTCGAACCTGAGTTGGACTTAGTCTCAAAAATAGCTTTGTTATTTCACATCTCATTACTTTCAATGGGGAAGATTCAAACTTGTTTTTTTTAAGTCAAATGTAAGTGCTGAATTTGACTTTGTCTCAAAATAAAAGTCGACCTCCAAAGTCGAATTTTAGTAAATAGACCCAACAGAGTGCCCAGTCCCCCCTACTTTTATTACTGACCCCTTGGCTCAGTTGTGTAGACTGTGACACAGACTGTGTTGGGAATGATGCCTGACGGTGAACTGTGTGTGCACGAATGCATGCATGATCGGATGTGCAGTCAGCAGATCTGGCTGCGGAGGCAGCTCTTGGATGCAGATCTGGCTGCTGGAGCAGCTCCTATGTGCAAATCTAGCTGATGGGGTAAGTCCTAGGTACAAATCTGGCTGCTGGGGTAAGTCCTGGGTTCAAATATGGCTGTTGGGGCAGCTTCTAGATGCAAATCTGGCTGCTGTGGAAGCTCCTGGGTACAAATCAAGCTGCTGGGGTAAGTCCTGGGTTCAAATCTGGCTGTTGGGGCAGCTCCTAGGTGCAAAATTGGCTGCTGTGGCAGCTCTTTGGTACAAATCAAGCTGATTGGGTAAGTCCTAGGCACAAATATGTCCGTTGGAGTAAGTCCTGAGTACAAATATGCCAGCTGAGGCAGCTCCTAGGTGCAAATCTGGCTTCTGTGGCAGCTCATAGGTGCAAATTTGACTGCCGGGGCAGCTCCTGAGTGTAAATTTAGCTGCTGGGGTAGCTCCTGAGTGCAGATCTGGCTACTGTGGCAGTTACTGGGTGCAGCTTTGCTTTCTTGGGCACCACCTGACTGCACATCTGTTTGCTTGGGCTGCTTCTGGGTGCAAAGCTGATTGCTGGGATAGCTCCTGAATGCAAATACTGCGCTGGGTCAGCTCCTGAGTGCAAATCTGGCTGCTGGGACAGCTTCTGGGTATAGATTTGCTTCCATGGGGACCTCCTGAGTGCAAATTTGGCTTCTGGGGCAGCACTTAAGTGCAAATCTGGCTCATTAATTTGCCACAATTGGTATGCCCATTAATATGTCACAATTAGTATGCCCATTAATATGCCACACTCTCTTTCCCCTCCCCATATCTCTTATCTCTCCTTCCCCTCCCCAAATATCCTTCCCTCTCCATCCCCTTCACATATCGCTTTACCTCTCCCCATATCTCTTTCCCTCTCCCCATGTCTCTTATCGCTCCTTCCCCTCCCCATAGCTCTTTCCCTCACCCCATATCTCGTATCTCTCTTTCCCCTTCTCATATCTCTTTCCATCTCCTCCCCTATATCTCTGTCCCTCTCCTTCCCCTCCCCATATCTCTTTCCCTCTCCCCAGATCTCTTATCTCTCCTTCCCCTCCGATATCTTTATCCCTCTCCTTCCACTCACCATACCTCTTTCACTCTCCCCATATTTCTTTCCCTCAACCCAGATCTCTTATCTCTCATTTCCATCCCCATATCTCTATCCCTCTCCTCCCCCCATACCTCTTTCCCTCTCCTAACCCCATATCTCTTTGCCTCTCCTTCCCTTCCCTATAGCTAGGACAGCTTCTGTGTGCAGATTTGGCTGATGGGACAGGTTCTGGGTAAAGATTTGCTTCCTTGGGCAGCAAATCTGGCTGCTGGAGCAGTTCCTGGGTGCACATCTGGTTGATGGGGCCACTTCAATGTGTAGATATGGTTGTTAGGGCAGCTCATTGGTGGAAATCTGGCTGCTGGGGCAGCTCCTGGATGCAGATCTGGCTGCTAGGGCTCATGTAAGTGCAAATATAACCACTGGGGCAGCTCCTAGGTGATCTGGTTGTTGGGTCCAATCTAATGAGCAGATCTGGTTGTTAGGTAAGCTCCTGGGTGCAGAAAACCTGTCTTTTCAGATAATCTCCCCAGTCAGCCTGGCTGCGGTAATGGTTTCGACAAATGTCGGTAAGGGTTTGGGCACAAAACGAGTCTTCCAAGGTAATTTCCAAGTAAAACATCCATGGGCATTCCGGACATAATGCCCACCTCACGGTAGTCTCCTTTCTAGGTTCACCAAGGCCACCGGCAGTTGGTATATTCACCCTTTGACATCCACTTTTTTGTAAATCAAAGCAAGGGTAGCTCCAGAGCCTCAAATTCCCTCCACGGACTGTTTGGTAATGGTGCTCCTGATTATCCTACCCGGTTGGCCCCAATGGGCATTGTAATCCTCGGTTTGATATATGTAATTCTCCTCAAAATAATGCTGGGCTGGAGCCGGAGTGTGGTTGTAGCTCACACACTGAGCTCCCGGAGCAGCCAGGGTGCTGGAGCGGAGGACCTCCATGGTCCTGGCATAGCGGACCTCAACTTTAGAAGGGAACAGTTGATTTTAATGTGCCCTGGGTGTCGGCAATGATAGCAGCTAGCTGAGATACATTGCCCCACTGATGGAAGTTCCCGGATCATCCAGAGAACCAGGGGGAAAATCGGAGTGGCTGTGGCAGGGAGCTGTGTGTGCGAGGCATCAAACAGGGTGGTCCCTGGGGGTTGGCATGGACTCCCTGGTGAGGGGCCATCAGATGTCGACAAATTTTGTCTACCAATGGCAGCCTCCTCCAAAGCAGTGGGGTCCTTGGCCAGGATCCAGTATCGAACATCCCCAGCTGTGTGCTAGAAAAATTGTTCTAGCAGGAACTGTTGCAAACACTCCTGTCATCTAAGTACTTGCTGGCCCTGCATCCAGCTATTGGCAACTCGGCTCATCATGTGTGCCCACTCCGTGTGGGGACTCATGCGAGCTCCTCGGAACCGATGCCAGTAGTTGTCCTGCGTGATGGCATATCTAGCCAGGAGGCAAGTTTTTACCTCCTGGTATTCTCTTGCCCATTCCTCCGGGATGGCATGGTAGGTCTATGCTGCCCAGCCAGCTAATTTCCCCGCCAGGATGGAGACCAAGTCCGGGCTTTCCACATTATGGAGCTGACATCTTGAAAGCTGGAAATCTTGAAGAAATCCATCTATATCACCTACTGTGTCGTAAAATCCTTTAAACGACTGGTGGGACAATAGGATGAGTTGCTCCGCAGAGCTTCTCGCTCTCAGTCTGTCTCTTCCATGATTAATTTATTATATCCATGGAGGAATTTGGCCCATAAAATGTCAGCCTTTCTCTCACCCATCGGGAGATCCCGTCCATTCCTGGAGGAGTGGGGCTGGCCACTACTCGAACTGGACTGGCATGGGACCCTCCAACTTCCAGGCTCAGGGATCCATTCTACCTATGATTAAGTGGCATATGGGCACTAAAGAAGATAGATGTTACAGTGTCTGTACTTACCTGCTTTTGTTATCGATGTGGATTTTTCCATTATTACTTTTTGGGACCTTAATAAATGTATATTTTTACCTGAGCTGCCTGACCTTTCGTTTGATCCTCAGGGATCCATTTTCATCCTGCTCCAATTCCACCAGCTCACTCTTTTTTAATCCAGATGTGTCTTCTCTTTTATGCAGCAACATCTCCTGCAGGGCAACCACGGTCAGTGACTTATAAGATTCTGCCATCCTGAGGCTAAATCCATAAAATTATCGATAATTAATGGAACCAGGATGGTGAGGACACCTGTGTAACAGGATACCAAGAGCTATTAGGTATCTAGCACGGTACCACTTCCAGATGTTCTCCCCTCTGGCCCCGTTCTGCTAATTTGGCCCAATTGAGCTATATTCACCAATGCTGTCAGATAGTTTTTCTCCCAATATACATGGACAACACCAGTCTTATTAGGTTCATCAAGCATACCACATTTATTGTAAGAATTACAAGATATTTATACATTTCCATTTTTAAAATAACAGTGATTGAACAATGGTAACTTAAAAGCATTATCTTAACATAATGGGCAAAACATAATTGAAATTGGAGCCAAAATGGTTGGCAACCAATGGAAAGGCTGTTGCTGCAACAGCAACCAATGAGGATAAAGAGGGAATACTTATTACTAACTTATGATTAACAGTCAGTAGACTCGAAACGCGTCAAGTGGTTCTGTTCGATTTTCTATTGCGTTGTTGCCCATGATTAAACCACTTTTATTTATCACACAAACTGGAGTGCCAGTCTTTTTTTCCATATGGATCATCTTGGTATTGTAGCCGCAATTTTGATGATGTGCATCGGCTAGAGCACCTTTGAAAAGCTCACAGTGGCACGGTAGCACTCCTTACTTTAATTTGCCAGCTGCAGGAGCCCGGGATTTCTCCATTGTGGGGATTTTTTGTCATGCTTACTAAGCCTAACTGGCGCCACATCCGAATTTGATCCCTTTAAAGAAGTGACCAATAAGCACAGCACTGACGAGGCCTTTAAACATCCAGCCAATCTGCTCCCAGGCTAACCTTTACCCCTAGCAGAACATCCTTAGCGACCGGGCTTAATCTTTATTTGAAAGCGGTTGCTGGGGCACAATTCTAGGCAATAACCAAAGTGAACAAAGTTCTTTTAATGGAGCAGTTGGCAAACATCACACTGCAGACATAACCATAGTTTCACAGTCCCGAAGGGTACTGTAACAGCGCTATTAGATCAAAGTATCCTCCCCAGTACCCCCTACCTTTTCCCCATTGCTTACCTTTGTTGACTCAGGAGAGGAATTTCCTGGTGGGAGGCAAATGTTACAAAAGTTACCCATTATTAGGAAAATTACCATGGTAGTAGTAGCTAACAGACCAGCATGTACCTCAGCATCATGGGAAGTTTACAATAGCTGGGGTGATAAAGATTAGCCACTATCACCCCAGTCTAAACTACCTAAGGTATACAGCCAGTAATGGTCAACATCAAAAAAGTTAGTGTGCAGTGAGTATAGGACACCACAATCCCAGTCTACAAATCCAATAAAGTTAAGGTAGTAATTTGAATACTATTGTAGATGAAGTCAACAAAAGGACAAAAGGACTCGCACAGCCCCATCCACAGTTAGCAACTAGCAATGTTAACAGTTAACAGCTCCTGCACAGGCAGAGGAAACATAAATAAAGGAGGAGGGAATAACAGAATAAAGGTAAAGGAAGTCAGAGTGACAGGGAACGAGGCCAATAGAATAAAAGGAGGGATCTAAGGGAAGCTGGGCAAAAGGGAGAAAGACAGACCAAGTTAATGGTCAACAGGGTGAAAGAGAAACAATGGTAGTTGGAAGAAACTAAGGGAACTTGGGCAATACCCTATTGAAAGGGGTTTAGTGATGAGTAAGGGAAAGTATAAAATTAATAATCATTTAAACCAGAATAATGTCATCCACCCTGGCAAGTGAGAATATAAAAAAAGGATTCACAAACTCAAATAGCACATTTAGTGGACACTGCGGCAAAATCCCCCCAATGCTCAGTGGTAAAAAGTGGTCCCTGAGAGAGCAGACCAAACCATTCTCAAAGGTGGACTATAGAATTAAATAAAATATTATTTTGATGCAATTCCCTGTCTGACAGGTGTTTTAATGATCTATATGTCTAGTTAACCTAACCTGAGCAGCCTCCTGCTTCTCCTGTCCTTGCGGCAGGTCCAATGGGGGGCAAGTTCCCACCCTAGCCCCATGGGTCTGTTAGCTACTACTACCATGGTTATATCGTTGTCCTGTAAACGTGTTTTCTTTTGTAATATTTGCCACCCACCAGGAAAACTTTCTCCTGAGCCAAAGGTAAACAATGGGGAAATGGTAGGAGGTTTTGTGGGTACTGGGGAGGATTTTTTGCAGTAACAGCATGAAATGCTTTGAGCTGTCTCCTCATGGAAGAACTCCCCCTGGAAAAAAATCCTGTGGAGGAGCATGATCCAAGAATCAAAAAAATATTAAAGGTATGATCTGTCTCCAGAGAGATTACAGTCTATGAACAATAAAAATGGAATGGCATAATCTACAAAAGGTTACTGTTTTCATAGGATAACCAAATGAAGTGAGACTCTTTGTCTAGGAGCACTCAGTTCCTGGAGAAAAGACATTAGCAGAGCGTTCCAGAGTCTGGGTACTTTGAAGAAAAAAATATTTACAATGAAAAAAGCAGAAAATATAATGAGCGATGAATAACATACACCCATGGTCTATCAACAACAACAACAAAAATCCCAAAAAACAAACTATGATCGAAAACATACATGCGTGGGCTTATGGAGGCAATCAATGTCCACTCATGCTTATAATTCAAAGGAACAAAGATGTGGTTGTAAAATGATTCCTGTGCTAGACTAAAATCAGTTTTTACATAGGTACAAAGACATGGGCACATATAAACAAAGTTTGTTTTCATAATAGCAAGGAGTTACTCAGTTTGCCACATTTGGTTAGCTAAGAATGGAAGGCAGAATGTCAGAGCTTCTCTGCTGTTCTTTTAAATAGAAACCATTTCCTTCAGTGAGTAAACCAGCTGGTATTAATGAGCAGAGCCTTTCAACACCATGGTTACCATGGTTACTCACCTGGCTGCTATTAGCCAGCCCCTTTGCTGCTCAGAGCAGGTATTTAAGCAACTAGTCTCAGTAGCTCATTTACCCTTGCGTTGTTTCTGGCATCCAAATGCAGTTCCTGGTTTCCTGTGATTTCTGTGAGTCACAAACAACATGGAGGTTAAACACATATAACTGTAAGGAGGGATCAAGTTAGGATTCATCCAGGAAGTGCATAGGGCATAACATGTGGCATGGGTATAGTGTGTACACTGAGAAGGCAACCACACTTCAATGCCCTCCATACTGGAAGATTAGGACTTATAACTGACATATAAAAGACTTGTGCCAATTGCCTAGGATAAAAATGGAATTTTCCCCATCCCTCAATCCAATTTTGACATGTGGGATGTAAAATAGATAATAGTAACAAATGACTCATGTAAACCCCCACCACAGTCTGGATCAGGTTAGTAATATCATAGACATTGAGTGAATGTGAAACTACCATATTTGTTGTTTGAATTCCACAGAGATTAGAGTCCTGCAGAGATTAGAGTCCTGCACCAGATCCATGTGTTGAACTGTAGAGAAGTGCCATAGATTTTCTCAGACTCTGTGTAATGATTGATGTCATAGTCAGAAGGACACCTGAACTCTAGACACCTGTCTTTGGTTGAGCTCTTGGAATCATACAAACTGCGCAGAGGTCACCAGAGCCAGGCCAATGGATCAAGGATAGGCCAGAGGCTAGGACTAGACACACGGAGACAACAAAGGTCACAGGTGAATGTAGTAGTAAGATGTTGCAGGTGCAGGTTTCCTTGCACTAACGTGAACATACATAGTGAACATACATACATGGCAAAAGATGGATACCACAAGCTCTTTATGGTTTATGCCTTACTTGGAACATTTATTGCTGGAAGAAGCAGCTTGACAAGACACTGTCTCGACTGGACAAACATCTTCAAACAGCTTTCATCCACGGGACACAAAGTAATATTCAGGCACTTATCTTTTGCTAAACTAGGAGTCTTTTTGGTCACTAAAAGGTGAGTCGCAGGTAGGGTTTCCACCTTTTCTTCCAAAAAAAAATACTGGCCTTGTTACTGTCTCCATAGACTTAACATCGGCCTGATGACAATTTTTTTACCAGCCCACCGGTAAAATACCTGCCAGGTGGCAACCCTAGTTGCAGGTGAGTTGAGGTGAGATGGGGTGAGTTAAGATGAGCTGAACATTTAATTTCACCAATTTACCTATACATTATGCAGGGAAAATCTTGATGAGATTCCCCTGCTAAGCGATCTCATCAGGATTGTATAGCTAAATTGGTGAAATTAAATGTTCATTTCACCCTATCTCACCTCAACTCACCTTTTAATGAGTAGCTCCCAGTATTTTCGCTCATTACCATATGCTAATGGTCATTAATAGCCATTTACATTTCAGCACTTCTGTATTCTTTTTCTCAAGATAGTATGCAGACTTAATAATTCTTAACTGAGTTCTTTACAGCAGGGAACTAATATGCAAGAACAAGAAAATTCCCCATAACTTGTACAATAGACAAATATTTCTGAATGCTTCAGTTTGGAATTATATTAATGGAACATCATGTTCCAAACCCCCTCAGTTGGAATGGTTTTGTTTCATGTAGTTCCCAGGCATTAATTTAGTTTAACAAAGGAAGAGTATCAGACAGGTCAGTGCAGAGCAGACATGAGCTCTTAACACTTTGTGTTAAAGTCTAGGTATTAGCCAATATGTATTGATATTGCAGGTCAATTTGTGCCAGATGTGGCTAGGCTCTCTTTTTATGGATCCACATAGCTAGACTTCTCTCCCTAGCCAAAAATGACCTACATGACTCTGGGAATTGGCCTAGTTTACTGATAATGTTTTTGTTCCTTTTTCCTTTTTTTATACCTACGAAAGATAATCATAAATAAATGACATCAGGGTAAGTGCTACCCAAGCTTCACTGATGAATTGTTAAAACAGTTTTAACACGTGGCTTTAGTTTCTGTGGTTTTTCGGTATTCCCAGATGTGTTACCAATGAATTTGTATCTTGTGTATACCTGGTCACTTCAGATAAGTACTCACTTACAGTATATCCTTCTTTAGGTTAAAGTTTCCCTCTCTCATGTTTGTATATTTAACTAAGCCCAATATTTAAAGAACAAGGTATTTGGGGTTGTAGTCTGCACACCAACAGCAGAAGGGCAAAGATATACTGCTGAGGAGTCCAGAAACTGATTAGCAGGACAGGTCCTGGTCCAAGGAATGGTACTGATGAAACTAAAAAAATAAGAAAAATACTCCAATGACCTGGAAAACACTGAATTGGAATAACAACGGTACTAGATGCACTGAACAATAGCATCTAGTCTGTCCAATTTTCTAAATACCTTTATTAGTCTCCAGTTCCCTGTCTTATAGCTAGGGTAGCCTTGTGCCTATCCTATGCATGCTTAAAATCCTTGACTGTGTTTACCTCTACCACTTCTGCTGGAAGGCTATTCCATACATCTACTACCCTCTCAGTAAAGTAATACTTCCTGATATTACTTTTAAATCGTTGCCCCTCTAATTTAAGACTATGTCCTCTAGTTGTGGTAGTTTTTCTTCTTTTAAATATACTCTCTTCCTTTACTGTGTTGATTCCCTTTATGTATTTAAATGTTTCTATCATATCCCCCCTGTTACGCCTCTCCTCCAAGCTATACATGTTAAGATGCTTTAACCTTTCTTGGTAAGTTTTATCCTTCAACCCATGAACCAGTTTATAAATATCATGCGTGCCAAAGACAAAAGCCATCATTATGCCAAAGACAAAAGCATGTCAAACATTCCCAAAAAGAACCATGGGTGAGCCGTGAACATCATGGAAGCATGAGCAGCATTCTTTGCGATATGGGTGTCAACACAGAAAATGTGTTTTTTATGAACTATGTCCTATTCCATAGCTGCCAAACTATTGTGAGCAATGTAGAAATGTTTCTGAAGTCTTACCAATGCTTGAAAGATTCTCCCACTGTTGGAAGCGGATGGTGATGAGTCACTGTTTAGTACTATACTTGTTAGATCATATTTCTTGTAACAATGGCTAGAACACAAAAGAAAACAGTTGTTCCCATTCCATAGATTGTATCATAGTTTTACAGCTTGGCACATTGTACCCATTGCTGGTTTAATTATTCTGTATCCAAACCAAAATGAAGTACAGGGATACTCAATTACTATATTGCTTGGTAAACAAACCCCACAATTCAACTCATGACCAACTGGTTTATTTGTTATATATTATTTCCCATATTTATATAAAATAAAATAAAAATTACATAAGTATCATGCCACTATTAAAGATGTTAACTATCACTGATTATAATGATGTCTAATTTCTTTTATGTAGAACATTACTGCTTCCCGAACTGTCTGAGTCACATTATTGCACGAGAGTGGAAAATCGGTTGATAGAATGTCCTGTGAACTTCGACTGATATGGGACTTATAGGAAATAGACTACCTCCATCAGGGGGACGTAATCCTGTGGGATACAATGGTCTGTGTGCTCTTATTTTTCCCAAGACATATTTGTGAAGAGTGCAAAAAAGGACACAGCAGAGAGAAAAAAGATATGTGGAATAGTAACTATTTAAAGCAGCGCTGTCCAACTTTTTATAGTGAAACTTGACGAATTTGACGAAATTTCGGTTAAGAGGTCAAAAACTCAAACCTATGGGCTTTTTGGTTTGTATAGGGGCTACACATAAACCCATAAAGCCAACTGGCAGCCAGTCTTTCATCAATAATATAATGAATAAACAGTTTGAAAGATGCAAGTGTAATTAAACAAAAATGCATTTCATTTGACAATTAACATCTTTTAAACCCCTGTAAGTATTTTTTAAAAAGTTTAAGATTAAAAAAAACTCATCATCATTTTATGTATTCCGGGAGCTATTAACGAACAATCAATTAACAAATGAGCATGCATTTCTTTGCATAGGATAGTAATTAAGTACACCAATCGTGGTTGATGCCGACTGGACACACAACTGAATTTGCAATATTAAAACACATAATTTCAAACACGTTCCCGCTGTGTACATAAATAAACAATGAAAAACATGCTTTAATGTATACGACTTATCACTCGCAATGCTTTTCCTGGCAACATATTGAATACAAAAGTAAATCATGGTTCTAGGTAAGGTATTGATGCCTAACCCTGGCACTGCAGATGTTTGGGCACTACAGATCTCATAATGCCTTATGACTCACTAAACATGATAGGGTATGTACTTTCCAAACATCAGCAATGATAAGGTTAGCCATCACTGAACTATAGCCTTCTATAAATGTTGATAATTACCAATCATAACATTTTAATAATCACTATACTATAACTATAACATAATGCATTATATATATATATATATATATATATATATATATACTGTGATAAGGTATGGTGCAACAAAGTGTGTATTTAGCACCAAGAATATTACATTATTTTTACCCTTCAGAGAGGTAAAACTCAGCCCCAGTGACAGATATTTAAGGTTCTTGTACCTTTTAATGTTAAGATATATATTTTGGGTCCCTGGGGTGGCATATCCGGAAGAGCAGGGTGGGCCAGTTCTCCATCCCACTTTCAGAGAGAGTGACTGTACAAAGTCCAGGTCGGGTTTTGTGTTGTACTTGACTGCTAGAAGTAAGGTGATTAGGCACAGCTCTGTCTATTAGAGACAGCTATTTACCAGGTAGTTTTGGGCCTAATGTGTTTGAAAACTTGAAGGACAGCCTGACAATCTGTGTGCAGAATATCGATACTTGATGAAATAAACAGGCCTTGTGCAGATTGGAAAACTCATCTGTGCTGGTGGAGATTACTTGGTATTTCCCAGAAAGACTGAGGTACCAGAGGTTCTAGATAAACCTACATCAGCATGAACAGGTTTGTCACAATATATCTAGGACAAGATGATGTTTTCTTTATTTTAATGAACGGCACCTGCTTCACAGTTCTCAAAAGAAAACAAATGTAAATATAAAAACTTATCACATTGTGGTTTAGTGATATGGTGGATTCATATAAGAAGCAGTATTTTTAGAAATCAAAATGAATTTTACAAGAGAAACCAAGTCCAAATATGAACAGAATGTTTTAAAGTAATAAAGAACATTGGCAAGCAACCAGCTCCCAAGGTTAGGAAAGTGAGATTTTCTGCACAGAGTTGTCAAGAGATAGATTAGAGTTTAAATGTGGTTTGGCCTTCAAAAAAAAAGTCATAGCCAATAAATTCAGGGATTCAAATCATGTTAAAGGCTTAAGGGCCTGCTCCCTGAAGTATAAGTTGACCAAAGTGCTCTGAGCAGTTACAATGTAATTCCAGGATAATTATCACCTCTGTTCCAACAAATTCAAAATTCCTTGGGTTGTAACTGAAATATGGTACAATACTAACCATAACCCATGAATCTGACAGAACAATATAAACCCAGAGCAATCCTATTCATGTCTTGGGTCTTTTTAAATGATTGTATCCTGTGTATCTCCCTTCTATGCACATTCCCAGAACACCTTGGGAACAAAAAGGCAGAAAACATAGGTTAGCCATGGTAACCCAGTAAGGCCATTACAATCTGTAAACTTCTACCCTACTGGTCATAGTAACTCTACACTGTAGCCATTAATGCTATTTATCCAGTATAGTTCACAAACAACTGACCTAGATATCTTCAACTGATTTAATACAGCCGCCATATTCCCTGACCAACTTAATGACACATAATTATGAAAGTTGTAGGCCAGAAACAGCCGGAGGGCCACCGTTGGGCATCTAGACATTAATGTGCTGTGAGTAATGCAATTTATCACTATTTCCTGGCATCATCTAAATGTACCAAGTAACTCCACAAACAATAGCAATTACAAAGAATAATATGGATGCACCACTATCAATCCAATAAATTGAGCAATGGCCTTAGTAAATTTTATTAAATCATACTAGAGTATTTTATTCGAACTGTGACAATATCATGAAAAAAAGGATATTCTAACGAGGTCTTCATTTGTTTGCTCTGTTATTAAATAAAATAAAATTAGTCTCCTTATTATATAAGCAATTAAATTTTTTACCTTGGAACTGTAGTGTCACATATTCTACTTAAAGGTGCAGTTGGTCTATTTTCATTATCAATAAGTACAAGAGTGGTGGAAACAAAATATATACAGGTTTTATTGGTTATTCCTAAGTATTAAATCATCTTTACAATTATGCATGGCCCAACTTAAGTTGAGATACATTTTTGTAATGAAACCGCATACAAGACAATTGTTTCAAAACACTTACTAGCAATAAAATAATCCCCTCCAACCATGGGGATGTTTCAAAACATTTGCTCAGTGGAGGGATCCCCTCAGATGAGGCTGTCACTTTTGCAGGCTAAAGGCAACCAACACTCAAAATGATCAACATTTACATTCGGTGAAATTACTTTGTGGCCGAAGTTCTAAGTTCTACCATGCCCCAGGACATTTTTATATATTAAACATTTTCCACCAGAGACATACAGGGTTTGTAAAGACCTTGATTGTGCCTATACTTGTCATGGGGTCCAGGTGGTAAGGGATCCTGAGTGCCCGATATCAGGAACTACGTTGCAGGGTGGAGACACAGGACCTGGTGCTGGGTAACTGCAATCCCTCAGAGGTTTGAGACCCCAAGTGTATGCAGCCATGTCCCAGTCCCTGTGAAGCAGTGGCTATATCCAGGTCCCAAGGCTAGGAAAGTACAGAATTAACTAAATGACAGACAAGCAGAGCTACAACAGAAAAGCAACTGAGGGAGAACAGAACTGAAATACAGAGTGCAGGGCTACAGGACAGAAGCAAAACATAAGCAGAATAAAGCAGAAACAAAACTAAGGATAAACAGTACAAGGCACAGGGTTCCAGATAATAGCAAAGGAATAATGCTGGGCACAGACAAAGGGTATATACAGAACTTTAAGGGATAGGCACAAATATAACCAAGACCACATACAGGGGACAGGACTAAAGAACACAAGATAAACATACAAAGGAACAAACATAAATACAGGAACTAGCTAAAAATGGTATAATGGTGGCCATTTGGTTCACCTATTGGCCAGTGAGGTGTTAGCTTGCCAACCACATCAAGGTGCCCCACAATTAGGCAAGACCCTAACTAATATTAGCAAAGTATAACATACTTTAAACATTAACATTGCACCTACATACAAACAGAAAATACCTGTAGACAGCTGCACAGGACTGAGGACTGAAAGGAAACTAAAGCAATGGGTGGAGAACACTTAAATAGAAGAACAGAGTAACGAGGCAGAAGGAATCCAGGAAAACCAGGACCAGTCACAGACAAAGAAAAACCAGAAATGGATTGGAGCAGAGAACAAAGAAAACATGGGTAGAAGATGGGTAGAAGATGGGTAGAAGAGCAAGGAATAATTTAGACAGGGAACAGGCTAGAAACTGAGAAAGAACAGGGCTAAGACTAACAAAGGATCCCATTTAAAGGGACACAGGTCATCCCATTTAAGGGACTCCGGAAAATGTATCCCACTTAAGGAACTCAGGACAAGGCATTATAAGGCAAAGGGCAGGTGCCATTTCATGGCCAGGCTAGGGCAAGTGCCAGACTATAGCATGACTTGGCCAGGTACCGGTCTATAGCAAGACTTGGGCAGGTGCCAGTCCGAGGCTACGCTTAGACAGGTGGCACTTGTGGCCAACTGGGAAGGTGCCACTCAGAACTGGGACTTGGGAGATGCCACCAATGTGGCCTGGAACAAGGAAATGCCACCACTGTGGCCTGGAATTAGGACGGTACAGAAAATGTCACCATGTAGCTGCAACTGGGGTGAACAGAACACACAACGATAACAGAATAACAAAGAACCCAGGAGCAAGAATAACAAATAGGCAGAAGAGAATAGGAAAAAACAAATAGTCAGAGAAGCACACCTAAATGAGTTGTCAACAACAAGAAAAAATAAACAACAAGGTGCATCACCCCAAGGGGCGTCCACTATACACCCCCAATAGGTAGAGTAACAGAGAACAAAAGTTGGGGGAGCGCACCATACAAAATAGATAAACAAGTAGAGGGTATAGTGCCAAAAATATTTTAATAAATATTAAATATGTAATAAATAACAAACAAATTAATGTTAGACAAGATCTGTGTTTTATAGTGTGTCGTTTCTCTATTTATCTTGTCTAACATTAATTTGTTTGTTATTTATTACATATTTAATATTTATTAAAATATTTTTGGCACTATACCCTCTACTTGTTTATCTATTTTGTATGGTGTGCTCCCCCAACTTTTGTTCTCTAGAACAGAATAGGAAAAGCAGAGAGGAAGCTGGAAAGTCCGGATACAGATTGGATATGCCTGAATGTGGGATGACTCATGACACTGCTTTTGTGTCACTCTGTGATCAGGACAAAATCATTACTCACATATCTGTTAAATACAATATTATTCTAATAAAACGTGTTCTCTTTTAATAATATTTTCCCTCACACTGTTCATAATGGAGGAAAAAGTATGACATGTTTATGTCTTCTAGACACCACAAATAAACAATTCCAAAGCTTGGTGTGGTGCACATCTGTATCCAAGTGAATCAATATTATGGGCACTCTGTTTCAGAGTTTATTTTTGAATTAATAATGGAGTATGCTTAGGAGACAAAAGTGTTATCTTTATTTTTTTTATCGTGAGCTTTGTGTAATATAAATTATGGTAATTTTATTTGAATATTTGATTTAATTAAGAAAGTATTTTGTTGTAAATGTAGCAGACAGATACAAAGGAAATGAGACAAACAGGTTCCCTCATGCCTTGTCCCAGCTGTTGCAGGAATCCAGTTAACAGGTCTGAATCACACTGGGCTTTCCAAGCCCAGAGAAACACTTCAAAGAAATGGCAGAGAAACTAAAGAATCTGGGTCGAAGTGAATATTAATAGTAAGACAGAACTGGAGGAAAATAGTTAGAAAAGCATCATGGATATACTTGGTTATATTGGTGCATCAGATGACCTTTATCTTCCTATGATGTATGTAGTTAGCTGACTGCCAGCAAAAAAGACATATGTATAAAATATTTGTGGCACATTGACAACAAGTGGTGAGGCCAGGCAAAGTGTGGGCATAGTACAGTGATTCTCAAACCTGTCCTTAGGACCTCCCAACAGTCCAGGATTTAGGGAACCCAGATGTGTTTAAATAAGAATATGTAGAACACCTGGTGTGGTTCCCTAACCATTAAGCAGCCATTTAATCCCTAAATCCTGGACCGTTGGGAGGTCCTGAGGACAGGTTTGAGAATCACTGCCATAGTAAATCACAGCATACCTGGAAAACAGAACAACGTCCAAAATGTTGGCCTAACAATGTTGTAAACACCTGTAGTTAAAATCTGGAGAATTCCCAATACAGTCTGACATGGCCAACTGGACTACAATGCAACATTTATATAAAGTTCATGTTCTGCTTAAGATATTGTCTCTTTACAAATGTTAGGTCATACACTCTTATTGTGGGGTTTCCTAGTTTCAAGGAATTACACACAGATGGCTGAAGATGAGATTTATAAAATATGCTTCAGTCATTCATTCAACCACAACCATTGTATTCATTTTAATTAGCATTGAATGATTACATAAGTCCATTAACAGATAAACACTTCTTTTTATTTTGACAGAGAAACAAATACAATTGGCTTTGAAAGAAAACATGTTAAAGCAATTATGCTACAACTGCTATCATATGTGTCCCATCCCTTCATCTGCTTTGTCACCCCCACATAATATCAATTTCACAATCTTGCATACAACTTGTACTTTCTGCCTATTCTTTGTCAATTTTGTAAACAGAACCTTCTAAACATTGTTTTTCCTCTTTTCTCTGAATTTTATATTCCTGGCAATGATTGGTCCCACAGTACACATGCTAGGCGTATACAACAAAAGTGCCACCACATAATGGACACACAGCATGTCTGCTATCAAGTATTTAAAATGTTCCAGTTCATTTACCGGGAAATAATTAAATACGCACTTTTGCTACAGTTTGTCAGAGATGATGACATAAAGATGTCTCAGTTGTCCAAGAGCCATTTCTTCCATGTAACATAATTTTTTTTTTTTTAAACTGTGTTTATCACATTCTAAAATAGGTGTTCTTATTATTATTATTATTATTTACAAAAAAAATGAATGAATCCTGAATGTGAACAAGACATATTAAATAATTAATCTTGTCTAGTTGTTTATTGATAATGACGAGCAGGGGCCAAAGTGGCATAACAATAGGGGCCAAGCGCCACGCTGTGACATAGTCTGTCCATGTATGGGCATTTATTTGGATAACTCTAGGAATGGCTATGTCTATAGTCAAGTACAACTCTCTAAAAAATGCATTGATAAATTGTAACTTAACCCCTTCCCCATGAATTAGGCATTTATAATTATAGCAAAAGGTATAACGAATTCCAAGCAAGCTGTAGTACTTATAGGTGGGGTAACCCGGTTGAGCACAATTGTAAATAGAGTAGAGGGATACTTCCTGAATATATATAAAATATAACTTTTATTAGTCTGTTTAATCCTCCAAAAACGGTGCGCATATACATGTAGGGGAAAAAGATAAAAAAAAACAGAATAGTGCAACTGTATATACAGGAATCAGTGTATGGTGGGTGGTTACACTGACAAAAGTCTATGAAAAACAATGAAAAACAGGCTCCTCAGACATATCTGCATGTAACCACCCCACCATACACTGATTCCTGCATATACAGAGTTGCACTATTGTGTTTTTTTATCTTTTTCCCTACATATACATGAGCCCCATTTTTGGAGTACTGTGTTTTGTATAAATGCCAAAAGAACACTTTAATCGGGTGTGGCAGTATTGCAAGGAGAGTATAGTTTTTATTGTTTTCACCTGTGGTGTGATTTCTCGTGTGTGTGTGGTTATTAGTCAGTTTAAGAAATACATGTATAAAAAAATATATATGTATATAAAACCGTATAATGCTAAGTGCGCTAGTGACATGAAAATAAAGAGTAAAAGATAGTAGTAAAACCAAAGTGATGATTGTGTGAAGTCTGAAAAGGGATATAACTATGTCCAAATATTTTTAGTGGTACTGTTAGAGTGATGATTATAACACTAGCACTAAAATACACACATGACATACATAGTGGCCCCACAATGGAGTATTTGTTTAGAAGGGAGAATAAGCAGTAAAGAGGAGAAAAGCAGTGAAAAGTTTTTTTGGAATCAATGCCAACTTATTTTGACAATTCTGGTACTGGTACCTGGTTTGTTGTTTATGGTGGTTCTGAAAGGTTTAGCTTTATTCCAGTCCACTCAAAAAAGGAGTGCGAGTATAGATGTATAAACATTAAGAGAAGTGTAGAAAGACCAATTAAAATTGAGCAGTAGTGGAGCTAATTCATCAACTCTGAAGAATAGTCTCCAGAAACAAGAGTCCAAAGAAACAAGAGTTAGTGTCATCAATCTATTAGGTGCACCACCTGGGCAGCTAGGGCCAGCAGTAAAAAGTCATGTGTCACTAAAGAACCAACTATCTGAGCAACTGGACAACCCCAAGTGATACCTGGAGCATATCAAAACTGTGGTGATTTAGTAAGAAGAACATGAGTCATGTAATGAATATAGATTTCATGTCAGCAATGCTCCTGAGAAAAAGTACCAGCTTCGAAGGAATAATTTACTTTGTCTAGTTTCACCATAATTACAGTGAAGCATAAATCAGTAGTGACCAGCAAAGGTCAGTTTAGCAGAGTTGAAACACCTGAAGAATAGGAGCAGGATGTGACAAGATCAGATATACGGGAACACCTCAAGGCACTGAAAGTCTAATTTATCTTTCTGCACGTGTTCAGCACTCATTCTTTCGAACCTGATCACACTCAAATAATTTCTATTTTCACTAGAAGAAAGGGTTACTTTACTTGTTTCCTTTTATTTTCTATTATCTAAGGCTTTTAAAATTATTGAACTTATATTACATTACTGGAAAACTTAAAATATGTATAGTAAAATCATTCAAAAGGATTTATCTAAGCACAATATACAAGACTTTAGTTACTTTCATAGGATGTACACTAAATGGTCATTGTGGAACTACCAAAGATCTAGCATTTTTAGAGAATCCTAATTGGGTAATTCCTGGACTGTTGGTGGGACACAAGGACAAGTTTGTGGTTTACCTTTGTGGGTTACCTACAAACAATAAAGAATAATGTGATGAGAAATATCTACTAAAATAAAGTTTGATTTTGTGATAATTGTGTATATGTGTGAAAAGGTGGTAATTTCTAAAGAAATTGTACAACATAATTACTATGGACCCGTCATTAGTAGAAGTTGCATTATGTGCCATCTAAAGGGTTGTGTAATAGCAGAAAGCTAGATAGTTCTCCTTACTAAGCAGCAGTTGTTAGACAGCACTTCCAAAGTAGCTAGGGAAGTAACACAGAGATGAGCAGAAACATAGAAACATAAAAACATATAATGTGTCGACAGATAGGAACCATTTGACCCATCTAGTCTGCCCAATTTTCCAAATACCTTTATTAGTCCCAAGCCTTATCTTAAATCTAGGATACCTCTACCACTTCCGCTGGAAGGCTATTCCATCCATCCACTACCCTCTCAGTAAAGTAATACTTCCTGATTTTACTTTAAAATCGTTGCCCCTCTAAATTAAGACTATGTCCTCTAGTTGTGGTAGTTTTTATCCTTTTAAATATACTCTACTCGATTACTGTGTTGATTCCCTTTATGTATTTAAATGTTTCTCTCATATCCCCCGGTTACGTCTTTCCTCCAAGCTATACATGTTAAGATACTTTAACTTTATCTGCATCTAACTGATGCGGCTGCCAGAAGAAAAAAGTTAAGCACCACTATATGCTGCTGGCGGATGCCGGCATCACAGGTGTCACCCAGTACAGTCCGCACCTCCCGCACCCCCCCATACTGCATGTTACTTAGACACCCATCTATCATGAAATCTACACCCACCTATCATGAAATCTACATTTAGATATAACTAAAATTACCTTTTGTACTGTTGTGCATTATAGTCCAGTACAAACATTAAAAAGAAAAATGTGGGGGTTTATCTTATTAACCCCTTCATGGTTTTTGTTTTAATTTTGATGTTCATTTGGGACAAGAGTCATTTTACACTTTTAGTTACAGTAAGTTTAAATAAAAGTGTACATTTGCTTCTTATATGAAGTCCCACGTATTATATGTTGTTTTTTTAAGGACAAATAGAGCTTTCTTTTGAGACCGTTTGTTTGAGACTTAGCCTTTTGTGTACTGTATAAGATTTTATAAAGATTGTAAAAATGTGTGTGTTTATTTTTCTGGCACACATTATTTCTCTCTCCTCTTTCTCTCTCTCTCACTCATTTATTTTATATAATCGTTGATCCTGGTCTGCTAACTATTAGGACAACTAGGATCAACTCACTCCACCCATCCCCCCTAATAAAACCGCATGTCCCGGGATTGACTATGTCCCAGGTCCCAGACAGCATCACTCAGAGACAATGCAAAGTCCCGGATTGAAATCTCCGCGTCAAGGAGATCTCAGCCAATCAGGTGAGACCTCAAAATATTATTATATGCATCTGCATCAACAGAAAGGATTGCCCCCCACTCAAACACTCTTATCTCTGTAGAAATATAGAAAATACTGGAGACTAAAGAATTCACTAAAAGAAGGTCCACAGATAGCACTTTGAGACAAAGGTTTTAGAAATATGCAAAAAAAATTAAACGTTATTCAAACCTGCTGGTAGTGGTCACCCCACCGGATATGTATGAAAACACACATCTAAAAATTCATAAATTGGTACATACTATAACTGTAAAGTCAGTAATGCATATACAGTAGAGACCCACAACTGTTATTGGCAGTTATTAAGCTAATACACCCTCTTAGCCAATTCAGCCTAGTATAACTGTAGCCAAAATAAGTGAAAGGAGTTAGTGCAATAAAAGCAAGCAATATATTAAGGTGCACTGCATATGTCTGTAGCAGAAAGTGACTGTGTCCCTCCAGGACTGCTATATGGAATGTAAGCAAGTCAAAAAATAGTCTGTCTGCTTAAATAGTGCTCTTAATAGCAATTTTTCCTATAGCATAAAAGTAGCAGTGGTGGACAGGGCCCTTGAGACAGAGAGGGATACCCTGCTTACTCCCAAAACACAAGATACCTCTCCAATTAAAATTAAACACTGTGTACTTAATAGCAAAAAAGTACATGTTGGTAAAAAGCATACTGCATAGAGGTGCAGTCAATAAGAGTGATATACCACATACAGACTGGGTCTCAAGTGCTGTGCTTTAAGTTAAAGTTGCTTTAAGTTTATAAATGCAACAGATAATCTTTTGAGGATAGATCTCTTTTACAGTTATTTAAAGAGTTAAATATATGTTTATAGAATGAATAAATACAGTAAGTAATATACTTAAAATGGTGTCTGTTTTACAGATTATTATCCCAAAGGAGAAAGTGAGATTATGCAGGAAAATGACTCAACTTCCACTCTGAGGGGAAAAACCTGCCTACAGACTGTAAAAGTATGCTTAATACTTTTACTTTAGATAGAAACATAGAATTTGGTGGCAGATACGAATCCTAGAAAAAAAAATTGATTCTGAGTGGGAGAAAACATTAAAATGTATATACTTTATTTAATATTTATTAAAAACATAAATTCAGTTGTTAACACCAATGTGTAGAACATGGATAAAGTGTTTGTATTTTATAAATACCGTGAATTTGTGTGTACAGTAAAAGAGTTAAAGCCAAAGCTATCAATTTTATTTCCTACAGCATATAGGAAGCAGTGTTGGACAGGGCCCTTGATCGAGTGCAGGTCATCTACAATCCTGACTTTTTAAAGTTTGGCACTGTGCACGCTCCACCCTCTCCCGCCTGGCGTCCCGGGGGTAAAAACTCAATGGCGTGGAGGTGTGGAATTCACTTGCAACTGAGGTTGTATTTGGAAATAAGAAAAAGACTGGATCAAGTAAACTGATAACAAAGAGGAATTAGTCAGAAATAAATATGTTTGACGTGAAAAAAAAAAGTTTTTTCCTTTTAACCCCTTGCCGACAATGGACGTGTCAGGCACATCCTGGGAGAAACTCCCTTAACGACAAAGGACGTGCCTGGCTGTAGTGAATCAAGAAGCTGTAACGGTGCTGGTCTATTGCCTCGATGTCGAGGCAATAGCCAGCACCGAAATTTATTTTCTGGGGCACCCATGATCGCCCCACGGAGCGATTGTGGGAGCCATATTGACGGAGCAGCATGCTCCGTCAATATGGCTATGCTCTCTGGCGGTCTGAGCTTCGGAAGTAAAAGTACCTTCACTTCTGTCACTCTGAATATGCTACTTGACTGCCTCTAGTGGTAGTTAAGCAGCATAGTAATGGAAAAAATGTAAAATAAATATTTAATTAACTAAAAACTGGTTATGTAGTTAGATTAAATAATTTTTAGCATAAGGGATAGGGTTAAAATTAAATTAAAATATATTAAGGGATAGCATAAGGGTTAGAGTTGGGGTTAAATTTAGTGTTAAGGTTAAATTTTGGGTTGGGGTTGGGATCAAAAGGTCAAAATAGGAAAAAAACTAAAAACACTATTTTTCGTTTTTGCCCCATAACTCGCAAAAAAAATACCACAAATTTGGAAACATGCATATTTCTGAACTCGGGGCAACATTTATAAACTATTTAGATGGGGTCTTTTTTAATGATTGTATTTGTCTAAATTATATTTTAGGTCAAAGTTAGAAAAAGTCTTTTTTTTTTTTAATTTTTCATCATATTTTATGATTCTTTTTGTAGTATATTATTTTATATAATTATAAGATATGATGAACATAATGATATCTAATGAAAGCCCTTCTTATGATGATAAAAACAACATATCATTTGTGTGGGTACTGTTTTTGAGAAAAAAGAAAATTGTAGCTAAACACAAACACCCCAGAAATGTAAAAACAGCCATTGTCACCAAGGGAAAGTCAAGGTGAAAATGTCTTGTCACTAAGGGGTTAAAGAAAAAAAAGTGGATAATGATTCAAGGTTTTTTGTTTATTCACTGTATATTATATAACTTGGAAACTTTAACTTGGTTTACATATGTCTTATTTTAACCATACAACTACACGCTAGATTTCTGCACAGTACAGAACCCAGAGCCCAGGACATTACTTAACCAAATTGCTCAAGTGCCACATATCTAGAACACATGCTGCTCTATGTCCCTAAAAATGTGCTCCTGCTATTTGCAGGTGTTTGGAGATTATGATAAGACAGATATATTTCTTTACTTTACATGATGCAGTATTTATTTAACACCATTTGTTCAGACGCTGTAGGTGGAATTATCCCTTACAACCAGTTGTAATAAAAACACTATATATTGCATTTTATTAAGTTAACATGCCCTTACAATGAAGATTATAAAACTGGTTCTTAGATTAAAGGGTCTGCTCAATAAAGAGAATTGCAAGGAATTGAGATGGGGATTTCAAACTTTAGGCCAAAGTAGCCAAGTTGGAAAAATTCTCCAATGCAGCTGATTGGGAGAATTTTTCTAACTCGGCTTCTTTTGCCTTCATTTTGAAATTAAGTAGCTCCTCAAATGTCTCAGGTAAACATATCACTGTGCATTAGTAGACAGAGAGTTGGAATTCTACATTTTTGGACTTTTGCTAAATGAAAATATGTCCATCTAAGAGGGAAGGTTTTGGAACTTAAAGAAAGGGGGTTAAATCAAATTCTCTCTTTAGACCCCAAGGGGATAAAAAGTATTCCCATCAAAGTGTGTCGGTGATTAACCCTTCCCTGCATCCAGCAGCATATATCTCTAATCATGGCCAGAAACTGTTCAGATAGATACATGCCATGTGAAATCACTTCCATTCATCCGTCTGAAAGATTGCACATGTCATTTCAATACCTTTTATCTTTTTTTTTTTTTTTAAACAATATCTTTATTATTTTCTTCTATACAAAACATATAAATTACATACATACATTTAACAGACTTTTACCATTTCTTAGCAGCTCCAGCTGTTCTTGTTTATATTCCGAGATCTCTGGGGCTGCCCACATACTAATACTTGGTTAGTCTTATAAAGACATACATACATATAATTGCATCACTGAAGAAAATCTTCCCCTTCTTATTTGTATTTCTTTACACCTTAGCTCTCAGCCTTGGTGAAACTTATGGAATATAATTTGTATTATAGATGGAATTGTATAGAAGTCTTGTTATGTGATTGTAATTTTGTGAGATATGATTTTTTCTTTTTATAAAAAAAATAACTAATAAAGATTAATATATTAAAAAAAAAAAAAAAAGTATTTCATCTAAGTTCAAACAATGTACCACTTTGTATGTGAATCTCAGAGATGAGATCCCTTTTTCCTGTGTTATTTGATCTCCCAAATCTCTGTTCCCTTTTTCCCTATCTTGGCATTTTACTATTGGTTTAATGTTCTTAATTTGTTCTAGTAATTTTTCATTATCGTTCTTAAGTCTCCTAAAGTATTTTTCAATAACGTGTTTCAATTTAAAGTATGTGTACAACTCTTGGATGGGAGTTCTGCCATATGAATTTGCCCATTGCTGATTGTAACATCCCTATCTAGCTTTTAGGTATATCCATATTAATCATTTTGAACAATTTTGAACAATAACTTATGTTCTGTCAAGGACACCATTTATGCTATCATTAAAAACTGCATCTTAAAGACATTATTGGCTTATGGAATGTCCTTTTCAATTGGTATTGGCAGTGCTCTATAGATCTGCTGTAGCTGAATTATCAGGGCATTCCATGCTATCATAGGGTCTTTAAATATCCAGATTGTTTACATGGCTTGGAATGTCATTGGTCCTTAAGGGTTTAAAATCACAAAAGAGCAAGTTACTCAAATCATTTGAAGGTTATAAACTCCAGTAGTTTTACTTGAAATGTGAATTTATTAGAATAGTTTAAATAAACTGAAAACACATGGTAGAGCTTTCCTGGGCTGTTCAGATTCAATCAACGTGGGTTATTCATCCTATTACCATTAAATTCACAAGCAAAACATTTTGTATATGGTATTTACTAAGATGTACATTAACCCCTTCGCGACAATGGACGTGTCAGGCACGTCCTGCCGGGAACTCTGTTCCTGACAATGGACGTGCCTGGCACGTCCTGCGGTGAATCAAGCGGCTTTAACAGTGCTGGTCTATTGCCCCAATGTCGAGGCAATAGCCAGCACCGAAATTTCCAACCTGGGGCACCCACGATCGCCCCACAGAGCCATCGTGGAAGCCATATTGACGGAGCAGCATGCTCCATCAATATGGCTATGCCCTCTGGTGGTCTGAGCTTCGGAAGTGAAAGTAAATTTACTTCCCTCGCTCTGAATATTCTACTTGATGGCCCCTGAGGCAACCAAGCAGTAGTTTAATTTTAAAATAAAGTAAAAAAAAAAAATTGAATTAGCTGAAAACTAGTATTATGTTAGATTAGCCTATAGGGTTAAAATTAAATATTTTTTAGCATAAGGGATAGAGTTAAAATTAAATTAAAAAAAATATATATTAAGGGATGACATAAGGTTTAGAGTTGGGGTTAAATTTAGTATTTGGGTTAAATTTAGGGTTCGGGTTGGGGTCAAAAGTTCAATATAGGAAAAATGTAATATAAAACAGAATAGCAAATAGTGCGCTTAAAACAAACTGTGGGACATAAACAATATTCTTTGAATGATCAGTGAGGAGATACTTCTGCCTAAATAAGTGTTGTGAGTGAATCCCCATTCCTGCATTATTTGGAAACATCTCCTCACTGATCATTCACAGAATATTGTTTATGTCCCACAGTTTGTTTTAAGCGCACTATTTGCTATTCTGTTTTATACTGTGTTTTATTGGTGTGATTTAGGGACACACTGCCTGTGCTGCTAAAAGCTAGGAATACAGCTCTGGGAACACTTTGTTTTTTCTATAGGAAAAATATAACACTATTTTTGGTTTTTGCCCCACTCGCAAAAAAATACTGAGAAATATGGAAACATGCTTATTTCTGAACTTGGGACAACATTTAGAAACTATTTAGATGGGGTCTTTTTTAATGATTGTATTTGTGTAAATTATATTTTAGGTCAAAGTTAGAAAAAGTTTTTTTGTTTTTTTAAATGTCATCACATTCTATGATTTTTTTTGTTGTTAAATTGTAAGATATGATGAACATAATGGTATCATAATGGTATCATAATGGTATGATAAAAACATCATATAATTTGTGTGGGTACAGTATGTGAGAGAGAAGAAAATTACAGCTAAACACAAATACCCCAGAAATGTCAAAACAGCCATTGTCACCAAGGGAAAGTCAAGGTAAAAATGTCTTGTCACTAAGGGGTTAAGAATAATTTAAATTGTTCTTCCATAACAAATATAGTATTTAAGTGGTCTGAAGGAAGTGTGGTGAAATAATTAACTCAGCATGCTATTTTTAAAAGAGGTTAATTTAAAGGCCCACTCAGCTGGATAGCCCATAGGCAGGGGACCCAACTGGATAGCCTGCAGGCAGGGGACTCGGCTGGATAGCCCACAGGGAGGGGACCCGGCTGGATAGCCCGCAGGCAAGGGACCCGGCTGGATAGCCCGCAGGCACGGGACTTTGCTGGATAGCCCGCAGGCAGGGGACCCGGCTGGATAACACACAGGCAGGGAACTTGGCTGGATAACATGCAGGCAGGGGACATTAGATAGTTTAAAAGCAGTTACGACAGACAAATTAGTTAGTAGATTTAAAATGTGGACATTAAGCTCTATTTAAAAGTCAAAACACTACCATTGGTTTATTATTGCCCTGAATAGATCATAATTCCTTAACTCCTCCCACTGAAGGATTTCAAAAATACAGCTGTATGGTGGAAATAAACTGTGGGTGCACACTCTGTGCAAAATTGCACATTAATAGAGAAGTGGCAAAAAATCTGCAACTTGCATATCTTTCCAACTCTGGTACTAACTAATGTCTAATTTTTGTAGTTCATTTAGAGGTTCAGTTCTAGTGAATAGCCTTCTTAGTGGAACAGCCTCCTATGTATTATTTGACCCTGTTACAAAACTTAACACTCAATACAAATATTTGACAAATCGCTTTCCTGTTATGTTCACACAGTCTATTGAACATTTTACAATCGAACATTGTGTCATAAACAAACATGTCCAGATGACTTATACTCTAAAGCCAGTTTGGTAATTTTTGTTACAGCTCTATTAAAATTGACTTTAGAAATTTGATGTATAAAAATTATTTAAAGATTCTAAACTTCTTCATGGTTCTTTATTTTGTTACTTTAAATTCATGAACAGCTCTATAATCATCTCATGTAAAAAAAACAAAAAAAAACAATATTGCAAATATTCTGTATGTCTCGGTTATGATGCTACTGATTACACAAACTGTTGTCGGGCTTGCTTCTAATTAAATATGTAATTTATGTAATTAATAGAATAATATATATTTGTTTTGTGATATTATTAATGACTATGTGTGTAAGAAATAAAATAAGTTGTTGTATTTTACTAATACCTCCCATGGTTAAAGTAATACATGCTAGAAGGAAAAATGTCAAATGATAGATTACAGCAAGACATTTATGGTATTTAGCTTTGAAAGAAGTTTCAGAAATAATGAGACAACACTCCACACGTTGCATGGAGATCATGCAAGTCTTACAACACCTAGATGACAAAATACTTTATCTGCTTTCATTTTACATGTCTGAGGCAAGATCCTAGCTAAAACTATCTTATGTTACCAAGAAAAACTATAGCCATAAGAGGCATAACTAGAGACCACCCTGTTTTATCTTACAGTATTGCATAATGATGTGTGCACACTGCCAGACCACATAGTACACCTAAAATGATACTTTTTAACAGGAAGCAAAAGGAGTAATGACATTATCTCAAACTTGAGTAATGACATTAACTCAACCAAATTGAAAGAGTTGCTCTGGTGTTCTAGTTCTCTGGGACACTGGAAATAATAGATTCTGCCCAGTTTGCACAAATATCGACAGTGTGTCATCACAACTGCCCAAGCTTGGTTGGTTGGCATGGTATGTGCCATTAATGCTGGCATGCATTATAGCGAATGTCGTGCATGGATGCCGTTATCAACACATCCCCTGTAAGGGCCTGCTTTCCTGATTATTTGTACAGCAAGTTTGGATCAAATGTATGAAATTAATTATACCATTTATGTTCTGTGATTTGCAGTTAAGGAGAAAAAATACAGGGCACAGGGCTTAAGACATAAATGTAAGGCACAGACTAAAGACAAAGACATAAATACAGGGCAGAGACAGTGGTTTTTGCATATTTTGAGAATAATTATTTTTAAAATTGATGGGGGTGGTTTGTGTGTGTGTGTGTGTATATGTGTGTGTATATGTATATATATGTATAAATATCCAGACCTATAAATTGCAGGAGTGTCTCTGTATTATACAATAGGAAGGCCTTTTGGTCCCTGGTAAGTAATACATATAAAGAGATTAAGCCCCATAAGCAACAGTATTTAGTGTTAGGACCCACCAATATTGGAGTACTTTGACGTAGGGGTGGGCTTAGCATAATATGGCATTATATGTGACTAAATCTCCAATTTTGTTATCTTAGTAAGACAGGTGTTTTTAAGTAACTTTAATGAAACCTATAGCTTTAAGAGTTTTTCTCCTACCTGCTTTGAGGTGAGTACGCTGATCTTTGGATTTTGTGTATATATATATATATATATATATATATATATATAAATAATTTTGCTTATAATTATGTATTTTGGATATTTGCCACTTGCAGAAGCACATCAATTAGATGAAAGCCTTTATATCTATAAAAGGGTTATCACCTATGCTCATTGCGAGGTGTATTTTAAGAGAGAGACAGACAGCTTCCATATGCACCAAAGCTGATTTAATAACGTGTAGTATGGCATTACATTAATGAGGAGGCGGGACTTTCGGTAGAACACAGAAGTATACAGCAATTTACCAGTGCATTGCATTTGGAACAGCCCTGGAGAGTGTATGCTGTTGCGCCATTACTTTACTTCTTCATATGTAAGAACGGATGTGTTTTTATTCGATTAAAAGTGCTTGTAGATCCTCATATTTTGTGTGCCACCTTTATCTTCTGTTGTCACAAACACAGTACTAGCCGAGCACTTTCAGATGGTAAATGATGAGGGTTCAGTTACACCAAATGGCCATTAGATAATAAGCTTGCCACCAGCATCAAGGTGCCTCACGTCTGCAAGTACTAGCGCTATCCCTGCCTGATAATATCTAATAACTAAATAATAATAACTGAATTAAACAAACACAGAACATACCTATAGCAGGATTAACTAGTGAAATGAAACAAAAAGAACGGGTGGAGAACATTTAAATAGGAGCAGTAAAACAAAGCAAGAAGCAGCAAGGAAAACCAGGAACAGTCAGATAAAATAACAAGCAAGATAAGAAAGTGAGCAGGAATTACTGGATACAGCCTGGGTGAGTCTGCACATGGGGTGAAACGTGACAATGAAGAACGGCCATTTAATGTTAAAAGTCATACACCATGAAGACTGTGCACAGAAACAAAACACAAGGTACTTTTACTGCATCAACAAGGTCTCTCCCAGGCAGAAATTCCAAGGCTGTCTAGATGTGCTGTCCAAGCTCGTAGAAGAATGCAGAAAGAGATGAGCAACATTGAGTCGGCCAAGGAAATTTAGTGCAGCAGATGAAAGACACATTACGTGTATCAGCCATCAGCTCAGAACTGGCAGAAAATAGTGGGACCATGGTATACCCATCTATTGACCAGATGGATGGTCATAAGCGGTCTTGGGGAAAAAAAGCCAAACCTGGAAACAAGGCTTAACTCAATTATGCATGAAAACACCGGAACTGTGGTGCAGCAAAATGGCAGCAGCTACTCTAGACTAATGAGCCAACATTTTAAAATGTTGGCTGTACAAGTGAACTATTGTTTAAGCAATAATAATGGCTAGAAAAGACATTGAACATCTAGTGGAAACTTTCATGTGACATAATACGGGAACATTATTGTATGGATAAAGAGATTTTGAAGGAAAATCTTTTAACAATTAAGAAATTATACCTGTTACTACAAATGCACACAAATGCATATTTCATAGGAGAATGGATTTTCAATAAGAATTAAGAAAAACGTTTGTTGAATAATATGCTAATTACATGCTTGTTTCTAGGAAACGTGGAGCAGTTATGACTTTTCTCTACTGCATGGGATTAATCTTTCCTGGAAGTTTTGACACATTTCTTGAGTCATCAAACTTGGAACATTAAAAAAAAAGTCTGAACTTAGTGGTAGAAATGATGTCATCCTAGAGAGCATTTCACTGAAAGGAGGGAGCCTCTGTGCTTTATGTTTAGTCATAAATTTTACAGACTTTGACTCTTTTGTAGCTTAGTGCAAGTTATAAAAATAATGTCATAACAATTTCCACTATAAAAATGAAATAGTAAAGAGAAATATCATAAATGCATAGAAGGTTGCAATGTGACACTAAATGTTTTTTTTTCTTAATTACTTATTAATTAGTTTTTCCGCGTTGCATGTTATGACTGATGTAAATACCCCTATTTCAATATTTTTCTATACGATTATTGAAGGAAACTATAGGATTTACACTCATTATTCTCAAAGGACCACTGGAACACATAGGATTTAACCTTGGATAAGTAAAAAAAGCTATATGCTGCTAACCATGCATACATGTTAGACCGTTCAGTAAATACAATGTTCATTGTACTGTCCCACATGTCTTCAGAATAAATAGTTATTAGCAAGCCACCACGGCATGAAGCCTGCTGTGTTTACAGGAGTATTCATTAAACAGGAGTTCCACATGTTTGCCCTTTGAGGGGTTCTTGGCTAGCATGTTCCCTGGACTTAATGAACACAGTGGATGGATGTATAAATCATGTAAAAAAAATCATTTATTTAATTACTACACCAGATAGAACATTGAACTGACTTTTATCCAGTGTTGTATTGACTCTGCATATTGTGGCTTAGTTTATGAGTTGGATCTTCTGGAGGGCCCTGATGATCCTCAGCTTGGCGCTTTATTGTTTTCAGCCGTATTTATTAATGTGAAACCAGATTAATTTGAAATATGGGGCTATAAGAAGAGACATTCCATTGGTTTCTACCATGATTGCTCCACATTTACTTTCAAGCTCCATAATTGCAACCGTTAAATATGGCCCTCTGTCTATCTCTGCACAGCCCACCACACATACAGCAACTCTACACTCTTTGGCATAACACCAAAAGAGCCGTCCAAAAATACAAAAATCCTTACACATTGCTCACTTGGGATTGAATTGCTCAGACTTTATTGGCAATCAATTTCAATAATACTACTGCTGTATGATTCACACAAATTATTTTCCTTAGTGACTTCAAATTTTCATATCTGTCTTCCTGACAGCTGGACGAAACAATCTCCACACACAGACTGAGAGTATATGACTAACAGATTTCATATTGACACATTTCCTTGAGGAGGCTACTAAGTATCAGTAGCTATATTTTTTTACTTGTGTGTTCACTCTTGTCTTCTTTGTTTGTGGAGAGATGATTTTTATCTGACTCATTACTTTACTCCATTTGCTGAACTGGGTCAGACTCATTTACGTGCATTTCATTAAAGGATCACTCCAGTCTGAAAAACAAAATTGAATGTATTGCTTAGTGAGGCTGACACTTCAAAGATAACTATGCATTTATTTATTACAGTTTTTGTTTGTTTTTTATTTTTTGCAATACTTAAAGGAACATTGCGCCTTTTTTTATTCCTTGCTTCCTTGAAGGAAGTAAGCGTTAAAAAAAACATGTCCCCGACTTTGGCGTAAACCCGACATGTATCTTAATAGATACACGCAGGTTTACTATCTGCCATGAATCATATCTGAGACACAGCAGTTCCTGGTTGATAACGTCAGTGCGTGCACAGCCAATCAGAGCGAGAGCTCGCCCTGCTCTGACTGCTGAATGTGAGGGTCTCCCGCAGCAAGCGCAGAGAGAGAGACCCTTGTTTTTGCATAGGATCAGCAGGGGGAACTAGTTAAGGTCTCTCTCCATGCTAGCAGAGCAAGCTGGGCACCAACTAGATGGTTGCCTGCTTCCTATGGACTATCAAAAGTAACCGCCAGTTTATCCTCACAATAGGAACAACTTACATTACACTTGTGCTTCTATATTAGCACAAGTGAAATATCAATTTTAGTGTTTTAACCTGAAAACCTAAATGTATACCTAAGCTGACAATTCAAAGATAAATATGCATTTATTTTTAGTTTTTGCTTTTGATTTTTTGCAATACTTAAATTTAAAACTTTCTCTTCAGCTTTTTTACGGTGGATATCCAGCTCAAGCAAAAAAGATAAATCCCCATTTCTTGGGAGCCAATCGCAAGTCATGCGGATGCCTAATAGACATGTGCAGGATGTCAGTCATGTCACACAACTTTCCTGAACCTCAAATCACTACAAAAAAAAACAGTTGCCAAATAAAGATGTTACTGAGCATGCTCAGTGCTAGAGGACCCAGTTGATCTGTGGTGATCCTCCTGCAATGTAAACAAAAGCAAATGCAAACAAAAAACAGCAGTAAAAGAGTGAATTTACATGCAAATGGATAATGGACAATATAGACATTAAGCGCTACCAGTTTCAAAAGAATAGTTCATTTTTGGCACGCCATTGTGATAAATTTACCATGATAATGATAATTTAATCTTAAGATCCAAACTACCTCACATTGAATTGTTTGGTTTTGCCATAGTAAACCTAGTGCTAAGGCTGTTGATATTGTACCTAGCCCTGCTATGAAGATTTACAAATGATTGTATCAAACCTTGTGCTTATCCTGCATTCCAAATCCATAGCAACGATAAAAATCATTTACGCAATTCTACAAGAGACTAGACTGGAACTGGACAGACACACACATTAATCCAAAGGACAATAAACTGTGGAAAATGTCTTCCTTAATGCAATCAGCAGATGCATTTCTAGCTCACATCTGGAATCGCCACATTTGTACGCAGAGGGCGGTAATATAAAGGAATCAGACAACATGTTCTGCATAACCAGTAAATAGTTTTAAATAAAAGTTATTTGTCAACTGTTTTTAAATGTCTAAACAGTGAAGTGTCTTCCTGTAAATAAAGAGGCATGTTATATTTTTAAACTGAAGCAATTCATCATCGTTAATCATACTGTTGTTTTCCTAAGAGAGAGATAAGTATGTTGGCTGCATTTTAATTAGTTAAAGATACAAACACAATGAAGAAGGATTTTAAAATTGCTTATTTTTTTATATCTTAGAAAGACAGCTACGTGGAACTCTACTGTAAAGATTAACGCAACTTTAGTAAAAGTTTGGATTATATAAAATTAGGCAGTAACAATTGAATTGTTCCAACTCCGCTGTTAATGCCCAATTTTTGCAGTTCATCTTGTCAGTAAAGTTGAGCGGACACCTGGATGTTCGGGTTCGGCAGGTTTGGCTGAACTTGGGAAAAAAGTCCGGGTTCGGGCTCAAACTTGACCCCGAACTTGACCCTGAACCCCATTGAAGTCAATGGGGACACAAACTTTTGTGCACTAAAATGCCTCTAAAAAAGTCCTGGAAAGGGCTAGAGGGCTGCAAAAGGAATTACAAATGTGGGTAAGAGTAGGACAAGTGCCCTGCAAACAAATATGGATAGGGAAATAACTTCAAAAAACATAAAATACATACAAATTAAAAATACAGCTGAGCCATAAAATAGCACTAGATGGAATCTTTGATTTTAGCTTTGGAAGAACATAAATCTAAATGTAAAGCATGGCTGCCAGGAGGATCAACAGAAATATCTATTTGAGAGAGGGTTGGAGTACAGGGTATTCTCTTTCAGTTTATACTAAGTGACCCATAGGTTGAGGAGGCGGTGACCGTGGCGGTGTAGGTGGAAGCGGCGCTGGAGGAGGAGGAGGTAGCCAGGATTTTTCAAAGTGCACCGCAAGACGTAAATGTACTATTTAGCACCCAAAACTAATTTTTCAAAGTATGCTGTAAGCACAGTATTTGACAGTTCTATTTGACTCTCAGATATAAACCGAAATAGAGTCCCCATTCATACGAATAATTCAGTTGACCTATTCGTATGAATGGGGACTCTATTTCGGTTTATAGAATAGCAATAGCATTACATGTATTCTATAAACCGAAAGTCTATAAACCGAATGTCTTTCGGTTTATAGACTTTCGGTTTATGGAATACATGTAATGCTATTGCTATTCTATAAACCGAAAGTCTATAAACCGAATGATTTTCGGTTTATAGACTTTCGGTTTATAGCCGAACCTCGAACTCCAACCCGAACATACAGTGAAATGTTCAGGTTCGAGGTACGAATACCGTAATGTTCGGTACGAACCCGAACAGTGCGGTTCGGGTTCGCTCAACACTACTTGTCAGTTCACTTTTACTGACTAGTGCCCTATTAAATGCTGAGTTGGAAACATAGGCAAGTTGTAGAATGCTACTAATGCATTTTTTTTGCAGTTCAGTTGTCATTTCACTACAGTGTGCGTTTTTTAGAAAATAGACCACCCGAGTTTGACTTGGGGGAAAAAAAAGCAACCCAGGTTTGAATTTTCCCCATTGAAAGTAATGGGAGGCTAAATGATCGAAGCTACTTGTGAGACATATATGGGTCTATTCACTAAAATTTGACTTTGGAGATAAACTTTCATTTTGAGACTAAATCAAATTCGGCATCCAAATGGGGAAGATTCGAACCTGGGTTTTTATGTTTTCTAAGCAAATACGAGTCCTGAAATCTCAATATGAAAGTCCACCTCCAAAGTCCACCTCATAGAGCTATTCTCAAATTTTATTGAATCGACCCATAAGACATGGACCAAATGACTAGACAGCAGTGCAGCATGGCCTCTTGCAGCCTCACTTTGACAGGCTATATTTAAGCAATGCCCATATTTAGTGACATCACCCCAATGCACAAACCGCTGCGATTTAAACAGTGATGTGGCAGGTAAGGTTGCCACTTTTTCTAAAACCAACCAAAATCCCAGCCTTACTGGTACCTCCATAGACTTAACATTAGCATCAAGATCATTTTTTACCTGGGTGGCAACCCTAGTTGCAGCAAATTTGGAGTTTTTAGGCAAAGACCCACATGACCTGTATAGTCCCTCTGATTGTGTGAACATGTGACCTGATCACACAAAATCAGATTTGCATCACATTGTATTAACAATAATTAGTTGGTTCAGAGCATACAATTATAGACAACATTAGACAAACTTAAATTACCTATAAACACATGAGGTAGAGGTCCTTACTCGCAAGCTTATAATCTAGGAGTAATGGGGGACACATAGGGTGCTATTCACTAAAGGTAAGGTGAGAAGTACAGTTCCTCTGTCCTCTGCTTAGCAAATTAACCAGGTTTGTCGTAGTACAATGTAAAGGTAAAATGGTGAGATGAAATGTGCATTGAAATGTGCATCTCACCTTTTAGTGAAGAGCATTATGGGAGACCAAAGCACCAGGGGTTAACATGTGACAACAATTGAAATTGGAACAGGTTTGAGGTAGATGGCGCTAGAGAGAATATTGCACAAGCAGCAACTTGTCTAGCAGCTATCCCACAATGCTGCAACAGGATACGTGAACAGAAAATACAAAAAGTGACAGTGCGCTATACGTGCTGTAAAGTGACAATCCAATAAAACAGTGGTTCAACTGTGCAAATAATGCAAGATATATACCCAGTGAGGCAAATACAGAGGTATATTAATAGTGCAAATTTGGAAACATGGAGCACTCACATATAGTCCCTATATTGTTGGGACAAAACAAAAAATACGTGACAGCTTCTTATGCTGGATTCTTTCAACCTCCAAGGAATAAAAGATGGTATTAGTGAATTAAAATGGAATTTAATATAAAGTGCATATAATATCTTACACTTAGGATCAGGAACATCAGCAGGTACAAACAAACTGGAACATAGAAGATAAAAGCAGGATCTGGTAAAATCTCAAATGAGTGTTGCTTGATCAACGCGTTTCGCCCGTTTTAAATGGGCTTCATCAGGATCCAGCCAACAATTGTTGAGAACTGTAAAGATAAGTTAATATTTAGAAATTAAAGTTTATTTTTCTTGCTCTATAAACAGCATGTAGTCTATGAGAAATAGATGGATTTATATACCAGTATAAATTGTACATCATGGATAGGGAGTATTGCTACATCTGAAATCACATATAATATATAGGGAGTATTGCTAGATCTGTAATCATACATAAAATATAGGGAGTATTGCTACACCTGTAACTGATAAGCCAAATATTTTTCTGCGATAAAGAATTTTGGTTGACAGACACACGGTTAAATTCCTATCAGTAGTTTTAAGACAAGACATTTTGTCATTTAACAAGGGGGATAAGAAGGTTGATATCAGGTTTAATATAAGTATTGAAATGTGTTCATGCAATGTGAACAATTGTACCATGCTGCAGAATATGAAGTATTTTATAAATAATCATCAATATAAAAATATATATACACTTGTTGCATATATTCAACCTTCAGCTCGGAACAGGTTGAATCAACAAAGTCAAGGTGATAAATGTAGAAAGCAAACTCAGTATGTCAAGGCATCTATGTAGGGTCATAGACCAAAGAGTCATGATCATTAGTGAGAGTGATAATCTGTGTTGTAAACAAGACATCTGGGTAAAAATAACAGTTAGCTGGAGTTATTTATAATGGTCAGTTGTGGGGTCAAGTTCTAAACATGGAACATGCCATTGATTTAATTATTTTGGATGCATTTTTCACACCAAAAAAGGATTTGATGTGATGTAGAGGGGCAAAGGTTTAAAAGTAATATCAGGAAGTATTACTTTACTGAGAGGGCAGTGGATGTATGGAATAGCTTTACAGCTGAAGTGGTAGAGGTAAACACAGTGAAGGAATTTAAGCATGCATGAGAAAGGCACAAGGCTATCCTAGATATAAGATAGGGAACTGGGGACAGTTAAAAATAGATTAACAATAGATTACCCACCAAATCTGTGGTTACATGAATAGTTTTTATTTATGTCATAATTGAATCCTGAGTGAGTAAATAGTATTATTTTTGCCCTTCAGCCAGTATTAGATCCAGCCTTTGCAAAATGTGATCTATGTCAGTACAGTGAAGTGAAGTAATGTGAACAGAGAGGTGAATTACATAGAATGTGTCGGCTGATAAGAACCATTCGGTCCATCTAGTCTGCTCAATTTTCTAAATACTTTTATTAGTCCCCAGTTCCCGGTCTTATAGGTAGGATAGCCTTGTGCCTGTCCCACGCATGCTTAACCCCTTCGCGACACAGGACGGACTAGGTCCGTCCTGTGTGGCGAAGCGTTAGTGACACAGGACGGACCTAGTCCGTCCTGTGTCAAAACGAGCACTGAAAGCGGAGTTTTTCCGCTTTCAGTGCTCTGATGGCATTGTAACGATGCTTCCGTGTGGAAGCATCGTACAATACTAAAAAAAATGCCCGTCGGCATTTCGATCGCTCCGGAGAGAGATCGAAATGCCGGTTTTAAAGGCACAGAGCCTTTAAAACGACGGGCATTAAAAAATGAGCATAGGAAGCGAATTTTTCGCTTCCTATGCTCAGAAAGTGTTCCTGATTGCCTCGCAAGTACATTGCCACACATAATAGGATCTATGAATTCATGCCCGATGTACAGTGAATGTGAAAAACAAATTACTATCCATAACATTGACATAGGCTGGTGGTAGAATTAGTGCATGGAAAGTGTTAAAATACTACCATTTGAAATACCCTAGGGTGTCTAGTTTTCAAAAATATATGGTTTTGTGGGATAGAATACACTTTTTGGCTTCAAAAATGTCCCAAATGGGACATCGGCGCAGGTTTTCTGCACGTCAGAATTCCAAGTTGGAAAACCAAAAAGCGCACCTCTCAAATGTGGCCTTTTAACCCCCAAATAACCTAACCAACCTATACATGGGTGGTATCCCTGTACTCAGGAGATGTTGCTAAACACATATTGAGGTGTTGTTTGGCACTGACATATAACAGGATCTGTGAATTCATGCCCAAAGTACTATGTATGTGAAAAAAAATTACTATCCATAACATTGACATAGGCTGGTAGTATAATTAGTGCATGGAAAGTGTTAAAATACTACCATTTGAAATACCCTAGGGTGTCTAGTTTTCAAAAATATATGGTTTTGTGGGATAGAATACACTTTTTGGCTTCAAAAATGTCCCAAATGGGACATGGGAGCAGGTTTTCTGCACGTCAGAATTCCAAGTTGGAAAACCAAAAAGCGCACCTCTCAAATGTGGCCTTTTAACCCCCAAATAACCTAACCAACCTATACATGGGGGGTATCCCTGTACTCAGGAGATGTTGCTGAACACATATTGAGGTGTTGTTTGGCACTGACATATAACAGGATCTGTGAATTCATGCACAAAGTACAATGTATGTGAAAAAAAATTACTACCCAAAACATTGACATAGGCTGGTAGTATAATTAGTGCATGGAAAGTGTTAAAATACTACCATTTGAAATACCCTAGGGTGTCTAGTTTAAAAATATATATATGGTTTTGTGGGGTAGAATACACTTTCTGGCTTCAAAAATGTCCCAAATGGGACATGGGCACAAGTTTTCTGCATGTCAGAATTCCAAGTTGGAAAACCAAAATGCGCACCCCCTAAATGTGGCCTTTTAGCCCCAAAACAAACCAACAAACCTATGCATGGGTGGTATCCCTGTACTCAGGAGATGTTGCTGAACACATATTGAGGTGTTATTTGGAAATATCCCTTCACATTTTAAGGTAATGTTTACCTAAATTGCAATATATGTGAAAAATTAAAAAAAAGATTTTTTGCTGCAAACTTTGGCATAGATTGGTGGTAAAATGGCTACATGAAATGTGTCAAAATACCCCAAGTTAAATGCCCTGAGTTGTCTAGTTTTCAAAAATATGTACATGTTGGGGGTCATTCATGGATTTAGTACAGAAATCAGTGTTACAATGTCACTATCGCTAATTTTGAAAGAAAGGATTTTAAAATAGCTTTGCACCACTTATAGTTCTGGCCCTGTAACATGAATAAAAAAGCACAAAAACATAAAAACATGGGCTATTTCTGAACTCAGGACATATATTAGAAACTTTTTAGCAGTGTTTTTTTGTTGTCTCTTGTACATTTTTCAAATAAAAGTCATAAAAAAAGTATTTTTTCAATTTTTTTGCCATATTTTATTATTTTTTTTACATCAAATTATATGTTATTATCAAAATAATGGTATCAAAAGAAAGCCCTTCTTATAACGATAAAAACAATATATAGTTTGTGCGGGTACACTAAATGAGACAGAAATAAATTACAGCAAAACACAAACACCTCAGAAATGTTAAAACAGCCCATTTCACCAAGCGTCGGACAAGATAAAAAAGTCATGTCACTAAGGGGTTAAACTCCTTCCCTGTGTTTACCTCTACCACTTCCATTGGAAGGCCATTCCATACATCCACTTCCCACTCAGTAAAGTAATACTTCCTGATATTACTTTTAAATTGTTGCCCCTCTAACTATTAATAGAACATGCTGAAGATTGGTAGGATAGAAGATAGCTAAAAAGTTAAGTGTTAAGTGAATCCTTTTATATGGAATTTAATCCGTCTTTATCTGTTTCATCAGCACTATTATTTACCAACTATTATTTACTAACCAACTTTAGTTTGTTCGAGTTCCAAGTGCAATTTATTTAAGGTGGAAAAGATATTAAACTCTGCAATACTTTGGATAAAATGTCAATATTGTATCTAAAAAATGTCATAAAAATCTCATAAACTATATATACATAGTACTAAAGTTCAAAGCACATTTTATTTAGGATAGAAAAGATGTTAAACGCAGTAATCCTTGGGAAAAATGTGAATATTTTATCTAACCAAAATTCATAAAAATTGCATAAAATTAACATACACTGAGATCAAGCAATCTCTGGAGTTCCGTTTCTTATTGATAAATGTATCTAAAGATTTATATCAACTCAAAATACTATAATGTGTTAAAATATTGCCTATTTAATCCTCCTTCTTTTACTTATTCATGTTTATTTATTTATAAAACGTTTTTACCATAAACACTGCATTGAGATTTCTCTCATTTTCATGTACTGTATGTCCTGGGCCAACATATCCTGGGAACAAGTCCAACAATATTAAACACATTTCAACATTTAAAACAATACATGCATATTTAGTTGTGTGGAGAACATACAGGGATATACATTTAAACATATAAAGAGTTATATTCATATATATATATATATATATATATATATATATATATATATATATATATATATATATATACATGTCTACATATAGAGAAATAAAAATTATATGCTCGATATATATACAACATATTTTAACCTATTCTTTTCTTAAATTTGGAGACCCTGTTTTTCAAGCATTTTTTAAACTAATACAGTAGAATCTGGAAGGCACTGGCTTTGGTATTGAGGCCCAGCTGGTACGATGCTGGAGGTAGACCTGAGATTGTAGGTTGTACAGAAGACTGGAGTGAGATTTTAGCTCTTTTAAAATTTCACAGTGATGCATATTATAACCGCATTGTAGAACAAAGCAGCATGGCATATTGAGAATTACCAAGTTTACTGCGGTTGGTCTTCGGCATAGAAGAGAGTCTATGAAGAGAGTCATAACACAGTCAAGGATTTTAAGCATGCGTTGGGATAGACACAAGGCTATCCTAGCTATAAGATCGGGAATAGGGGACTAATAAAAGTATTCAAAAAAATTGGGCAGACTAGATGGACCGAATGGTTCTTATCTGCCGACACATTCTATGTTTCTATGTTTCTATGTTTAAGAGTAAATCCAGAGCAATCACAAAAGAAAAATCTACCTAGAGTAATTTTAGATTCTTTTTAAGGGTACAAATCTCTTTTAAGTCAATGGTAGCCTAATGTACACAAATACAGCACATGCAGCTCTGATATTGTTTAAATACATTTGATTATAATAACATACTTTTTTCCTTATACTTAGTTATGTGTGTTGTTTGCATAGTTTTGGTTTGATTTAATCCTGTGACTGGTTTCAATGTAGAAAACCCACATGTTTTAATTTAATCCACTGATAATAATATGATGGAACTTTAAATCAAAATATTTGTGTAACCCTGCATTATTGCTGAGCATTGCCATCATGTAACTAAATATCTTTTCTTCTTCTATGGCATGAGAACCAAGATCTATAATTCTAATCTGAGAAATTGTTGTTGGATTTGGTTTGAATGCAGTGTTTTACTAAATGTGACTTTTAAAATAATGTTCAACCATTCGCTCTCAGCCTCAAAGATGGGGTAACCACCCACAAGAACAACTTTCCCAAGATATCCCTGACTATATTTACTGTGGTGAAGTAGAAATAAGACAACCCCCTACCCGAAGCTATTTTAAAAATGTTACAAAAACCTGAGAAAACAAAGTAGATGAATTTCAAAATCAACCACTGTTGATAAAACATGTTATAGATAATAATGTATATAGTAATTACCACACAAACAAAGAATTATTAAACTTTGTCTGCTAATTTACCGCCAAAAAATCCCAAACTAAATATGCAATGGTGGCTTATGCATATTAACTGTTGCAGTGCTGTAGGGAACACAAATAGTGCACGCTACAGCACCAAAATGGTAAACCTGTAAAAAAAAAACACATGTTGGGGAACCTGCCAAACACCCCCCCTCCATAAAAACATAATACCTGGGCAAGAGTATGGCCAAGATCCATAACCTCAAAAAAATAAAATAATTTTTCCCCTCCTGGGGCTGTGGCCCAGCACTATGCCCACAGACATATATTTAATGAAATGAAGTGGCCCATGTGGCCAGCGGATCCTAACACTATTTAATGAATTGTCCCCCAGTGGCCATAGACCAGCACAATGCCTGCAGCCTCTATGTTAAAAAGTAATGGCACTCAGCGGCCACAGGCCGGTGCAATGCCATAGTTACTGAAATATAAATTAATTGGCCCATGTGGCCATGACGTTTTGTAATGCTGTGGCCCCATAAATAAAATATTCTTCCGACTGCAGCTATGGGCTGATGATCTGCCACTATAAACATTAAAATATCCTTGCCCAGGGCTAGGAGCCAGCAATACAGCCCTAACATAAAAATAAAATAATTAATCCCACTCCCAACCCCCTTTGTGCCAGGCAGCCCTATCTCTTAAGCATTCATCCACAATGGAGGACTGATGCAGGGCTGCGATTACAAATGACAGAAGGAGACATCTAATTGGCTGACTCTGTCTTATAATCACAAGCCTTCCTGTCCCAGCCCTACTATTGGCTGGTTTTAAAAACCCTTGGCCAACCCCTAGCCCCAGTTTTTTTTGTTTTTTTTTCATGGGGGGAGCGCTGTTGGATTTGGAGTGGCTATTACACCCCCAGTTCCCTAGCATTACATTAATAGGTTTAAAGTCAATACCAGTGTGTTAATCAAGACGCCGTTATTATACAGTAATACCAGTGCTTTAGCGCCGGTGTTTTTGCAGTCCCAGTTGACATTGAATCTCACATTATTCCCAGGAATAACATGCACTATCAATACTTTAACACTGAACCTACCCTAATATGTGATATTTATTTTGATATATTAGTATGAAGATGTAACTAGCTTAGTATTCAAATATAAGAAAATAGTCATTTAAAAAATATATCCTTATGAATTATTCAGCTGAATGATGGATAGTATAATTTGACACAAAAAAAAACAAGAATGTTAATTTCAAATATATTTATCGTCATGTGTATGAACATAGATCAATATGTACGCGTTACAAGTGTGCAAATCTCCTTTGACTACATCAACAGTTATAGTAATGAAGTATAGCGTTCGAAAATGTTCCTTAAGGCAAGACAGCTACATAACTAACCTGTATGACGCCCCATTAAGATCTGTGCAGACCTGTCTTTCTCAGATATGTAAGAAGAAGAGATATATTTGAACTTAAATTGTGCTGTACTGACAACAAAAAAACATAGGTATAAAATCTGGTTAAAATATCATATTTATATTAATACTTCATTACAGACAGTGACTGGAATAGTTCTATGTTTGTTAGGACTCATTAGGTTCTATTAGCAGATTTCCAGATAAGATTTTGATTGCAATAAGCAGATAAAACTTTTTGTCGGCAGTTACCGACTGAGCTAAAACAAACTTTACCAAGTCTTTGAACATGCCTCAGCATACTGTGGAATGTATTATTTTTGACTGCTGTAATATTAAGGTATGTTTCTTTAGTACAGGGCCGCCATCAGACATTTTGGGCCCTATTACAGAACAAATGGTGGGCCCCCATTGCTATCCCTCCCATATCCTATATTCTATAACCCCTATTAATACCTTTCCCTCTTTCCCATGTATGTCTCTTCTTCCTCCGCGCCTGTCATCTCTTTCCACCTGTGTTTTTTGTCTCCATCACTTTCTTTTTCATATATGGATGCTAACAATATAGATACCAGCAAGTCAAAGGTAGGGGATTCACTTTCTGTCTCCTCCCTTGCCTCCTGCTCAGTGGAATCAGTGGCACCTAATAGTAGGAGAGTCAAACATAGGTCAAAAAACAGGGAAACTTTGCTAAACAGCAGGGGGGAAAAACCCAGACAAAAGATCTATAAGAGGTATATGGGTAGAGAGTAGGTGGGGCGCTTCCCAGAACCAGGGCTAGCAAAAACAGGAAAATGTGACTTAATGTGGTTAACTTGTCACAAATTACACTTAATGCCACTCACTCATTTGTTCTTTCACATGGCTTGTCCTGTTATGTCCCCATTTTTCTACCTTTTGTAGCCTGCAGATTTGGGTGGTAAGAAAGGGAAGCTCCAGGTCCATGCTCACTCATTCAGGATGTTCAGAGAGTGAAACGCTGCTGACCTGCCACAGTGCCGCGGGGCTCTGATGTCATCAGCATCCAGGCAACAAGAGCAAGATCAGGATGCATTGTTAAAAAAAAATGCCCCCCACTCCCCCATATCTTCCTACGAATGTCCATGGAGGTAGTAACTATGCGGGGCTGCTGTAGTATCCTAGAGATACGTATATTTAGACACAACAGTTCGCTAAACTAGTTGGACTATTTGGGGATTTTTATTGTGTGAATATGTGAAAATGCACTAAAACAATTATACTTTAAGTGTTTCCTTTGGTTTTCATTTACACAACACAAAAAAGTACTGCATGAAGTCTAATTTTGTGAATTCATATATGCAGTACTTTGATTGCATTTTGAGGACATTGACTAGGGGGTTCGCATTGTACCACCATTATCAAATATTGTACTATTTATTTTTATAATATTTTTTATTTTTTTATTGTGTGCAAATACACTTGCTTATTTGACTTTTCTATGTTTTTTTAAATTGTATTAAATAAATAAAACAGAACTTTACTTGACTTGTGTTCAGACCTACTTTTTTGTCTTGCTTACTTTCCTGTTGTGCCCAGTACTAGTCTGTATATTAGAGTTTATTGGCACCATCAAAAGATTGATGCGCTGGCCTTCCTGTACGTTGCATAGTGCTACAAAACACAGTGAGATACTGCAAAAGAATCTAGCCCAAGAAATGACATATTTCATAAATGATCTAACGTAGGGAAAAAAACACAAATTAGATGACCAAACATTACCTTTTAATTATATCTTTGAAGTTAAAAACTGATTTTTCATTGCCAACATGTGCAAAGCATATGCACAGTGAAATTGATTATTTTCAAGTTTGAGTACTGCAAGTCTGACATCTAGAGGAGAATAGATGTACTGCTTCCAAACTACCCTGTGGTAAATAATTTAACATAAACATTTTCTTTTAAGTGATAAACCCCCATATCTAAATATGCGTAAGAATTTCTTGAAATGTAAGTAAAGTGTATTCTCCCCATGTTTTTTCCCAACTAAGCTTTTTAATAAATTTGTGGCTTGAAAATGTCAATGTATCATAAACAAAATAAAACTAAATCTGGGAAAGTCAGTAAATCACTGCAGATCATGAGAAAATATTGATATTATTTCCTTGGACACTTGCCAGGTTACTTTAAAGAGTAAATGAATTGTAAGAGGTTTGCTGCTTAGACATATCTTGCACAATATATTCTGAAACAGAAAATTCAAGCAAAAGATCACTGACATTTTAATGAATATACAAATTCTGACATAACTGTTGACTGTGTAAGAATGACAGCATTATTAGAGAGGTCAGTATTATCACAGATACACAGTGACAGTGTTATTAGATAGGTCAGTATTATCACAGATACACAGTGACAGTGTCAGTACAGAGGTCAGTATTATCACAGATACACAGTGACAGTGGAGTGGTCAGTGTCATCACAGATACACAGTGACAGTGTCACTAGAGAGGTCAGTATTATCACAGACACACAGTGACAGTGTCAGTAGAGACGTCAGTATTATCACAGATACACAGTGACAGTGTCAGTGGAGAGGTCAGTATTATCACACATACACAGTGACAGTGTAAGTAGAGAGGTCAGTATTATCACAGATACACAGTGACAGTGTCACTAGAGAGGTTAGTATTATCATAATTTTGAAAAATGCACACTGCAGGGTGTGCTCCCCTGTCTGAGGGGATGTTATGACACAATGGAATGGAGACTTACGGCTGTATTCATAAAAGATGGAATTGAGAAGGAAATTGCAAAATTAAGGCCAAAATAGCAGAGTTTGACGATTAAACAGAAAGGCAGGATTTTGGAAGTACCTAGAATTCCCTCTTTCATGTATAAACCCTGTACATTGTCAGGGAGACTTTTCTTCAGCACATTTTGGTTTTGTATGGGGAGATGCAGGTGCAGAGTGCAATGGATAAGGTGGCAGTGGTGACATTTCAGGCTAATGAGCTGTGTAGCTGGCGTTTGAGGTAAAGGATTTGCAAGTTACCTGGTTGTGGTAGATCACATTGCAGCTGGTGAGATTGGGATATTTTATGATTAGGTCAAAATGTTTACACATCCCACTGAATTAGGGAACATGGTGTATGTGGCATTGTTGGCGTGGTACAGATGGGTCATGTGAATTTCATTTGAAGTTTTTTGTTTGGTTTCACATTCTGAGAGAGAGAGACGGGGGGTTGAATGATACTGGATGTTTTGTGGTATATTTCAAGGTTTAGGTGACTTTATCAAAGCTTAGGAAGCATGTGTGCACAATTCTTAGGGGGACAGTTCCATCTACCTCGTCCGAATTTATTTCATTGCATCATTCAAACCTCACAACTGTCCTGTGCACCTGCACATGAGCACTGCCAGTTTGCGCATGCACAGTAGAAGTATCACCTGACCTTTGTGCTCATTTTGGTGTGTTTTCCAAAGTGCACAGTGGACACATTTATTTATTTCATTTGTGTGTGACGTTTAATCGGTAAGCTTATCCCATCACTATATTTCACATGTAAATGTCACCCACAGTCTTATAAAGCAGAGATAAGGAATGAACATTGTGTCTTTCTAACAAGGGGATTTAATCTCCTCTTGAGGAGTTACAGATCTGGAGTGATTACTGGATTCTCCCTACTGTTTGACTGGGATTACAGATGATCCAGGACTCTCTTCGCTTACTATGAAAAAATACGTTTCTGGTATTCATCTCCTGTTAGGTAATAATAATAAACACCCGCAGAAAAGCCAGATTTTCCTTAACTGCCTTCATCACAGGGAAACTTAGTCATCCTATTTTATAATCATACTTGCTTGTCGTTTTAGCCTCTGTGCTAAAGTATTTTATTATTTTTGTCACACAGCAGTATCTTATTATGAGAATGTACTAAAATGTCACTACCAGACATATTGGGGTAAATTCAATGGCCCCCGGTTATATTTAACAGTGGCGCTAGATGTAAATGAATGGGCACTGATGAGTCAATGCTATTAGCAGCTGCGCAGAGAATGTTGGTAAGTATGCTCTGCCTCATCTCCTATTTTTCAAATTCTGACATACAGCCGTACAGACAAAACTGTACAGGTCCAGCTATTTCTAATTTGAATCCACAAGCCACATTAACTGTGTATGCAAAGAACAAGTACAGCACATGCAGTAGTATTTATTGGCCAAGTCAATGTAGGTTAATGCCAACGCTCTGATTAGCTGCCAGTGGGTGCTGGCACTGCTCACTTCTTAGCAAGTAGCGCCAGGAGCACTTACTTCCCCCCTCTACCACCAATGCCTGGAACAATTTATGCAAATGCACTAGTAAATTATTAGAATAAGCACAACTAAACTTATTTGATGATTCATTTTTTTTAGTTTATCATTAATTAATTGAATTAAAGTTACATTTTGGAGTGTGAGGACATATTACCAAAGATATTTGATCTGGAGAGTCCCCAGCCCCTCCTACTTTTCCTTTTGATCCTTTCTTAGTAGAGCCAGGGTCATGTGTGTTGATGACACTACTGTCGGTGATGTGTGCCATTTACCCAGCATGGCCGACACTGCCTGTGGCGTCTATACCGCTTCAAAAAGTTCTCTGAAAATGCTAAATTCAGTTGTGCGCAAGAGCGATGGTGGGACACATGTATACGTCATGGGAGGTGTGTGCACCTGCTGTGAAGACTTACAAACACATGGTAAAGGTAAGAAAATGACATATTACATTAAAAATGTTAAACTATACATATATATATATATATATATATAATCTTAAAAATAAAGTTTAGTTCCACTTTAAGAAAGGAACAAAGTAATGCAAGCTGAAAATCAATCAAGTACAGCCCTTTGTGTATCTCAGTTTTTTCTGTTAATCCAACAGTGAAAATAGCAATAAATGAAAATCGTTTTTTTCTTTAGTCACTGATCAAATCACACTATATTGACATAGACAAGATACCAAATCTCAGCTGCAATCAAGATGAGCAACTTACATTCATAAATATGTTGCTCATTTTACAAAGAACAGACCTGCACCTGTGACTCCCACAGCTTCAATCTTCAATGCATTACAATTGAACATTAATGGGGGTGTTGATTGGAATGTTTTAGATCTCTGTGGCACTCATGCTGATCAGAAAATTAATAGTTTGTACAAAAACATGTATTTTACTACATCCCTTGAATTATAAAAAAAAATAATTCACTGCACCGGTTTGTTTGCAAGTTGGGCCACCGGGTGATCTTGTAAGTCATAGATCGCACATTTTTAAAGAAAACCTTTTGATGCATTTACTTGCAATTGTATTAACATATTTTTTTATTTTATACCTTCCTACTCTAGAAACAAATAGTGCCTTTAGATTGCATATCTTATGCGTATGTATAAATACACATATATTTCTGGCGATTTGAACATAGTTAAAAAAATAATCCCCTGATTGCAGAATACTAAGTTTGTGGAGCCGATTTGTAGATATGAAAATAAATGGAGAGTCATCAGAGAAAAATGGAAACATGAAATTCACTTTAGGCATTTAGGATAAAATCAGAAATGGAGACTGAACAATGTCTCCTGTTCCACTAGGCATTAACATTGTATATTCAATTTCCTCAGACCAGCTCCAGTTGCCACAACATACAAACGTACAGAAAGAGCAACCAGTCATGAATTGGATGTCAGGTGCATCCTGGTAAATATTATGATAGTGGGAAGAGTAGTAAGTACATGCGACAGCAAGTAAAACACTTCTGGGTAATTAAAGAAATTGTTAACACTTCATTTAGAACCCGTGGCACCAGAAAAGACCCTCTGATACCTGTTATTTAAATCCTCTTTTCAGTTCAGACTAGCGCCCGTGATATAGGCTTTGACACCTTTAACCAGTGATTGTTTGTTTGTTCTGATTCTCAGTTTCTGATTCTGTTTGCTTCTGACATTCATTTTTTTCCTCTTCTGTGCCAACCTTTTTGGCATATGCTGTTATTCCCTTGTTTTTGTTACCTGTTTAGTCATTTTAACTATTGAGTGGAACTATTGAGAGCATTTAGTACTGCCAAGTCCTCAGTGGGTGTGGCTTAACCATGGGTATGCTCCTATCATCTAACCTATCACACAGTACCAAGTGGCGACTATTCACTAGTTCTGCATCGCTATACCATTTACAATTACTAAAGCTGACAAATGCTCCTGGCTCAGAAATGATTTGTGTATATTACTTTTTACAGGTTACAGTATTGGTTATCTCAGAGCTGTAGGGGAGCAAAACTGATCATGGAGTAAATAACATGCTCCTTGGCTGTGCCATTAAAGGGACAGTCTAGTCCCCAAACCCACTTTGGTGCAAGATGTAGATTACTGATTTTATAGTGCACAGGATTTTTTTTACTAGTGTGGTTAGATGCAGGCATTCTGTATAAATCAGTTTTAATACATGACTTAGGCCCTCCCCAGTTATTACTCTGCATGTTTACTGCGGGTATGGCAGCACTGATTATAAAGACACTGAGTCACTTCCTGTGCTCTTTCAGTTGAATACATTATGTGGACTCTGAGTGTCCTTGCTCTTGTACACAGTAGGATCTGATGATATCACTAGAGAGACAGGATATTTCTCACAAACTATTCTCATTGGTTCCCTCAGAAAAAAAGAAGAAGAAGAGGAAATTACTTTTACTTAGCTAGTATGGGCAGTCCTGGCTTATTGCAAACTGCTGTTATTTCACCTAGCTGTAAGTATTTTATATTTGAAGCAATGCAAAATGTAAAACATGTATTGTAAAGCACTTTGAAATCACATTAATATGCATTAGTATTTGGAAGATGCATTTTGGGCATTAGACAGTCACTTAAAGTTAATTCTATAATTAGGGAATAGGCAATAAGACATGAACTTTATGTGTAAACTGCTCAGGTCTGCTGGAGTGCAGTGCGGAATGAGACCTTTAAGTCGTTAGCTCGGGTTATGGCACATATTATACGCAAAACTTGAAACATATAGGAATTGCTCACACTTTATCAATTGACAAATAACAGCATTTTAATATGTAGACAATTTATTGCTATATTTCAAAGATATAGATGTTTATCTAATAGACAAAAGTAACTTATTATAAAATGTATCACGTTAGCTAATAATAATGATGTATCCTGTTGCCAATATATATATATATATATATATATATATATATATATATATATATATATATATATATATATATATATATATATTTATTTATACTTTGCTATTTTGAGTTAAAATAGACACCATTAACAGTATCACAGATATGGTACAGTTCCAGGTAAATTTACTTGCAAGGTTTTTCTTCATAAAAATACTTTATACTTCTAAAATATTGCCTCCATTGACCTCAAACCAATTTACCAGCCTGCCATTAGGAAATAACAGCTTAATATAGCAACATGTAAAATATATCAGGCTTAAAAAATGTGCTTTTACTGCACTGGGTTTTTTTTTCTTGTGGGCCTGCTTAATCCCAGTAGTTTTGTTGCAATAATCATGGGCTATGGGTAGTGATGGTTATGCAAAAGGTATCACTGCCTAGAGAGGATGTCAGTCACCAGAAGCTCTCTTAAACATCATGTGGCTTACTAAATACAGCAGATATCCTAAAGCTCCTCTCTGGTAATTATAGGGTTTAATAGACCATTAACAGGGAATAATGGTTGTCCCTTAAGGGAACTGGAGACCTGTCTCTGGTGTTCAGGGTAGGACTGGCAAGGACTGGCAATTTTTAACCGAAGGTGCGAAAACAATTTAGTGGCCAGTGGTGCAACTTCTTTAGCTCTTCTGTTATCATCAGAGATAGATATGCAATACAGATATACTGACAGATAAAGTACAGAGATTGTAAGAAGTTAAAAGTGATGCAGCCCCAGCCAATTGAGTCAGGTAAGAGAGCAGCTGGGGGAGGGGGGGGGATTGACCTTGCCCCCTTTACTTCCTTGCCAGCCTCCCCTGCTGGTGTTGCTCCAAGACTACAAGGAGCAGGAAGCCAAATGAGATCTCCACTGCTGAAGCTTCTACAATATTCAAACATATATTATATTGTATCAAAGCATATTTACACTAATAATGTACATGGAATGATACACAAACTACATTCAGATACTTCTTAAAAATCATATAACATATTGCATACAGATGTATATATAAGGCAGGCTGTTCATTTACAAAACCCAGTAATAAGTGGAATGCTTTAAAGTTTTCATTCTAATAGATGACCAGATGCATTGCAGTGTATTTAAAAGACATTCCTGGTATCCTGTATAATACTGTGTACTTCAAAACCATGTACTGCATTGCTGTTATGCCTTCACGTGTAGAGGTATTTCAGGGTCTAACATACAGCTGCATGTTGAAATCAAGCTCAGAACTTTCTTTTTACTGTGAGAATATGATCTGCCTGATGTTTCTGTTTTAGAGTAGGATTTGCACGGTAGCTCTAATGGTTATATACTATGCAGACACACACCACTTAATTATTGCAGTGAGTTTTTCCAATCAGACCCATTGCCGCAGCCGTGCAGTCTGCGTTGCCAAACATCGGTGGAAAAAAAAGGTTTGCACTGAAGAGCAAAATGAATTCAAGTGTGGTACTGTGGTAGGATGCCACCTTCACAATAAGTTTGTGACATTTCGTCCCTGCTAGATATTCCACAGTCAGCTGTAAGTGGTATTACTGGAAAGCGGAAACATTTCGGAAAAAGCAGCCGCGAAGCTGAAAATCACGTAAAGTCACAGGGAGGGGTCAGCGGGTGCTGAGGCGCATGGTGTGTTAAAGTGGCCAGTGCGCTGCTGAAGAGTTACAAACTTCCACTGACATTAACATCAGCATATTACAAAGTACAATGCCAAGCATCAGATCGAGTGGTATAAAGCACACTGGTCTCTGGAGCAGTGGAAATGTGTTCTGTGGAGTCTGTTTGGCAGTATGATGGGTGAGTCTGGTTTTGGCAGATGCCAGGAGAACATTACCTGCCAGTCTGCATTGTGCCACTTGAAAAGTTTGGCGGAGGAGGGGTAATGGTATGGGGCTGTTTTTCTGTGGTTGAGCTAGGGGCTTCCAGTGCTGGTCAGTCTTAATGCGTCAGCATATATTTTAGACAATGCCATGCTTCTAACTTTGTGGGAATAGTTTGGGGGAAAGACCTGTGCCCCAGTGCACAAAGCAAGGTCCTTAAAGACATGGTTGGGTAAGATGGTGTGTTAGAACATGACTGGCCCGCTCAGAGATCTGACCTTAACTCCATAAAACACCTTTGGGATGAACTTGAACAGAGATTGCGAGACAGATCTTCTCCTCCAATAGCCATACCTGACCTCACAAATAATCTGCTGGATGAATGGGCAAAAATTCCTACAGAAACACTCCAAAATCTTGTGGAAAGCCTCCCCAGAAAAATATAAGCTGTTATAGCGAATAAGGGGGGGCCAAAAAAAGTATTAATGTGTATGTATTTAGAATGCATTGTTATAAAAGATCCTGTTGGTGTAATGGTCAGGTGCCCCAATACTTTGGTCCATACAGTGTATGTCAATACAAGGGTCTCTCTCTGTGCTAACAGAGAGACTCAGTCAGACTGCACAGACCTGTTAGACATGGGTGATGATCCCCATTGTCATTGGCTGAGCATGTATTGACACTTTCAGTGTGCACCAATAACCTGGTCATCTCTGCCTCAGCTAGGAGGTAAAGTTTCATGTAAATAGAGTTAGTAGCTATCAAGATACATTCTGAGTTTACAAAGAGCTAGAGGTACTTAATTCTAAATTTTAGCCTCTGTTAAAAAGACATTCAAAGGTGCTATTTTAAGATGTCAACGCCATGCTTAGTGATACTCCCTGTCTAGAATCAGGATGAATGCCGTGTGCCTTTCATGTCTTTGGCTCTGTTGAAGATTTTCGGAAAAACTGCAAACTGGTAGATTTCATAATGATTATCCTCCCCTAACAGGTTTGAAGTCTTCAAAAGGTTCCAATGTTAAAACCTAACCTTTATTGTGTATAATTAAAATAGATATACAGATATAACTGTCGGGTTGGCAAGAAAACGTGAAGAAAATTGGAAAAAGAAATGTAAAATAAGTAATGGTCTCTGTAATGCACGGGGTCCTGGATGGAATTAGACCCTGAGTGCCCAAGATCACAAGCTACATTGCAGGGGTGGAGACACAGGGCCCGGTGCTGTGCAGCATCATATCGGGTCCTGTGTAAGCAGCTGCTGTATCCAGATTACATGGCTAGGACTGGATAAACTAGGAGACTGACCAAGCAGAGTGAAAGCAGAAAAGCAACTGAGGGAGAACTGAAATACAGAGTGCAGGGCTGCAGGACAGGAGCAAAATAAAGGAGAAACCAAACTAAGGATAAACAATGCAAAGCACAGGGTAGCAGACAATACCATAGGAATAATGTAGGGCACAGACAAAGGGCACATACAGAACTTAAAAGGGACAGGTACAGAAAACTAAGACTACACACAGATGATAGGGCTAAAGAACACAACAGAAACATGCAAAGGAACAAACATAAATAGAGGAACTAGCCTTACACTAAAGAAATGGTGGGGGATTGGTTCACCTATTGGCCAATTAGATGTTAGCTTGCCAACCACATCAAGGTACCCCACAATTAGGCAAGTCCCTAACTAAGACAGAAACAAAATATTAACTTTGCACATACACATAGAAACAGAGAAAACCTGTAGACAGCTGCACAGGACAGAACAGAAACGGGTGTGGTTTATATAGAAGTAAAATAACAAGGCAGAGGGAATCAGAGAAAACCTGGAATGGAACATATTGACAGACTGAAAGGAAAACAAGGAATGGATCAGAACAGAGAACAAGGGAAACATGGAAACGGCAGGAAAAAGCATAAATGACAGGAAAGGCAATCAAGAACGGTACTGAAATGCCTTGATACATCCTGGATGAGCCTGCACAAGAGTGCATGGTTGCAGTCTCCTTATGTGGCAACCATCTCCTCAAGACCATTATTATCATCTTTAATATGCAATTTAAAACAGTGTTGCTTGTGGTTTATGCGTTCTCTTGAACCAATTTTTGTTTTTTATTTATGAAGTGCCGTCACATGGTACAATGTGAATATCAATCATTACAAATTACAATGTAGAATTTACAAAATTGTAAATAGTTAACAAAAATTCTGCACTTTGCAACATGGCTGAAAAAATTCAGCACTGATGACACGACATTTCTTCAAAAGGCTAAAATTAAACTTTTCAGAATCTAAAGACCTCAACAGAAATAGAGATTTTAGTTGTCAAAGGTTTATATACAATTTTAATGTGATCAATAGATAAGTCAGCACTGCAAGTACCTCACTGCTTAACGTTAAAAATCAAATGTGTTATTGGAATTAAAACTCTCATCTGGTTGTACTTACACTGCTTCCAGCACTACTTATCTTAAATGAATAATCTGCACTATTTGTCTGTGTGCTGATTGCAGCATCCGTACTGTAAGGTATCTCTGTGAGACTTTTCCTCTCTGTTTTGTGTTTTTATTTCCATAGGAAGTCTGTAATATTATGGGGAATATTTTTTTTAATGGAAGACATTAGAAACTGGCCGAGAGAGAGGTTTTGGCCTAGTCTGATCAACTTAAATTGGAAGAAGAACAACAAAAATAAAGTTTCACAGGATTTAGGTTGTTGTTATACATTTTGTCTGCAAGAGAACATGGAACTTTGCAAAACCCTATTTTTACTATTATTTTTAAAATAGAAAAGTTATATTTGCACTATTTGGCCTTGAAGGGTGCTATTCGTATCTGGTTTGGTGCAAAACATAGCAGCAGCATAATTCTCATGTTTTTCCATTTGTTAATGTTCACAAAAGTATAACATGTGCACAAATTAAAAAAGTAAAAAAAAAAGTACAGTACTGTGCAAAAGTTTTAGGCAGGTGTGAAAATGCTGTAAATTGAACATGCTTTTAAAACTAGACATGTTAACACTTTATTTATATCAATTTGTGCATGCCCTGCCCCCTTGAGCACTGATACTGTCAGAATGCCGGGTGTCAGGTGACATCCCGACTCTCAGAAGAAGATTTAATGCTGGCATACCATCTGAAACAATATCTACTACATATACCAATACTAGGAACTTGTACATACTACATTATTTGTGTGTTAACCCCCATATACTTGTGGGACAGAGACTGTCTGATATAGCCTATTGAAATGTGTGTGTGTTTATGTGTAAGGGTGTCTGTGTATGTGTGTGTGTAGAGGAGTCTGTGTGTAAGGGTGTGTGTGTGTGTATAAGGGTGTGTGTAGTGCTGTACTAAGTGAGGGGTAAGGGGGAGTGGTCCACCCCAGGTGCAATGGTATAGGGGGTTGACAGATCAACTCCATCTCCCTGGTGTCTAGTAGCGGCAGCAAAGGAGGATGTCTGCGCAACTTCAAAATACACTATCACGGTACAGGATCTCTGGTCTCTTATGGAGGTGTATCTGTCTCAGAAACAGGGTTCTGAGGCAAAACTGAGTAGCTACATTGCCTGCATGAACAACTAGGCTTCCTGGGAACATTTTAAACAGTATCCTTGCTGGAGGGCTTCATTCCATCCAGTGAAGTATGTATCTCGTTTTAGAAGATGCTTAGCAGATATATGACAGGCTTCAGGCCTTGGTCTCAGGCAGGGACCTTCACCGTATATTGCCTGAAGGGTAATAAACACAAAGAAACAATACTAAACATCTCTGGTCAAAAAGTGTCACCTGACTAGCATTACAACCTAATTTAAAGGCAAAATATGGGACAAATATTACACATATTTAAACAGTGTACTGTTGTTCCTTTTAAAAATAAATAAATAATTAATTAAAAAATGAACACTTTTTCTTGCTGTGAAATCATCCATTTATTTGGTGTCTAACAGGCAGCTTGTGTGCAGTGTGCACCATTGTTATACTGATGTATTGTAGCATTAATTCAATAGCATCTATCAGCATAAGCAGATGTGTCTCTCTGCATTACAAAGAAAATAGAAGTCAATCAATCTATTCACTAGCATGAATAAAGCAAACAAATGGAATAAGGTCGCAATAGAATAAATCATTATCATTGCTAACAATAGAATTAATGTGACAGTTAAAGTCAAGTGATACCATTTTTCAACTGTAATATCATTTTTTTTTTCCACCCTGTTAAGCAATTTTATGGAGTGTTTAGTTACCGTTCTTCGTTGCATATAAACTGAGAAGCCATCAGTCATACTGCTAGGCAAAATCTACTGTTTTAATCATATTTAATTATTTTTCCATCTACTAGAAAATGTGGTCTCCTGAATGGGAGCCAGTTTTTGGCATTTGATTTAAACAAACTAAGCACCCATTACTCACATCATGCTGATATGCCGTATTAGGAACATGTATACTGTGTATACTACCTTTTTAATTCATGTAAAAATCTGGCGTTGTCTCCTAGTCAGAGTGGCAAATACTAAAGAATATGCTAGTGATCATTTTTAGGGCTACTGGGGTACTGGGAAATTTTTCCCTGCCTTGAGGTTGCTGATTCCTGCTGATTGCCCTACTTTGCCCCAGAATTTGCGCTTTATATGTAACCCCTTATGTCCTTTCATATGACATCTATGAACAGTGTATTTTTCGAATGTGCTTTAAATGTACAGCTTTCCCTATTCTGAACAATAAAGTAATGGCTTGGTACTGAGGCTAAAATATAATCATGCAATTTTGGGGGGCTGATATATGTGACAGAACTCCTCTGGTACTCCAACTGGGTACCTCTGTCAAAGTCTGAAGAAAATAGAAGAAACGGATACGATCCTGAAATCAGGATGAAAACCGTCGGACAACGACTTGCGACTGAAAAAAGTCCTCTTTATTGTGTCCCAGCAAACAACATGTGGGGATGGCCACCACACACAGGTGGAAGTGGACGCCTTGCTCGCTTTGGCCCTTTTCATAGGCTAAACTGTTGGTATTGGCTTCCGACTTATATACCACATCCCATCATGCACTTCTGTGGGGTTTTTTAAAGTGAAAGTGAATGTGATTCTACAAAGTTTACAGCATGTTAAAAACAATGCCATTTCTCTCATAGCACCAATTAAACACATTAATAAAATATTTTTATGAAAGTCATTTATTTTACTTGTTCCTCTTTGTTTGTTTTCATTTGGATCAACTGCATATTTGCAAGCACCAGAGTGGGAAGTATACACTTCAGGGTGCTTCTAATAATTGTATTTCTTCATGCTTACCTGCGGCTGTGTACCGTGAGATCCCGGCGTCCACGTCACAGCGTTGAAGGTATATCTCAGGCGTCCATCCTCCTTCTTGACTTATGTTTACCTCTGTCAAAGTCCACTACTTCGGGACTCTCAGATCTTGCAAGAGCTGAGAACAGTGGTTTTTGCCTGTGATCCCCCAATATCTCCAGTCACCTAAACCACTAGGTAAGTCCTAGTGTAGGGTGAAAATAAGAACTGGTTTATTGAGACTAACACTGACTTATATACAGACAAAATTATGTCCAACCAGGAATTAAAATTTAATACACCAGGAACTAAACCAGCAGTGTCTAGGGATACAATGGAACTTCCTAATCAAAAGACAACACCAGGAAGAAGCATGACTCACATTACAAACGTAGGTAAGTAGATTTACAGTACACAATGGACATAACATAATTAAACACCACACCTTGCAGATACACATATCCTGACTTAACCAAAAGACAATGGGTGGCTCACATAAGGACAGGAGGACACTTAACACTTGGATATGCAACACATTTCAACAGTAATAATAATTTAGAATACCTTGACCCTCCCCAGATATGTCCTGGACACCCTGTGGTGGAAGTCTTGATGTACCGAAAACAGGGTACTGCTGGTACCTCCAAAGTGTGTAAAGGGCAAAGGCACTGGGTAGGGACAGGCTCTTGGGGCTCGGGATATAGGCAACATGGGACAACATGCAGCCATTTTCCAGGTCTACTTTTGTTTGGACACAGCCAGATTCTGTAGTTTGCAGATGCATAGACTTTGCGATTGGTTTTGCCGTTCTAAGTGCACAGGGCTTCCACCTTCCTTCTCGAGCATTGGAATGGATATTTTTTCGTCTGTTCTACCATTTTGTTTGTGTTTGTCGAAATATTTTGACCATAAAGATTATTTTTGAAGCCACAGCGCTTCCACTGTGGGATTCATATCATCTACGGTCGTTTCATCATTGTTCCAGCAGACTCGCATTAACCCTTAGTGGTGGTGGAGTGCTAATCGATGCTCCTACATCTTTAGGAGCTGGGCTGAGTTGGAATTCTCTATTCATTTATGCCTCTGCTTTGATATACTACATCAGTTGTTTGTTATATTTTTTATTTTACAGATATATGAAGATCTGAATTCCATCAGTGTCTATTGTGAGATTGTATTCCCTATTTTTGCACATTTTGGGATGCATCACACTGAAATGTTATTGATTTTGTAAAATTATTTGAGTGCAATTAATTTTTTGATGTGTTTATATTTTTTGTTTATACTACTCATTCATATTTTTATGTTTTTCATGCTGTGTTGTGTATTTTTTTCTGTTGCTAGTGTTGCATATTATTGCACATAGGCATTTATTATTGGATATAGTTATTATTCTATACTTTCTTGAGTTACAGTTTTTGCACTACTAATATTTTTTGCAGTCTGTTCACTTGAATTGTTTTGTGATATTTTTTACTTTATTCATTTAGCTAATTTATGTTCTTTCACATTGTGCGCCTAGGGGACTTTCTTTCTTTTCCTTGTTGTATCCAACTCGTGTGGTTGTTTTTTTCCCTTAGTGTGCTAGTGGATTTTCACCTTTGGGGGAGACCTGACCTAACGGCTAATCCTAGCTCTTTTTTCTTTTCTGCTTTTTTATTACCAGTCCAGTCCTGATCATTCTCCCAGTTGTTTAAGGAATGAGCTAAGTCACAAAAATTCTAAGTTCTAAAATCATATTTGTGTTAGTATTTTTTCCCCCCATATGAGGTCCTTGGATATTCCAAATTATAAAATGTAGGTTTTTCACTTGGCCCTCTTGTCTCTCTGTTTAGTACCATCCCTCTTCCTGGTTGAACTCTAATTGTATTCTATAGATACGCACAAAAATTGATGCATTATAAATATTTCTAATTATATTGCTTTAATCTTGGCTTCCTCCCATTCCAAATAAAGCTTGTTATACTATCTTGAATTAAATCTAGCATACTGTTAGAGAAATTTAGACGGATATTATATGAATTAATGGTATTTATTCTTCCCCACCACAAAATCTCAAGAAATAGTCATTCTTTCAACCATTGATTCATATATCTTAATAATGATGAAAACTGTAACTCCATGGAACTCTTTATATCTCTCAGGTTTTAACTCCCAAGTATTCTTTGGGGTTGGCATTGTAATAAGAACATCATTTGTGTATTGATTTTTTTTTAGATATCTTCTTTTAAGATGATATCCTTCACAGTCTTTGCCATGTTCCATAGACCTTCACAGACCTTGCCATGTCCCATGGACCATCACAGACTAATTGCTGTCAGTATTTACAAGTTTATGTTCCATTTTGGACTGTTTGTCTTCCAATTCCAACATTTACAATATGTATATAATTTTTATATTAACTCCTTAGTGACATGAACTTTTGACCTTGTCTTTCCCTTGGTGACAAGGGCTTTTTTTTACATTTCTGGAGTGTTTGTGTTTAGCTGTAATTTTCTTCCTTCTCACATACTGTACCCACACAAATTATATTTTGACTTTCATTAGATACGATTATGTTCCTCATATCTTATAATTTACTACAAAAAAAAAAATCATAAAATATGATGAAAATGTAAAAAAAAACACTTTTTCTAACTTTGACCTAAAAAATTATTTACACGAATACAATCATTAAACAAGACCCCATCTAAATTATTTCTAAATTTTCTCCCAAGTTCAGAAATGTACTAGTTTCCATGTTTTTCAGCAGTTTTTTGTGACCTATAGGGCAAAACCAAAAGTAATGTTTGTTTTTTCCCTACAGTGACCCTAAATGTAACCCTAACTCTAACCCTTAATTTATTCTAATTTTAATTTAATTGTAACCCTATCCCTTATGCTAACCCAACAATTAATAACAATTATTCTAACCCTAACCTTAGATTTTAGTTAATTAGGTCTTTTATTTTTTTATTACAATGTTGCTGACTGCCTTTAGGGGCAGTCAAGCAACAGCATCATAGCGATGGAAGTGATTTTTTTCCCGACACTCTACCCACAAGAGGGCAACAGCCATATTGGAGGAGCATGCTGCTTTCCAATATGGCGCCCACTATCGCTCCGTGGAGAGATCGTGGGGACCCCAGATTAAAATTTTTGGTGCTGCCTAATGCCTCGACATGGAGGCAATAGAGCAGCACCATCAGACCATTGATCATGAAAACCGCTCATTCCACTGCAGGACGTGCCAGTCACGTCCATTGTCACATTGGGGTTAATAAAAACAGAACTTTTTACTTACCATAAATCTGTAAAGGAAAAAAGAATTTATGGTAAGTAAAGAATTTCTGTTTTTCCCATCGTATAGTGGCAGTACCTGTGGGATATAACACGGATTCCCAAAATGGAAGGCATATCAGGAAACCATCGCCTGGAGTAACTTACACCCAAAAGAGGCCTATGAGGATGAAAAGAAGTCTAGCCTGTAATGCTCGATAAACGTGTGGAAGGAGGTGATTGCTACTAGAAACACTGTTTTGAAGGATAGCAGCTTCAACAATCCCTCTTTCAATGGCTCAAAAGGAGGCAAACAAAGGATCTTGAGAACCAACGATAAATCCCAGGAGGGAAAAATTAATCAGGAGGGAGGTCTTTGTAAATGAATAGCCTTAAAAAACCCGTCTGATCAAAATGTGAGAGACAAGATCCATGATCAAAAAATGGCCAACGGCTGAAATCTGTACCTTGAGTGTGTAAACACTGAGACCCAACAAGAAGCCTTCTTGCAGAAACCTGAGAATGGTGCTAACCTGAGGACTGATGGTACACATGCCTTGATTCGAGCCCCAGAGAAGGAACTTCTTCCAAATCCGTACATAAATCCGAAAGGTGGACTTCCTGATGGATGCCAGCTGAACCTCTATCAGACTCCTGTGGATAGCCATCTCCTCTAGGGTTAACCTTGCAGTAGCCAAGCTGTCAGTTTGAACATGGCCACGGTCTTTGTTGGTAGGTACCTGTTTTCTGAGTCATTTGCAATAGATCAAAAACCAGACCGTGAAGGATCGCGAGTACTCTGGATCTGTCTGCACGAATCTTGTATATGATCCTGGGAATGAGAGCCACTGGTGGAAAAATGTAAGACGTCCTGAAGTGACAGGAGATGGAGAGGCCATCCAGAAAGTCGGGTTTGCTCCGTCTGTACAGAGAGGCGAAGACTGGAACTTTCCTCTTTTCAGTTGTCGCCATTAGATCGACCTCTGGGAGGACAAATTTCTGTACAAGACTGGTGAAGATGCTGGGACTGAGTTGATATGCTTATGTCATCTGCAATAATGTTGTCTGTGCCCCTTGTGTATACTGCGGAGATGGAATCCAGATGAGCTTGGGACCACAGCATGATCTGTGTGGGGAACAAACCCTGATTCCTCCTTGTCTGTTCAAGTATGTCATGGTTGTGATGTTGTCTGAATGAATTCTTACTGCTCTCCCTAGAATCAGATGTTCGAATTCTCTGAGAGCCATAAAGGCCGCCTTCAATTATCTGAAATTGTAAGAGGCTTTTGGGTCCCCGGAGAAGCCAGTCGTCCAGATAGGGGAAGATATGAATGTTCTTTAGTCGTAAGAAGGCCGCCAATGGAGTGAGAAGTTTTGTGAATATTCTGGGTGCTGAAGCCAGGCCAAATGATATAGCTCTGAACTGGTGGTGAAGGATCCATGGACCGAACTTTACTGCAAATCTCAGAAAGACTCTTGATGCTTGTGGGACATGTAGATAGGCGTCTTTCAGGTCCAAGGTGGCTGTGACATCTCCTTTCCTCTGCAACTGAATGACGGAATTGATATGCTCCATCCTGAAATGTTGATATGGGATGCAACAGTTGACTTTCTTGAGATCTAGCACCGGGCGGAAGGAACCATCTGATTTTTGGACAAAAAAAAGACGGGAATAGGTGCCCTGAAACTGGTGAAGCTTGAGAACCAACTCTAAAACCCTCTTTTTTAATAGCTTCAGGACCTCTGATAACAATAAGGCATTCTTGGCTGGGGAAGGATAGGAAAAAATCAGATATTCTGGTGGAGGAGTGAACATAAAATTTATCTTGTAGCCATCTCTGATGATTCTCGAAACCCAAGAAACTCCCCCCGTCTGTGTCCATACAAGGCTGAAGGACTTTCTCTTCTTCTCTGATTTGTAGGAAAACTTATCGTTAGGTCTGAAGTCACTGAGTTGTCTACAAAAGGGACAGGACCGATAGGATTGAAAGGACCGTTGCTTATATGGATATCTTTTGTTCCACTGGCATCCCCTCTCCTGAGGCAATGCTCTCTTGGTGTCTGACATCTATTTTAAAATCTCCTCCAGGGGAGAACCAAACAATTTGAGCTGTTCAAAGGGTAGGTCACATAAAACTGCTTTGGATGCCAAATCTGCTGTTCATGATCTAAGCCACAGGGCCCTTTGTGCCACAGACGTAAACCCCATTATCCTAGCAAACAAGTTTCAGGATTTCTTCTGACATATCAATGATCATTAGAAAGACAGAGGTTCTTAAAGAGTTTAGAAAGGTCCCCTTCTTGCCCCTTGTCTTCTACATTTTGTAGCCAGGTGTTCTGGTCTCTAGCCACTGCTGAACCTGTAATGGCTCCTTTACACTGGAAACCAGTAGCCTGATATATACGCCTGCAGGAGGTCTCTGCCTTCTTATCCTTCAGGTCCTTAAGTCCTTAAGGGCTGCAATCTCCCCAATAGGAATGGTTGTCCGCTTGAATAATTGGGCCACCTGCATGTCCACTTTAGGAAGATCTTCTCATTTCTCCTCTTCCTGAAGATGAAAGATCTGCTTGAAATGCCTGGAAATTAAGGCTCTTTTGCCTGGATTCTTCCATCCTCGCCTCATGTTTTCCATGAGACTTGGAAGCACTGGGAAACCTTTTCATGCATTGCCTGCAGGTTCCTCGGATTGTAAGACTGTTGTGACTTCTTGGAAGAATCTGCTGATTTCATGAGGAGGGAAGTCCATTTACTCATCTGAAGACAAATTCTCAGAATCTGAGGCAGATAAAGGGAGATATTCCCCTGAAGAAAGCTCTGACTGTGATGGAGATCAATGTCTCTTCTTACCACCTTGTTTAGCTCTAGCTGAGGCCCTGGGTATTTTATCCGCTGTGCCTTTAAATGCTTCAAAAGTCAAAAGAGCGAGATTGACCCATCTGGTAAGGTAGTGCCACACTCGCTACGTGCCAGTTGTTTGCTTTTATATGTTGCTTTCCTGGGAGAGGGAGCTGGCATCCTGTGTTTGTCTGTTTTCTCCGGTGTTCCACACCAGACCAACGAATAAAAACTACTCGTTCGTCCCTCTGAAGGAACAAGAAAGAACTGACCTACCACGGTATTTAAGGGGAAGATGGGAGGAGCGGATTTTATTACTTTATTAACTACTTGTCCATAGGGAAAGAAACAGCCCATGGGTACTGCCACTATACGATGGGGAAAGTGATATTTAATAATGGTGAAGATGCTCTAATAAAATCATCTTGGTCTCCATTTATCCATTATTATAACATTTTAATTTCTTACTAGTGAGAGTATTGTTTAAGATTAAAAATCATGAGATATTTTAAAAATGTAGTGTAGTAAAGGCACAACCTTCCATTCTTCCTAATCTATTATATCTGAAGAGTTTTTACCAGCATTTGGACAAAAGTTAGGCCGTCTCTTGACAAATATTTACAGATTTTAGGAGCCAGCCAAGTTATTTTTTTATCAGCCAGGGAAATGATACTTCCATGGAGTATGTATAACAAACACAATGATTTAAAGCCAGCAGTGGAGATTTTAGGAGTCATTGCCCCTGGCTCTTGGGATTTGTCAAGCTCTATGTTAGATAAACAAGTTCACTAAGAGGTCTACTGCACCAAGACCTAACATGGACCAATTTCCTGCTCCTCTGACCGTTACTCTATTGCAAACATTAAACTACAGCCAAGATTCCCTAAAAGCCCATTGTAGCTGTCCAATTTAATATAAATCTGGATTAAAACCTGATTTTTTTTATATCACAGCCAAGCATGTAAAGTCATAATATTGACAGCTCCTGACACTTACTGCTTCCAGAGATATTATTTCACATTTAGATCTTAAACAACATCCTTCCAGCACTTTGTCTCTAAGAAATAGAACCAAACAAAAGAAAACCATTTGAATTAAGCTCTTAGAATGGTGTACACTACTTATGTAAACATATTTAACCTAGCATGAATTATATGATAGTTAAACAGACGTGGCATCCAAATGTAAACATCTAGGATACATTTGGACTTTTGTATACAAAGGAATTACTATCACATATGCTTGTTCAAAAGTTTGAAAATAGATCTCAACTTCCATACGTAATGAACCAGAATGGTACTAACAATAATTATAAACTACGATTTACGCAAACACAAACAAAAGAAGTGATTTACAAAAAAATTTTTAACCGATAAGACATTCCCTTTAAGTTATTCGTGACTGGACTGTTTTAGCCATGTTGTACCGTTCATGGAAATAGCTTTTAACACTTCTGCGGTGTTTGTGTTTAGCTGTGACATTTTTCTTTCTCATTTACTGTACCCACACAAATGTATATTCTGTTTGATTTTTTTGGGGGGGGCGGGATAAGAAGTGGGGTTTTTTTTTTTAGATACCATTATTATTATTATTATTGTTAAGAAAAGAACTAAGAAAATAATAAAATATGGTAAGGTTTTTTTTTTACTTTTACTTGAAAACATGTTTACACGTCTACAAAAGCTAATGAAAAAAAACTAAATACATTCAAATATTTGTCCTGCATTTTTAAGTTTTTTTCTTGCTTTCTTTTTGCAAGTTGTAGGGAAATTAGCACATGTGGTGCATTGCTTTTTCCTAATCATTTTGTTTCAGGTTTACCTATATTGGGGGGATGCTAGGGGGACATTGGCAAGCTGCCCATACTGCAATTAGTCTGCCCCACAATTGCTGTGGAGACTTAAATACATCCAATTGCTTTAATTGGCTCCCAAATTGATAGCATGTGAAAGAAGAGGCCTCTACAGACATGGCTGGAGCGCCTCAGCGCTGAGTCGGTTTCAGTCGGAATGCAGTATGCTTGCAGGCATTCCGCAATCAGAACTGAGTTGTTAAAGGGACACTAAACTTTTTTTTCACTTATGCTTCTAACGTAAAAGCAAATGTGTAGTGCCCTTAGTATAAGGATATACTGGCATGTACATTTACACTATATGCCAGTTTATCTTCTTCCCTTAGAAACGACATCCCCTCTATTGATGCCATGTAAAAGCTAGGAGAGAAACAAGCGCAACCTTATAGTGAGTCCCCGCTCTGAACCATTGTGCCCGCACTGACTCTGGCAGACTTCTGATCAAATCTGCAAGGGTTAAAAAAGTTGTGTTCCTTTAATGAATAAACTATTTTATTCAATAGAAGATAAAAAAAAAAATTGATGTGTGGTTTCATTTTGTTATTTGTGCAACTATTATCCTTTTACTCTCATATATTACACAATTCAGTGATTGGCACAGCATTCAGTTGCCAGTTCACTGCTAGATAATGAACGTTTAATTAATGTAATAAATGACCTTGATTGTCCAAGTATATGTAAGTTGTTTCAAAAAGTCACGAGATGTTGGATATAATAAATTATCACCCTGCTCCTTTAAAATGTTAAAGGCTGTCATAAATGTTACAGCCAAATTTATCTGTGTGAGATTTCATATAACGGCAAGCTTTAAAACAGTATCCTGGGAAGTGTCCAGGAAAATTTCCTAGCAAGAGATTCGTCAAATCCTGGCCAAATATGGCTGCTGTACTGCACACTGTAAAAGTGATTGGGGAAAAGAGTATGCATAGTAAAAATGTGGCTGGCTGGCTGTCTATCTGGCTGGCTGGGATGTGGTATAGGAAGATTTATGTCAGATGGAAATTTTCATTCACGTTTAACTCACATCGCCAGACAATACGTTCTGTGTTCATACTATTTCCAAGATTTAGAAACAAAAAGTGAACACGTGCACATTACTAACAACAGGTCTGCTTTCATAGCATCGCATGCACTGTGGAGGTCACAAGGCCTTCTTTAGCAAGGTGTGTGTCAGTTTTTCCAATGGGATTTTTTTGTGTGTGGAAAAGGCAGTGTGTCATTAAAAGTGAATGGGGGAAAAAATACATGTGTTTCATGGTCTAACGCAAGGAGTTGTAGATGAACTTAGACAGTAAATTAAAAGAAAATAAAAACAAAAATTTGTCTATGTTAATAAAAGAGGGTATTAGGATATAGCATTGTAAAATAATCTTTCATGTTATGTATTTTATGTTATGGAGGAAACCAAACGTTTGGTATCTTTTACCAACTCATTGGAGGGTCTTCCCAATAAAGAGAATTAAGATGGGAATTTCACATTTTAGACCAACATAGCCATTATCTAATGCAGCTGAATAGCATCATTTTTTATAACCCAGTAACGTTGGCCTTATGTTGGAAATTCCTGTCTCAATTCCCTCCAATATAAATGGTCACAATAAATGTATCAAATAATTAATTATTTAATTTAAAAAAAAAAAATCCTTTATTGTATAACCTTCTGGATTTTTATTTATTTAAGGACACAATATACTCCGAACTTTGGGCCTGAAGTACAGAAAGATTCGGAGTACAATGGGGTCATATTGGAAGCCACATTTCGAACTACATAATATGTGAGCCCAAATAACCTCGCAATTTGGCCATCATGGCCGAATACACACTGAATGCTTTCTGAATCAAAATCAGACAGAAATACACTGTACCAAAAGTATCTTCTATCATCCCCATAGACTATATCCTCAGATACTCATTTCAGGATAAATTTCACAATTATGGTCAAAGCCAAATTCTTCCCTCAATGAAAAAAAGTTAAATAAATTTAAAAAAAGAATTTTCACCTATAGGGCCCTAAAAATGCATTGGGGGGCCATGGCAAGTATTACTTACCCTCTATAAAAATAGGTCTCGGAGCCACCAAAATGGCAGTCCCAGTCCGCAAAGGAGCCATGAACTTTATATTTAATGGGGGGATATTTTTATTTGTATTTGGGGTCTGGGGCAAGCAGCAGCCACAGACCCCAGAGGGGCCAGTTATTTTTATGATTTAAGGGTCTGCGGCAGTCCCAGACCCTGGGGAGTCATCATTTTACTTTTTATGGGGACTGGGGCATTTTTCAAGCCCCAGACTCTGGGGGTAATATTCTATTATTAGGTTGGGCCAGGGCTACTAGACGTGGCCCTCATAATTCTTTTTGGGGGGGATCTTTTAACCCTTAAGTCTCAATCCCTACTTGTAAGAAAAAGTTAAACCTTAACTGTTGGCATCTTCTGTAAAGACATAATATAATTGATTTAACTGGTTTCTGGAGCACAACTATATTACTCAGTCTATCCAAGTCTGTTTCTAAATTACATTAGAACAGCTATTTAGCAGGAAAGAGGTTTAAGAATTCTGTAAAATAAGTATTGGAAAGAAATGGATCATCATATTGTAAAACCATGAATGTTGTTTTGGCAGAACATTGTTATATTTCTAAGATTTACTGTCAGAAAAATTTACTAATGTCTACATTAAAACATACAGAATTTAAAAATAACAGCCGGTATCAAATTTAGTATATATTTAAAATATACATTATCTACTGAAAGGAAATTTTAGGTAGACCAAGGTGTGTTACCAATAGTATGAAGACTATTTAGATAGCCGAATTAGGAACAGATTGTGGCTAATTAGATTGTGGCTAATAGCTGAATTGTGGAGAATTTTTATTAAATATTTTTTTTTTTAAGTTTATATGTGAAGAAATATTTACTGGCAAATACTTTTTGCCTTCAGGGTCACCTTATGTTTAGATTTTTTCTTTTTTCATAAATTAAGATCCACAGTTTGGGGTACCATCTTATAATCATCAGGGTCATCTAATATTTGAGTAAATATTGTAATTAAGTAGGGTTCTCGTTTAAACCACCTTGATTAATGTATTTCCTTCTGATCACATTAGAATTCAAATGCTGCAGAGCATCATGTAAACTAATAGTTACAATGCTTGTAACTATATACAGTGCTCCACTATGTTGCAAAACTAACCATCAATCTCACATGACAGCATTAGTAACAGTCAGCAGTGCTAGTGACAGCTATTTCACAAAGCCTGTACTAATCTGTGAGAAGCACAATGAATGATGGAAACCTTAGCACTGTTAGCACTGGCAGCCTTCTCTCTTAGATTTGCTCCTCTCTTACTACACTGTCTCCTTAATACTGATGAGCTTGGTTCACCGAGTTCTCCCAGTGGAATAAAATGTTTTGACAATCATCAAACAGCATAAAAAAATGACCAAGGGAGATATTCATAATAATAAACCTGTGATGTATTGCTCCCAAAGGAAGCAGCACAAACTATAAATTGTCAGGACGGAGTGAAACGCTGACAAAACTTTCAGTTAATTTAAAAAACAAATATATGAAGCTCTGATGAAACCTGTAATTAGGTTTGTTTTCATAGTGAGGGAATGAACATAATAACCACTCCATACCCTGATTCATGCCTCTGCTTGGCCTGGCTGCCTTCCTTTAAATGCCAAGATAGTGAGGTCTTTACTTGTTTGACTTGCTTTTACAGTTTACAAAGAGGGGTTCAAATAGTAGATGTTTAGACTGCGATCTACAGCTTCCACTGTGCCTCTAAAATGTGACTTTTTGCACCAGTTAAAGCAGGTTATCACATAGCTGAGGTCATGATCTATTAATATTGGAGGAATAAAGGCTCATACACATTTTTAGTGCCTATTTTTCCAACTCAGATATCGATGCTCTATTTTTGCTGAGTCCTTGGCCTTGTTACAGTTTAGGGAATAGCACCATTATGAATATTCTCCGGTACAATGCTTCCTCCACCTTTTTTTTTAATAATATGATTTAATAGTGCTTACCTACCTTCTTTTGACCTTATTACTCACACTTTCAGTGTTGACAGTGTTCCACAACATTAAACTGCATCTGGGACTTTTGTAAAATACAAAAAACCTCAGCCAGGTCTGATAGACTGAAATAATCCAAGTAGAACATTCTGCAGACACTACTAGAGGTGTAACTAGAGGCAAGGTAACGTTTGCAGGGGGCAGCTCAGTGGGCTGGAGCTGCACCACTTTTCACTTCTAAATGCTCTGGTGCCAAGACTTCCAACATGTGATCCTCCAGCTACTGCAGAACTACAAACCCCATAATTCCCCACTAGCTTTTTAGAATGAAAGGTCATTACAGTACTGAAACAACTGTAGCAGGGGCGTGCCTAGAGCATTTGGCACCCGGGGCGGATCTTGAGTGTGGCACCCCCCCATAATAAAAATGTAAGAAAACACCCACAATTTTTTCAATGTTTGAAAATAGTACAATTATAGATACCAGTAATATTGTGCCAGTCAGAGCCCAGTAATACTGTGCCAGTCAGATACCAGTAATAGTGTGCCACTCAGAGCCCAGTAATAGTGTGCCACTCAGAGCCGAGTAATATTGTGCCAGTCAGAACCCAGTAATATTGTGTCAGTTAGAGCCCAGTAATAGTGTGCCACTCAGAGCCCAGTAATAGTAGGCCAGTCAGAATCCAGTAATAGTGTGCCACTCAGAGCCCAGTAATAGTGTGCCAGTCAGAGCCCAGTAATATTGTGCCAGTCAGATACCAGTAATATTGTGCCAGTCAGAGCCCAGTAATATAGCGCCAGTCAGAGCCCAGTAATATTGTGCCAGTCAGAACCCAGTAATATTGTACCAGTAATATTGTGCCAGTCAGAGCCCAGTAATATAGCGCCAGTCAGAGCCCAGTAATATTGTGCCAGTCAGAACCCAGTAATATTGTGCCACTCAGAGCCAAGTAATATTGTGCCAGTCAGAGCCCAGTAATAGTGTGCCACAATTAAACACAGGTGTATTTGTGTCTAATTAATTACAGTCCTCAATTGTCACCCTCAAACCAAAACATCCATAATTAAATAATATGCTTAACTTACAAACATACATTATATATCACTTAATAAATGCAAATTATTATTGTTGCAATCAGTTGCAAGAATAATATATGCCAGTATTTTACCCCTCAATATGCCATTCTTTTGCCATTTAATATGCCAGTATTTTGCCCCTCAATATGCCATTCTTTTGCCAATTAATATGCCAGTATTTTTCCCCTCAAGGTTCCATTTAATATGCCAGTAGTTTGCCCCTCAATATGCAATTCCTTTGCCAATTAATATGCCAGTATTTTTCCCCTCAATATGCCATGATTTTGCCCCTCAATATGCCAGGATTTAGCACCTTCAATATTCCAGGATTTTGCCCCTCAATATGCCAATTAATATGCCAGGATTTTGCCAATTAATATGCCAGGTGTATGCCACTTAATATGCCAGTAACTATGCTGAGTAAATCAGGTCGCATTTTTCTTTTTTTTACAAACTTTATTGAAGCCGCATGGCTGGATGGGAGCGCACAACGCTTCCCTCACAGCCGCGGACCAGCTTAACGGAGAATTTTTGGGTTGGTATTAAGGCTTGGGGTTACAATTAGAGGTTTGTATTTGGGTTTGGGGTTAGTTTTTGGGCTGGTATTAAGACTTGGGGTTACAATTAGAGGTTTGTATTAGGGTTCGGGGTTAGTCATCCCAAAAAAGGTTTACTGTGGTCACACAGTGAAAGACCAATAGAAAAATACTCTTGTCTTCATTCGTTAGCTTCATTCATAATATTACTGGTATCTGAATGGCATAATATAACTGGCATCTGAATGGCACAATAATACTGGCATATTAATGGGCAAATTGGCTGTGGCTTATTAATGACAAAATGATACTGGCATATCATTGGCATGTATATAATTGGGCAAATTGGCTGTTATAGAGAGAGAGAGAGAGAGATGTCTGTATGTATAGATATGTATTGTTTTAGAATTGTACAATTGTCACCTCGTGGGGCTCCTGTGTGTTGCATAATTAATGGTGGCGCCATGTGTGGCATCATGGGCATCCGCAGAATTTTTTTCAGGGGGAGGGCATAATTTTACTGTCATCCTTTCTGCGCCGCGCCTCTTTTTTACAAGTTATCATGAAGTGGAGGAGCTTTGTCATTATCAGTGAAGGCATGCAAAGGGTAGATAAACCCTGCACCAGATACAGATCCACAGCACTAGATATAAACCAACCACACTAGATATAACCTCACTGCACCAAATATAGATCCACTGTGCCAGATATGGACCCACAACACCAGATATTAACCCACGGTATCAGCTAAAAACCCATGACACAAGATATAAACCACAGCACCAGATAAATATCCAGAGCTCTAGCTGAAACTCGACAGCAACAGATAGAACAACATAGCAAAGATATAACCTCATAGCACCAGATACAACCCTATAGCACACAATATAACCCAACAGCACCAGATACAACACTATAGCACACAATATAACCTCTCAGCACCGGATACACTGTAGCACACAATATAAGCATACGGCAACAGATACAACACTATAGCACACAATATAACCCAACAGCACCAGACACAACACTATAGCACACAATATAACCCAACAGCACCAGATACAACACTATAGCACACAATATAACCCCACAGCACCAGATACAACACTATAGCACACAATATAACCTCTCAGCACCAGATACAACAATATAGCACACAATTTAACCCCTCAGCACCAGACACAACACTATAGCACACAATATAACCCAACAGCACCAGACACAACACTATAGCACACATTATAACCCCACAGCACCAGACACAACACTATAGCACACAATATAACCCCACAGCACCAGACACAACACTATAGCACACAATATAACCCAACAGCACCAGACACAACACTATACCACACAATATAACTTCACAGCACCAGATACAACACTATAGCACACAATATAAACACAAAGCAACAGTTTCCCTAAACACCCAAATTCCTAAATCCATGACATTTCTTTATCTCTTTCCCCCTTTTTATGTTTAATTCCTCCATGTTTGCCATCTCTTTCCCCATCATTTTATTTGTTTTATTCCTCCATTTCAGTGACTTCTTTTCACCTACATTTTATCTTTTCTTCCCCATGTCACAATTTTGTTTGTAATCTGCCTCCATCTATCACATCATTTTATCCTCCATTATCTTTTCTGCCCCATCCACTTGTCACCATGTTGATGTGAGCAGAGCCTGGTCAGAGGAGCTGCGCAGACTGGACAAATGGAGACCTCAGGGAAATGTGAGGGACCTCCTTGAATTTACCCCACTCTTCCATGTACCTTAAAGCTATTATAAGCTCTTCCTACCTGTTACAGAGGCTCAGCTATGGTCTCTAAGAATCTTCCCCTGTTTCCTCCATGATGTTGCACTGCAGGCTCTGTTCTGTCAGTCATGCTGCCACATGGAGGGCTGAGGGGCGGGGCTATAACTTCATATCCCCGGGCACCCCTGTCATTGGCTCTCCATGCAGCATGAGTGACAGCTGCAGAGACCTGCAACAATGTGGATGGGAGACCAGTATTACAGCAAGCAGAGTTGCAGACATCAACAGCTTTGGGTGCCACCTCCTACCGCAGCAACTGGCGTGCAGTCCCCTAGGGACAACTAGAGGCTGCACACTGAGTAAAAATAATAATAATTTAAAAAAATAATAATTTTTAAAGGGGAATTGCAAAAATCCAGGGGTGGGGCAAGGCCCCCCTTTGGGCAGTTATGGCAGTGATTTGGGAGACTGTATTTAAATCGATCACAGTCTTTTCCCATTAACCCAAAATGCTCTAAGATTCTGACTTTTAAGGGTCTTTTAGTTTGACCCACATATTGGGCCCCGCATCCACACTCCACAAGATAAATGACAAATGTGGTGTTGCAATTGATAAAGCTCTTAACTTCAAAAGTTTTTCCGGTGCTTGAAGGGATTAAATTCATGGAATAGAATCCATTCCCATGACTTGGAAGAGGGGAGATAGGTCAAGGAAGCTCCTCTAAAGAGAAGCTTTCTGGATCTACAACCTACATACCCTAAATCCAGATGGTATAAACCTGGATTTTGAATTGAAGGCATTTTTATAAACTATAGTTTTTTGTTCTTTTAGACATATATTTATTTATGATCACCTATACATAACACTATTGCACATTGCTGGTGTATTTGCCACATTTTTCTATGTCATTATTATGGCCTTAGTATCCAATTGTTATTATTTTCATTTTGTATTCATTTTATATTTTTATTTATTATATTCAGAGTCGAGATCTATTAGGGAACTTTTTCATTAGATATATTGGAGAAATAGGGAGTTTTTTTCTCTCTCCCTCTTTCTTTGTATATTATCATTTTTTAGTTTTCTATTTATTATTTTTCATAAGGTTCTTTTTAATCATGTATTAATAAAATTTATATGCATCTTTTAACATGTACCCAATTATTCATTCGGAATGATTGTGGGCTTTTATAATAAATTAAAATCATTTTATATATATTCCGTTTTTATGAATGATAATCCCTTAATAAATAGAATGGAGGCGCCATGTGACTGCAATGCTGATCAATGGGGGCTTGCATTTGAATGAAATACACATAATTGCAGCCTTCACTATTGTATATTACATGAACACGTTAAACCGAACACAGAACAACGCGGAGAGACTTTCGTTTTTGGAAGACTGTTCGGTTTTATTACAAGCCGAATAGGAACTGTATAGACGAACACCTTTCGGTTTACATAAAGAGAAATGTTCGTATGAAATGTTAATGCGAACAATACGGAGAGGTATATAAACCGAACACACTGCCACCATTGACATTTCCCCTGTTGAAGTCCGAGACTGGACGAAACGCGTTGGGCCATTTTTGAACACTTAGAGCCACCGTACTAGTCGGATTTGACCGAACCAGGAAGTCCAATCGAGGCACCGAGGCGCACGGAGCTAACGTCGAAACAGGACTGTATTTCATCCTCTGAGTGTTCCTTTCTTTCACATTTACTTACTTCATTCGGATTAAAAGGTCTTTTACTACAAGATATTGATCATCTGCGTTATCAATAACATCTGGAAGCTGCCATCCGTGGAGGGGGCAAGTATATATATATATATATATATATACGCACCTGTACCAAGCTCCTATGTTGTTAGGAGCCAATCTTGTGAGTGGATTTCTTCTCACATAGAAGTGCTTATCCACATTACTATACATACTGCACTATTTTGCATTTTTCATATTTTTACAGGTTCGCTTTAAGGACTACAGTTCCTATCATAAGTATTTACACGTGTCTATTTTACTATTGTGTTTCATTATACAAGTGTATTGTTTTGCTGGTCCACATTTCCTCACGATATATTTATTATTGGCACAATATCACTGATTTGTTTGTTTAAGTGTCCAGACACTGTGCGCTGAGACCACACTCTTTTGCCCATACTTAATAGGCCATCTGACTGGCATTACTATGGAATTTGTTTGGCATTGTATTGGAGGATATCCAGGGGGGTGACACCATGAGTTTCCGCACCAGGTGACACCAACCCTAGTGATGCCTCTGCACCCAGATGAGCAGAATTAAAAACCACAGTGCCCCACCTGCTCATCTTCCAGCATAGAAGCTGCCATCGAGAGTCTGTCTGCCACACAGGTTATCATAGTAAGCAGAGCCAGATGATAGGGACTGAAACAAAAGAAAAATTGGCAGCCTCCGTGAGGATGAGCTGGCCAGAATTATTTATTTCATATCCTCTGTATGTCTATCCACATGCTGGCACCTTGCACTCAATATCTGCCCGCAATGAGTGTTTCAAAATTTAAAGGGACAAGTTTACCACTGCACAGGTTTGATTTTGTACTGCACGAACATGACCCATGGGCACTTTAAATAGGCACTGCTTACATGTACAGAAGGGTAGACCCTTAAAGTTATTAGTTCACAAGGAACAGTATCATCTGACAGGTTTTGCTAAATTGGTAGCATGCTCAGAGGCATTAAATGTTTAAAGTATACATCATGCATTTTAGAAATCCCTGCCAACAATAAAATACATATATTTAAAATTAATAGAAAAACAAACAATATAATAGATAATCCTCGCCCTTGTTTAATAACATATTCCTTTATATTGTCAAATGATATGTTTTATATTGAAATCAAGATCCTTATGGCTTCTTAGTTTGAGGATTAACCTCTTATTTAATAATACGTCTTAACACATTTCTCATTTGTTCCAAGTTCATTTTTAAAAAAATATCAAAGATTTTCTGCATAATCTTTAAATCATTAAATCATGACTACAATAACCCTTTCATACTGAAACAGGAATAAATGAGACAAAATATATAATCAAGTGTATCACAAATTGGCAGGTTAATACTTAAATTCATACATTTACCATTATAAACATATAAAAAAAAATATATATAAATACCAAATACAAAGAAGAGACAGTGAGAGTTGGTACAAAATCTGGTACAGTCAAAAAGAAAGCGAAACGTGCCAGGCAATGCTGTTCATTGTGAACTAATAACTGTCTGAAGCAGAGCATCTACTATCTTGCTCAAAGGGATAATGTATGTAATGTATTAATTTTTGAATTTGTGTGAATGTGTTCTTAATAATAATAAAACCAGTTATTGTTAGATTCCCTACATTCCATGGGAAGTCTCTTGGACGTTTAATAATAATAATAATGGGTTAAAAAAAATATTAGCTAGGAATAGGAAATTAAGATCTCCCTCCTCTTGGTTTACCTTGTGTTGTCTCTCGGTCTAATAAATGTAATTGTATATGGTTCCGACTCTATGCGTATAAGAATTTTATTTTATTTTTAGAATATTATCAAGTCACAATTTATATAAAGTTGCTAGGTTTATTCAAATAGGTTCTGTGCATAGAGAATTCAGAAGATGTATGGTTTAAAGATGTGTTTTATGGATAGTGTATGTCTAGTCGTGATGTATTTTTTATAATATTCACACAAAAGTCTATAAATAAAGAATTAAAAAAGTAAAAAAAAATTATATTAATAAAAAAAAAGAATGAATTTTACCTTGTTAAAGAGAAAGTTTTTTTGTTTGCTCACTGCCACTGAATATTATAATTACCAGTCATACACCTCCCTTATAGTGTATATTAGTATTTGAATTGTTACACAAAGGAAGATGTAACATTTTTTTTACAAAAAAATAATATTTGGCATCTTTTAATTCCTTCAGATAACTTTAATTTTAAGGGAGAGGAAAGTACTCATGTATTTATACTATAAAAAACATGGGAAAACTGAATCATTAATATCAGATTCAGAAGAAGCATCTGACTCATGAGTACTGTCATTGACAGTGGCACGAGATGTTCCTGTTATCCCAAATGCTCAGATCAAGTAAAACAGAAATGAAATATAATTGTCTATCTTTTTTATACCACTATTTTTGTCAGCTATCACCAGTATTATCTGCAAAGGAAGAGATGACACTCCTTTTCAACTCTTCAGGGTGTCCCAGCAGCTTTAGCATTGATGCAAGTTTACGTATTAATGGATGATAGAAAAAAAATACAATAAATGCAAATTTAAAATACTATTTATAGAAAAGAAAAGGAAAACAAATTGTGCATCTGAAAAATGAAAACTTTAGCTATTCGTACACCTTGCCTACATAAATGAACAGTAAAAGAAGTGAAATAATATATTGTATAAAATCCTGTAATTTGATTTACCAATATTTCTCACTGTACAACATTCTATAGAAATCACACCTCATGATTCCCTTGAAACTCTAAATCTTACCATGTATTATTTCCCTTGTCTCTGAGTCTACTTATTGCCCCTTTAAATAAACCAGGAACCTGATGAAAACTAGCAGGTTTGCTGTCCATTTTTTTTTTAAATTACTTATGTATATAATCAACCATTTATATACATTGGTAGAATGTTTGGACTCTTAGCAGTAAGGTGGGATTTAAAATATACAGTGAGATCATTAGGAAAGTGAGCTTAGTTCATACTAATAAAGGGGTTACAGTTTCAGTCACTATTTGCCAAGTGCTCTTTTTTGATATAAAGTGACACATTATTTTGAATTAAATATATATTCTAGTTGGTGTTTCTTCTAGATGATATATAAACTAGTCACGTGCCAGGTTAAATTCATGGTTTCCATACCTACTTTTACTATTACAGCAGTCAAATTCTGTATGTTTTTCTCCTAGTACGGTACTTAATACTATATGACCTGTTGTGGACTGTGTTCAAACATTTGACCATGATATGGGCAGTTTTGAAGAGTTTGTGTGTCTTTTTGATGATTTTATTTTATTGTGTTTGGTTTTGTTATGTAGATATGCACAGAGGTTGCACTTCACTGCTGCCATGCATACTTTTTAATATTTTTTGATACATTAAATTATTTATAACGATATCCCTATATGGGTGGGTTGTGTTTTACTCCATGATAGCCTTATAAACAGTACTGTCTTGTCTTCAATATGTTTTTTTTTTTATCTTATTCTTTATTCTTTTCAGACAATGAAATAAACATACGAACAAGCGTCTGGGTATCGTCAAACTTACTATTAAGAGATACTAATTGTTATAGCGGTTATTTACAGATGTTTGACTATTTACCCTTCGCCACATTTAAACAATAACACTTATAACATACATTAACAAACAATGACATCCCGTTCCGCTGTGGGCTTGGCAACTCGAGGGCTCATTCGGGGCCCCGACGTACTATAATCCCAAAACTTATAACTACATGGTCTTCTCATTTTATATAGCTTAATAATTGCGTCCAGCCAAAACTGACTTATTTGTGAATATTTGGAGGAGTTAGTAATGACCCAGCTCATATCTCTTTCCATCTTAATTTGGGTTATCAATTGATTGAATACCAATGCCCCGGGTAGATTGTGCACCTGTTTCCAATTACGGGCTATTGTAATTTTCATTGCAATAAAAGAATGAGTAATAAAAAATATCTTTGGTTTTGGGAGCATAGGCCAGTGAAGATGTAACAGATTCAATATGTTTTTTAAAGACTGGGCATCCCTTGTAAATATAGGGAGTGACACACCCTACTTAATTACTATTGGAGCTTGTACCATTAGCAGGGTTTGTTTTGGATACAGCAACTGTACATACTCCCAACATTTCATATGGCTGAAGTGAATAACAGCAAGATCAAAGTAAATTATTTACAGAAACTGATCCAACCTAAAGTACAGTTTAAACACTCGTTAGTGACAGTTTTAGTTAAGTGGAGCTCTGTAATACACATATAGACACCAAAGACTCCATAGCTCCTCAGACAGAGAAGCATTAAGAGATGAAAAAGTGATTTGGCTTCAAACAAGGTCCTCTACCTCCAAAATTGGGAGACTTGAGAGGTATCAATATCTCTGTTAAATTATATTACCCACCAGGTGAGCACTGTATTATCCACGTACACTTTAAAGGACAACTGTAGCAAAAAATGAAGTTATGTTTAATTGAAATATTGCATCAAGTGTAGGCTTTTTATATAGAAATTCTTTAATGAAAGAATACAAATAAAGTACCTTATTGAGCCCTCTTTTACTCCAAATAGCTGTACCAGGAGGCAGACATTTTGTTTAGAATCTTTGGTCAGATGGGTCAGATTTTTCTTCATCTGAACCAAGGTGAGTGAAGATCTGACTCAAGATTCTAAACAACATGTCCGCCCCCTGAAAGAACTATATGATGTAAAGAAGGCTCAATAAGGTACTTTATTTGTACTCTTTCATTCGACAATTCCTTTACAGATCATCTACACTTGATACAATCTTTCAATTACACATAAGTTAATTTTTGCTACAGTTGTCCTTTAAACCATATTAAACTAACATGTATCAGTGGAACGTCATCAATCATACCATATTTATAGTTTGTTCAAGAGTCTATTGCTTTAGTGGCCTTGCCAACCTTGCAGAGTTGGCCATCACAGGAATTTATGATCGCTACCTATCTCTGACATTCCATATGAAGCTAAACCATTGTCACACCTGTACAGTATAATTGGGAACAATGCATTGCGATAATTAATACGTGAAAAAAATGACATTTAACTAAACCTTCAATAAATATTTGTTATTAACTAAAGATATGTGTTTGGAATTTTGTATTTATTTATTGTCTGGCAACCAAAACTAGATATTCAAGGATGAAGGTTATTGTTTGTCTTTTTGGCAGTAAAATGATTATAAAGAAACAATGTTTTTGATTTCAGGATCGTAAGCTTAATAGAATAAAGGTGTTTTAACCCAATGTGTTTTTTGAAATATTTATTTTGGTGTTAATGCCAAATCAGTCATGTGAATTTTGGAGATTATAATTTGGCTATTCTATTTTCTCTGAATGTTTCTAAAGATCACACCTAAATAAATATTGTAATTAGTTGGAATTTATCTAGAGATATTGGCAAATTTACAGACTAGGCTTGTCTGAATTTTCCTGATCCAAGCTTCTGCAAGATGTCCTTGGATGAAATTGACAAATTAATGTATTTTGTTGCTTTCCTTTTCCTTAGTGTTTTTTTTTGTATTGTGGGGTTCATACATTATTCTCAGCCCTCAATTGTATTATTTAAAAGACGAGTTTTTCTAACTTTTATTTGTAATATGTTTTACACATTTTCAAACGCTAATGAAAAAATTAAATAGAGATACTAATGTTTGAAAATACCCCACATTGTTTTTACTTTTTTGATAATTATAAGTGAACAAGTTAAAGTAGTGCATTGCTTTTTGTTAAACTTTTTTTTCTACAGAATTCCCTATGACATTTGAGCCCAACATAAAAAATTGATCTTCTTTTTGGGGGAGGGTGCAAGGGTGAATGAGGACTGGTTCATGAAGACTGAAGCTTATGCAAGGGAGTCTCCGATGCAATCACAGGAAACACACATTGGTGCACACTACTCATAATACAAGATGTGCGATGCCATCCTACAGAGAGCAATTAACGTGCATTTCAGGATGGGTCACACGTCCTTGGTGGGCACTGTGCAGACTAAGGGAGGATGTGCAATGCCATCCTGTGGGCATTAAAGGGTCTAGTTCCAAAACTCGTGCGACTGCACTGATTTTATAGACACTGAGGATATAACATTTTGTTTAATTTAGTCACTTCTTGTGCTCCTGCAATTGAATACATTGTGTGGGCTCTCAGTGTCCTTGTGTTATGCCCGTACCTCCAGGAGACCGCCTGGAACACCCTGCTCCTGGCAGGGGTCTATACGCATGCACTCTGCCCACATGGCTGAATCCCCCTGTCATCACACAGAGACGATCGTCCAGGCTGTGCGTGCACTATGCGCACTATGGCACTATGGCGTGCACTATGGCACTATGTGTGCACATGTGCACTGCAGATGAGTTACTTCAGCCACATCTCCACGGCAACGGCCACGCAGCTGTGATACAATTTCAGCAGCACTTACACCCTGTTTTCCATGTGTCCCTGCTGAAGCCATGGGTTGCTAATCCATTCCTTGGTCGTACACTTCACCTCCTGCTCCCATCTTGATTGATGGTGAACCTGAATACATTGTTCATAAGATTCTGGATTCACGTTGGCATCAGGGTCAGCTAGAGTATTTCATCCATTGGAAGGGTTATAGTCCTGATGAACGTTCCTGGGAGCGAGCAGCTATGGTTCATGCCCTGGCCTGTGTCTGCATCTTTCACAATACTTACCCACACAAGCCCAGGCTTTTGTGCCCCCGGAGGTCGCGCTTTGGAGGGGGGATCCTGTTATGCCCGTACCTCCAGGAGCCCGCCCGCGCTACCCTGCTCTCCATGCATGCGCTCCCAGCTGAATCCCCCTGTCATCACACAGAGACGATCCTCCAGGCTGTGCATCCGTCGGCTGGCACTATGCGCGCGTATGTGCACTGCACATGGGTTACTTCAGCCACGTCTCCAATGCAACGGCCACGCAGCTGTGATACAATTACAGAAGTACTTAACCCACCCTATATAAACCATCCTCTTCCATTCTCTCATCGCTCAGTTATACTGTGCTTCCTGTTGGCTTGTCCTCTATTCTGTATCCTGTCCCTTATTTGATATTTCGGCTCCCTGACCTCGGCTCTGTATTGTGGATTGTGTACCTCTGGCTCCCTGACCTCAGCTCTGTATTTTGGATTGTGTACCTTTGGCTCCCTGACCTCGGCTTGTATTTTGGACTGTGTCCCGCTGCTGCATTACCCTCGGTATCCTGAGTCTTGCACAGGTGTTATTCAAGTTTGCTGGCTACATCTACAAACGTTCCTGGCATCCTGAGTCCTGCACCAGTGTTCCTCAGTTCCTGCAGTACCAACGGTATCCTGATTTCTGTACACAGTTCATTCATGCTTGTAGCTACATCCAGGGGGTCTGTTCCATTCTCAGATCATTACTGATCTACTGATCTGAGTACTATTTTAAGCAAGTCTGTCCATCCCTGCATCTGGGCTCCTCATCTGAATCGTACGTTTCTCCTAGAACCTTGCTCTTGTACACAGTAGGATCTCTTAACAATACAACACTTTCTCTTTTGACATCACAAGAGAAACAGGATAATCCATTAATTTAAATGGATTTAATCTCATTGGCTTCTGCAGCAAAAATTAGGAAATTTATGTTTACTCAGCTAGTGTGGACAGTCCTGGTGTCTTGCAAATTGATGTAATTTCACAATTTTATCTAGTTTTTTTAATTTTAAGCAATGCAAAACAAAAAACGTGCATTTTAAAGTACTTTGAAAGCACATTCATGTGTATTAACATTTGGAAAATGCAGTTCAGGACAGCATCATATGTTAAGATGGGAGGTCTGGGAGGTCTAAGTAAAATGCATTTCAGTAATCCAAGAAAGAGGAGCCAAATGCATGAGTTAAGGTTCAACCAAGGTGGAAATACTTGTGGTATCCTGGCTATATGTGTCTAATGAAAGTAGGCAGATTATATTACAATCTTGAATAAAGAGGTGCTCTCATATTTCAGATTTACATTCAGCTTAGAAGTTCTGAGGCTGCCAATTCAAGGACAGTTGGTGGACCATTTGATATTTGTGATATAGTTACCAGATGTTCTCTGTCCAAGAGGACTTCTGTTTTTCCAAGGTTCACTTTCAAGCCTAGGAATATCTAACTAAACAAAGCAAGGCTGACCACTGTCCCCTCTGCACTTATTGATGAAATTACCAAGACATACCTATGATTAGGAAAAAACTATTTCCATTCACTAACAAAACCATAAAGCTCAGAAGTCAACTCAAGAAACCTCTCCAATGCAACTGAATAGGAGAATGTTTCCAACTTTGGACTTCCCATGTCAATTCCCTGCAATTCTCTCTTTATCCAGTAGGCTCTATGGATTTTCATCTTTGTGGAACAAACCTGTTTCGTGCGCAGGTAGTGGAAAAAATGGAAATAATTATGAAAAATGAATTTCCTAAAAAAATCAACAGGAAAGGAAAACATAGCTAGCAAAAACCCAGTGATCTCCACAATGTATGAAAGGTTTCTTGAGTAATATTTACTGTCAAATAATAGGCAATGAGAACATAAAAAAAAACTGAAAAAGAAATAGGATAACAAAAGGAGAATGGATACAATCCTGTGGAAACAAAAGAAAAAGCTTCTACTTCAGGAAAATTGTTAACTATAAAATGGTGAACTGATGGTTAAAGTCAGAAAAGGGCCGGTGGAAGGATTTTTTGATACACAGACGAAAGGGCTTTTTGGTTCACCCACCCCCAATCCCATGACTCTCCCTCTCCCCATATCCCTTATCTATCCTCCCTCTCCGCATATCTCTTTCCCTCTCCTCCATCTCTGTTCTCCCCCCTCATCTGTTTTCTCCCCCACTTCCACATCTGTTCCCTCTCCCTCCTACCCCCATATCTGTTCTCTCCCCCTCTTTATCTGTTCTTCCCCCATTTCTGTTTTCTCCCCCTCCTCTGTTCTCTCCCTTTCCATACTGTTACGGTTGTCCCAGGCTTGCTGGAAGTTGGACCGCTTTGGATACCCTGGTTCCCGAATCCAAACAGACGAACGCTGTTTCAATCGGCAACAACCTGCAAGTGTGGAAACATCCCACTAGCTATGGCACCGCTAGGATACTCTTCCCTACCAAACGAGTCGAGGCTGCGATTAGAGGGTAACATGAACACACACATGGAGCTCAGTAAGTGCTGCTCGCCCTCCCTGTGCTTAATGATGATGCAGGACATCGAATTTCCAATGTACTGCATTATCACTCCACCTGATCACTCCGCATTACCAGTGCTTCATGGGGAGTGGGCGGACCTCGCATCCAGTGAGATCTGCCCCCTCCCAGGGTGCTCCACTCCGGCTGTGTAGAGGGCTGGTGAGGGAAGATCGTCTCCCCAGTCAGTGCCTCTACCGGAATTTTTTTTTTTCCCCTAGCACTCTCCCGCTGGCACCCCCCTGCAGCGGTGCTATAAGACGGCTGCCTGAGCAGCCTTACGGTGGCAAGAGCCCTGAGTCAGAAGGACTATATCAAAATATAGGGGGAAAAGATTACACAAAGAAGCAACATAAAAGAAATAAAAGATGAAAACTAATGCAGGAGACAGAAAATTGTGACCTATTTCACTTTACTACATTAAACCAGAAGCCAACAAATTGATAGTTGTTGATATTAAAACATTACATATCTCATCTGCAATTTGACGGTTCAGACCACCACCTAAGTAACTGAGTACTTTAATTGTTCTTAGTTACCGATCACTGGAAGATGCATGTTTGGGGAATCCAAGAGCAAGGTTAAACCTGGTGTTCTTTGGACTGTACAAACTGGAACTGTCAACATGAACATTCTGTTTGGATTCCTTTAAATTATGTAATATTTGGCAGTATGCAATGAAATATGAACCAATGTTTTAAACTCTTTCCACATCTGTTTCCATAAAAATGTGGGGGGGGTTTAACAGTACATATAAGGAAACTTACATTACCTTGTGTACAAAACCAGCACCATCCCTCCTAAATTAGAATTCAAATGCACACTATAAGGACAAAAGTATTGGAAACCCTGAACATTACACCCACAGGCACTTTTATGATATCACATTCAAAATACTCAGACATTAGTATGTAGTTGATCCCTCCTTTGTAGCTATAACAGCTTCCACTCTTCTGTGAACGCTTTCCACAAGATTATTTTTCATTTATGTTTAAAGGGACACTACCACTTACATAAGATGTAACTAGATTACCTGTGCATTTAAAAGAAACACATATATAACACATTTGTCACTGTTTTCTTTCTCTATGTTTGAGTTAATTGCATATAAAAGTAAAAAATAAAATTAAGTGTTTATCTCCTTATCCATTTTGAGAATTTTACCCATGATGCAACATTCTCAAAAATCTCCCAGCAAGTCTCACTTTACAACTGTGACCAGAGCCTCCATGATGATGTCATAAGACATCATAAGATACACCCCTGCTCTCTTACTGTCTTCTGTGTATCACTAGTGTGCAGGACTAGGCAGCTGTGTTTTTTTTACCTGCCTTCCAACACAAAGATGGTAAGAGATTAACCTGATCAATTTGATGTAATAATTACATTACATTCCCATTCAATGCAAGTCTATGATCAGAACTGACTTATAGACTGCATTCTGTGTCCCCAGCCCCAAATTGAGATACTGGTGCCAGGGCCGTCATCAGGGGGTGACGGGCGATACACAAAAAATAGTGCAGGCAAATGGGGAATCATCCCAGGGCCCACTCATTCCCTGTGGGCCCCCGCAGCCCCCTGGCAGAGGTGGCACTTTGCTGCTCAGTGCAGTGGACTTTTTCTTTCTTTCTTTTTTCCTATTTCTGAGCTTGATAGAAAGAGGTCTCAGCCAATCAGGTGAGACCTCTCAAATCTCCTGATTGGCTGAGAGTTCAGAAGCCTCCCGTGATTGGCTCAGCCCCTCCTTTACACAAGGAGCTCAAAGCACAGAGATGTGTGCAGCAGGTAAGTTAAACAGTTAGACAGTGTGTGTGTGTATGTCAGTGTGAGCGAGAGTGTGTATATCAGTGTAAGTGAGAGTGTGTGTATGTCAGTGTGAGTGAATGTGTGTGTATGTCAGTGTGAGTGAGAGTGTGTATGTCAATGTGAGTGAGTGACAGACTGTCTGTAAATGTGTGTGATGCAGTGTGTGGATAAAGGGGTTAACGCCTCTGACACTGCCTAGATCTGTCTAGCAACCCAAGGGGGTTAACTCCTCTGACACTGACTAGATCTGTCTAGCCACCCAAGGGGTTAACTCCTCTTATACTGCCTATATCTGTCTAGCCATCCAGGGGTTAACTCATCTGACATTGCCTATATCTGTCTAACAATCCAGGGGTTAACTCATCTGACACTGACTATATATGTCAAGAAATTCAGGGGTTAACTCCTCTGACACTGACTTTATCTGTTTGGATTTTGTTACAGGTCACTGGTCTCTTTTTGACTTTCCCATCACCAGGGCCGGCCCAAGACATTGTGCTGCTTGGGGAGGAAAAAATCCGAAATGCTGCCAACCAAACCCCCCCCCCCCCCCCCCCCCCAAAAAGCCTACAGTCATGATAATTCAAACTAACATGAAACTTATCAGGAAGTGATAATTTAATGCAAGAGCACCTTTCTATATGCAAAATTATATGGCACGAGTATTGGCAGGCCATGATTAAAATGTGTACCCTAAATTTTTGAGCATTTAAACTTAATGTACAATATTTGAGTCATGTTATAAGTCAGTGGTCACATTATATTTGGGGGAATTGCACAGTCTATTTTCATAATAATGTTTGTTTTACCATTTCTTTATTTTCACCTCGTGGGTGAGCTCTTAAAAAAAATATTTCATTTTTATATGCAAACTAAAGCACTACTTAACTAATAAAATAATTTTATCAAAGAGCTCACCCATAAGGTGAAAAGAGAGTAATGGCAAAACATTATTAATATAATAGGCTATGCAATTCCCTAAAACATAATGTGACCATTGACCTATCACAAAATCCACATAGATATAGTCAGTGTCAGAGGAGTTAACTCCTGGATTGCTTGACAAATATAGGCAGTGTCATATGAGTTATCCTGGATGGCTAGACAGAGGCATTGTCAGAGGAGTTAACCCCTTTATCCATACACTAAGACACATACACAGACAATCCGTCACTCACACTTACACACTCACTCTCACTGTCAATCATGGGAGGCTTCTGAACTCTCAGCCAATCAGGAGAGTTGAGAGGTCTGGCCTGATTGGCCGAAACCTCCTTCTATCTTGACTGGACACAGAAAAAAAAAAGAAAAAGACCACTGCATGGAGCAGCAAAGTGCCGCCTCCGCCAGGGTGCCACCTGGGGCAGCTGTCCCATTCTACCCCATTACAGGGCCGGCCCTGCCCATCACCAAGATTGCACCCACATGTCTTGCCAGAGCACTGAGATTACACCCAGAGGATACCAACATGAATTACCCAGCATCCAACTTGCACCCACAGCTCTTGCTAGAGCATCTAGTTCACACACACAGGATTTGCCCAATACCCAGACTGCACCCAAAGGATTTGCTCAGCACCCAGATTGTAATTACAGCACTTTCCCCAGTACCCATAATACTTGCTCCAACACCCATTTTCAACACACAGGACTTACCCTGACATTCCCCGGTATAAGTGGTGAGCTGCTCATTCTGACATCCTCTCAGTTTGCCTCTTGCATTCCCCACACATCACTGTAATGCTGAGAAGCCATGTGACCCAACGCTGTGACTTCCCTGGATCAGCAGAGAGCAAGAGACAATCTTAGAGGATGTGCCCTCTACGCCTGCTGTGGCCACGTCCATTGTAGACATATTTGGGCTGTCCCCACTAGGTTTTTTTATACTAGTTGTATGAGGAAAAACTCACAGCAGTTGAATTATTTAGGCTCTTGTCAAGGAACTTTTGGGAGATACTCTTTCTTCAAAGTCCACAAGGCAAAAGGAACCAGCAAGAGAACACTGGAAAAAGCTTTTCATCAATAAGAGCACCATACATTGAAATTCATTATTATTTTCTATTGGTCACGGGATCCCTGGTCATGTGAAAACTTCAATAAAGCTTCAAGTGAGCTCTATACTTTTCCTTTATTATAGTATTGTCAATATGTATTAACATTTACATATTGTGCTTTATTGAAGAAAGAGGGCCTTGTCAATGGAATTTAAAACTGAAGGCAGAAGTAGTCAAGTTCGAAAAATTAGTAATGTATAAACAAAGTCGCATAATGCATAATGTAGTGCTTTTATTGTGACAAAATAATTATTAAACTGGCAACACTCATGGAGATTTTGCGTAATGTGTGTTCTTCGTCCGCACGATTGTTGCCATAATTTTTGCAGTAAATGCACTACATTTTGCAAAGGAACCCAAGTGTCAAGAGGTCAGTCACAGCAGTGGGTTGCCAGCATTGTTTAGAGATGTCACATTCTTGTCTGATCAAGCCATAGAAAAGGAACCCAGACTATCTCTTCAGAAACTTGAATGTACGGAAGCTGGAAAAAATCTCTGATTCATCTGAACTGAAGAATTTTTCCAACTTGGCTATTTCAGGCTTTCATTTAAAATTCCCTTGTCCATTACTTCAATTTCCATTTTTTCCATGAATAAAGCTTACAGCCAGTGTCTATTACTGTGAAGCCAACAGTTATATTGGCTTAGAATGCCAAGATGCAGCATTTTCATATCGTTTTTTATTGTTGCAGTTTTAGTTGTTTCTCTGCCATGTTCTCTGCTTGATATGTTTTATCAAAAGTGCAGGGTGTTTTGTTGGAAAATAAAACTAGAATGAAACCATAGCACTTGCTTACATACTTACTTTTATAAGTGGCCTTTAAATGTGTCGGAATCCAGATTTCAAACTGAGTGTGCTCTTTTTACGTAGTAGGTGAGCTCAGTCAGTGGACTAATACAGGGCTTGACACATATAGCAGAACACAAAGAGCAGACAACTTAAAGATCGATTTTTGCTTGTGCTAAAGCTGCAACATATCCGTAACTACAGCTTTTTCAACCTTCCCAAATTTATAACAAAGGCACAGGAAATTCTGTTTTCATATCGACCTGGAATGCTGGCTTATGGGTCTTTATCTGACACAGATGGTACATCACACTCCTGGAGAGCCCATGTTCCTACTGGAGTATCTCTTGGCTGTGTTTCATTACTACAGTGGACCATGATAAAGAATCACTGCTGCAACTCATCAAATTATCAGTAATGCCAGAAAACATTTAACCCCTTAGTGACAAGACATTTTCACCTTGACTTTCCCTTGGTGACAATGGCTGTTTTGACATTTCTGGGGTGTTTTTGTTTACCTGCAATTTTCTTTTTTCTCAGATACCCACACAAATTATATGTTGTTTTTATCGTCAGAAGAAGGGCTTTCATTAGATACCATTATGTTCATCATATCTTATGATTTACTACAAAAAAAGTTATAAAATATGATGAAAAATGTAAAAAAAAACCTAAATATAATTTAGACAAATACAATCATTAAAAAAGACCCCGTCTAAATAGTTTCTAAATGTTGTCCCGAGTTCAGAAATATGCATGTTTCCATATTTTTTTGCGAGTTATGGTGTAAAAACCAAAAATAGTGTTTTTTGTTTTTTTCCTATATTGACCTTTTGACCCCAACCCGAACCCAAAATTTAACCTTAACACTAAATTTAACCCCAACTCTAACCCTTATGCTATCCCTTAATATATTTTAATTTAATTTTAACCCTATCTCTTATGCTAAAAATGATTTAATTTTAACCCTATAGGCTAATCTAACTATATAACCAGTTTTTAATTAATTAAATATTTATTTTACATTTTTTCCATTGCTATGCTACTTAACTACCACTAGGGGCAGTCAAGTAGCATATTCAGAGCGACGGAAGTGAAGTTACTTTCACTTCCGAAGCTCAGACCGGCAGAGGGCATAGCCATATTGACGGAGCCTGCTGCTCCGTCAATATGGCTCCCACGATCGCTCCGTGGGGCGATCGTGGGTGCCCCAGAATAGAAATTTCGGTGCTGGCTAATGCCTCGACATCGAGGCAATAGACCAGCACCATTAAAGCGGTTTTCGCGATCATTGATCGCGAAAACTGCTTGATTCTACGCAGGACGTGCCAGGCACGTCCTTTGTCGTTAAGGGAGTTTCTACCAGGATGTGCCTGACATTTCCTTTGTCGGCAAGGGGTTAATAAACATCATTAAATACATGTGTACCATGTAAATGTCCATATTGTTAGAAGATGCATCTCTAAAGCAGTGATGAACCTGTGGAATGTGGGAGAAAGGAGCTATTAAAAAAAAAAAAAATTCAAGTACATGTTGATATGAGAACTGATATGTAGGTGGAATAGGAACTACTATCAAGGATAAGAAAGATACACCTCAACAAATATCAAAACAATATCTCATATTAACAATATGTATGTATTGCATAGCTACTTTTGAACACACACCCCTTCACACAAACTTGCTGCAATGTCAAGTATCAAATAACAAAATTGCAAATTGCTACCACTAAAACATAAAACAAAGGCATTCAACTTGCAGGCCGTGAGTCAAATGAGGCCCGTCTGACACCAAAGTGTGGCTCACATTTATTTAATCTCTTTTTGGATTGCAATATGCAAAGACATGATAATTAAGGTCTGCTTAATTGTCTTTTTGTTTTTGTCAATTGTCACACTGTGTTACTCAGTAAAGAATATTTTTTAAAAACCAAACTATTTTTGGACGGCTTTTATATTATTACTAAATAACCAAATATTTGCTATGGCTAACAAGCAGTTCTTCAAGATTACTGTAAGTAAAATAAATAATAATTATGCGGCCCATAGTACATATCTATTTATGAAAATGTGGCCCACTTCAGAAGAAACTTGTACACTCCTGACATTGTAGTCACTGTGGCCGATTTTCTGCTGTTTTCAGGCTTATATTTGGCATTATTCTGTTTCGGAAATTTGGCCCAGGAAATCCTATGGATTACCCCTATTCTTAAAGGTCCTGAAGCCCCTGTTATTCCCCCATATCCGGCTAAAAAAGTAAAATTTTGGGCATTTTAGTTTGCCAGTTAATATCTGCTGATTTTAAACTTAAAAATTATGAATTACGGTATTTAAAAAAATGTAAATTAAATAAAAATAATATAAAACTATTATAATAATGTTACATACTATATATATATATATATATATATATATATATGTATATCCTGAATGTATCCCTTTTTTATTTTTCACATTTTATTATTACTGCTTATTAAAGTAGTTTAATATAAATTAAACCAAGTGTATTCGTATTTAATTAAAATGTATTACTTGAACTTTTTTTTAATTAAACTTTGTCCCATTTCGGGAGGACTCTGGCTATTTCCCCTTTAGCCCAAATCCTTCCGTTGACATCTATGGGAGGACTTGGGCCTTTTCCACTATAGTCGAAGTCCTCCCAGTATGGTTCCGAAATAAGCTGAAGACGTCTCATAGAAGTTTATGGGAGGATAGAGGCTACTATTCCAGAGGAATTTGGCTGCGTACTGCACAATTTTTTGGGATCACTTTTCAGTGAACCCTGAGTGGCCTGATTTAAGGGGCCATTTGGATCCCCTGAAGTTATATGATTTGGGCCAAAACACGTAGCTCCAAATTTCTCATAGAGAATCATATCTACCTGAGTAGACTCCATAGTAATAAAAAAAGTTGGCAGCATCTTGAATATGAACTAAAGCAGATTTTAAGAGGCAAACAGTCCAAACCAGGGAACTCATTCTATATTAATAGAAATGTATCCCTATATAGCAGGATCTGGGGGAAAAGGGATTTTCTTCCCTATAGTGCCGTTTAAGAATCTTGAGCATGAAATACATGAACAGGAACATGTCATTTTTAATAATGTTTAAAAAAGGATTGATATTTTTTTAACCAGCAAAGGAGCTTATCTACACTTTTTTAGAAGAAGCCAGTCTAGTGTCTAGGAAACAGTACTGCCATAGGATTCTACTTACAAAAATGAACAACAATACAAGATTGCACCCGCAGCCTCTGCCGATAATATATGGATAAAAATACAGCATTTATTGGCTTACTTCTGTCAGCAATATATCATCCACTAGGTGGTAGAAATGCCTAAAGGCCTGTTTGAAGCCAGGCTCTTAGTGATCCCAGAAGATGCCAAGCGCAGAGTAGGTAGCAGTGTTAGTGAGACGAACAAAGGGTAAGTACCTGAAGATAAGCAGAACTTACACTAAAAAGATCTGATGACAGAAAACATGTGTTGAAGCTGTACCATAACAAATACTTTGCTCAACTGTCAATGATAAGCCTAAAAATGTTTCTACCAGGGGGGGAAGGGCTCCCTATTTTCCTAAATATTTTCATAAAGAGGATATTATTGGCAGAAGGTGAATATCTGATCCTGGATGGTTGTTCAAAAAAGAAATCTCTTAATGTATGTATTTTCATGCAGTGCTGTTAACACGATGCATTGATTATTTGTAATCTTTTTATTCTCTGCAGATCAACCATTATTTCAGTGACAGAGTCTTTAAGACACAGGTTAGAATCCTAAAACACTGAGAAACATAGGAAGCCATGTTCTTGGGGGGGTAAGTTTACACTTTCCTCAAGTCATGTCTTATTACCAGTTTGCATGACTATATCCTAATTGGTCCATTTGCCATTTGAAAATGCCATAGCAAGATCCAAAGAACCATCCTTTCATGCCAAGTTATTGTGCTTCTCTGTTAAAATCAGTTGATATTTGGATTTCTCTTCTTACTGGATGGAAAGGAAAACATTTTTCTCTGTGCCTCAGAATTCAAATTTTTAACACGGGTCAAACGGCTTCAAAGAGTTGGATTGTGGAAAAAAGGCTTTTTTCAAATCATAAAATAAATAGATCATTTTTTCTTGGAATATCAAATATTTGATTTATAGACAACCTGGCAGTAATTGTAATTCATTGGTAACATTTCACAAACAAAAAAACTAGATTTATTCTTTGAACAGCTATCTGAGATATACACTTTGGAGAGGGCTATGAATGTTACATTATTATTGATAAATGGATTCATCTGTAATACGTAAACAGAACTGGAAGAACTTGAACTATAAATTACAAAAAAATGTTGGGTTTTTTTGCAGTGTGTATCTGAAAAATCTCCTCAAGAACATTTGAAGAGATTAATTATTTTCTGGATAATACTTAATGTACAAAGTGAACAGGAATGATTTACCTTTGGCATACCTATATGGAAAATGGTAGGTTCAGGTTTTTAGGTCTTTTTGAACAAGGAGGAGGAAGTAATGGTGATGCATTGATTCTTGATCAGAAAATGGGAGAGAAATGTTGCAGAAAGGAAATATCCTTCCATTTTGTCTTAGTGTATGTGGGTGCACATATTTTAAAAAGCCGGATCCATGGCTACCTCGGCCCAAAGAGCATATGGTCAATACGAGAATGCTTTTAGAAAGTGCATTAACTGTGTTTAAATTATTTTTATGAAGATGTTCTGTTTTCAATAATAGATTCATTCTGCATTTCAACACAACAGCACTTAATTATTATGATGCTTGTTTTAATATTACGATTAGAATATTCTTGAAATACACTTCTCTCATAGAAATAAAAAAAAAAATCAAATAGAATATAAGAATAATCTCATGTTAAAGAGTTTTTAGTGCGATGGGAGCTTCTAAATGAAAATGACTACTGCAGCTAAATATATATATAAAAGCACAGATATGATAATTAAATAGCCATATTATCATTAAAATTGACACAACACATTATTTAGCAATGCACTATAATGTGACACTTCAGATATATTTAGATCATCCACTCCAACGTTCGTAAGCAGTTCAGGTTTGGATTTCTGAAGACATCTGTGGAATTACAGGTTGAGTGTCCCTTATCCGAAATGCTTTAGACCGGCATGGATACTTTTAGTTAATAGATCATTTCAGCAGCACCACCCCTAGAGATTATCTACATTACCTGAAATCAGTGTGAGCAACTTGCTCACATTGTATTCTATGGGGAAGATTCGAACCGGTGTTCTTTTCCTAAGTGAAACTCGGGTACTTCTTAAAATGAAAGTCGAATTTTAGTGAATAAACAGTTGGGTAGGTGGAGTTTGTATCATTCCATGCTCAGGGACTGTCATAGGTGTCCGCCAAGACTATAGTGTTATCCTCAGTGTGAGAACTGAAGCAGGCTTCTGCCGCTTTCCGCCCCAGTATACAGCAGTCTTGATCAAGGTCACTATTTATCACATGCTGCAACACTCTGCTCCGGGTAAAATAGGAGCTACCAAATGTGAGTGTACATTGTTTTTAATAGATTTTATGTATCATTAAAAGCTGAAATACACTACTGCAGTTTTTCTTTTATTCTCGGATACTGTGCATCATTTAGACACGTATTTGGATACATCCAGCACCTATTCTGGCAGAGTGCCAGCATTGGCAGATTTATCTTCAGAGAGACTCTTAAAACAACTTTGGGCTCTATTCTGCTACATTTTGTCAGAGAATTATCCACAATTGTGCTGTGCTCATATTCAAGTGGAGCACATTAATGTAAGTGAAAAATCTTTATTTCTTCCAATGAATACAGTGTTAACAATAGTATTCTGTTGTGTTTTTTATTCTGCTTTTATTAAATACACCACATGGAGAACAAGTATCTTCCCATGTATACACATTTCTGTGGGAACACATTTTTCTACAGCAAATAGACTGTTTAAACTTTATAGTTTCCAACTATTTAACACACAGCTCAAGAGCCTACATCAGTTTTCTTTCTTTTCATTTGATAACTGCTCTTACACAGACCTGGTATTAGAGACACTAAGCATTAGTATTGTCCATTATTTTAGTCCTGTCCATCTTGCAAACTTATCGACAACAGAAACATGCTACTGGTATTTCCTCACCTGGGACAGAACCACCATGTCATTATCTGACTGGATGTTTCTTTATTCTCTGCTCCTAAATGGCACTTACAAATCTGAAACTGGAGCTCTGTTCCATTCCCTAGTCCTATAACTAATACATCACATCTCACACACCCAGACAGTTCTACTGGTTGGCTTGGCGACTAGTAGATCATCCTCTGCATGTTTGGATACATACAGTGACTTACTAGCACGGTAAGGTTATTGTGGTTGAGCCATTAATTCCAATATACTTCCCATAATGGACACACTGTAAGTGAAATATTTTAATAAAGTTAATTTGTAAAGTAACCATTTATACACCCAAAATAATGTCATTTTTTTCAACCTCTTCATGACAATGGCCAAAAATGTATGGGATACAAATGCCATGCTGTATTTTCGTCACTTTCCTGGAAGCCCCTTGTGTAAGGATATCACATGGAACATATGGCAGAGAGAAAGGAGAGAGACAGACCATGTTTCAGAAAAAGAGGTAATAAAATCCCACACAAAAAAACACCATTTTTTTTGACATTTTAGTTTTTATTACATTTTATATAGTACACAAACAGCTAGGTCTAAAAAAAAAAAAAAAAAAAAAAAAAGTCTCAAAAGAAAGTCCTACCTGTCCTTAAAAAAACCAATGTATAATGTGTGAGGATTAATTTAAAAAGCAAACAAGCACTTTTATTTAAACACACAATCATTAACTGGCACGTCCTGTGGTACAAAGAGCGGTTTTCATGATCAATGATGGCAAAAACCGCTTTGGCACTGCTGCTCTATTGCCTCGATGTTAAGGCACTAGGCAGCACCAAGATTTTTAACCTAGGGCGCCATATTGGAGAGCAGCATGCTCCTTCAATATGGTTGGCGCCCTCTTGTGGGTAGAGCGTCAGCAACATTGCAGTGAATAAAAAAAAAAAAGGATTTAATTAGCTAAATTCTAGGGTAAGAATAATGGTTAGCATTACAATTAAATTAGGGTTAGCATAAGGGATAGGGTTACAATTAAATTAAATTTAGAATAAATTAAAGGTTATCATAAGGGTTACATTAAGGTTTGGGTCGGGGTCAAAAGGTCACTGTAGTGAGAAACAAAAAACACTATTTTTGTTTTTTGTCCTATAACTCGCAAAAAAATGCAGAAAAACATGGACGCAAGCATATTTCTGAACTCAGGAAAAAATGTAGAAACTATTTAGAGGGGGTCTTTTTTTAATAATTGCATTTGTGTAAATTATTTTTTTTAAGTCTTTTTTTTTTTTTTTTAATGATGTTTTATGAGTTTGACATAATGGTATCTAAACACAAACACCCCAGAAATGTCAAAACAGCCCTCGTCACCAAGGTCATATCAAAGGAGTAAGATTACTCCTGTTCCAAATTAACATTAAAGGGGTTAATATATTTGTCCATATATATCAGCTGTTTCACTGATCCAGTTTATCAATACACTTTTTTTTTTTATTCTGTAGTAATTGTACTCCCTTTATACCTCACTTCTTCTGACCACCAGTCAGAAGAAGGATCAAACACGAGGCAGCCTCCTAAGGCACAACTGTGAGGGGTCACAGACAGCGTGCACACCCAAAGCCGTAGGGATCCACACAATATCTACAGAACAAGCATACACAGCTCGCAACATCAATATGCAGGAAACAGACATCTGTCTCTTGGTTAGCTAAAAAAATACATAAAAAGGATACAAAAATGTCAAACTGTATATGGCTAGGGGGCTCCTATATGAATGGCTGAGCGTGGCACTCAGCCATTCATATAGGAGCCCCCTAGCCTAGCCATACACAGTTTGAAAGGGAGTACAATTACTACAGAATAAAAAGAAAAAAGAGTATGTGTGTTTTTTCTTCTCTCATTTACTGTAACCACACAAATTATAGATTGTTTTTTTCAGCAAAAAAAAAAAGGGGATTTCTATGGATACCATTTTTGGGTCATGTCATATAATTTACTATAAACAAAATAATAAAATATGGAGAAAAAAAAATTCTGACTTTTCTTTTACCCATCTTCAAAAGTTAATGAAAAAACCTGCTAAAGAGATTCTAATATTTGTCCTGAGTTCAGCCATACGATAATGACATTATAACACTCATATCGGTCATGAATCCCCGAGTCACTCCTACCCCACATGTACATATTCTTTTTTAATTTGACAGTGGAAGTTATGTTGTACCACCATCAGTATCCGGTCGATATTTAATGATAATGGGAGTTCTGCTGTACAGTCGTCTGGCTCAGTATAGAATTATAATTGGAGTTACGCTATACCACCGTCAATGTTTGGCTCACTGTAAAATGATGATGGGAGTTATGATGTAACACCGTCAGTGTCTGGCTCACTGTATGATGGCGATGGGAGTTATGATGTAACACAGTCAGCGTCTGGCTCACTGTATGATGACGATGGGAGTTATGATGTAACACAGTCAGCGTCTGGCTCACTGTATGATGACGATGGGAGTTATGATGTAACACCGTCAGCGTCTGGCTCACTGTATAATAATAATAGGAGTTATGCTGTACCGGTCAGCGTCTGGCTCACTGTATAATGATAATGGGAGTTATGCTGTACCGGTCAGCGTCTGGCTCTCTGTATAATGATAATGGGAGTTATACTGTACCGGTCAGCGTCTGGCTCACTGTATAATGATAATGGGAGTTATGCTGTACCGGTCAGCGTCTGGCTCTCTGTATAATGATAATGGGAGTTATGCTGTACCGGTCAGCGTCTGGCTCTCTGTATAATGATAATGGGAGTTATGCTGTACCGGTCAGCGTCTGGCTCTCTGTATAATGATAATGGGAGTTATGCTGTACCGGTCAGCGTCTGGCTCTCTGTATAATGATAATGGGAGTTATGCTGTACCGGTCAGCGTCTGGCTCTCTGTATAATGATAATGGGAGTTATGCTGTACCGGTCAGCGTCTGGCTCACTGTATGATAATGGGAGTTATGCTGTACCGGTCAGCGTCTGGCTCTCTGTATAATGATAATGGGAGTTATACTGTACCGGTCAGCGTCTGGCTCACTGTATAATGATAATGGGAGTTATGCTGTACCGGTCAGCGTCTGGCTCTCTGTATAATGATAATGGGAGTTATGCTGTACCGGTCAGCGTCTGGCTCTCTGTATAATGATAATGGGAGTTATGATGTAACACAGTCAGCGTCTGGCTCACTGTATGATGACGATGGGAGTTATGATGTAACACAGTCAGCGTCTGGCTCACTGTATGATGACGATGGGAGTTATGATGTAACACCGTCAGCGTCTGGCTCACTGTATAATAATAATAGGAGTTATGCTGTACCGGTCAGCGTCTGGCTCACTGTATAATGATAATGGGAGTTATGCTGTACCGGTCAGCGTCTGGCTCTCTGTATAATGATAATGGGAGTTATACTGTACCGGTCAGCGTCTGGCTCACTGTATAATGATAATGGGAGTTATGCTGTACCGGTCAGCGTCTGGCTCACTATATAATGATAATGGGAGTTATGCTGTACCGGTCAGCGTCTGGCTCACTGAATAATGATAATGGGAGTTATGCTGTACCGGTCAGCGTCTGGCTCACTGAATAATGATAATGGGAGTTATGCCGTACCGGTCAGCGTCTGGCTCTCTGTATAGTGATAATGGGAGTTATGCCGTACCGGTCAGCGTCTGGCTCTCTGTATAGTGATAATGGGAGTTATGCTGTACCGGTCAGCGTCTGGCTCTCTGTATAGTGATAATGGGAGTTATGCTGTACCAGTCAGCGTCTGGCTCTCTGTATAATGATAATGGGAGTTATGCTGTACCAGTCAGCGTCTGGCTCTCTGTATAATGATAATGGGAGTTATGCTGTACCGGTCAGCGTCTGGCTCTCTGTATAGTGATAATAGGAGTTATGCTGTACCAGTCAGCGTCTGGCTCACTATATAATGATAATGGGAGTTATGCTGGCTCACTATATACAGAGGAAAGTACAAGTTTACATTTATAATGGGCGCCGTTTTTTTTTATTTCTTTTGCCTATGGTGAAAAGGGATCTTGTTACGGCGCCGCTAACCACCTTTCTCGTTTCACCATCCGCGTTTTGCCCTTTATGTCGTTCGCCACTAGATTAATGCGCTCCGTCTTTTGCGTTACCGCGCACTATTTTATTTATATTATTCCTCGCAAACCTTCTCTTTCCTTGTAACTTTTTCCTACTTCCCTCCCCTCCTCGCCTCGCCTCTTTCGCCTCCACCAGCCCTCTGTAATCTCCGTAGTGTGCAACACCTCCGTTCTCCGTCTCACTCCCACCTCTTCACTCTTTCTCTCAGGTCTTCCGGTCTTCGCAGGCTCGCGCGTGACGTCACAACGAGACTCTCAGAACGTCGCGTGTAGGGAGCCAGTCCGTCAGTCTGTGTTCCCTCACCGCCAAGCCCCACCCCTCACTGGGCCTTCCTACACTTGGAGCTTCACAACACTACTATGGTCACTCATCCGCTGTAACTAATACTTCCGTTTACGGAAATCATCTGCTGCCTCAATGGTAAGAAACCTGATCATACGCGGCCCATGTAAAACACATTACAACCTGTGTTACTGTGAGGGTTTGATGTGCGGGTCTGACAGTCTCCTCCACCTCCCTCATACTATGTATTATTTCCATTTCAGCAACAAACCTTAGAACTGGCCCTGGACCGCGCTGAGGTAAGATTTGCATCTCACTAGTAACGTATCTGGGTTTCCCAGCACAGCTAATTGAATTGGTATTTGCCAGCCTGCTTACACAACCCTGCCCAGTCTACAACAATTAAAATGAAACATTAAAGGTCTAGTCAAGCAGACATATTTTTTTCTAATGAATAAATAAAAGTGTTTATGCGCAGACACCCATTGTTATTCGTTTGTTTATTGTTTTGTGTTGGTGGGAACACATTGTATTGCTCCACCTTGAATATATCTTCATTTATTCACTTTTTGAAATGCATAGTTCAGTGACTTCATATTTTTTGGTGAATGGTGGTAGTACATGGTCTTATTGTTTACATGTTCTGATATGCATGACTATTGCATATTCGTGCAGGCTGCATATGTGCATGCTCCGTCTTTTTTGCAATCCCGAGCTTTCATGTAACACTCAACATAAGATAAAGGGGGAATCATAGGCCATTGACATCACACACATGCATGTGCGTGATGTTTGGGGCAGCTCTCATGTGTGCACTGGGTCACCATGGAAAGTCCTAGTGCACATGCATGAAACGCTAACGTTGCACACATGCACTTGGGGTTCCCTAGTCATATAATCGGAGGACTCTCTCATGAGATGCTGGAATGCCCACTTTCATTTTTTTAAATTGTATTTATCCCTGTATGAGACAGGAGAGGAGTACAAGCAGCAGGCTGGAAGTGTGCTTTACAAAGCAACTTAAACATTTAATATTTTTAACTCCTTGAGGAAGGCATGACGTTCGATGCCATTTTTGGACAGTATAGAAAGTCATGCATTAAAAGCAGCTGTGTACTCTTCATAGTGCAAGCAGTGTCTTTTAACTGCTATGTCTGACTGTCTTGATACCAAGGAAGTCTTAGAAATACCACAGATGAACTTCTGCGCATGGGATCACCATGATAGCCAATCACAGTGGAATTTTGATTATTGCCAGAAAAACATGTAAACATTGGTATTTCTAAACTCAGGACAAATATTAGAAACCGTTTGGACAGGGTCTTTTTTATCGTTTGTAATTGTGTAAAATATTTTTCAGGTCAAAGTTGAAATTATTATTTTTTTATGATAAATTATAGGATACAATGATAATGTTAGCTAAAGAAAGCCTTTTTTATGGCGATTAAAACAGTGTATAATGGATAGGTACATTAAATGAAAGAGAGGAAAATTACAGCTAAACACTAGCAACTCATAAATGTTAAAACAGCCATAGTCACAAAAGTACAATATCTTTAACACACAGAGTGCACAAAAATAAAAAAAATATATGTTCAAAAATACACAATAAAAAAGTGATCCAAAACTTAGTGAAATTGTTATCAATAAGTACTAATAAATATTCAGATAAAGTGTTAAAAAACGCATACACAGTAAATATTTGATCCAGATATTGGTGTTAAGTGATCAGATTAAAAGTGTAAAATACAACCCATGCAAGAAACAGTATGGAATGTTCAAGAATGGTCTTACATGTACCACGAAAATGCTTGAAAAAAGGCCTGAAAATACACAAAACATACAATATGGTGCAGTATGTATGTACTAAATCAATAAATGGTAAAACCAATAATGCAATGACACACACACAAACAAAGCCCCTTTAGATCTAGGAGCATGAAAAAGCATTTATCTGCTATATAAGACGTAATGGATGTCCCGAGAAGGGAAAAACTGCAGGCTGCTCTGCGAAGATCCACTTGGTAAGGTTTTATTAACATACAATGAGGTATAAACAAAATGCATCCACTGTAATCACGCTGCTGGCAACAGAGACAGTCAGATCCTCCTACCATCCGGACACAACGATCAAAAGACGATCCTATGCATTTCGTCTGCTAAGAGACTTCATCAGGGAATATTCTTGCTACTTGCAAAGTTCATTTTTATACTCCTGGTGTTTATCTTCATGTCGTGGGTGGTGTTTCCCACCAGGGTATTGTCCCTGATGTTTACATCACCCCTTTAATTTTTTCTCTCCCCAACCCCTTCATTTCTCTTTCTCTCCTGGTACCTCAATTTCACCGCTGTCTATTTTGTGTTAATATTTTTTCTACAGCATCCTGAAGCTGTATTTATGATAAATGTCATGCACTATTCTGCAAGTATATCTTGACATATATGTAAAATGAATAAACAGAGATTTGCATACAAAAAATATTCCCTGATGAAGTGTCTTAAACGAAACACGTAGGATCGTCTTTTGGCTGTTTACAGCCACCGTTGTTTCTTGTATAGGCTAAGCTGAATTTTGGTCTCTGTCGGCCACCATATCCCGGAAGTGCTGTGCATCGTTTTTGTGCCACGGTGCTCCCCCGAGGCGCACGGGTTGATCTCCATCAACAAATCAGTGTGTCCGGACTGTGGGAGGATCTGACTTAAGGGGACTTTGTTTCTGTTGCCAGCAGCATGATTATGGTGGATTCATATTGTTTAAACCTCATTGTATATTAATAAAACCTTATCAAGTGGATCTTCGCAGTGCAGCCTGCTGTTTTTCCCCTCAAGTGTCCTGTGGACATCCATCACGGCCAGATACACGCTTTTTCATGCTCCTAGATCTATATGAGCTTCGTTTGTGTGTGTGTGCCATTGCATTATTGGTTTTACCATATATTGTTCTAGTACATACATACTGCACCATATTGTATGTTTTGTTATTTTCAGGTCTTTTTTTTCCCCAAGCATTTTTATGGTATATGTAAGACCTTTCTTAAACTATTACTTTTGTATATTGCATACTTCTTCTTGCATGGGTTGTATTTTACACTTTTAATCTGATCAATATCACTTAACACCAATATCTGGATCAAATATTGCTGTGTTTTTTGACACCTTTTATCTTAATATTTTTTTAGCACTTATTGATAACAATATCACTAAGTTTTGGATCACTTATTTATTGTGTATGTTTTAACATATATATTTTATTATTGTGTATCCTTCTAAGTGTCCATAATTATCTCTGCTTTTTAGCCATTTTGTATGTGTATTTTATAGATGGCACAACTGGTCTTTTGATTTTTTTTAACTGTGAGAGTTTCGTGGACACCTCACTTAAATCACTTGTATGTACACCTTCAGATTGTCCATTTAGAGTGGCTCATCTCCAATTTTTTTCCTTTTACAATAAAACAGTCTGGTCAGTAAGGAGAAAAAAGGAAAATGCAACTAGAAATTTTCAAGTGACTTCCTGGAGAATTGCTATAGTAATGGTTTGTAAATAAAAGTTAGGGGTAAAAAATCAGCACAGTTGCTTTGTTGCAAATCCATTCTCATGTACCCATGTTTTATTGTTTTGTTTGTAAACTATATCATTTTTTTAAACCACTATTATGAGTAGATCTGTCCACGGATTGTTTTTTGAAGTCAGGTGAGCAAGTTCATGAGGACCCAGGCATGTTTTATGCTATTGTGTAAATTGATGGCTTACACGCACTCCTAACGAATCATATAGACTCTATATGATTCGCTAGGAGTGCGTGTAAGCCATCAATATATTATAGAGCATTCAGCTGAATGGGATAATTTTTTTCAACCTGGCTACTGTGGCCTTAAGTTTGAAATTACCCTGAATAAAGCACATATATTATTTTTTATTCTCTACATTCACAGTACACACATGTGTAAGTGTCTGAGACCCTTTAATACGTACACGCCCCTGATCTACTGTAAATGCATCCTAGTCTTTCTTTGGTGGGAAGAGGGATATGTTAGTGCATAGAGCCTAGATATCAATGAGCCCTTGTTAGTATTCGGCATTGCTGTCCTGTTTTGGCCTCTAACAGTCCCAAACGTTTGATCTTGTGCATCAATTGCCAAATAACTATCTGTGAATAAAGAATTCGACAGAGTGTGATTTATAAAACACATTGTGTTATTTTAAAAAAATCCTTATTTTAGAGAGAGTGGATTCTTTTTGGTTCAGATGTTTTGGTCACTGTATATACACAACTCCTGTTTTACTAGCGTTTGTGATCTTACACAGACCCATTAATATATATGGATATAAGCTGCTAGGACAGTTACGTTTCTATGGTATAAAAGGTCAAGCAAAGTGCACATAACTCCCTCTGTACAAAGCTGTTGCTGCATTGTTTATATTAGGATAGCACAAGCAGGAAAAAGCCTAAAACAACACAGTTTGTTCCAGATCTTTTTTGTTTCTGTTTTCCAGTATGTCATCGAGAGCGCCAGACAAAGACCTCCAAAACGCAAGCATTCATCTGGAGGAAGGTAACTTTAAATGAATACAAAAACAAAGTATGCACTTGGCAGTATGGATTTCTGCCCCCAATGCAGCATATGAAACCCCTGACCAGGAAAAAAGTTGGAATGAACTTGCTTTTTCTTCGCATTTGAAGAAAATTACGATTTTGACTTCTGCTATATAAGCTCCCAGGCACATAAAGGTGGCTGCTTTCCAGCCTATTGTGACATCTTCTGACCCCAAAGAACACCGTGGATGTGTGTATGTCAATAGAAGTGAAAGTAAAGATGCATGCGTGATAATACTTCTATTTACATCTATGGATGTTCTCTCACACATGCGGAATTCTCTATTCACCTCTATGGAGAAATGACTACCACATGTAAATGTTGCCTTATGCTCACTCCTCTATATCTCAGCATGATTACTGATGCTATCCAGTGCCCTGGAGTCCATGCATATGTCGACAATGGTGATATAACAAAGCAAGCGGAGAAGACTTCCGTATACGGGTCTCGGTGGACGGGAATGTAGCGGGAATAGTGACGTCCGCCGAGATCCGTATACGGAAGTCTTCTCCGCTTGCTTTGTTATATCACCATTGTCAGACCGAATAGGACTCTGCCTCCACATTATATTTATCGGCACGAGAATCCGATTGGAAAGACTGGTGATATTACGATTGTTTTATCTGCTATTTTTATTCAGTCTTTATGTACGCCTCATAATGTTAGGGGGCCATTAAACTACACTTGTGGCCTCTTTTACCTCTCTCCGCAATACACTATCCCCTTGGTGAGTGAGCTGGAAATCCATGTGAAAACACATCACCTTAAATACATATGTGGATGATAGGACTTGGAGTCCACCTGCTATTAACACTCAGCCGTTTTTTTAAGGCTCTGTATTATGTGAGTGTGTTTCTATTGGGAGGATATATTCTGTTCCTTTATCTGCAGTACTACCCATTGTAGTATTATCTGTTTCTTTTTCATAAACACCTTACTGGAGAATATCTCTATTTGGATAAGTATACCTACCTTGCACAACACTTTATTTCTTATTATACACTATTTTGTGCCTCTTTAGGGGATTGCACTAGTGTTTGCAGCACATTATATCATTTTACTATCTTTCTGTTTTTCACAGTGCCTATTATCACTATTTCTTACACTAAACACTTTATAGCAAACACATCATTTGTTTCTCCAGAATGTTCCATGTTTGGACATTGCAGGAATTCTGTCTGTGCTTTCCTTTCACTTTGTTCACTTCTTATAACATACGTGATGTGGATTTCCTTAGTTATACCTTTGAAGGTGTTTGTTACACCACATGTATCCCCAATCTTGCCTGTTATATACGTTGATTTAATTTGTGTGTTTGTTTTATTCCCATTTACTGTATATTCAAACCCATCAAAACTTGTAAAGACATTTTGAATTTCATACATTATGGGCAAAAATGGGCAGAAATAATTATTTGTGTTTTATGTTTAGGAAATCTGTGTTTCACAAGCTATATGATTTATACATTGAAGAATGTGAAAAAGAGCCAGAGATTAAGGTAAATATTACTGTTTTAAAGGCTGCATGTAAATAAAGATCAATAATGTCCAAGCATGCAGTTCTGAAAGAAGCTATGTTGCTAAAGCAAAGTTTATAATGTGAATATAAAACACAAACATTGTACAGGTTAAGAAGAATTTATGCTTTAAACATGTTTTCTAAGTCTCCTGCAAATGAACCTCTTTGAAAAAAAAAAATTATATTTTGTGTAGACCCATTTAAGTGACTTTTTTTTCTTTCTTAATTTGTACATTTCCTCACAAGTACGAATTCATTGTATTTTTCTGCTACATCCCCTGTGTAAATACTTTATAGTTTCTGGTGTGCCTTTAACTCAATATTTATTTATTCTTTTACACAAGTCACAAGCAGATCCTTACGTTATCTGATCTTGATCCGTTCCACACTGTAAATGTTGGTAATTCCTGTAAACATTGTTCAATGAGCTAAATATGTTGGTTGCCTTTTCTTCAAAAACGTTAGAGTGAACCATATTGTTTCTGGATTCAACCTCCTGTTGTACAATTTAATGATTATATTACCTGTGTCCTGTTTCCCTTCATGCTCTGAAATGGAAACATTTCTGTTCTAAGTTTGCTATGTAATATCATTCTTCCATCAAATATGACTTCACCCCTTTACAATGTCTACCTTAACCTTCAGATTTTTTGTTATACATTTTCCATGACTGGAAATTATTACCCCTGCTGCTTTCCTCTATTTAATATTTTAAAGATACATTCTATTTACTTTCAGGTAATGCTGCAGTGTTCAGTCTTGCATTCATGTGGAACAGTTTAACAGTACATTTAGACACTGTATGACATCATGGCCCATTAACTCTGGGTGGGCTTCCCTGGTATTTTTAGTATTACTCATTTTCCCCTTTATAGGTGCTAAAATCTCATATTATATTTGACTGCACATATTTATTTTAATATAGAGCTATGCTTTAACACATTTTGCACTAACTGTCCTTGCCACATCAATTAAGAAGTTTTGGTAGTTTCCATGGCGATGTTAAATGTACATTGCCAGCTGGTGTTTGTTCTTTATTTGGGGAATGGTTCATGGTATTCTTTTTCATTTAAGGACACTCCAGGCAACAGAATAAATTTTGATGCATCTGGTAGTATTTAACCTGTAGATTATAGCCATAAATTAGTCTGATTATTCAAATGGTTATTTGATGGTCAGTGGTAGAATCGTTTGTCTTTATCTGTTTGTAGAGAAAACTACTAATTGCGCTCCTGCTACATCCATGCCAAACACATTCTATGTAAAAATAAACTTGCATGAGGTGTAGTGTCATTTAAAACCACCTCTGTAAACAAAACAGAACAACTACAGTGCAACATAAAATTAAAATTTTTGATCATGCTTTCCTTTATTAACATGCTAAAAGCACAATAATCATACAGTTTGTTATAGTAAAGAACACAAATGCTACATGCTTAATATTATGGAGAAACCAATTCGATGCATATGCAAACCTTCTATTGTACTGTAAATAAGATGTGGTAATTTCAAACACGATTGAATGTTGGTAATTTTCAAGGGCTATTCTTATTTTTTTTTTATTGTTAACTCTAGTTTTTTTTTTTTCTACTTTGCCTCTTTGAAACAGAAGCTGAGGCGAAATGTGAATTTACTAGAGAAACTAGTGATGCAGGAGACTGTTTCTTGCCTTGTAGTCAACCTGTACCCTGGAAGTGAAGGGTATTCACTGATGTTACGAGGCAAAAATGGATCAGGTATGGGTAGTGTTTTTCTATACATATAGCTAAGTCAAATTTGATTATTATCTCATAAGCAGAAAGCAATGTGTTTAAAGTGAAAAAAGGTGATAGTGATTATATAGAAAATATAACCTTCCTTAAGTCGAGCATCCCAGATATGGCAGCAGACATGTTTTTTCCCAGATTTTTTTTTATTCGTACCGATATCTAATTTGTATGATTATAAAATCAGAATGTAAATATGTAGATAAAAAGGGACGTGTCTGGCGGACAGATAAGATGGACGTCCATTCCGTCTTCTCCGGCAACTACTCTCCACTTTTGGCGCTATCATCCTCTGTCCTCTAAAACTCTGGCTGATAAAGAGAAGAAACCCAAAAGAATAAAGCTCAGAGGTTCACAACACTACTTCACGCGCAGTAAATATCCAACGCCATCGACAGCTGAGGCCTACTTGGATGAATATCCTATTTTGCTGGACACTTAGTGTACATTTTAATCTCCATTCAAAAGTGTGTCCGTTATTACTTGGACCCTGTACACCTTTATTAGTACAGCTATACTGATAGATTTTATGTTACATAAGTGGTGAAGTGAATGGACCCTATGTCTAGTTACATCCTGATGTAACCTCTATGAGGATACAGAGTAACATCCAGATGTTGCAAACTTTATAGCTAGCTGAGCAGCTAATGCTTCTCTTTAGACCAGATATTTGAGACTAACTTTCGTTGCTTTTTAACTTCACAATGCTCCAATGGAAACTTAATTTGGTAACTGATCTCAATTTTTTTTCCGAGAAATCCATATCCAATAACGTGCATATTGCGCTGATTGATGCTGTATGTAATTTTAATACTTCCATAAATATTGTACAACTTACACTTGTGGGGCGGTTGCAGGACATCAGCAGTGTCCCAATACAACGGTCATCACCCTGGCTTATCCATGGTGTCTTGACAATGAGCGAATAAATAACCAGAGCTTAAGCTTTACTGAGGTCTCACTCTGCAAACAATAGCACAGACATACAGTCGAGAAGGAAAGGGGAATATACTGTACCTTAAAGCATGTTAAATAATAAAGGGAATTAAATAAAAAAGATTTTCATAGTTGGCTGACTATAGTCTGACACACATTTGTCCAGCCCCCAACAGGGATATTTCTATTAAGTTTTATTTGCTTAATACCCTAAAGAACTCAAACCTTTTGTGAGCCCATTGAACGGGAACCCCCGGATGATGTCCAAGGCTTCTGGATTATCCAGACTCCTTGTCTTTTTTTTCCTTTTTTTTTTTTATTACTGTTTGCACTTCTGGCCTGTTGACAGTTAGTGCACTATTGCCTACTCCACTTATACATATAGAATGTATAAGCACGCTCTGACATGGGTTTTATTTCAGTGCCACTCTCCAATAACCTCTGTTCACATTGATATGTCTGTGTGATTATACATGTCCTTGTCTCCTTGAGTTCATAGCTCCTTCCCTGCCGAGCCAAATAAAATCACATAATGTGAAAGGCCTGAACTCTCCCCTTAAATTATGTATGTCCTACTACATGAAACACATTTCTAAACAAATTCAACAAATAAATTCTGGGAACAGATATTCCTCTCATGTTTAGTCCACTGGCCATGACGAGAAAAGCGGGGTCACCATTTTAATTTGTAACCATATTAATTTTGCCTTACGCATTCTACATACAGATTGCAGATAAAAAAGGCAGATATTTCATAGTATCAGATAAACATCTGCACTTCTAGGGCCCTTGATATTGGATTTTATAAGAATATGACAACTATATTAGAACACTGCAAATTTTAGGAAGGGACTTTCTTTTGGTTCGAGATCTCACCCAAACACCAAGGATTTTCTCTCTTTACAAACGCGATTACAGTTGCTGGATGGTTGGCTGACTCCTCACCCACAACATTTGGACATATACATTCTATTCCCAACAACACTCAATTTATGTTATAATAGACTATTTCTTTTTATCTCAACAAATGATATCACACCTTCAATCTTCTGAAATATACAAACTCTCGTGGTCAGACTATATTGATATAGTACTAAATGATGTATCCCACCTTATGTAGAACACATACATGGAGATTAGTAACTCTGTTTCTGTCTCCTGACATACTGAACAAAGTCATAAAAACTATTTCACAGAAAATATGTCTCTGGACCTCCTCCGCTCCACTGTATGGCAAGTTCATCCGGGGGGTACAGATTATGAAAGCCACCCATTTTAAGAAATTGAGGAAACCAAAAAAGAAAAATCTAGCAAAAAAAAAAAAACTCTAAACACTAGAACAATCACATAAGACTTCCCTATAACCACAGCTGTTTCCAGACCTGTGCAAAACACAAGATGTACTCAATACATTACTATCTAAAGACGCTTTACAATCCCTCCTTCGATCCTGCCATCCTTTCTTTGAAAGAGGTAACAAACCCGATACAATGCTATCACAAACACTAAGGGGGATGAGGGCACGTCAGAGGCCTACCTCAATCCAGTTTCCAGGTAGCTACGACACCCAGATAATCGCCAATTCATTTGCAACATATTTCTCTAAATTTATCTGCATGTCACACTGTCAGCTAGCCAGGAAACTCAATAGCAATTAATGACTTTCTTCAAACCATCCAACTACACATTGAGAAAGTGTGAGAAGTGATTAAAAACCTGATGGCTTTTCAGATTCTTAAAATACCTGAAAAATATATTCTCTCCGTATCCTTATTTAATGCTGTACGGGAGGGCACACCCTTACCTTCAGCTAGGATTCACAAAACCATCTCAATGGATATTTTAGCTGCATGTTTAACCTCATTTGTTTGTGTTTTAAATGTCCAATAAGTGTGTCTACTGTTGATCATTTATTAATGTTTTATTCTGATTAGATTCTGAAACCATCAGGCTTCCTTATGAAGAAGGAGAGCTTTTGGAATATCTGGATGCTGAAGAGTTACCTCCAATTCTAGTAGATCTGCTGGAAAAATCTCAGGTTCAAACCATTTTTTACTATTATTTCCCCCTGTTTTCATTGGAATTAAGCAAGGGTTAAACAAGGTTTAATATTCCTTTAAAGTATGTAAATAATGATAAATAAGATTAAACAGTACAACATTGGCTTCCTGAGAAAGTTTTTGCTTTAATACCGATGTCAACAAATGTCTATAGGCTTTTTAGGAGCCAGGGAAATTGTACTTCCTTAGAGTTATAAGTAGAAATATCAAAAGTTAGGAGCCATGGCTCCCGGACTCCTAAGATTTGTCAAACCATGTTGTAAGATTGAGATCATTGATTATAGTGCTTGAGTGAGAGAAAGGGAATTTATAAGTTGGGATTCAAGGGTCAGGAAATAAACAGCCTTTTAAAGTTAAAGGGAGCCCTGTTTTTCCCACTTAAAGATAATTACACTTGTTCATTAAATAAAACATTGTTTTTTTCATTGATAAAATATGATCTCCCTTCCAAGCTCTACATAAAGAAGGGTTGGATCCAGCCTGATCTGACAGATAAGTCCGCACATCATAGCACACATTGATGCTGTTAAATACAGTCAAAGCCTCTGGCTTTTAAAATTAAAAAAAGTACACAGTTCTTTTTCTTTTAATATATTCCTCGGCAACAAACAAAATATATTAAACAGCTGTCATTTAAAGATATAAAGTCGTCTGATTATAGAATGTAAGTTTCTGCCATGTTTTTAATACATTGGGGTAGATTTACTAAGCTGTGAGAACGTCAGTGTTACTCTATCACGTGTCAGTGTCAAGCTGATGTATACATTTTATAGGAGAACAGGTTTTCACATGCCCACCTTTCACTGCGTGGTACATTTTCCCTTATATCTGTACAATAATACTGTAGTATGAAAGTCAGAATTAGCTGTGTGTCCACTTGCTGATATTTCTTACATTGCTGCTATATAAATCTCCTTCACAGGTCAATATCTTCCATTGTGGCTGTGTCATAGCTGAAATCCGTGACTACAGGCAGTCGGGCAACATGAAATCGCCAGCATATCAAACCCGACATGTGCTTTTACGTCCAACTATGCAGGCAAGAGTTTTGTTTTGTCCCGATACGAATTGCAGATACATAATCCACACTTGGTTTGTAAAGAAAACTCCAAATAATCTTTAGGGTAATATTTTCTGTAATGAGTATGAGCAAAATCTAGAATGTAGTTATTATTGGTCAAACCGTTTATATATAAACTATACGATGACCTTATGAAAACCATTTTCCCATGCGTAGAGATTAGAAGGATAGATTTATAACATACATGTTTTTATTATGAAAAAAGAGCTACATGAATAAGTGAGAATTTAGAAGGTTACTTCCCAAAAACAGGTTAACCTCTTAAATGGGGTAGAATTTCACATCCCCTATACACAATGTATATTACTATAGTGTCAGTATTTCATATAATAGTATTAGGATGTATTGCCATAAAGGGTTACTAAGCCCACACAAATACTGCCCTGCCTGGTACATAACAATGGCACCACAGGACATCTCTACTAAGAGGACAATTGTAGGCAGGAATTTACTTGTTTAATTGAAAGACTGCATTTTGGGTCAGGTGACTAAAGACCCAACATTCTGAACAACATGTCATCACCCAGGTAGAACTGAACAGAGAAAAGACGGCTTAATAAAAGGCAGTTTGTTTGGATTCTTTCATTAAGGCGTTTCTTTAAAAAAGGTCTACACTTGATGGAATCTCATTTAGAATGTGTCGGCAATTTTTTTTTTTTTTTTTGAGTACTTTTATTAGTCCCCCTTTCCCGGTCTTATAGCTAGGATAGCCTTGTGTCTATCCCACGCATGCTTAAAATCCTTGACTGTGTTTACCTCTACCACTTCTGCTGGCAGGCTATTCCATACATCCACTACCCTCTCAGTAAAGTAATACTTCCTGATATTACTTTTAAATCGTTGCCCCTCTAATTTAAGACTATGTCCTCTAGTTGTGGTAGTTTTTCTTCTTTTAAATATACTCTCTTCCTTTACTGTGTTGATTCCCTTTATGTATTTAAATGTTTCTATCATATCCCCCCTGTTACGTCTTTCCTCCAAGCTATACATGTTAAGATGCTTTAACCTTTCCTGGTAAGTTTTATCCTTCAACCCATGAACCAGTTTAGTAGCCCTTCTCTGAACTCTCTCCAAAGTATCAATATCCTTCTGGAGATACGGTCTCCAGTACTGCGTACAATACTCCAAGTGAGGTCTCACCAGTGCTCTGTACAATGGCATGAGCACTTCCCTCTTCCTACTGCTAATACCTCTCCCTATGCAACCAAGCATTCTGCTAGCATTTCCTGCTGCTCTATTGCATTGCCTACCTACCTTCAAGTCCTCTGAAATTATTACTCCTAAATCCCTTTCCTCAGATGTTGAGGTTAGGACTGTACCAAATAGTCTATATTCTGCTTTTGGGTTTTTACGCCCAAGGTGCATAATCTTGCACTTGTCCACATTAAATGCCAGTTGCCACTGCTCTGACCATTTTTCTAGTTTAGCTAAATCATTTGCCATTTGGCTTATCCCTCCATGAATATCAACCCTGCTGCAAATCTTTGTATCATCGGCAAAAAGACATACTTTGCCAACAAGACCTTCTGCAATATCGCTAATAAAAATATTAAAGAGAATGGGTCCAAGAACAGATCCCTGAGGTACCCCACTAGTAACAAGACCTTGCATCGAATATACCCCAATGACTACAACCCTCTGTTGCCTGTCACTCAGCCATTGTCTAATCCATTCAACAATATTGAAATCCAAACTCAAAGATTTCAGTTTATTGATAAGCCTTCTATGTGCGACAGTGTCAAAAGCCTTACTGAAATCTAGGTAAGCAATGTCTACTGCACCACCCTGATCTATTATTTTAGTTACCCAATCAAAAAAATCAATAAGATTAGTTTGGCATGATCTCCCTGAAGTAAACCCATGCTGTCTCTGATCTTGAAATCCAAGCGACTTTAGATGTTCAACAATCCTATTCTTTAACAAGGTTTCCATTATTTTCCCCACTACTGAAGTAAGACTTACTGGTCTATAGTTGCCCGCCTCCTCCTTACTACCTTTCTTGTGAATGGGCACAACATTAGCTAATTTCCAATCTTCTGGAACTACTCCCGTTAACAATGATTGGTTAAATAAATCTGTTAACGGTTTTGCTAGTACACCACTAAGTTCTTTTAATAACTTTGGATGTATCCCATCAGGTCCCATCGACTTATTTGTCTTTACTTTAGACAGCTGAAGTAAAACCTCTTCCTCTGTAAACTTACATGCATCAAAAGACTCATTAGTCTTTTTCCCTAAATGAGGTCCCTTACCCTCATTTTCATTTGTAAAAACTGAACAAAAATATTCATTAAGGCAGTCTGCTAAGCCTTTATCCTCTTCTACATAGCATCCTTCTTTTGTTTTTAATCTAACTAATCCTTGTTTTACTTTCCTTTTCTCATTTATGTATCTAAAAATGTTTTACCCCCCTTTTTCACTGACTGGGCTATAGTCTCTTCTGTGTGTGCTTTGGAAGCTCTTATAGCTTGCTTTGCCTCTTTCTGCCTACTCTTATAGATCTTTCTATCTTTATTTAAACATGTTTGTTTCTGCAGAGCAGCTCATTAACAATTATTTTAATCTCAAAGGACACCCCAGTAAAGGAATTGGTGTACAGCTTTTGTAATGTGGGGGGGATAGTTACATCACTGAAGCATAAGTTAGGGGCCGGACACTATTAATGAGCCGATTTACATAGACTCAAGTGGATTTTAAGCCAGGATAAGTGCTGTCAAAACAACCTTGAATGCCATATGTAGCCCACAGGCCACCAGCTGGACATCAATAGTTAGAGTATTGAGGAAAATGCTGATATGGTAAAAGATCATGTTCATTTCTAACATAAAGTGTTGAGTTCATGACATACTGAGTATGTTTTAACCCCTTAGTGACAAGACATTTTCACCTTGACTTTCCCTTGGTGACAATGGCTGTTTTGACATTTCTAGGGTGTTTGTGTTTAGCTGTCATTTTTTTCTTTCTCACATACAGTACCCACACAAATGATATGTTGTTTTTATCGTCATAAGAAGGGCTTTCATTAGATACCATTATGTTCATCATATCTTATAATTTACTACAAAAAAAATCATAAAATATGATGAAAAATTTAAAAAAACCCATGTTTTCTAACTTTGACCTAAAATATAATTTACACAAATAAAATCATTAAAAAAGACCCCGTCTAAATAGTTTCTAAATGTTGTCCCGAGTTCAAAAATATGCATGTTTCCATATTTTTCGGTATTTTTTTGCGAGTTATGGGGCAAAAACCAAAAATGTTTTTTTCCTATATTGATCTTTTGACCCCAACCCGAACCCAAAATTTAACCCTAACACTAAATTTAACCCCAACTCTAATCCTTATTATATCCCTTAATATTTTTTAACTTTAATTTAATTTTAACCCTATCCCTTATGCTAAAAAATATTTAATTTTAACCCTATAGGCTAATATAGCTAAATAACCTGTTTTTATTTAATTAAATATGTATTTTAATTATTTTCCATTGCAATGCTACTAAACTACCACTAGGGGTAGTCAAGTTGCATATTCAGAGCGACAGAAGTGAAGTTACTTTCACTTCCGAAGCTCAGACCGGCAGAGGGCTTAGCCATATTGACGGAGCAGCATGCTCCGTCAATATGGCTCCCCACGATCGCTCCGTGGGGCGATCGTGGGGGTCCCAAAATAGAAATTTCGGTGCTGGCTATTGCCTCGATGTTGAGGCAATAGACCAGCACTGTTAAAGTGGTTTTCGCGATCGTTGATCACGAAAACCCCTTCATTCAATGCAGGACGTGCCAGGCACGTCCTTTGTCATTAAGGGAGATTCTCCCAGGACGTGCCTGGCACGTCCTTTGTCGGCAAGGGGTTAATAGGAATGTATGATTCAGTCTCCTTAACACCTTCACATTTGGGTGACCTTTCTTTTTGTGTAGTGCATTGTATCAGTCTAGTATTACACTTTGAGAGAACATGCTGTAACATTCTGCAGTGTCTGCTGATCATTGTCACGTGGTTATAACGCACTAGAGATGGAGACGCAAACACAACACAGTACAATGAACTGCCCGAGAGAGTAAATCGGGAGAAATCAGCACAGTGTTTAGTTAGGCATGGACATTTCATTTAGTGGTTGTAAAGCAGTTCATAATCCTGCTTATAGGTTATAGGTGCATAACAGAAATAGTTAAAATGTCATTGAAAGTATGAATATTATTAGTAGGGTGCAAGAGGTTAATGTTTTAATATATGCAATGAAAATGTCAGTATATTGAGAGGTTTATTCAAAGTGGCAGCAAGATCAGGGTTCACGGATTCAAACCCCTTAAGAACACATTCATTACTCTGTGGATAGCGGAAACTGCCATTTCACAATGTCGCAGGAGACAAAATAATTGGGATTCTTTGCACCGCCTCATAAAGGAGTTTATATGATACCGAAGAACAGTCACACTCCAGCTTCCAGTCAAAATTCCTCTTAAGTAAAGTAATTTAATAATAAAAAATAGGCAAAGCGATCATTCAATTTGTTTTATATTTGTATGGATGACTGTTCATTAACTAGTATAACAGTACCTCTTTGCACCTCTCAGTCTTTTATTTTTGCCTACGCTGCTTTTTGTTAAACTGATATTTTGTCTGCCCACTTCTAGCAGGGTTGCCATATTGGACCTAGTATTCCTTGATTATCCTGGGCATCCTAATCTCTCACCCACTGGTCGCATCACCTTCTCCCCTGCTTCCTTGAGCTCCCTTCTTGCTCACAAGCTCCTCTGTTCCTTTAGTTAGTAGAGAAAAGCATTGCCTCATGCCTATGGTAATGAAAATGCTCTTTAATTAAGGGTGCTAATTAAAAAAATCAGTGCATTTAAGTGGTTGTTTCATAGAATTGCTTCTAATTAAAATAGTGACTATACATATGCCAGCTATGGGCTGATGCTCTGCCAACATATATGGTTATGGTGCACAACTAAGTACATGTTCAGCCAAGTCAAAAAGAATATTTGGCCGTTTCATGTGGCATCGTCTGCGGCTTCTCTGTTGTGTTTTGGGAGAAATTGAACTGGCTAGAAATGTAGGGCGAATTAGGAATGTGCTTATTTTAAACAATTAAAATATATTATTAGAAATAGTTATGTTTGTTGTGTTGAAGCAAAATGATCACATAACATAATCCCATATACTATATTTCTCGGGTAGGAAATTGAGCATCTTATTGATCTCTTTGTCATCATCCAGATAACTATTGCATCTAATTAATTTTTTTTTCTGTCTGTTTGCAGACTTTGGTGTCAGACATACATGCCATAACCACTGACAACCATAAGTGGACACAGGTAACCGTACACACGTGTATCATATATTGAACATAATGTTTGCAAATATTATCTCTCCTGATCCTTAATGGGTAAAGCTCTGTACTGGAAATTCTTAAGAACACATGTCATGGCAATACTTTTAGAAAGGGGCAGTTTTACCTCAATTGTATCAAAAATACAAAAAGTACAGTATCATGTAAATATACAGCACGTCTTATTTGGTCAACTCTTCTTATGTCCTAAAATGCACAAAAAGCTCACAAGCGTTACTGCTTGTGTGATATCACAACACACAAAGCTGGTTGAAATTCCAGGCTGAGGCCCCCCTGCTCCTTTTGGCCTGCGACATGCACCCTTCAACTCCTTCATTCAGCCATAGCTGACGCAACAGTCGCAGTCAGTGCATGTGCAGAGTAGCGCTCCATGGTCTAGAATGGCCTTAAAGGGCCATACTTAGAACTTATCCTAATTAATCTGGGGGCGGGTTTATAGCCAAGAAGGACCTTTAAACCCTCAGTGCGCTTTCAACATTTGCCTAAGATAGTTCCTGATACTTAATCTGTCTACTGATAATTTGGATTATTCTTGATATTGTTGCCTGCCTCTAGACTACTTTTTTGTCTTTCTTGTCTGTACCAAGTCCTGACCATCTTATGGCCCGTCCTGATGACTATTCTTGTATTTTTTGCCTGTGTATCCTACGTCAGTGTGCAGTTTGTCAGTGTGTCAAGTCCTGGGTGGCGAGGCTCAACCATAGGGTATAATACCATTCAGTTGAAAACACTGCTCTGTTTCCCATTCTGTTGCACTGGCTACCAGGTTATCACTTTAGCACTCCATACCAGTGTTCCCAGTATAACCAGTGACATTTGTCTGGACTTTATCCTGTATATGATCCCTGCCTTTTTTTGTGGATGTTTATGCCACTCACCATAGTGAGACCATAAATCTACAAGTTGCTCTCTATTTAGCGGCATTATTTTTATGTATCCATACTACTCTATGAATCTCTATTCTATACAGATCGACAGCTGTGGATACATATTGCACTATTTTGTATTTCTTTTTATATTTTGCCTACATGTTTTCTTGTGCCATTCCTCTATGTACATACTGTATTTTTGAATACCGTAAGGAGTGCTAGAAAAGGCTGCAGTTATAGTTGGGTACAATTTATTTACATTGTGTTACACTTCTTCATTCTTTTTTTTTTTTTCTTCATGTTTTTCAAAGCTCTAGTAGCGCAAATAATTCCACAGTGATGAATAATGGCCATTCTTTCTCTGAGGGGAGCACGAAACCTGCTGCATAGGGAGACAGCCATCTCCTGTGTACTCCCTCTCACAAGGGAAAGCTCTAATTTAGTTTAACCCCTTAGTGACCAAGTGCTATGTTGCATTTGATGTGCCTTGAAGACCAGAATTCCATTATTTTTGTCATACGTTTACTGAACTGTGAATTTCTTTCTTTGTGTTCAGTCCACCCACACAAATTATATATAATTTTTTAAAGGACAGATAGGGCGTTCATTTGATACTATTATTTTCATCATATGATATAATTTACTATTAAAAAAAAGATAAAATATGATTAAAATATGACATAAAAAACACTTCTTCTAACTTTGACCTAATTTTTTTTTTTTACACAATTATAAATGGTAAAAAAGACCCCGTCTATATATTTCTAATATTTGTCCTGAGTTAATTAATACCAATGTTTCCTTGTTTGTCTGTTTTATTTCAAGTAATAGGGAAATAAACAATATTAGTGGGTTTTTTTGTTTTCTAACCATTTTCTTCTACAGTGACTTTTTTACCCCAACCCTAAATTTACCCCAACCCTAAATTTACCCCAACCCTAAATTTACCCCAACCCTAAATTTACCCCAACCCTAAATTTACCCCAACTCTAAATTTACCCTAAATCTACCCCCACCCCTTAATCTAACCCTTGTAATCATCCGAACCCCCCTGTAACCCTAATTATGACCCTAACCCTAGATCTAGGTTTAGTAGATCTAGGGTTAGCTTTTTCCATTTATTTATTTATTTAATTCATTTTTTGTTTCAGACTGTGATATACTTAACTGCCTCTAGGGGCAGTCAAGTAGCGGTTTCAGAGCTACGGAAGAGATTTTTTTTTCTCTCTTCCGTCGCTCTCCTCTGGGCACGCTGTATTGGAGGAGCATGCTCCTCCGATACAGCACACATCGCGGTGCCCAGGGGGGCTCAGAAGGTGTTGCATGATGCCTCTATCGAGGCATCATTGCAACACTTTAACACACATAGGCAGTGATAAGCTTTCACTACCTATGTGTGTAACGCGCATACGATCACATTCGCGGTGATCATATGCGCGCGGGGGGGGTGAGGGGGGGCTGAAAGCCCTCTCAGAGGCTGCTTCGCATCCGAAGCAGCCTCTGAGAGTAGCTGCAGGCATGTAGTGTTGCGCTAAGGAGCGCAACACTACATGAAAACGGAGGACGTATATATACGTCCTCATAGTCCTTAAGGACCAAGATTTTCAGGACGTATATAAACGTCCATATGCGTTAAGGGGTTAAAGGAAATAAATGCATTTCAAATATATTAAAAATATCCATTATCTGCTTTTGCTTGTTCATGCCTAGGGATCATCAGGTAATTCTCTAATGTAACCGAGAATCAGCACTGAACCCTTATGAATATCCAGGATTCTTTTGGATCCTAAATATACAGATTAACATGTCACGCTATCACTGGAGACTAAAAAACATTGCTTTTCTCCATTCTGCCTCAAAAGGCAATATACATTACCTTACCTAATATTACATTACCTTACCACTTATTTATGTAGATTGCACCAATGATTTACACAGCACTTTTTACATAAAAAGGGAGTGTGATTGAAGTATTCCAACTATTATGAACAGCTCATACTATAAAATAATCACTGTCTGGACAACAGATGCGGTCTGTGTCATAAAGAGACTTTGTCAATAAAATGCTTCTGTAGCTTCCACAACCGTAAGCAATCTCAGAAACATGATTGGCATGTATGCATGTGCCTTAAAATATGACTGGTCTCTTTAAATGAGCCTATATATTTAAATGGTATATGTGTAATTGTTCTCATTAGCACCACGGATAATGCAGCATGCTTTATATACAAGTCATTGGAGTGTTCCAACACATATTATATTTGTGTTCAAATTTGCATACCAATTGACAAATAATACCTCCCTCTCACCTTACATGATTAACGCACCACTAGGAACCGCTGTGAGGTATAGGATATCTTTTGAATGGTACTTTTTATAGGTACCATTCAAAAATGATCTAAAACAAGGAGAAATGGCGTTTCATATATAAAAAGTATTCGGTTTAGTCGCCACTAAATGAGTAGCAAATGCAGCAGAGTTCTAGTTTGCTGTAAAGGTTTGTTGGGCTTGGCTTTATAGGTCAGGCTGTAGGGGAGCGCACATTTGTGAATTATATAGGTGTCGAGTTTTCATTTTGAATTATTGTTATTTACTCATATCAAGTCAGGGGATGCCTTCTAAACATTGTTCACAAAACAGATTTCGAAGACTTGTGTTTATTTTTCATGCCAATCGATTGTATCGCGTAATATTATGACATTATTATAAAGCGTAATACACTCTTGACTGTTGCTAATCCAAAGTTTCCCATCCATGTAATGTTGTTTTGTGTCCATATGTAGGAAGATAAGCTTTTGTTAGAGAGCCAACTCATCTTGGCAACCGCAGAGCCCTTATGTCTTGATCCTTCTATATCTGTCACCTGCACTGCAAACCGCCTGTTATACAACAAGCAGAAGATGAACACATGCCCCATGAAACGGTAAGAGTATATGTATTTCCATGTCTGGTTGACATCCATAATTATCTGTATAGCAGATTTATTGTTTTTCTTGGAATGTAACATGGTAGTAATTGGGATTATAATAAATATGCCCACCAAATTCAACATATATTATGTCTCTGCTGCTTTCGGTCCAAATGTAAAATGCTTGTTTCATGGAGATTTTTTTGTTTCTCATCAGATATTGGAATAAAATCATGTGCATCTTAACTCTTTAAAGACATTTTTTAAGCTGCTGAAATCAGCCTACATTGCTTGGGACACACAGTGAGGTGTGTGACGATACGGAACCCAAGAGCAGCCTCTCCTCTAGGTGTATCAACCTGAAGGGGAGTGTTGCTGAACCCGGCGTCAAGTCAGTGACCGTATCTCCAACAGGATGCTGGTCTCAGTAGAGGAACTTTGCAAAGTGAGGCTGAATGGGCAGTAGCTGGTGGCATACTGTGACCAAAGCCAGGGCAATCCTATACCTACTAGAGAGGGAGGCAGGTATCGACCCCTCTGCCTCCAAGTACAGCCTTTACAAAGGCTGGCAAGTAATACGATCCAGTATAGGAGTGGTACAGGAATGAACATTTATTTGAAAACAGCACAGATATGTATACACAGACAATGTGACATTAACAGGGGAAACTAATTAACACATGGTAAGCCTCAAACAATAGAGAGATTCATTTAAAACAAGCAATTAGATTAGACAGTAGGATATAACTTTATCACACCTTTAAATACAGACACTTAATGAACACAACATAACAGTAGGGAATACAATGGGGAAATCGTGCCTCACACCTTTCAGATACCTCCAGAGTACACTCAGATACAAAAGGACACTGAATGACTTACATAAAGACGATGGGGAATTTGACATAATGACACGAATACATTTAACACAAATTGACCAGGAACTGGATATTTAACATATTGCAACAGTAACATAATAACATTCTATAACACCTCCTGAGAGACTGGAGTGTGAATGACAGGAAACAATCTCAACCTGGGGAACACAGTGGCTTAGCGGACATCTTGAGTGAAGTAGTCCTGGGCACCCTGTGTTAGATGTTCAGCTGTACTAAAGACAGGGTGACGCTGGTAGCCCCATGGTGTGTACCCCCATAACTATTACACACATACAGACAGGGTCCATAATCTATTGGGAGGAGGCGGGCCATTACTTCTCTCCAAGAACCCCAGTGATGGAGGGTTCTGTCACAAGCTATATATCATGCTTCTCTTTCTTCTTCACCACAATCATTTAACATGGGAGGTACCATGTTTAGAATATTCACTGTGTGTGTTCCACTTATTAAAGGACAACGGTAACACCAAGGTCGGGTGATGGAAGTCCGCCCTGCTGCTTGTTTCTGTGTGTGATATTATGTGGGTGCAGGAGCATTATATGGCTTTCAAACTGATTCAGTGCTGTATGGAGCAGCCTTTTCAAAGCACAAACACACCTGTTGCGATCTGATTCTTTTTTACAGCAGGCACCAAAGTGCTTTTTTTAACAGACTTCAAGGGAAACATCTCTGTCTGGAAAACAGTTTACAAGCCATGTAATTGCACCTGCTTTTGAGTGAATGTCAACCGACCTAAGTGTTGTTTTACTGCTCATTTATAAAACAGTCTATTTGATGAATGGATATATATGCAGTGTCCGTTGGATAATACATTTTTGGAATAGTCCTAGTCTTGCTGTATATGACTAGATATGTATATGTGCAATATCTTCCCTCTGCAGAATCTCCCTGTTTACTGTTACTTCACGCTTCCATAAAACTAACACAGAATGTCCAGCAGTAATCGGAAACATGCTTACAACCCAGGTGCTCTTAAAATATGTTGTTCTTTAAATTAAAGGCTTTATGATCAGGGCACATGTGAAAATTTAAGGGGAAGTAACTAGGTCCCAAAAAACAGCTGTGCAACAATATTTGTGCGAAACTAGTTCAGTTTGATCACAGTGCCTCTCTAATAGCAATACGGCCTTCAACAGTTTTCGTGATCGTTGTGGAAAGTGTTACTATTTTAGGAGAAAGTGTCTATTCTGTGAAAAATCGGATTTTTTGGCAGTCATTTTCTTTGAATAGCATCTGAATGAGGGAAAAAAATAGATTCTGAAATCTCCAACAAAATTGGACAGGAAAATAGAATGAAAGCATTTGAATATCTTCACATTTCTTATCAGCGCTCTGGGCCCTTGGGAATTCACTTTGTAGTTGCCTTCATCAAGCTTTCCTAAAATATACGTAATAGATTGCATGCTCTCAGAGTGGATGCGTTTTGGGATGAAAGCCAATGAGTTATCTGATTACATTGTACTGCTGTTGCTTTATCAGTGTACGTATGTAATGCTATCCATGCGTAGGCTGATTATGAAATACTGTGGATCGGATGCGGAGATTGAGTAACAGCATTGGCAAAGAATGTGCTATCATTATTCTGAGATCTCTACCTCCCTTCTGTAACCTAGAATGGTCATCATGCTGTGTTTCCCGGTGTGGAAAACAAAAAGTAATCCCCTCTCCTACTTACAGTCCTCAGACCCTTCTGAGCTATAAATCCAATAATGGAACTGGATCACCTAAACATTGTTTTTAGAGAATAAGCAATGATTGAAAATGATCTATACACTGTGTTAGCAGAAATGCATGTAAATGCATAAAGTGGGCGAAAAATGGGTTTTAACTGTGTCTGTGCAGTCTCCTGCGTATGGCATCACCTCTGAGCTAATATGCAAATGAACTGGTGTACAACAGCAAATGTGTCATTTGCATATTAGGCCACATGTGATGTCATACTCCGGAGACGCCACAGACATAGCTGTGTCTGCCTGCTCAGTGTGCTTCTCATCCCCTTAGAGATCCCAATAGGAAAAAATATATTTTCTTTCATGGCTCCAGCCTTATATACTCTCACGTTCGTTAAGAGCCATATGAGAGACTTTACTGAATCTTTGTTACAGGTTTTGGGGTTGACCACAAATCTGAAAGAAGAAAACCATATGGAGGGGTTGTTTTGGACCAGAACATAGGCACGAGTGAGCATAGCTCAATAGACAATCTTTCTGATACCTTCAGCCACTATATTAAATCTTTAGCTCTCTAAAAGCAGACTAAACAAAGCCTCTCATGCCTTAATCCTGGCCTTATTGACTATTATCATTTTTATTCTTAACTTCTTTGTTTGTCCTTCAGCCGCGTCATCAATTATAAAATTGTCGGCACTCACGCTGCCTTCTTTCATCCACTTCTTTTAGAACTTGTGATTTGTTGACTGAGGGTAATTCATAAAGCATATGCCTCTATAGTTTCCTTGGTGTTACCAAAGTTAGCACCAGGTTAGTAAAAGCTCTGACTGTAGAACCTGCTCCAATCTTTGGGTCACAGGCTTCAATCCTATCCGGGTCAACTCAGCCCTTCCTTCTTCAGTGGGGTCTATTACTACACTTCCCATGATGCTCAGCTACAGTTTAGCCATCACTGATCTAGTATCCTGCTCACATGGTGGATGTTACATGGATAAAAAAAAGCATTATATTAAGTACTTCGGAAATAGATCTTTTTTCCCAGTGGGACTCCAGCCACGTTTAGTGTCCGCTGAATAAGCTTAGTTAACCCGAGAGTCAAACCTGTGATACTGTGGTTTGAACAAGTTCTACAGTCAGAGGATTTCCAACCAATGAAATTATGGATGGGTAAGTTGCCTTATGACTTTACCTCTGTCTGCAAATCACAAGAGCTAAATAAATATGTTGACTGAAGGCAGAGGAAGGCTGACAGGGCATTGTAGGAAATGTCGTTCTCAAACACCTGCAGTGCCTAGGTTAGCTATTATTTTTCAAGACAACAGCAGGAGAATAAAATACATACTTTTAATGTTTTACTAGAGGCTACTCCACCTTTATTTAGAATACTGCAGTTCTGAATACATGGCTTCAAAAATTACATCATTTAGTTGCCCTCCTGAACTCTTTCTAAACCGGTCTTAATAAAACATACTAGAGAAGTCTTAACATGCTTGGAGAGAGAAGGCAAATGTGAGAATTTATTACCATATATTACAGAAAATTTACTTGATACGAGGAATAACCTTCCAATAAAAAAACAAAATTCAATAATGTGTGAGATTTCATTATTTGCAGATAAAAAAAAAATGGGATTTTTGGCAACTCTCCCAAAATATCCTTCAGATGAATCTACTTTCGATGTCACTTATGATTTCAAACAGCTACTTTACAAGGTGGTCCGTGAAGGGCTGTATTATGTTCTCATTTTTATTCACTGGTATGGGAGCTCCCCCAAGTGGACAGCTATATGCAATCATAAGTATGGAAATGGTGTAGAGATGATCAAATATTAGGTTAAGCATTCACCTGATTCCAAAAAAATCTTTGGGAATGGCAATGGTATTCCCACATTCCAAATACAAAATTTGTTGGTCTTCAGCTCCGGTCTATTGTTCCATCAATAAAACAAAAGCAGTGAACGGGTTAATGATGCTGGTTTGGGTTAGGATTGGGACTTCACAAGCTAATATGATTGATAAAAAGGACATGCTAAAAAACGTAGTTTCTTAAAGCTGTTGTATACTGTATTTTCTCCATTCATTTGTTCCTCTGTGCTTGTCTGTGTTTCCTGTCCACTCAAGATTCTTTAGCTACAGTGGCAATATTCTGTATATACCAGCTGGCACACAGAGAACCCTCCACGCTATGTCCACATTGATTTCAGACTCTTTGGCTAGGTAGAAACACATCACAAACACAGTGGAGGTTCGTAACAAGTACTCTAACTCTCATTCTAACACTCAGTCCATTACTCTAGAGTTATAGTGTACCTGTCATTATAAAATGGGTGAACTAGCACTATATTACATTTAACTCTATGGTGAAAGCTGGTCACAGCTGTATTTGTTCAAATAGACGCACACAGAGACACTCGTGTTACATGGTATAAGGAAAGGGTATAGGACTTCCTGTGTTACTTCCAGTGCTCCATAAAGTGATGACGTTTGTGGCTGCCATTTGTGATTCAAATCTTCCTTTCTAATCCGGGTTCATGGTTTAAGTTCTCTGTGCATTCTGATTGGATTAAAACCCTAGCAACGCTGCTTTTAATTTTGAATGTGTCTGGTTTATTTCATTCTGTGTGTCTGTCATACCATGCTGTCTCAAACATTCGTATTTCAGTAATACAGAAGCTGCCAAAACTTTACATACACTTGTGACTTTCTATGTTTACAAAGAAGCCAGTGACAGGCTTGATTTTCTAGTTGATAAATGTATAATATACAGATTAATAACCTGATAGTGTCATTTTCTGTTTGAAGGTGTCTGAAGAGGTACTCAAGGCCATCCCTCAATAGGCAACAAGAGCTATCACACAATGCAACACCACCACAGCTCAGACTGCTGGACTACCTGCATAAAAGAAAGGAAAGGAAACCCACAATGCCACAGTATGATCTAAAGATATCCAAAATTGGAAATGTATGTAAAACACCTCATCCCTTACTACTGAGCACGATGTAATAATATTTACATTAATTGACCCTTGCTCTGGTTTTTTTCTCTTTCAGTGTGTCGACACATGGAAACAAAACCCTTGTACGTTAACCATGCCATCAGAAGTGGATGTAAGTGTTTGGTTTTATTTTTTTTGTATCAGGAGTGAAAAAGCTTAGTTTACTGTTGGCATCGATAGCCAGTTAGCAGCTGTTTGTAGAGCTAGATGGTAACACATGAGATGTTTAGGACAGGCACACTACAATTAAAAACAAAAAACTACTAGTTCTAATTGATTCTACTTTTGGATGACTGCACACTGTAAATAAACCTAAGCATGAAATATCCTACTTAAGTATCTGTAATATATTCGTTTTCTATACTGGTAGATTGTGCCATCCATCTAAATACTGGGGTCTAATTTCAACAATTTATCACACTGCTATATAAAGTTCATTATGGAGCAGATTTGTTCAATATGGAGAATTCATTCGTCGTTCTCTACCATACTATGGGGATAGTAAAGATGGCTCAAGGAAAAGTGATTATGTATATATCATATACTTACACACTGGCTTTCCACCTGTTGTCTTCCGCTGCTCTATGATGAGCTTGAGTCAGTACCCCATAAGACATTGTGCTCTCTCTTTTGTATTACCTATAATCTGTAATAGATCCACATCCATACTGTTGCTATGTGTGATGCTGCATATTCCCATTAAGCAGTAAACGTTGTCAGATTAAATGATTTGAACTTTCAGCGGAGATGTGTTTGAGTTAATCATGCTTGATTTAAGTACCTGTAGTTCAGAACCTGTGAATAGTTAAGGTCAGGGCATGTAAACATAGTATTCTAATCATGGAACAAATGGTCAGATCATGTTGAACAAGTTCATAAACAAGGTCGCAAGCTGAAAAGTGAGAACCTGAGAAATCTAAAACATGGCAGGTCTAGTGAAGAATGTCCCCGTGTGCTAGGAGTTGTATTATCGCCAACAGTTGCCAAAAGAGAAGTCTTTTCAGGGCATAGGTAGAAAAGTAAACTTGTAGGCATCCCGCAGTGTACATAGGTGACATAGCACACTTCATAATAAGGGAAATGTGCAACGATTGGTTGTTGCAACAAATAGAACCTTAGGTGTACTTTGTTGGTAGTAAAACAGAGTTCTACAATGATGGGAAACTTACAAATGTAATACTCTTTTATCATTAGTGCTCTGTCCAGGTAAAACTTTTCTATTTTTATTCATGTTAAAATGTATTTTTCATTGGAATACAACCTTGTTACAATTATGTTTCACAATGTTGACTGTGCCTTTTATTTTTCAGTAATGCGTAGACTTTATATTTTCTCTCTCTCTCTTTAGGTTGAAAAATATGCCAAAGTGGAAAAATCTATCAAACTTGACGACTCACAACCTACTGTCTGGCCAGCAGATGTGAGTAATTAAATCCCCCTGGCCAACGTATTATATATTGCGGGTTTTTTATTATAAAATGCATGGTGTGTAATGCAAGTTTAGTTTGAAAGCAGACTTTCTAGGAGAACTGTATGTAATCCACATTTTCTTCCAACTGTGTTACACGCTTTTTTTATAACTAATGTTGCTGGCAAATCAAAGTGGCAGGGTAAGCTTAGCAAATAGCAGCAGTACATCAAACATAAAAACATAATAATCGTAGCGTCAGGGGGCCTGCTTAAAGAGACTGTATCACCCAAACATTGTTTTTACTGTGAATGTAGAGAATAAAAATTATCTATACATTGTGGTAGCAAAAATTGGAGCTAAATGCCTAAAATTAGGAAATAAATGTGTCTGTAGAGTCTCCTGTTTATGATATTCTGTGGCATGATATGCAAATGAATTGGTTTTCAGTGGGAAATGTGTCTTTTGCATATAAAGCCACAGGTGACATCATAAACAGGATACTCTACAGACACATATAAAACACATTTTTCTCCTAATTTAGACATTTGCTTGCAATTTTGCTAACACAATGTGTAGATCTATTTCAAAGGTACCCGATTTGTATTCTTTCATTAAAGCATTTCTATTTAAAATGGCCACATTTGATGTAATTTTTCAACTAAACCTAACTTTAATTTATTTTCCAACACAATACTGTCAGATGTTGAATGTTTTGGCAAATACTCCTTGGAGGTGCTGGAAATATTAAGTACATTTTTTTCAGTTGCATAACATCCCATATAGTAGGAGATACTGTCTCCTCCTAGTATGCTTGGGTAATTTTAATGCCAGAAACATTTCAGTCTAAAAGATAAGAGAAATAACGATTATCTTTTAAAGGATAGCAGTGGATATTCTGTTCCCCCAAATAATTACATATATGGGCTTCTAATAAATTATTTCAGCAAAACATTATTCTTTTTGTCTTAACAAATTGTGGCAACTGTGGCAAACTTCCTTGAAAGAAATCCTCCCATCTTCACTGTATGAACATTATGCACACATCCTCTAACTGAATTAAGACAACATAACATGGTTTTAAATCAGTATGTGAAATCTCCCAAGACACCTTTGTAAACAAAGGACATGTTCTTAAGCTCATTTGCATGTGCAATCTGTTATATTGTAAAATATATGTTTAAATTAAGCACAGGGTATAATGATAAGTTTATAAGTCTGTATAATGTCATCATGACCCTGGATGTCTCATTTTTTTTCTCCACCAGTACTGCTTTCTCAAGCTGACCAATTCTTGCTCTTACTGCTGGTATGGAAGACTGTTTTGGACAATACTGTTCCTCTGTAATGAATTTCTTTTGTGTTTGTAGGAGATGGAAGAAGATTACCTGTTTGAATTAGAAAGCGGCAGTCCATTCCAGAAAGCAAAACTCACTGTTTTTCAGTCTGTGGGCAATCCGTTATACTATGGCAAAATGCAAACCTACAAGAGTGAAGAAGACGGTGACAACCACCTATCTCCATCTCAGTGAGTCTGTGTGGTGTTCAGATGTAACCGTAGCGCATGCAATATGCACATTAGCATGATTGCAGATCATTTCCAGATCATTTTACCTGTTTGTTTACAGTCCTTTTGATTTCATTCATTCTTTTAGATTTATGTATTAATTGTAAAAATGTCACCAATCACAGAAAACATTTTGTTAGTTGCCATGGTGATTTGACTCCGAATCACATTTGACTCCACTTATACTTGACAACCTTATAGATTCCAATAGAGCTGTTCAAACACATCTGCCATGACATAGCCAGCCCTGGGGGGAGAATTGGAAACACCCTAATAAAAACACATGATTGTTTACTAAACTCCTGTTTAATTTATTTTATAGATTTCTTATTGGATCCAAGATTGATATTGACAGGTAAGTGCACATTTTACATTTGATAGAATTTAATTATGCATTAGGTTTAAAAAATAAAAATAAACTATATAGGTATAGTGTCCTATTTTTATTAAGGCATGTTTTAACCATGGAAGTGTTGGTAAGAAATGTTGAGCCATTTGATTTAAAAGTGAGTCACCATCCTAGCTTACATTATCATTGGCAGGCCTCTTGGATCAGATACTATATTTATAATACCATCTCTGTGATATATATTGGTTTGCCCTTGCAGCTGCAGGTGTGATTATTCTGGATTAGTGAGGTGCTATAGGGAGCGCGGAGCTCTGTAAGTGTTAAAATGATACACAGCCTAAAACCTCTCCCTTCAACCATAATGTATAGACCGTTAACGAAGATTTAACAAGAGCAAACTTGTGTGATATTCACTCACTGGTGGGCTGTATCATAATCCGGTTCTTAAAAGTGGCACTAAACTTCAAACCTAACTTTTGCAAGGGTCATTTTTATGGGAGTCAGATGGAATTTACTATAAAACTTACATGTTATTTTTGTAGCCTTCTGTCTCTCGCTTGGCACACGTCACACACACACTCGCATCTCACCAAGGGTAGCGGCAGAAGCTGCATTAACGCAATAACCTCTTAAAGCTCATAGCGGGGGGTTGGGGGGTCTATTCAATAAATGGGGAGTTTAGCTGCATTGACAAGGACTAGCTCAACTTGTGAGATTAAATGTTCATCTGCACCTCGCAGAGTAATGGCCTCGTAAATGAGGTGTGTCACTTCTAATGCATTTGGCTATAAGCCAGCATTTTGAGAACATTGAGTTTTGTATTCTGGTTCCACTGATACTTATTCCGGGAAATAATGGAGGAGGAGCAGCATTTTCAGTACACATTAACAACCTTTTTTTTACTTGCACTTATCCCAATAGGGTTGTCAGTCAGTACCATGATGTGTTTGAGTATGAAGCCAAAGGATTTGTGAAGATGACTCACAGTCCAAAAGGCACGGTCAGCAATAGCCAGCTTTCTCCAGATAATGACATTGAGGTATGTTAAATGATTTGTTATTATTGCTGCATGACTTTTATAGAAAGCGTTGAGAGTTTTAACATCAGTGAAACAGTTTTAGTCCTTTGCACACTTTATATACAGCCTTAAAGAAGCAGGCCTCCCTACTTTATTTTATGTATGTGTTTTATTATATGTGAAACACACTTCACAGGAGAAGGGCTGTCTCCATCTGCAACAGTTTTCATGCTCCCCTCTCAGAAAGTTCCAATCAATAGCGATTGAGGAACTATATGAACTCAGCTGTTTCAAGTTCTTGGAATGCAGAGAGATGTGGTTTGAACCTGCTCTGTAACACAAGAAGGAGGGTGTGGGGAGAGAGGCTGAACTGTTGCCCCAGCAACCACAGTAACTATTTGTTTCTTCTTTTTCTTCCTTTTTTATGACATAGCACTTCCCTAAAAAAAAAATGTTTTAAAAGCTTAAGCATTGATAACCACAACATTGCAGAAAATGCTTAATGAAGGGAGACTGGAAATACTTTACCTATTTTATTAGCCCCCGTTTTCCCTGTATAGATAGCTGGGCGTATCCAGACTGCAAAAAATATTGGTCAAACCAACCGAAAATGCGTTTCCCTGTACATACACATATGTAACCATAATGGCCACAACTGCCAGTATCCACAGTGGCTATGTGCATGCACAAAATTACAGAAAGAAGCGGGGACGCACAGTAAAGATGACCAAATAGCTGTAGAGGGAGAAGTTAAAAACAATGTTTTTTCTGGATCCCTCCATTAAGCTTTTTCAACACAGTTGTTGGTGCCGAAGCTATTTAAATAAATATATGTTTTCATGTTTACAGATGTCCTTTAACTATAGGGAATATCTCACACATACTCTGTAACAAGCCACCTTTGCTGGTGCAGGTTAGGCCACACTCTCTTCAGCCACACACAGACATTATTGGTAAGAAAACACCTCAACTCATGGATAGTTTAAAAAAAAAAATACCCTAGACGTCTCTTTTCAGCAGCAACAATTCTCCATTCCGTAACTTATCAGTGACGCACTTGCCAACATGCAACCAGTCCCAGGGCATTCAGTCCTAAAGCAGTTCTCTCATTTGGAAATCATCATGTTTGATTTGACTTTCCATTCTACAATATTGCTTCCTGTACCAGACTGCATGTCAGCCTAATGACCTGTAATCGCACTGACAGCAAGCTTTAAGGAATAATCTGAACTGAATATTGCAGTACACAGTTTCCCAATATATTCCATCCCAGTAACATTAAATGCACAGAAGATAAAGTGCACAAGTATTATTTCTGTAACTGTGCCACTCGCCAGGGTAGTGTCTACGCACTAAACAGAGAACCATGTTGACTTGACAAGTGACAAGAGAACTGCAAAAATAACCTGAGTTGGAAAAAAAACTCTCCTTTTATTCCATTTCAGTTATTTTGATTTATTTTTTGAAAATTGTCGACATACACTAATTATTTATCCAACTTCTAGCAATATAAGACTTTATGTTACTATCTAGGCCTATGGCAAATGCTGACAAATGTTTGTTGCACTGAGAAAACATAAATCTATTCTGAGCATAGTCCATGATGGGGTTTATGTATAAAGGGGTACATCGCGATGGGGTTTATGTATAAAGGGGTACATCGCAAACTATGAGAAGCAATTAAAAAAAGAATTGCAATCACTTGAGGTCCTATCTATAAAAAGGGATTGAAACGTTTTATACATACCAACATTTTGCTGGAGATGCAGCACTCTCAGGGCTTGATTCTTATACGGCTGATGCAGGGTGACGCGAAAGGTAGTTCACCACCGTTGGACGGCCAAAGATTACGGTCAACCTTTGGCATTCTTGCAGTTGTGGACTACATATCCCATGATGCTGGCTAAATATCATGGTATCTGTAGTCCATAACCGCTAGTATGACAAAGATCCGCTGTCACTTGTCTGGAGGTTTGGGGTGAATCATTTTGTGATCTATTCCCATTAAGGACTGCTGTAGGAAACCATCAACTAATGAACCTTTTGGTTCTCCGAGCATCCTTTTGGCTAAGTGGTCACTGGAGGGCCATGTATTGCCAAACACTCACAATGATTGTATTGATAGACTGACACGTATAATGTGATTACTATTATATCATAATCAGTCTGATACAATTTCGAGTCCAGCCATATGCTTCCCTGATCATCATCCTAATTCAAAACCAATTCACTGGGATTGTCAATGCTTTGAAATGCAATTTCAAAAGGTGGTTCAGTCTAGGCAGATATAAGCCATATTGTGGCTTTTACAAGCCACTTTATTACAGATATTTCTGTTTCAAAATAGTGAAAATATTTGTTTAAAAATGTTATGTACCTACACATGCTGACATTAGCAGTGGGAGTGAACAAAATGGAAAGTATTTTTTTACTGTGAAATCGTAAAATTTTTACCTGTTCCTGTAATCCTGAAAATTTTACTTTAGCCGGATAATACCCTTTTTTTTTTCTACTTAACCTTGTGTTCTGAAACCTATTTTTGTGTTATTCTATGTAAGCTTTATGTCCATTTTATATTTCTTTTTTTCAGTCAGACAATGTTCCGGGTTCAATACAGTCTTCTTTGCTGGGCAAAGGTGTGAAGCACAGACCACCTCCCATTAAACTTCCTTCAAGTTCTGGAAACATTGCTACAGGTAATGATGCACTTTTAAAACACACTCTGAAACTTCTAACCTGTCTTGTAAATCCATGACGCCATAATGTTACAAACCAACATGCAGAACATGTTAACACGCACCAAATAGCAGCTTCCAATTTAAATTATAAATAGGATTGAGCTCATATGTCATATGGTAAATGTGGTAAATAGTTTTTGTGTTTTTCTCGACTAATGTATGGACAGATATACTTTTTAATGCATGAATTCATCTCCGTCAATGCCCATTTGTGTCTCAGGTTCACAGTCCCATATTTCATACTAACTTATGAGAAATCATATACCATTACCCAGTGCTCAGTTCCTATGATGGCAGAGATGGCTATTCTTAGTAATGCAGATATTTGGAAAATGATATGCAGTGGTGTATTTTGGTTTTGTGCTGCCCTAGGCATGACGAAATTCAGGCATACAAATTTTATTCGACACCCAGGACATGCCCAGTTAACCCACATTGCAGATCCCTGGCATGCCCCGTTGCCCACATTGCAGATCCCAGGCATAAATATTTTTTTAAAGGAGCCATTTTTAGCCGTCTTACTGAATACACTGCTGGTTATATGTCCAAGTAGTCTGGGATATGTAGTTCCCAAACATCACAAGTGCCAAGGTTAGCCATAATTGTCCTATGGCAATGTACTATAGGAAGTTTACTACTGCAAGATGATGATAAAATAATGTATTTGTGGTCAGTTTCCTAAACAGTGACCTGTGGTGAATTGACAACAGAATTGGAAAAATCAGGCCAGTGTAGCTGGGTTGGAAAAAATCCCCATATTTCTCTGTCTAGCCTCTCTTTCCAACTCTCGTCTTATGACCTGATTTTTGTTATTTGGTTTATAGTTAACAACTGTATACCATTTAATAAAAAGACTTCATTTATATGTAATTATGCAAGCAAAATACATACTATAAACGAATATAGTAAATAGTGTGCATAATGAAAATCTAGTCACAAGAACAATACAAAAAAAAAAAAAGATCTTGGTTGTAATCTGATCGTAGTTCAAATATTAGATACATATTGTTGCACCCACACTGGGCAGGCTAGATGGGCCGAATGGTTCTTATCTGCCGAGTCATTCTTTCTATGTTCCATATCATATGATTTAGTTCATTCTTTCAATGTGGTGCATACATATGTCTCACTAAAGCATTATCCCTGTTAAGATTAAAATAAAGGTATAACATACTGTGGTGTGGGTACAAATGTGTGTGTGTGTGTATATATATATATATATATATATATATATATATATATATATATATATACACCATATATATGGTGGGAGGCGATAGATGAATATGAAACAGGAGGTGAAAATAGAAATTAAACAGAAATGCAAGTAGCTGCTATGGTACCAGTGAGTGATGTTCCTTACCACTCGAGGGTGAGTAGAGCAATCGTGGGTGTAACTGGTATGTGCACATACTTGGAGGAAATATGTCTAGGATCACAGTATTTTGATTCATACAGATTTAATAAAACATTGTTTTTGTGGAGAGTTCTCCGGATTTTGCTGCAGAATAAAATCGCCAAAAAGAACTAAAAAAAAACCTAAAAACAACAGCTATTAAGTGTGCACATGACCAAGAGAAATTGGAAAGAAATATTTATTTTAAACAAAACATCAACACAGTCCTCCTGTCAAAGGAATTCAGGACAAACACCACACTACTCTCTCTATAATACTGGCCAGCCAGGTTAAACCTCTGATGAAGTCTCAGGGAGAAACACGTTAGGTCGCTGACCCATTGCAGCACTGTGCTCTTTTTTAATTTTATCAGACTTGTATCCATTGTAGCTGTGTTTTATTAAATTTGTATTATTATAAATATTGTGATCCTAGACATCTTTCCTACAAGTAACCACACATACCAGCTACACCCATAATGCATATTCTGATACATAAGGGCTCAATGTAATATGTAGTGGGTATTAATGAAACTACAACTGCGATTTGCTAGTCTTATATTGGTTCTGAATTGTGCCTTTTCAGGTAATCTTTTTAGTTCTCAGCAAGCAAGTGGCCTCCTCAAGTCTACAACGCCTCCTCCCTCAAAGCCACCCAGCATCTCTCGGAAACAGTCCGTGGACCATAATCAAGTCAGCATGGTTTCCCCTGTTGCATTGTCACCTGCCGGCTCTTCACAAAGTGAGTCACGCCCTAAATTCTCCATTAAATCTCCATAGCCCTTTCGTGTAGCGGTCCTCAAGATAAAATTCTTACGGATTTCCACCGCCAACGTGTTCTCTTGTGTGTACCGAAACACTTGTACAGCATTTTAGGAAAGGCCTTCTGTTAAATGTATGTATTTTATGTTTCATGTAATTGTCCTTTTTATTTTCTGTACTTTTTTTTTTTTGTATGCACCCTTTGTGTATACATATTAATGATGGTATGACGCTAGCATAATGATCTTGTTTTATGCTTTGAAAGAAAAAGAAAAAAAACAAACCAGATATGAAAAATGACATTTGGTTTCTCGTTTGTGAAAGAGAACATTAAAAGATGTGTCTTTTAGAAGCTGCTGATTTTAAACAGAAGTGAAATTAAGTTGCTGCAGCTTTTCCTTGTATTTGTATAACTTGATAAGCTAGTTAACAGGTGCAATATATAATATGATGACATTTGAACCACATTATTTCATGTCTTTTTTAATAATTTTTTTTATTATTATTAATATATCGTTGCCTCTCAGGCATTATAATCAGTGCATGAAGGATGCTGGATATGTACAAATGTCATTGCAATACCAAAACACTTCTTTTGCGTTAAAGCCAGCCAAGCATTGTGATGCAGGCCGTCGCATTCGATCCTGGCTTAATGCAGGTTAGAAGTGAAAGGAATGGCTGTGTTTATGGCTTCTCTTTTGTGATTTTTCTATACATATATTATTATAAAAAAAAAATTAACGTTGCATGCATTGTGTGAAATGGTTTGATTACTGTCCTGTATTTAAAAAAAAAAAAAATGAATGCAAAATGAGTTTTTTGAGAGAGAAAAAGTGTGTGCTTCAATTGCCAACATATGGCCCATTACATACCCAATAACATTTATATTTATCTGATTTGTTTTTGCCATTAAATGGGTTTGAAGCGTTTGCGATCTGTTAATTAGTTGTGTTTTTTCCGTCTTTTCATTTGAGTATCGGTAACATACTTGCAAGTTTATATCTGTGTTGCATCTGTTAAAGCTTTCTGTCAGAAATCAGCCTAGTACCTTCCATGTAATGCTACTTACTTTTTATCCTATTTCTTAAGATGGGGAGTAGTTGACAATACTTTTTTTTATTTTTTCTCATAATTTTGGAACAACTTGGTTTTTGTACTAGCGCTATTTTTTATTTTTCTCAATGAGCAGGATCTGGAACTCCCAAACCATCTACTCCTACACCAACCAACACCCCATCATCGACACCGCATCCTCCTGATGCTATGACCTCAACACCTCTCACCCCTTCTGCCACCCCCACGCCCCAAGAGTCGAACTTTAACTCACAACCCGCTTTGTTAACACAGTTTTCTCAGCAGCAAATGTCACTGGGTCAGGGATTGCCTGTAATGACCATTCCACTTTCCACCATGGTAACAACTATTACTACAGGAACCTCCTCCAACCAAGTCATGACCAATCCCGCTGGACTGAACTTCATCAATGTAGTTGGATCTGTATGGTAAGTTCTCTCGGGATTCTGGTGTCTTTGTTTCTATGAGTCGCTGATTATTGATATACTTGGTTTATATATTTGAGGGGAAAAAATGACATTTCAGAAAATGTCACAATTTTTTGATATGGGAATTAGATTAAAGTAGATGATTACTAAAAATGATAACCGACTTGAAAGGGTTCTTTGTTGGTGATGAGTATACAATTAAACACACAGGATTTTAATACTCACTATGTGCAATCTATATTCCCAAACTGAAAATCATGCCCACTGGCTTTTGTATTTTGCAAGACAGACTGTTCGCTGATTCTCAGTGATGAATCCAAGTTTACATTAGCCTTAAAGTAATCTGGAGTGATGTTATGTCCATTGCCACTTAAGGGCCTTTTCACACAAAAATCCGCTAAATTAGCTAATCGTTGTAATGGTTTTTCTTTCCTAGTTGATCTCCACATCCTGAAATGGGGAAATTCTTTGATTGTTTAAGGTTTCGTTCCTTAAATACACACATTGCATCCATCTATTTGTTAACAGATGCTAGGAGTTATGGCATCCGTAACATTTAGAAATCCTGAAACATTGTCAGATAATGGAACTGTACATTATCCTGTCAGAGCACAGTGGTGGAGAATTGGTAAGTTTGTCGGTATCCTATTGAAAGGATGCTCGGTAATGGTCGTTCATAATGTGTGTAGACATTACAGCTTGTCGCCATGGTGACACGGCTTAACAGTGCACATCAATATTCCCATGTTCTGGTTAGCTATTAGTGTTAGCGCTACAGAGGGGAAACTTTTATTTCCCTCTGACATAATCCTAATGTTGTAAAAATCAGTGCTGAGCGCCCTTTTGATTTTTACTAATGTTGGCAATTTGGTGGAGTCCCACTCTTTCCTGTTGGTGTATACTCGTAGTGTTGGTATATTGTTGGTCACCTTTAACTTACTCGTGTTATTATACCGATGTGCTCCAATGTGTACACGACATTTCAAATATGAACGGGCAGCAAAAATCACATGACCATTTCCGCATGTCATTTCAACAGTAAATCAATTCTTGAGTATGGGACAAGATTCAGAAACACTGGTCTATGCAAAACAAGCCTCTTCATAAATATATCTAAGCTAAATGATCTATTTAATAAAGCACATCATAGAAGATGAATCATCATATGAAGCGGTAAATATGTCACGAACACAATCTATATTCACCAATAAAAGTTACCCAGCATATCTCTCGCTTCTTGTCTTATTTCTCTACTTTCATATGTGGGGCTGTGAAAAGCTTGTGGCATAAAGAAACAAATCCTGCACGGATTTACCTTCTGCTTGTGGCCCACATTTTCTGCTTTTTCAACCTATCTGTTTTACTTTTGTCATTTTTCTGAGCGTGTTGCTGCTGGTTTTGATTTCTTTCTGTAGTCTTACCCTGCTATGTACTTGTTGCCTTTCATATGATTAATCTGTGTATTCAGTTGGCTTAACTCTCATACAAACTTTAATTGTAATGTTGGATGAGTTTGAGGTATCATTCAAGCTGCTCTGCAGATGGGCTATTTAAATACATATAAGCAATAATAATAGACTGATTGTGTGGCTTCTGGTGGGCCCATTGAAAAAGAAAATTTGTGTGTGGCAAATTCCTGTTCTTTTTATTTGTAGTTAGTTATCCTTGCTTTTACTGGTGAAATTTGCATTTGAAAAAAAAATCAGTCCAGCCATTTTGTAGTGGAGAGTCTTACATCAAGTCAGCAGACTTGCATCATGGTCTTGGCATATTAGCAGGAAGATTACCCTAATACAGTGTTGTCCAGCTGTTTAAAGTGTGTGTGTGTTGGGGGGGGGGGGGGCTGCACAAGTAAGTTCCTGAGGTAATATAATGGCCTTTTGTAGCCAGGAGAGCCAAACCAGGCCTATGTGCTTGGACATCAATTCATTTAATACAACCTAATGAACATACTAAGCAAAATAATACCTACCAAGTATGTTAAAAGAGCACTCAATACGCTTAGCATAAATTAATGGAATTTTAAAAAAATCCTTTAAGATGAAAGCAATGTGTCTTTTCATCCAACATTTTCTGATAATTCACATTTTAGTTCAACAACTGTACCCTCTTCCCTGCTTCTGCTTTCTGAAGGGCAGTTCTCATTGTGGCTCATGAAGACCCAGTGTGCATTAAACTATAAAGATGTATGTGCTTTGCAATGATGGATACAATATGATGGAGTTTAAATAGCTTGATCCCGAGATGAGATTAATTCAGAATAGTACATATATATGTTGACGGTTTCAGTTCATCTTTTGGCTTTCAGTTCTGAGGTATAATAGGCAGGCAGGGTGTAACTTTCCTGTTTACAACACATAAAGTCTTGATATTCTGTCCCCCCACTCCTACAGCTGTTAATTCACTCTCTTTCCTGTTCCACAGTGGCCCACAAACATTGATGAGTGGCTCAAATACCATGCTGGGGTGTGGTACTGGTGCCTTAAGCCCCGCAGGGATAAATCTGAGTGGCATTTTACCATCAGGAGGTCTGGTGCCGGGCACATTGCCAGCCTCCATGCAGTCTGCCTCTCAGGCAGGTCAGTATTACTTAGTCCTTGGTGGAGGTTTGGTGATATATCTGTCGTCTAGACATGCTGACAAACTTAACTAAACCCATCTTCTGAATTACATTTTTAGGGGTTTCAGATTAAAATGTAATTTACCCAATTTATAAGGTATCCTTTCCACTTGCCTTGAACGTATAGCACTTTATAATGTATGTTTTAAAGGAACACCATCTTTAAAAAGGTTTGATTTGCACATTTATTTATTTATTTTATTAGTTTTATTATAAATATACAAATTCATACTGTACAAATAGCATACATACATACATAAAAATAACAAGCACGTAGGGTTACACAAAGATCGTCGGAAAAGAGAAAAAACCAAAGATTTCACAATTTAACATAGTAACATAGTAACATAGTAATTTAGGTTGAAAAAAGACACAAGTCCATCAAGTTCAACCCTTCTACCTATCATTACAGCTTTTGATCCAAAAGAAGGCAAAAAACCCCTAAGGAAGCTATTTCGAATTTTGCCTCCTGGGGGAAAAAATTCCTTCTTGACTCCAAGAGGCAATCAGATTTCTCCTTGGATCAATAAGCTCTTTTATTAATGCTTATTCTATTATTAATAGCCCTGTATGTTCTGCTTTCCTAAAAAAACATCCAAACCATTTTTAAATGCATCTATTGTGGTTGCTAGCACTACCTCTCTTGGCAGTGAGTTCCATAACTTTATTGTCCTAACCGTAAAGAATCCCTTCCTTTGCTGTCTATGAAATCTTTGCTCTTCCAGTCTGAGGGGGTGACCTCTTGTTCTTTGTACCTTTCTGTTAATGAACAGGTCACTGGAGAGCTCTTTATATTGGCCCTGCAAATATTTATATAATGTTATCATATCCCCTCTGAGACGCCTTTTTTCTAACGAATATAAATTCAATTTTTTAAGTCTCTCTTCATAACTAAGATCCTCCAAACCCCTTATTAATTTTGTAGCTCTCCTTTGCACTTTTTCTAGTTCCTTAATATCCTTTTTAAGGACTGGTGCCCAGAACTGTACTGCATATTCAAGGTGAGGTCTTACCATTGATTTGTAAAGAGGCAAGATGATATCCTCCTCCCGTGAATCTATACCTCGTTTTATACATGCCAATATCTTATTGGCCCTTGCAGCTGCCGACTGGCATTGGGCACTGTTGCCAAGTTTGTTGTCTATAATTATTCCTAAATCCTTTTCATTAGTAGTTTTTCCCAGGGAAAAACCATTTAACGTATATGTTGCTTTGTTATTATTTTTCCCATAATGCATAACTTTACATTTGTCTATATTGAACCTCATTTGCCACTTTACTGCCCAGTCCCCCACTCTGTCCAAATCTTCCTGTAAAGAAAAAACATCAAGATTAGTCTTTATTGCCTTACCTAATTTAGTGTCGTCCGCAAACACGGAGACATAATACTAAATATTTGAGTGAACATTTCCTAATTATTGACCATAATTAATCAGACATATATCATTCTCTTTGGCTTTTCAACATGTCAGCACGTGCTCACATTCTAACAATACACTTGTTCATCATACTGAGCATTAATATGTTTGCCGCATGGAGGCCAGTGGGGACCGGCCGACCCCCCCAGCCAGGAAGGATTTGATTTGATTTGCACATTTAAATGTGAAGCATTCTTCAATGATCAACCCCATTTGTTTCCTGCATGTTTGGTATGTTCCTTAGTGATGGCTACTGTTAATAGTTTGGTTACATGTTATAGAAATGCAGAAGCTTTGGCACTTGCATTGCATGTTCCATGCATGTCCAAATGTGCTTCTGCAATGATTACACATATGATTGTGGACAAGTGAGGGTGTGCATGTGCACGCTAGTGCTTAGCAATAATAAAAATAATAAGTGTTTAACAAGGAAAGGTAAATTCAGATATTCTCTGGTTTCCAAGTACGTCCTTTACATCCGGGCATGTTAGTAATCTGTTAGCAATGGCCGCAGTTCACTTGTCAGTTCAGCACATTAGAGTACTGTTCAATGAATTTCAGGTTTTATGATGGATAATGACAAAAGATTTGTAACAGGGTAACATCATAGTCCCGGTGGGAGATGAGCCAAACTCAAAATAATTTAGGTAAGTTAAAAAAAATGGTCAGGGCTGTGAAAACACACGTTTACTATTGATAAATGCCAGATAATGCACGCAGAGCGTAAAAGTCCAAATACATATATTGTATATGGTGGAAAGGAAACTGCATCTCCAGAAGAATATAGATACTTATTTTGGAGAGAGTGATACTAAAATTGTCTGCATGGTTTATAATAAAGTTGAGGCACATTTACATGCAATGAGGTAATCAAAGAAAATCTATTTAAAAGATGGTAAACTAGCTGAACAAGACAACACAAGGAAATGTAAGGGAGTTGGCCAAACTACGTCTCTCCAGCTGTTGCAAGACTACATCTCCCATTATGCTTTTTCAGCTAAGAGGCTGGCAGAGGAGTGTGGGAGATGCAACAGTTGAATAGCCACAGTTTGGCCAGCTAAGAATGCAGGGCCAATTGAGCCATGCTAGCAAAATGAACTCACCGGGTTTGAGTCTTTATAATGCATATAGTCGGTGGGATGAAATGTTAATGTTACCATAACTCATATGCACTTCACTGTTATTGCATCTCTCAGGTCAGGGGTTTAAACGTAACTGCAGAAAGTATTAGTTTTTACTGAGAAGGTGGTAGATGCATGGAATAGCTTTTCAGCAGAAGTGATAGAAGGCATTTACAGAGGGTAGAAATTTATCGGCGTATAACACGCACTTTTTCTCCCTGAAAATAGGGGGGAAATGATGTCTGCGTGTTATACGCCGATATAATGAGAAAATAAAAAAAATCTAAAACTTACCTCGTTCCTGCTCTGTCCCCCGGTGCTCTGAAGCTGCGTGGCTGTGAGGGAAGCGTTGTGCGTTCCCTTCCAGCCGCGCGGTCAACAAAGTGTGTTTTTTTTTAAACAAACTTTATTGTTCCGCGCGGCTGGAGGGAAGCTCACAACGCTTCCCTCACAGCCACGCAGCTTCAGAGCACCGGGGGACAGAGCAGGAACGAGGTAAGTACTGGGGTCTGGGGAAGGGGGGGGAGGAGGGTGGCATAATGAGCATAATAAGGAGCAATATCCTGGCATATTGGGGGCAATATCATGGCATATTAAATGGCATATTGGGGGCAATATCCTGGCATATTAAAATGGCATATTGGGGGCAATATCCTGGCATATTAAAATGGCATATTGGGGGCAATATCCTGCATATTAAAATGGCATATTGGGCTTCAAAGTTCTTTATTTGAAATTTAATTTTTTTTTCCTGAAATTTCCTTCTTAAAATGAGGTGCGTGTTATACGCCGGCGCGTGTTATACGCCGATAAATACGGTAACTTTAAAGTAGAATGGTTTGTTGAGAGTAATTATAAAAGCAAAGTAAGGTGTATGGAAATGTAATATCTTAATAACCACACAAATAAATTATAACTAGACAAATACAATTACTGTTCGCAGAGCTGTAACTGAATTAAAGCATCTCTTTCATCTGACATTTCTTCAGAGTTCATTTTTCAGTGTAAATATTAACTTCATTATTGAGAATGAGCAAAAAAAAAAGCTGTGACAGGCTTTGCCTCCAAATCAGAAGCGCAAGCACAACAGTCTGCAGTGAAGTGTAAATGATGTATTCAAACTGTTTGATGCAAAGTACCTCAAGTGTGCCAGGAAAATAACAGGAAACACAATGGGAGGTTATGTATAAACAAGGTGCACACGGAGATACCACCTGCTACTGGCGAAAGTCTGCGCCACCTCCGCCGCTCTCTAACACGTGGGTTGTGGCAGGCACCAGCGCAATCCCACGTATAAGAATCAGGCAGCGGTTCTTCTCCCACAGTCACCATTCTTATAACACATTAAACACTCTAATCAAGGCCATAAAGGGGGAACATATAAAGATACAATGTAACGAAAACCTGCTATATTGAAATACAAAAGCATAACATAAATAAGAGCAGCTGTAAACTCCCATCACTTGTGGTCAGCTACAATATTCAGTCATAATATTCAAACATACCAATAAATTAATTTGATTTCAATTTCATTCAAACATTTGTATCTCAAAAACCTACACTTTGTGCAGTCTTTCAATTAAACAACTTATTGTTTGGCAACAGTTGTTCTTTAACACTGCTGATCTGTACCAATAGTTTTTACGCGTTACATTTATTAATACATTTCTATATTTGCATTATATAATATTTTATGAGGGGTACTGCCTGGTTGCTTGCAAAACGGCTTTGCTTGTTTTAATATAAGACAGTCTCACACGTTTTAGCCCCACATGTTTGCAGGACTTTTTTTTTCCTGATAAGGACTTTCGTTTATATCCCTCTTTCGATTACATTTTGGAATTTAAAACCAAATTCTCTTCAACAGGTGCTCCATTTGGTTTAAAAAATACGTCAAGTCTGAGGCCTTTAAATCTGCTGCAGGTAAATATAACTCAGAATTGTTTTTAGCATCTTTTTAAAGGCGCCGTCCAGCTTATATTTTGTATGTTTTATACATGTTTCTGAGATGTGTGCTTTTAAAACCGTTTACATTTCTCCTGTGATTTTACATTGGAAGATAATTTCACAGGGCCATGCAACATGAAGGGCTTCAAGGGATGGGCAAGACTATTTGTATAGCAACAGCAGTCTATTGATCTTTATTGCACTTTATTTGCAGTTTTGAAGAAATAGAAAATGTTGACGAAAAACTGATAAGTACTGTAAAGTAAACAAAAGAAAAAAAAAAGATTTGTCTTATCTAAAACATGGACACTGTTGGTGGAATTACCTCTTTAATAGCTTAAATTATTTGATACAATTTACACAATATATCAATGACTAAAGGAGAAAAATAAATATGGTGAATTATTCACAATTGCAAAAATAATCTAATACAGTGCAGTTAATGTTACAGTTGAAGCTAACATCCTATGTTAATAATGTTATTTATTAGTCTGATCATTATGCCATCCCCTGTTTTCATTTTTATTCAGGGCTTGACAAACCCCTGGAGACAGGGAGCCATGGCTCCCAAACCCCATACTCCTGGCTCCCAACTTATTGATAATTTTATGTAGAACTCCAATGAAGTATCTTTTCCCTAAAGATAATTTGGCTGGCTCCAGATCATTTAATTATATAAATGTGATTTCTTTATCACAGAGCTGGGAACCCTCCTGGTTTCTTCCACACGATGACCACCAAACAACTCGATAGTGTGGTTATTATGCGTCGTTCACCACACCCCCCACTGGACCACATGCACGTCAGGTTGCAATGTCTGGAAGGGTCACCTAGGTTTATCACCTGTATAATAACTAAAGTTTGTTGTTGCTGTATTTTCCCAATTTGCCAAAGGAGAATTTTCATTATAATTGGTGTGTGTGTGTGTGTGTGTATAAGGTTTGGGACATTGTAAGTGGAAAAACTTGACTTATTAGTAGCTACTTTTCCAGTTGGGTAGGTCATTGAGAAAAGGCACATTTTTTTTTTTTTTAAACTAACACAAACTAATTCAAATTGAGCCAATGTTTGTTGTAAGCTACTCAAAGCTAGAAACAGACTTTATTCCAGTGCAGCAGGTGCTAAGCGCTAATGTCCAACAGTATACAGATGTCTACTGGTGCCAAGTAAATGCAGAATGGGGAGTAAGGAACTGATCTTAACAGAACTGCTCTCACAAGGTTCTTTGGTGCACTGGCTTATCACTCTTTGATAAGGTTATACACTGAAAGACCTCACACAGATCTTTTCTGTAGTAAGCACAGGTATCGCTTCGCCAGCCAAAAGTTTTGCATTGAAAAACTTAAGGGTATGAAATTACTTTGTATGAGCGACACTGCCAAAATACGGGTACTTGTGGGTTAGATGTATAATTTTGGAACAATGCCCACTGACGGCATAGAGCTGCTTTACATATTTCTGAAATCCAGTATCAACTTTAAAACAGCTTCCGGGTGGTTCACTCATATTCAACCCAATGCAGCAGCAACAGCCACAACTGTCCCAGTTTTCACCTCAACAAGCAGCAACTTCCAGTCCTCAACAACAGGGTGACCAGCTGGGCCTTATACCATCGGTAAGACAGTGATTACAGGACACTTCCTCCTCTACTTTTATTGCGGTGTTTAACATATAATGTACATACATTTTTTAATGTATTTGATTGGATGGGTTACACATTTTAATAGGGGACATGAGTCATTTAATGGGGTTTACTCATTTGATTGTATGACCTAATTTTTTTTTTTTTACAGATGAGGTCACATACTATATATTTTAAGTTACAAGCTCGAAATTTAAAAACAGCCATCCGTTGATGTGCAATCACTTGAGGGTGCGTAGCCATAAAAGGATTTTTTTGTTTTAAAAGATATTGTAAACATTGTGTTTAATTAAACACATGGACAATTTCCATAATATAATTCAACATATTTTTTTTTTTTACTACCCTAATTGTACACCTCTCTACAGAGCATGCATCTGGAGGCTAAGTATGCATGTGTACATTGCAAGTATAGTTATCATTTGGAAATCTTTACATTTTTTTTAAACACTTTTTAAATTATCCTTTTTTTTTCTCTTGCGGCTATAGCCAAACGCAGAGAGCAGAGTGGGCAGAACAATCAGTAGCAGCCTGAGATTTTTATACTTTAAAAGCACAAACTTTTTTTTTTCACTTGTGCTTCTAGTATAGCAGCACAAGTGAAATATTCATTGTCCCTAGTATGCAGATAAACTGGAATGTATATGCCAGTTTATCCTCTGACTGGCAGCTGCCATGCTTCCTCAGTCAGGTCACAGTGCAGAGAGAGGGGAACAGGGTGGACCTTATTTAGCTGAATACAGACCTGATCAAATGGGCTCCTGTCACTGTCAGCACATGCCTTCCTCAACTCTGAGACGGGGACCTAGCGTAAATCTGCGTGTATCTATAAAGATACAATCCAGGTTAACTTGGGGCTATCCTAGCTATAAGATAGGGAACTGGGGACTAATAAAAGTATTTTGGGCAGACTAGATGGACCGAATGATTCTTATCTGCCGTCACATTCTATGTTTTCTAACTTGCAGAACAACAGCTTTTAAATGGAGTGTCCCTTTATGGAGTACTTAACTTACAATGCCCTTTCCAATCCTTGTTTTTGGTGGATTTGCAATGTAAAGGACAATTACTATAAATGAGTAAAGAGCCTATTCCTTGGTTTCACATGATCTAATAAGACATCCTCTTATTTCTCTGTATACAGTTATAAATGATTTGTCTTGTTTTTTTCTCTGTAAGGGATTGGACCAATGTCCAAGCAGCCAAGATCAGGCTTTATCAGCCCAGCAAGGAGCAGTTATTAATTTGACAGGAGTAGGGGGTTTTATGCCTCCGCAAGCGACCGGTATGTATCTACAGACTCTGTGCATTCACCCACATCCTTTCATAATACTTACCTCCTATCGTGGCTAACAGTCATGCAGCAAAAGTGGTTAATCTATACAAAAAAGGCAGTAGGTCACAAAACTATATGTTTAAATATTTAATATGTGCATTTAGAATTTGGGTATTGCATACTTCAAGAACCAAGCTCTTAAATTTTGGTCTCCCAATATACATGAAGTGAATGGAAGTAATACCTTATTTTCTTCTTAATCTACCTGCTCCCTACTAATGTAAGTGCAGAATAATACCAATCCCTTTTATAAATAATATACATGGTTCCGCTATTGGAATTACGATGATGAACAACATTTGGAGTTTTTTTGTTGTTGTTGTTTTGTTCTAAGGACTTTTGGATCCATCGTTCCAAACCTTTCTTATGGTATTCTTTGACTTCCACTTTCCCCTTCTCCTCTCTGTAGTGTTATCTCAGCTCCCCTCTGCTGCGAAAAGACCTGGGTCTAACCTTCCACAACAGAAACTTCAGCTGTCTCCTGCCTTACAACAGCAGCAACGAGGCTTACACCAGCAACAGATACAAGTAAATCCAGCAACTTCACCAAAAATTGCTCTAGCTGACTCCCTAAAAAAATATATATAAAATTACATTTCTGCTTTCATAGCATCAAGTTAAAATTAAGAATAAGCAGGACCTTACTTTTTCAGCTACTTTAGGTAAATGGAGTATTATACTTCCTTGGCCATTTCATTGACGATGAGCCTGTGAGACACAACTACACAGTCGCAAAGTACCGTTAATTAATTCTTCAGGCACATTACAGTGCATCTCAATAGCAAAACTTAAACACAGCATTTGAAAGAAGTCCCATTTCCTATATCGGGAGCGCCCAACCTCTAAGCTGAGCCTCTCAACGGCTCAAAGAACTGACCCTTGTGGTCTAGCTGCTATGCTGCAAGTCTATGTGCTATGCAAATTTATTGCATGTTAAAATGAATGATTTTTGGAGGGGGAGGGACAGAGCTGCTGAGTGTTTGGACCATTCAGAATGAAGTTGCTGATTTACTGTAGTTAATAAAACATGGGCAAATCAATGTTCTGTAGCGTGAGACATGTTTTGATGCCACTGATGCTGCATGACAGCCCATTCATTTGTACTCCCTCAAGTCATGGCTCTGCATAGACACCATTATCCCCCCTGCTTTGGCTGGAAGCCTTTAACTAATCTGACGGGTACTAAATATTTTTTTTTCCTTTCTTGTCTTTTCGTACGTTGTTTTGTCAGTTGCGATTCTTGCAGCATCAAATGCAGCAAATGGCTACGGCAGCAGCCCAGGGGCCACCAGCTCACCACCCACCACATTCAGACAGTCAATCAAGAAGTAAAAGAAGAGGAAGCTCCTCGTCCAATCCAAAATCCTGAGCCTTGTACTACTCCAGCCAGTGACCGAATGAGACCACCACTAACAGCCTTCTAATTTTATGGAATAAAATATTAATCTATTCTAACATCAATAACTACAAACAAACGTTATAGAATGGGCGTCATGTAAGACGTAGCAGTAAGGGGTATTAGATTACAGGGGTGAATTTTTTTAAAGAGGATTTAATGTTACTTCCAATAGAATACAGGATCTACTTTGATACAAAGACTGACAGCTACAGGATTGTATGAAATGAAGTCATGGTAAATTTTAATTGATACAAAAAAATGTGCAGCCAGTGTAACAAATACATCTTTATACATGTTTATTTTAAAACAAAGCCTACTTTTCTGATTTAATACTTTCCAAAGCTTCTTTTAACAAATTCTGTACTTCTTTGTGTCGTGTGATCGCTCGGCTAATGCAGTCTTGAAGTTTCTCAGCTGATAAGGCACTTCCACCTGTTTAAAAAAAAAAATGCTTTAATACTGACATGCAAAAGGGTTAGAGACTGTAAAAACAAATGTGAAGGAGGCGAACAGCGCCACCTATAGAGGATGACTCCCCAAGTCCTCCAAACAAACAAAAAAAAAAACACAAAAGATAATGAGTGCGTTGTGTTCACACTTTAATGACACAAAATATGTCACACGTGAGAAATAATATACAAATTATACTTGTACTGATCTTTCAAAATTATATATTCCATAAAAATCATGGAAAAGAGAAAAACATAATACAAATTATGGTGCAATATGTCTGTAACATGTTTAAAGAAGCATTCACTAAGTGAGGATGTTACTCCATTTTTGCAGAGCACATGACCTGATCAGGATATATATATTTATTTTAAAACTGACCCAAAAAAAGTATTTAATTCAGACACGATAAATTAGAAGTCCCAATGCACATATTTTAGCCAAGTCTGTTACAGGTTCTGGGTTTCTTGTTACAAGAAAGCCTTTATTGTATAACATAAAAGAAACGTTTGATGGCAGGCCAACTGGTCCATGTGCTCTACCCCAATGAGCGCTTGGAACCTCCACCACTCTTTCCTAGTACTAGAATATATTTTTCAGATAGGACCATTGTGTCCCCCATAAGGGCAATATTATCCCAATGGAAGAAACATAGAATGTGTCGGCAGATAAGAACCATTCGGTCCATCTAGTCTGCCCAATGAAGCTATCTAATGTTATTAAGGAGTGAATTAGTGTTACATAGAAACATAGAATGTGTCGGCAGATAAGAACCATTCGGTCCATCTAGTCTGCCCAATGAAGCTATCTAATGTTATTAAGGAGTGAATTAGTGTTACATAGAAACATAGAATGTGTTGGCAGATAACCATTCGGTCCATCTAGTCTGCCCAATTTTTTTTGAGTACTTTTATTAGTCCCCCGTTCCCGGTCTTATAGCTAGGATAGCCTTGTGTCTATCCCACGCATGCTTAAAATCCTTGACTGTGTTTACCTCTACCACTTCTGCTGGCAGGCTATTCCATACATCCACTACCCTCTCAGTAAAGTAATACTTCCTGATATTACTTTTAAATCGTTGCCCCTCTAATTTAAGACTATTTTCACAAAAATAACTGCAAACATTTGTAGCTAGATATTTGGGAGCTTCCATGAACTTCCTCACTGATTTCAGAAAAACATGGCAAGCTTTCAACTTGACAAGGCCCAAAGTTGTGAGTGGCCCTCAATGTTGACCTTGAAAAGAGATTCATGAATAGCCCTGAGCATTATTTTATATGTTCCAGGAGGTGTTTTTCTCTATTTTCTTGGTTTCCTGTTGAACTTTGTAGCTGTCTCTGGAACCAGTACATAATTTTTATACATTATGAAAAAACTGTTGGCATGCTACAGAGCTGCTGACTATAAGCATGCTTACTACAAGAAATATACATAATATGTGCAGCCCCTTTACATTTCAGACATAGGAGTCTTTAATTGTTTATGAAGAAAAAAAGATCTAGTAAAGTAGTTGTCGATGCAAAAGGCAAAATCCTTGCTTTTTGTTGCAGGGTTTAATGAATGGCTGGGTTCTTGACAGTTTGCTTGGACCCAGGTACTTGGATTTGTTTTGAAATAGCATGGTAAGTACTTAATAACCTTAAGACTAGCTGTGCAAGTGCATGGATTTCATATGTGGCCATTTCAAGGATGGTATCTAGAGGGATAACAGACCAGCACTAAAAGGTTAAAAACAAGAAAAATGGAACTGCACCACAAATGGTTTAACAGGGATCAACAGTCGCTTTCACCTAGGGTTGCCACCTTTTCTTCAGAAAAATATTGTCCTTGGTACGGTCTCCATAGACTTAGCATTGGCCAGGTGGCAACCCTACTTTCAACACAAAGGGGGTGGATCTCTGAAAGATTAGTAATCCCCACCCCTGGTGATGGTCTAAATGCAAGTTTTAACTATTCCAAGCAATGGGCATGGTCAGCTAGAAAACTGGCATATTCAAGAAGACTATGCCAGCAGACCACCTTCAGCTTTTCATCTGCAATCAAGAGAACTGCCAAAGTATTACCCGCACGGAGTGTGATAATGCATGTGTTCCCTGCCAACAAGAAGCTCAAACTGTTGTAGAACTACAACTACATCATGGGAGACGTAGTTCAATTAGAGCTGGACAGCTCTCTGAAGCTACCCATCTATTAGATTTTCAAAATCACCTGTATAAATATTGTTGTTTTTTTTATACTACACCTACATATACCGTAGAATTGTACAAAACAACATACTGGAAGAAAAGATAAGGATCCTGCACAAATAAATTTACAACCAAACAGTATAAATAAAGAAACTAGTTCAATAGAGGTTATGGTTTATGCAAACATCATAAGCATATGAGCCCAACGTCTTACATGGTGACAGATCTAACTAGTTTTCTCTAACACATACAATGTTCAGTATACGTTCTTTTAGAAAACAGTGATATGTATTTGCCAAGTTAGAAGAATATCAGAAGTTTTGAATAAGCTAACAAGGAATACCTGGTTTGCGGATAGTACACAATCTTTCTTCTTCATCTGTCACAATGGTCATTAGCCCAGTGGCTAAACTCTCCTCCTCTCCTGTGGGATCCACTAGAATGTATGTACTAAGAAAAAGCACATATTAAACATACTATAATGTCACAGTAATAATAATGCACGCATCCCCTGAAACCTGCCATCCTCTATATTATTATAAAAAACAAACATATTTCACTTTTATTGGTATCTCCCTGTCCACTTTTAAGTAGCCATAGGCTACTGCACGGCTTGACAACTATAACGTCTACTCAATGAAGGGAATTGAGTTGGTAATTTCAAACCTAAGGCCAAAGTAGCAGAGTTGGATTAATTCTCCAATGCCACTGAATGGGAGAATTTTTCCTACTCTACTACAATGGGCGAAAGTTTGAAAATCCTTTCTCCATTCTCTCGCTTTATTGAGACTTTAGGAGATGGGGGAATGGTACTTTATTGGAGCTAAAACAATCAAAAGAACGTTAGGAGTCGGCAGTAGATATTTTAGGAGCTCTGGCACCAGTATTTTACACCCCTAAAGGGTAACACAATGCCACGTGTGCAGGCTTGACAATCCAATGGCAGGTTTTCAATGACGTCTCATATCGCAACTACATCATATTAAAAGTGATTTATTTGCACTATACAGTATTTGCATTGATACTACTGTATTTCATGAGCGCTGAGAGGCTTTAATATATCGTATTAGTGAAAAGGAGCCGTTATCCAAAAATGTTTGGAATGGAGACCTGTTAGTGCACTTTATATTTTTATATGTTTTGTTTATATATCTATCACACACACACAAGTATAAATAATTATACTAATAAGCTAATACAAAAAATAAATAAATAACAAAACAGAGAGAATGCTAACCATCAGCATACATGATACTCACTCATCAAAAACGGCAAACGATGTAGCGATTGGATGTTTCAGGATTTTTAAAGGGCTTGTGGTTTTTAAATCAACTTCAGCTAAACCGGTATCTTCACTTATCTTAACGAACGCTAATCGCACTGTGGAAAGAAACCAACAAGATTTGTTCAGAAAACGTCCAATGTGCAGTATGTTTATTGTGACTGATGTGGATGAGTTTCTATCTACTGCAAAACACTGCAGAGAACTGGGCGGTGCAACAAAAAAATCTATATGAATGAAGTCATTTCATAACTTATTTAGGAGAAAACAAGGAGGCACCATTTCGCTAAACGTAAACTGGGCTGAAATATTACCATAAGTTGGAACACAGATCAAGGGGTTACTTGTAAAGGTGGCGCACTCAGGAATAGTGGCGCTATTTGTGTGTACGCTTATGTATAAAGTGACCTCTTGACACAATTTGGGTGTATATACCATGTGTGCCAGTCTCCCGAACTTGAGGGTCTCGGCGGCACAACCTAAAGTTTCAGGCACCAAAAAGTCGTTGAACCTTCTGCATCATTCCAGTCCCGCACACGCAAGTGTTAGAAAGATTGAAAAAGGCAGAAACATAAACATGAAAAATGGCTATTACACCTTTTTTAAACTTCCCGATACTTTTGTTTGCGGGAATATTCATATATAACCCCCATCATGTCCATCTTGGTTCACTGGTTATGGACAAAAAAAAAAAACAGGTGTTCCTGTCTAGGTTTAAACTGGAGCAGCAAGTGGTCGAATACCAAAAACTTACAGTTTTTTAAAGCTGCCACCAAAGCACAGGTGCAAGCATCGAGAAGATTCCCATCATAATCCAGACATATGAGGTCACAGTACAGAACCCATACCAGCTGTGATAAAGAATAGATAAAAGGAGGAAAAAGTGATTACTGATACTGTAAGTTGTTCATGTGTCTTCATCTCTTGTACCACTGAAGGTCTGTAGAATGCAGATCAGTTGTATTAAATATATAGAATAATTGTATAAATCACATCCAGTTGTGACCCTTCAGCTGTTTCTGAACTACAAATACCACAATTCTCTACAATTCCTAGAAGCTGTAGGGGATTATGTGATTTGTAGTTCATCGGAAGCTAGAAGGCCACAGCTGAATGCCAGTTTTAATCTATGACCTTGTTGAGATATTCATACCTTGCCACTTGCAATGCATAAGTCTTCTTTCTGTATCATCTGTGAACTAAATAAAAACATATTGTAGGGTATAGAATTTGTCCTCACAATGACTTGCTAATTGCAATAATTTAAAATGTATATATGGACCTTACCTGTCAATAACATCTGCAACAAACTGACTAGCAATTTGGGCTTCTTCACCCGGGGGACCATGTCGGAAACGTGAAGAACACAGTGGTGTAAGCTCAACATTGGGGACTGGAAATAAAAAGGCAGCTGTGTTGGCACTGGGATGATGGATAATTACAGTAACCGTATTATCTCACAAGAATGTTCTAATTTCTTTAGAGCAAGACTAAACCTTTTTTAACCAGTGATTTTTTGGAAGAACCAAGGGTTTAAAAATAAGTTTCCCCTCTCACCAAGTAAACCGGAAGTGTATCCGAAAAGATATGGGTTTATTCTCAACTGAGACAAAGTCGATCAGGAGGCTGGCGCACACACAACCAATCAGAGCAGGGGCTTGCCTCGTGTGTCTGATCGCGGTCTATTGAGTTGCTAAGGTCTCTCTCTCTCTCTGCCATTACATTACAGGTATATGCCATTTTATCCTCATACTATGGCCACTAGATATTTCACTTGTGCTTCTGTATTAGTTTAGTAACTCTTTAACAAGAATGAAAAAATAATTCCTGATTTTATTACAAAGTACTTTTGACATATGGTCACTAGTGTGGTATGTAGTGCCACATCTTGGTCACTACAGATTAAGCTGAAGATGGGTCACAAATTGGCATAAAGAATTACACGTATTAGCTCAGATTAAATGAAAATTTTTTTTGCCAAAGAACCAATAAACTCATTTCTCATATACCGAAAAATGCAGATCAAAGTCACATCATCCATTATTAGAGCAGAGCAGATTTTAGAGCACAAAATAGTTTTATTATTTGTAGCAGGAAAGAATAATAATAATAATAATAAGCACTCAATGTGTAGTCTGAATGAAATCACTGTGCATTGGGAACAGAAGAGCATGTTCCACTCATACAGAACACAAGACGGTGAGATCATTCTCAAGGTCTGTGTCCAAAAGAGACTTTTAAAGGGACTTGCTAGCTAGGTTCTGGAATAGGAGTAAACCGGTGTTAACATCAATTCCTATACCAGAGTTACCAGTATACAATGTTACTGTCGCCACTACTTGCTAGGTTTGGCTAGCAGTGGCTACTGGGGAGTTGCATTTCAACAGCCCATGCTGTAAACCAGGGGACCTCAAACTACGGCCCGTAGGCCACATGCGGCCCGCCGAGCAACCCCCGGCAACCCCCGGCATGCTGCCGGCAACCCCCGCTCCCCGCTGTTTACCTTTTTTTTTTTTTCCTTGCAGCCGCAGAGGATGCGGCTGCAGGAAAACGAAAAAAAAAAAAAAAAAAATCACCGCGACCAGATGTGACGTTTCGTCACATCCGGATCCGGTAACTGTTTCCCTCCTCCGTGCAGGGAGGAGGGAACACTGCGCGAGACGTCCGGCCGGGGACACAGCAGCTGGAGGTAAGTGATGGGGAAGGGGGGGGGGAGGAGGGAGGTATAACGAGCACTGTACTATTCCTGGGCATCTGAATGGCATAATATTCCTGGGCATCTGAATGGCACACTATTCCTGGGCATCTGACTGGCACACTATTCCTGGGCATCAGACTGGCATAATTTTCTTGGGCATCTGACTGGCATAATATTCCTGGGCATCTGACTGGCATAATATTCCTGGGCTCTTACTGGCACTCTATTCCTGGGCATCTGACTGGCATAATTTTCTTGGGCTCTGACTAGCATAATATTCCTGGGCATCTGACTGGCATAATATTCCTGGGCATCTGACTGGCATAATATTCCTGGGCTCTTACTGGCATAATATTCCTGGGCATCTGACTGGCATAATATTCCTGGGCTCTTACTGGCATAATATTCCTGGGCTCTTACTGGCACTCTATTCCTGGGCATCTGAATGGCATAATATTCCTGGGCATCTGAATGGCATAATATTCCTGGGCATCTGACTGGCACACTATTCCTGGGCATCTGACTGGCATAATTTTCTTGGGCATCTGACTGGCATAATATTCCTGGGCATCTGACTGGCATAATATTCCTGGGCATCTGACTGGCATAATATTCCTGGGCTCTTACTGGCACTCTATTCCTGGGCATCTGACTGGCATAATTTTCTTGGGCTCTGACTGGCATAATATTCCTGGGCATCTGACTGGCATAATATTCCTGGGCTCTGACTGGCATAATATTCCTGGGCATCTGACTGGCATAATATTCCTGGGCATCTGACTGGCATAATATTCCTGGGCTCTTACTGGCATAATATTCCTGGGCTCTTACTGGCATAATATTCCTGGGCATCTGAATGGCATAATATTCCTGGGCATCTGAATGGCATAATATTCCTGGGCATCTGACTGGCACACTCTTCCTGGGCATCTGAATGGCATAATATTCCTGGGCATCTGACAGGCACACTATTCCTGGGCATCTGACTGGCACACTATTACTGGGCATCTGACTGGCACACTATTCCTGGGCATCTGAATGGCATAATATTCCTGGGCATCTGAATGGCATAATATTCCTGGGCATCTGACACGCACACTATTCCTGGGCATCTGAATGGCATAATATTCCTGGGCATCTGACTGGCATAATATTCCTGGGCATCTGACTGGCACACTATTCCTGGGCATCTGACTGGCACACTATTCCTGGGCATCTTACTGGCATAATTTTCTTGGGCTCTGACTGGCATAATATTCCTGGGCATCTGACTGGCATAATATTCCTGGGCTCTTACTGGCATAATATTCCTGGGCTCTTACTGGCATAATATTCCTGGGCATCTGAATGGCATAATATTCCTGGGTATCTGACTGGCACATTATTCCTGGGCTCTTACTGGCACTCTATTCCTGGGCATCTGAATGGCATAATATTCCTGGACATCTGACTGGCACACTATTCCTGGGCATCTGAATGGCATAATATTCCTGGGCATCTGACTGGCATAATATTCCTGGGCATCTAACTGGCATAATATTCCTGGGCATCTGACTGGCACAATATTACTGGGCTCTGACTGGCATAATATTACTGGGCTCTGACTGGCATAATATTACTGGACTCTGACTGGCATAATATCCCTGGGCATCTGACTGGCACACTATTCCCACTGAAATACTGGTAAGTTTGTTGATTTAACTTTACTTCATTTTAAATATTGTATTTGTTCCCGTTTTGTTTCTTCACTTCAAAATAAGATATATGCTGTGTGCATAGGAATTTGTTCATAGTTTTTGTTTTTACTATAGTCCGGCCCTCCAACGGTCTGAGGGACAGTGAACTGGCCCCCTGTTTAAAAAGTTTGAGGACCCCTGCTGTAAACGATATGTGGTCCTGTTACAAGTCTTGAATGTACATTTAGTCACTCACCAATATAACCTTTATTTGGAGCATCTGTTGTTGGAGAAGCAAACTCCTGTTAAATAAATTGGTACAATCAGTTGTAAAATAGTAATGTCACACATTACAGACAATGCTCTTCCCCATCTAATAACTGGAAAGCTATGGCAACCCTTTGGTTTCTGGAAGGTTAATGCAGGCTTTAAGTTTGGTTTCTCTTTAATTCACTTGAAATCACTTCATGAAACACGTCTTTTTAGGAACCAGATTAACTGAAAGACAGGCCCTGTATGACAGCCAATTTCAAATCTCCTAGGATGTGACTTGCCCAACTCTCTAATTAAACAGTACAAACTGTTTCCCCTTAACCGCAGTTTATAAATGAAAAATAGCTATTACTTACCGCTTTAATGCCACATATTACAGTGCAGTTCCCAAGCTTCACTAAAGCAGAACCATCTGCTGTGGTGATAGAACCTATAATAAGATTTAATAGTACATCAGAATAATCCGGCTTAAGAAGCACATGTAGAACCACTTCTGGAGTAATCAAAGCGTATTTTGGAAACTACAAACATTTCTGCTTTGGATGCATCGTATCTGGATGAACAATTCAATCTCAGTAAATAATAATGGTAAAAAAAATAAAACAGGACCACCGTGACCATTTGTATGTACTAACTCCTCACCATAGAGAAAATTCTGGAGGGTATGTTGTTCTAATAATAAATCTGGCAATTCAGAGTAATAATCATGTCCATTTCACTCAAGCACCCCACAGATTTTGTTACAATATAAAATATGTACTTTTGGGCTAGGGTTAGGATCTTGAATATATCACTATAGTTGAAAAAAAATGGTTAATAAAAAGCAATGAATGTGCTTCTTGTACTTATTGCCTTATAACGTGCAAAAAAAACCTTGAAAAACATGGTATTGGTATTTCTAAACTCAGGATAACTATTACAATCTATTCAACATGTGTTTTAATTAGCTTTTGTAGATTAGAGAAATGTTAAAACAGGCATTTTTACAAGCGGTACAACATGGCCAAAATAGTCTATCACCAATGGGTTAAATTTGATACTTACCAATATTTATTGTCGTTGTCCTAAATTCACTGAGGTCTCTGCCATCTGGACGGCAGCTTTCCTTCTGCAAAAACACAACAATCAACCATGTATCATTAAAAAGCAGTCCTGCGCTAAGTCATGCCATGGTTAGAACGGTCAGACAAGACATTTTGTGAGTGTTTCTAAACTTGTCATAACAGTTAGCATTTGATAAGCACATAGGGCTGTGTAACATGCTTTATCGGAGTTAGTAACATCATCATTCAGTTCAGTCAAGACTGTGGCAGGTACTAGATCACCACATGCCAAAGTGTGAAATTCAGAACTATTGGACCAATCCTGAAAATGATTAAAATATTCTGGCATTTGAGAGGTCAGGGATTGTCCCTTAAAGTGGGACTGAAACCCAAAATATTTTTTTTATATATGAAAAGCCATTTCTACTTGTTTCATATCATGCTTAAAGCAGGGCTCGACAAACCCCGGGCGCCAGGTCGCCATGGCGACCTGGAAATTAAGCCTGGCGCCCGGGTGCCGTTCCCTACATGACCCCCTTGCTGCTGCCGTTCGTGTGTTAGTGGATTTTTGCAGCGCGAGGGGGAGAAGTCTGTGCGGATCGCGCAGACAGCAAGCTCTGCACCCTCGCGCAACGCGTGTCTGAGTGCTGGGTGTCGTCACTTGACAACCCAGCACTCATCCGAAAGAGCAAGGAAGATCGGCTTCAGCACGAATGTTCCCCAGCCCTGCAATGAGGTAAGGCAGCAGGGAAGGAACATTCGTGCTGCAGCCGTTCTTCCTTGCTATTTCGGATGAGTGCTGGGTTGTCAAGTGACGACCCCCAGCACTCACAAGTTAAGACAGGGGGGGAAAAAAATAAACTTTTGTATGTGTGAGGTGTATATGTGTGTGAGGTGTATATGTGTGTGAGGTGTATATGTGTGATGTGTGTATTTGTGAGGTGTGTATGTGTGAGGTGTATATGTGTATGTGTGAGGTGTATATGTGAAGTGGGGGGGGTGTATATGTGAAGTGGGGGGGGTGTATATGTTAAGTGGGGGGGGGTGTATATGTGAGGTGTATATGTGAAGTGGGGGGGGGGTGTATATGTGAGGTGTATATGTGAAGTGGGGGGGTGTATATGTGAAGTGGGGGGGTGTATATGTGAAGTGGGGGGGTGTGTGTATATGTGAAGTGTGGTGTGTGTGTGTGTGTGTGTGTCTGTGTGTGTATATGTGAAGTGTGGTGTGTGTGTGTGTATATGTGAAGTGTGGTGTGTGTGTGACGACCCCCAGCACTCACAAGTTAAGACAGGGGGGAAAAAAAATAAACTTTTGTATGTGTGAGGTGTATATGTGTGTGAGGTGTATATGTGTGATGTGTGTATTTGTGAGGTGTGTATGTGTGAGGTGTATATGTGTATGTGTGAGGTGTATATGTGTATGTGTGAGGTGTATATGTGAAGTGGGGGGGGTGTATATGTGAAGTGGGGGGGTGTATATGTGAAGTGGGGGGGTGTATATGTGAAGTGGGGGGGTGTATATGTGAAGTGGGGGGGTGTGTGTATATGTGAAGTGTGGTGTGTGTGTGTGTGTGTGTGTGTGTGTGTGTATATGTGAAGTGTGGTGTGTGTGTGTGTGTGTGTGTGTGTGTATGTGAAGTGTGGTGTGTGTGTGTGTGTGTGTGTGTATGTGAAGTGTGGTGTGTGTGTGTGTGTGTATATGTGAAGTGTGGTGTGTGTGTGTGTGTGTATATGTGAAGTGTGGTGTGTGTGTGTGTGTGTGTGTGTGTGTATATGTGAAGTGTGGTGTGTGTGTGTATATGTGAAGTGGGTTGGTGTGTGTTTGGTGTATATGTGAAGTGGGTTGGTGTGTGTTTGGTGTATATGTGAAGTGGGTTGGTGTGTGTGTTTATGAATTGCGTGTATGTTTGCGTGATTGTCTGGCTCCTAAAAATTTTTGCTGGCTCCCAGAATCAAATTAAATTTGTCAAGCCCTGGCTTAAAGGATAACTAAAACTGTGTTTAACCCTTGCTTCCTTCAAGAAAGCAAGGGTTAAAAAACATGGCCTGCCATGGCCAAGCTGTCGCACTCTGGCAGTGTCAGCACGTGCACAGCCAATCAGAGCAGGGGCTTGTCCCACTCCATCTGCAGAATGCAGGGGTCTCTCGCTGCTATAGTAGAGAGAGATCCTTGTTTTTGCATGGGATTCAGCAGGGGGGCCTAGTTAAGGTCCCCCCTTGCTGATCCCTTGAAAAAAGGAGGGACACTCTCTCCACAAGCAAAGAGAGCCAGTTGCGGACCAGACGGGTGCCTGCTTCCTATGAAAGCATGGCAGCTGCAGGTCAGAGCATAAACTGGCGTGCACTTCATGGCATGTATATATCAAAAGTACATGCTAGCTTATCCTCATACTAGGAGCTTCAATTGTCTTTTAAAACAGATTTCCTCTTATTATATTTGCATTAGCAATCCTGCTAACATAATATGTAGATCATTATAGTTTTGGGGGGTTTTCTTAGCGTTCACCGTATAAACAATTTTTAGGGGGTGCCTTTAACACTATTATTACACACAAAAACTTCACTATATTGTTCCCTTTTAAATCCTCACTAAATAAACAGTGATCCCATTTATACTGAGTTTACCCAGTCATGTCTCTCTGTTAATATTGTTCTTCATTCTGATTTAACAGGGCTATAAGACATGTTCTACGCCTCTACTAAATATAAACATGTATATTTAATATATAAACACACAGCAGAAGGTGCCACTGCAGGAACAACTTTACATTTTATAATTGGCATTAATTAGAAACCTTTTCATTGTGTAGAAATTTCCTTTCACTTACCAAAAATTTTCTGTAGTATTCCAAGGGCTCCACTGTTCTGAAAGCAAAAAGATATCACACACGTAGCATTAGAAATATTTTCCCCAATATGCAAACTTACTGCAACAGTTTACTTTTAAAGATATCCAATTCAGGCACAGCGCTCCCTTTGAGCCCCAGTTGCACTTACCCTTACCGTGAAGGGGGCAGACAAAATTCGGGCACCCCCCACAGTGCACACCTACAACATGCCCCCATCACCCACACTGCATACACAATAAATGCCCCATCGGCCCCATTATGTGCCACCCTCATTACATACCCCACCATGTCCATTATATTCCTCCATCACCCTGATTAATTGGAAGGAACTAAAGCTTGCTAAACAGTGGGGGAGGCACCGAGAATGATTGAAGCACCAGACGTGTGCTTTAACACCCTCTGGCAAAGTGCCGCCCTAGGCAAGTGCCTTGTTTACCTTGCGAAAGATACACTACTGTATTATAGATCAATTTATTGGACTGCAATTCTCTGCCACTCCTAGTAATCTGGCGTTATCTACACTGAACAAAGCGTCACAAAAAAGTCAAGTGAGACTAAAAAGTGGCATATTGAGAATAAACAGTGGCAGTTCTGCCCCTTTTTATGTCTATAATCATTTCGGACAGGTTTATTCAAACCAAACAAGTATTATGGTAAATAAACCTGACTAAAGGAACTAGGATCAGACATAACGCAGCACTATAGCTGTTTTGTGGCGCAGATGGGTTTATGTATTGGTGCAGCGTAATTTGGCACTTATGCTCAATATTTGCTCTTGCAATAGATTTAAAGAGTAGTAAGGGGATTATGTACACAGATTAGTTTGGCCCTTCGGGATATATTCCCTTTGTATAGTTTACGTGGTTACATTTATACAGAATGTAATTCTGCCTCTATTACAGCATTGACCCGTTATCCGGACTCAGTGTTAATAAAGTCACATCCAGGCATGTCCAATAAACACGGGTACTACATGATGCACTCACATGCAGGCATGTCCAATAAACACGGGTACTACATGATGCACTCACATCGAGGCATGTCCAATAAACACGGGTACTACATGATGCACTCACATGCAGGCATGTCCAATAAACACGGGTACTACATGATGCACTCACATGCAGGCATGTCCAATAAACACGGGTACTACATGATGCACTCACATCGAGGCATGTCCAATAAACACGGGCACTACATGATGCACTCACATGCAGGCATGTCCAATAAACACGGGTACTACATGATGCACTCACATGCAGGCATGTCCAATAAACACGGGTACTACATGATGCACTCACATCGAGGCATGTCCAATAAACACGGGTACTACATGATGCACTCACATCGAGGCATGTCCAATAAACATGGGTACTACATGATGCACTCACATCGAGGCATGTCCAATAAACACGGGTACTACATGATGCACTCACATGCAGGCATGTCCAATAAACACGGGTACTACATGATGCACTCACATGCAGGCATGTCCAATAAACACAGGTACTACATGATGCACTCACATGCAGGCATGTCCAATAAACACGGGTACTACATGATGCACTCACATGCAGGCATGTCCAATAAACACGGGTACTACATGATGCACTCACATCGAGGCATGTCCAATAAACACGGGCACTACATGATGCACTCACATGCAGGCATGTCCAATAAACACGGGTACTACATGATGCACTCACATGCAGGCATGTCCAATAAACACGGGTACTACATGATGCACTCACATCGAGGCATGTCCAATAAACACGGGTACTACATGATGCACTCACATCGAGGCATGTCCAATAAACACGGGTACTACATGATGCACTCACATGCAGGCATGTCCAATAAACACGGGTACTACATGATGCACTCACATGCAGGCATGTCCAATAAACACAGGTACTACATGATGCACTCACATGCAGGCATGTCCAATAAACACGGGTACTACATGATGCACTCACATCGAGGCATGTCCAATAAACACGGGTACTACATGATGCACTCACATCCAGGCATGTCCAAAAAACACGGGTACTACATGATGCACTCACATGCAGGCATGTCCAATAAACACGGGTACTACATGATGCACTCACATGCAGGCATGTCCAATAAACATGGGTACTACATGATGCACTCACATGCAGGCATGTCCAATAAACACGGGTACTACATGATGCACTCACATGCAGGCATGTCCAATAAACACGGGTACTACATGATGCACTCACTTGAATCCTGTAGCCATCCCTCTGCCTCCAACATGTGGTGGGGTAATCCTGATAAAAGTACAAGTCAATGAGGCCGGTAAGTAAAGCTACACACCAGAAAAATCACAATTGCAGACAGCAGCCTGAGATGTGTATGTGCAGAGGAAGTTCCTGGTCACAAGCACATGTGCTGCTTAGAAACATGCCACAAAGATCCCAGGCAAAGAGAGCCACATAGTGTCCATTCTCACCAGGCTCCCTCTGCTGGTTACATGCAAGAACTACACTCTACTGAATAAGTAGGTAAGATGCACTGCACTGCTCTCTGAGTACCTGCCTTATTATTAATTATATGCCAAAGCACTGTACAAAGAAATGTCGTATCCGTCTAGCACCGGAAGGTTTAAATGTGAGACAGCAAACATATGTGACACGTGGACTGGATACATATCTTGCACTAAAGGTTATTACGTTTGCATGAGGGTATTACAAAACCTTAGCATGGTATGCATGGTATGCTTCACTGCAAGAATGTACATTACATATACCCAAACAATATGCGAAAGGTAGACTTTGCTTGCAATATGTATTTATTTATATGGTCGTTTTATTTAACAATTTCAGCCTTTTTGGTTTAAAAATAAAAAAGTTAATATTGTCCCGTGATCACCAATGGCTGGCTGGGAGTGATAGCAGATGCAGTGCTAAAGTACAGTAATCCATTCTATCCCTGACATACAGGAATACCTTTTCGCCGTACGCTACTACGAACAGGAACGACATCCAGCCACAGGGTGGCGATCATCCTTGACTGCTGCAGTTCGGGGACCCGACTTTGCTTTGCTTGGCGTGCCGATCGGTGACTAGTACAGTCACATACTTCCGCATAGGTGTTTGAGTGCAATAGGTTCCGGTCGGCAAATGCAATTGCTGTGTATAGCCCTATACCGGAAGTGCTGTGTCTTCAGCACTGAGCTGGTGCTGCACATTGTATTGGCAATTCATATTATTACTGGTAGTTGTCAGGTATGCCGTGGCCATGCACCTCTGCCTGTGTGAAGTTTTCCAGCTCCTTGCTGCACTGGCAGCTCTGCTACTAATTGTGGTGAGTGAACAAGTTTGTACGCTTTCCTGACATGTTTTACTGTTAATTGACATTCATGTTTCTCAGCTGTATACCAATGCCTTTCATTTTTTTTTCCCCTGTCAGGAATTAATAATAAAACTGGTCCTCACAATTACATTAGCTTGGGTTATAGGAAGAGAGGATGTAAGCTAAAAACAATAAGTGTCATTTTGGGATGATTTTTACATAGAAATAAATGGAGATCTGATCCTGACAATGGATTTGACAAGCAGTTTACTTGTAGAAATGATCATAGGCCAAATATATGATCAGTTGTACTAACAACCTAAAGACATAAAGTACAATATCAAATTATAATGCTGTTCTAGCAGGATTGGGAAAGGCATTATTGTGAGTGCATGTGCAGCATGCTAGGAAGAAGACTATACGATCTGATTCTGCCACAGTGTATCTACCATCTGCATTATGTATAGATGCATTTGCTGACAATGTAAGGTAAGTTTAGGAGTGTAAACATGTTTAATACTCTCCATGCATTGGAAGCTTGGAATGCATAAGAGGACAGATTTAATTCCTGGTAACAAATAAAGCTGTGACATCTTTATTTCTTAGTGAGACTGGTTTCTCTGAAAAATGATCTATGACAGATATGTTTCCTAAACTTATGGCATGTTAATGGTTTGCAGCATACCCTGCTGGTAATTGAGGGAAGTTACTAAAATTTTACTCACCTTTCTTAGATGGCGACTAAACTTTTTTTAGAAGCACAAGTGAAAAAAAAAATGTTTACCCTCTTATGAGGATAAACTGATATATACTTTTTAATGTACATGGCAGTTTATCCTCAGCAAGCCAGCCCTGGAAGCATCAAGGATCCACTGTCACTGTTGTTCCCTGTCCCATAAAAAATAAATAAAAAGTATAGAAAGTTTTGTAAAGTTTCTTGCATGTTTATTTTTTTAAGCAATAAAGTCCTGCCAGTCATCCAAAACACTGCTCTATCTGTGACATCGCTGTAAGGAAAACTCCTATAACCCCTCCCACATGTTATCCCATGCTAGTGCAGTGAAACATTACATCTCCATACACAATAATAGCCAATGAGAGCGATTACTCTGCTCAATCTGTGTAACTGGCCTCAAATCAAATAAATGGATAGTTACACATGCAGACATTTCTACTTGTGTATTATGCCAGCGCAATGCTTTGAAAAGGCACACTGCTCCTCCAGCCCATGATATCAATCGAACATCATACCATATGTCATACCTCAATGCATGCACTTAGCAGGCACATCACAAGCATATCATACCGCTGTGAACGTGTATCACACCATATAAACAATCGTGAACACAAATTCCTGGCTCCCAGACCCTTTTCTGGAATTACTGGATTCACTCCACTTTTTTTTTTTTCTTTCATTTTTACATGGGAACTTTTGAAGTGTGCATTGCCATGCACATTAATGGTAGCCATGCCTGGACAGTCAAATATTTGACAGGACTGTCCTGACAAATCCAGGTCTGTTGGCATATAAAGGAAAGGGGTCAAATGTTTTAAAAAAACAAAAACAAATGTATTTCATTTTTAAAAGAAGGGGATAGTCAGTGAAGAGAACCCTACTGGGCTATCTGTTTGTTCTAACTTTTTATTTTGCCCACACAATAGGTCATTTTTAAAGAGACCCTACCACTTACATAATATGTAACTAGATTACCTGTGCATTGATAACAAACACATGTATAAGACATATGCCATAATGTTTTTTTCTATGTTTTAATTCATTGCATATAAAAGTAACACTAGGTGTCCATCTCCTGCATCCATTTTGCCCATGATGCAACATTCTCAGATCTTCCAGCTAGTCTGACTTTACAACTGTGGGCATAGCCTGCATGATAATGTCATAAGATACACCCCTGGTCTCTCAATGGGCTCCTGTGTATCACTAGTGGGCAGGACTAGGTGGCTGTGTACATTTTTTTTTTTACCAGCCTTCCAACACAAAAATGTGCATTGTTCTGAAAGAGATCATAACTCTGCCCACTTGTGATGTAATAGTTGCATTACACTTCCATTCAGTGCAAGTCTATGGTCAGAATTCTGACCTATAGACTGCATGCTGTGTCTCCAGCCCCATAGTGAGGTACTAGTGCTGCAAAGTCACTGTGGGATGGCACCCAAAAACACTATATTTCATAAAATGGAGGCGTCCAGTGACACTTGTTTAGTAAAATACATAATTGAATAAACTCATAACAAAAAAAAAGACATATCTGACATCAACAATGAAAAATAAAATCGTTTTAATTTTTTTGGTGTCCCTTTAAGCTATTTAGATTTTTTTTTATATTATTATTTAATATATTTTATAAATAAACATAAATATAATCAGACATAAAAAAAAGTATACATTACGAAACAGGACATAACATTAAAAAAGAAAACAAGACATTACTTGCAAGATTCCTACCAAGGACTGCAGCAGTGGCTGCCTGGTGGGTTGGAGCAGAGGAATGAGTTTAGGACCCAGTAGCCTCCTGCTCTGAGCTGTGCTTGTGGTCACGTCATATGGGAGGGTATACAGGGACTGAGAGAGGTTGAGTGACAAAATATGCAATCCTGTGAGAATTTCAAAGAGATGACTAGTTCTGCCAAGAACAGAAGAAAGGCAATTAAAAAAAAAATTTCATTTGACACACACCTTGATAAAATTACTTAAAATATGCAAAACAAAAACCATGTGGAACAGCTCCTTTAAACAAGAACTAAACTTTTTTTTTTTCTAGAATCTATTATTCTGTGGCTCTAGCCTGAGTATAAATTTCCATGTACATTTTAAAGTAAATGCCTCTTACTTTCCAACATAGTTATCTAATCACTATAACGCTAAAATGTATTGTCATTTACTGAGCTATTTCGTTAAATTTTATTATGTTGTTATAACCAAGTTTAAAGAACAGCTATATGTTACCACTTGGGGCTTTTATTTATCTGGATTCTGTATTCATTTATGTTTGTTACAGCTTATTATAGTCGCACATGTGACTGCCAAGAGCATGCCAAATCTCCAGCGTTCTGAAGAAGAGAAGTATTTTATTGCCAACAAAGGTGTTAAGGAACCTTTTCCAAGCATTCATGACAAACCAACAAAGGACCTCTCCGTTGTAGTCCCTTCTTACAATGAGGAAACCCGGTGTAAGTATGATTGCCAGTATGAACAGGTTTTGTGTCATTTATTCTTTGTGTGTAAGGTTACTTAACCTAATGAACAGTGAATAAATTACTCTAAATAAAGTGTAACAATCCATTCTAAGCTGTTGTTAGTTGCAAACTATATTATTTCATTAAAAGGATTTTGCCATTTAAATTAGTATTAGTCAGAATGTAGGGATGACGTCACCCTTTGACACTGTATGCAAATTAAGTCTTAATTATTTGCAATTGGTGCCGTATACTGATATTACTTTCTGTTATGTGAGTGCACACATGCTCATGTACCACAATATAGGACGTCAGGATACATTTAATAACTATTTCCTCAAAAGATCCTTAGATTAAATTGCATTTCTTTTCTGAAAGGGACCTTGTCATCCAAAGCTGTATGGATGACTGATTCACTTTTCTTGGCTAATTAAAATACATGAAAGACTAACTGTTGAAATCATTGTCACTTACAGTACCGGTGATGATGGATGAAGCTCTGGAATTTCTGGAAAAAAGACAGGTATGTCTAATTGTATATGTGTGTGTGTGTGTGTGTGTGTGTGTGTGTGTGTATATATATATATATATATATATATATATATATATATATATATATATATATATATACACAATGTATTTGTGTGTGTGATGCATTATAAAAGACCAAAGCTGGTGAGTTTTTCCTGCTGGAAGAGCTGGCCCTGCATAATGAATAGATAATATCTGAAGAATTAGCAATGCATTCTGCAGTCATCTCTGTTCCTCTTACAGGAGAACTTACCAACTTTGTCCCTTTATAAGGCACAGTTTTGCTTGGTGAGCTAAGATTTGTGTCTCCTCCGCCCACCTTCACCTCACTTAGTAGAGTCCATATCTCCCATTTGTAGTGAAAATGTGAATGTTAAATGAAGGGGGTCATTTTCTTAGCATATAAGTTCAGCATTTATAATAAACAAGGAAATGGTGCTTTAAGCCAGTGCTAAATCCATGGAAGCCTTCCCCAATGAAGTAGAGCTGGTTTATGTTTAAGTTTTAAGAGGTTTTTACGTTTTGGAGAAACAATTGTTGCGTCTCTGAAGCTCAAACTCTTCAGCACACCAAAAGGCATAACCTCTATGCACACACCATGAAAAGCTAGCTCCATTTCTGTTTATGCACTTCCAATGTGCCGAGGGCCTTGTGCTGGTATATGGGTGGAGTCTGGTTTATATGACATGCATTTTGAGGGTATTTCCTAACATGGACCCGCTGTCCTTAAGGAGGTGTATACATTAGTTTGACATTACTTTTTCTTTACTAGTGACTAACATCTTTGCACTTTTTTTATCCTAAGGGAATCATTTTCATTATCACAGTTTCTCTTTTCCAGAAAGACAGACCTTCATTCAGCTATGAAGTTATTATTGTAGATGATGGCAGTAAGGATAAAACCACAGAGGTAAGCTAAAATACCACATTAATACAATAAACTTTTAATTTAATTTAATGCTTGTACAAGTCTAGTAAAAAAAAAAAAATATCCCACAAAGTTGTATTTTAGGTTGTTTGATCAAGAACATTTTAAAAATATACATACACTATTGGCCCAGAAAAGTCTTTTAGTTTGTTACCAATCACATTTAAAATTAAGCTTAAATTCCATGTTTCTTGTAAGCAATCAGAATAAATATTGCTTTGCACATCTGCCTCTCTCCCTGACCAAGCTGGTGGACATATTGTGCAGTTCAGTAACCTAAACAAAGTTGGATATTATGCTGCAGGAATATTATTATAGGTGGAAAAAATTACTAATTAATTAACCCCCTCCCACCAACCGATGTCTCACATCAAAATTGTGTTTAGTGGATCTTTTGCCCATTTGTAAGATACATATAAGTGGTCTTATCACTGTCCAAAGCAGGTAAAATTGCTTCAGTCAGCCCAGGGATACCATAAAAATTTTCAAAACAATTGCGTCCTTTAATAATTTGTAGTGAAGCTCTGGGGTTCAGAGATCTGGTCATTAGAGAGAGGACCGCTAAAAAGCTGTGGAATTCAGAAGTGGATTTATTATATTCTGAAGGGGTTAGCTATAGGTAAACATTTTGTACAGTGCTAAAAATATATTATTAATACAGAATCAAACAATGTATTCCATAAAATGATATAGCCATTGCTTGATTCTGTGTGGTAGATTCTTGGTAGGTTTATTTAGCCAGTAAATATAAATGGAAATGTCAGTGTAATAAAACTAAAAAACAAACAAACAGATCTCTGGATGTTAAAATATTTGTGTACCATTTTAAGTCTGAGTTATAGGGATCACGTTTTCTGTGGAGATGTCTAGTAATCTATGTGAGTATTAAAAGAGAGATATTACTCCGTCAAAGGGAGAGGCCTCAGACTGTCCCAAATGTCAGTTGTGAAATGTAAAAAGAAAAAAACTCAACTTGTGATAGTGTCTGTGAATTCATATAATTTCAGCCTCCTTAATGGGGTTGTTTTGTTACTTGTTTTCCTCAGGTTGCCTTGAACTACTCCAAACGATATGGAAGTGATAAAGTGCGAGTTCTGACATTAACGAAGAATCGTGGCAAAGGTGGCGCAGTTAGAATGGTACAAAATATAATCCAATGCTTTTTACTTCACACAATAAATGACCAGGGGTTTGAATGAGACCCATGGGAGTTTTAAATGAACTGCAGCTAGAGAGTGACCTTTTGACTCTACGTCTTATGATTATAGTAATTGTCGAATATATGTAATGGATATATTCAAATCCATGCAAAAGTTGGGAGTTGGAAGCTCCTCCAGGAGCATCTAATTCTGTTCCTGGATGTGTTGTATGACTAAACTCTGCCACCGTTCCCGACTCATGGATGCCCCAATTGGGCAGTGAGTCGCTTGGTTCGTCCCTCTGTCTTGCAATTCCTCCTAGGTGCTGATCTTGTGTGTTTTATTTGTAGACCTTACTTTTAAACTGCAGCCACCATTCACCAAGAAGTGTACGACAAAGCCAAATTCACTGCATGCTGTGACGTACTGACGCTTCCACTTTCTGCATGCCATCATCCGGCAGCACACAACACACTTAGAGGGTCAGACCAACTTACTCACTGCCCAATCAGAGCATCCACTGATGGGGAAAGGGGCAGAGTTCAGACGGCCAATAAACACAAGAACAATATAAGAAGTTGTGAAACAACTGAAGATCGCACAAGTCATCAAGTAACATCGCTCCTGGAGGGGCTTCCAATGCATCCCGCATCTATAGCAACATACGGCTACCTATAAAAGAAATAGACCGTTCCTTATAACACAATGTGGGGAAAAAAAGTTATTTAAGACTTTTTATTGCTGCATCATATTCTAAACCACTCACTAGGTGTGCTATAATAGAGGTGTGCTAACCTCTATTATAGTATTCTTTTATGTAAAGATCAATGTTTCAGTCCCCCAAGAGACACTTATAAAAAATAAAGTAACTAAGAATACCAATATAGATAAAGAGAAATGTGACCTGATGAACCGCTTGGTATACCTGGACACAACCAGAGTGCCAACAATGATATACTTGTTGCCATGGTAACCTGCAGTACCTTAATATGATTATCAGTAAACAAACATCCCTCTACAAAACATACATTCATATCAATCCTATATATTTGCTAAATGAAATACCGTCCCTTTAACATGCTAACGTTCACATGCTTTCAGAATCAGAAAACGATACATGTAGGTGTTGTATATGAAATATTACTGTAGTGTAAGTCCAAGAATGTTGCCATTAGCAGAGCAAAGCTGAGAAAGCTGTAACTAATACTACTACTACTTGTGTGGGCCATTATCATGAAAATGGCAACATGTAACTAACATCTGAGTTTCCCTGCATAGGAAGTTGTCTGCAACAACTGAGATTTCCTGCAACTGTCAACTTAGCCTAAACTGAACATTTTCCTTATTCTGAGGTGAAAGCTCCAATTTTATTCAGTTAAAGGGACCAAAAGAGTCCGATCCAAGGCGACCCCACCTCGCAAATTACAGGACTTAAAGGATCTGCTGCTAAAGTCTTGGTGCCAAATACCACCGCCCAACTTCAGAGGTCTAGTGGAGTCCATGACTCCACTGGTCAGGGTTTTTTTTGCAGCAAAAGGGAATCTACACAGTATTAGGCAGGTGGTCATAATGTTATGGCTAATCGGTGTACATCACAAAGGCTGGGGCCAGAAATTACTTAACTTTTTGTAGAAGCAATTTTGAGTTTTATTATTATTTATTGTTTAATCAAGTTTATTTTCTAATTCTCCAGGGAGTGTTTGTATCTCGTGGCAAAACCATTTTGATGGCTGATGCTGATGGAGCTACAAAATTTCAAGATCTTGAAAACGTAGAAGTTGGACTTCTAAATGTAAAGCCATGGCCAGTGAGTATGGAAGGTTCCTAATTTAGTTGTTGTTATTATTACAGAGCTGTAATATGTTTCTCACTGCAGTGCATGGATTTATTTGGGTAGATTGGAGCAAGAGAGGCTAAATAGTCTGCTCAGTAAAGAGAGAATTTCAGCGGATTGAGATGGAAATGTTAAGGCCAAAGAAGCCAAGTTGGAAAAATTCCCTCATTCAGCTGCATTGGAGAATGTTTCCAACTCTGCTTATATGGCCTTGCGTTTAAAATTCCCATCTCAATTCCCTGCATTTGTCTGTTTATATTCAAAATGGATGTCCTCAAACCTCCTCTACATGTAGACACTTCCACTAAACCTTGTACACAAATATTGACATCTCTAGAATTCAAAACATTGCCTAACAATCCTCAAACCTACGACATGCCCCTTCCATCGAACAAAACACTGCCTAACAATCCTCAAACCTACGACATGCCCCTTCTATCTAAACAAAACACTGCCTAACAATCCTCAAACCTACGACATGCCCCTTCCATCGAACAAAACACTGCCTAACAATCCTCAAACCTACGACATGCCCCTTTTATCGAACAAAACACTGCCTAAGAATCCTCAAACCTACGACATGCCCCTTCTATCAAAACAAAACACTGCCTAATAATCCTCAAACCTACGACATGCCCCTTCCATCGAACAAAACACTGCCTAACAATCCTCAAACCTACGACATGCCCCTTCTATCGAACAAAACACTGCCTAACAATCTTCAAACCTACGACATGCCCTTTCTATCAAAAAAAAAAAAACCACTGCCTACCAATCCTCAAACCTACGACATGCCCCTTCCATCGAACAAAACACCGCCTAACAATCCTCAAACCTACGACATGCCCCTTCTATCAAAACGAAACACTGCCTAATAATCCTCAAACCCACGACATGCCCCTTCCATCGAACAAAACACTGTCTAATAATCCTCAAACCTACGACATGCCCCTTCCATCGAACAAAACACTGCCTAACAATCCTCAAACCTACGACATGCCCCTTCCATCGAACAAAACCCCGCCTAACAATCCTCAAACCTACGACATGCCCCTTCTATCAAAACGAAACACTGCCTAATAATCCTCAAACCTACGACATGCCCCTTCCATCGAACAAAACACTGCCTAACAATCCTCAAACCTACGACATGCCCCTTCTATCGAACAAAACACTGCCTAACAATCTTCAAACCTACGACATGCCCTTTCTATCAAAAAAAAAAAACCACTGCCTACCAATCCTCAAACCTACGACATGCCCCTTCCATCGAACAAAACACCGCCTAACAATCCTCAAACCTACGACATGCCCCTTCTATCAAAACGAAACACTGCCTAATAATCCTCAAACCCACGACATGCCCCTTCCATCGAACAAAACACTGTCTAATAATCCTCAAACCTACGACATGCCCCTTCCATCGAACAAAACACTGCCTAACAATCCTCAAACCTACGACATGCCCCTTCTATCGAACAAAACACTGCCTAACAATCTTCAAACCTACGACATGCCCCTTCTATCAAAAAAAAAAACCACTGCCTACCAATCCTCAAACCTACGACATGCCCCTTCCATCAAAACAAAAAATTGGTGTTCTGTATAAAGATCAATCGTGGTTAGAAATATACCTGGCATGCCATTACCTTCATAGACTTTGGCCTCACGCCAAACTTGCCGGTAAAATAAAGACTAAGTGATCCAGTCCCCAATGAAACCAGTGGAATATTCCTGCCAAATTTTACATGACTTAGAACAGGGCTTGACAAATTTATTTTATTCTAGGAGCCAGCAAAATTTTTTAGGAGCCAGACAATCACGCAAACATACACACACCAACCCACGTCACATATACACCCCACACACACCAACCCACGTCACATATACACCCCACACACACCAACCCACGTCACATATACAGCCCACACACACCAACCCACGTCACATATACAAACCCCACACACCAACCCACTTCACAAATACACACACACACTTCACATATACACCTCCCCCTACACCTCACATATATACCCCCCTTCACATATACACCTCCCCCCACACTTCACATATATACCCCCCCTTCACATATACACCTCCCCCCACACATATACCCCCCCTTCACATATACACCTCCCCCCACACTTCACACATATATACCCCCCCTTCACATATACACCTCCCCCCACACTTCACATATATACCCCCCCTTCACATATACATCCCTCCCCCCCTTCACATATACACCTGCCCCCACACTTCACACATATATACCTCCCCTTCACATATACACCTCCCCCCCACACTTCACATATATACCCCCCCTTCACATATACATCCCTCCCCCCCACTTCACATATACAACTCAAACATACACAAGTTTTTTTTTTTTCCCTTCTTAACTTCTGAGTGCTGGGTTGACAACCCAGCACTTAGCCGAAAGAGCCATGAAGATCGGCTGGGGCACGAATGTTTCCCCTCCCTGCTGCCTTACCTCATTGCTGGGGAGGGGTTACATTCGTGCCGCAGCCGATCCTCATGGCTCTTTCGGCTGAACACTCATACACACGTGTAGCGCGAGGGGGCGGAGCTTGCTGTCTGTCCCCTCGCGCTGCAAAAGACGGATGGCAGCGGCAAGGGGAACGGCACCCGGGCGCCAGGCTCCATTTCCAGGTCGCCATGGCGACCTGGCGCCCGGGGTTTGTCGAGCCCTGACTTAGAACTTGACCTTTATACACAAAGCTGTTTGTAAATTTTTGAAGGTTGTTTTAATATTGCTGTGGAACATGTGCCTATTTTTAAAGTTTGCATAATGTTCTTGTTTGCAAGGGTTTCTATTGTATATATTTTTTTAAATGAAACTCTGCCTTCACACAGGTATTTAATGTTCAATTAACAATCTGATCCAGTCCTTTTTTTCTTTTACCACTCTCTAGGATAACATGGCCATATCCTGTGGGTCCCGAGCTCATCTGGAACAAGATTCAATAGCAAAGGTATTTATAACATTTTCTTATTTCTATCTCATATGTGGAGTTTTTGGACGTTTAAGCTGTTTTTATATTGCTGTTATATAGAGAATAATGGGAAAATGAAAAAAATATATATGTGTACACACACACTATGTGGGCAAAAGTATTGGGACACACCATTTAATTATTGAATTCGGGTGTTTCAATCAGCCCCATTGCCACAGGTGTATAATATCACGCACCTAGCCATGCAGTCTGCATTTACAGACATTTGTGGGGGGAAAAATGGCTCGTTCTGAAGAGCTCAGTGAATTCAAGTGTGGTACTGTGATAGGATGTAACCTTTGCAATTAGTCAGTGTGGGAAATTTCTCCGTTACATATATTCCATGGTCAAGTGGTATTATTGGAAAGTGGAAGTGTTTAGGAACAGCAGCAACCAGCAGAAGACCACGTAAAGTCACAGAGCGGGGTCACCGAGTGCTGAGGCGCTTGTGTGTAAATGTCGCCAATGCTGATTCCATATCTGAGAGGATTTTTGTGTCTTTATCAAAGCAATGGATTTAGTAATATACTAAATAAAATATGGAATGGATATCTTAAGTAGTAATGTGACATTATGAGTAGAAAAAGTAATAAAGTAGAAGCATGGATAGAATATAACAAAAAAAGCAGATAACCCTAGGTAAATGGGTGCAAACCACCAAGCAATGTAACAAACAAACAAATAGTGAATGCACACCTGAATAAAAAAAAAAATACAACATTTAGTGAAATATGCAAACAGAAAAAAAGGAAGGAAAAAGTTGTGTAAACTCCACCTATCCACAAAATTGTAGAAGCATAATTTAAACAATAATGAATAAAATAAATACAAAATATGCATCCACATAAATATATAATTGAAAGTCTTACCAGCCAGTAGAAGGCTTTTTAAGCCAAAACTTTGGGGGTTTTGTATTCTTGTATATCCCCTGGCCTCGGCCATTGTAAGTTTTTCTTCATTTGTATACTTGTGTTGATGCATATTTTGTATTTATTTTATTCATTATTATAATTCATGCTTTATACTATTTTTGTTTGTTTTGTTTGTATAGTGGATAGGTGGAGTTTATACCATTTTTTCTGTTTGCATATTTCAATAAGTTTTGTATTTTTATTTTTTTTAACTCAGGTGTGCATTCACTATTTGTTTGTGACATGATAAACCTGTGTCACACTTTAAAATATCTAAAGGGAACAAGAGCTTTTTTTTTTTTTTTTCTCTCTAAATTCTTCAATCCTCATCTGAAATCCTATTTGTTTTTCAGCGTTCGATGTTTAGAACTGTTCTCATGTATGGCTTCCACTTCCTTGTGTGGTTCCTTTGTGTCCGTGGAGTTAAAGACACACAGTGCGGGTTCAAGCTTTTCACAAGAGAGGCTGCTGCACGTACATTCTCAGCTCTACATGTGGATCGCTGGTAAGTTCAAGGATGTGAGAGATCCTTTAATACATTGTACCGCTTTAAATATAGTATGCCATTGACCTGTTTTCCTATCAGTGGCATTTCATGACTCAAACCTATTTTCTTAGTAATCCCGTTCTGTCGTGTCTTCTAAAAACCAACTTGTATACATTCAGCTAAATGCACATACCCATTAACTGATCAAGTGAATGCTAAATAGATGGAATCACAGCATCCATAGGTGGTGGAGCCTCATACCAAATATTAAATTCCTAACAATCGTTTAGATTCCAGAAAAAAATGTATCCCGTGGTGCTTGTGTACAAAGCAGTCTGTAGAGCCAGTGTAGTTTTCTAATATAATGTCGATCATCATTTTAATTCAATACATACTGTTTGTCCTGTTTTGTTTCTTATAGTAGGGATTTAAAATTTAACAAATGCCCTATCTGGGATGGCTGTGTTGTGTTTTTTCCATGCTAAACCTCCTATAACAAAATTTATTTATAAATGTTATTTTTGGCTGGCAAGAACTATATTAACATTGCATTTACACGGTGAATGGTTTGAATATTGTGATGCATTTTTTCACCGAATATACATCTCCATGCTACCTAGGTCATCTGTGCCACCTAAACCTTCAAATACATTCTGGCACATGTAGTAATAATCGCACGTTACCAACACTCCATATTGGCACTGAAGGGGTTACAAAATAATGATCTTACCAGTTAACAGTTCCTCCACAGGCAGAGGAAACATGAATAAAGAGGGGGGAATAAACAAAAACCAGCCAATCCCAAGGTAAAGGGAGGTAGAGTGACTTGGAGAGAACAAAAGAGAAAACAAGCCGGCTCCACCAGAGAACAATTGACATATGTCTTATTCAAGCCTATGAATAAGCGTGTGTTCACGCGAAACGCGTAAGGCATATTGCTGTATCCCATGTCTTGTCTCTGTTTTTGTGGATTTTATATGGAGTTTTAATCGGATCCTTCTAATAAATATTCATCTATTTTTCACCGCATTGGGAGTGCATACGCCTTTGTTCGCTACTTTCTTCCTGACTTGGAGAGAGACAAATAGGATAAAAGGATGGAACTAAGGGAAGCTGGCCAATAGGGTGAAAGACAGACCGTTACTGGCCAATGGGGTGAATGAAATTAATGGTAGCTGGAAGAAGCTAAGGGATCTTGGGCAATACCATAATGAAAGGGGTTTAGTGGTGAGGCAAAGAATAAAATAAATAATTATTTAAACCAGTATAATGTCATCCGCCCTGGCAATTAAGAAAATAAAAAAAAGGATTCAGAAACAATATTGCTCAAATAGATTCAGTGGACACTGCAGTGTGTCCACTCAGGGCAGCATTGCTCAGTGGTAAAAAAAAATAAAATAGCCCTGATAGTGCAGACCAAACCACTCTGACAGGTTTATTTAGAATTAAATAAAAGTTTTTTGCTGCAATTACCTGTCTGACAGGTGTTTTTCATGATCTATATGTCTAGTTAACCAAACCTAAGCAGCCTTCTCCAGTGTACCGTCAGACCCCCCCCTCCGTCCCCCGTGGACGCCCATGACGGGAAGTTTATTACTTCCACTACATCATTTCCTGAGATCCAGCATACAGGGACAACTCTCTCATATCATCTCAACCTCTGATGGAGCCCAAATAGGGAGTGGAACACCTCAGGTCTCCAAAAGACGGCTCTTATGCTATCTTGCTAAATTTTTGTCCTCATGTTTATATGCTCCTGTATATGTGATACCATTCAATCAACATTTTTTTTTTATAAATCACATTTTTATTGGGCATATACAACAGACATAACATTGGGTTTGTATCCAAAATTACAGTCATATGTCGCCAAGACATTGGGACACACAGAAATCAGAACAAATATTCTACCCTTTTTTTATTTTTTTATTTTTTTTTATATCACTTGAAACAGAACCTACTAAAAATAACAATACTGTGTAGTAAAAACATGAGTAAGTAATAAAAAATGTCGTGTTCAATGTATTATAATACTGAAAAACAAAAAGGAAAAGAAGAGGGGGGGGGGGGGTGGTTTTGAGGATGACATATACAATACAGGTGAACCAGCAGTATTGACACTTGAAAAATAGACCAGATCGCTATACGACCGGAAATACTGCCTAAAAGATTACTGAAAATAAGACGGGATTTCGGATCCCAAACTAACAAACGTTTCAAAATCATCGTAACTTGGTTTAGTCTCTTATTTAAAACATGGCCTCAGTAAACTGGATCAAAAATTCTGCATTACATACAGTTAAGAGAGAAACTAGGTGTACATAGTTAGAGTATGAGAGAGACTAGAAAAATAGGATTAGAGTAACAGAGTCAGAGAAAAAAAAATAAAAAAAAGATGGGGGGGATTAGAAAAAAAAAAAATTAAAGAAATTAGAAATCGGCTCAAGAAAGAGACCGCTGACCTCGTTAAAAAACTTGGTCGAAAAACGGGCATCTCGCCACAGGTGGCAGAGAAAAATGCCGTCAGATCCCACTGGATCATCGGCATAAGCCCCGGGTCGGGGGGGATAACACAGTTCAATACATAACGGAGTAGATGCTTCAAAACGGCTCTTTCAGCATAGAGTCCCGAAAAAGTCCAGCACAGGTGGTTCATGATCAGGATCTCTAAGAAGTGCTCCATTTACTGGACAGGCGAAGTCCCGTGAGTGAAGGGAACACCATCCTCTGGCATATGAGGAGGTAATGGAGGGAGTCCCAATGTTAGCAGAAATGAAGCAATTTCAGTTGCATCTGTAATAGACAGTTGTCGGTCATCTCGTGTTACAGTGAGGGACGTGGGCGCAGACTACTTGTATTTGACTCCCAGAGTACGGAGATGGGCAGTAATCTCAGTAAGCCCCCTTCTCCATAGTATAATATCCATAAGAAGATCTTCATAGAAAAGCAATATAGAGCCGGCATAGGTGATCTGTGTCAGATTTCGGGTAGCACGTAGTACTGCCAATTTTTCAGAGGTGCCGCGTAATTTTACGATAGCGTCCCTTGGTGCGGACTGTGGAGCTCGTTTTGCCTTTTGCACTCGGAAGCAGTCCAGGATCTCTTGATCCTTTACAGTAGCCTCAGGTCTAATCTGTTGCCCAACTGCCTCCAGAATTCCACTGACTCTTAAATTAGATGACGGCTCTTCATCTCCATCAGCAACATCTGGCGGCGGAAATTTTGAGCCTGCAGGGCTAAATCACATATTGGAGCTTTAGTGTCGGTGGCCTCTTGACGTACTGGCTTTGTTGTGGATTCCAGGGTCTGCATTTTCAAATGCAGTCACATCGGCGCGCACCGACGCCATTTCAGACTGTATCACAGCCTTCAAGTCCAAAAATAGTTTCTGCATGTCTCCCCTGGTTGTGGGAGTAGTGTCATAAGGTATGTCCGGGGGTTCACTGTGTCTAGCTGGCCGTGGAGCCGCATCATCTGAGGAGTCCTCAGACTGTGAGGAACTCCCCGCGCGGGTCGCAGTAGGCCGTGCAGGTGTAGGCTTTTGCGGCCTCTGTAGCATCGAGCCTATATCTTGCGAACAAGGTCGCTGTGTTTGTTCGGTTTTCTTGGAGCGTCGCCCCATTGCATCAGGAGCACCCTGGCTGTGTTGTTTGGGTCGTTTTTGTTGGGAAGCCATCCGTGATACCATTTAATAACACCGTTTGTACGATATAATTAAATATTTTTTAACCACAATTAGGATTTTATGTTGTTCACTTAGCTCTCACTTCAACATACTATACAAGATTATGCATGAAAGAACTATGCGTCTTGATAAAAGCAAGGTCATCCAATAGAGCTTACAAAAGCTTATCTAGCTTAAAGCGACACTCCCACCCAAATATGAAAAGGTTTTATTTTGGATTGTTGATTTCAGATGTGTCTTTTCGTTTTTGTTATGTGACTGTATTTAATTCAATCATATAAAAAAAACAAAAAACAGTGGCACTTGATTTATATATATAATATATATATATATATATATATATATATGTTATCTAGTTGCACCTTATGCTAGGGCATGAGCATATAGTATCCAAGTTCAAGGTGATGCAAAGAATCACAACATAGTACTCCCAAAATGGAGGACATATGAAACGTAATGGCTTAAATATAGTTTAAAAGAAGGTTTCATGCTCTTCTGAAGGTAAAGGATCCTTACAAGTTCCTTAATGTTGCTATATCTTCTAGGTGATTCCGATATTCTGTCCACCCTCTAATAGTTTTATTAGTAAGTGACCAAATTCCTGCGAAATTCCACTCTGAAGTGTACATGTTATTCACAAAATGGTGGATGACGCGCTCCCCTTCAGTTAGGTATTTAATTTAGCTGATGTATGTTTTCTGGTCTAGCTCACAGCTGCACCTCTTAGGTTTGTTTTCCATGTTTATGTTGATGGAGAAAGAATACCTTTCCATGTACATATTTGCACAATGAAAATATACTTTTATAGGTACTAACTTGGATCACTTGTAATAGTTTATTTTGTTCATGATTTTTTTTATTTTTTTTTGAATGATAGTGATTTCCCATTGTAGTTGGTTGCTGTGATATAAGAAGTTTTTCTCCTAATTTTGTCTAATTGACTATGTAGAATCAACGATGGTCTGCGGCATTGAGCTCTACTCATTTAACTATAACTGGATTCTACTACGGGGCAGAAAGTAGAAAAAAAGTGCAACCCCTGATCTTATTTATAACCACAATTTCACAGTCTTGTACATTATTAGGCACAGCTTCTGTGTGCGCTGCCTTTATAAATCTCCTCTATGGTTCTGAATATGTTAAATAATCAAGACATTCGTTGTTGTTCTAGTGTCTTAACTCACACTGATATGTGCAAGAGAGAGCAGCTCTCTTCAAAACAGTGTTGGTAAATTGGCAGTGCGGAGAGATATTGCCCACAAACTCTCCCTCCAGTGTCTGAAAGGCTCTCTCCCAGGGAACCGCAAACCACAATAAATATGTATATGTATAATAACACAATATACAGATAGGATAAATGAGAAGCTCGTGGGTTACACTTTGTATAAATATATTGTACTTTTTTTATTGTTATTGCATGAGATTGTTTTTCCATTCTCCTCTTTCCTTTCCCTACAGGCATTTTTGGGGATATTTTAAATAGAGGATATTGAAAGGATTTGAGGAGCCTTTGTAGAGACCACACATATAGCCTACTTCAGGGCTTGACAAATTTAATTAGATTTTAGGAGCCAGCAAAAAAATTTAGGAGCCAGAAAATCACGCAAGCATACACCCAATTGATAAACACACACACCTACTTTACATATACACATATATACAAACACCTCACACACTCCTACTTTACATATACACATATATCCAAACACCTCACACACACCTACTTTACATATACACATATATCCAAACACCTCACACACACCTACTTTACATATACACATATATCCAAACACCTCACACACACCTACTTTACATATACACATATATCCAAACACCTCACACACACCTACTATACATATACACATATACAAATACCTCACACACACTTACTTTACATATACGCATATATACAAACAACTCGCACACACCTACTTTTGCATATACCCATATATTCAAACACACACCCACCTCACAGTCTTTTCTTGTTTTCTTCTTAACGTGTCCCCCCTCCCTGCTGCTTTACCTCACTGCAGGGGAGGGGGACATTCGTGTTGCAGCCGATCTTCCTGCTGAGTGCCAGGATGTCACGTGACGGCATCCGGCACGCATTGCGCGAGGGGGGCGGAGCTTGCAGTCTGTGCGGATGGCACAGGCTTTACCCCTTAGCGCCCCGGAAAAAAAAAACGGATGGCAGCGGCAAGGGGACCATGAGGCTGACGGCACCCAGGCGCCAGTTCTACTGGCGCCTGGGGTTTGTCGAGCCCTGGCCTACTTTATATATTCGAGTATGGGTTTCTTTTCTTTTTTTTTCATTTTACAAATGGTAGCCCTTTTTTTTTTTTTTTTTTTATTTACTCCTAAGCAATGTGCCCATCCCGTTGTTTGTCACTGAGCATGAAATATTCGCGCATGCACAGTGAAGTCATTACATGGAGCTGAGGAGCTTGTTAGGAGGCAAGTGACAGGCAAGCTATCTTCCATTTGGTTCAATCATTGACTGTTAGAAGGAAAGGAATAGATGAGAAAATGACTTTTAAAACTCAAGAAAATAAATATTTTACTTTAAGAAAAGTGTTTTTGTTTTTTTTTGTTTTTTTTATGGTCAGCACTTGACCTTTTTAAGCATCAAATTATGACCCCTCGGTGTATAAAATCTTATTGGTCCAAAAAGTTAACATTGAAAAGGTAGAAAAACAGTCTCTATTAAAAAAGATAGGAAAACCCCCAACTCTGCTCGAGATAACCATTGAAAGTTAATGTTTTTCTATCTGTTTGTACCATGTATCACTGAATCTTTTAAGCAGTCAGGTGGCATGTCTAATTGCTCCGCGCTAGATGTCTTATATGTGGATGTGAAGGCCTATAATGCAATGATATTTACATTAATCCTGAGATATCTCTTCATAGAAAAGGTGTCTGCATGCATCTTCAGCTACAACAACAGCCAGTGACAATTTATTTGAATCTTTAGCAGTAGATTGTTAGCATTCCTTAGTTCCAAGGATTAGTACGTGTGAGCATTTTCTAAATATTATCCTTGTTTCTGTCTCCACCATTTCATTTTGGATGTTTTAACTAAACATTGCTGTCTGGTTGATATATGTGTTTCACTTGTATTCCATTACATACTTCTTATTTTGTTCCCCAATATATAAGCTAAATCAAGTTTGATATTATGTGACTAGATGCATAGTGGAAATAAAGTTGTTAAAATGTAATGTGTGTTTCTGTTAACTTAAAGGGACACTACCACTTACATAAGATGTAACTAGATAACCATTTAAAACAAACATATATATATATATATATATATATATATATATATATATATATATATATAATCATATGCCATTGTTTATTTTTTTATAGGATTGAATTAATTACATATAAAAGGAAAAATAAAATTAGGTGTTTATCTCCTGGCTCCGTTTTGTGAATATTTCCCATGATGCAAAATCATCCAAAATCTTCCAGTCAGTCTCACTTTACAACTGTGGTCAAAGCCTGCATTTGGACAATGTTCCATCATGGGAAATATTCACAAAATGGAGCCAGGAGATAAACGCCTTAATTTAATTTATTTGTCCTTCTTTTTTATATGCAATTAATTCAATCATATAAAAAAGTGGCATATGATTTCAATATGTGTTTGTTTTAAGTGTATGGGTTATCTAGCTTAAATCTTATGTAAGTGGTAGTGTCCCTGTAATTACAGTCACATATCAAAAACAAGACATATCTGAAATCAGCAACCTTTTCATTTTTTGGTGGGAGTGTCCCTTTAATCTAATGTTACTCCTTATCTACCTCTTCCTGTGATCCAATTACAATGAACATAAAGTAGATATTGGCTAGCTCCAAATACTCTGAGTTGTAGGCCACAATATTCCTCTCAAAGGACACATTAAAAAAAATATATTCAACTGAAAGATTGCATCAAGTGCAGCTGTTTTTAATAGAAATGCATTATTGAAGGAATACAAATGAAGTACAGGTTGAGTATCCCTTATCCAAAAAATCCATTATCCAAACATTTTTTCAGAATTTGCCACAAGTTGCAAATTCCACACACACCTGACAGAATGCAAGCGCACTACAGTTTATTCAGTGTCCAGCCCCCTTAAGCTGTGATATAGCTTTTCAATGCATGCTCAGCTTCTCCCATGCCCACAAAGGACAATACAATGGCAGATGTGCATGCCTGGCATGCCAATGGCAGCTTCCCAATGATGCCTCACATCATAGCTACATCACAGTAAAAATTGTAATTGCTCTATACAGTATTTGCATTGATACTACTGTATTTCATGAGCACTGAGAGGCTTTAATATATCTAATTAGTGAAAATGAGCTGCTATCCCAAATGCTTCTGATCCCAAACATTTTGCATAAGGTATACTCATCCTGTACCTTAGAGCTATTTGAAGCAAAAATTGTTCAATCAGAGAGTGGCCATTTTGTTTGTCTGATCCAATATTCTATAATGTAAATACGTTTGCATTATGTCTATTATTGGGTTAGATAAAGGAAGATCTCCTCTCCCTGTTAGAGCTATTTGGAGCAAAGAGGGTTCAATAAGGTACTTTTATTATTAAATGGCATTTATATTTAATACAGCTGCGCTTGATGCAACATTTCATATATAATCTATATTAGTACAATGTAGAATACCATCATATGGATATTATATTTTCTAGGTATGGATTTTGGTGGTTTTATGGTTTCTAGTATTGGACAGTAACCATTAATTTTTATTCTCTTTTTATGCAGTGGTTTTACAGGACACACTCATTTTCTGAAATAATTTATATAATAAACCACTCATTTAAAAGTCATGTGTACAATATGAATTTAAAAAAAAAAAAAAGAAAATTGTTTGGAAATGCATATATACATAATGTTAATTAAATAAGTAAAAGAAAATAAATACAGAATGTGCTGTTATATAATAATACTATATAACTGTGACATCAATGGCATTTTATGTCAGTAAAGGAGTGCAAATGCTCCATAATTAATATTTATTCCATGAATAAAATGATTTAGGAAAGAAAAAGCCACAGTGCGCCACTTGTGCCAAAATAAAAAAAAAGTGATCTAATTGTTATTTAGTCGCAGGCGATGGATAAAAAAATAAGTTGGAAAAATTGTGCCCATTTTAGATCACTTTATTGGACTGCATTTCTCTGTCTAGCCTAAACTGGTGGTCTCTACTCAAAATAAAAAGGAGCATATTAAGAATAAAAGGATTTGTACATATGAACCCATATATGTTTTATACAGACCATACAGGTGCAAAAGTAAAAACCTGACTAAAGGAATCAGGTTTGGACGTAAAACAGGACCATTATTTAAACACAATCCCTATGTGTGTAATGTGAGTGATGCATGCTGTTCAGGGGCAATGGATGGCCTGGCCATATAATACTGATGTAACTGCAGGTGCGGGTCTGCCAGACATATATCTCCTTCCATATTGCATTCAAATTGCACTAAGCTTCCTTTATGTGTTTCCACGTTTGTTTCCTGAAGTGACCTAAAAAAAATCCTGATCAATAAAGTGCTTTTTAATTATGTTCCTGACCTTCATGGTTGTACTAGAGTATTCCTAACATCTATGTGATGACAATGTGGTGCTTGCCATTGTATCATCTGGTGGGTTAAAGTACCTCAGCCCTGATATTTCATGACAGCTGCTGTAGACTTTGTGAGGAACAGATCGATTATATTTTAAAATATATATATATTATTTCCTGTTTACGCAGGGCATTTGATGTGGAACTTCTATATATAGCTCAGTGCCTAAAGATCCCTGTGGCAGAGGTTGCAGTAAATTGGACAGAAATTGAAGGTAGGTTTTATATTATTTGTACATGTATGATACCTTTTTTTTTTTTTTTTTGACAACACATTATGGGTGCGGTAAATAAAGAAAATAAAAAAACATATTTGTAAACCATGCATTCTGAAGGCAGACATCTTGCAATTCTGCCCTGCAGTATAAGTGCTTTGTATATAATCATCCCAAAATAAAGAAGTAACTGACACATTTTTATTGTTGTATTCAAACCAGGAAACATGATTGATATATATGATTTTGTCAAATAGGAAGCAACAGTATATATATAAATCAACTGACCTCTACTGACAGAAATGTGTAATGGGTGCTGCCATTTTGAATATATCCCTATTCTTGCAAATTACGTGGTTTCAGTGAGTTTACCTGAGATTTCCTCATAAGAATGTAAGATAAAAGTAATGGCTAGATTTATTTGGGGAATTAGATCATTCTAATCATTCTAATAACTGTAAAGTGACTGTTCCTTCTAGGTATAATATAGATCACGTTTCTTTGTTACGTAGAATATTAAATGAAGTCTCCTAAAAGATGAATATATATATATATATATATATATATATATATATATATATATAGGCCAAATAGACAAGGAACCCTGTAGTACATTATATATCAATAGTCATTTCCAAAATTTACTTAGCCAAAGTATCTAGAAAATTAATAAAGTTCTTTGTGTGGTCCCAGTTCACCGTCACCTGGAGGGTCAAGTCCAAGTAGGGTTGCCACCTTTTCATCAAAAAAATGCCGGCCTTGGTACTGTTGTTTACCGGCCTGCTGGTAAAATACCAGCCAAGTGGCAATCCTAAGTCCAAGAGCAATGCAGAGGACACAGGACTGGCCATGTCTTAATTGTAAAGTAGTTGTGATGTAATAATGTTGTGTTCGCTAACCCACTTTATAGAAACCATAACTGTTTTAAGTAACATTTAAAATGTTTGTCGTGCAGGGTCCAAGCTGGTGCCTTTCTGGAGCTGGTTGCAAATGGGAAGAGACCTACTGTTTATACGGATGCGGTATCTAACTGGTGTCTGGAAGTTGGATACAACTGGAAAATTAAATTAGGTTATTGATCATTTGTTGTTTTGTACATATTACAGACGGAGCAGTATAAGGTGGCCTTCTATAGCATTCAAGGGATAGTCTGGGACGGTTTCTGTATCCACCTGCTGCGCCACTGTGAAATAATATTCTTATCTTGGCAAATGCCATTTTATGGCTGGTTTGGACATGTGAACCTACATGTATAAGATTTTGTAAATATAAATAAAAAGTGGACATCTTCTAGCATTGCCTGTCCTGTACCAGTGAATTGGAGAATGTTGCAAACGATCTGTTAATGTGGAACAGCTCATACTTTCCCTTCTGTCTCCTCTTCTGATTGTCACTGATTTCATCTGTTACATGTTTGGGAATTTTATAACCTGTACTTTCCATCTGAAGATGTCAGCTGTAGAGTTTTCTCTTCTTTTTATGAATAAACTCTCTGTAAAATGAGGCTTATGTGGGTTTACTGGGGATTATTTTTTTTTAATATACATCATGTTCAAACTTAAAATACCAAGCAATTTAGTGCATGGCAATAGGATAACGCTTATTGACACTCTTTTAACGATGAATACAGCCTACAGAATGTTTCCAAAAAACTTCGACTCATGGAAAAGAATATATATAATAATAAAATATATATACCTAAACAAGCTAAAATATATATTATATATATATATATATATATATATATATATATATATATATATATATATATGCGACACCCCCTAAAACCATCCATCAGCAACGGAGGATGGCTGCAGACTGAAAGGGTTAACATGCAAATCTCCTGCGTTAAAAAAAAAAAAAAAAAAAAACATACATGTGCATTGGCTGATTAAGGCGGTAAGTTAACAGACAAAACAGTATCATTTTTTGCCTGTTAATGGTTACAGCTGCTCCTTGAATCACTATTTGTGCAGTAATTACTCCAGTGTTTGAGGTTTTTTAAAGGGTAATGAGGTTTACTGCTCCCCGTAATTGTGTTATCAGTAGGCATTGAATGGAAAATGCCCATTAATTACTGCTTGATGCAGTTATTCCGTTAACGGTCGATATTGAATCAAGCGCTTTTATAGTTAAAAACTTGAAAATTTGTGGTGCCTTTTATCATGTATATTAAAGTTAAATCATTATTAAAATGTATCTAATTATTCACATTTGACTGTCTGTATTCTACATAAGTTTAATTTACTGAGACATTTGTTCGCTGTTTATAGTGACCTTCAGCATTTGAATGGAGCCTAGGAGGGGAGAAAAAACATTTTAAATCAAATCCGTAACAGACACCCCTCACTTCCGAAATAAAAATCCCTTCACCCAATGAACAACTCACCATTATCCAGGGCCACCCCAAAGCTCCAGATGACGAATAATTAATGACATAACATTAAATTAGCCCTACCTATCCCCCACCTCTACCTTGTCCAGACAGTGGATGATTCAATTAAATAAACATGAAAAACAAATTTCCCTTTGAGTGCCATGAAAATCACTGCCCACCCCCCAGGCACACTAAGGGTGACCTGAAAAATAAAATATAACCGTAATTAAATAAGTTCCCTGATGAGCAGCTTTTCCCTTGCTCATCTTCAGCCCAGGCAAACGGGCCATACAAAAATACAAATAATCCACCAATCATCAATTCTATTGGCTGCTCTTTTTTTTTTTTAAAACAGTTACAGTCCCTTTATCACCTGACCATTGTTTTTACTGTGAATGTAGAGCAAAATATGGAAAATGATCTATACATTGAGTTAGCAAAACTGCAAGCAAATGCCTAAATTTGGAGAATTTTATTTTTTTTAAATGTCCGAGAATTCTCATGTTTATGACATCACCTGTGGCACAGGATGCCAAAAAAATGCTTTTCAATTGGAAATGTGTAATTTCACATACTGTCACAGGTGATGTCATAAGCAAGAGATTCCACAGACACATTTATAACACATTTTTCTCCTAACTTAGGCATTTGCTTGCAATTTTGTTAATGCAATGTATAGGTCATTTTAAATAATTTGTTATGCTTTACATGCAATGCAAAAACAATGATTAGATGATGCAGCCCCTTTCTTCCTCCATTGAAATGAGTGGGAGCGAGCTTTATCTCGCTCCCATTCATTTCAGCAGGCTTCATCTCCTCTTGATCTTTGCAAAATGGTTAGTGAGTACCAGCCTGAGATGAGGCATCCAAGGGATGGTCGAGTCTGTCCGGGGTTCTTTGCGGAGATTAGTGCCAATCTCGATTCTCAACCTCCAATCTCGGATTTTAGTGACTAGAACCTCATTTGTTCATACAGGAACACTAATATCTGAGGCATCCCCTGCTTATAATATAGTCCTGCATATACATACATGGTGAAGGACCATGCCTAGAAGTCTCAACTTGCTTACGTTCTGTAGCATCATTTAGTGCATCATGCTTCAAGCCATATCATTTATTTGTGTTGTTCCTGTTCGTAGCCACCTAGAGTCAGGGCTGTGAGAGTTCCCAGCTCCCCTGTTCTCAGGATACAAGCAAGAAAACAGTGGGAGAAAATGTTTTTGCTTGGAGTGAAACATTTAACTGTCCTGACTTAATTTGGTGATTATTTCCTATAGGAGGGTTTTGCATACATCGCAATCCTTGGTAATCATAGAGTTTGAAGGATATTAATCTGTTTATTTTATGTAAAACATCCCATTTAAAAGATGAGGCTTCAAACATCAAATGCAAGCAAACAGTTAATTGTTTTCCGATTTGTACGCTTCTTCACATAGCGCGCATTATCGGTAGAAGAAGCAGATGACCGGCGGCGCCGTCTTTTAACCACTGATGCCTGCTCCTCTCGGACAGAGCAGCCAATCGGTGAGAGCTGAACCTGAATGTGTGTGTATATGTGGTGATCGCACTTTGAGGTCTGCAAATCGTGCCCAAAAACATTCGCCATCTCTGATATAGTATGTGACGTATTCTGATGCAGGAGAGCTAGCGTCCGGTAACCGGATTTCACTCGGCAGGTATACTTACTATTTTAGTACAGGCAAAGCTTAGGGTTTTTATTTTTTTTTTTTTCCCTTCTGTTTGTGCAAGTTATATCTGGCCTCTACTAATGGTAAATAGGATTGGTGTAAATCACTTGGAAATCCAAACGTGTAAAGGTCTAAAAGTACACAAAGCCAGACTCATCATTTATACTCACGATATCTTGTGAGAGACGTACACATTTAAAATGCGAATACAAAAAGATCTGGCGTGGCAGTAAATCTGTGATAGTCTGGTACACTTCAACACATTTCAATGAGTGAATGCAGGGCTGTCATGCTGGTTGTTAACCCATTGTTTAAATTGCTATTGTAAGTTGTGTGTACATTTTTATTGTGCAGAAGCCCTCTCTATGTGTATTTGACTTTTTTTATATAGGTAAATAGGCTCCTCAACATTTTCTCACCCAGGGCACACCAAAGCTCTACACAGAATTCTGTGGCACACCACAAACAAAAATATAAAAAAAAAATAAGTTATAAATTCAAGTGCATACACAGAACATAAGAACTAGATGTCTTTATTTACCTTTAAAACCAAACAAGTGTGCAAAATAAATAACGAATGCACAAACCAAGACAAGTACATTACAAATCATAAATAGACAAACCAAACCAGTGCATTACAAATCATATAGACAAACCAATTTAGTGCATTACAAATCATATATAGACAAACCAAACCAGTGCATTACAAATCATAAATAGACAAACCAAACTAGTGCATTACAAATCATATAGACAAACCAAACTAGTGCATTACAAATCATATATAGACAAACCAAACCAGTGCATTACAAATCATAAATAGACAAACCAAACCAGTGCATTGCAAATCATAAATAGTCAAACCAAACTAGTGCATTACAAATCATATATAGACAAACCAAACCAGTGCATTACAAATCATAAATAGACAAACCAAACCAGTGCATTGCAAATCATAAATAGACAAACCAAACCAGTTCATTACAAATCAAACCAGTGCATTACAAATCATTATTAGACAGACAAAACCAGGCACAGCCAATTTGCCCATTAGTATGCCAGTATTACTTTTGCCACTGATATGCCAGTGTTATTTTGCCATTAATAAGCCACAGCAAATTTGCCCTAAAATATGCCATCATTATTTTGCCGTTTAATATGCCCCAGCCAATTTGCCCAATAATATGCCACCCTCCTCCCCCTTCTCCAGTACTCACATCCTTGTTGCTCCATGTGCCTGGTTGTATCCTCCGTGCAGTTTTCTCTCCTGCATGTAGGAGGGATACACAGCCACCGCATATGACGTACTGTCATATCCGGTGGCAACGATTTTTGTCGGCCGCTGGCCCATTGTGCTCTACTCTCGGTGGCCGGCATCTGCTAGATGCTTCACGGCACACCTCCCATCATCCAGCAGCACACTGGTTGCAGAGCACTGATATATAGCATAAATTATGAACCATAAAACATTTAAGTGGTTTTTTTTTTAGTTTTCTTTAATTCACAACAATAAAAACATGTCATAAGTTCACATACTTATTCCTCCCCAAATGTTTTTTTTTTTTTCACATACTGATTCTCTTTTTAAAAACTATGTAATGTGAAGATTTTATTTATGTAAAACAAAGTCCATTTGATAATCAGAGGAATTCATTTTCCTTGTTTCACATAAGGGTCTACTAAATAAAGAGAGAATTGAGGAATTTCAAATGTAAGCCCAAAGTAGCTGAGCTGGTAAAATCCTCCCATTCAGCTGCATTGGGGACATTTTCCAACTCTGCTACTTTGGCCTAAAGTTTGAAATTCCCATCTCAATTCCCTGCAGTTCTCTCTTTATTGAGTAGACCCTTCAAATGTATGGTTTCTTCAAAACCAGAGATTCCTTGTAGTTTAACAGGACACACAACAAAATTCAGTTCAATAATTCATGCATGAACATGATTTTATGCCAAATCAAATTCTACATAACACGTTTTTATGTTTATCAAGCAAAGTGACACATTAGAAAGGGCACTAGTATTGCATCAATTTACATTTTTCATATTGCCTACTTTGGGGGAGAGTTGCATCATTCATCCCTGGTGATTCAGTGGGGAGTAAGGACGTGTGTTTTCCCTGTTCACACACACCTCTGTGCTTGTATCCACACACTCCTAGGCCTCAATGAGTTGGCACACGTGTCAGGTTATTGCCCTGTAGCTGACAGACTCTTAGCTTATAGAGTACTATGGGAGATGTCGGCCAACAATAGCTGGAGGGCCAAGTTGGGAGGCAGTACTGGGTAAGTGTGGGAGGGCAGATGGTTCTGTAGGGGATGCATCTGCTAAGTGTGGGGGGATGCATTGGCTAGGGGGCAGATTGGCAAATAAAACGATATAAAAACAAGGAATGCTTTTTTTTTTAAAAAACATTTTTTTATTAAATATGAAAAAAACATTTTACATGTGAATATATACAAGTAAAACTTTTTTTTAGGGTAGTCTTATATTCAGACTTTTTATTCCCTAAATTAATATCCAAAGTTTGCGGGGGTCGTCTTATATTCAAGCAAATACAGTATTTTATGCATTTACATCCACTTTAATGGCTCTTTAAAGTAAAAATGAATTTGCGTTTTTATATTTAAGCACAGTCTACATTTAGCTTTTAGAGTTAATTTGTTATCACTAATCATTCACGGCTTTATAAATTTACTTTATGGCTTTCATTTTCTGGACTTTTTAAACAGATGTCAAGGAGTGAGGTGGGCTGGCTGATTCATACACAATGTATAAAGAGACAAATAGACCATTGTTTAACAGCAATATATTAAGATTTCAATTATGGTACATTTCTTGTAGCGGTAAACATGTGACGGGAAATTGCAACTGCTTGAATATTATTTTTATGCTTTTGTGAATTTTTACATCTTATTGCTTTAAGCAGTGTGCATAAAAATAAATAAAATAATAAAAAATAAATTAATAAAAAATCAGTCTAGTGTCCCTTTAAGGAGTCAGTAGTCTTTATGCCTAGTGGAAGTAAACTGGCCTTGAACACAAGTCTTGTCTGAGAAAACAATTGTAAAGGGAGTGACAGAATATGTGTAGATGGAAATGCTGCTAACAGTAAATAAAGACTATGTGCACTGTCATGTCACATGACTGACTGCTCTATTACCGTAGCCGTATTAAGTGACAGACGTCAATTGCAGTCAAAAGTTTTATGCCTTGAAAACAATAAATTCTCTTACTTACTGAGAAGACATAACATAGCTTGTGGCTTGGATCAGCAAGAAACATTAAAAGACATAACATATTTAAAAATGCATTCTTTTTTTTTGCAATATTTTCAATATGACAATTGGAGGTAAAAATACAGGATTTTCAGGATGCACGTGTCACTTCTGCTTATAAAACCAATGGTGGATATCTATTTAAAGGGACGCTACCACTTATTAAGTATATGTTACCTGTGCATTTAAACACATATATAAGACATATGCCACTGTTTGTTTTCTCTATGTTTAAATTAATTGCATATAAAAGTAAAAATAAAATTAGGTGTCTATCTTTGGCATCCATTTTGAGAATTTCACCCATGATGCAACATTCTCCAAAACCTTCCATCAAGTCTCACATTACAACTGTGGCCAAATCCTGCATGATGATGTCATAAGATACTCCCCTGCACTCTTACTGGCTCCCAGTGCCGGCCTTAAGTGTTCCGGCTCCGTGGTGCCCCCCCTCCACTCTACCCTCATGTCTGTCTGTCTCCTTTCCCTTGATGCATATCTCTCCCTTCCCATGTTTGTCCCTTTGCTCTTTCTTGCCTTGTCTGTCTCTCTTCAACCACCTTTCCATGTATGTCTCTCCTCTCCCCAGGGTTGTCTTTAACGCGGGGCAAATGGGGCAGCTGCTCCGGGCCCGGTTATTCCTGGGGAGGCCCAAAGCAGCTGCCCCATAGGCCCGCTGCCCAGAACAATTTTTTTACGATCGCGTGTATCTTTTCATAGTATGTGATGTGATCGGCACGCATCCTATAGTCTATTACTTTCCCCTCCCCTGCGTTCAGAATGACCACGTGACAGCGTCTCCTCCTAGTCAGTCACTACGTGTGACACCACAGCATTTCTGGACTGGACGATCGACAGACGGATGGACCCATTGAATGAATTACAGGTGCAGCCCCCCACCTCCACCCAAGCCATAGACAGTGTCCCCTCCAGCCAGCTACATCCATACATAAAGTGCCCCCCCCCCCCCAGCCAGCTACACAGCCCCCATTTTTTTTAATTTATATTATGTAAACCAGCCATATGATATATATATATATATATATATATATATATATATATATATATATATATAAATATTATATATACCAGCTATATATATACATAATATATTTATATATCTGGCTAGTTTAAATAATATTGATATATTATAAATTAAAACTGCTATAATATTATAATACATTTTTATATCCAGTCACGTGTATGTCTGGTTTATATAATATTATATAATATATATAGTTGATATAATTTATTATATAAATATTATATAAATCAGCCATATATATATATATATATATATATATATATATATATATATATATATATATATATATGTATATATATTCTATAAATATTATATAAACCAACTATATCTATATAAAGATATATATATATATATATATATATATATATATATATATATATATAAAAATTATGATTGAAGTGTTGATTTGAGTATCAGTAATATGCCACTAACTGTATCAAAATACCAATCAGATATATATGCAAATATTTTTTGTCTCCTAATAAATCTTTAATGCATTTTAAACACCTTTTTAATATGCACTGTATTTGCTGTGGAGCTCTTTGATACACTCACACACTGCACATTCCTGTGCATTGTGTTGCTGAGGTGATGTTTGAAATGCTTACACATTGTACTTTCCTGTGAGTTACATTACTGTAGAGCTTGGTGATACAATGATTTGCTTCAGATTACTGTGAGTTGTAATGCTGTGGAGCTCGGTGATACACTCCCACAACACACATTGTGGTGGATGATATGATTGCATGCCAGGGACTGGGGGGCCCAAGAAAATGCTTGCCCAGGGTCCAATCAACATTAAAGAAGGCCCTGCCTCTCCCCACACCACATATCTGTCTGTCTCTCATCCCCCCCCCCCCCCCTCATATCGATTATCTCTCCTTCCCCTCTCCATATCTCTTTCCCTCTCCTTCCTCTCCTAATAATTATTTCCCTCTCCCCATATCTCTTATCTCTCCTCCCCCCATCTCTGTACTCTCCCCCCCTTTCTGTCTCCCCCCCTCACATGTGAGACACAGTAGAAAGTAAACCCACGTGTATCTATAAGATACACGTCGGGTTTACTTACAAGTCCCGGGACATGTTTTGTTTAACCCTTGCTTCCTTCAAGGAAGCAAGGGTTAAACAAAGTGCAATGTCCCTTTAACATGTTTTAAATGTATATATGTGTTTCTGACTTATGCTATACCAATTGTAGATATGCTGAAACTTGAGTGAAAAAACAGATCTACAGTAATTAATTTATTGTCTAAACTTTTGAGTAAACTGGTGCCTTTAGATCCTTGGGCCTATATATTAACTAAACTAATTAAAAGGGTTTTGTTCTTTTTAAAAATTATGAAAATACCTTTATTGCAAGAATAGCCTTAGTCACAGATGCTCTATAGTGACTTTATGGAACACATCAACAATCCCAAATTTAGAAACAATTAACTCAAAAATGAAAGCAGTAGTAGAGATGGACCACTTAACTGTTACTTTTCAGATAATTTCATAAAATCTGGATGTACTGGCCTGGTTCAACAAAACAGCTATTTAACATATGGCAACATAGAATTTGAACTTGGCATGTATATAAATATTGTAATTAATATAGATTTATATTGGATAAAAATTTGTATTTACTAATCATATAATTTAAACAAAAAGGAATAACCTTTTAACCTTTAAGGCCTTGTACCCCCCCCTTATTTTTTTCTTTCCTTTATTTGTTAACTCCTAATTTTATTGTGATTTATTATGTTAATATTGTTTATTTTGTAATTACCATAAAATATTTTTTTAGAAAGTACTGGGTGATTAATTCTTATAGTAGAATCACTATACTTGTCACTTTTTCACATCTGTTAAAGATTCACTAGTGGACAAAAAAAGTAGCTTTTTTTAAGGCAGAAAGTAATTCTGGCACCTAGGAAGCACACAAGGTATATATTGGCATGCCCTGCTGAATAGTTTGTTTCAACGTAATTAATAAAGTGTATTTTTTATACTGACTGTAATAAAGTAACAAACCCTAATGTGTTTTTCTGTGTCTGGTTGGAGGGAAATTCTCTCAACCTGGCTTTTTTGAATCATGTGTCTCCAAGTTATTATTATTCTTTGATCTTCATTTAAAAAAAATATTCATTGCCATTGCATACAGGATTCCTTTGACTGGCCACCCCAGCCTAATAGTATAATGCATTTGGTGGAGCATGTGGCATTAGGTTGACCCTGTTTTATTCATGATTGAAGATTCATAGCATTTGCATTTTTGAGATATCCATTTCGAAAATTCTGAGAGTACAGCTGTACACCAGGAATTACTTATCTCCTTTATTGAAAATAATGAGTAAACCACTGAACTTGCACAGCGGTAATGCCTAGAAAAGGGTGATCACATCACTGTTTTCAAAGAAGCTTATGAAAATGATATACACCAAGGGCTCTGATCAGTAAAATGTAGACCATGGTGCAGTCTATATTCTATATCGAATGCAGCCCAGGGATATATCTCTGAATTAAACAGCGATGTGGTCACCCTAGTCTAGATACATTTCAGAACAGTCAGAAGATGATGGATTGGTCTCAGTAAACATCTTTCAATTGCTAAGCTTTAGAGGTATATGTTGCAAATACTGGAAAACCAAAATCTCATGCGGTTCTTTAATTCTTGACAACTTATGTTTTCTATGAGGACCACCACAAGTAGAACAATGGTTACCATGACTAGCAAGTTACTAATTTTGGTAAGAGTTAAGAAGATAAAGGGTTAAGAAGAGCACTCCACTTAAGAGATGGTCTGTGACTCCAATGTTACTAGGACCCTGTGTTTTATTTACACTTCCCGCAGCTGGTGATAGATTTATTGCTCTTTCGAGAAAGCAAGTAGGATCTCTTTTTTGCCCTAATATTTATGTGTTTGGAGTGTGTATGAGGGAGTAATATCTTTCCTTCACTGTCTGACCTCCAGCACCTCTGTGTTAGTATCCAGACAGCCTAGGACCCTGAGAGCCGTGAGCAGGCTGTGGCAAGGGGTGTGTGTATGTGTGTGAGTGTGTGTGTATGTGTGTCCTGGGCCAGTTCCAGCTCTGTGCAGTAAGACAGAGCAAGCTGTGCGGCTCCAGCCTGACTGACGCCTGGCTTTGTGCCTGTGTTGTCGCCGCTGCTCCTCCTTCTGCAGCCCTTGCTCCTTCACATGCATAGAGCAACTGGGGGGACCAGAGCCTGGCCAGGAAAATAAGGGCCAAAGCCAAACACAGGTAAGATATGGACACTTTTGTTTTTATGAAATACTTTAATGTTATCAAACTTGTCTGATCCCTGCAGGGTGCAGACTGTGCTCTGTGACGGCTGTCTGACCTCATCTGAGGCTGGACAAGGATCATTGTCCAATCTTCTAATACAGTGATGATTATCATTTATCACTCTAGCCTATGGGGACTACAGTTTGCCTAATGAAGGATCTTGGGAAATGTAGTCCACAGCAGCCGGAGTGCCAAAGATAAGCCATCACTAATTGTTTCTAATAGGTCATGGCTGTATTATGTCTGCAAGAGTTAGCACAGTGTGTTCCTAAATATAGATTTCCATATAGATTGTGCTGATCATCTTTCAGGCTTTATTAGATCACTGCTGCCAGGTCACTGAAAGTAAGCGAAGTGCGGGGAAGGCTACACGGTTAACCCTTTGTGCCATAAAACTCATGTGATGGACAAATAGCAGTTCCGGGGGCAATAAGAAGGAACATTCCATTTTGTTCCCCATGGTGATTGCGCCACATTCTGAACCTTGCCCCAGAATTGCTGCTGATATTTTAACTCCATTAACCAACTTTGAAGACTGCTGAAGTGCTGTATTGAATGTGTCAGATGGGTTGAACCCCATCTCACACGTGTGACCTAAGATCTGTTGATGTTAAGGTTAATATTCTCTACTTGATGCACAGTGAACTTATGAGCCAGAGAATTAAGACAGTTCATTTTATATCTCGCTGGCTCCCAGCAGCAGGGATCGTTTTATTCCTTTTGTTTTCAGATACACATCCCTATATCTCCACCTGCTATGAACTTCAACTCTCATCATGTCGGACCAGCCACCTTGTGAGCATGATATACATCATAATTAGCTCCCTATGTTTATATGCAAAATATACATGGGTAACACGGAGCTGTTAAATAGAATGATCAGGTATTACTCTCCCACCATTCTGACTAAACATGATGGGATTTGCAGTACACTGCAACTGCATGGACGATATTTATCACATGCATTGTCAAATATTTTTTTCTCTCACCCTGTACATTTTTTACATGGATATTGTTAAGCTTTTATCTGATTATGCTCTGTATGTACCGTTATCTGTATGGGTGGCTGAGCACCATGGGCAGTGCCACAGATAAGCCATCAATATCTTACAGATTATGATGATGTTTTCAGTAGACTTTACCAATATTCACTGATTAACTTTTCTACACAGGTTTAACACTTGAGATGAAAGGAGGAGGTTTATGTTATTGGAGAATGCATGAGACATTCTCAGTTTTACAGTGTGATAGATATTTGCATTAGGGAAGGAGGGAGGGACAGGGTAGAGGAGACACACTGACGCCAGTATTGTGATCAGGAGAGAGGGGAAGGTGGAGCTGTCCAGGATTTCTCTTGCTAGCTAATCTCTGAGCAGTATAACTGCATCACTACTTTCTGTACAAATAACTCCATCTGACGCAAGGGAGACTGTTTTGTGGTCTTGTGACCAATAGTGGAATTATTTTCCTTATTGTTCTTTGCAAAGGTTGCTTAATATTTTCCTTTGCTTGATGGGTTGGACAAGCACTGACTGCTTTGTGTGTCCAGACAGTAAGGGTTAGATGCACTTGAAAAAAACACTATATTTTTGAATTTGCATAGATCTATACAGGACACAGGAAAAAATTAGCTATGAATGTTGCAGGTGTGATGCCTATAATGGTAACCTTTATGACTCTCCAGATATTACGCGACACATTTCATATGATACTCAGATTGACATTATATGGGAAAGATCAGGGGTGTCCAGACTTTTTGATATGTGTATATTTTTATTTGCTGTAATAGAGAGTAGCTTGTTAGACATATTGAGATACTTTTTGATTTAGTAGCGAGAACAGAATTACAAATCAACTTTATTCAAGCAAAACAATTTTTTTTATGAGAGTCAATGAGAATATGGGTTAAGTCAGCTAAGAGCCGCATCCTGTTCTTATATGGGCTGTATTTGGCCCATGGGCCACACATTGGACGCACCTGGGCTAGAGCAAATTTAACATAATGGAAACTGAAATCCACAGCGGATGGAGGAGCAAAGATCATCCATCACAGCTTTATAGCTATACCCTAATAATATTATTACGATTATTATTATATTATAATTAATAACATGTAATGCAAAAAATCTATATTGTATATAGTCAATGGCAGTGGTGTAAGCTCTCAAAGGGTTAAAGATTAGATGATTAAGACATCAGCAGTATATAAGGAAGGACATTTAATTATCCTAAAAGGGTTATGTTTACCTGGAACATAAAACATTTCTGTTGAAAAATAAAACCACATCATAAAAGGCTATTTTGGTGGAAGCAGATGATTGGACACAACAAGGGGCAAGTCTGTAATTTGACTTTGATGACATCACTGAAAACATGTTCAGATTGTGAAATGTCTGCAGACCATGGAATTGTGATGTATAGCTGTGACTCACCCTGTGCCTTCCTGTCTCTCAGCACAGAAGTCCAAACAACCCAGTAGAGAAATGTAAAAGGCGCACCAAATATATTATGACTTCCCTTTAAGATATTAAGGTCACCTGTAGAAGTTGGTCCTGCACACAGATTTTTATTTTATGTTTTAGTCATATTTGATTCATATTTGTACAATATAAAAAAAACAAACAGTGACCATATATAGTATCAGTACCACAAATTGGATATCAAAAGGTTATTACAATAAACGAAAAAAATAGATTTAATACCAAACACAAAACTCATTATACTTCAACATCATAATACTTCAACATAAAACAGTGATAACCATTTGTAAATGTTATTATTGCCCAAATAGACGTAAAAGCTATGTCGCATTGCATTTACACACTCAAAAAAGTATATAATAATGTACTTACTAGAATCTAGAATTAAAGCGCTGCCCGTCTGTCTATACTATTGAACAGAAAGATAGTGTAAAACCAATGGTTTCTGTAGAGTAAACATATAATCCATAAACTGGGTGAAAAACATTTATGCTATAGGTTCAGTAGCATCTCGACTATGGAAATTTGACAGAAAGACAGTACTTCCATATTTTGTATAATTTCCCTTTGTAAATAACTGATAACAATCTGTGCATGACATTGTATATGAAAGATGTCAGTGCAGTCTCAGAAATATGATGGATTATATTTACCTCTTGGTTTATACCACCAGAAATAATATTGAATTTGGAATTAGTTATTGCTGATTTACAATTACTGTGGTCTACTTTCCACTTTAGATCACTACATGAAAAGCTTTATCTTAGACATGGAACCAATCAGATATCATTTATTCATGAATTCCTGACATGTTGTGCTGTATGGTACAGCTGCTGCCATACTGCTGGATACTTACTGTATTTGGTGCATTTGCTGCAGGTAAGAAGGGCACTCTGGCAGATTATACAGTTCCGAATAAAAGACTGTGTAACTGTATGTCTGGCTGGTACTCTAAGCATAGTTTGTGATAAGAGATAAAAACTGTTTGCCAATTACTGTGCTCTCGTTGGCAACTCAGACATGTTTTACTCATTTGTCCTTCAGGATAACCTAACCTTCTGTAGGTTATCTACTATCTATTGACAGATTTATGGTAATTATTGATATACATTTTTCATCATTATAGATAGAAGAGTTATATATGATATGCACTAAAAATGATGCAGGTGAGATGAACATTTGATATCACTACCTTAAAGGGACTGTATCATCTATAGATAGTCTTTACTGTGCATGTATAGAATAACAAATGATTCAAACTGGTCTAAACATTGTTTTAGCAGAATTGCAAGCAAATGCCTAGATCAGGAAAAAACAATTGTGTTTTAATTGTGCCTGTGGAGTCTCCTGTTTATGACATCATATGTGGCTTGATATGGAAGGTTTCCACTGAAAACCAGTTCATTTGTAAATCAAGCCGCACGTGATGTCATAAACAGGAGACTCCACAGACACGTGTAAAATCTTAATTTAAGTGCTTGCTTGCAGCTCTGCTAACGGAATGTATAGATGATTTTCAATCATTTTTAAACGCTCATAGTATAAACTATGTTTAGGTGAACAGATCTTTTAACTATACATTGTGTAGGCCCAAACCTTGTGAGTTTCTCGTGATATAAAAGCTCATATGGCATTGCATAATGCATAGATAAACTTTAACATATTGAAGAAATGTTCGTCTCCCCTGAACTCACCAGGAACATATTTGTAATTCACTTTTAGCGAATATCTCCTAAGATATCTTGTATAATAATCGGGAATTAATATGTTCTGGGAAAAATAGAAGTGTAAAAAAAAAAAGAAAAAGAACATGAATAGTGTGTTAACAGATATGGAGTAATGCTTTGTATAAACGTATGGGGTTAGTATGGTGTTCCCAGCCAACTTATTACACATTATGATTTGCACTTTTATGTCTCATGAGCATAGTAACATCCTATGAAAATGGGATGATAATGATATATAAGAAGTGTTTTATAAGGACATACTTTTCAGTAGTCATAAAACAACCTTTTGCTTTTGAAATTTTACACAATGGTTAACATCCCTTAATATACATATGGAAAAGATTGCGCTAAATGGTCTTCTAGGTGAAGACCATTAGAATGTGAGTTGAAGGACATTTTAGGAAATTCAGTTAAAACTAGTCTTATATAAAACAAAAAATATACGTATATATATATTTGAATATATTTTAAGAGAGGGTAAATATATATATATACATATATATATATATACACATATATATACACACAGTCCAAATCGAATACTCGAATACTCAATACTATTATGTGTATTTTTCAAGTATCACTTAGTTTGCTGTTGACATTTTCCAGCCTTATTTTCTCAGGACTTCTGAAAATCCCTCTCAGTAGTCACTCAGGATTAAACGTTGAAGTAAAATATTGGGGGCTTTGAGCAGTGGATATAGTCTCCTGCTATGGATTTATTTGGACCATAATAAAAGCTCACCATAAACTTCTCTCTGCTGTGTTCTGAGGAAGGGAAAGACAAACATGTTTTATTTAGGATTGGCTAACCTAAATACACTTTGGAAACACCACAACATTTTATTTATTTGCAATATTAATGTGGAATCCCTGTTTGAATTACCAGCAATAACATTATAAGCTAAGCAACATTAGTGTATCACATAAAGGAGGTAACGCTACACTTGGTGCTACACTTGAACCTGGTTAGAGTTTTTAGTGCATCCATCAGGGTACAGCTGGTACCCCAGGGATGTGTCCTCTATGGCATTCTGGCTCAGATGACCTGTAAGAAGCGCAGGCCAGCATTGGAGAATGCCTGTATGAATCAAGCAGTGCACACACATCCTCCATCCTAAACACTGGGGAGCATAGCAAGTCCTCCTGATGCAAGGTCAAGTCCTTTTGGTACAATGGCAAGTCTGGAGGTCCAATGCTAAGTTCTGTGGGTGCAATGGCAAGTCTTGTGGTTACAGGGGAAAAATCCACTGGGTGAAATGACAAGTCTGGGCTACAATCCCAAGCAGGTCCTGTGGGTGCAATGACGAGTCCTGGGTTTGCAGGGGAAAAGTCTAGTGGGTGCTGCAGTGGAGTGAGGGGGAATGTCCTCTGGGTGTTGCAGTGTGATGCAGACATGACCGGCACCCATATCCATTGAGGAATCCTGGCACTTTGAATTATCTGGGGTTGGCACAGCAAATTCTCCTTGTCGGTGGAGCATGTGGGTAGTTCCAGCAGTAAAGACTGCTGTCCTTCTCAGTGCGCATGCAGTGCATTGTGACAAGTGAGAAAGGGGCGAGCGGATGTGCTAATATCCTTTCCTGCGTTAAAGGGGCCGCAAAACTTCTGATGCTGGTCCTGATAGTAGCCATCATTTCTTACAGCACTGCTTACTTGCCTGTCATGGTTGAGATCCTGCGTGTGCAATTTGGGTTAAGAACAAGAATCACTAGCTTCCTGTTTCTGTGAAATAGTTAGTTACATAGTAGTTTATGTTAAAAAAACACGTCAACCCTTTTCCTAATCCTTAGTTGCTGACTGTATCAGGCCACTTTACATTTAGCATTCATTACTCCTTGGAAACTTTGTAGTATGTAATTTAATATCAGATGAGAACTAATTTATCCATCTAGTCTGCCCATCCCCTCTGTAATTATTGATTTCCTTTCCTACTCAGGAATGTGTGTCTTTAGAGCAAAATTTTTAATTATCTTCAGGTAATCTGTGGATAAGAGCTGTACTAGGATTGCTCAATACCTTGCATTCCATTGAGAGGCTCATTCTAGTTTTGTTACTATATATTTAATTTTAACTCATTCCAATAATGGTTAATGTGTCATTCTTCAGGAGGAAACCATGTTACATACCTCAAAATGGCAACAATACCCTTCAGACATGAAAGTGAATCTAAATCCACCAATTACATGTTTCTGGACTACTTTTCTTTTTAAAGTAACCTTCATGTTTTTATCACATACTCCGAAACTGGCACAAAACCTGCCTTATTGCAAAATTTGACAACCCTTGAAGGTTCACCGAACAAAATGCAATAGATTATGTGCACCCTAAAATCCTGTTTTTCTACCTTTCTATGCATAATCTCACCCATACCTCCTGCTTCAGAGCACAGACCCTATCTCCCAAATATTACCCATGCACAACAATATCCTGGCCATCTAACCTGGCATTACAGGACATCATGGAAGGTTCAACATTCCTATGCTAGCAGACAGAATTGCTATTACAGGCATACCTCAGAGTTATTGTGGGTTTGGCTCCGGACCACCGCAATAAGTCGAATTACGCAACAATAACTTTCTGATTAATTGGTCTAATTTCAATAAAATATTGTTGTGTCTGTGCAAATAGATACATGGAATAGTCAGAGAAAGAAAATGGCGCTGAAAGACTTGCTTGATGGATAATTGACACATGTGTCAAGAGCAATAACTGTGAAACGCAATAAGTCGAAGCGCAGTAAAACAAGGTATACCTGTATGATCTTCTATATTCCTCCATTTAAACATAGATGGAATTATTGGCTGCCGAGAAGTTGCATAAGTTATTGAATTTTGGGCATTAAAAAGAAAACAAATCTGCATATTTGGAAATGATCAACACAATCACATGGGTACTAGAATTATACAGAATGTTATTGAATACATTTCTGGACCAACAATAAGGTGCTTTAGATGAAAATATAGCTTTGCAAATTAAGAGCAGAGCTTTTCGGATTTCAACTCATTGTATATGAGATGATCGCTATACGCGCAATTAATAAGATTTGTTTTTCTATTGGCAAAAATCACAAATCTATGGAGTCAATAAATCCTGGGTGGTATAAATGTTACGGCAGGTTCCTACATAGATTTACATAGTCTACAGATGTGTCTCTTCCATGGGCGTCTAGAACAGTTCAGCGTGGCCGTTTCCCTGCTGACAGTTTAGCTTGACAGTGTGAACCCTGAACTGCCAGCAGTGAAAGGCAATGCGGGTGTTTCACCGCGGCAGTGTAAGCAATGACAGTTACAAATATAAACCCCCCCAAAAAAAAAAAAAACTCCCCTAAATAACCCCCCAAACCACCGTAATAACCCCCCAAACCCAAACACTAATACCCCAATACTTACACTATCCCCCTGAACCCTAATACTAACACTGACCCCCCCCCCCGAACCCTAATACTAACACTGACCCCCCCCCGAACCCTAATACTAACACTGCCCCCCCCCCCCGAACCCTAATACTAACACTGACCCCCCGGAACCCTAATACTAAACCTAACCCCTAATAATACTCACCTTGTATTCGTTTCCGCGATGACCTGGCCAGTTCATCGCCGAGGGGTCACGGTGAAGCGGCTGAGTTTAAGCAGCCACAAAGAACCGTCCCTTCCCCCTTCCCTGGCACCTGAAAACTGGTTGGTTTCAAGTATATGTATCTGGTTTCTAAAACAGCTGCTATAGCAAATTATCTTTACTGATTTGTTTGAAAAACTCATATTTTGAAGATATTAAAAGGGTCTACTCAATAAAGAGAGAATTGCCGGCCATTGCGATGGAAATGTAAAACTTTAGGCCAGTTGGAAAAAAAATTTGAATGCAACTGAATGGGAGAATTTTTCCCACTCTGATACTTTGGCTTTATGTTTAAAATTCCCATCTCATTTCTCTGCAAGTCTCTCTTTAATGAGTAGACCGTTAAGTAATCCCAAGTAAATTATTACTCAGTATAAGTCTGCAATTCTTTTCTGTATCACTGTGTAATATTTATATGTGAACTATTGAAATATCAAAAAAAAAAAAAAACAGAAAACTTTTTGAGTGAAATTGTTTTATTTGTGTTATCAGTTGAATGCACACAAAGGAAATGTGTTGTTACTTAGGACACATAACGCACATTATCTGCTATTATCTTGTCATCATTTACAAAGCCCAATCTCAACTTCATTCACATAATTATTTGAATGGTGGAGTTTACAAAGTACTAACATTTACTAAACAAGTTCCACTTGGTTACCAAACACTTTTTGAGAAATGACTTCTTACTGATTGACAATAGGCTTTGTGCTGGATGACAGAGGTTTTCATCAGTTGGATATTTGGTAGGGTTGGGCACTATACAAATGATACATTGACTGTTTCTATTAAATGAGACCTAACATTCTATAATATGCAGAAACACCTTGTTCAACATAAAAACCTAATCAGATATGGATATGTAGTATAATGTATCTGTGCATTAATGTTTCTAATTAGAACACTTTATAACCAGTAAGTTATTAGCAGTGATCACACAGAGTTTTAAAGGGCAGAATTTGTTTTAAAATTATTTATTTATTTTATTGTTTTCTGCAATAACATAACTTCAGTACATGTTAATTTAATTTATTTTTATCTTACAATAAATTGAACTTCTTCTCTACCTTTATAATGAAAAAGAAAATCCCCAGGCATCTAAATTCCGTGAAATCAATAAAGGGATGCCTCCTTCTTCATCAGTTTTTATGCTCCCCTCTAACAAAATGTTGTCATTAGTTGTTACTGTGGAACAAGTCTCTCTCTCTCTCTGTTTCAAGTACTTGGAAAGTGGAGGGGTGTGGTTTCCGGCAGCTTTGTGTGCAGTATGATAAGCAGGTCCTTGTTGACCGGAAGTGTTGAGGTAAATAACAAAAAACAAATTCTTGGTCTTTTCATAGTGTAAAACAGGGCTCGACAAATCCAGGGCGACCTGGAAATTAGACCTGCTGCCCAGGTATTGTCATTCCCACATGACACCCCTTGCGAGAGGGCAGAGAGTGGGCTGGCTACACAGACTTCCAACTCCACACCTTCATGCACCATGCTTAAATGTCTGCACGACAGGTGTTGCAGGACAACAAGTGAAGATGGTCTGTGCCTGTGTGAGAGGCGCAGACCAGGCTGAAGCATAAAAGCCCCTCTCTCCTGCAGTGAGATTCTGCATCAGGGAGGGATGACATATTGAGAGATGTACTTTTTTTCCCCAACCCATTCCTGACATAGGATGTACCAGGTAGATCCTACCTGAAAACGATTAACAGTCGCTGCCAATGCTTTGCTATAATGCCCCGATGTCGAGGCATCATGCAGCACTGAAATTGGCCCCCTCTCCACAGGTGTCACATTGAAGAGCAGCTCCTTCAATATGTTGCTTGCCAATGTCCATCAAGAGTGATGGAAGTGCCCCTAGAGGCAGTCAGCTACATGGCATTTAAAAAAAAAAGTAAGATGTAGGATTTGAGTTATAATTAGGGTTAAAGTTAGAATGCCACTAAGGGTTAAAGAAGAGTTAGGGTTAGAATTAGGATTAGTGCAGGGGTTAGGGGTCGATTTAGGGTTAGAGTTGGGGTCAGAAAGGTCACTAGGACAAAATGGTTAGGAAAAAAACACTACTTTTAGTTATTGCTCTATAACTTACAAAAAAACAACAGAAAAACATGGAAACATGCATATTTCTAAACTCGGAACAAATTTAGAAACTATTTAGATTTTTCAGGTCAAAAGTTAGAAAATATATTTTTCAATTATTTCATCATATTTTGTTATAGTAAATTATATGATATAGTTTTATCTAAAGAAAGCCATTTTTATGGCAACAAAAACAGTATTTATTATGTGTGGGTACATTAAATGAGGAAAAGGAAAAATACAGCAACACCACAAAAATGTTTAAACATCCATTGTCACATTGTCGGTCCTTTAGCTAAGGGGTTTAAAAAAAAAAACCATACCCTGCTGGGTTCACTGTATGTATGTGACTGGTCTGTGTGGTTGTGTTACTGTGTGTGACTGTGTTTATGTGTGTGTGATTGTCTGGCTCCTAAACTAAATTAATTGTGTCAAGCTCTGGTATAAAAGCTCAATGATATTCTTGCTAGTAAAGTAAGACAGTGAGAAAAAATTGACAGTATATAGTGTGTTTTCAATTAATAGACTCTTCTTTGCAGTTCTTTACACTGAGCTATTGGGCTGTTTATCTACGGACACTGTACATTTATCATATTTTTATAAGACATGCTCTTGGCATAAACAAAAACTGCATGGAAGTTTTATCTCTATTGATATCACAGAATGTGCTTGCCATTGCATTATCTCTAATTTACTCCCTTGGCTCTATTCCCACTGACAACAATGGTGTTGTGGTTAACACTGATGTCACTGACGAGCTATTTCTTTTGACTGAAAAAGATAAATGTGTTTTACTAGACCCTGCTATGGCAGAAACACTATATTACGCTGCCAGAAATAAATCCTGACCTACAGTCACGTAGTGTCTTGTCATCTCTAAATACTTGTATATGTCTGCTGGAAAAAACAAGTTGTGCTTTGTATATTGTGAGTGTTTGGGGATGTTTCCAACGTAAGATTGTGAGGTGGTTGAGTGGGTTTAATGCACCATAGACGACCAAGATAAAAGTGACGCTTTAATAAGTACAGACCACCTACCTCTTTCTTCTATTTCTTCAAATGAGGCTTTTATTAACTCCATTCAGGTTTATCTGTATCAGTATAACTTCTACTTCTCTTGGTCACTGCATCCTCTATCCAGATTTGTGGTTAATGTGTCGAATGTGTTTAATCCTCATAGTTGCAGGTTTGATTTCTCAGAGAAGCAAATTAATGGGTAATAATAACATCTGCTGGATTAGTGAGATAAAGTCTGCACTCCAAATCAGAGAATAAAAAGAAGCATAGAAAAAAACAAAAAGGGACAGAAATACAATAGACACAAGACAGCAGCTGATGCCATCAGGCATTAGCCACCAAAAACATATATTCCCCTGGTCCACCATGATGAAAATACCACAGAGGTCTAACAGCTAGAGTTACCACCCAGCAAACTTGGATTCAAGCCAATGTGAAGTCTGTGGAGGAAATAGCTTGGATGGTATATTTTTGAAGAGCAGCTGACAAAACTACAAATACCTGACATGGCCACCATGAAACAAGCATGACAAGTTGTTCACAAGGCTTTCATTGCAGTTTTAGAGGGGTTAACAAAATTAAAAATGTATGAAGTGGAATTACAGACATGTAAGTATCCTAATCTGTGGTTCTCCATGATAGTGGGTTTTTTTAACCAGTAGTACCATGATTGTAATCTTTGAATAACTATAATAGCATACTTACTTTATAATATTTATCTGATTTCTGTTCAAGTGATGTTTTTCTACACCAGTCCTGCAAGATTTACTTTTGGGGTCAATCTAAGCATAATGCAATTAAGAAAACGCAGAAGCGGCATTCACGGAACCTTAAGTACATGTAATGACTACCGAGTGGCAACTTGTTACAGGAACTGCTAACATTTTTTTTCCAAAACTCACCATGGTAAACGATGCAGATTATCTGTGACCATAATGCTTTGCTATTTGCCAATTGAAAGATGTAATGCCAGTTCCTATCAACAAATTGAATCTTTTATTATGACACACCCAGATGCTTAATATTATTCCACAGTGCACATTTTGAGAGTTGACACACCTTTGTACATTCAGTATCTATTTTTTCGACCCCAAAACCACAATGGATATCATACAGACATCCTGTACACACCCAGACCATTTGTGGTGGCCTAGTTAACTCACAAATGGACTGCAAAATACAGGTTAACTGATTGGGAAAAAAGGTAAGTTGCAGAAACTCTATTACAAATAATAATTCCTAATGTTTGCAGTTCATGTTGAGTGACTAGCCCTGTCTGGCAGAAAGGTGGAAACCATTCCTGATACTATCATATAGATATTAAAAGTGCAGGGCGGGAAAGATCAAATTTATTTTCAAGGTGCAAAAGGAATATTATTATTATTTAAAAAAAAAAAAGTATTTTTATGATAAATAGTAAACTGCCTTTTACAGTATGAGCTCTTTGTTATTTTAGCAATACAATATGAATATTTTTTTGGGTTGTTAAAATTTCAATATAGTCTGTCGATTGTTTATTTTGCCATGTGTAAATGTTGACCTGTAAAAGCACAAAATGATTTGTATGCATTGTAATGACATAATCCAGATGTACTAGTAGTAGTAGTAGTATATAATTTATCAGATCAGCATTGCACACATGTATAATTTGTTTTGTTCGTAAAATGGGGATTAACTCCATATGTGTGTACTATTTTATTATCTAACTTATTTACAGTTAAAAATTGTAAACTCTTAACACCATCAGAATATATTTTGCAGTTAAAATTAAATTTCTGTTTTACAATATATATAAATATGTATGTATATATAATAAAAGTTTGTTTAGTTTAATTAATTATGTTAATACTATTGTTTTCTCAAGTGAACTCACATAAAAATATTTTTCTATTTTTTTATTAGGGCATCTTTAATCTGCATAAAAACATAAACCACCGAACAAATTCTTGTGGAAGAATTTTCTCTAAATATTTTGGCCAACTTCCTTATCATCTATAAATAAAAACACTTTTTGTTTAACCGCGTGGACAATATTGGCAAATCCTATGCACTCCAGCACTCCTATAAGCTCCTTGTTCTCCTTTACTAGCCCAGCGGTCAAAAGGCTGCTTGGCTGGAAACAAGGGGACGAAGAGGAAAAATGGGCAGAAAAGGCGGTGGATTCACTTGTGAAGAAGCTAAAGAAGAAGAAGGGTGCCATGGAAGATTTAGAGAGGGCTTTAAGTACACCTGGACAGCCCAGTAAATGTGTCACAATCCCGCGCTCACTAGATGGACGATTACAAGTGTCACATCGAAAAGGTCTTCCTCATGTCATCTACTGCAGGGTTTGGCGATGGCCTGATTTGCAGTCCCATCATGAGCTAAAACCACTCGAATGTTGTGAGTTCCCATTTGGTTCAAAGCAGAAGGATGTGTGTATAAATCCATATCATTACCGCAGAGTGGAGACACCAGGTAACAAGAAAATCTTTTTAACTCTTATTTTTACTTCACCTGTCTAAAGCTCCCCTTTTAAAATACTCCTAATGTCATATATACATTTGCGAGCCCAGTGGCTAGAAAAAGAGTTGTATTAAAATAATTTATTCAACTCACTCCAAATCTGGTCTGGCCACAACATAGGCCACAAGGTAGTGCACAGAAGTCTGATTGTGAGCATTAGCCGTCTAAATATTTTAAGGAAATGGTTTCTACACCAGGAGTAATCCAGTTACCTAGCTAGGTTCTGCAATACAAAGCATGTTCAGGGTAGGTTAGCAGATTGGCAAATGAGACGTGAATGATTCAATCTCCGATCACAAAAAGGAAACCCACTGACCAGCAAGGAATGCTGAAGGTCAACTGTATCAGTTCCATTTGGATTATAGGAGTATATACATACATAAAATATAAAATTGTCATTGTTTGCCTGTCTCTTTAAATATCTTTAGCTAAATATATAGTTACATTATACAGGTATATAGTTACATCGTTACGTAGTAGTTTAGGTTGAAAAAAGGCTTGCCATCCATCAAGTTCAACTCTTATCCCATGTTTACTGCTGTTGATCCAAAAGAAGGTAAATAAAAATCCTTTCAGCAATTTTGAATTCTGCGTTCAGCGGGAATTTTTTTTTATTCTTGACTCCAAATGGCAATCAGATTTCTCCTTGGATCAACAAGTACTAAATTATTATTAATGCCTTTACAAACATGCATAGCTCTCTATGCTCTGGCTCATTAAAAAAGTATCCAGGCCGCTTTTAAAGGCATCTAAGGTATTTGCTAGAACCACTTCTTCAGGCAGTGAATTCCATATCTTAATTGTCCTTACTGTAAAAAATCCCTTCCCCTGTCGTAGACTAAATCTCCCTTCTTCAAGTCTTAGCGGGTGACCTCTTGTCCTTTGTACTGTCCTGTTAATGAACAGGTCTTTAGAAAGCCCTCTGAATGGGCCCTGTACATATTTATATAACATTATCATATCCCCGTTTCTCTAGCGTGTACAGATTTAACTTTTTCAGCCTTTCTCCATAACTAAAACTTTCCATTCCCAAGATTAGTTTTGTAGCCCTCCTCTGAAAAGGCACCCAGACTTGAACCGCATATTGGAGGTGAACTCTTACCATGGACCTATAAAGAGGCAGAATAATATTTTCTTGCCATGATTCAATACCCCTTTTAATACACCCCAATATCTTATTGGCCTTTGCAGATGCCAGCTGACTCTGTGCACTACTGCTAAGTCTATTGCCTACAACTACTTCCAAATCTTTTTCATTAGTACATTTCCCCAAGGAAACACCATTGTACCCAAAAGGCATCATTTTACACTTGTCTACATTGAATCATTTGCCATTAATCTGCCCAATTACTCAATTTGTCCAAATCCTCTTGGAGCGAAGATACATCTAGTTCAGACTGTATTACCCTACTTACTTTTGTGTCATCAGCAAACACTGAGACATGGCTCCCTATGCCATGTGGTAGATCATAAATAAACAAATTAAAAATAAGAGGACCCAGGGCAGAACCCCGAGATACTCCACTTATCACATCTGTCCAATTTGAGAACTTCCCATTTACCACCACCCTTTGCATCCTGTCTTTCAACCAATTGCCAATCCACAAACAAACCTCTAGCATTAAGCCTATGTCAGTCAATTTGTACAGTAACCTTTTATGTGGAACTGCACCAAATACTTTAGCAAAGTCTAAATATATCACAACCACTGCAGCACTCATATCTATATTCTTACCCACCTCCTTGCGTGCCCAGGCTCACGATTTTTTGGCAGGGACCCACAGGGTCTATTAAGACCCTGATCGGGTCTCTGCCGTAGTGTTCCTGACTACCGATCACCTTGTGATCAGTGGACGGGGACAAATCTTGACGTTTTGGTGCTTGCGGAGTTTTTTTTATATACTTTACTTTTATATACTTTTCAAATGATGGGCAATGGAAAAGCACATATTTACTCCCAGTATTGGGAATACTTAAAGTATGTAACAATATAAAGCAAGGACAAAATCATATGTGTTTGTAGATGTGAGCATAACTGTGTATTATTTGGCTTGTTGAACCAAAAGAAATGTTACAGTTACACTGCAATTAGCTATCTTACAACAAAGTCATGGACATGACTTAACTGTAATTAAATCAATCATTTTGAGTAATCACCATGTTCTGTAGCATAAAGTAGGGCAGTGAAGATATTGTTTTTTTGTTGTTATATTGTTTGTTTTGTTTTTTTCCACTCAACTTTTGGTCACTTTGGTTCAGGGGAGAAATGAAAATGGGTGTATAATTAAGACAATATTGAAAATATTCAGGTGACTTTAGAATCACCCCTATAGGCTAATCTAAATTATTTAAATGCAGAAAGAAAAGTCCTGCGCTCACTCCCATCACTGGGTGGCTGCAACGACCACAGTACACATCAGCCCCAATATATAGTAAAAACCAAAGAAAAACAAGTTACCTGCGCTCTCTCCTTTATCCCTATGTATTTTTAAAACAAATGGAGGTTTTTTAGTTACCTCCAATGGCCATGAGAGGATGAGCCCACCTGCCAACGTCAAGGCAGAACCCCCCTAGGTGGGCCCTAACTCTAACCATTCACCTTGCTTCTTTGAGCCTCTGGCAAAAATCTCTAATGAGACAGAAAGGGGTATTTTTTATATACACCCCTATACATTATTAACCCTTAATAGGGAACACATGGGATGGGCGGCTGCATTGTAACAAGGCTGAGTAATACAAAAAATGGATACAAATGCAGAAAGAAAAGTCCTGCGCTCACTCCCATCACTGGGCGGCTGCAACGACCACAGAACACATCAGCCCCAATATATAGTAAAAACCAAAGAAAAACAAGTTACCTGCGCTCTCTACTTTATCCCTGTGTATTTTTAAAACAAATGGAGGTTTTTTAGTTACCTCCAATGGCCATGAGAGGATGAGCCCACCTGCCAACGTCAAGGCAGACCCCCCTAGGTGGGTCCTAACTCTAACCATTCACCTTGCTTCTTTGAGCCTCTGGCAAAAATCTCTAATGAGACAGAAAGGGGTATTTTTTATATACACCCCTATACATTATTAACTCTTAATAGGGAACACATGGGATGGGGGGCTGCATTGTAACAAGGCTGAGTAATACAAAAAATGGATACAAATGCAGAAAGAAAAGTCCTGCGCTCACTCCCATCACTGGGCGGCTGCAACGACCACAGTACACATCAGCCCCACTATATAATAAAAACCAAAGAAAAACAAGTTACCTGCTCTCTCTCCTTTATCCCTATGTATTTTTAAAACAAATGGAGGTTTTTTAGTTACCTCCAATGGCCATGAGAGGATGAGCCCACCTGCCAACGTCAAGGCAGACCCCCCTAGGTGGGTCCTAACTCTAACCATTCACCTTGCTTCTTTGAGCCTCTGGCAAAAATCTCTAATGAGACAGAAAGGGGTATTTTTTTATATATAATCTAAATTATTTGCAATTTTGTTACTATTGTCTTTTGGTCGAATTATGGATCAGTTTATTGTTATTCTTGTCAATGTATTGGCTATTTAGAACAAGAACATTGTACTTAATTTACAAAAGCTAATATATAAAACACATTTAGGCTTCTCATGTATCCTTCCATACAAAATGTATGAGGCAAAGCTTTGTTTAAAAAATGTCAAATATGTTACATTTTACTTTTAGTATATGTAAAGTTTGAATGTGATGATGAGTGCTCCTGAGTTTGTTTCTGTAGCTGTAATTTGGAACAAGTTACAAGTGATATAGTAATTCTGTAGGCGAGACCAGTTCAATAAAATGGCAGGTCAGTGGAGGTCACTACTTCATTCTACTGCCCGATTACTACCTTACTTCTGTCCTATTGCTTATGTTGGCTTGGAGTAGATGATCCCTGGTGGGAGCAAAATGTTAGTTACCAATTCGTTGGAAAAAAAAACTGTGGTAGTAGCTTACAAACCTTATGATGCTCAGCTATCATGGTACTGAGCATCATGGGAGCTTTAGTTTACAGTAGCAGGGTGGTAAAGATTAGTTACTACTGGCCTTGTCTACAGTTAACTGCAATGTTAATGGTGTTTAGCCAGTATTCACTTATCTTATATCATGGGACCTGCAGTTAGTGGGTAGTGTAGGCCTCAACATCCCCAGTCTAACCGCAATATGACTGGCTGAATATCATTGTACAGTCAACAAAAGTCAGTGTTTGTACTATAGACCTAGGGCTTTATTCATTAAAGAGGGAATTGAAAAATTACGTTCAAAATAACTTTTTATTCATGAAAGACGTAATCGACACGGGAATTGCAAACTTAAGGCCAAAGCAGCAGAGTTGTAAAAATTCTCCCATTCGGCTATACTTCGAACTCTGCTTTTTTGGTCTTAATTTTGCAATTTCCTTATCAATTCCCTGCAATTCCCTCTTCCATGAATAAAGCCTTTAGTGTAGACCTCTGCACAGCCCCATCTACAGTTCCCACCATAATCAACCAGCAATGCTGCTGACTCAGCATAATGTATTTTGCATAGTGTGATGATAGGTAGTGTAACTGTGTGATCCACAGCAAACATTCTTTACTATTACAGTTGTTGGGTACATACTTTCCCATTTTGCTTAGTTTCCAACTAACTGGCTGGACGCCCATGTGTACAGTGCTGTGGGAAATGTTATGCACATAATGAGGTAAACAACAGTGCACAATTTGCATGTGAAGTAGCCATTAATCTTATGGTGTAAGTGTACAGATACCTTATCCATTATATAGATAGACTGATGAGCCTCCATGCTGTGTATGAGTGTAGCGCCATTCATTGCCTAGACACATTGGTGTTGTGCCATGATAATTGCAGTATGAACTCTCATATAAAGAGGAGTTGCCCAAAGACAATAGTATGCCCCTTGAAAAAGGCTTTTGAAGCCAAAATGTTGGGGATCTGGTAAAGTATTGTGCTTTATTTATTGTTTATCCTTGTGTGAATCACATGCATATTTGCTTTACTCTGTTTTGTATTAGATATTTTGATGACGTTTGACTTTATCTCTATTTAGTGTAATAAAATAAATGTTTTTATTTAACAAGCTGTGCATTAGTCCAGGGCTTAACAAATCCCAGGAACCACAGAGCCATGGCTCATATGATTGTTTTACATTGAACTCTATGGAAGTTCTATTTTCCTGGCTCCTAAATTCTGCATTAGTCTTTTATTCCTTGTGCTATACAGTCTGATCTTTACATGCTTACCTCGCTTTGTAAATTAGTGTAATGCTGGATATGAGCACACCCATACATACATTCCTTAAAGGGCAATTCCAACTACACTGTTGGTGTGTGTTAATGTTTATTTTTTACATAAGCACATGGAAAGTAAAGGAAAAAAAATCGATGTGTCTTATGGATTATTCCCTCACTCTTCCAATCTCCTAAAAACTGCAAATAAAATGAAACTGATTTATTGATGTCACTATAGCAACAGCCCATCTCTCCAAGCTCTCCTTATTGGATGTCACTTAAAACTACAGGCGAACAAAAAAAATACGTTACAATAAGTACATAATCATATATATTAGAAACATGTACACTATACAGAAAATAAGCTAGGTGGAACTGCCCCTTTAGTAGGAAGGTATGAAAATCAAGTGCTCTTTATCTGCTTCAGTCAGTATTAGTTGACTTGATGTACACAGCTATTTGACATGACCACAGGTGGGTCTTCCATTAGTTTATATTTATCTGGGCGATTTCTTTCATAGACCCTGATCAGCCAGTTAGAATGCAGGTGATTACCGGCATGAGTAATGTATTATCCAGATCTTCTACTAATATGGATTATACATTTTCCATGTGATGAAACTATTTACTATTTAGCCATTGTTTAGGTTCCACTAGTATTTCCAGTGATGCTTATATAAATTGCTTTGTGTAACTGTACTACTTGTACAATATCAACAGAGAGCTATCATATAAATGTTTCATTGGAAAAGCATATTTTATGGTTTGGGTCTGTTACAGGGAATATGACTGCGCTTTCTGGTCTTGGTGTCTAAATATTTATTATGTAAAGTAATTGAAATCTCTGTTTTATTCTTTCAGTGTTACCACCAGTCCTTGTGCCACGACACAGCGAGTTTAACCCACAGCTCAGCCTGCTTGCCAAGTTCAGGAACACTTCCCTTAACAATGAACCACTGATGCCACATAATGCAACCTTTCCCGAGTCTTTCCAGCAGCCAACATGCACTCCATTCTCCTCCTCACCAATCAACATCTTCCCTCAGTCACCAAGCACCATTGGATATCCTGATTCTCCAAGGAGTTCTTCTGACCCAGGAAGTCCATACCAAATCACAGGTAAGCTGGATAACCCAGAGGTTGGATTGAGTTATAGGTATATGCAGGGGTGTTGCTAGGTCTTCGGATGATCTGGGGCTAGAGCCCAGATGAGCTCTGTCACACACACTGCGTCTCTTTCTCACACACACCGTCTCTCTGTCTCTTTCTCACACACACCGTCTCTCTCTCTTTCTCACATACACCGTCTCTCTCTCTTTCTCACACACACCGTCTCTCTCTCTCTCACACACCATCTCTCTCTCTCTGTCTCTTTCTCACACATATCTCTCTCTCTCTCTCACACACACACACACCGTCTCTCTATCTCTCTCTCTCTCTCACACACACCATCTCTCTCTCTCTCTCTCTCTCTCTCTCTCTCTCTCTCTCTCACACACACACACCATCTCTCTCTCTCACACACACACACCATCTCTCTCTCTCTCTCTCTCTCTCTCACACACACACACACTATCTCTCTCTCTCTCTCTCTCTCTCTCTCTCTCTCTCTCTCTCTCTCTCTCAGACACACCATCTCTCTCTATTTCTTTCTCACACCATCTCTCTTTTCAGACATACACATTGGGACACCCACACACACAATTACACACATTGAGACACCCACACACACACTTACACACATTGAGACAAACACACACACACACACCTAGATACCCTGACACACACTTACACACATTGATACACCCACACACAGTCACACATTTCTTCTGTATTTTTTTACCTTAGTGTTGGTTCCTCTCCAGCGGTGTCTTCAGGATCTTCTGCCAGATGTCTCCTGACATCCGGTGAGCAGATTTCACAGCGCGACGGGGGCAGAGCTTGTACCCATCGCGCTGTGCTCTGTTTGTCCAGGAGGTGAGGTCACTGCAGGAGAGGCTAGGGAAAGAACTTCCTATAGCAGCCTCTCTTCCCGATCGGCCCTCACCCCCCGCGTGAGGTTAATCCTGCGATTCTGGGACCATGTCCCAGACAGAGGAAAGCTCAGTGGGGGATTTTATTTTTTTAAACAATTATAGCCTCGGAGACTCGGGGCTAAACTATTCTTTGGCCCCAGAGCCTACATTCGAGGCTATGCAGGGGGGATTTGGGGCTATAGCCCCAGTAGCCCTCCCCTACCAACGCCTCTGGGTATATGTATTTGTTATTGATGCCCACTTTTCCACTTTGTAAGGTAGACTTATGTCATGGGGCAGGTCCCTCTGCTGCCACGTGCCCTGTTTGAAAAGAGGAAATGGGATTCACTCCACCCAGTGATGTATCTTGGTTTTGTGCTGCCCTAGGCAGACAAAATGTGGGCACTTCCCCTACCCAAGTTACACACTCACGACATGACCTATAACCCACTTTGTACACCCAGGACATGCTCCATCACCCCATTACATACCGCATCACCCACATGCTCACACATTAAATGCCCAATTACCTCCATTACATGCTCCATTACCCCATCACCCCATTACATGCCTCCATCACCCCATCACATGCCCCAATCACACCATCACATGCCTCTATCACCCCATTACATGCCCTGATCACCCCCATTACATGCCACCATCACCCCCATTACATGCCCCCATCATCCCCATTACATACACCTATCACCCCAATACATGCCCCCATCTCCCCCAAAACATGCCCTGCTCACCCCCAATACATGCCCCCATCACCCTTAATACATGCCCCCATCACTCTTAATACATGCCCCATCACCCCCAATACACGCCCCCAACCCCCCAGGACTTACCCTTGTCCTTGGTGGCTAGTGGCAGGCATCATGGTGTCCTACCATGCTTACTGTTCGGGTCCCCCATGGTGTGTGACCCCGTCACACTGCACGGGGAGCAGAACAGGATGCACAGAGGTTTCTCTGTGCTGCCTGTTTGGCTCCCTGTACAGCCTGCTTGCAGCCAGAGCGATCTCCCCAGCCACCATCTCTGTCGGAAAGCAAGGTTTTTTTTCTTAAAGGGGCAGATTTTTATTTTTTGTGTGTTTTGTGCTGCCCCTTAAAGTCATACAAGGCAAGTGCCGCCCTAGGCACTTACCTTGTTTGCCTCTCGCTAAATGCAGTGCTGACTCCACCTAAAATAAATATGTTGTTGCAATACCTCCCGACATTCTTATCTACTAACACAGGATGCAATGGTCCGGCAGTGACAGGGGGCATATGAGTGTTACTGCACATGCACTCAGTGTGCCAGTCACAATAAAAACCAGTAAGGCAGTTAATCATGCACACATAGTTGAGTTGCCAAGCAATGAACTAGATTCATGTGAGGGGCAGAATTACTCTCCACCGATGTCACCAATGTCTTTCACAAATCAGGACATCAGAGGATGAACTTGGGACAGAGGTCCCAAACCGGATCTGTCCCACATAAATTAAAGAAGCATGCTACTAGTCGGCTGAGAAAGGAAGCCTGGATGGCTTTATCTTATATATACCATAAAATATATGGGTTTAAAAAAAAAAAAAAATCTGGCGAAAGTCACATTTTCTGATATTATAGTATATAATATAATAAGAGTGTATTTTGGAATCTGTTTCATTCTGTTTAATAACATCATGGCTCTTTAATTATAACGTGGCCATGTAACTAATGACACTAATTATAACGTGGCCATGTAACTAATCATACTAATTATGACGTGGCCATGTAACTAATCATACTAATTATAACGTGGCCATGTAACTAATCATACTAATTATAACGTGGCCATGTAACTAATCACACTAATTATAACGTGGCCATGTAACTAATCACACTAATTATAACGTGGCCATGTAATTAATCATACTAATTATAACGTGGCCATGTAACTAATCATACTAATTATAACGTGGCCATGTAACGAATCACACTAATTATAACGTGGCCATGTAACTAATCACATTAATTATAACGTGGCCATGTAACTAATCGCACTTATTATAACGTGGCCATGTAACTAATCATACTAATTATTACGTGGCCATGTACCTATCACTAAATATTCTGTTTAGAAAATGGATAAACAGAGGATTTAGTTAAAAATCTAGTGGAATAAAATACTATGGGCTTTATTAATGAAAGAGGGAATTGCAGGGAACTGATAAGGGAATTTCAGACCTAAGATCAAAGTAGTCGAAAATTGGAGCATTTTTTCAACTACTTTGGCCTTAAGTTTGAAATTCTGTTCCCAATTCCCTTTTTCATGAATAAAGCTCTATATATTTCTGCTGGGTCTTCTCAGTTGTGTACATTTCAATCTATAATACTTTTACCCAGTGATGTATCTTGGTTTTGTGCTGTCCTAGGCAGACAAAATTTGGGCACCCCCCCACCCACGTTGCACACCCACGACATGCCCCATCACCCCATTACATGCCCCATCACCCACATTGCACACACATTAAATGCACAATCACCCCATTACGTGCTACCATCACCCTCATTACATACCCCCACCACGTCCAATTACATGCCCCCATCACCCCAATTAATTGGAAGGAGCTAAAGCTTGCTGAACGGTGGGGTAGGGAGCGAAAATGTTTGAAGCACCAGTGCTTTAGTACCCTCTGTCAAAGTGCCGCCCTAGGAGAGTGCCTTGTTTGCCTTGTGGAAGATACACTACTGCTTTTACCTGTACAACTTATTTTATGAATAATGATTCATGTTATGTAAGCATTTTAATATATTAACAGTATCAATGTATTAATTAAAAAAAATAGTTATTAATGATCACATGAGATAGAAATACAGTGTTATTCATAATAGAAATATTTTTCTTCTTTGACCACAGAAACCCCTCCTCCACCCTATAATGCAGGAAATGCACCAGAAATCCACGCAAACCAAAACAGACATTCTGTGGAGTCTTCAAACGAGTGCCAGCTAGTCCTACCCGCACTTAACAGAGGTAAAGTATACACAATCATATATTATACAGGATAACGTTTATTCACATGGACTAGCATTAACATTTTTTTTTTGCCCCAAGACAATAGGGACGCTGCAGGAGGCAAGTGGTAAATTATTTGACCTGCCTCGTTCTGGCCAGGGCCTACTCCAATCATGCCTATATCTTGTCCAAAAATGTTTAGTGGAGTGGAGTTAAATACGTTTTTAATATTTCTTCGGGCTTGAGGACGTGCCAATAATAATGTAAAATACGAAATTATATAGTTTACACATATTAAACGTTGAAATATTTTGGACTGCGATGAGTCAAAGCACAGACAAATAAGTGGCAGTCGGTAGAGATTTTGCTGGTGATTGATGTAGCATCTATCCGCTATCCTTTTGAGAAAGAAGTAATGTTTTGAAATGTTTTGTATTACAGAATTTCGTCCTGTTTGCTATGAGGAGCCATTACATTGGTGCTCGGTGGCATACTATGAACTGAACAATCGCGTGGGAGAGACCTTCCAAGCGTCTTCACGTAGTGTTCTTATCGATGGGTTCACTGATCCCTCTAACAATAAGAACAGATTCTGCTTAGGGCTTCTGTCTAACGTGAACCGAAATTCTACCATAGAAAACACACGGAGGCACATTGGAAAAGGTAACAATGTCCAAAATAATCTAACCAGTGCACTCAGAATAGCAGTCAGTCAAGTAGAAAGAAATTCCTTTCATGTTTATTTACACTTTATAGCCCTACTCATCTCTTGACATGGATTCATGAACATACGTGGGGTTGTATTTACTACACAGTGAGTTATGATGGATGTAGAGGCCAAGTTCCCAAAAGTCATCTTGAAAAAGAGTTGAACATTTTTTCCAGTTCAGCGATTTTGGCTTGAGTTTTGCATCTTGGTTGCAATAGTGTTTCCACCTTTTCTTCAAAAAAAAAAAATACTGGCCTTGGTACTGTCTCCATAGACTTAACATTGGCCCGATGCCAATTTTTTTTTACCGGCCTGCCGGTAAAATACAGGCCAGGTGGCAACCCTAGTTGTCAATTCACCAGCCACTTTTAGTGAAGAAAACCTGAAAACTGCAAATAAAGTTCAGTAGAATTAGTGAAGTTGCTGTGTTTATTTGAAAGATTGCATCAAGTGCAGACATTTTGCATAGAAATGCTTTAATGACATAATATGAATAAAGTACCCTACTGAACCATTTTTTCTTCAATAAAACTTTATTAAAGGCAGACATATTGTTTGGAATCTTGAGTTGCATGAAGAAGGATCTGACTCAAGATTCTGAACAACTTGTCTGTCCCCTGATAGATCTATGTGGAGCAAAGAGGGCTCAATAATGTACTTTATTTGTATTTTTTAATTAACGTATTTCTTTTTAAAATGTCTACACAATGCAATCTTCCAATTAAACATAACTTCATTTTTTTTTTTGAAAGTGCATCGTCAGTCTCTAAATGTTAAAGGTAATTTTTTTAAAATGCAGATGTTTTAAAATAAACAGACATTGTTTATGACCAAGTTGTTTTTCTTTTACATGATTAGTAATGAAAGCAGACAACGTCAATATGTGTTTCCTTTGTTTTGTCTAGGAGTTCATCTCTATTACGTCGGTGGAGAGGTCTATGCAGAGTGTGTAAGCGACAGCAGCATTTTTGTGCAGAGCCGTAACTGTAACTACCAACATGGCTTCCACCCGGCCACTGTGTGCAAGATTCCCAGCGGCTGCAGTCTCAAGATATTTAATAACCAGCTCTTTGCCCAGCTCCTTTCACAGTCTGTTAACCAAGGCTTCGAGGTGGTGTACGAGCTTACTAAAATGTGTACCATCCGCATGAGCTTTGTTAAAGTAAGTGGATATAAGTGTTTTAACATGAATGAAAACCATTAGCACTAATGATTTAATGTCACTTTAACTTGTGCAAATCAAACGGGTAAAAAAAAATATTCTGTGATAAATGGTAGGGCATAATCCCCTTCTTGCAGTTTGTGCTCCAACGATCATCTGCAGCCCTTCTGCTGTTACTGGACTACAAATACCATGATTGTCTGCCATTGCAGAAAGCTAGTGGGGGGGACTATTTTTTAGTTCGGCAGCGGCTGGAGGGCCACAGTTGGACGCCTATAACATAGAACGCCGATATAATCCTGTGATACATGTGCCAAATGTAGGGCTGTCACATTTTCTTCATCTGGCCATGCAATGGATTTAACATTAGCCTCAAAGCAATTATTTACTGGCCCGTCAGTAAAATACTGGTTGGGTGGCAACATTTTATTTCTGCCATACAGTATGGAGAAGGTGAGATCACACACATACATACAGGTGTAATATATAAATATATACACACTATCACATATAAAAACCATTTTAGATTATTTAAATTATTAGAAAATCTTGGGGCCATGTAGATTTCAAATCTAATAATATAATTATATTATAATATTCATACAGTCAATTCCAGACATAAGCAGTTTCAGAGAATTAACCCCTCTAGTACCAGAAACCACCAGTTTCAGAGAATGAACCTCTCTAGTACCAGAAACCACCATTTTCAGAGCATTAACCCCTTTATTCCCATCCATTACACACACAGTCACACAGAAAAACACACAATCACACAGGAACACACAGTATGGGTTGCTTACTGGTGCAGGCTGCAGCAGCTTACAATGAAGTCTGTGTGAAGGAGGGGAGTTAAGAAATCTCTCCTGAGACCTCATTCACGCAGCACTCTCACTCTCACTCTGTGACAACTGTCCCGGATTGAGGCTCACCAGTATATAAAGTCCCATTTTTTGACGGGCTGGGAACATATGGTCACCCTAGTGACAACCCTATCTGGATGAGTGTTGGGATCTATATTGACCTGAGCAAAATATTGACATTGTTTTTGAGGGTTTGAAAAAACATGGCTATTAACAGAAAGTGTGTTTGTATGATTAGTGGTAAATATAGGATATATTTACTAAACAGAGATTTTCAAAAATACAGTTACTTTGGCCTGATTTTAGCAGTTTGGTTGTAAGTTCGCAGTTCACTGTCCGTGGTGTAATTGACTTCATTCCATAGGTTATAAATTTTGGAAAGTGTCCAGGATTATATGAAAACAATGATTCTCACTCCATTAAAGACTAAAAATAGGAAATATACGTTATTATGGCAAGTGGTGTATCTTGGTTTTGTGCTGCCCTAGGCAGATAAAATTTGGGCACCCCCCCTACCCACGCACAACATGCCCCATAACCCACATCACCCCATTACATGACCCCATCACATACCCCCATCACCCCCATTATATGCCTCCATTAACCCCATCACCCCCATTACATGCCTCCATCACCCCCATTACATTCCCCATCACCCCCATTAATCCCTCCATTAACCCCATCACCCCATTATATGCCTCCATTAACCCCATCACCCCCATTACATGCCCCATCACATGCCCCCTCACCCCAGGACTTACCCTGATCACTGGTGGCTAGTGGCAGGTAGCATGGTGTCCTGTTCAGCTCCCCGCAGTGAGAGTGGATAGGTCACGTGACCTTGCGTGCGTTGGGTCACGTGACCTGGCGTGTGACGGGTCACGTGACCTGTCATAACTCCGCCCCCCCCAAGAAAAAATGCACGTGTAGCCTTATCGTCACGATCTGCTGCCCGTACGTCTTTTTCTTATGTTTTTTTTTCAGTGCAGGGGGGCGTTGACGCCCCCCAAAATCTGCCTCCCTAGGCATCTCTCTAGGTATATACCGCACTGATTATGGCCATAAAAGTCGTTATTCATCATTCTTAGACATTTACCAAAGATAAGAGATATCATAGTTTGGATCTGGTCTACACAATGTCAGCCTTTTGGAATGCTGGGAATTACTTGTGCTTTTGCAGTCTGGTTACACTCTGAATCACACAATAATCAGCATACAATGTTTTTGTTATCACACAAAAATCTTTTGTAATCTCCAATTTTTGGAATGTTATATGATTCACTGTAATAAAAGGGCATTACAGACATGTTTAATTATAATATAGTACATTACATTTCTTAGTATGTAACAGATGTATCTTTGTCTGGAAAGCAGAAAGCATTGAAATATCTATGTGGTACATTCCTCAATGTCAAGGTGCAAGGAGGAAGTCAGGAACAGTTTGTTTTTTAAAGTGAGACAAGCTATTTAATCACTGCTGATGAAAAAATCCAAGTGATAAGTTAAAACTCATGGTCCATATTATATCAATAAGATTGTCTATTGTGATAATAAGCTGTGTCACTGGTAAATAATGTCTATAATAATAGTTATTGTTTGTTAATTGGTGTATCTGTAAATGAGTGTTTTGAACCTGGATCCAGTGCGGGTTAAATGAGGGGGAATTCTGATGCAAAAGTCAAAATCAGTGTTGCTTTAGTATTGTTTTCTGCACATCCATTGTCTTTAGACCTAATACTTATAAAACTATAATGGATCAGTTACATTATCTGCTATTAATCTCTACATTATTTCCTTTAATGTTTGGTTCTAGGGTTGGGGAGCAGAGTATCACCGCCAAGATGTAACAAGCACTCCTTGTTGGATTGAAATCCATCTGCATGGGCCTCTTCAATGGCTGGATAAGGTCTTGACTCAGATGGGTTCACCCCATAATCCAATCTCTTCTGTATCATAATAAGAGTCTCCATATTGCTATTGCAGGCAGTGGCGTAAAGAGTATCGAATTTTTCATTCAACAATTATTTGTAATGTAAATACATATATTTCAGTATGTGTAATGTGGCTTCTTCTGTGTACCATAGGGAAACAAAAGTGAATGTTTTTGATATATTATCCATACTATTTCTATGGTGAGTGCACTTCACTTATTAATTCCACAGGGGAAAGGTACGACCCTCTGACACTCCAAGAGGTTAAAATATCAGAATAAAGGTTCACTCTATTTTTTATCAACTTTCCGTTGTCTCATAAAGTTTTAATATAGTCATATTTGATGCACTTAAAACCGGTACACAAATATAATGGATTTAGAAAAAAAATATTTTTATGATTTTATATTTGGTTTTTTTTATAGAGGACTCTAAGCAGTCACTTAAATGGGTTGTTTCTTGATGTTGCAGGAACAGTCATCTTATTTTATAATTTTGTTTTAACAATATTTTTTGGGACCTCTCGGATTTTGCCTTGAAACTAGGAGCTATGTTTATTCGTTCTTCGTTTGCTTCTCTGTTAATATTTCTATCACAACCACTATATCAATGACTTTCTTTAAGAGGAAAAAAGAATAGTTGATCATAAAGTAGGTGGAGCAGTAAATCATGTTGACCATCAGAAACACATTGTTACTTAGCAATGCGAAGATATAGTGCTGTGGTCTGAGGCTATTGAATAATGGAGTTTTAGTCCAGTTTGAGCCATAGTTGGACAAACCTGATATAGTCTCTCTCTCTAGCTGTGTACTGCTCATATGATGTGTGGGATAATATTCTACACTATTGTGAGCCTACATCTTTACTTCCCAGATTGCTGTAACATAAACTGTATGCTGCTCTTAGCAAGCAAGATGTCTAATATCTAGACACCCTTGTCTGAACAGATTAGCACTTTTTATTGTTCTGTGACTCTTAGTATACTTACTAGATTGTGAGCTCTTTTGGATAGAAAATGTTATCTGTAATTTTTACCATGTCCAATATATGCACTGTATAAATGAATAAATAAAAACACAAGATACTCTAACGTTTACTCTCTTTATTGTTGTTGTGTGAGGTTTAGCTAGGACTTTGTGCTATATATACTAAGTGATAATGAATGAAACATAAAGCCCTTGAATGTAAAGGGCTTAAGGGGTCTAGCTATCAATTGTTAATAAAATAAGCAATATAACTTTTGAAAAATGTAGCTTTTCATGGTTTGTAATGGACATTAATTCTCCACTTAAATTTGCCACTCAGTGTGCCAGCAAGACCCAAACTTCTTCAGATCAATTTCATATAATCTACATTATAGTTTACATGTCTTTCATACCTGCCAACATTGTATGTGCCAGTCCTGGGACAAGAAGGGGTGGGGCTTAAAGGAGCAAAGTTACACAACGCAGAGTTCCGGGCTACACCATACAGATACTTAAAAGGTAGGTAGACAATGTAATGGTTGGTTGTACGGGGAGAGGTATTAGCAGTAGAAAGAGGGAAGTTTTACAGAGCACTGGTGAGACCTCACTTGGAGTCAGCAACGTCAGCACGCACACAGCCAATCAGAGCAGGGGCTCGCCTTAAAGGAAGCAAGGGTTAAACAAAACATTTAAGTAAACCCGACTTGTTTCTTAATAGACACAGCAGTTCCTGGTTCAGCACCCCCACAGCAAATCAGAACAGGGACTCACCCTTCTCTGACAGCCGAACGCTAGTTAAGGTCCCCCCTGCAGATCCTAGACAGTCGCCGACCAGACAACTCCGACCAGTTGGTCAGAGGATAAACTGGCGCGTACTATCAAAAATACACGCCAGTTCATCCTCATACTAGGGACAACTAAAATTTCACTTGTGCTTCTATATTAGTAGCACAAGTGAAAAATAATGTTTAGTGTCCCTTTAACAGACTAATGGGCATAGGTTAACTCTAGAGTAATATTCACAAATAGAACACCCTAAAGTAGCCAAGGTTTCGAAAAACATAATTTTTTTATAAAGATAAAACCAGTCTATATATTGAGCTGGGTATTTTATAAACCCAATAAAACTGTTCCCCACCAGTACACCAGAATCCAGTGGGGTACTGTGAGAAAAAGAATGCGCCATACAAATTACCTGTTTTAACTAATTTGAGTTGCCCCTGCCAAATACACACAACACCCCCACTTCTTACTCATAGCACCATGGAGTCTTCAGGCATGCTATATATGGACCAAATGAACTCATAAATGTTTGCCATTTGAAAATGTGGAGGTGAAGGTATACTGATGTCCACACAATCTGGGATATTACACATTGCCCAGGCTGACATATTACTCTATAGCACTGTGTTATGTAGAGAGAATGGATCAGGAACGAGCTTCCATAATGTAGAGTTTTTTTGTCTGCCCTTTTTTATCTAACTTAGTACATAGCCCCCCCTATGCTCCGTACTAGGAGTGCCATGTCTGCTTGGATCACATTTAATGGTTATCTACAGTGCTGCTCTATGGTATTTTCTGTCTGCAAAAAACATGAATATATATATATATATATATATATATATATGTTCCACCTAGCTATATTTCTGTATCTTGTACCTGTTTAAATATATATAAAATGCACTTTGTTTAACGTTAAAACAATTTGCAGTTCTCCTTGCGTTTTATATTGAAAATAATTTCACAGAGGCCTCTTAATTAAGTGACATCCAATAAGGAGGATTGGGTGAGAGAGGCAGGATTGTTGCTATAGCAAATGATTTTTAGGAAAGAAACAGAAGACAAACAAAAGATCTAAGACAAGAGAAAGATTTAGGGGGTTGTAGGGAACTGGAAACCTCAGTCCCAAGGCCAAAGCAGCAGATTTGGAAAAATACTCCAGTTCAGCTGATTGGAAGAATCTTTCCAACACATACACCCTGGCTCCAAGCCCAAAATTCCCTGCTCAATTACAAGCAGTTGCAATATAAAAAGAATCTGTACTATTGGAGTCACTGGTGGTGACATTCACTCTGTCTGGTATCAAATTAAAGGGACTTTATTCCCTACACATTGTTTTACTGTGGATGTAGAAGAAAAAAAATATGATGTAGACATTGTGTTAGCAAAACTGCAAGCAGATTTCTATATTATGAGAAGTCCAGTCCTGATGGGCATTTTAAATGCAGAAACGATACATGTGTACAGCATTCAGTTAGGTCAGACATGAGTGGAAGGTGAATTTAAAAAAGGTGATTAATCCCAGCAGTCCCTGTTTGCAAACAAACCTATTACTATCCAAGAAGTTTAGGCTGAATATTTGAAACAATGGACAAGCTATAGGAAAGTCGAATCCACACTCAATTAGTCTACCAAAAAAATACAATGAAAAGAAAAAATAGGATTTATTGTGAGCACAGTCATAAGTAATGGGGAAAAGGGTTTTAGATATTAAAATGTGCAGTGGTTACAAGGACTCTTCAATAACCAAGGGAGAGTGAGCATGAGACAATTTCATCATTCTCAGCCAGCTAATACTGTCTTTGGTTTTCCATTGCGTGATTCCTTTTTTGCCAGCACTTTCGGATGGTCTGTTTTACTTGAAACTCCAGTTCGTTTTCTAATACTAGTCCTCTTCTGGTTATGGCAGCATTGTAACTCCTCCCTACATTCTGTTTTATAATGCCATGTGCTTAGAGATGTTCACTGGAAAGTTACAAGGAGAAGTAGCCTAGTTTTGAAGTTTTCTGCAAGTCCATTATTGTGTTCCTGGTGGGTCAGTACTGAAACCAGTTTCACATTTGTTAATGTTATTTATGCTTCAAGTGTTCTATATAACAGAACACATTTTATAGATCAAGGAGTGATATCGGTCAACCAATATTTAATATTACATACAACATGCAAAATGTACAAAATACACAAACATACAGAGGAACATGGTAATTAGCTTATTAAAATACATCATTTGAATGTCATATTATTGCTACTTAAGAGTATCACAAAAAACAAAAAATTTACAGCAATACACAGCACCATAAAATTGCTCTACACATGCAAGAAAAGGTTAACAAAGGACACTGACAAGAACTATACAGTACGCAATAAATAAATCTTTTTTTAATTGTATAATTATACTGCCTTATACAAGCCCAATTAAAAAAAGTCAAGCTGTTTAGGGGTTCAAGACATGACTTGTGGGTATTGGGAAAGCGGACAGGTCTCCATGAAGAATGAAAAAACAGACACTATACATAAAAAAAAAAATGCATATTACTAAAAGTACATTTTAACCAATCTGCAATGGAACTCATCATTGAGGACAAGTCCTTACTATTATTCCAGTGATCCATACCCTCCTTGTAAAGGCCAAACTATTAATATATATATATATATATATATTTGTCAGCTCAACAATTCTTATACATCAGGTATATTACTGCCCACAGTGGCTGTATATATTTGTACTATGCGATTTCAGCAACTGCTGCTATAATATTACTATGTCTTGCTAGAGACCTTTTCAAGGGACTTAATATGTTTTATATGTTTTTCTTTCTTTTTAAGAGTTTCTCTACAATAAATATTGGTTTAGTTTATCTTTATACTTGGGTGTTTGTTTTGTATATAAATCTTTTTTTGCGTCTCTCATACTCATTCCTGTAGCAGACTATCCATTATTGCCTGGGTTTTCACAAAATATATAAAAAAAGTAAAAAAATGAATTCAAGAAGAGAACAATAACCAAACAGAAAGAGGCAACAAGTGCATGCTGGGAAACATGTTCAAAGTATAGGGGACAGGTAATGCAAGTGTGTTATTACAAGTCATAACTGTCAAAGCATTTAAAATGTTTGGTATTCAATACAGTTTATTATACTGTTTGTGGATTATTTTTGTTTGGGGGGGGGGGGGGAGGTAGCATACTTAAATGTACACATGCTGTATTAATACCTCTTTAACAAATGACAAGCTATAATGTGGCCATTTTAACTTTATCATGAAATAGGTTGTAGAATCAGAAATGTACAGTATATAGAGCACTGTCCAACGATAAATCTGTTTCCTATGCATGTCATTTTCTTTGTCTTACTTTGGCATTTCCAGATTCCTGTTAATTTAATGTGCAACAAAACACCATTTTATGGTTACAAAATGCCTTAATGTTTTATCACCAGGTGCTTGAAAACTTGTGGTTCAAATTTCACCTGACTATACTGCTATAACTCAATGTAACCAGTGACACGTCTGTGATAACAGTTTCAATGAGTGACTTGGCCTACCAACCTTGGCCTACCAACGTCTGGCTCATTGACAACTGTTTAAATCCACTGCAAGATAAGGCATAAAATAGTATCATTATTTTAATTTTTTTTAAATAGGTTTTTGACTGTATCTAATGTTGGATAAAACAACAAAATAATTAATTTCAGTAATGTCCTTTTTAAATACTGATTTGGATATCACTGCACGTTTGTAACCTATTTGCACTGTTTAAAGAGCTACTTCACCAGTGTTTCTGTTTTAGAAGCACAAGTGAAAATACATTGGCCCTAGTATGAGGATAAGCTAGCATGTAATTTGTAATGTACTTGTCAGTTTACCCAGACAGGCAGACTTGATGCTTTCTGGATTGCTGAGGCCGTCTCCAGCATCCTTTCACTGCTATTGCATTGTTTTTGAATGTCGCCAACAGAGGGGGATCTTAACTAGGTCCCTTCAGTTGGTGGGATTTAAAACCGAAAGTCCCGCTCTGCACCCAGCAAACTGGACAAGATGCACAGGGACATAGACAGTGTTGGTAGAACCATTTGGCCCATCTCGTGTGCAATATTTTATGAATACTTTTTTAGTCTCTTATCTTATATCTAGGATAGCCTAATGCCTATCCCATGCATGCTTAATCTTCTTCACTGTGTTTACCTCTACTACTTCCGCTGTAAGGCTATTCCATGCATCCACTACCATCTCAATAAAGTAATACTTTTAAACGTTTGCCCTTCTAATTTAATATGTCCGTTTGTTGTGGTATTTTCTTCTTTTAAATATACTCTCTTGCTGTGTTGATTCCCTTTATGTATTTAAATATTTCTCTCATATCCCCTCTGTCACATCATACTGTTAGGATCCTTTAACCTTTCCTGGTAAGTTTTATCCTGTAACCCATGAACCAGTTTAGTAGCCCTTTTCTGACTGCTCTCCAAAGTATCAATATCCTTCTGGAGATACGGTCTCCAGTACTGCGCACAATACTCCAAGTGAGGTATCACCAATGCTCTGTACAATGGCATGAGCACTTCCCTCTTTCTACTACTAATACCTCTCCCTATATCACCAAACATACTGCTAGCATTTCCCTCTCTATTACATGGTCTACCTCCGGTTAAGTTCTCTGAAATAATTACCCCTAGATCCCTTTCATGTTAGGACTGTATCAAATATTCTATATTCTGCTCTTGCTGCGTTATCTTGAACTTATCCACACTAAAGGTCAGTTGACACAGCTTTGATCATTTTTAGATTTTCCAAAAAAATGAATAAGATTGGTTTGGGATGATCTCCCTGAAGTAAAACCCATGTTGTTCTCTTTAAAACCATGTGATTTTAGAAGTTTAACTGTTCTATCCTTTAACATAGTTTCCCCACTACTGGTGTAAGACTTACTGGCCTACAGTTGCCCAACTCCTCCCTACTTTCTAGTGAATGGACACGACATCTGCTTTTTTACACCCTTCTGGAACTACTACGGATACATTTAATAAAATAAATCATACCACTGGTATTTAAAGGGACAGTCTAGTCCCCAAATTCACTTTGGTGCAAGATGAAGATTACTGCTTGTATAGTTTTTTCCAGTATGATTTGATGCAGACATTCTGCATAAATCACATTTTTAATATTTGACTCAAGTCCTCTCCAGTGATTACTCTGCATGTTTACTGCAGGTGTGGCAGCACTGATTATATAGGCACTGAGGATATAAAGTTTTGTTTCAATTAGTCACTTCCTGTGCTTTTTGTATTGAATACATTGTGTGGACTGTAATATACTTGCTCTTGTACACAGTAGGATCTCTCTTAACAGTGCAATACATTGTCTGATGATATCACTAGAGAGACAGGATATTCCATTAATTTCAATGAAATTATTCTCATTGGTTCCTGCAGCAAAAAAATAAATAATTGAAATGACTTTTACTCTGTTAGTGTGTAAAGTCCTAGCTTCTTGCAAACTTCTGCAATTTTACAATTTCATCTAGCTGTAACTATTTTATGCAAAATGTAAAGCATGCATTTTAAAATACTTTGAAAGCACATTAATATTTGGAAGATGCATTTTGGGCACTAGACAGCCCCTTTAAAGCCAATACATGTTTAAAAAAACAAGTAAAAATCCCATAAAAAGATGGCAGTTCTCATCTGTGACACCATATTCATTTTTTTTTTTTAAATTTAAAAATGTAATATTTAATCCTTGCATTACCTTATTTTATACAGATTTTTAAGTTACTTTTTAAAACAAAGTATTGAAATGTAACCAGAAACAACAGTTTTACAGCCTCAAAAATTATGTAAACATGATCCGTTTCTTCAAGACGGGGATAAATTCTTGACCCAACCAGTCAATTTGTTCAGTGGCACACAAAAGTTAATGGATGGAAAAGACAACAGAGATCAGATGAGAAGAAAAATAAATAAAATAAAAGTTCTTAAAAAAAAAAAACAACAAAATTCAATCCCTCTGTATTAGTCTGGTTAACGAGTTCAAGAATACAGATAGAGACAATCAAGGAGAAGATCCTTGAAAAGACTGTCTTTGTTCAAACGCTTGACGGCTTAAAAGCTGCTGTTGGGTTTGTAGAAACCGGACAACTTCTGGACTTCTTAACAGAGACTTTAAAAAACACAGAAAAAAAAACACAAAGTTAGTGATGGCAAAATATAGCACTGGTCATGAATTATAAGCCCACTAGTAAATTACTTTATATTCTAAGCTCTTGGTTACTATAGAGAATACTTGCATTTACCCTGGACACACAATAACTCAGGAAGAAACATTGAGTATAAAAAATAAATAAATAAAGAAAATAAAAATTAATGGATTTCATCTATGGCAAGTTTTGCGCTGTGAGAGGGAAAGGGTTAATAGTAGTATTGTAGGCTTTGAATAAATTGCAACAAGCGCAAAAGAGAGATAAATAACATGTTCTATGTAATATTTCAGAAATGATCATATAAAAAATGTCAAATTTATTTTTTTCCTTTAATCTACTGCCGCCAGAACAAGGTTAGGAAGAATGATTCTTGACTCTGGTACAGGGTGTGCTTACTCATATAGAATTTACCAGCTCCTGCAGTCAGATTTAGGTCTATGGGCAAACAAATAGTCACAGTATTGTAAAAAATAAATAATTAACATTTGAAATATGCAATATATTCCTAGTCAAAATAGTTTACTATACATACAAAATGTTGTTTTGTTTCATAATTTGTGGAACTTTAACCTTTGATTAGATGTTTTTTTTTTTTTTTTTTTACACAAAAATATTTACAAACAATAACAAAGTTTTAAAAGAAAGTCAGACCCAAGGGCTCTTGAACAAGAGCAATTCAATTAGGGCCTATCCATCACTTAAATATTGGTTGAACTGAGAATGTAGAGAAGATAACATGATCTATACATCATTTTAGCAGAACTGCAAGCAAATGCCAAGATGAAAAGAAAAATGTTATAAACGTGTCTATGCGGCCTCATGTTTATGAAATCACCTTGTACTTTGATATGCATATTTCAATGGAAAATGTTCAACAAGCCATATCAAGTCATAAACAGGAGATATCACAGAGGCATTTAAAGCACATTTTTCCTCTTAAACCACATATTTACTTTCAACTGTGCCAAAACAATGGGGTTCATGTATAACCATGAGGCACACGAAGATACCACCAAATATTGATGCTATATCAGTGTGAGCGCTGTAAACACAGTTTGGTGGCGGTCTCTCTCCCATACGGCAAAGTATGAAAATGCACAATCGCCATTATAAATACAAAATGGCGACTGCACTTTTTTATTCCTCTTCCAACACTTTGCCATGAGGGAGTTTTTATACATAACCCCCAAATATTTATCAAAAAAATTATTATTCTTTCATTCGTATGGATGGAGTCTCTTTAAGATCTCTCAAAAGTAAAACAAGAGCTGTGTGTATAAGCTGGAACATGTTATTAACTGGCACTGTGATTTTTCTACTTTTAAAACTTTGCGACATTATGTATAAATTTATGAACACTCCGTGTGCTAACAACATGAGACCATTCTACTTAACATTCTGCAATGCAACAAGAAAGATAACAAGGAATACATTACAAGGACCTGCCACGTAATGTTAAGAACCACAGACCTTCAAAATATAAAGAAGTCTATGTAAAAAATGCGTAACTTAAGTTGATAAAAGACCTAGGTCCATCAAACCCAACCTTTTACTTATCCTTGTTCATGCTGTAGCGGATTAAGTTACTGCTCCTCCAATAAATATTATGAGCTTACCAGCCTTTTCTGGTTCAACACTTGCTCCAGCAGAGTAGGCCGAGGAGGACGATCTCCTACAGAACCTGTGCGTTGTTTTGTAAGAGAGATGGCACATTCTGTATTATCCTGAATAAAACAGGGAAGATTACCAATGAGAAGGCTGAAAACATAACACTAACTAATGCATAACCAGTATATGTGCAAACTAATGTCCATTTTGGCTTACAAATACATGCACAAAACGTAGTCAAAATGTCCATTGCAGCAAAATGCCTTAAAATATTTATACAAATATAGTTTTAAAGCATCATCTATTTACATTTAACAAGTACAAAATAAACTGATTTTGCAAATATATTTTACTTGTTTCACTGGTTTTCTATGAGATGAATATTTGCAAAGACAGGTTATCTGATTTGCTTATTTATTGCACTTGTGGAAGTGGCTATAATTATGGGTGGATGTATAAAAGTGGAAAACACAGTAATAGTAGCACAATATCAGTGTGCACTGATGTATGATGCTTACTCCTGCACATATTTTTTTTGCACTACCTGCACCAGTTCCAAACAATATTATTTAACAAATCAAATAACAAGGGGAGGGCTGGCAAGGGAGCAAGTAACACTTTCTAATAGTTTTGTCTATCAATCCCTGTGCTTTATCTGTCAGTATGTCAGTCTATGATGGGCCACTAAATTCCATTGTGCCACTTGGTCTAAACGTTGTCAGCCCTCCTTTGCAAATACACCAGCTGTGGCTGACAACAGCTTCTTCAGTGCTCTGTCAGCCACCTGACTGACAAACCTTACTGTGAAATGTAGGCTACGGTTAAAACAGCAGCACCCTGTGTAATAAACCATTATCCCCAAACCCTCACCTCTAGCTTGCTGGTGCAGGTCATTGCCTGGTCACTCTTCTTCTTGTTCTTATATTTGTCCTTGTACATCTTGTTGCGGTGCTTTTTGCACATCCATGGCTTTCTTTGCTTGGCCACCTGGCTGGTGGTTTCCTGGCAGCCCTGGTAGGTGCAGGCTTTGGTCACCACGCTGTCATTGTCACCCGAGTTGTCCTCGTCCTCCAGTTCTTCCGGGCTGGCGGTGCTGTCCCGTGGATCAGACGTATCCAGGAGGTCGCTCTCGTCCTCCGGCTCCGCGCCGGGCATCATAGTGTACAGTAGAAGGGTTGCGTCGGACTCCAGCTGGTACTGGCCATACTGCTGTTCTGGGCCTCCTTCTTTCTCGCTGAGCTGTTGCAGACCCACTGATTCCGGTCTATTACCATCGGCCGGCGGGTCTTCATCCTCCTCATCTCGGGATCCTGCAGGCTGCTGCATAGTTCGGTCCGCTGGTAACACGCCGCACTGATAGTCGCCGCTGTTAACTTCCCGTGAGTAGTCACGTGATATGACAACAGCGCGCAAACGTCCAGCCACACAACACTGCGTCACGTGATTCCTCGAGCCACAGCGCACGTGCAAGGTAGCTGCTGGACTACATCTCCCGGCATGCTCTGCCAGCCGATTTTATAGCATTGGAGCATTCTTGTAATCAAAGGACATTTGATCAATGGAACTTGTAGTTCTCAATACCCAGATATCTGCCATTTGTCCGTGCATACTGATACTGGGAATGTGGACAATAAAAAAAATTCAATATAAGTAATACATGTGTCTAAGATGTTTACATACCACCCAACCTCTGCCCCCTAGCAAATCGGGGGTAGGGTAGGGAGGAAGAGGTAGCTACAAAACTATTATGTAAAGGCATATTGTGAAAATATACAAAGTATCACCCCCCAAAAAAGGATCACATAATATTTTAAACACAAAAAGATTTATATTAATGGTATATATTATAATAGTATATTTACATTGGCCTGTAGCCAATATTTGTTTCATTGTGGAGTCCTGTGTAAAGTAGAGATCTGTTTATGTAAAATCAAGGGAGGGCTGGCAGCCTTAGGCCTGGGGGGCAAATCCAGTCAAGTGGCCCATTGCACCATCGAATCGCCTCCCCATCCACGGCCATCTTTTCCTTGTTTTATAACGAATATTGCCAGGATTTTCCCCCACAATATGCCAGGATTTGCCATTTTTTTTTTTTTTTTAACCTTTTTTTATTTTCAAGCATATAAAAGTACATCACATACATACATTAAGGTGCATAGAAGACATACAAAAGGGTTCAATTCCGGATTGTCTAGCCTATCAATAAGTGGTACATTCCCAAATAATGAATTTATTTCCAACTTTATGTATTCTGTAGAAATAGGAAAACCTAACCTGCAGCTCTCATTCATATCATATGGAGAAGGAAAAAAGAAAAAAGAAAAAAAAAAAGAAAAAACGGAAGAGGGGAAATACTTGAGCTGTAGAAATTGACTATATGGGTTATTGAACACTACATTGGATTCATACAGGGGTAAAGAGAGAAAAGAGAAAAAGAGAGAAAAGAAAAGGAAAAAAGAAATAGAAGAAAAAGAGAGGGGAAGAGGAAAAGGACTCCCATGAAGACACCAGGGCCACCGGACCCAACCGCATCCCGCCGGTCGGGGGGACGACAGAAACCCATCGGGTTAGAAGAGCGGCTAACGCAGAAGTCTGTCTAAACTTTTTTATAGTAATAGGTCTACAGCTCCACATGCGGTCACCCAAAGCCTCTGGATCTCCTCAAAGAGATCATGATGTAAACTAGTTTCCAAGCCTTTTTCCATAGTGAGCTGATAGTCCATCTGGGCCCTGATCTCCCGTAGAGGTGGGATAGTTTTTTGTTTCCAACCTCTAGCTAAACATAATTTTGTGGCCAGAAAAAGATGGATGAGCAAAACTCTGGTTGTTTTTTTACTTTTAGGGATTTCCAGGTGGAACAGAAATGTTTGAGCTTTAACATCTTTCATTGTTGGGATTAAATGGATAAAGATTAAGTTTATAAAGTTTTTGATTATTTTTAAGGTAGGGCAGGTCCACCACATGTGGAGCAGAGATCCGTCTTCAACCTCACATCTCCAACAGGTTTTCTGATTTGAAGGGGAGAATTCATGCATTTTTAGGATTAAGGATTTGCCATTTAATATGCTAGAATTTTCCCGTACAAAATGCCAGGATTATGCCCCTCAGTATGCCAGGATTATGCCCCTCAATATGCCAGGATTTAGACACCCAATATGCCAGGAGTTTCGCCTCAATATGCCAAGATGATGCCCCATCAATATGCCAGGATTTTCCCCTAAATATGCCAGGATTATGCTCCTCAATATGCCAGGATTATGCCCCTCAATATGCCAGGATTTAGACACCCAATATGCCAAAATTTGGGCACCCCCCCCCTACCCACGTTGCACACCTACGACATGACCCATAACCCACGTTGCACACCAGAACATGCCCCATCACCACATTTACATGCCTCCATCACCCCTTTACATACACATTTCCAATATTATTTGCCATTAATATTCCCCAGCCAATTTGTCCCATAATATGCCAGTGTTATTCTGCAATTTAATATGACTCAGTAAATTTGCCCAATAATATTCCATGGTTATCTGCCATTTAATATGCCCCTGCTAATTTGCCCAATATGCCAGTGTTAATTGCCATTTAATATTCCCCAGCCATTTTGCCCAATAATATGCCAGTCTTATTCTGCCATTTAATATTCCCCAGACGATTTGTCCAATAATATGCCAGTGTTATTCTGCCATTTAATATGCCCCAGTAAATTTGCCCAATAATATTCCAGTGTTATTAGCCATGTAATATTCCACAGCCAATTTGCCCAATAATATGCCAGTGTTATTTGCCATGTAATATTCCCCAGCCAATTTGCCCAATAATATGCCAGTGTTATTAGCCATGTAATATTCCCCAGCCAATTTGACCAATAATATGCCAGTGTTATTAGCCATGTAATATTCCCCAGCCAATTTGCCGAATAATATGCCAGTCTTATTTGCCATGTAATATTCCCCAGCCAATTTGCCCAATAATATGCCAGTCTTATTTGCCATGTAATATTCCCCAGCCAATTTGCCCAATAATATGCCAGTGTTATTTGCCATGTAATATTCCCCAGCCAATTTGCCCAATAATATGCCAGTGTTATTTGCCCCCCCTCCCCATCTCTTACCTTTTTCCCTGGTGGCTAGTGGCAGGAGGACTTCCCTGGTGGCTAGTGGCAGGTCTTCCCTGGTGGCTAGTGGCAGGAGGACTTCCCTGGTGGCTAGTGGCAGGCAGCATGGTCCCTCCATGCTGCCTGTTCGGCCTCCCGGCGGTTGTGCCGACAGGTCACGTGATAGGCGCGCGTCTGACGTCAGAGCGCCGATCACGTGACTGTTGGCACTTCCGTGTCGGCACACTGCACGGGGAGCCGAACAGGCAGCACGGAGGTTTCTCTGTGCTGCCTGTTCGGCTCCCCGTGCAGCTTTGCAGGCAGAGCGGAGGTGAGAGGGGATCTTCAGATCCCTTCTCACCTCCGTCTCTGCCTGCAAGCTTTTTTATTTTTTGTTTTTTTTAACACTGGCCCAGCGGCCGTGTTTTACAAACATTAGGGCGGCCTGGGGGGCAATTGCCTCCCTGCCCCCCGGCCCAGCCCGCCCCTGTGTAAAATCTATTCTGCAGGATTTACTGCCCAGATAATGCCTTAAACCAGACTACATTGTATTCAGAAGAACAATATAGTGTAAAAAAAAAAAAACAAATGTTTATATTTTAAGTTGTCCATTTTAAAATCTCAAATCCTCCTTTTAAAACTACTAACATTCACAGAAATGCGCGGTTGTCATGAATAATAAAGAAAAAACTGTCTAGATATATATTGTAATATATTGTAGAATCCCCTCTTATTTTCCTTGGCAGGAACAGTGACTTATTTTCACTTATTTTGTGTGTAGATTTGTGTTTAATACATCTACCCCCCCACCCCCAACTTATGTTGTGTATCCTAGTTATTACCGTAAATGCAATTCAATGAAAGGACTGTAATGTGACTTTTGAACTGCAGATGGCAGGGTGGCACAGCTTTTTATCTTATGCTATTAATCCTGACAGACAGCTGATAAGGTAAAACTGATTTATAAAGACACGGAGGCTCATATTATGCTTATCTCTTTCTTTATTTTCCCTCAGCAGCAAAGAATGCATAAAAAATTTAACCAATAAAAACACATTCCATAACTTGGTACCCTCCCCTCCCCTATAAAGTCCATAAACATAACAACCACTTCCTCTTTCTTTGCTGCTCCCTCAGATAAGTACATGTTGTTTACTCTCCCTATATTGAGTTTAATTTAACATGTTTCCTTATTTGTATTGATTGCTTAATATTAATTATTTGGTATTAATTATTATTCATATTATTATTCATATTTAATATGTGTTATTACTGGTTTGTTATGATTTAAAGTGCTCTTTACTTTAGCATAATTTACTGGTAAAATTTTTTGTTCTTACCCCCTGGGGTCGGTTGTGTCCCCTCCTCTCCCCATTTATTTTCGCATTGCCAAATATTTATAATTTTTTCTGTGGTAATATTTCTTCCCTACCCGTTTTTTCGATCTGGCCGCCGCTTCCCGCTATTTACATGCGTTATGTTCTTTGCGGCGGCCATCTTGGTGTAGCCCTACCCCGTATGAGCCGTCGCGCATGCGCAGTACGCACGTGGCGGCCATTTTATTGTAGTTCAGCATTAACTTCCGTTGTGCGCACACTCTGCTCCTCACAGTGGCCATTTCTTCGGTGCCCACACACGAGCACAGCTCCTACACGCGCCCGGTGGCGGCCATCTTGGTGTAGCCCGCCGGATTTCCCCCACGGACGCCATTTTAGGTAGTTTCTCTCCTATATCGTTACACTACCTTCATTCTGTGATTGCTGCAGCTCCTATCAGCGTTTTCTGTGAGATCTCCTGCCGTTTTCTCTGCACAGTATTTCAGGTTTTTTCTGCTCCTATTTGTTTTTTCTGCTCTATTCCCTGTACTGTTCAGTGAGCACTGCTAGATTATATATTTTTATTATGGAAAAACAATTTTCTGGAGGGTCCCATTCCCCTAGAATTACTATGACTCAGCATGATGCTGATGTGCTGGGAGAAGAAAATCCCTCCTCAGAGATAATTAACTCTGAAGAATTCCATGCCTTATTGGACTCCACGATGTCCAGATCAGTCACTCAAGCCATACAATTGGCTATGGGGCTTATGTCTGCTAACATAGCACAGTCTATATCTTCAGCCCTTATGAATACTAATGCCCCTGTGACCCAAAACGTGTCCCAACCCACGGGTAAGAGGACACTGACTACTGGCCCAGGCCGTAAGGCTTCTTGTAAAACACACCATACTCAGCCTATAACCTCCAAAAAACTTAAGATGGGCATGGCTACGCCTGCCACAGAGGCCGTGGTCACACCACGAAAAAGAGCCCAATACCGGGCTAAATCGGTACGTAATTGGAAAGCGGCAAAAGCCGCGCTAGATTACTCCAGCTCGGAGTCATTTGCAGAGGAGGTCTCTGATGAGTCTGATGAACCAGACACTGATATCCCTTCTGAGGAAGATATCCCAGATAACAGCGCTGAGGTAGGCTTGGTCACATTGCCTGTCCCTACAGACACCGCAACTCTTTTAGATCCGCAGGGCGAACCACTGTTCGACTCTGATAACCTGCAGCACCCCCGCTCTGCGGAATGGTTTCCTGCAGATCACATTGCGAAATATATCGCTGCAAGGGTCCGTAAACCACTGGACAAAATCACTCGTAATAAACTGCGAGCTGAATGTCCTCGACCCACTGTACCTGATTTGGCTTGTGATACGCCTGAGGTAGACCCAAAAATTGCCCAGTTTCTGGGAAAATCTGGCTGGAAAACCAAAAAGGGTCTCGATTTTTCTCTCAGGGTCTGTCAGGACAAAGTTTTAGATATTATGGGCCCGTGTGCAAAAATCTTTGAACTGGTCGAGACCGGCCTGTCTAATGATACCCCGGTGGACCTCCCTACCATTAAAGGTTGGATCCAACGTGTAATTTGCCTGATTGGTAATGCCAACACGGCTATAGCCACAGAAAGACGAAAAGCAATACTGCTTAAAATAGAGCCTAAGCTTGTCAATATGGCAGTCACAGAACCTGGTCCACCGGCCAAAGGCCTACTTTTTGGCGATAATTTTGTAAAAGAACTGGGCTCATTTGTGCATACATTCACATCATTGGATAAGGCCCAATCCAAAATGAAAAGGGTCTTCCAAAATAAGGTTTTTGGCGGGGCCGGCAGATTCAGGGGCCGTCTGCCCGGCCGTGGATCCAGAGGTCCATTTCGCGGATCCAGAGGCCCTACATCAACCAGATCTTCCTTTGTGGAACACAGACCTGCATCTACTGCGTTCTTCCCGCAGAGAAGCAGACCCTGGCAGAACCGTGGCGCCAGAGGCTCTTATCAATCAAGACGCCCTTATGGTAAGCCACTCACTAACACAATTTTCTTCCCATGTAAAAGTAGGTGGCAGATTATGCCTATTTCAACACCAATGGTCCGCCATTACCTCGGACCCTTGGGTGCTGCAGACAGTGTCAGGGTATCTCATCGACTTTGTGACCCTTCCGGTTCAGTCGATTCCACCCCATTCGATCCCTTTTTCGCCACAAGATCACGTATTGGTCTCACAAGAGGTTTCAAACCTCCTCTCAAAAGGTGCCATCACTGCGGTACCTCCAGATTCCGAAGGGTTCCTCAGCAACCTGTTTCTGGTCCCCAAAAAGGGAGGGTACTCGCCCAGTTATCAATCTGCGCCCACTAAATGCCTTCGTTGTTTACCAACACTTCAAAATGGAAGGCATTCATTGTTTACGAGACCTACTCCTTCTAGGAGATTGGATGGTGAAGCTGGACCTTTAGGACGCTTACCTGACTGTACCCATAGCTGTTGCCCATCAACGCTACCTCAGGTTTCGGTGGAATCACCAAATATGGCAATTCACCTGTCTCCCATTCGGACTCTCATCAGCCCCATGGTGTTTCACGAAGTTGTTGAAACCCGTGATGAGTTTTCTACGCAGGAAAGGCGTACGACTGATTATTTATTTGGACGACTTATTGCTTATGTCGCAAGACAAGTCGACACTTCAACTGCACCTATTCTGGACGGTGGACATCCTTCAAGCACTAGGATTCCTGATCAACTGGGAAAAGTCTTGTCTATCCCCATCTCAGTCGATGGAATTCCTGGGATTCGACATCAATTCGATCCACGGGTCTTTACACCTACCAAAGTCCAAAGTGAAATCCATTCGAAAAGAGATCAAGAAAGTTTTATGTCTACCTCAGATCACTATTCGACAGTTGGCTCGAGGGCTTATTGGCGGCCTCCATCCAGGCAATATTCCCAGGTCCTCTTCACTACAGGGCCCTTCAACAACTGAAGATACGGTCCCTACGGACTGGTCTGACATACGATCATTCGATTCCTATCGATTACAACGCAAGGGAAGAACTATCATGGTGGTTGACTCACATAGATGCCTGGAACGGCAGGGCCATTTTCGGTATGGTACCAGATCTTATCGTGGAGTCAGATGCCAGCTTACTCGGCTGGGGCGCGCAATGCGGTCCTATCTCCACAGGTGGTCATTGGTCTCGAGACGAGAAAGCCCTTCACATCAATTGTTTGGAACTCCTCGCAGGAGAATTTGCGATTCGAAGTTTCGCCGCAAACTCCCGCAATTGTTCCATCCTACTACGACTGGACAACACCTCAGCGGTTCGGTACATAAACCACCTGGGTGGCACGAAATCTCTGAGTCTATCCCATCAAGCGACAGAGTTTTGGAAATTCTGCCTGGCACACAACATCTCGGTGAAGGCAGAACATATCCCGGGATTGTCCAATACGGATGCGGATTGGAACTCACGTCACCTCGCAGATTCCAGCGATTGGAGATTACATCCACGCATTTTTCACCAACTAGAAAACCTGTGGGGTCCTTTGGACATCGATCTTTTTGCATCCCGCCTCAAAACCCAGCTGCCGAAGTTTTACAGCTGGAGACCAGACCCAGAAGCGTTGGCGTCGGATGCCTTTCTCCAGACATGGCAGTCATCCAGACACTACGCTTTCCCTCCATTTTGCCTGATTTCTCGCACGTTAATTCACCTGCGTCGCAGCGACGCATCTCTGGTCCTGGTGACTCCCTGGTGGGACTCCCAACCGTGGTTCCCCACTCTGCTGGAACTATCCTTAGACATGCCGCGACTTCTCCCATCCTGGTGGAACCTCATCACCAACTTGCAAAGCTCTCCTCACCCACTATTGGCCACAGGTCAGCTTCGGTTTCTAGCCTGGCTGGTCTCCGGGGTCCCTGGTTCATCCCTGGAGTTCCATGCTCGACTTTGGCATTACTGGAAGGAGCCTGGGCACCAGGTACCAGACAATCATACAGACGTGCCTGGGACATGTGGGCTAGTTGGTGCATGGAACACCACGCCGATCCCGTTTCGGCACCTGTAAGTCATATACTTCGTTTCCTCACTCTGCTATACGAGAATGGACGGGCATACAGAACCATTAATGTTTATCGTTCAGCTATATCGGCTGGACATTCAGGCTTTGGTGGTTTTTCCGCAGGAAAACAATTGTTAGTATGTCGTCTCCTCAAAGGAATACGTTTAGCCAGACCTCCTGTACCCCGTTACTCTTCACTGTGGGATGTGAATGTGATCTTATTACTTTTTGAACATTGGCCGGACAACTCTGATTTAACTTTTCAACAACTATCATCCAAATTGGTCATGCTGTTTTGTTTGATCTCATGCAAACGGGTGTCGGATGTTAGAGCGTTGGATGTTTCCTCCCGCTCCTTTACACCTGAAGGGGTCTTGTTCAATATTTCGCGTCGTACCAAGACTTTAATTACTTCTGTTTTTTATCCCTCATTCCCACATCATCCAAAATTATGTCCGGTTCTTTGCCTTAAAGAGTATGAGCTAAGAACCTCAGTTTTACGTGATCCGGAACGTCCGGAACTATTTTTGGCATTACGGAAACCTCATCGGCCAGTTGCTACTACCTCCTTGGCCAGATGGGTCAAGTGGGTTCTCCATTCTGCTGGTGTTGATACTTCGATTTTTGGCCCGCATTCTACAAGAGGTGCTATGGCCTCCAAGGCTTTTGCTTTAGGATGTCGGTTAGAGGATCTATTGAAAGCGGCTGATTGGTCCCGTGAATCTACATTTCGGGAGTTTTATTTCAGAACCCCATCTCATTTTTCTGATTCTGTGATCGCTCAGCTTTAAACTAGCATAATATGAGCCTCCGTGTCTTTATAAATTCCTAGATTTTACTAATAAATTATGACGTAAAGTCATGATTTATAAAGACACGGAGGCGAGTATTATTCCCTCCCAATTTAAGGTTGTGATTTACTATTAAATTGTTTTTTCCCTCCCTTGTTTAAGGACTGATTTTTCTACATAGGTATATTACATTATATTGAATTGTTATGCCTATTTGATATCCTGATTATGTCTTTTAATAACATTGATACATATCTTTTAATTATCTTGATTCCAACTTCGGTTTGCTTTGCTACTCTATGATATGATTTTACCGCATATCTTTTTTCCCCTTTTTCCTTTAGCCTGATGATTCGGTACTATGGCCCGGATGCTGGATTATCATCTCCCTTTCGGATGTAGCTACACTGTGGTTGCTACAGGACGTACATTTCGTTGGATGATCTTGGACTTAGTTTTTTGTTTTCGGATGTTTATTGTTGAGAGTACTGTTTTTTCTCACAAAGAAAGAGGAAGTGGTTGTTATGTTTATGGACTTTATAGGGGAGGGGAGGGTACCAAGTTATGGAATGTGTTTTCATTGGTTAAATTTTTTATGCATTCTTTGCTGCTGAGGGAAAATAAAGAAAGAGATAAGCATAATACTCGCCTCCGTGTCTTTATAAATCATGACTTTACGTCATAATTTATTAGTAAAATCTAGGAATTCCTGCATACACAGGGCATGTGATTCTAAACACTGCTGACCAAAAACAATGAGAGGAATACCAAAAAGCTTTAATCAGGCAACATACCTTTTTTTCTATGGCGCTTCTAGCGTGCACTGTTAAAAACATATTAAGGTTTAACTTGAGTGTAAAATGTATACTTATCAATAACCAACTGTAACTAAATGGCTTAACCCCTTCGTGACGCATGGTGCTTGCGCCCCAGATGACTCAAGCACCAAAACGTCACTTTTTATTCCTGGCCATTGATCACAAGGTGATCGGTAGCCAGGCACACAATGGCAGAGACCCAGTCAGGGTCTTAATAGACCCTGGGGGTCTCTGACAAAAAAAATCGTGAGAGCGCCAACATAACTTGCATCGGCTACATTTTCCCCTGTCAGTGTGAGGCTCCCCTGCCAGTCTGGGATGCCACTGCAAGTCCTTCCAGTGAAATCCAAATACAGCTCTTCACAGGGATTCGCGATGAGCTGGTAAAGGTTGGACGTTCTATGACATCCTAGTGTTATTTGGACCATAAAACTAGGGCATCTAGGACAAACCCTAATACAAACACTAGGCATTAAGTAGAACAAAGTGTGCACTCCACTCGCCAAGTAGTGAATGAATAAAGTGCTTTAATGCTTTCAAAAAATCCAAACAAACAGGGTAAGGTACAATCCACGGATGATACTATTCATGATCTTTAGGGACTCATTCAGTTCAGGTACAGTGCCAACAGACTGGCGAAAGGCAGATGTCATTCCAATATTTAAAAAGGGATCAAAATCTCTGCCAGGTAATTATAGGCCAGTGAGCTTGACATCTGTAGTGGGGAAACTATTTGAAGGATTGCTAAAGGTATACACTCAAGAATACATCTTGAACCAGAATATAATTAGTAAAAGTCAACATGGTTTTGTGAAAGACAGGTCTTGTCAAACAAACTTAATAACATTCTATGAAGAAGTCAGTTAAAATATAGATCTAGGTGTGGCAGTTGATGTGATCTATTTGGATTTTGCGAAAGCATTTGATACAGTTCCACACAAAAGGTTACTCTACAAATTGAGAGACATAGGGTTGGGGGCAAACGTGTGTATGTGGATTGAAAATTGGCTAAAAGATAGAACACAAAGGGTTGTTGTAAATGGAAAATCCTCAAATTGGACAAGGGTATTAAGCGGAGTACCTCAGGGGTCTGTTTTGGGCCCTCTTCTTCTATTTTTTTTTTTTTTCTAATATGACATTTTATTGAATGGTAGGAATACAACAAAAAGAAAAAAAGAAAAAGAAGATATTTAAAAGCAGTAAGTGGATTGCTTGTAAAGAACACAACTCATTCAAAAAGTACTTTGTTAATTTTTGTAGGTGTTGCTTGCAAGTAAGAGGGCCCTGAATAAGTTATTTTTTTTGGGGGGGGAGGCAAAAAGTAGAGTCCCCCACCCCCAACAGAAAACAGTCACCAACACATGTAGGGTGAAAAAAACAAACCTCCTGAAGGTGTTTAGAGTGCACCCAAGAGCCCACACCAAACAAACCAAACGCTGGTTTGAACAATCCCATTTTCGACATGCAATTAATATAGGGTTTCAAGAGAAAACAAGGAGCGTAATGGAAACACAACCCGCAGGTTTTACATAGGATGATTGAGACGTGTCAGTATTTTACACAGGAATTCAAATGAAACAACTTCCCGCGGAGTTAGAAATATTTTACATCAAAAAGGGGTAGACGCGCTGGAAAAATCTGCGACAATGATATCCTCTTGATGACTGGCTGAGCAGCTCAAAAAAAAAAAAAAATGACAAGGAATTTTAGAACAAACCATATGAACCAAGGAAAAAAAACAAACAAAGTTTAATGTAAAAAAAAAGCCAAACAAAAGAGAGAACACAAACAAAACAGAGGCGTGAAAAGGGTAAATAAAATAGAAAACAAAAAGTGTCAAATATCACAGAACACACAGAAGGAAAACAAAAAGAATAGGAAGGATACTACTTAGAATTTAAAACTAACGCTTTAAATAAACAGGGGGTGGGATTGGGGAAGGGACCAGTTATAAAAGCAGTGTAGCCTTAGAGACGATGGTAAAAATGTAACCCCTTCCATGCCAGAGAGGGGTGCAGAGTACTGCTCTATGACACAGTGTTAGAAAATCAGGAAAAAAAAAGGGAGAAGAAAAAAAAAAAAGCAAACAAAATATTTATGAACAAATGTAACCACAGATCTGGTTCATTGTTAGGTCGCGCCCTGCGGATCCAGAAAGCACTGAAAAGGTGAATGTGAAACAATGCTGTCAATGGCCTGGAGCAGGGCGGAGAGATTTTTTGGGGGAAGGGTGTGGCGAAACCGGCCTCGCCACGTGTCCTTGGAGGGGGCTGCTTGCCCGCCTCTTGCCTTTGGACTATGGACCAGACTTTATGTGAATGTGTTATACCCCAGATAGGAATCCCATGGAGCCCATTCGTATGAAACTGACTGTAAAGACTTTGGCTCCATGGCGATTAAACTGTATTTGTGTGGTCCGAGCGCCATTCACTTAATAATGTGCGCTCAGACCTGAGCTATCTGGGGATATGTGAAATGTCTGTGTGTTATGTGTAAAATGTGACTTTATGTATTTTAAAGTGTTTTGTGTCTTTTTGCAACCATGTGCTTAATGGAGTCTTGTGTCTGTCCTGGGAGATAATTGAATTACTTATCTCCAGGATAGAAGACTCTGAAACTGGTTTGGGCCAGAAAGCCATGCTTCATTTAGTCACAAAGGACTTTTTACTAACTTTTGAACCCCTTGTCTGATTTGTGCCATTTTTGAATATGTTGTTCCCCTGAATGGATTGATTGTGAATATGTAATTTTATGTGAATGTGATGTATGGTTTTGGAGTTATGAAAGTTATTAATATTGTATAGAACCTGTATATTTTAGCTTGGAGATAATTGAGCTGATACAAAGGTTAACTCAATTATCTCCCAAGCAGAGGAATGTACTGTAATTACTAGGATCCAAGTCTTTGTCCTATTCACTGTGTTTTCCCCAAGTTAAGATTGGATCCTATCTTTAATCCCTGTTTTTGTCACCTCTCCCATTGTCTTATGTAAGTCATTTAGTTTCCTGTGTGTATCTGAGCTGGGCACCTTTGTATCCTGAAAGGTGTGAGGCAGGATTTCCCTTTGTATGTCCTTAGGTTAAATTATAATCCTGTTATAGTTCCTTTGTCTAATCTGGTTTGTCAAGATGTTCAACTGTATATATTCTGTGTTTCTGTATCATTAAAGAGTTCCTGTTTTAACCCTCAAAGTGCAGTGTCGTCTCATTATTGGGGGAAGGATTTATTGTATGCTGTTCCAGTTTGACTGCTAGGAGAGTAAACCTATTCGTATGGTTCCTATTCAACTGTCTACAGCATTCATATGCTTGGGAGAATTTATTTGTTTCTCCGGTTCAGTGATTGTGGTGTCTGCCAGAGTGCTTGGAGTCCTCAGGAAGCGCTAGGAGCATCCTTCAACGGAGGTACCCAGTCGGGGTGCCAGGCGATCCGTTACAAAGGGGACTGAAGGAGATTTTATTCTGGAATCGTTTTACCTGTCTCGTGAGGGTAAATGCGCGTGACATTGTAAAAGGATAAAAACGGCTGGGTTATTTTACAGCACACTTATTATAAGGTGGAGTTTTGTTTTGATGGAGATCTGGTGGCGTTCTCATCTCAGGTGGGGAGGGGTAACCTCTTCACCTCTTCTTTGGGGGGTTGACTGTCCGAGGAGGCGTCACTGGACGGCCGGAGTTCAGGCCACCGTACTGGTACTTTGCTTTCTTTTCTGATGGCTTCAAAATCTGGAAAGAGCACATCAGTGTTTCGTCCACGCTCATCATGCCCCCGGCATTATCAAATTCCCCGCAGTAATTTGGAGCCGAAAACAGGGTAACCAGCTGTCGCTTGGTGAAGAATTCGTAGCCGTCCTCCACTACCTGATGGGCTCGACAAATCAGATCCAGGTCATGACGATTCAGGAATTTGCTAACGACGTCTGCACCAAATGTGAAGGAGACACCTCGGTCGTTTTCCCCCCAGCCTTGGACATCTTTATCTGGATCTGACCACAACAAGTCACACAGCAAGCCTGTGTCTGGGACATCTGTAGGCCTCATGATCCTGCGAATTTGCTACATGGACTGCAGATCTGGTGACAGACCTCCATGGCAGCAGAAAATCTTCTCATCCACAATAGCAGCAATGGGCAGGCAATTGAAGCAGTCTGTGAAAGTCTTCCACAGCTTGATGTTAAATCTCCTTTTACATTCGTCGTAGAATCCATAGGTTCGGTTGATGCTGGCGCATTCGTGGTTTTCTCTCAGGAGGAAGAAGTTCTCTGGGTACTTGATTTTATAAGCCAGCAGCAGGCAGATAGTTTCCAATGACTGTTTCCCTCTGTCCACATAATCCCCCAAGAACAGATAATTGGCTTCCGGTGGAAAGCACCCATACTCAAATAACCGGAGTAAGTCTGTGTACTGCCCATGGATGTCACCGCAGATCTTCAGAGGAGCTTCCAATTCCAGTAAGATGGGCTGACTGAGGAAGATTTCCCGAGATTTTATACACAGCCCTCGCACCTCTGCCTCTGTCATTTGGACAATCTTACCGGGGCGACATCTTCGCACCTCCAGAAGGTGGCTGATCAGGCTATCCACGTTCAGCTCTCCGTCCGCCATTTTGCGCTTCACTCTCTCAGAGTACCAGCGAGGCCGGCTCTCTTCTTTTTAATTTGTTTATTAATGATCTGCCACATTGTGCTGAGAGCCATGTCTCCGTGTTTGCGGACGACACTAAATTAGTTAAGGCAATAAAGACTAATCTTGATGTTTTTTCTTTACAGGAGGCAAATGAGGTTCAATATAGACAAATGTAAAGTTATGCATTATGGGAAAAATAATAACAAAGTAACACATACGTTAAATGGTTTTTCCCTGGGAAAAACTACTAATGAAAAGGATTTAGGAATAATTATAAACAACAAACTTGACAACAATGCCCAATGCCAGTCAGCAGCTGCAAGGGCTAATAAGATATTGGCATGTATAAAACGAGGTATAGATTCACGAGAGGATGATATCATCTTGCCTCTTTACAAATCAATGGTAAGACCTCACCTTGAATATGCAGTACAGTTCTGTGTACCAGTGCTTAAAAAGGATATTAAGGAACTAGAAAAAGTGCAAACGAGAGCTACAAAATTAATAAGGGGTTTGGAGAAACTTAGTTATGAAGAGAGACTTAAAAAATTGAATTTATATACGTTAGAAAAAAGGCGTCTCAGAGGGGATATGATAACATTATTAAAATATGTGCAGGGCCAATATAAAGAGCTCTCCAGTGACCTGTTCATTAACAGAAAGGTACAAAGAACAAGAGGTCACCCCCTCAGACTGGAAGAGCAAAGATTTCATAGACAGCAAAGGAAGGGATTCTTTACGGTTAGGACAATAAAGTTATGGAACTCCCTGCCAAGAGAGGTAGTGCTATCAACCACAATAGATGCATTTAAAAATGGTTTGGATGTATTTTTAGGAAAGCAGAACATACAGGGCTATTAATAATAGAATAAGCATGAATAAAAGAGCTTATTGATCCAAGGAGAAATCTGATTGCCTCTTGGAGTCAAGAAGGAATTTTTTCCCCCAGGAGGCAAAATTCGAAATAGCTTCCTTAGGGGTTTTTGCCTTCTTTTGGATCAAAAGCTGTAATGATAGGTAGAAGGGTTGAACTTGATGGACTTGTGTCTTTTTTCAACCTAAATTACTATGTTACTATGTTACTATGATAAAGTGAAAAGGGTGGCCTTCCCACAAACTGGACACTAAGCCTCTAAACAGAAATGGGTATGGTTTATTCAGAATTGAGAGACAAAGGTGGAGACAAAGAAAACACAAAATGGAACAACAGATAGCAAATAAGCGGAGAACAATAGGTTTCTAAGACAGGACAGAACTAAATAGGACTCTAAGAAAGGACTATACTATACAGGGCTGGAACACTGAGACAGGGCTTGAACACTAGACAGGGCTTGAATACTAGCAGAGCTTGAATACTAGACAGGGCTGGAACCGGACTGTAGCCGGATTAGGCAGGTGCCGCTCTGGGGCCATCTGGGCAGGTGCCATATAACGACCAACTGGGCAGGTGCCACTCTGGGTAGGTGCCGCTCTGGGACCAACAGGGCAGGTGCCATACTAGGGCCAACTTTGGAAAATTGCTGCAAATACACAGTAATGTAAATTGCATGGGAATGGATGAATAGATTAGCATACCTTAACATATGCTTGGGTGGACTGAATGCCGTGATACACACTCCAATCCACCTGTGAGATCCCAGCAATCAGATCAAAATACATGATTCGCAGAACACAATTCAGATCATTACAAAAAGAAGAAATCGCAATTACACACAATGCTAACCCCAGTGGGAGGATTTTTTGTTATAGAGTGAAAGATGCAGGGCCTCATTTATTTTCTCCTCCTGAGGCTGAGGGATGCCCGGATGGATGACAACTAGGGTGCATTGCTGACTGATCCAGTCAGAGTGCCTAGGCCCACCATGGCCAGGGAAATCTTGGAAATGCTCTCTTACCTCCACATTTTCAAAACATTTAGATTTCCCATGTGGCCATCTTGGATTTATACCAGCACGTAAGGGAGGATATGGAGCCTCTGACCTGAAGGAAAAATTCAATGTCTCGGCTGCTTTTTAGCAGTACAGCATTGTAACGGCTACCTCAATGGGAGAGGGGGTATCAGCCGTTGTGGACGTCCTTCTCTCTGGCAAGATGCTGTGCAGTAGTGGAGTTGCTTTATCCCATCTGCTGGATCCAAGTAGAGAGTAAGGCAGAGCTCTTAAAAGAACTAGTGATTTATGCTGGGCAGGTTCCCTTTCAAGAACAAGACAAGGCTACGTTTTGAAGGGTGAAGTAAAAACTGACTCCACTGAGCATTTATTGCTGCTTTTATGCAGGATTTTACAGTATTGTCACCACCCACTGGACCTTGTGGGGCACCAACAATTCAAGTACAGCAGCCAATCAGGCACCATGTTACAATAGAAACACACCCAGTAATTACAGTACATTCCTCCCCTCTGCCTGGGAGATAATTGAGTTAAACTTTGGATCGGCTCAATTATCTCCAAGCTAAAAAATATACTTTTTTTCACATTTATTATAACTTCAAAGCTATGCATGGGATTTCAACATTTTCATAATCAATCCATTCATGGGACCAACATATCCAAAAATAGCACGAATTGGACCAGGGGTTCAGAAGTTAGTAAAAATGTGGATATGACAGACTGTTTGTATGTGTGTATGCCCAAAATAGTTCCACGATTTCAGTCCCTGTGGTCGGTCTATTTTCCTGTTGTATTAGCTGTCAAATGCACGAACGGAACTGTTCGTGCCTCCCCTCATTGGATGTAGATTGTTCGTATGAAGGAAACCACACGAATAGTCTCTGTTCTCAGTTCTTATGCAGCAAATATATAGCTTAACAACGGGTTTTGTTACAAGCATCAATTGGGTTCACATGCCTTCCAGGCAGGTTCTGGGAGTGAGGTCAGGATCAGTCAACAATCCTTTTCATTGTGCCTTGATTTAAGGCTAGAACCCTGGTCTCCACAGTTAAGGAATACTTCTACTTTCCCACCCAGTAAGCAGAGTGGCACAAGGTCATGTTGTCCTTTTAGAGTGTGGCAGGGATGCCAAAAGCTTAGGAACCCAACACGCAGGGAGGGATTATGGTTTCCTAATTCTATTAAGAGGCACATCTGCGCTACTTGAGTAGCACAAGCCAGAGGACGAAGAATGACCTCTGGTAGGAGGTTATGAATGCAGTCAATGCCGTTTCTGGGGCTAACAGGTCAGAGGAGGTGGTGGAGAAAATGCATTAAACATACTAAACATTAAACATTAAACATACTTATACACCATTGGGTAAAAAATCTGGCAAGATCTTGACAGCTATGTCCACAGACAGCTTGTCTGTGCTATCTGGGCTTGGTAACACAATAGTCGAATTATGTCGCAGGCTGACATTTTATGGAACATGCAGAGATTTCTTTCTACCAGTATATAAAATCAATAATTCTTGCTATTAGTCACTATGAATGTGTATATATATATATATATATATATATATATATATATATATTCACACATATATATTTTTATACCTCCTAGTTCTTGCCGCCAGCAAATCAGGATGCCAGGGGTGGTGCTTCAAAGGGCAAGTGCTACTGTGAATGCACATAACTAGTCCCAGTGGCGTCCCGAGGGGGGGGCGGCCCGCCCCGGGTGCCACTGACTAGGGGGGTGCCACCGTTGCTGCCGGCACCCCCCGCGCTGCTTACCTTTTTTTTTTCAGGCGGCCGAATCCTCTGGATGCGGCCGCCGGGTGAAAAAAAGAAAAAAATCACAGCGACCGGATGTGACGAATCGTTACATCCGGCGACTGTGTTTCCCTCCTCCGTGCAGGATGGAAGACTGCACGGAGGAGTCGTCCGTCCTGGAGAAGCAGCGATTTGGTAAGTGATGGGGGGGGGGGGGGGGGGGCTCTGAGTGGCACACTATTACTGGGCACTGACTGGCACAATATTCCTGGGCACTGACTGGCACACTATTACTGGGTTCTGAGTGGCACTATATTACTGGGCTCTGACTGGCACACTATTACTGGGCTCTGAGTGGCACACTATTACTGGGCTCTGAGTGGCACACTATTACTGGGTTCTGAGTGGCACTATATTACTGGGTTCTGACTGGCACTATATTACTGGGAATCTGGCTGGCACTATATTACTGGGTTCTGACTGGCACTATATTACTGGGTTCTGACTGGCACTATATTACTGGGAATCTGGCTGGCACTATATTACTGGGCTCTGACTGTCACAATATTACTGGGCACTGAGTGGCACACTATTACTGAGCTCTGACTGGCACACTATTACTGAGCTCTGACTGGCACAATATTCCTGGGCTCTGACTGGCACAATATTACTGGGCATCTGACTGGCATAATATTCCTGGGCACTGACTGGCACAAAATTACTTGGCATCTGACTGGCATAATATTCCTGGGCACTGACTGGCACAATATTACTGGGTTCTGAGTGGCACTATATTACTGGGCTCTGACTGGCACACTATTACTGGGCTCTGAGTGGCACACTATTACTGGGCACTGACTGGCACAATATTACTGGGCATCTGGCTGGCACTATATTACTGGGCTCTGGCTGGCACTATATTACTGGGTTCTGACTTGCACTATATTACTAGGAATCTGGCTGGCACTATATTACTGGGTTCTGACTGGCACTATATTACTGGGTTCTGACGGGCACTATATTACTGGGAATCTGGCTGGCACAATATTACTGGGTTCTGAGTGGCACTATATAACTGGGCTCTGACTGGCACACTATTACTGGGCTCTGAGTGGCACACTATTACTGGGCACTGACTGGCACAATATTACTGGGCATCTGGCTGGCACTATATTACTGGGTTCTGACTGGCACTATATTACTGGGAATCTGGCTGGCACTATATTACTGGGTTCTGACTGGCACTATATTACTGGGTTCTGACTGGCACTATATTACTGGGAATCTGGCTGGCACAATATTACTGGGTTCTGAGTGGCACTATATAACTGGGCTCTGACTGGCACACTATTACTGGGCTCTGAGTGGCACACTATTACTGGGCACTGACTGGCACAATATTACTGGGCATCTGGCTGGCACTATATTACTGGGCTCTGGCTGGCACTATATTACTGGGTTCTGACTGGCACTATATTACTGGGAATCTGGCTGGCACTATATTACTGGGTTCTGACTGGCACTATATTACTGGGTTCTGACTGGCACTATATTACTGGGAATCTGGCTGGCATTATATTACTGGGCTCTGACTGTTACAATATTCCTGGGCACTGAGTGGCACACTATTACTGGGCACTGACTGGCACACTATTACTGAGCTCTGACTGGCACAATATTCCTGGGCACTGACTGGCACAATATTACTGGGCATCTGACTGGCATAATATTCCTGGGCACTGACTGGCACAAAATTACTTGGCATCTGACTGGCATAATATTCCTGGGCTCTGAGTGGCACACTATTACTTGGCACTGACTGGCACACTATTACTGGGCACTGACTGGCACACTATTACTGGGTTCTGAGTGGCACTATATAACTGGGCTCTGACTGGCACAATATTCCTGGGCTCTGAGTGGCACACTATTACTGGGCACTGACTGGCACAATAATCCTGGGCACTGACTGGCACACTATTACTGGGCACTGACTGGCACACTATTACTGGGCTCTGACTGGCACTATATTACTGGGCTCTGACTAGCACAATAATACTGGCTCTGACTGGCACAATATTCCTGGTATCTGACTGGCACAATATTACTGGGTTCTGAGTGGCACACTATTACTGGGCTCTGACTGGCACATTACTGGGTTCTGAGTGGCACTATATAACTGGGCTCTGACTGGCACACTATTACTGGGCTCTGAGTGGCACACTATTACTGGGCTCTGACTGGCACTATATTACTGGGTTCTGAGTGGCACACTATTACTGGGCTCTGACTGGCACTATATTACTGGGTTCTGAGTGGCACTATATTACTGGGCTCTGACTGGCACACTAGTACTGGGCTCTGAGTGGCACACTATTACTGGGCTCTGACTGGCACACTTACTGGGCTCTGAGTGGCACACTTACTGGGCTCTGAGTGGCACACTATTACTGGGCTCTGACTGGCACAATATTACTGGTATCTGACTGGCACAATATTACTGGTATCTGACTGGCACACTATTCCTGGTATGTAATTGTACAATTTTCAAACATTGAAAAAATTGTGTGTGTTTTCTTGCATTTTTATTATGGGGGGGGGGGGGGGGGGTGCCACACTCAGGGTCCGCCCCGGGTGCCAAATGCTCTAGGTACGCCCCTGACTAGTCCACAGTGTCATTGACATGTTGATTTAGAAGATGGCTGACAGATCATACAAAAATTCCAAAGTGGTAAATTATTACTTTGTCACAGATGCATTTTGACTTCCTGCTCATATCAGTGGCGGATCCAGGGTGGGGGGGGGGGGCAACGGGGCAATTGCCCCCCCCCCCCCCCGAGAAGAGAGAGAAAAAAAAAAAAGACACTTTAAAAAAATTAAAAAAAACGCGCTTGCAGGCAGAGACTGAGGTGAGAAGGGATCGTAAGATCCCCCTCATCTTCTCTGCCTGCCGGCAGGCTGCACAGGCAGCCGAACAGGCAGCACAGAGAGACCTCCGTGCTGCCTGTTCGGCTCCCCATGCAGTGTGCCGTCACGTCATATGCGCGCCGGGTGAGACGAACAGGCAGCATGGAGAAGACCATGCTGCCTGCCACTAGCCACCAGGGAAAGGTAAGTGCTGGGGAGATGGGGGGAATGTACTGGGGAAAGAGGCAGGAGCTTATTAATGATAGGAAACACTGGCATATTACTGGGCAAATTGGCAGGGGATATTACTGGCACAATATTACTGGTATCTGACTGGCACACTATTCCTGGTATATAATTGTACAATTTTCAAACATTGAAAAAATTGTGGGTGTTTTCTTGCATTTTTATTATGGGGGGGGGGGGGCTGCCACACTCAGGGTCCGCCCCGGGTGCCAAATGCTCTAGGTACGCCCCTGACTAGTCCACAGTGTCATTGACATGTTGATTTAGAAGATGGCTGACAGATCATACAAAAATTCCAAAGTGGTAAATTATTACTTTGTCACAGATGCATTTTGACTTCCTGCTCATATCAGTGGCGGATCCAGGGTGGGGGGGGGGGGGGGGGGCAACGGGGCAATTGCCCCCCCCCCCCCCGAGAAGAGAGAGAAAAAAAAAAAAGACACTTTAAAAAAATTAAAAAAAACGCGCTTGCAGGCAGAGACTGAGGTGAGAAGGGATCGTAAGATCCCCCTCATCTTCTCTGCCTGCCGGCAGGCTGCACAGGGAGCCGAACAGGCAGCACAGAGAGACCTCCGTGCTGCCTGTTCGGCTCCCCATGCAGTGTGCCGTCACGTCATATGCGCGCCGGGTGAGACGAACAGGCAGCATGGAGAAGACCATGCTGCCTGCCACTAGCCACCAGGGAAAGGTAAGTGCTGGGGAGATGGGGGGAATGTACTGGGGAAAGAGGCAGGAGCTTATTAATGATAGGAAACACTGGCATATTACTGGGCAAATTGGCAGGGGATATTACTGGCACAATATTACTGGTATCTGACTGGCACAATATTACTGGTATCTGACTGGCACACTATTCCTGGTATATAATTGTACAATTTTCAAACATTGAAAAAATTGTGGGTGTTTTCTTGCATTTTTATTATGGGGGGGGGGGGGGGGCTGCCACACTCAGGGTCCGCCCCGGGTGCCAAATGCTCTAGGTACGCCCCTGACTAGTCCACAGTGTCATTGACATGGGAAGAAACCTCCATCTTTACTTAGGGACAAAGGTAGAGCGCCGAAGGTCAGCAAGGTCTGTGAAACTGACATAGAACTTCTGACAGATCATACAAAAATTCCAAAGTGGTAAATTATTACTTTGTCACAGATGCATTTTGACTTCCTGCTCATATCAGTGGCGGATCCAGGGAGGGGGGGGGCAACGGGGCAATTGGCCCCCCCCCCCGAGAAGAGAGAAAAAAAAAAAAAAAGACACTTTAAAAAAAAAAAAAAAAACGCTTGCAGGCAGAGACTGAGGTGAGAAGGGATCGTAAGATCCCCCTCATTTTCTCTGCCTGCCGGCAGGCTGCACAGGGAGCCGAACAGGCAGCACAGAGAAACCTCCGTGCTGCCTGTTCGGCTCCCCGTGCAGTGTGCCGTCACGTCATACGCGCGCCGGGTCACGTGACCTGTCGGCACAACCATCTGTGAGACGAACAGGCAGCATGGAGAAGACCATGCTGCCTGCCACTAGCCACCAGGGAAAGGTAAGTGCTGGGGAGATGGGGGGAATGTACTGGGGAAAGAGGCAGGGGCTTATTAATGATAGGAAACACTGGCATATTACTGGGCAAATTGGCAGGGGCATATTAAATGGCAAATAACTGGCATATTACTGGGCAAATTGGCAGGGGATATTAAATGGCAAATAACTGGCATATTACTGGGCAAATTGGCAGGGGATATTAAATGGCAAATAACTGGCATATTACTGGGCAAATTGGCAGGGGATATTAAATGGCAAATAACTGGCATATTACTGGGCAAATTGGCAGGGGATATTAAATGGCAAATAACTGGCATATTACTGGGCAAATTGGCAGGGGATATTAAATGGCAAATAACTGGCATATTACTGGGCAAATTGGCAGGGGATATTAAATGGCAAATAACTGGCATATTACTGGGCAAATTGGCAGGGGATATTAAATGGCAAATAACTGGCATATTACTGGGCAAATTGGCTAGGGATATTAAATGGCAAATAACTGGCATATTACTGGGCAAATTGGCTGGGGATATTAAATGGCAAATAACACTGGAATATTATTGGGCAAATTGGCTGGGGCATATTAAATGGCAACTAACACTGGCATATTATTGGGCAAATTGGCTGAGACAGCCATACATGGGAAGGGAGAAGAGAGAGACATAAATGGGATGGTAGAGGAGAGACAGACAGACATGGGTTCGCAGAGGAGAGACAGACAAATATGGGATGGCAGAGGAGAGACAGACAGATATGGGAAGGGGAGAGGAGACAAACAGACATGGGAAGGGAGAGGAGAGAGACATAAATAGGAAGGGAGAAGAGAGAGACATAAATGGGATGGTAGAGGAGAGACAGACAGACATGGGATGGGAGAGGAGAGACAGAGAGATGGGAAATGAGAGAAGAGACAGTTGGACATGGGAAAGAAGAGGATACATAGACAGACATGGGAAGGAAGAGGAGAGAAACGGGCATGGAAGGAAGAGAGACAGAGGGACACGGGGAGTGAGAGGAGTGCGACAGACATGGGAAGGGAGAGGAGCGTGACAGAAGGACATGAGAGAGAGGAAAAGACAGACGGACATGGGAGAGAGGATAAGACAGACGGACATGGGAGAGAGGAAAATACAGACGGACATGGGAGAGAGGAAAAGACAGACGGACATGGGAGAGAGGATAAGACAGACGGACAAGGGAGAGAGGAAAAGACAGACGGACATGTGCCCCTCCTGAGATCAGACTCTGGATCCGCCCCTGGTTCATATATTTATTCAGGACAGCTCATTACCAATTCTTTGTGCACAGTGTATTTCTATATCTTATTCAAGAGAGAATCAGATAGCTGCTTTTTTTAATTAAATGCACATCAGAATTTTAACTCTGCATATAAGTTGGGAGACAGTAGTATTCTCACTTGGTACATGCAAGACAACCTTCCTGTGAACAGTTTATTTTCCTTCTATATCGTCTTTTAATTAGTTCTTACTATGGTATTATTATTATTCAAGTCTGGCTTTCTCAATTTTCTGCCTGGTTTCATCTTGCTGCAGAATTATGGTATACACTAATCCTTTAGACATGAGGAATTTTTGCGCCAGTACCTTTATGTATAATCCATCTGCCCATCCATCTTTAACTTACTCCATTTTTTCCAGTACGAACTTGAACATGAGATAAATGTCAGTGTATTTCGTCTTGCTCATTAACCACGTTCTAAAAATAAATACATTAATAAATACGTTTCTTGCTTCAAGGACTTTGTGATCGGTTTAGCAAGGGATTAATACACAAACACAAAACCCCTTACCATATTGGATGCCCTTAATTTTTAAGTACACCAATATCTGGACACCTATATATATACGGTGTAAAGAGAAAGTAAGTGAACCCTTTGGATTCACCTTGCTTTCTGTATTAATTGGTCAAAAAAATGTGATCTGATCTTCATCTAAGTCACAAGCAGGGCCGAATTAAGACATTTTAGGTCCCTGGGCTACTGGTACTGTGAGGCCCCCACTAATAGCGGATTTGGCATGAGTCACTTGACAAATGTTCCAGCACTTAGATTGCACTTTAAGGATTTGCCCCAGGACTTGCATTTGGCATATCACATACATTTGACATATTATGGAAAAATCAGCAGTAATTTATAAACATGGCATAACAAATGAAAAGCCTAAATATAAGACTACTCTACAGGAAACATATATTTTACTTGTAAATATTAATTCACATGTAAACTGTTTTTTATATTTAATAAATAATTTTCACTTTAAAATATGATTGAAAAAAAGCATTTACTGTTTTTATTTCCGTGTATTTGCCAATATGCCCCTCAGAGTTGCAAATGCATCCCCAGACTTGCCAATCTGTCCCACAGACTGCCAATACACCCCCAGACTTGCCATTCTGCGCCAGATTTGATAACCAACACCTTAGAATTGCCAGTGCATCCTCAATCTGCCCCCAGACTTAAAATCTGCTCCTCAGACTTGTCAGTGCACCCTGGACTTTCAATGCATTCCCACATTGCACACCCAGGACATGCTCCATCGCTTACATTACACACCCAGGAATTGCCCCATCACCAACATTGCAAACCTAGAACTTAACCCAGTACCTGCCCCATCACCCACATTGCATACACAGGGCTTACCCCAGTACCTGCCCCATCACCCACATTACACATCTAGGACATACCCCAGGATTTGCCCCCCCAAAAAAACACTGCTAAATAGTTTCTAATATTTGTCCTGAGTTCATAAATAGCGCATGTTTTATGTTTTTGTACTTTTTTATTCATGTTACAGGGCCAGAACTAAAAGTAGTGCAAAGCTATTTCAAAATACTTTTTTTTTTCACAATTAGTGATAGTAACATTGTAACACTGATATCTGTACTAAATCCATGAATGACCCCCCACGTGTACATATTTTTCAAAACTAGACAACTCAGGGCATTTAACTTGGGGTATTTTGACACTTTTCATGTAGCCATTTTACCACCTACCTTTGCCAAAGTTTGCAGCAAAAAAACAAAATTGTGATTTTTCACGCAGATTGCAATTCAGGTAAACATTTCCTAAAAAATGTGAAGGGGTATTGCCAAATAGCACCTCAATATGTGTTCAGCAACATACATATGTTGGTTAGGTTATTTGGGGGTTAAAAGGCCACATTTGAGAGGTGCGCTTTTTGGTTTCGAACTTTGAATTTTGACATCCAGAAAACCTGCGCCCATGTTCCATTTGGGACACTTTTGAAGCCTGTCAATGTATTTTACCCCATTACACCATATATTTTGGAAAACTCGTCATCTTAGGGTATTTAAAATTGTGGTATTTTAACACTTTCCATCTACTAAATCTTCCCCCAGCCTATGTCAATGGGTTGGGATGTAATTTTTTTCACACACATTGTAGTTCAGGCATGCATTTTCAGATTCTGGTATTTGCCACTGCCAAACAACACCTTAGTATGTGTCCAGCAACATCTCCTGAGTTCAGGGATACCACCCATGCATAGGTTTGTTGGTTTGTTTGGGGGCTAAAAGGCAACATTTCGGATGTGAGCATTTACAACTTGGAATTTTGACAGAAAGCTGACCAGGGTGAAAATCGAACTCTGAGTCAGCGGCCTCAGAATCAGTGCGTAAGCAGTGATCTACGGCAAATAAAGGGTTAATAGCTCTTAGAAGAGCCTACCTAGTACTGTAATACATTACAGTGCAAATAAATCAATCCATAAAAAACTGCAGACAGCAAAAAATAGTGTTGCGGTGCAAGATTACTGCTTATACAGTGATCAATGGCAGGCAAGGGGTTAATACACAGGGAATGGCTTTCATAAAACCTGACAAAACGTTATTTTAACAATAATACTGATCTGTCTCTTTCCCTCAAAAAAATGTAAGTGAGGAGAGGCAGGCAGATCCAAACTGATCAGATTAATATTAACAAATATTGATCTGACCAGGCGAATGGTGATGCTTATCTGAGCAATCACCAAACTGCCTTTGCCACTAATTCGCTGTTACTGATCGCTATGCGCTTAAAATAGAGGTGAAAAAAATCTAAAATATTTTTACTATACACATAACCCCCTAGCGGGTGTAAAAAATAAATAAATATGCAGACAGATAAAAAATTCTTTGGCATCCATATCATTGCATAAGCAGCGATTTACAGCTTAATAACTCTTGGAAGAGCTTTTGTAGTACTGTAATAAATGACAGTACAAAAAAATTAACCCCTAAAAAATGCACAAACAGCAAAAACTGTGCTGATGTGCAAGATCACTGCTAACGTATGATCAATGGCAGGGAAGGAGTTAAACGCATTAAAAGCCATTGGTTCTCAATTTTTTTTATGGTCAGATCAGTCGTTTAATATTGATCTGACCAGGTAGTGGGTATGCTCAACCGAATATGACAGTCTGCCTGGCAATCACTGATTGCCTCTGTGACGAGGAATTTGTGTGACTGCTTGAAGAGCACAGGAAGCAGCTACTTCCTGCCTTTATTTTTGGAAGTGGGGGTAACTGACAGCCCCCAGACCCTGTGGGGGACCATATACTTATTATGGGGTATTTTTCCAGGGAGGCAATAATTGTATTTTTTATTTGGGGCTATGCAAATGCCCAGGGGGCGGGTGGGGGTCATTTTATTTTATGAAACCTGGCCTTTGATCTAATTTAATGGCCCTGCGTACCTGCCCTGACCACCCATATGTGCAATTGGATGTGCTGGGAGCCATATGATGGGGCTGAGTGGGCAGATATTTCCCCTTAAAGGGTACAACTGTAGTCCATACACCCCATGACTATCTTCTATTCTTTTATAAATCTTTTTTATTTATTTAAATTTTTTATTCATTTCTTTTTCTTTTTTTCATTTTGGGAGGAATTTGGCTATTCCCATAATAGCCAAATTCATCCCAAAATGAGTCTACATCATCCCATAGAAATCTATATTACGGTAATCATATTTTTTGGCTCAGTGTGTTTTTGGCTACTTTCCGAAGCTATTGTAATTGGCCACGATGGCTGAATCACACAGCTATTCAGGGGCAGGTCAGAAATATTGTGTATTTTAAAATTTGGATCCTGAAATGTCCCCGTTGGGCCTCGAATCATTCCAGACTTCGAGTGCATCAATTCGGCCCCTAAGTTCCAGTCTATATTGAGTAGACCCTTAATTTCCTGTAAAAAAAAAAATTGGCAAAGCACTTCTTAAGAAGGTTGTGTTATCATATATGATGGACTTTTCTCTGAATAATGAGTAATAGAAGCTTGTTACCCCAAGGAAACATCTGATCACCATTTTGAAGTCAAGAAGGAATTTAAAAAAAAAAAAATTTTATGCATAAGTGAGAATTGCTTTTTTCTTAATTTGGAGCAGCAAAAAGTGCATGTGAAAAGTTGAGCTTGAGACTTTTTCTGCTCTAACTTACCATGTTACTATATGTTACATTTTATTTAATAAAAGGGATTATTTTTTTCTATATTCTTGTTCAGTATTGGACAATAGCTAAACAGGTTCAAGAACGCCCCCCAAGATTATATTTTTAAAAATTGCTTTAGAATTTTGTTACAAAACAGAATTTAGGGTCAATCTAGTCAACTTTAGGATACTTGACTTAACAAAACCAAGTTGGAGGTGAGGACATTCCATTAAATTAATTTAACAGCATTAAATTAGCTGACAAGGGACCCCATTGTCAGCTAATTTAATGCAGTTAAATTAATTTAATGGAATGTCCTCACCTCCAACTTGGTTTTGTTAAGTTTCCCCTTTGTCTTGGGGCAGGTCAGGGAAGACCATTGAATAGATTCTCACAGAAACGTAGAATTCCAGAACTAATGAAAAATTAAGCAAAATCAAAACTGTAAACCTTTACTGAGGTCAACCAAATTCTACAAATTTCTGTTAAATTTAATATGGTTTGTGCAGACTAAGATTATTGTTTAGTTCACTTTCCAAATGGAGAAAAGTTCAAAGTCAAAATAGGCCATGTAGACTTGTGAACACATATGAATGACGATGGCATTGTATGAGCATACCCTGGTAGTGTTTGCTAACAGAAAGCTTCTCCTGGTTGCTGCTGTTACACTAGGAAGCCAATGGATTTCTCCAGGGATGAAGGAACAGGAAAGTTCTGTAACGTCACACAGGAAAGCAGAATGCGTGCCAAAGTTAAAATATGAATAACTTTATTAACGTTACAAATCTGGCAATGGCAGTGGTAATAGGCTACAGACTCAGTAAATAAATCTCTGGTGTTAGCGGAAATTATTTTGGAAAACTGGGGTTAGTGCATAAACACCTAAAAGGCTTTCACAACAACCCGATAAAACATACTGGAGGCTATTCACTAAAAGTGGACTTACAGCCTGCTGAGTTGAGGTGAGATGAACTATATACTGTACAAACTTGGTGAGTTTCCCCGGCTAAGCAAACTCGCCAGCTTTGTCTACGTACAATATAAATTAGTGAGATGAAATGCTCATCTCAACTCACCGCAAGTCACCGTTTAGTAAATAACCATAAACTGTAAACATAAGCAGACCTACAATATAAAAACATGTATTGAATCCACATACATCTTCCTTATTAAGATATTGCATCATGTTGTTTTCTGACCTCTTAGCTCATTTCTAATCAATATTAATGCAGCTTCTGCCATCTACTGCAACTCAGAACATTTGCTAATATGAGTTTTTGTCCAATCACTGTTTACCTTGCCAAAGTTAATGAGAAAGTAATGCCAACTATGACGGGATGATATTAGTAAATTCAGAACCATCTATCGCATTTGCATCCTGTTTCAGTGAAAGATGCCAAATTAAGCCCCAGTGTTTTGTCATATGGAAGATCTTCTGTTGATGCTGTTGGGCATAACCCAATTATCAGTTGCCGTCTGCTTCACGTCAAGTGACTGGAGAGCTGCCGTGGGGTAGGATAACTGATTATGCTCACTTTTACTAGAAATTCCATGCTGTGCTTGAATCATTAATGACATAGCACATTACCTACAAAAAGACAAAAAAAAAAAAAAACCAATAACAGGATAAGTTCTATAATACATTTTTAACATTGTGTTGCAGGTCCAAACTGGTGTATATCACTGAAGAGCTTCAATACAATTATTTTATTTATTTATTCATTCTATTGCTGTACTTATGTAGCAGATATGCAAAATAAATAAATTGTCAAAGGTAATGATCTTGGCCTGGATCAGTCGAGTTTATTCCATGTTATAGGGTCCACATAATATATTGAGAACTTCCGGCCCTTAAGTAAATGACCCGAAGTCAGAAAAATTGAGGGCACATCAGGGTCATATGCCAGTTTGGCATCTTCCCAGTCTGGTTATAGTCCTGTTCCTGCGCTGAGTACCTGTAATGTCTTAGCATCCCTTAAATGTGATGCATCATCTCCAGGGCCGCCACCAGGAATTTCAGGGCCCCTTACTGAACAAATTTTCTGGGCCACCTACCCCCCCCCTCACAAGCATGTTATCCCGGTCTAATGTAATATGGAGGGTGGTTGGGAGCAGTAGGTCAATATGCCAGTAATATTTTGCTACTCAATATGCCAGTAATATTTTGCCACTCAATAAGTCATTATTATCCCCTCAATATGCCATTCTTTTGCCATTTAATATGCCAATATTTTGCCCCTCAATATCCCATTTAATATGCCAGGATTTTGCCCCTCAATATGCCATTTAATATGCCAGGATTTTGCCCCTCAATATGCCATTTAATATGCCAGGATTGTGCCCCACAATATGCCATTTAGTATGCCAGGACTTTGCCTCTCAATATGCCTTTAATATGCCAGGATTTGCCCCTCAATATTTAATTTAATATGTCAGGATTTTGCCCCTCCAATATGCAATTTAATATGCCAGGATTTTGCCCCTCAATATACCACTTAATATGCCAGAATTTTGCCACTCAATATGCCAGGATTTTGCCCCCTCAATATTCCATTTAATATGCAAGGATTTTGCCCCTCCAAAATGCCATTTAAATGCCAGGATTTAGCCATTTAATATGTCAGGATTTTGCCACTCAGTATGCCAGGAGTTTGCCTCTCAATATGCCTTTAATATGCCAGGATTTGCCCCTCAATATTTAATTTAATATGTCAGGATTTTGCCCCTCCAATATGCAAATTAATATGCAAGGATTTTGCCCCTCAATATACCACTTAATATGCCAGAATTTTGCCACTCAATATGCCAGGATTTTGCCCCCTCAATATTCCATTTAATATGCAAGGATTTTGCCCCTCCAAAATGCCATTTAAATGCCGGGATTTAACAATTTAATATGTCAGGATTTTGCCACTCAGTATGCCAGGAGTTTGCCCCTCAATATGCCACTTAATATGCCAGAATTTTGCCACTCAATATGCCAGGATTTTGCCCCTCAATATGCCATTTAATATGCCAGGATTTTGCCCCTCCAATATGCCATTTAATATGCCAGGATTTTGCCACTCAATATGCCAGGATTTTGCCCCTCAATTTGCCACTTAATATGCCAGGATTTAGCCATTTAATATGCCAGGATTTAGCCATTTATTATGTCAGCACAGGCCCTGTTGTACTTGTATTCTGCTGCAGTCTGTGGGTTCCTCAGTGGGGTCATGAGCCAAGGTGCACATCCATATCCCTTGTGACCTGTAAGTCATTACATGAGACATTGATTAGTTTGATGGGTACATATGAAATGGATATTACAATAGTGATTTAATGCTAGGATAGTGTACTTACCCCGGAGTCATCCATCATGCATTTCACTGTTATTAAGCTTGTTGGTGATGTATGACTCCCCCAAGATGGCTGCAGGATAGTCTGACTTGACACTCATGATGAGTGAGCAACACAGATGGTCTGAATAATCAGGGACTGGTTATGTTTCTGGTTTTGATATAGTTCCTCCTTGTGTGATGGGGTCCTCAGCCCAAAACCTTTAGTGTAAACACTATTTGTTAATGTATTTAATGAGCACTTAAAACAGCCTCTGTGACTAAGCCTTAGAAAGGCGCCTTTGAAATAATTTTCAATGTAATGTGCCAGGAGCACTGTAAATCATATAATATGTGCATTTCACATATAATAAATTGACTTAATTAATAGACTGCCCCCTTTTGTTCAGAAAAGTATGAGCCACGCTAATGCCACGTTGGCTTCAAAATAAATCAAACAAGCTCATTTTAGACTTACCTACCGATAGGGTTGCCTCCCAGCCGGTATTTTACTGGCAGGCCGGTAAAAAAAAATGGCTCACTGCCAATATTAAGTCTATGGAGGCAATAGCAAGGCTGGCAATCCTACCTACCCAATTAGGGGAAAAAGATTTAATAAGCATACCAGAGGAATCACATTTTTTCACACCCATCTAACCTAAGGTAGGATACGGGGGAAAAAATTTAAAAAAAAAAAATCATTCAATGTATAAGCTCTGTTGAAATAAAAGAGAATACAATGTGTTCAAACAAAATAACCACACAATAAAATCAATATGCGGAATGGTGGGTAAAACCTCAGGGTCATGGTAAAATGAAACAGAAAACAAGAAATGATAATGGTGCAATATGACTAAGCTACAGAGAATTGGGAATGCAAAGAGCTGAAGGCCTCTCTGTACTTGATGAATAGCATGCCTGGTTGATTGCACTGTGAAAAAAGGTTACTAAAAATCTCCCTTTATACCTATTGCAAAAAAATCTGTAAACAAAACTTACAACAGGATGTGTCAAGGAAAGGATACATTTGTGATTTGTACTTTTAAATGTATTATTGTGTCATTAAACCAAGAGACAGAAATAATTATTTATTTAACTGTTTTTTATTTATTTAAGTGTTATTATCTTTGTTGATTAAGGATCCCTGACAAGAAAGATTTCAATGTGTTGGGACTTATTGCTATTTAAAAAATCATGCAGTCTGGAGGCTACAGGAAAACATCTTCATGTGGACGGCCACTGTAATGCTTGGTCTATCTATCATATCAGGGTACTTACTAGATTGTAACACTAGAGGTTTCTATTAACTTTGGATTCACTAATAGAAGGAAACGTTAGAAGCCTTTTGACACTTGCCTGGTTTACTCTGAGCTCTGCCTCTCAGCTGTGGCTGAGCTCATCTGTATGCTGCTGCACAATGACCATTTCAGCTCACGCTAAACCAGTGAGTGCCCTGGCTTGTGTCTGATTGGGGTCTGTCATCTATGAATGGATAGGTTTCTCTGAACGGAGATATCCCAGGCTCCACCAAGGCACAATATGTAACTCTGTCCAACAATGGAAGGGTGATAGCTTGTCTGCTGATATCATTATACCGCCATCAATCGTCAACTGAGGGTTTTAAAGCATAATAGGTAAAAATAAAATGCTGGCACTCCAGATTTCTTAATGAAAAAGAGTATTTAATATCAGTGATCAAAATATACCACAGTCTGTCTTTGCTATTGCAGAAAGAGTCCCCTATTTTTTTGAATGCCACTGACTGCGGGGACCAAGTTAATGTTCTTTCTTTTGGTGACCTGCAAGAACGATGGTCTCTCACTGTGCTATCTAGGTAGACATCACAGCTGCCAGTCTGAGGCTATACTGGCATATACCTTAAAAAGTACATACCAGTTTATCCTTCTACTATTTCCCTTGTCCTTCAATAATTGAAGCATAAGTGAAAAAAGCTCTTTACGTTATGTCCAATTTCCAGAATCCAGCTGTTTCAGAAATTGACTACTCTGTCTTTTAGCAAAATGGCAAACTAACAGTTTTCTTAATTTTTCCTGAATTTAAACACTTGTGCTAGACTTATCTACCTCTCCAACATGGGCATCCGCAGAATTTTTTTCAGGGGGGGGGCATATTTTTACTGTCATTATATGTCAGGATTTAGCCATCTAAAATGCCAGGATTTAGCCATCTAAAATGCCAGGATTAAACCTCTCAATATGCCAGGATTTAACCCCTCAATATGCCAGGATTTAACCCCTCGATATGTCAGGAATTAGCCACTCAATATGCCAGGATGTAGCCATTCAATATGCCAGGATTTAGCCCCTCAACATGCCAGGATTTAGCCATTTAATATGCCAGGATTTAGCCATTTAATATGTAGCTTCTTTAAAAATATAAATACAAATATAAAAAAAGGTAATTACACATTAACTGCACTAGTTCCCTTTAGTATAAGAGGTGAGGAGCCTCCCTGGGCCTGAATAGTTAATGTGTGATTCATTTCTAAGACTCTTCATCAGGTTGAAGATCTCCAGACAGCACTTTTATACATCATCCAGCAATTAGCAGTTAATAAGAAGCTTTATATCCTTTTCTCTTACTGCCTTTGATTTGGTGATTGCAGAGGCGCTATTGGTTTATTTATTTGTATATTCAGGGCTGGATGCCTGCCAGATAATTACATTCAAATCACTTGAAGGTGAACTTCTAAGAATAGGGATGATGAACGCTATTGTCAAATCATTAGAAAAATAAATTATCTTGAAATAGAAAATAAAATGAAGGAACATTTGGTGGCCTGTGATTATAACCTTTAACTTTTGTAAACAATTCAAAGTGACCTTGACGTTTCCAACGCATTAGTTATGATTAGAGGAGCACAATAAAAAACTGTATTTTGACACACACTTGTAGGCCGCACTCCTCTGATGTCAGTGTTGTAGTCAGAGCATTGCTTCTCATCTGGATTGTTGGGCATTCATACGTTTCCTGGCCAGTCAGGTGAGCAGAAGGATGAAGCCATGGGCGAAATTTGGGTTTGTCGCAGGAAGAGGTTAGGATACATAGGAGGGGAATCTGGGGTCTGTAGTGTGGTCAGTTACTTTTCCAATGTATGACTTTGTGTAAAATGATGTCTGGCCACTTAATTTTGGTTATACAGTGACCAGGCTGTCTGCAAACCATTAACTTGATCACATTGAATGTGTCACTGTGTGTACGTGTAGCTGCATCTAACATTGCATTTGTGTGTACATGTGCCTGTATTTGTATGTGACACTGTGTTACTGTGTGTGTAAATGCATGAGAGCAGGATCAGCAGGGGGCAGCAAAATATATGTTCGCCTAGGGCGGCAAAAAGTCTTGCACCAGTGATGGATGTAGAATAAGGCCAGGAACTACTGAAAGTATTTAGGAAATTGGACTGACTAGATAGATTTCAATGTATTAAATTGGCTTGTCTGTGCAGGAAGAAAAAAAGTTCCTGCTAATGTATTCAAAATCATTTCTGTTTATGTTGTTTTAGGATGTGGTTGGCTGAAAATCTGTTTAATCATCTCACACTGCAGAAATTTTAGAAGCATCCTTCTCACCCTCTCTGCTCTATATCTTATATCTGTCAACTGCGCTTTGCCGGTTATACATATTCTGCCAAGTAAATGTGACTAAATGAAAACTTTTTTTTCCAGCTTTTTACTAACTTTGCAGTCCTTGCAATCTCTGATAACATAACTAAATAGTTCATGGTCCCTGCCGTCTACAGCTCCCTGGACCCCCTGCTTGTCCTAAACCTCCTCCAATTCCACTCTTCCACTCCTTCTCTCCTTTCCACTACTCACCACTTACTCACTATTCACTCACTCAACAAAAATACTAACAAACTAAAAATAAATTGAAGTGTGTTCTGTTGAAATAAGATGGAGTAAAATAGTGTACGCTACGGGAATGATGGTGGCATGGGCGTCCGCAGGAGGGGGGCAAAAAAAAGTGCCCCCAGCTGCTGCCCATGACTGTCTCACACGGCATCCGCAAAAAATAAAGTTTACAAAAAAAAACATTGACACCGGATGTGACTTTACATTATACCCAATGTATGTGTTTCCCTCCTCCGTGCAGGAGGGAAGACTGCACGGAGGCACGGAGGAGACGAGCATCCAGGAGGTAAGTACTGGGGGGGGGGGGGGGGGGGGGGGGTTTGAGAGCGGGGGGGGGGGGGTTCACTGTAACAAGCAAAAATGGCTAAATCCTGGCATTTTGAGTGACAAATCCTGGCATATTAAATGGCTAAATCCTTGCATAATAAATGGCTAAATCCTGGCATATTGAGTGGCTAAATCCTGGCATATTAAATGGCTAAATCCTGGCATACTGAGTGGCTAAATCCTGGCATATTGAGTGGCAAAATCCTGGCATATTAAATGGCTAAATCCTGGCATATTGAATGGCTACATCCTGGCATATTAAATGGCTAAATCCTGGCATATTAAATGGCTAAATCTTCACGACCACGAAAATCAGACCTGCTGCAATCTCTAAGCAAATAGATTATAAGCTGCGATACTACGAAGCAACTGATTTTAAAAGCCGGGTGAATTTTGCAGGATCGTTTCAAAAAGGGTGCCAGAAGCCCAAACCACTAAAGTGGGATCCTTTAATTAGGACCAACCATCATTCCCCATAAGCTTTCTGACACAGCCATTATTACAGCTGTATACTTGTACTATTTTTAACCCCTTAGTGACATGACTTTTTTGTCCGACGCTTGGTGATATGGGCTGTTTTACATTTCTGAGGTGTTTGTGTTTTGCTGTAATTTATTTCTGTCTCATTTAGTGCACCCACACAAACTATATTTAGTTTTTATCATCATAAGAAGGGCTTTTCTTTTGATACCATTATTTTGATAATAGCATATAATTTGATATAAAAAATAATAAAATATGGCAAAAAAATTATTTTTTTTTCTCTTCTGACTTTTATTTTGAAAAATCTTATACTCATCTACAAGAGACAACAAAAAACACTGCTAAATAGTTTCTAATATTTGTCCTGAGTTCAGAAATAGCCCATGCTTTATGTTTTTGTGCATTTTTATTCATGTTACAGGGCCAGCACTATAAGTATATATATATATATGTAATAAATTACAGTACAAAAAAAAGTTAACCCCTAAAAAATGCACAAACAGCAAAAATAAAATGCGCTGATGTGCAAGATCACTGCTTACGCAAGATCAATGGCAGGGAAGGGGTTAAACGCAGGGAATTGCTTTTAATTTTTTTTTTCATTGTTTTATTATTATTTATTATTATCTCTCTCCCTCACTAAAAACATGTGAGGAGAGGGAGGCAGATCCTAAGTGGTCAGATGAATATAGGGTTAATATTGATCTGATCAGGCAGTGGGGATGCTCATTAGAGCATCCCCACTGCTTGTCAGTCTGCCTGGCAGACACAGATTGCCTCTGTGATGAGGCAATCGTGTGACTGCTTGAAGAGTACAGGAAGCAGCTACTTCCTGCAATCAGCAACACTTACAGAGCATAGGAAGCGATTAAATTTGCTTCCTATGCTCTTTTTAAATGCCCGTCGTTTAAAGGCACTGTGCATTTTTTTTCAGCATTGCACAATGCTTCCATACGGAAGCATCGTTGCAATGCCGTTTGAGCACTGAAAGCGGAACAAAATCGACTTTCAGTGCACGTTAGTGACACAGGATGGACTCACTAACGCCTCGCCACACAGGATGGACCTAGCACATCCTGTGTCGGCAAGGGGTTAATACATATGTTTTGACTTGTAGATTCAAATATTTTTTTATATTGTTACATGCAAATTTTTCTGCTGTTTCTTTGGATCATTTGTTAGATACATTTTTCTTGATAAGTAAGGTAGTTTGATATACTACAATCTGTTATTTGATACAGATAACACGATGTGCATATATATTTATCTCTGCCTGAGACTGACCCAAAAGGAAGATTTTTTTCACTATCAAGAGCACACAAACTTATATAAGTATTTTTTTGTCTTTTAAATACTCTTTATCTTTAATGCTTTTGTATTTTCCTCTAGTGTACACTATTATACTCCATATTATCTAATTTAATTCACATTTTTTAGAGCTCCAGTTTTTTTTTTTGTATATTTCTCTTGTTTTAAAAGATTTGTCTTGGCTGCACTTCTTATACTGTGAGCAGCTTCACTATTTATTTGCATAGTAATTTAGTAGCACCAATTTTGTCACTATTTTTCTGATTTTCTCTGTAGAAATAAGAGTGTGGTGTAATGGAAATGTTAGTGTAATGCAAAGTGTAAAATAGTGCATATGTATTGTGATGTCTCCCCACAACTTTACCTCTGATGTGCAGCTATCTATGTCTCACCTTCTCTCTCGTTGACTCCTCTGTTCCTGAGCCCTGTGATCTAACTTGATAAATCTGAAACACACACCAGTTGTGACATTTGAACCTGCGCTTTAAAAGAATGATTGTTATTTGTAGCACTGTGTGCTAAGTGGGTGAGTTGAAATATGTTTTACCAAAGCAACACATAATCAGTTTTGGTTTTAAATTAATAGTTCCCACATAAAAATACTGTGACATCAGCTGTGCATTGCCAGATCCAGCAGCCTATGGTTGAAATTATCTAGCCCCTTGAGTAACAAAATACCATGAACAAAAACAGTCAGCAAACATAGAACAGAGAATAAACAATAAAATAATAAAAAAGGTTGTACCCAAACAGAAACTTTTACACCAGGGAAAGTAATGAAGATAAAGATTAGAAAAAATTATGTGTAACTTCAGTGCCCATTATACACTCAGTAAAACTTTTATATATTATGATCTATAGTTTTAACTGCAAGAACTTGTCTAGAATCATTCAATATGTCATTTTACGATACATGTATATATTTAAACTCATAACTGAATTACATTAAAAAATGTAATTATTAAACAAACACGAAATGGTCACCCAAGGCCAGGGGAACTCAGTCCGATATCCAAATCTGTTAAAAGTTTGACATTTTTTTTGGAAATGCTGCTATGAAGGCAAAAGGTTGGCTATTTTCATAAACCCCAGATTTCGAGCTAAGTTTGTTCAAACAATACCATATTTGCTTGAATATAAGACGGCCCTCCAAACTTTGTGTATTCCTTTAGGAAAAAAACTAAAAGCCTCGATTTGAGGTCAGACTATAAGACGACCTCCAATATAAGACGAGGGGTCTTTTTCAGAGCATTTGCAAAAAGAGCAAATACGGTACTTTTGTTTCGCTTTGTATGTTATACCAATGTTTTCATTGCCAAGAAAGTTACATGATGTAAAATATTGTTATTTCATGAAATGAACTTACTTTTCCGCAGGTGTACTGAAACTTTTGACTGGGTCTGTGTGCATTACTAAATGCAATACAAGTTTGGAGAAATTAGTTTGTTTCTTCAGAGAGGATGCTGAAGAATTTCAATAGATGAGTACTTTGAAGAGTATGCTCTTGGGTTAATCATATTACCTGTTTTGAATCCAGTGAGTTCTGCCAACTTGCTTAAAAATTTTAATGTTTGTATCTTATTTAAAATTAAGGACTAGTGTGGAAATGAGACTGAATCTTAATGCATCCAGTTACGGAAGTCCAACATGCGAAACATAATCTAAATGCAAATTGTGTAGTATGTTACCTATATATGGAAAAGGAGAGGTCAGAGCAAGGAGAATACTTGCATTTTCAATCCAATTCTTTAAATAAATCAAAGAAAGAATCTTATTTTCTTTGAAGAAGTGGTATAGTGTTTGTTTATATAATAGCTTTTGGAATTTTTTTTTATCTCTGAGCCAATTTTCCTTGGATTTTCCTTGTATTAGTTTTGTCCTCCCCCCAGCTGCACGATAATCTCACTCAATGGGTCTTAGATTTGAAACATGACTTTTATTCTGGCTTCTTAAAGCAGAAACATACTATTTAATCTGTTTTGGTCCTGTGTGGTGTGTTTTTTGCTGACTATGTACTTGTTTGCACCATGCATGTTTTAAGAGCCTGGAATAAATGTTTTACATCTAAGACCCAATGCCTGATTTCACTTTGCAGAGGACCACGCATGAACCAGGGTAATAGAGGATTTTGGTGAGTACTAACGCTTGGGCAGTGAGACTGGGAGCTTTGCACGTCCTGTACAGTGGGGCATACGATAACTCCCATGATTATATAGGGAATCAGAGACTAACAGTGGTACAGCATAAATCCCAACATTTTATACTGAGCCAGACACTGGTGGGGGTACAGAATAACTCCTATCCTGATATACGAAGCCAGACACTGACAGTTATACACCATAACACCCTATTATTAAATACTGAGCAATGCAGTGATGATGGTGCAGCATAACTCCTATCACTATAAAATTAGCCAGACAAATGATTGTAAAACATAGCTCCCAATATATATACTGCTTCTGAGAACTACCCTACGTATAATGCTCGGCCAGTATCACAGAACACTTTTGGTTGGCTGGGCCAACATATCATGGAAAAATATGGCAAATTTGTTTTGCTGACAAAAAAAAAGAGCAAAACAAACAAATACAAAGAAAATAATAATAATACTTAACAACTAAAATATCAGCCATCAAATAAAATAGCAAAAAGTAAGAAAAACTTTTATTATATTTAAATAATAGAAAATACAGTAAATACATGATAGAGGTGCATTATAGAACCATGATGCTCAGCTAGACAAAATGATCTGGCTGAGCATCATAAGAAGTGCAGTCCAAAGCAGCAGGTAGCTTTTGTTGTTGTTCCTTAAATACCAAAAAAATAATATGGGCTGTAGTTAAACTATTTAGCACCCTTACCGTGTTGGAACCCTTATATTGTTGTACAGAATACATATTCTAGATTTTAAAAAATGGGGCTACCAGGAATATTTTCTTCAACCCCCTAAGGTGACAGAGATGGCAATAGGTGATTCACTGCAATGAGTTGAGAATAGTGCACGGTAGTCCTCTGTGATTGGACTAAGGAACTTAAAACGCTCTATCCCTGCGGAGTTTTCTGGGAAGTGTATATGATAATGTTCTTCAGTTACCAGTGAGTAAAGATATCGAGAAAGGTCATAGTGTGAGATGTCATTAAGAACTATATGTTGATGAGTTGTCCCTTCCACATATACATTTTTTCCATCGCAATTTAAAAAAAAATAATGATTTGGAAATGTGTAAAGGATTGGCATGAAGACATTAATTAAACTTCAAGGTCATGGTTTTATGATAATATAGAAAGGGTTCAATCTCTCTCTCTGAAACCATTTGCATTCAACACAGAGACTACTCATACAATTCAAATCTCAGAAAAAAAGGTTGTGCAGTGTTTCACTAATTACACTCATCTGAATAAAAACCAATATACAACTGGTTACAAATAGCCATGAGCTATTTTGATTTAGTATAAATCTAGCATTTTTATGCTTTTATTACATGTAGCTTTTATTAAAACATATTATTTAACACTTAACCCCACACATATTTCTCTTTCATCTAGATATCCCAATATGTAAAAAAGAAAATACATATTTATTGATTAACATACTTTTAGCCACTAAACGTTGTATAGCAAAAAAAATGGAAAGCAGAAGACTCGATAAAACGGAGAGATATTATCTCCCAGATTGATCACCAACATAACATGGAAGAAGGATTCTATAAATCCAAAGAGAAACATAAAAAATATAAAAACACATGGAAACCATGGGAATACCATAAGAAGAAGAATATAGGAAATTTGGAGAAGGGTAAGGGGGAAAAAAAGAAAAAAGGAAGAGGGAAAGAAAGAGAAATGTAGAGGAAAGAAACCAAAAACAAATAGACAAAAAACCCTACATGGGATCTTGTCGCCAAGGACCAAGAAATCCAATGAAAAAAGGAAAGAAAAACCTGGGGGTGCAGGGGTGGGGACACAACCAAGAATGTATGGGAGATATGAATGGTATGGATGATTATTGTTAATTTTGTATTACCTCCAGTATGAGTTACCTCCATTGAAGAATCAAGATATGTAACAGTTTTTTTTTTTATCTATGTCTATGTCTATTGTGCCTAAAATGTCTAAAATTTGATTAAAAGAAAATTAATTTAAAAAAAAAGAAACATTATTGTTAATTTTCAATCTTTTAAATTTAAAGAAAAAATGGTTAGAGCCAAAAGAGATAATAGATCAGGAGAAGATGCATATACAGATTTTCTAGTTTTGCAGGATCTATCATATCAAATGAGGATGTGGAGGAAATATTATTCATAAGTTTTGGTATCCCTGAAACATCACAATATCAAATACCACTGGAGTTCTCCATTAGTCCTGACAGCATGTTTGAAGGATCTCATGATAAACTTTGACATACCAGAGAAAACAACTGTATGGTTTAATTCTGAGTTTGAATCTGAGTAAAGGGGCTTAGTCAGTGCTTTATTTAGCACGAGGCAAACAAGGCAAGAGCCTAGGACGGCATTTGCCTTGTATGCCTTTAAGGGGCGTCACAAAATGCAAAAAATAAATACATAATAAAAAAAAAAAACCTTGCTTGCCGGCAGAGGCGGTGGCTGGGGAGATCAGAAGATCTGACCCCCTTCTTTACAATTTGACCCCAGATGTGCAAATCTGACCCTCAAATGTGCTAATCTGACCCTCGGATTTGTCAATCTGATCCCCCCAGATGTGCCAATATGACCCCTTATTCATAAACTGCCCCCCCCCCCCAGATTTCCCAATCTGCTCCCCAGATGTGCCAATCTGAACCCCAGACATGCCAATCTGGCCCCTTCTTCAAAATATGACCTCTAGATTTGCTAGTCCGTGCCAATCTGACCCCCTCCCAACCTGTCAACCAGACATATTAATCTGACCCCCAGTGTTGCCAATCTGACTCCTTCTTCCAATGTGACCCCTTTTACCAAAATGACCCCCTGGCTTGCCAATCTGACTCCTTCCCAATGTGCCCCCCCAAATGTGCCAATTTGACCCCTCCTTTCCAATCTTCCCCCAGAGTTCCCAGGCTGCCCCTTCTGTCCAATCTGCCCCCGAGAGTCCCCCGACTCCCCCCTTCTTTCCAATCTACCTCTTTTTTCAATTCTGCCCCCAGAATCCCCATTTTGCCCCTATTCTGCCCCCTTCTTTCAATTCTGCCCCCAGAGTTCCCAGTCTGACCCCTTCTTTCAATTATGAACCCCAGAGTTCCCAGTTGGCCCCCTTATTTCAATTCTGCCCACCAGAGTTCCCAGTTGGCTCCCTTCTTTCAATTCTGCCCCAGTGTTCCCATTTTGCCACTAGACTGCCCCTTCTTTTAATTCTGCCACCCAGAGTTTTCCCAATATGACCCCTTGGCTTGCCAATCTGACTCCTTCCCAATCTGCCCCCCCAGATGTGCCAATTTGACCCCTAATTTCCAATCTGCCCCCAGAGTTCTGAGGCTGCCCCTTCTGTCCAATCTGCCCCCAGAGTTCCCAGTCTACCCCCTTCTTTTCAATGGCCCCCAAGAGTCTCCAGACTTCCCCCTTCTTTCCAATCTGCCCCTTCTTTCAATTCAGCCCCCAGCATTCCCAGTTTGCCCCTATTCTGCCCCCTTCTTTCAATACTGCCCCCCAGAGTTCCCAGTCTGACCCCTTCTTTCAATTATGAACCCCAGAGTTCCCAGTCGGCCCCCTTATTTCAATTCTGCCCACCAGAGTTCCCAGTTTGCCCCCTTCTTTCAATTCTGCCCCAGTGTTCCCATTTTGCCCCTAGTCTGCCCCTTCTTTTAATTCTGCCACCCAGAGTTACCAGTCTGCCCCCTTCTTTCAATTATGCACCCCAGAGTCCCCAATCAGCCTCCTTTTTTCAATTCACGTGTGACAGGGCTGGGCAATGGAGGCTGAAGCTCAGCTTACACGGACCTGCACAGGTGACGTGATGTCGCGCAAAGACGTCACATGGGCAGCAATCTCGCTTAAATTAAAACTGCACTGCAGGTAGCACATATTGCCGGGGGAGGGATAATCTTGCTGTTGCTGGGACTGTCCTGGCAAAAACGGGACAGTTGGCAACTGTGCATCAAGGGGATGCACAAAGGGATAATCCCGAAAGGGAGATATTCCCACTATAATTGGGTAGAAATGTACTTATGTTCTGTTGATATGTTGTGTATCTGTGTATGTGTTCATGTATTATACCACATCGGTATGGCCAAGGGAAGAGGGGGAGCTCCAGTCAATTCTGAATAATTCTATCAACACTCAGTGTCTACATTCTAATCATAAAAGATCAACTTTGTATAATTTGTTTGCATAGAGAACATATTGATAAATGTTTTCTTCATAAAACCCATTGGAGACAAACAGACAGAATTACCTGGGGAGGAAAAAGATTCCCTATCATCAAACAGTCTTTAACCCCTTTGCGACTTTATGACGAGTTAACTCGTCATAAGAGCCGCAGTATTAGCGACCTTATGACGAGTTAACTCGTCATGCAGTCTAGCCAGCGGTGCGCTCCGTGCGCACCGCCAGCCAGACTGCAACGGGTCCAGGACTAAGCCTCGCACCCAAGGCAAAGCTCCTGGACCCGAATCGTGGATTTCCGGGCATTTGATCGTGGTGTTCGAGTGATCACCCCGATAACATGCAAATTAGATGCAAAGTCAATGTGTTTACAAACTGACTTTGCCTCTAATTCATTCTCTGTGCTTCACGTTCTTATAGTGAAGCACAGAGAGTGACCTGTAAATATAAATAAATGAAAAAAAACGTTGAATGAGAAAAAAAAAAGAAGAACCCTTTCATTGCTGATCACAGTTTGTAACTGTGATCAGTTTCCTTCCACTTTATGGCCCTCATTTATTTATTATTTTTTACACATTTTTTTGTGTGTGCAATTTATAAAGTTTTTTAATAAATAAATGTAATTGTAATATATTTATTTAATAAAATTTAACCCCTGCATGCCTGTTGCATGATTTTTATGGATCTTTTTTTTTTCTGTCTTTTTTGTTCTGGTCCTTAAAGGGTTAATCTACGATCAAAGAAAAAACAAAATAGTTTTTTGTTCTTAAGAAAATAGCAAAACTATTTCTCACCAGCATCAGAGTTTTTGAGTTCATGTATCAGACTGAACTGTGTTGATTGTCCCAGTCTTTATTAATAGTTACATAGTTACATATTAGGTTAGGTTGAAAAAAGTCCTCGGTCCATAAAGTTCGACCCTTTTCTTATTGCTTGTTTACTGCAGTTGATCCAAAACAAGGAAAATAAAATACCTTATTTCAGTAATTTGGAATTCTGCTTTCTTAACTCCAAATGGCAATCAGATTTCTCCTTGGATCAACAAGCACTACATGAATATTAATGCCTGTATTATAATACACAGAGTCAACCATTTAACTATGTTGATTTAATGAAACATTCATTTTATGCCTTTTTTTTGCCTTTAGACGCTCTGCAATTACTATTTTAAAGCACTGAGTTCACTTGTTGCCTGTAGGTATTTTAATCTATCATATTTTTCACATTTAAAATATACCAATTAAAATGTCTCAGATGTACATTAATCTAATTAGTTGGATACTTAAATTGCTAGCACAGAGAAATAGCCTGAAGACTCTGTTTATTCGTTGGTCTTTAATGAACCTTTTACAGACTATGAAAATGTATAGCAAAATATCTATGTAAAAATATAATATAAGTGCTAGTATTAATACACTTGAAATGTAATTCTTATTATCACTGTAAATCAATTCATGTAAAAGGGAATATAATTTAATGTTTTATGCACATACTGGCTTGGATTAATTAATTAAGCCCACCGCCGACACAATTAATGGGTGCAGTAAAATCATTACCGAACCTTTAGAATCATTACCACACCTGTTAAACTAACCCTATACACACAATAGGACGAGTGGGCATTCCATTAACAAAATTATGTTAAAAGAACTGTGTATCATCTACACATTATTATAAGTGTGAATGTAGATATGAAAAAAATATTTAAAATGGTCTATACTTGCGCTTATCAAAATTGCAATCGAAGGCAAAATTTACCAGAAAATCATGTTTTAAATGTGTCTATGGAGTCCCCTGTTTATGACATCACCTGTGGCTTGATATGCAAATTACACATTTCCCACTGAAAAGTTGTTCATTTGTACATCAAGCCATAGGTGAGGTCATAAGTAGGGGACTCCATAGACACATTTAAAATATATATTTCTCAAATGTTATACATTTGCTTGCAATTTCGCTAACATCAAATCTAGACCTTTTTCCAATCATTTTTTGCTAATCTACATTAACACTAAGGACAATGTTTAGGTAATACAACAACTATATTAAAAACACATGTTAAATCACAATCACTCAGAGGGGCACAAAAGCATTCCCACTCATACCACACATACATCTGAAACATACAGATGGATCATGTCATAACATGCATGCATTTCCTGAAATATGCAATCACACATAACAGCCAACCAAAATAGTATGTCTTTGCATTATTCAAATTGTCATGGCACTGTCATGTCAACTTTCATCATGCCAAGGATGCTCATAGCAATCCTCTACATAACTGGAGTTGAAGAGCAACAACAGTAGAATGAACAGTTTTACTGCAACAAAGGAGACTGCAAATGAGATTCAGAGGTAGGAAACCACAACATTACATCTGCCGTTACAAACTATACAATGTGCAGGGAACAGATTGTTACGATCTATTGAAATAATGGGTGTCTCAGCCAGGGCGGGTGGAAGGATTTTTTGATACACAGGCAAAAGTGCTTTTTGGTGCCCCTCCCCCCGCCCCAATCCCATGACCCTTCTCATATCCCTTATCTATCCTCCCTCTCCCCATATCTTTGTTCTTTACCCCATTTCTGTTCTCTCCCCCTCTTCCTCTGTTCTCTCCCTATCTCTGTTCTCTCCCCCTCTTCCTCCGTTCTCTCCCCCTCCTCTGTTCTCTCTCCCCCCACAAGTCCCCCTCTGTCACAAAGAGCTCATGCTGCTTGGCTCCCCGTGAAGCAGACGCAGGGTGTTCCACAGCGTCCTTGTAGAGGGCTCATGAGAGGAGATCATCTCACCAGCCACTGACTCTACCGGCATCCCCCCCCCAGTGCAGGTGCCCCAGTTGCTGTGGCGCCCTAAGGAGGCTGCCTAAGTAGCCTTAAGGTGGCGCCGGCCCTGGTCTCAGAAGAAGTTGAGATTGGATTTTCCGCTGGAGTAACGGGAGGAGGAGGAGGATGGTGAATGTGGTGAGGGCATCAGCGATGAATGCCAGGTGCTGGTTTAGCTCCACAAGTAGTTGCACCACTTTGTCCATGGGCTGACTTATTCATGGACCTGTTCTACAGATCCATGCTTTGCAGTATATGTTGGGCGGGAATGTTTTGGTACCTTGCACTTCTCCTATGCCAGTAGAGGTAGGATTTGCCTATGGCACATTGCTTTATGGTGAATGAGGCACAGTGGCAAAGCCAACACAATCAACAGAGAAAATAGCAGTGACCAATGCAGCAACAGCTGGTGGAGCAGTGGCTGATGTGGCAATGCCCTGTGTAGGAGCAGGTGATTCCGATGAGGCACTGAACTGTGGTGACAGTGGGCAGGGATGAGGGTCCTGGAGTAGGTACAGACAGCCTGTTGGCCAAGGGATCAGAATTTAGAATTGGCCAACCCTCTGGCTGCATTACTCTTGTAGGAAGTGCCACACCACCAAGCATGGTGGCTGGCTTGGCAGTGTGCTCGGAGCAGTGGGTGGTGCTGCTGGCACTGGAGGATTTAGCTGTCTGAGTGATGACTCCTCAGCATGTGACACTATATGTGGACAGAAAATAAATTATCATGAACATTAGTAAATTTAACATGTTATACTTTCTATGTCTGTTAATGTCAACCTGCGTGGTGGGTGACATTCCATGTTATCTATAACTGCAAATCTGACAAATGGCTCACAAGAGGGGGTGACTACATCAGTAGATGATGTAGAAAATATGTGACATATTTATATATTATCTACTATTGTATGTGGGGTTCTGTACTTTTGTCAATGGAATATATCCTACTCCTTAATGCCACACTAGCCTCCTCTTCACTGCAGTGGTCTTGCTGGAACAGGAGCTTGCTATGTTAGATAATCTGCTTCAACAGCTGTATAGTTTCATTGTCGCTGAAGTGGTGGGAGCACTGCCTCTCACCACCCTTCTGCTTTCCTGCCTCATCGTCACTGCTGGTCTCTTCAAATTCTTCCCCCTCAGAGAAAGTGCCATGTGCTTTGGTTCTGGTAAGGACATCTCCCTGTCTGTCTGGTAAGGACTTCTCCCTGTCTGTCTGGTAAGGACATCTCCCTGTCTGTCTGGTAAGGACATCTCCCTGTCTTTCTGGTAAGGACATCTCCCTGACATTTTATTTCCTTCCTTCATGTCCTACGTGAGACCAACTCAAACGTCCTTCAAGAAAATAAGATAGAAGACGTGTTACAAGAATTGGTGGCTCAAAGAAAAATAAATTTTAGTGGGATTTTCCTGCATTACTTGAATTTCTCCACTTACCAAAGTACAATAACTGCACTCAGGAAGCACACAATTTGAACTATTAAGCAATATTTTGAAAAACTTTCAACCAATGAAAAGATAAGAGGGTGTCCTAAATGTTACATTGAAGTCTACTTAAAAGTAAAATGCACTTCAGACCTTGTTAATTAGAAAAAAAAAAATCTACTTGATTGAAGCTACCTACATAAAAGCATGCAGGAAAAAATATTTTAAATAGATTCCATTTTCAACACTTACATATCCTAATTCTTAATTCAAGTGACAGAGTGTAAGTGTGTCATATGTAAGGCTCATTGTTTCCAAAGTAACCAAGCATCATTTTCTGAAACAAAAGGAGTCAGGAACAAGATAAGACCATTTACTCTACAAAATAGCTCACCATTATTTCTTGGGGAAACATCTTTTTTTGTTTTTTTTCACTTTTGATAAAAGCGACAAATGCTTTTGTGCTGTCTGAAGTAATTACAAGATAAAAATGCCTTGAACAATAATCTGACCTTTTAAAGGTGCCATTGGATAATCACACTGTAAGACGAAAACAAAACAAAAACTTTTATAAGGATAGTCCCCGACACATTAAATAAACTCACGTATCTCTATCTTTGTAAGAAGATCACACACAACAACACTGAGATACATTATCGAAGCATATAATTTAGATTCCCTCGGCTTTTCTGTGGTGTACTTTCCGCGGCTATTATGCTGTGCTCTTTCTGTCCTCCAAGTTTGTTAGACATTTACTTTGTGTACTGAAATTTCGTTGATGGAAGGAAATCGGAACAATCTGTATCTACTTACCACAGAACCATTTAAATTAGAAAATGTTTCAAAATTGGTTTTACTAAGTGTTGGCTAATCCATTATAGTTCTTAATACAAAATGATTGGATTCATCAGTTTGTAAGTATTTTTTGTCGGTCTCTCTTTTTTATTTATTTATTTATTTTACATTTTTATTATAAACATACAATAATTACCAAGTAACATTCGCAAAAATTGTGTATTAGATCAACTTTTTCTATCAAGTTGAAAATAAATAAAAATACAATTTTGTTTGGTGTGGAGAGCACTGAGGGGCAACCCCGAGGGCCCGGGCAGGTAGAGGATGTCATACTTAAATTTTTAGGCGTCTTAAATTAATGTCCATGGGTTATAGAATTAGAGGGGTTTAAACGGTAGTAATTATTTTTAGTATGATGAAAAGTCATCCTCGAAGGAGGTTGCTCTTACTTTGAGCTTTAGTGGTTCAATTTTGGGTTCAGATCCTCAACAATGCTAATTTTTACTCCCCCTGAGATAGATCCGATTTAAAGGTTTTAGAAAATGAGAGCCAGGTTTCAGAGATTTTATTGTATTCTGGAATTCTCCTATCACTGTAGAAAAGCGCCTTCTCCATGGTAGCCTGGTAATCTACCTGTTCTACTATGTCCTTTAGGTTAGGGATTGTATTTTTCCTCCAATGTCTCTCTTTTATTATGGTTATATATTTCTTTTTTGATGGATACATTAGTCAGAAAGGAGGAGGTTTCTACCCCCTGTTGTAGCTGTAGAATATCACATAGACATCTAAACAACAAACTCACATTATTATATATAAATCACTGGTCTAATACGTGCTGGGTATGCTGGCTGTGCTGCCTGGACCTGTTTTGTAGAACAACCAGAGAGCTGCAAAAATCAGCAAAGTGGGAGGCGATCTCTGAGTAAATCACATCATAAAAAATTTATATTTTATTAACCTTACTGAAATCTGACTGGGAGGCTGTGTTAGTCTAGGAAATCTGATTAGATTACCTGCTGAGCCTGTCTCCCCCCCCCCCCCAACCAATTCATATTTAAATCACAAGCTTTTAGACTCTACACATTTCTATAATAAAAAGGAGTTGTCCGACATTGTAACACAGACAACAAACTGCCTCTGGAAGAAGGGAAAAAGGTGTAAATTTAAAGTAGTGGTTAATATTGATAGAAAACCGGAGGTTCCTTCTCCCCAAACATGCTCGCACGCGCTATATAGGCCTACATCTATGTTATCATTAGCCAACTGCATCCTCCGTTACTTCTCTATCGCTATCAAGCTTATGCATGTCTTACAATTATAAACACTATACATATATATATTTTTTCCTTCCCTATTATTATGTAGATTTTGTTTGCAGGTCCTCTTATTTTTTGGTTTAATCATTTACCTAACTAGTAATGGATAGCTGGGTGATTTTTTACCAATGGGCATATGAGGGTTACCCCCCTCTAAAGGAAGTGAACACACCGCTATAGGGGTGAACCCCCCCTTTTTATTTCCTCTACTCTAAGGACAGACTTCACAGTCTTTTGTCCAAAAACTGATTAGGGTGACCCCCTACAGTTATAACGGGTGACCCCCGCTTATGCATGCCTACATACATGTCGGGTGACCCCCGCTCAGCCATACCGATTTGATTAGGGTGACCCCCTACAACTAGAACGGGTGACCCCCGCTTATGCATGCCTACATACATGTCGGGTGACCCCCGCTCAGCCATACCGATTTGATTAGGGTGACCCCCTACAACTAGAACTGGTGACCCCCGCTAATGCATGCCTGCAACCACGACGGGTGACCCCCGCTCACGCAAATCTAACTGATTAGGGTGACCCCCTACAGCTATAACGGGTGACCCCCGTTTATACAGGCATCCACACACACTTGAGATGCTTGATATTTCATATGCTTCATATCATTGCATACAACGAGTCTGTTTACTCGTTTCAGAAATCAAGTGTCAATTATGAGTGAAAACCAACACCCCGATAATGCCATGCCAGCGGGACTCCAAGACTTGCTCCGTACTGCCCTAGTGGCTTCCCTCCCATCGGCACTGGCTGCCTTACAAGATGCTCAACGGCCCTCTCGCTCCACAGCAAGGGAGACAACTTCGGACTCGGAGGAATCCCATCATCCCGTACTCGGTGATGGTATCCGGAAACGTCCATGGTCCGATGCCCCGACCGACAAGGGAAAGACTCCTCTAAAAAAACATAGGAGCACCTCTCTACAATCACTGCCCAGCATATCTCCAACGGCGGAACAACGTGGTACCATTCGCGAATTCCAGATCCTAGACGAGTACCGTGCTGATCATTCAAAACCAGGCACTTCAAGGTCACGCTCCCCTGACCATTTGCCCACGGAACTACTAAAAAAATCGGAAGTCGATCCAGACCTACCGGTGGAGATACTTGATTCATCAGGTTTCCCCTTCTTCGATCCGCGCACTCTGCGACACCCTCGATCAGCAGAGTGGTCTCCACCTCAATCGGGACCACTGACACAACTCTTCCTCATGGCTGATGAGGCCCTCACTGAAGGCTCACAGATAGATCCCCATTTAGCCCGAGAATGGGCTCAAAGGGCCCTGTGTCTGTTGGGGAACGCCAATACAGCCTTATCCTCCGAACGATGGAAGGCGGCCCTCCTTAAGCATGACAGCAAGATGGCGGAGTTGGCATCCAAGGAATTAGGACCAGAAGCCAAGGGTCTGCTCTTCGGAGATAAATTCCTGAAAAGCCTCAGCCAGCACGTAAATGTTTTTACGTCTTTAAACAAAGCTCAGTTCTCTCTGAGGCGGGTCTTCCAACACAGAGAACGTTTTTCACATACAGCTGGTCGGCAGAGGGGCCGTGCCACCAGCAGGGCAGCCTTCACTGGCTCGAGGCCCCGTCTTCCGCAGACATCTTCCTACCGTTTCCCTACCAGGACCACCTACCGCACCCCCTACTACCGGGGACACACGCGCAGCAGAGGATCGTCTTCCTACAGGACTAAGTTCCCACCAGGTAAGACTGAACCCTTTATTACCCCATATACCAGTTGCGGGCAGACTCAGGCATTTCGGCCATCAGTGGGCCCTTATAACACAAGACCCATGGGTTCTCCATACAGTGAATGGTTTTCTAATAGATTTCTTTTCCCCACCACTTCAACTCGTACCTCCGCGCCCTATCCATATGTTGCGAGAAGACCTCTCTTTAGTTCACGAGGAACTATCGTCGCTACGGGACAAGAATGCCATAGAACGCGCAGTCGGGGACCCTTGCTTCGTAAGCAATATGTTTTTGGTCCGCAAGAAATCCGGCGAGTTCCGTCCGGTAATCAATCTTCGATCCCTCAACCAATGCGTGACTTATCAGCACTTCAAAATGGAGGGCATCCATCTCCTCCGCGACCTCCTACGGGAAAACGATTGGTTTTCCCGTCTGGACCTGAAAGACGCCTACCTGACGGTACCCGTCCATCGGGACCACAGGCGTTTCCTACAATTCTTCTGCAGAAAGGAGTTATGGCAGTTCACATGCCTACCTTTCGGGCTCAGTTCGGCCCCATGGTGCTTCACAAAACTCTTGAAACCAGTGATGGAACACTTACGCGCCAGGGGTATCCGGTCCATCGTCTATCTAGACGACATCCTCATCATGGCACCAGACAGTTATTCCCTACTCGAAGCCACATTGCGCACGGCACACCTACTACAGGATCTTGGGTTCGTCATCAATATGGAGAAATCGGTACTCCACCCCACGCAATCGATCCAATTTCTAGGTTTTACGGTGGATTCTGTGGCGGCGGTCCTCAAACTCCCACAGTCAAAGATCACCACCATTCGGAAAGCTATCCGACGCTTTTTACGGCTTCCTCGAGTTTCCATTCGAGATCTCGCTCGCATTATTGGACTCCTGTCTGCTTCCATACAGGCAATATTCCCGGGTCCGTTGCACTACCGAGCCATGCAGAGATTAAAAACCCATCACCTTCGCGCCCCAGGCTCCTACGACCATTTTTTCCCTCTTACGGACGAAGTTCGTCTAGAATTGCAATGGTGGCTGACCCACATGTCTGCATGGAACGGTCGTGCCATTTTCGGCTGCCTCCCAGACTTCATCCTGGAATCGGACGCCAGCCTTCTTGGTTGGGGCGCAACTTCCGGGAACGAAACCACAGGCGGTGTCTGGACCCCGGAGGAGAAGGGGCTCCACATAAATTGTCTAGAACTAATTGCGGGTTCCTTCGCAATACGCAGTTTTACGAAAAACACCACACATTGCGCTCTGGTCCTTCGAATGGACAATGTATCGGCCGTACGTTACATCAACCGCTTGGGAGGGTCCCGTTCCAAGACGTTGACGGAATTGACGAAGGACCTATACCAGTATTGTCTGGAACACCACTTATCCATACAGGCAGAGTACCTTCCCGGGAAGGACAATACGGTAGCGGATTGGTTCTCCAGACATTGGAGGGACACCAGCGACTGGCAACTTCAACCTCGAGTATTTTACGATCTGGATCGTCTCAGGGGTCCCCTACACTTGGACCTATTCGCATCCAGGACGAATCGCCAAACGCCAATGTTCTTCAGCTGGATGCCTACAGGGGCCTACGCCTTTCCTCCTTTCGCCATGATTCTTCGCACCCTGCATCTCCTGAGGCGCCAACGCGTTACGGTTCTTCTCATATCTCCTCTTTGGAGGACGCAACCTTGGTTCCCCCTTCTCTTGGAACACTCTTGTGCGGATCCTCTCCTCCTCCCGGTGTCTCCGAATCTTTTTTCCGATCCCCAAGGGAATCCCCATCCTTTACTCCTACAGGATCGCCTCCAATTGGTGGCCTGGTTGGTTTCAGGGGTTCCTGGGATATGTCTGGACTATCGACAACGGCTCGGGACCTCCTTTGGGACTCCTGGGCACCAGGTACTAGAAAGTCCTACCTTCAAGCATGGGGATATTGGAATAGCTGGTGTTTGGGACAACATCTTAATCCCTTTACTGCCCCTGTAGTGGCCGTCTTGAATTTCCTGGCGTCTCTTTTCGATCAGGGTAAATCTTACCGTACTATCAACATTGTTCGCCCAGCTATCTCGGCCGCTCACATTCCCATCCAGGGTACCAATGTCGGGAGGGATCCCACGATTTGTCGTCTCTTGCGCGGAATTAGGTCGGCCAGACCCCCAACCTCGAAATATTCAGGTTATTGGGATGTGGCCAAGGTCTTATCGTTTTTGGAACAATGGCCGGATAACGATACTCTATCCCTTCGCCAACTGTCGACTAAAGTGGCCTTACTCCTTTGCTTGGTATCCTTCAGGCGAGTCTCGGACGTTAGAGCTTTTGATTCAAACTCATTCTCCTTTTCTCCTGAAGGCGTAGTGGTTGTACTCTCACGTAGAACCAAGTCACATTCTACCTCGGTCTTCTACCCTTACTTTCCAGATCGCCCTAAACTTTGTGTTGCCCGCTGCGTTTGTAGCTATCTGGCTTCCACGACGGTTTTCCGTTTGTCTCCCCGTGATCAACTATTAATTTCCTACGTACGTCCGTTTCGACCCGTATCGGCTCCTACCATATCTCGATGGATCAAATGGGTCTTACGTCTCGCGGGCATCGATGGATCGTTCGGGGCGCATTCGGTTCGAGGGGCAGCGGCCTCTGCAGCCTTAGAGTGCGGGGGATCCTTGTCTGATGTCCTGGCGGCTGCAGACTGGTCTAGGGAATCGACTTTCCGGACCTTTTATTTTCGTCCACGATCTCATGCGGGTTCCTCGTTGTTAAGTCAGCGTTAAAAGAGCAAATACGAAGCCTCCTGTCTTGCCATAAAATTAGGGATTATTCTAGCCTTGGTGCAGAATTAATCTAAATTTTATTAAAGACAGGAGGCGAGTATTTCCCACCCTTCTTGCTTCTGGGTTTCTGCACTACTAACCCTCCCTCAAATACTCTATCTTACTATGTTTTATCCATAACTCATATACTGTTGTGTTTGGTTAGTCTGGATTATAGTTTATAAGGTTAATCTTAAGTTTCTTAACTGGAATATTGTTATATGATGACACTGCAGTAAAGAACACATTACTCTCACGATGTTTCTCTTTTCTAGCTTGATCGGTTCCGGCATCTGTCGCAAAGGACCACAGCTGGCCTGGTTTCGTTTTGATTTGGGTTCGTTTCGATTGGTTCTGTTCTTCCATCAGGCTATGATTCATCTTCCGGATCGACGCATCAAAGAAAGAGGAAGTGAAGAGATTGGTTATGGCCTTATATGCTATTCTACTGTGTTCTGATTGGTTGTTTTTTTCTCATGAAAACTGTTAACTGTTTTGCTGCTGGAGGTTAACAGTAAAGAAAGCTATGCAAATACTCCTGTCTTTAATAAAATTTAGATTAATTCTGCACCAAGGCTAATCTCTAATTATGCATACACTCTCCCAGAACTCTCTCTCTCTCTCTCTCTCTCTCTCTCTCTCTCTCTCTCTCTCTCTCTCTCTCTCTCTCTCTCTCTCTCTCTCTCTCTCTCTCTCTCTCTCTCTCATTATATATTTAAAAAGTCTGCAAATCTTTGGATTCGTCTTTTTAAGTTATGCTTTGTGCTGTGTCTTTTCAATGTATGATGATTATCACAGAATTCATGTAATATCAATATTATAAAATATTTTACTGGACACAAATAAAGGGATACATTAAAAAGAAATACAGTCTAAATACATATGCACCAATATGCACCAGTCCCAATTTCTCCTGCCTATTTCTTCCATGTAGAATCCCAGTAATTGGCAAGAACTTAGTAAATCAAAGCTACAGAGAACAGGGGGAGGATATAACCCCCCTCCCCCCCCAAAAAAACCCAACATAACTATACTGATTACTTCAAAGATAGTGAATTTATTTATCCTGTCCTGCTCAGAGCTTCTGCATAATTGTATCAACAGTTCTGAGTGTATATTCATGTGCATAGTACTTTCAAAGTAGAGCTAGGGGTTGGAGTACAGCTATTTTCATGCATAGTCAAAATTTCAAAATATATGCATATCTGGGCATGTGAACAGGTATAAAGCAACATTCTGTAGAAAAACAATACATTAGTCTGAAGTGTCTTTTTTTTTTTTTAGAATTGATATTTTATTGAATTTTCATTTATATTGTAATACGGTACATATGAGATAACATAATACAGTCATTTTGTCACAAGAAAATAAAACAATATATGAATTATTGTTGTCAAGTTGTTAACATACTTGTACCTGAACGTATATTTATCGTGTATACTAAAATGAACATAAAAGAAAAAAACCATTAAAATCTGGTTGTTCAGGAGCAGGTGACCTAAAGAGAACATAATTTTCTCTGTCATTGTGTCCCGGGATCTGTCACCTAAAATAGGTAAGTATACGGGTATGATGTATAGTGTATGTTGACATCCTAGAATTACAAACTTAAGGGGTTAAAGTGGAGAAGAAGGAAGAAAGAAGAGAAAGAAAAAAAAGGGGGGGGGGAGAAGAAGGGTGGGAATGGTGGGGGATGTTGATATCTTTGTGATATGTAGTTAGGCTCGACCCCAATAATGGTTTTAAGTCAAATGTATGTGTGAGCAAATTCTAGCCGCCGGCCTCCCTGGACTCTGAGTGTCTATCCACTTGTTAAATATTTTTTCGAACATTTTTAGTCTGTCATGTAGTAACTCGGTAAGGCGTTCCATGCCCAGTATGTACCATATCTTATTCAAGATATGAGTTTGGGTGGGGGGGGGTCTGTTTCCATTGTTTAGCTATGCACATTCTCTCGGCGGTACAGATTCTCATCGCTAGTTTAAAATCATTTTTAGATATGAGGGGTTCAGATGGAGGATGGTTGAGAAGGGCCATCATGGGGGTTAATGTAATATTATACTGGAGGGTTTGTGAGATCAGTTGTTCTACGAAATTCCAGGCCGATTTGATCTGGGGACACTGCCACCACATATGGATGTATGTACCCACTGAGCCACAGCCACGAAAACACAGGTTTGATGCCTGGGGAAAGATCTTGGAAAGGGTCATTGGGTCTTCGTACCACCTGCTAATTGACTTAAAAGCGTTTTCTTTAATGAGAATGCAGCTGGTAATGCTATGTGAATTGTTATAGATTGTCTTCCATTGCGCGTCTGATATTTCCTCCCCTAGATCTGATTCCCACCTGGATCTGATTTTTTGGAGACATTCTTCAGGGGGAGCATCAAATGATCTGTATATTCTTGATATGGTGCCTGGTTTTATTGTACCAATCTTACACATGTTCTCGTAGAACGTGATTTGGGGATCTGGATGTTGTTTGAGGAAAGTTATGAGAAAACTACGAATCTGCATATATCGGAAAAATTCTGTAGTCGGAATCTCATATCTGTCCTTCAGGTATTCAAAAGTGCAAGGTTTCCCTCTAGTTAAGAAGTCTTCTACCCTCATTCAATTTTTGGAGAACCACCAATAGAATTGCCGGAGATTGCTAACTGTTTGAGTACAGAAGTCTGGATTATATTGTACTGGCGTAAGCAAAGAGTGCTGTGATATGAGACCGTCCTTGATTCCCGATTTTTTACACATTCTGTATGCATATTGTACAAGTAATGGTAGTGATTGTAAAGATGCAGGGGAAATCGAGAGCCATAACAGTGCACCCAGTGAAATCTTGGGGGAGCAAAGTTTCTCTATATCTACCCACCTTGTCTTTCCCAGAGTAGATTGCCATTGTATGGTTTGAGTGTACCTAGCTGCCCGGTAATATGCTTCTACACTGGGGGCCGCTAAACCTCCCTCCCATCTTTGTCTGAATAGGAGAGTTTTCGGCAGTCGATGTCGTTTACCATTCCATATGAAATTTAATATATCGGATTGGAGGGTCCTTATATCTTTAGTTACGATTGGAATGGGGAGTGATCGAAATAAATATAATATTTTAGGGAGCGTGCTCATTTTGGTGGCATAGACTCTCCCTATCCAGGAGATATGATATCTTTGCCAGATCCTAAGATCTTTCCTTAGCTGGGCTATAAGAGGGGGGTAGTTCACTGCATATGTTTGGTGGAGTTGTCTAGGAATATTAACCCCCAAGTAACTTATGTAGGATTTGTTCCATTTGAACTCGAAATTTAGCTCAATGCACTTTGCTGTTGTCTGAGGCAGCGAGAGATTCAATGCCTTACATTTGGAAGAATTGATTTTATAGCCTGATAGAGATGAGAATTTAGATAGGATCTGGTATAGGTTGGGGAGGGATGTCAGGGGTTTGGACAGGGTCAAAATTATGTCATCGGCAAAGAGGCTTACTTTAAAGGGTTCCTGGCCAACTAAGATGCTCGAGATGTTACCGTCTTCCCTGATCGCTTGAGCTAGTGGTTCTATACATATGGCAAATAGGAGTGGGGATAAGGGACAGCCCTGGCGGGTCCCATTTAAAATGGGGAAGCTAGAGGACTCCATGCCCTGGGTGAATACTGTGGCTCTGGGGTTGGCGTACAAAGCTTAATCCCTGTGAGGAATGGGCCCCCTATCCCAAATTTGTTTAAAGTATTCCACATATAGTCCCAATCCACCCTGTCAAAGGCCTTTTCCGCGTCGAGGGCCAGCAGCATTGATGGAGATGCCGAGTTTCGGGTAATTTCCAGCAGGTTCAGAATTCTTCTGATATTATCAGGGGCACCTCAACGCGGAATGAAACCCACTTGATCAGGGTGGATCAGGAGTGGGAGATAATTTGATAGCTGGTTTGCTAAGATCTTCGAATAAATCTTGAGGTCGGAGTTTAATAGGGAGATGGGTCTGTAGTTTTGCACCTGAGTGGGATCTTTACCTTCCTTATGTATCACTACTATCCTTGCCTGGAGCATCTCCTATGAAGGAGGAAAAAAGTGCAGCGAGATGGGGGGAAAGAGTCCCAGAGAACTTTTTATAATATGCGGCTGACATGCCATCTGGGCCAGGGGCCATAGCAGTCTTTAGGTGTGTAATAACCTGTGCCACTTCTTCTGTTGAGATCAGACCGTTTAATTGGGCTATTTGATCCTTATTTAGGGAGGGAAGACTGATGGAGGCTAAGAATTTTTGGACTGCAATAGTGGTGGACTGAGTTTTGTGGGTTGAAACTATCTACCTGGATTAGAACCCTGATTCCTGTGGTTCCTGTTCCCTGCTCCTGTTCCAGACGCCACCTGCTGGTTCTATTTCCTCATGTAGCAGTAGTGGCTATCTCTCTGACTTTGTCTTCTTATTTACCTACCGCCCAGGTGTAGGTCCTTGTAGTAATGAGCCCTGGAGCCATATAAACCCCATCCTTCCAGCAATCAGAGCTGGTATATTTATTTTGTGCTAGCTTGTGTTTTTGATTCCTGTTCATCGTGTTCCTGACCATCCCTGTTTTCTCCAGTCCCTTGACCTCGGCTTGATCCTGACTATCCTGCTCTCTCCAGTCCTTTGACCTCGGATTGATCCTAGACCCTGCTTTGTCCCTGCCTGGCTATGACTCGTGGGAAACCAAACAAGGCCTCTGCATGTGGGCATTCAAAGCCTGGGGCTCCACCCCAGGTGGAGAGTGCTCACCCTGCGCAGGGCCTTGAATCGCCCACTACCCCTGCACCGCGACTCCAGACCTTATCGGCACAGCCATCCGTGACAGGGTTGTATGTCCTGCATAGAGGTCTGCATAGTAAGAGGCAAAGGATTCAACAATGTCAGATGGGTTATGGGATAAAAGACCCTTTGGGGTACAGATCGCTTTTATTCTATATTTTCTCCCCAGGCCCCTCAGTCGTTATGCCAATAGGGTGTCAGGTTTATTACCTTTCTCAAAGAATTTCTGCCCTGTTCTATGGAGTGCTCTGAGAGCTTCTTCTGTCAGGAGCATATTTATTTCCCCTGGGGTTTTTATGATAGTTTGAAGGATTTGGGGAGATTTGCCTGTTTTATGTTGGATTTCATACTGGGATAACTGTTTAGTGAGTTCCCCCACTCTTTTTTCCCTTTGTATTTTCAGATAGGTAGCTTTACTAATCAGTAGTCCTCGTATGACGGCTTTGTGTGCTAGCCAAATCGTGGCCAACTGCATGTCTGGGGTGGAATTTGTGTCAAAGTAGTTTTCTAACTCTGTTTGAATCTTAGTGACTATCTCAGGGCGCATCAGTAGTGTTTCTTTCAGCCTCCAGGTGGGACAGTGTGGTCTAGGGGAGGGATTCTGGAAGACTGCTTCAATGGGTGCATGGTCGGACCAGGTGATCTCGTGGATTTTTGACGAGATTAACTGTGGTACGAGAGAAGGACTGATAAAAATGTAATCAATTCGGACATAACTGTCATGAGGATGGGAGTAGAACGAATAGTCACGAACTGTGGGGTGGAGAATTCTCCACACGTGTAGTAAGTTCGTATTAGATAAAAAGGATTTTAGGTTGTTAGTATTGGGGTGGGGTCTAGGGGCACTATGAGATATTGACTTATCCAGATAGGAGTCTAGGATAGCATTGAAGTCACCTCCTACTATCATGTGGTGGTGGCTTAGTTGTCCTAACGTAGATGTGAGTTTGTCGTAGAATTCGTGGTCCACTGTGCTAGAGGCGTATACATTGGCTATTACGATGGGTGAACCCTGTAATGTGCCCTGTAAAATCAAATATCTCCCCTTTTTATATTTGTGGAGTTTGTCTATGTGAAAATCGACAGGATTTCTAATTAGTATGGAAACCCCATTGGATTTAGTCGAATTTGTGGCGTGGTAGTGTGATGAAAATCTCGGGTCCCAATATTTTGGTGGGGAATTTTGTTTGAAGTGTGTCTCTTGAAATAATGCGATGTCTGCCCCTGATTTTATGAGGAATCTGATTGCTTTGCGGCGCTTGATTGGCGAGTTAAGGCCCTTGACATTGAGAGATAGTACCTTAAATGTCATTTATAGGGTGAACGGAGAAGCTGTGAGTCCAGGGAGGCCCGCTGTGACCATGGGCATAACCAGTATAATTACTCAGGTGAAATAACAATATCAACATATAAGGGAGCTGACACAAAGGGAAAATGAAGGGGGGACTAGCGATGAAAATGTAGAATTTGTTCTCATAACATACTCTCGTGGGTGCTATATTCATGCACGCCCGAGAGTATGGGTGTCTCACGAGCTCCAAAAACGGTGGAGCCTTTCTACTCAGGCCAAGTCTAATACTCGGCGGGGGGTGGTGGGACAAGTCAGATGGTCCCCGACCACACCAGGCAGGAATGCTAGTTTGGGACTATCCCGAACATAAAATAAAATTGAGCTACACTTATTAAACTTTTCGCAACCATAGAACCTAGTTTCATCTCTTCTACAAACGATCCCCTATGCACCTCTGGACAGAATCCCCCATCAGGGTTGATGCTGGTTCTAGAGTTTATGCCTCCGGATCTCGTATATAAAGTAGGGGGCCTTATATTCGGAGACTGCAGCCGTTATCACTGAACTGGGTCTCGCGTGACCTCTAAAAGGTTACCTTAATTATGTGTAAAGATGTTTGATCAGGGGTGTATCTCTTTGAGCTAATGTATATAACGTTTTGAGGTCGGAGGCATAAAAGACAGTTGCTTTGGGGATAATATGTACATGTAACATACAACAGGGGGGATATACCTGTACGAGAGCGGTTTGAACACCGTGATCCTTGCAGGTGAAGTCTTGTACCCGGTTAGATAAAGTCCCAGTGTAGTTCTAAGTCCCAGTATAGAGTCCTTGATGCCATTGAAGAAATAGTAAAACTGCACCCTGGGGGGGGGGGGACTGCTCATCGTGGTTTTGTACAGTCTTGGGTTCAAAGGAGGAGGGTAAACCGATGTCCCCAGAGTTCTGTCCGGTGAGGGGCCGTAGCCGAGAGATGAAAGAAAAAGGAATACAAACCGGTACAACTTGAAATGTAAAAGAGGGTTATCTTTCGCATGTTGCTTAGCTGGTATCACATGCTGGGGTTTCCCCTCGAAGCCGTATGGGTCTCGGTGGGAGCGCTGTCCATTCGGTTCTCAACTTATGTGGAGACGATGTGGTACTACGAGAAGATGGGCTCGTGGAGGCTTTATCCGTGATACCTAGCTTGGTAAGAAGGTCGGGGCCGTCTTCCGGGTCAGAGATTGAATAGATCACTCCATTTCTCTGAACTGAGTTTAAATGGGAATCCCCATCTATATCTGATTTGGTGGGCAATCAAGATTGTGGTCACGGGTCTCATTGAGCTTCTCTTTTGCAGAGTGAGAGGTGAGAGGTCCGCAAAAATTTTACATTTGATACCATTTTTCTCTTGTATTCCCTCTCTCGCCTTCCGTAAGATTGCTTCCTTAGCAGAATAGTAGTGCATGCGGAGAACTACGTCTCTGGGTTTCTCACCTGGGCCAGGTTTTGGCCTTAGGGCTCTGTGGACTCTGTCCATAATGAGAGTGTCTGGGGAAGTCTCCGGTAGTAGAGCTTGGAAGTACTCTGTGAGGAACTGTGAGAGGTCTTGCACCGATTCAGGTATGTCTTTGATGCGGAGATTATTTCTCCGTGACCGATTATCGAGGTCCTCTTGCCCCATCTGCAAGTTGTGGATGTCTTTTCTCTCATATGCGCCACCTCTTCTTCTATGGTCGACATGACCGCCACCGTTTCGTCTTGCCTCTGTTCTAGGGCATCAGTACGTGAGCCAATCTCGGCATTATCGCTTGCTAGAGGAACCAGGCTATTTTTAAACTCCTCTTGTAGGTCTTTTTTCCACACTTCTAGTAGAGAGGTAAGTTTTATTATGTCCGCCTTGGTGCTAGGTGCGGATTCATCCATCTCCATTTCGGGTATGGATTTGGCGGGAGAATAGTCTCTGTCGGCCTTCGGTTGTGAAGAGGCTACGCGATTCAGATGGAAGTAGGTTTGTAGTCCCTGTCCTTGGGTCTTTTTTTGCTTTTTTTGCTTCTTCAACCCCTTGATGTTTCCTCTGGTGTGGTCAGGGACGGAGCCAGCTCAACATGCGACCATCTTGCTTGAGCTCCAAGACACGCCCCCTGAAGTGTCTTTTTAAGTGATGCAGCAACATATTTACATAAGTACAGAGACTGGTGTTAAACAAGCACATTGACTACACACAAGCTTGTCTATAAACTTGAACTAGGGAGTTTAAATGTGTAATCCTGTAAGCACGATTATATATCCCATGGAGTGTCTCAATAATGGAGTGAAATAATAATGACCATTCTTATTTTAGCATATATACAAAGCCTTGTGGAAAGCAGATCTAGTCCATGTTCACCAAGCTATAACAGAATCCCACATCTTTCTTACATTTTTAGGAGATTTTTGTCTTGAAGCGAGTCTCAAAAGACAATATCTACCCCATCTACAATGCTGATCATTTCATATATTTATGATCATTTTGTTCTATGTCAGCTGAATGTCAAATGTAATTTTTTAGATTGATGACATCATCAGCTTCTGATGACATCATCAGTTTAACCAATTTAAACAAGAATCTAATTCCATTGTTTTCTCCCATAACACATCTTTTAGGTACTTTTCCACTTTTTGTTCGTAATTTTTTGAGACTCTGTTATAGTTAATGGATAGGTTCCAACAGCCATGACTGGTTCTCATTTATCATCAATTCCCTTGAAGGGTTTGCAAGGTGAAAAAGAAGCAGCTTACTAAGCAGGTGTACCAAATTGCAATTCTAGGAGAAAGGATTCAATGGAAAAAAGGTCATGGAAATTTATGATGGGACAAGGCCCCAGGAGAGATTAGAACATAAAAGATCCCTTAACAACCCCTATATATTTCTTAACTGTTTCTGATCAACTGACAGAACCATAGTTCAACAAAAACTTACATGATAAAAAAAAATATATATAAACACAGCATATGCCCTTGGTTCATTATTACATTAAATAAATATTAAAATTTTTGTAAACATCGATGTCTATATTGTGCCATTTTCAAGGAAAAAAAAGGAGTCATATCATTTAACCATTTAGTGATGGGAATTTTAGAACATCTTTGGTCGACAATGGCTTTTTAACATTTCTGCAGTGTTTGTTTTTAGCTGTATTTTACCTCTTTCTCATTTACTGTACAAACTTAAATGATATATATATTTTGGGGATAAAATGGGCTTTCTTTAGTTACCATTATGGTGATCACATCATATAATTTACTATTAAAAACATAATAATATATAAAAAACTTTTCCTAACTTTTACAGGAAAAATCTTTTACACGTGTAAAAGCACCTGCTAAATAGATTATTATACTTGTTCTGAGTTTAGAAATACCCAAAGTAGCATTCTACTTTTTCCTACCAATTTTCTGCTAAAGTAACCTTTGAACTCCTAAACCTAAGTCTTAATCTAACAGCAAACCTAAACCTAAGTCTAACTATAATGCTAATCCTAACACCTGCAAGGTGGACCCAGAAGGATACTGAGCCCCAAGCATTGGAAGTTTGCAATGAGCCAGCAACAAAACAGGATACAGATGAGCATCTGGCAATAGCAGTGACACATGGCCCAGAGGCAGTATTGTATCTTCCACAAGGCAAACAAGGCACTCGCCTAAGGCAGCACTTTGCCAGAGGGCGGCACTTTGCCATAGGATGTTAAAGCACACTTCTGGTGCTTCAAACTTTTTCGCTCCCTCCCCCACCGTTCATCAAGCTTTAGCTCCTTTTTAATCGGGGGCCTGGTGGCATGTAATAGAGTGATGGGGCATGTTGTAGGTGTGCAACGTGAGTGATGGGGCATGTCGTAGGTGTGCAACGTGGGTGGGGGGGTGCCTGAATTTTGTCTGCCATGGGCAGCACAAAACCAAGATACACCACTGCCCAGAGGTCAAGGTAAGTAGCAAAGAATTGGCTATTCTCAGCAATAAGCACAATCTATTTATTAGATATGTAGCATGGTAGGTTGAAAAAAGACTAAGTTCTACCCTATTCATATTCCTTTTTTACAGCTGTTGATATAAAAGATAGATAAGTGTATGACGGCTTCCAGAGAGTTTGGTGATATTGTTTTGTAGGAACAAAGTCCTGTTATTACATTACTTCATGTGCCCACAGCTAACAATTATAGTGGCAAGAAAAAGTAAGTGAATCCAATGGAAATACCAGCTTGTATGTATAAATTGGTTTTAAAATGTGGCCTTCATCTAAGTTACAACAAAGAACAACAAAGAACAACAAAGAACAAACACAATCTTTTTTTTAACTAATAACATCCAAATTATTGTATACAAGTTATTGTTCTTAAATACCTAATTCAAACATTCAGAATGTGAGCCTCGCAAAATAATACATTTTAGAATACCTGCAATCAAGAACGGTTGATTTGCTAAAATTGTAAAGAGATACAAAGTAATCTCAAAGAATTTAAATATTCATAAGTCTACAGTTAGACAAATTGTTTATAAATGGAGACAATTTAGTACTGTGGCTACTTTTCCTAGGAGTGGGTGCCCAGCCAATATGACTCCAAGGGCACAACGCAATGAGGTAAAAAAAAAGAACCCTAGAATAACTGCTGAAGGCTTGAATAAATCACTGGAACTGGATCTCTGGAACTTATCTCTGTTCATGAATCTACCATATGCAAAACATTGAATAAGCATGGCAGGATAACATGGAGGAAGCTGCTAGTCTCCAAGAAAAATATCTGTGCACATCTGATGTTTCCCAAATAACTCCTTGACACTCCACAATACTACTGGGAAAATGTTTTGTGGACTGATGAAACTAAACCACCTCAATTGGAGTGTTAAGTGTTTTTCCTGACTATTGGGGACCTGGAATGAGGTCCTTGCTGTACACCAAGATATTTAACTGAGTGTTTTCCCAAATATTGTTTTTTTTTTTTAATTAAACTTAAGTTGAATTGTTTGGGAAGAACACACAGTACTATGCATGGCATAAAAAGGGCACTGTATACCAACAGAAAAACATCATCCCAACTAGGACCGCCATCAGAAATTTCTGGGCCCCATACTGAAAAAAAATCTGCCCCCCCCCCCCCTTGGTAATTTATGAATTAATATGTGACTAAAAGCCGTGTCCGCATCCGCTGGATGTGCCACAGCCAGTTTGCACATTAATATGCCACTGTTATTTTGTCCATTAATATGCCACAGACAGTTTTCCCATTAATATGCCACAGGCAATTTGCCCATTAATATGCCAGTTAGTTTAGCAATTAATATACCACTGTTAGTTTCCTCATTAATAGGCCACAGTGAAATTCCCCTTTAACATGCCACAGTTTGTTTTCCCATTAAAATGCCACAGCCAATTTGCCCACTAATATGCCAGTGTCAGTTTGCCCATTAATATGTCTGTTAGTTTGTCCATTAACATGCCATTACCAGTTTTCCCAATAAAAGCATTAGCCCTTCTCCCCCATTCCCCAATGCTCACCTTGCTGCTGCTCTCTCGCGTTTCCTTCTCATAGAGTTCCCTCAATGCACACTTGAGTCTGGAAATAGCTGCCGGCTGGATGCAGACTATAGTCCTCTTTGTGACAGTCACGTGGGCAGCAGGAGCATATTGCGGCCACATTGCACATTGGTTAAAGTGGCTCTGCCTACACACATACACAGGAACACAGTCATACTTACACACTCACGCATAAATACACACAGTCACACTTTAACACACACTTAAACAGACACACACTTAGTCATCATTACACACATACATACACTTACAGAGACACCCTTATACACACTGTCGCACACACATAAATGCACACACAGTCACACACACATAAATATGTATCGCCTGTCCCCTCCCGATGGGGGCCCTGATCCCAACAGGGAAGTAATGTGGAGGGTGCATCATGATTTGAGTCTGCTTTTCTGCCTTGGGGCCTGGACAGCTTGCCATCATTGAGCAGATAATGAATTCCTAAGTTTATCAAGGTATAAAGAATAATGTCAGGGTGCCTATCCTCCAGCTGACACTCAGTAAAAAATGGGTGATGCAGCAGGACAATGACCCTAAACATCAAAGTAAATCTACTACAGAATGGCTTCAAAAACACAAGTGGCGCAATCAGAGCCCAGACTTTAACCCAATAGAGAAGCTGTGGAATGACCTCAAGAGAGCTGTTCTCACAAGATATCCTAAGAATATGACATACAAGTCGAGTTGAGCAGACACCTGGATGTTCGGGTTCAGCAGGTTCGGTCGAACTTTGAAAAAATGTCCGGGTCCGTGCTTGAACTTGACCCCGAACTTGACTTGAAGACAATGGGGACACGAACTTTTGGCCACTAAAATGCCTCTAAAAAAGTCCTGGAAAGGGCTAAAGCGCTGCAAAATGAAGTAAAATGTGGGTAAGAGTAGGACAAGTGCCCTGCAAGCAAATATGGATATGGAAATAACATGAGGTTGCATGTAAAAAAGGGTTGAGGAGGTGGTGACCGTGGCGGTGTAGGTGGAAGCGGCGCTGGAGGAGGAGGAGGAGGTAGCCAGAATTTTTAAAAGTGCGCTGTAAGCACAGTATTGGACTGTTCTATTTGACTTTCAGATATGAAGTGCTCCGCAAGACGCAAATGTACTATTTAGCACCCAAAACAATTAGAATTTTTCAAAGTGTGCTGTAAGCACAGTATTTGACTGTTCTATTTGACTCTCAGATATGAAGTGCACCGCAAGACGCAAATGTACTATTTACCACCCAAAACTATTAGAATTTTTCAAAGTGCTCGGTAAGCACAGTATTTGACGGTTCTATTTGACTCTCAGATGTAATACATGTAATGCTATTGCTATTCTATAAACCAAAATAGAGTCCCCATTCATACGAATAGGTCAATTGACCTATTCGTATGAATGGGGACTCTATTTCGGTTTATAGAAAGCCAATAGCATTACATACAATGTATATGTATGTAATGCTATGGGCTTTCTGATTGGCTGCCCTGCAGCCTTTCAAAACGCACCATTAAATCGCCAAACCCCGAACTCCAACCCGAACATTCAGTGAAATGTCCGTGTTCGGGTCCGGGGTCCAAAAACCGTAATGTTAGGTACGAACCCGAAGAGTGCGGTTCGGGTTCGCTCAACACTACATACAAGCATGCAAGGAACAATGATCCAAAATTCCTCCATTAAATTTCTTGCGCTTGTGTTATTAGCATATGCACATTGTGCTTGTCTATACTTGTGACTTAGATGAATATCATATAACATTTTATGACAAATTAATGCCCAAAACAGGTAATTCCACAGGGTTCTCTTACGGTTTGTTGTCATTGTATTTAACAGAATAAATAGATTCCAAAGGTAAAAGTTTCATGAGAGTTCAAGGCAGTTTTTCAATTCAACAATATAGGTTACATGTATATGATTTGATATTGTTTGCAAACTCTCTATTATTTTATTTTAATTTCCCAATAAAAATGCAAAATAGTGCAGCTACTGATTAACAATTGTGCACATTTCTGAACATTTAAAAATGAATATTCTAATTTACTTACTTTTATAATGACTAGAGAATGTATATTTGACAGCTAGTATAGCTTATACATTGACATTCAAAATGTATTTTGTTCCAAGACGGCTATTTGTAAATCTTGTTGTACAAATGACTAACAAGCAACTTGAGCAAAAGAAATCAGCGTAGCTGCTAATTTATATGATTTTTGTGTAATAGACAAGTTTTAATATAATACATTACAAGTAAAAAAATAATCATTTGTTCATATGGAGACTCTGATCAAATAAAACTATTCTTCTCAACCCAAAACCTTCTGAATTAAAGAAGACGGCCAAAAGTACAGTTGTAGTAAATCATATCCGATGTGTATAAACATAAGTTAACAGTAGCCTTCAGATGATTGCGTAAATATATATTTTATTCTCTCCATTTTAAATTAAAATTAAAAAAAAAATCAAAGAATTTAAAAAATGTGGAAAAATGGAATAAATGTATAGATCTCCTAGCCCGGAATTTGGGACTAGACCAAAATTAAGACCCGGGTGCGTTAGAACTGTAAATAATTTAAAATCGGAAGCTTCTCCACCCTCTTGGCTAGATTTGTCTGGCCCCTCTTCGGACCTACGCGGACGTAGATTGTGGTTGTGGTTGTTACTGTGTAAATTGTTTGTATTTAACTTGAGAAAACAAGATATCTCTCACTTCACTAAATGTTTTTAGGTGGTATGTATTAAATCCATTATAGTCCTGTAAGTTGATATACAGGAAGATAATTGTCTGTGTACATGTAAAAAAAAAAAGGAAAAAAAAATTTTCTGCACAAAAAAAATATTCCATCTGTTCTGTTTAAGCAGCTCTTTTTAACATATATAGAAGATACCCCTTTTTCCAACTTTATGGGGCAGGTTGCTTAAAATATTATTACACGGAGCATTTAACATTGTTTGTGATGGGAGAAAAAAAAATGAGCAAGATTTGTAGTAATTTATTTAAAAAAAAAAAATACCCTGAATAAAAAATATTTTTGGATATTTGTCCAAGTTTTCTAGCAAAAAAATAAAATAATATATTTTATTACCCTTAGGCTTATAGAGTTTGGTTAGGGATGATGATATAATTAAGGGGCATCCAACATGCAACCCATGGGCTAAATGCAGATTTTTGACTGCTAGGTACGGCCCACCTGACTTAACTGCTATATTCTCATTATCCCTGTAAATGTAAAACAAAAAGAGGGAATGTAGTTAAAACACAACTTTTATTAGAAGACAATAAAAAAAAATCACCATTTTGATTTGTTACTTTTTTGTACTATCCTGAAAGAGATTCTCCCAGCAAATTAAATGTATTTTTCATTGTCCTCTAATAAATATTATGTTTTAACTGCACTCAATCTTTTTTGTAGTAGTTGTCATATATGTTGCATTTTAATGTACCCAATAAATGTATACTTTTATTTGAATGGATTAAATTTAAACTTATTTTAACTGCTTTTGTTTTACAGCTAAATAAACAGACATCTTTTGGCTAACAAGCTATTCTTCACCATTATTGTCAATGGAAAAAAAATATGGTCCAACCGAATAAGCAGTTCTGATTATGTGGGCCACATCAGAAAAAGCTGGTATAGCTTAATTCCAAGTGAAGGTAATGAATTGCCCACCATTGTTTTTGAACTAAAAGGGAGGGGGTTCTTCATAAAAACTCTTGCACAAGAAAGTATCAGGAACTTAAAAAAGGTGGCGCAGACGCAGAGTCTTGTATAACGGAACTTGTGAAAAAAAACACAGGCAGTTTCATGTGTAGGGAATAACGCCTCCATCTAAAGGATTGGGCAAGGGTCCGGTCAGCAGTTGGCCATTATACATTGACTATAACACTATTTGGAAAAGCAATAAAAAGTGTTGCACAAATATACTTGTCTCGGCTGAGACTTTAGCAAAGGGATGCAATGGGTATATATATAAAAAAGAAAAAATTCAATACAAAATATCATGTGTAGAAAATCAACACAAAGCTGGCTCTATGTGCAAATCCCCCCCCCCACGTGGAACATCTCACATGGGCCAGAGCCCCAAAACTGACTCTGGTTGGAACACGCATTATGACTACAGTCCCCACAATCCGGCACAATCCGGGATGTTAACATTCACCAAACTGCCAATACAGCAGTATTGTGGGGACTGTAGTCCCAACACGTGTTCCAACCAGAGACAGTTTTTGGGCTCTGGCCCATGTGAGTTATTCCACAAGGGGGGAGGGGCACATAGAGACAGTTTTGTGTTGATTTTCTACACATGATATTTTGCAGAGGCGTCGCTAGGGGTGGGCTATGGGGGCTGAAGCCCCGAATGTAATGAGCAAAGCCCCGAGTCTCTGCATCTCCGTTATAGCTCCGCCCCCTGACATCACACAGACAGTCTGTGAAAGCCCTACACTGATAGGAGGCTGAGTGATGTGTCAGCCAATCAGTGCAGGGCTTTTAAACAGCATCATTACTGTGTGTGAAAAGCCCTGCACTGATTGGCTGACACATCACTGAGCATCCTATCAGTGCAGGGCTTTTACACAGCATCATCACAGGGATGTGAAGGAAGCTCCACGTGGGACAATGAAGCAGCTCTGAAGGAATCCTTGCAGGCTGTCACCGTGTGGGAGATGCAGAGCAGGTCTATTCCCACTCAGGTAAGCTCTGGATATGGTGGAGAGAGGGGAGGGTTGGGGGTCACTGATTTACATCCACCTTTGTGTATTTAAAGCTATATATTGTTGGTTTGAGATTCCTTATTACAGGACTGCCAAACAGCATAGGAAGGATTTATGTTACATATATATATATATAACATAAATCCTTCCTATGCTGTTTGGCAGTCCTGTAATAAGGAACCTCAAACCAACAATATATAGCTTAAATACACAAAGGTGGATGTAAATAATTGATTTATTCTATATATGCATAATGATTTATGCTATATATATATATATATATATATATATATATATATATATATATATATATATAATCATAAATCATTCCTATCCTGTTTAGCAGTCCTGTAATAAATAACGTCACACATGTGTGTTATGTGTATGTGTGACATGTTTTATTACAGGACTGCCAAACAGCATAGGAAGGATTTATGTTTATATCAGGGCTTGACAAATTTTATTTAGTTTTAGGAGCCAGCAAAAAAATGTAGGAGCCAGACAATGGCACATCAGAAAAGCATACATACACAGAGACAATCACATGCACACACCTCACAGACATCCAGTCAGTCACATACACAGCCAGTTACACACACACACACCAGTCAGCAAGTTTTTTTTTTTTTAAATAAAAAAATGATTCCTTAATGTGTCCCACACGTCACATGCACAGCCAGTTACATACATATTCACAACAACACATACACAGCCAGTTACATGCATACACACACAACACATACACAGCCAGTTACATGCATACACACACAACACATACACAGCCAGTTACATACATACACAACACATACACAGCCAGTTACACACAACACATACACAGCCAGTTACATACATACACACACAACACATACACAGCCAGTTACATACACACACAGACAGTTACAAAGATATACACACACACACACACAGCCAGTTACATACATACACACACAACACACTCACACTGACATACACACACTCTCGCTCACACTGAAATACACACACTCGCTCACACTGACATACACACACTCTCGCTCACACTGACATGCACACACTCTCGCTCACACTGACATGCACACACTCTCACTCACACTGACATGCACACACTCTCACTCACACTGACATGCACACACTCACACTGACATGCACACACTCACACTGACATGCACACACTCTCACTGACATACACACACTCATTCACACACTGTCAGTTTTTAACTTACCTGCTGCAGGCATCTCTTTGCTTTGAGCTCAGTGTAATAGAGGTCTCAGCCAATCATGGGAGGCTTCGGAACTCTCAGCCGATCAGGAGAGTTGAGAAGTCTCACCTGATTGGCTGAGACCTCCTTCAATCAAGCTCCCCTGGACACAAGAAAAAAAAAAGACTGCTGCATAGAGTAGCAAAGTGCCGCCCCTGCCAGGGTGCCGCCTGCGGCAGCTGCCCCATTAAAGCACCAGCCCTGTGAAGGCTCCTAAATTACAAAACTGGCATGAAGCTCAGAGCGGTGAGCATATATTGGTAAGTGCCCGTATGGTTCCATATAAAAAACTAAAAAAGTCTTATGGGCTATAGCCCCAGATCTTTTGGAAACCTAGCAACGCCTCTGATATTTTGTATTGTTTTTTTTTTCTTTTTTTATATATCCATTGCATCACTTTGCTAAAGTCTCAGCTGAGATAAGTATATTTGCGCAACACTTTTTATTGCTTTTCTGTTTTGTATGTGTTTTTGAGGTTAACACTTGTGTTTGCAGCACTTTATAATTATTGTAAGTTTTGTATATTTAATATCCCCGGGCGCCTCTTATACCACACACTTTTTATATAACAATATATGGGTCTATTTCCACATACACCTGTTTTACACATAATCTCCATTGTCTTCCAAAATATATGTAAGATCATTTCATTATTAAAAGAAGCAAAAATAAACGTAATCATGTATATATTTATTGTTAATCTCATTGTAAGCACAATGTACACGCTAACAAATGTAAACTTTATTTACATGGGCAGTTCAATTTATCCAGCATTACATTTTATTTTTGTAAACTGTAGATATGTGAAAGTTATTTCCCATGATAAGGAATATCCGTTATATATTTATGACATAAATCCCAAGTCTTATCTACCATAAATTATCATCACAGAAAGCTTGATTATCAGCGCTGTCAACTACAGGGGGAGGATCTTCAATCAATAACTATGCATGTTCTAAGAAACTGATGTAAATTCAAAAATATATACATAAGGTCAACTGTGAGACATAATCATGTATGTTAATTATTTTAATTTGATCAATATAAATGAGGGAACTCTTATTTTGATATCCTAAGATTCCATGAAGATGTGCATCATTTCTAAATACCCAACAAAAATTATCCAAAATAAAATTTATATTTATTAAATAATGAAAGAGAAAAAAATGATATTAATAAATGAATAATATGACTGCATTGTGGAATCTATAGATGTTAGTCTATATAGATATGTTGTTGTTTTTATAATTAGTTTTTTTTTTTATTCCTTTCTGTGTGTGGGAATATTCCAAATGGAATGTCTCTGTGAAAATGGCAAAGGCACATGCTTAATTGTGACTGGCATTGCAGGAATTGATATGATAACATGGGAAATGTAATCAAATGAATAGACAGAGCATGAATAACAGATAAATATATATATAAAATGATACATATCTGACTGAATTCATTTAGGGAAACTAACAATACATTGTATTTAATTCACTTCCTTACGCTATCAAATATTAATCTGGGGTTTTATTTCAAAATTGTCCTTAGACGATTTTGATATAAAATATACAATTACTTAATAGGCTGTAACATTTAATAAATGACAATATATATCTATCTTTGTATAATATACAGTGTTTGACCTCGATAATAAATATTGGAAAATGTTGCTGGTTGGAAGAACGAAAATAAATAAAAAAGATATTTGTTCTTCTTTATAAATAATTTCTTTGTTTAAAAGCTCATGTCTGCATATATTATTTTAGACAGCAATTTAAATCAAATTAAATAATGAGTTTTAAATGGCTAGTGAATAAAAGGACTCAACAACAATCGGGAAATGATTTTGATCATATGAAAAAAATATAAGGCAAGATGTACAGATTATCTAAAAAAAGTTATTAATAGAATTGTCAGTATTAAAGTATGGAGGACTGTCAGCATTACAGTATGGATGACTGTCAGCATTAAAGTATGGATGACTGATTTTTATCACAGTCCATACTGTAGTCACTGTACTTGCTTAATAAATGTGTTGAACAGAAAATGTTTTTAAGTTTAAGTCAAACCGAGAGTGAGTATGTTAACATTAGCTCACAAGTGTCAATGTCAATGTAAACAGATAAAACACATAAATGACAACAGTGAAATTGAATTAAAAAGCAGCATTGACTCAAACAGAATAAATAAGAGATGCCTTTCCAGTTTGAAAAGAAAATGTCACATGCAATATTTCTACGTTTCCATGTTTACCGAGAACCATTTCTCTTTATTCCTTCTCACGAAGACAGATTAGAAAAAGAAGATCGCTGGGAGGAAATGCTACAAACTTCTAAGTTAGTGAAGGAGCTTCCTGCATCACTAGTGTACTCTGGGTAAGAAGAGGTCGAAGAGATGATATTTTTCAGTCTTTGTAGGGCTATAATTAAAAGCAATAGGAGAAATGCCAGCAAGCTGAGGAAGATGGAGACATAGACATAAACGTTTGATAAACGGCTTGATGAGGATGACGAATCCACCGATGTTGAGAGAGAGGTAGGGAAGAGTTCCAGAAATGTTCCGTTCCCCATTTCTTCTGGAGAGCCGAGGGAAGGATGAAGCCCCGACATGTTGGCATGAGCAGTGTGGTGACTTCTCTCAATAGTTACTTGAGAACAACAAATTCATGACATTTTCCAAAGTGGGTAGAGATGTTCTTGATCATGAAACACTCAGACTTGTTGAGGACTGAAATATATAGGAAACATAAGTTTAAGGATTAGTTAAAATAACCAAAACTAACAAAAAAAATAGTAATTTCTTAAAATTTTAAAACATGCAAAATTCTTTAAGGGCTTATAGTGCAACAGACAATTTTTTGGACAAATATTAATCAATTTCCGAAATATATAATATATGAAGGTTTTTACACCTGTAGTTGATGATTGTCATATTGTGTTTGCTTACATATGAAATGTTTATTTCTTAATAGGAATACATAAATTATAAAAAAAAAAAAAAAAGTATTTCCTCTAAATGCAATTAATCCAGGGTAAAAAAAAAGTAATTCTGAAAAGTTCTCAAATATAGTGAAAGTAGTAAATAACTCATGACTCGCACCTTAAGATAAAAAAACAAAATGAAAGGAAAGAAAGATTTCAAGTATAACGACAGCTTTCTCAAATTTAGTTTAAGGAGTTTGGAAAAGAAACACCAATAATATGATTATTGTACACAAGCCAATCTAAGGTCTATACAAGGCTAGACAATCATAAATGTCACCATACAGAGAAGGTCCCCCCCCCCCGTCCCCCCGTCCCCCCACACACACACACTCTGAGCAGTAAGATGAAACTGGTTTGTTTAATTTTGTCAACAGCCTCTAAAATGTTAAATATGTTTCTAGAAACAGAGGGAACATTAATTGTAGGATAAATGATCTCTGAAGAGGATGATTCATTTTTTTCTCCCCTTTTGGATTAACCCCTTTGTGACGCATGGAGCTTGCATCCCAGACGAGGCAAGCTCCAAAACATCACAATTTGTTCCTGGCAACCGATCGGTAGCCAGTAACACTATAGCAGAGACCCGATCAGGGTCTTAATAGACTCTGTGGGTCCCTGCCAAAAGATAGTGAGACCTCTGGACTTCACGTGTGACATCACGGAGGTGTGCCCGAACCTGGAGGTTCGGGCACCTTACAATTTAGAGAAATGTAGCCGGGACTCGCTCACTCGAAGTGGCCTCATCTGACAGGTGGGATCCCGCTGCAAGTCCCTGCAGCGGGATCCGAGCACAGCTCATCGTGGGGAGCCGCGAGGAGCTGTTTAACGCTGTACTATGCAGTTCTTGCGTCTTTTAGGCACTGAAAATCAGGACGGCATAGTATGTCCCAGCGTCATGAAGGGGTTAAATCAGAACAAATGTCAATGTTTATTTTTACCTTTCTAATCAACAAACCTGAGCACATGGTCACACTAAATGGGTTGCTTCTACCTAACTAAAGCAGGTTTGAAATCTTCCAATTATGTTGTAATATACTCATCATATGCTATTGTACTTATAAAGATGCATTTATAAATATTAAAAAAAAGCAAATAATACTCTCCACTTAAGATAGTTATATATAAAACAAGAGTCTAAATGACTAAGAATCACACAGACTATACATTAAGTTCTTAGCACATAACACAATGCATTGTGGGCACATAACATGGTTCTTTGAGGATCCGATAAATATTCACTTTAATAGGGCAGTTTGTTTTCTTTATTATTTGTGCATTGCAGTAATTTACATTGAAATAAACATATCAACCCTCACTTCTTCATGCGACGACTGAAGTGGATTTCCTCTTCTAGAGTAATAGAGTATTAACATAGAGAAGCATTTTTGCTTGTAGATGTTAAGACATTGGAAAGAGTAAATGATTTTCTTAGATCCCACACTTCTATTGAACTACTGTCCTATTAGTCTCGATATATGTCATATGTTTGCTGGCAACATGTCCTCACATGAGCCTCTCTCTCAATGGTCGGTCATTAACCCTCTACTGTTCTTCCTGTATATCTTCCTCTATGAAAACTTATCAACTCTTTTGGCTTTCAATACCACCTGTATGTGGATGAGACTCAAATCTACGTCTCCTCTCAAGAGAGCTCTTCTTCTGTCATCCAGCATTGAGCACTGTCGGCTATCTCTACCTGGATGTTTAATCAAAACTTAAAACTCAGTTTCTCTAAAATGGATCTGATAATCATCTCTCCCTTGAGCTCTGTCCCTGTACCTGACTTTGTTGTTACCATCGAAAATGTACCCATAATTTTACCCACTGACTGAACCCGATGTATTGGGGTTGTCTTTCACTTGGCACTATCCTTCACCTCCCTTGTTAGACCCATCCTGTAATTTGCACTTAAGGAACATTACGTGCATTAACCTACTTCTCAATGAAAAAGCCAAAAAAATCCTAGTGCACTAGCTTGTGATCTCTTGTATAAACTACTGTAATACTGCAGATTGGCATCCTCTTGTTCATCTTTCTTCCCTGCAATCTATTCAAAATATGACTGCCATATGACTCATATGACTCATATTTCTCACTTATTCGGTCCACATTAGCTGCTCCGCTCCTTGAAGCCCTCCTCTTGCTTCCTGTCTGCTCTAGGATAAATTTAATAATTCTATCTTCACCCTCCACTCCTCTGCCCCTTTCTGCATTGCATACTACCCTTATTAATCCATACTACCTTGTATGACTGCTACATTCCTCATGTGGATTAAGACTCTCCTCCACCTCGTCACTTACTCCCCTTACGAGCCTGCAAGTCTTTACCTGTGCTACCTCCTGTTTCTTTAACTCCCTTCCGCAGGGCTGTTAACTCTCTTCCTCATTCTGAATCCTCAAACAGTGCCTAAAAACTCAAATGTTTAAGTAAGTTTACAATTCATCCCACTAGAACACCCATTATGTGACCTCTTGCCAAAGTCGCCTTGCTCACACTGTCACCATATATTGTTCATAACACCATCTTCCTTTATGACCTTTTCATCACCTTTTGTGTTTCCTTGTCACCACTCCCTCTAGATTATAAGACTGTAAGCAGGGATCTCTACCTCATATAACAGTCTGTTCAACCAGGGATGGAAATCTCCCCAGGAGGTGAATTTTAACATTTCAGAGGGGGAATTGGGACCACAGACTACAATACTACAGATTGTACATAATCTACGGGAATTAAAGCTTCTTGTATGGCACCAGTGGAGTCCTGAGGGGGGTGGGGGGGTGACACTCGTGCTGCCAGCATTTCCCCGCAATGCATCGCGCTGCTGTACTTTAATTTTCTTTCTCTGTCAGCCGCATCCGCAGGATTCGGCCGCCGGGAAAAAAAGTGAAAAAAAAATCCCTGCGACCAGATGTGACGTTCCGTGCAGGAGGGAAGACTGCACGGAGGAGGCATCCAGGGACACGGAGCAGCAGCCAGGCGGTAAGTATTGGGGAAGAGGGAGAAGGGAGGAATAACACGAGCACTGTAACGACACAATATTACTGGCATCTGAATGGCACAATATTACTGGTATTTGAGTGGGACAATAATTATGGCATCTGAATGGCACAATATTACTGGCATTTTAATGGCACAATATTACTGGCATCTGAATGGCACAATATTACTGGTATCTGAATGGCACAATATTACTGGCCTCTGAATGGCACAATAATTATGGCATTTGAATGGCACAATAATTATGGCATTTGAATTTCACAATATTACTGGTATCTGAATGGCACAATAATACAGGCATTTGAATGGCACAATATTACTGACATCTGAATGGCACAATATTACTGGCATATTAGGCAAATTTTCTGGCTTATAAACGGCAAAAATAATACTGGCATATTATTATTGTGTGTGACATCATTTGTGGGGCTCCTATGTGTGGCATATTTAATGGGCCATCTGACTGTCATTACTAAGGAATCTGTTTGGCATGGTATTGGAGGAAATCCAGGGGGGTGATACCATGAGTTACCGCACCGGGTGACACCAACCCTAGTGACGACTCTGTATGGCACAGACTGAATTAAAAACAAAGCTTTGACAGCACTGGAAAATGAATCCAGCTGAACTCAGTGATGACGAGATTTAGTACGAAATCCATTCAACTGTCAAGGCGATTCATGTGCGATTCCTACCCCAAAAGTATCAGAAAGAGCTATCCATGCATTATTCCATTTGTGCCGACACCTCTTTGTGACGCAGGGTTTTCAACTCAAAAACAATCACAGGTTTCTCATTGACTGTAATATTCATCTGAATAAACTAAATTATAATATCTTGGCATTCCATTGAATGTTTTGTTTTTTGAAGTCTTCTTCAGTTTAGTCTGTTAGCAATTCATTATGAAGTAAAAAAATTGTTTTATTTAAGTTTTAAAATCCATCAACATTTTCTATTGCTAAGACATTTATAAAACAATGCTATTAAAATAATCCAAGTAAATTATATAATCCATTACAGAAAAAATTAAAACTTTTTGGAGTCAGACAATCTTGGGAAAGGGGGTGATGATATTCTGGCATATGGTAAAGAGGGAGCCTGGTGCAAAAAAGATTGATAGCCACTTCTCAATACCACGTGATATGCAAATTATTGTCGCTATATAACTAAATGTAAATGTAATGTGTACTTTACAGAAGAATCAGTACAAACTGTGTTTGCTTGAAATAATGCAACATTTAAAAAAAAGGTTTGGTACAGAAGTGACAATAATCAAAGTTGAAAAATGTACCTAGGAGTTTTCCCACCTCATTTTCAAATCATTAGGGTATACAGCATTGGCACAAGGTGACTAAGAAAGCATGTTCACATGTTCAGAATAATAACTTACGCGAACTTCTGTAGAAATCAACATACAAAGATAGAGAAAAACAATACTCTCCTTTAGTGTCTACAAGGACTCATCTGACCCTTTTGCCTTTGATATATATTTGTTGGTGGATGTTATTATTATTATTATTATTTTTGCTATTTTTATTGGTTTATTGTTTATCATTTGTTGTTCTTTATTTATTTATTCATTTGTCTGTCCTTTTTTTCCTTTTTAAGGTGATATTGCAATGTATTATTATTTGTTTATTTTTGCTTGTGGGTGGTTTTTGAGTGTGTGTGATCCCCTCCCCCCCTCCCCTCCTTTTTTGTTGTTATCCACACACGATTTGTGTGGTCTATTGTCATTTCCTAAATTGGTGCACTTGCAATAGCGTATTGGTTGTTTTTGTTAATCTTGATAAAGTTATTGAAGTGAGGGACCTTGGGTTGAAACGCGTCATCGTGACGTTGTCATGTCGCGTGCCGACATGGCGGCCGCCATTATGAGTTATGGTATGTTCCCTTGTTTTATAAGATTCTCTAATTATCTGCATCTGTTTTTTTTACTCGGATGTGGATAAAAAATACTTGCTGATATGGGGCTATTCTTTTAAGTCACTGTTGATGAAGGCCAATTGTGCTGAAACGTTGGGTTGACTTCCGGGTGTTCTGCTCTCCATTGTTGCGACCTCAGTGTTTGTTTTTTGTACTGTATTTATACATTTTTGTAAGTATCTTTTGTATACCTGTGTTACAATAAATATGTGATGTCTTTCATTTAATTGGTTTGTGTGCTCCTCCTTTTTTCTTGTATGTCCTCTGACCCTAAAGCCAGAACAGTAGGAAAACAGACACTATCTATTGGTACCAAAACACTGTGCTGGATGTCTCCACAGAAACACAGGTGGACATATGGAGAAGAAAAAGGAACAAAAGGAATATATATTTATATATTAAAAACAGTATACAGTTTATTAGAGAATTCACTCACAAACAACATGTGCACTGAGTGCTAGCTCAAGTGCAAAAAGCGTTTAAGTGCAATCAAGGTTACTGGATCACTGACAGATCAATAAAGTGCTGCTGCCATAAGGGATAACATGCTGGTGAAGTTAGTGGTGTTTCTTTACAGTGCTTCCAGAATCATATGCTCCTCCAAATGCTTTAATGATCTCCACAGCTTGAAGGTCAGAGTCTGCTGGTGATGGGAGTAAGATGGAATAAAGTCTCCTGAAGGTAACCTTGTTGACCAAATTTAAATAAAATAAACAAAGATGAAAGTGGTGACAATCCTGCTCTATGCATTTCATTAGTCTAGGAGACTTCTTCAGGAGCTGGACAAGAAACCATACAAAAAACCTTTACAAAACACATTAACCCACCCACTCCCAATTCCCCACTATTGTCCAATCCTCATCCAGCTTATTCAGAATCCTTAGATCTAGATGGTCCATTTTATGTTCAGCCACCAATGCAGCATTTTGCCGACCTTCCACACTCCACATACTCGGAATATGCCTTTACTTCCGTATCGCATGTACGAATTCACTTCTTGAGAGACTTCTTTTGAATAAACTTTAGTGTTCATCGCAATAGTCCTAGTCCATGTTTCTGTTCCATAAACGTTGCTTTCAATAAAGATCTCTAAAACGACAAGGAAAAAACAGAAAACCTCTTCTCATGTCATATAATAAACGTATATACCTATAGTATATATATTAAAAATGTCGAAACCCGATGATTTTACATTATTTACTTACAGACAGGATATAAATATCAATGATCATCGGTGTAACACTATATCCCTTTTGTTCCATCTCTCCCCCATTTGTCCACCACTGTTTCTTTGGAAAGTTCTTTGAAAATATCCACATTCCTGCATAATTGTAGTTGTCTCTTTGCAGAAATACTACATTAATAAAAAAATTTACACCGTAAATATGTGGTATATATAAACTAACCTGCAAATACTACATAAATTGCTGGCACTATGTAAATAAATGTTAATTTAATGTATGTCACTGTGGAGTTTTGGTACAGTCAGATTTTTTCCAGTCAGGACAATTAAGAAGACACTGTTTTGGCATATATTGTGCTTTTTATATAAATTGTTTCTTACTTCATTTTGATAATGATTTTCCATGTCAAGAAAACTAGAGAGAATAATAATAGCAACAGGGAGTAGAGTAAGAGCTCTCTGATTTATGGCGGCGTACCCAACATATTTAGCATTCCTATCTATGATACCCCTATCCCAGCCTCTTTTATACATCCCACATCATTTTATTTTTTAAGTACCGGTACATTGTGCCAGAGACACTTGTGTCCTCTTAATGGGCAAATTGGTGGGGGCATCTTAATGGCACAATAATACTGGCATCTGAATGGCACAATATTACTGGCATCTTAATGGTACAATATTACTCGCATCTTAATGGCACAATAATTATGTCATCTTAATAGTACAATAATACTTGAATCTTAATGGGCAAATTGGATGGAGCATCTTAATGGCACAATATTATTGGCATCTTTATGGCACAATAATACTGGCATCTTTATGGCACAATAATACTGGCATCTTAATGGCACAATATTACTGGCATCTTAATGGCACAATAATTATGGCATCTTAATGGTACAATAATAGTGGCATCTTAATGGGCAAATTGGCTGTGGCATCTGAATGGCACAATATTACTGGCATCTGAATGGAACAATAATACTAGCATCTTAATGACACAGTATTATTTGCATCTGAATGGCACAATATTACTGGCATCTGAATGGAACAATAATACTAGCATCTTAATGACACAGTATTATTTGCATCTTAATGGCACAATAATACTGGCATCTGAATGGCACAATAATTATGGCATCTTAATGGTACAATAATAGTGGCATCTTAATGGGCAAATTGGCTGGGGCATCTGAATGGCACAATATTATTGGCATCTTTATGGCACAATAATACTGGCATCTTTATGGCACAATATTACTGGCATCTTAATGGCACAATAATGATGGCATCTTAATGGTACAATAAAAGTGGCATCTTAATGGGCAAATTGGCTGGGGCATCTGAAAAGCACAATATTACTGGCATCTGAAAAGCACAATATTACTGGCATCTGAATGGAACAATAATACTAGCATCTTAATGACACAGTATTATTTGCATCTTAATGGCACAATAATACTGGCATCTGAATGGCACAATATTACTGGCATCTTAATGGCACAATAATTATGTCATCTTAATAGTACAATAATACTTGAATCTTAATGGGCAAATTGGATGGAGCATCTTAATGGCACAATATTATTGGCATCTTTATGGCACAATAATACTGGCATCTTTATGGCACAATAATACTGGCATCTTAATGGCACAATATTACTGGCATCTTAATGGCACAATAATTATGGCATCTTAATGGTACAATAATAGTGGCATCTTAATGGGCAAATTGGCTGGGGCATCTGAATGGCACAATATTACTGGCATCTTTAAGGCACAATATTACTGGCATCTGAATGGAACAATAATACTAGCATCTTAATGACATAGTATTATTTGCATCTTAATGGCACAATAATACTGGCATCTGAATGGCACAATATTACTGTCATCTTAATGGCACAATAATTATGGCATCTTAATGGTACAATAATAGTGGCATCTTAATGGGCAAATTGGCTGGGGCATCTGAATGGCACAATATTACTGGCATCTTTAAGGCACAATAATACTGGCATCTGAATGGCACAATATTACTGGCATCTTAACGGCACAATAATTATGGCATCTTAATGGTACAATAATAGTGGCATCTTAATGGGCAAATTGGCTGGGGCATCTGAAAAGCACAATATTACTGGCATCTGAATGGAACAATAATACTAGCATCTTAATGACACAGTATTATTTGCATCTTAATGGCACAATAATACTGGCATCTGAATGGCACAATATTACTGGCATCTTAATGTGGGTGCAATATGAATGCAAGCAATGTGCTGTGGGTGCAATATTGGTGCAAGCCAAGTGCTGTGGCTACTCTATGGGGTTGTCTTAAGTCCTTTAGGTTCAATGTGGGTGCAGAAAAAGGGAATAAAAACAAGAAATGCAACTCTTCAATACCATTTTTATTACATATGAAAATAGTTGAATATAATATTAAGAAGTTCATATAGGTATAAATGCAACTAGTGAGAGAGAGTGAGATGTGTATAGATATTTATAAATATATATGAACATATGTTAGTGCTCTCTAATATCTGTGTATATTTTTATAATTTAGGTAATGAGTAGTTGTAGTGCAGTGTTGCATAGTAAGATGGTATACATATTGCAGCAATATATACACATTTTGATCCATATATACAGTTTATACACTGCAATTTGACAGTTAATTTACACATTTTATACAATGCAATAAAAATACTCACTGCAATAAAAGTCCAATTGTGTGTGTGCTTATTTTTGTGGTGGTGGTGGTGGTGGTGGTGGGGGGGGGGGGGGTTGTGGGGGGGGGGGATTAACATTGCGATGGATGGCGTGATTGCATGCAAGGGAGGAAGGTAGAGTCCTGGGGGCCCAAGCAAATGTTTGCCCAGGGTCCAATCAATATTAAAGACGGCCCTGATTAGCCTAAAACCTGTTTGGTAGAACTGTTCTGTATTAATAGTTTTAAACAATTGGCATTTGGCTAAGAATTATATACCAGGAACAACTGAGATTGTAGTGCAGTAACTACATGGTTAATATCATCTGTGTTACTTTGCAACTTAAATGGTTAGCATTATTTCATGTTGGAATTTTCACAGCTTTTCTTCCTCTATCTTACAGTGGACATCTTGCAGATAACCCCTGAGGTTTTAAGACATCTGGGCCAACAAGAATAAGCCATAATTATTCTATTTAGTAGATACAAAATATGGATCCATTACAAATCACCTGAAGCAAAGCTATTTTAAGAATTTGTTGTTTGCTTGTTATACTTATGGTGCCAGATTAGAGGACAGTGTGCTGAACATTTTTGTGACTATTTACCAAACTTTAAATATAGACAATAGTGAGTACTGAGGGGACATCTTTAACTATGTAGAGGGGGCTAAGAGCACCTACCCCTTTGGCCTGCTACACCTCCTGTTTTTATATTAATTATCTCCTCATTTGGGTAGCTGCCTTTTCTTAAAGTAAAGAAAAAGTAAAATAACCGTCATGCAATTGCCTCAACGAAGGGAATATGTGAACCTAAACATTGATTTTTAATTTAAAAACAAAGAATATAAAAATTATCTCCCCAATGTGTTAGAAATATTCCATGCAAATCCATAATACAAGAGAAATATATGTATTCAATGAGTCTCTGGTGCTCCTGCTTATTACATCTTTGTGGCATTGACAGTTAGTTGATTTGTTTATCAAGCCACAGGTGATATCATAAACAGATACATTTAAAATAGTTTTCTCTTATTTTATTCATTTGTGTGCATTTTTATACACAAGTATTGATCATTTTTCATCATTTGTTTAGTCTCTTCATTCACAGTTAAGCAATGTTTAGGTGACAGACCTTTAACATTGGGCACAGTCATTGCCTGTGTGGCAAACCCATGCTTGATGTACTGTCAGCTTACCAGCTGTGCAGCCAAGTATTCAGTTGGAGACCCTTCCTCCTCACTCCTGCATGCTCAGACCTAAACACGTAGGTTATTCATTCCAGTGTAATGGAAGGCATTGGACTATAGCTAAAAATACTTTCTCAAACTAGGTAGGAGAGACCCACACACAGAAGGTTGCCAAGGGCAAGGTAATAGTATGCAATTGTTGGTGGTTTGCATCAACTTATTTCAGCAAATTAGAGTTTTCAGTTAATTGTATTTGGAATAATAATAAAATATAGTTTTTTTTGTTTATAAATTCTTTTATTTTTATCATATATAAAAAGACAGTACGAACAATACAAACAGTTAGAGACAATACAAGTTACAGAAACACACTATTAAACAGGGAAACATCATAAAAAAAACTCCAAAATAAGTGCAGAGAGAGGAAACAACTTTACGAAACTGCTTCTTTTCCAGGGCACATTATTGTCAATAAAGATACGACCTTTCCCTCAATTTAATATTCATAGTAATCTACAATATTTTTAAGCTTGGATTTTAACGTAAGTTGCACATGGGGAAAACATATTGTCAGACACAGTTTTACTAGTGCGTAATAACAATACCGCTAGTGTAGCAATACAAATAACAGCTGTTTTTACCCTGAGTATTTACCAACCTGATATTAATGTCAGTTCTAAATGGGACACACCCATCATAACACATTTTCGTCAGGGCAATTCTAATACATAGACATGAAAAGTACGAAGGCTCATAAGATTGAAGATTACATCACTCAATGAGTCATAAATAGACTTTACAGTGTCGTAACTAAATAAAGTCACTTATTAGACAATTAAAGTTTCTGCATAAGGCAGACCCCTCCCAAGGCTCCGTGGATACTGAAAAGTTCACCCGTTTGCACCCCCACCGAAAAGACAATCAGACAAGAACGTAAATGTATTAACTCCCAGCAATTGATATAGCTCTGACAGAATTCCAAATATCCTCTATCTCCTTGAATCTGGTCGCCCATCCCCTAGGGTAATAGAACCCTTTTTCTAACACTAGTTGGATATTCCAACTAGTGGACCGTCCGGGATTTCTTGCCTCTTCCGAAAACGAGCCAAAGATAAATTGGTTGCCATAAAAATATTAGTTTCAAGGATTAATTTTGGTGATCCCGTTCACTGCTTTCTTGGATAAACCTGTGTCTTCCTGTTTCATTATGTGAGCTGTTATACCTAAGTTTTAATCTAAGGTCACTAAGGACCATTCTCAGATTTTAAAATGTGACCAAACCTTGGTGCAAATGTTCCCTCCAAGTATCATGAAAAGTATGAAGTGAGAGGCTTTAGCATCATTCTGTATGATCCTTAATATCATCCCATTAGGCCTCATACTTCGATATAGTCATCACATGAGGAAGATTTGCCAGAGAGCAGCTATAATTTAGCTTTATTTGCGTAATTTTACTAGTAATGATCTGGAGACAATCCTATTTCTAAATATTTGCAAACTTTTCCTTTTTTTTTATTTTTTTTTTAGTGCGAATCAGTCAAATAAAATACTACCCAATGAGGGCATGTTATTTTCTTTATTTATGAATATGTTAGTTATCAGTTCTCACCCCCTGACTGTCAGTGAAGCAATTCCACAGTTATGTGTCTTTCGTTCTAATGGCCTTCCCAGTTCTCTAGCAGCTGAATGCCCTCATTACCAGACAGCCTATCACATTGCTTGTATTATGCACTAGCAGCTAAAAGGGCAAACTCATTTTTTTCCCTATAAGATGTCACTCAAACAAATTATGTATTCATTGTAATGCATCTTTATTTGTGCTTGGTGTGTGTTCCGAATTTCAACCTCAATGTCCAGTCTGAAGCAAAAATAAACATTTACCAAGTATGAACAGTCAACTTTGCATTTGTGCCACTAAAATAAACATGGCTTGAGAATTCAGTTTATCACACTGAAAACATGCAAACTGGTTTAAGCCCTGATTAAAGGATTTATTTTTCATAGGGCACTTGCCCAAGCAACCTCACGGCCTCGGAGGACTTTCCCGCCAAATGTATTTAATGGGTAATCAAAAAAGAGAGTTGTGTTTTTGTCTTTTCCTTTAAATGTTACAAACTCTTTAGTTTTTATATTTTTCAATACTACAATAACCAGATGCAAAACAAAGGCACAATTTACAGCACAAATACACAATTTATCAATGGAAAAAAAACCACATTTGAAGCTTTTTTTTTTTGTCATCATCAATAAACACAAATCCTTTTCTGTGATGTAATTTTATCCTCAGAGCCCTGATATCCATTCCCTATTCAACTGAGCTTTGTCCAACTTGCAATAGGTTTGCACTCAATGTACTTTTGCAAATACTGATAAAGTTGTGTATGGAATTTCCTTCCCTAATCATCGGCAATCATCTTTCTTTGAATAGAAGTGAGTGGAGGAGACTATAATATGTTAATACTATGGTTGTGTGCCCAGGTCATTACTTTGTTCCTTTGGTAGTAATCTCAAATTGAAGCCTATTATTTAATTTCCCTGTGAGACAGTGGCTGGAAAAAAGAACGATACATTTTCTGTTTTTTCTTCCAATGGTAAAAAAAATATGCCTGTGTTTAGTTAATGGGAACATTCTGAAAAAAATGGCATAGAGCACATAAAACAAAATCACTGTGTCATTTTTATCAATGAAACAATATTGTTTTTGATTGAACAAGGCAATGTGTATAACTGTACAATGATGGCATTTGGCTGGTATGCAATAGTCATACTATCATATATCTGAGTAGTATGGATTGGAACTAATAGAAGGAAAAAGCTCTTTTTTTTTTTTTTACCAGTATACCCTCATTTGAAAAATTACCTGGAATTCTGAAAGAATTATGGGAAAGGTTGTTAAAAAATCAGAATATTTGCATATGTTATCCATGACTGCATTTGATCAACCTTTTATCTTACACAATTTCGTTTCTAATTGTATTAGTCATTGATCTCTTACTTGAGACATACACCAATCAGCCATAACTTTATGACCACCTGCCTAATATTGTAAGTCCCATTTTGATGCCAAAATAGCCATCGGACATTGAGGCATGGACGCCACTAGACCTAAGAAGGTGTCCTGTAAGGTGGGGCCTCCATGGATAGGACTTGTTTGTCCAGCGCATCCCACAGATGCTCGAGTGGATTGAGATCTGGGGAATTTGGAGGCTAAGTCAACACCTTGAACTCAATGTTGTGTTTCCTCAAAACATTCCTAAACCATTTGTGCTTTGTGGATGGGTGCATTATCCTGCTTACAGAGGCGAATGCCATCAGGGAATACCGTTTTCATAAGAGGGTGTACATGGTCTACAACAATGTTTAGGTAGGTGGTACATGTCACAGTAACATCCACATAAATGGAAGGAACCAAGGTTTCCCAGCAAAACATTGCCCAAAGCATCACACTGCCTCTGCCGGCATGCCACCTGTCAGTGGTCATAATGTTATGGCTGATCAGTATAGTTCCATTAACCCCTTCCCGACCTTATGACGAGTTAACTCGTCATGCAGTCTAGCCTCCGGTGCACTCCGTGGGCACCGCCAGCTAGTCTGCAACGGGTCCAGGGCTAAGCCTCGCACCCGAGGCAAAGCTCCTGGACCCGATCGGTGCATTTCCGGGCATGTGATTGCGGTGATAACGTGATCACCGCGATAACATGCAAATTAGATGGCAAAGTCAGGGTGTTCACACACTGACTTTGCCTCTAATTCACTCTCGGTGCTTCACATTCTTATAGTGAAGCACAGAAAGTGACCTGTAAGTAAAAATAAATTAATAACATACACAGAGGTTAAAAATATAAATAAAAAATTAACCCTTTCATTGCTGATCGCAGTTTTTAACTGTCATCAGTTTCCTTCCACTTTATGGCCCTCATTTAGTTTTTTTTTTAACAGATTTTTTTATTTTTACAATTTATAACATTTTTTTTAATAAATAAAGGTAATTTTAATATATGTATTTAATAAAATTCAACCCCTGCATGCCTGTTGCATGATTTTTACTGATCTGACATAGCACTCTTCAGAGTTTTTTTCTGTCTTTTTTGTTAAGGGGGGTTTCGGAACCAATATTTTTCTTTTTTATTAGTTAGTTAATTAGGGGGGATAAGTGGGTTAGTGTTGCACTAGTTATGTAGCTTAATAAGTGGGAAAATAATGGGGAAAAACTTTTTTTTCCTCAAAAATTTCCTCTTTTATATGTATTTTTTAATACTAAAATGTAAATCATTTTTATGTATAGGGTATCAAAAGAAAGCTCTAACTGTCTCTCTTAAGCTCTTAAAAAACAACACATAACTTGTATGGGTACGTTAAATGAGAGAGAGGAAAATTATGTTTCAAAAACCGCGTATTAAAAATTGAAAAACGCTCTGGTCCTTGGCCCAGGAAAATCCCTGGTCCTTAAAGGGTTAATATGTTACACTTCCTGTCAGTCATCACCTGCAGAGTGTGACCTCTTGTCCAAGCTCTTTCCTTTTTGACATTTTGCTCAATAAGCGGTATAACAATAATCGTTGAAATTTTGAAAAGAAGAATTTCAGTGTGATGGACATTGCTGTAAAAAATTGAATTCCAATTGTTTGTTTTCCAAAGCTTTACTGACTGTGCCAATTATTATACCAAGGTGTGGGTACAGAGGCAACAATTAATTCTGTGTACCAAGAGCCAAACCACAGCAAAACTACTGCTACTCTTATTTTTTTTTTATTTTGATAAAAATTTTAATGAGCCAAAATCCAATATGTAACATATGTCAAGACATCTTTGTGGATCACATGTAAGACAATGGCATCACAATATAAAATGTACTCTTACATGATTTCTGTCAAAAACAGTTATCATTATATAAATGGGCGATTAACACCGTCTCATGGTCAAACTTGACATTTCTTTCAGACAGTAGCTTGATGGCAATTACTTAGACAAACATGACCCTTATAACAAATTAACAATTCGCCGTGTGTAAGGCAGAACAACACTGAAATTGTGAAATTACTTCTCTGTCATATACATACAGTGTACCGTCTCCTGCTTTGCAGACTGTGGGCAACAGAACCTGCATTTCACAATAGTAAGAAAAAAGCAGGCTTATTAGCTATTGTAAGGTATGAACCCAAGTTGAGACTTGAGACAAGTTCAAAGGAAAACATTCATAGAAAGGAAAAGATGGGGGAAAAAACAAGAGGGAAATAAAAGTAGTGAGAAAAAGGCAAGGAGAGGAAAATAGTGAACATAGAGTGGGTCACTGACAGCCTCCAGATTGTGCTGTGAAAAAGACCCTAGTGGCACAAAACAAAAACCTCCAGCTCTGTTGGCAGTACGTATGGACTAGATTGACTATCACCAAAAGAGTGGTCAGCATATATTTTTTCAGATAAGGCCAGACAACCTAAGAATTGGCTCCCTTTCAGTTTAATGTGGCAATCATATGTCCAAGGAAGGGGTTCCTAGTGAATAAAAAATTAATGTCATTAGAAACCCTGTTATATTAGAGGCTGCTTTGTATGCATGGGATGACCTGGTCCAATGTGGTCTTCAGCTGCAGTATTCGGTATGGGTGGTAAGTTGATGGCAAGCAGAAAGGCCGAGATGTCACCAGGAGTGTTCACTGTGAGATGCTTATAAATAATAGGTTATTATAACTGGTTAACAGTAAGCAAATGGGGAATCCCCCACCAGTGGCGTATGTCCAGTTGCTGCAGGTGAGTAGTCAGAGGTGATATAGACCGTCTCCATGCCAGATTCAGGGAACAAAGATCATCATAAATCTGAATGGATGATCCCTCAAAGGAGATCTGGCCCCTTTTCTGACTGATTGATGGGAAGGCTATATTATCTGACATAGAGCAGAACTGGAGCACTATGTCTCTGGGTATGTTGTTTGGGGCATGTTGCGCTTTGCAGATTCAGAATAAGTTTCCATTTCTGCATTAGGGAGTAGGTGGGTCAACAATTTCTGTAGATCCGGCCAGAGGGCGGCAGACCCTATCTCTTCGGCACCCCTCTAACATGTACATTCATGTGGCTCTGTCTGTAATCCAGCACCGCCATTTGCCTCGGTCTCCATATCTGCCTTCCATAGTTCCTGCAGTAGGGATCGCCTTTAGTCATCCTTGGGTAGCAGTCGAAGTACTTGCATGCATGGTGGGTTGAGGCCTAGGTGGTCTCTACAACAAAGTGCCTACATCTACGAGGTACAAGATTGCTGCAGTTTCTCCTCTTTCTTGGATCTCTTGCACATCTTGGCGTCTTGTTGTATTGTGGTAAAATGTCATAATGCCTGGTTTTCCCAGCTATATCAGGAAAATCTTTTAAACAACACATGATAGAAAGATAATATAAAAAGTGACTGGAACTGATCCATTGTATTAATAGTTTTAAACATTTGGCATTACTCCGTTTTTAACTAACTAAGTGGCATAAAATTCTATACCAGGAACAACTAGGGTTTAGTTGTTTTAGCAATGTCTGCCTTATATACAGTGCAATTTATAAAGTCTATTGCAGCAGATTCCAAGCTTCCACTCGCTACAGCAGTTGGAATGTGAATGCTATTCCTTATTATTAATAAAGAACAGTACGATTACGCAGGCCAACAAGAATATGGTAATATGTTCCCAAATGGACATGGAAAAAAAACATCCATATAAGAACTAATAGTGTGTTATGTTTAAAAGAAGTGCTCATATTAATTGACTAAATTACAAAATCATAAAAAAGTTGCATTTTATATTAGAATAAAATTCAATGGAGATATAAAGTGACAAATGGCCAGCATGCATGTACAAAAACTGCATCTTTACAAAAAACCCTATTGATTGATCTACAAGTGTATGATCAGTTAAAATGCATATAAAAGTTTATGGAAACATCCATACCTTTATTCTTTTATATATACTAGAGTAGGGATAAGCTCTATTTTTTTTATAGTATTTTACTCCAGGTATAGATTTATATTGTATTAGTATTTTATTTGTACATATATTTTTACTGTCTTTTTTATGTGAATACATTTACATTTTGTAATTGAATTAATACATGTTTATAATATAAAGTGATTGTGTGTGTATATCTTGGAGCTTTGACTGTATTTGCTTATTACTGTAAATACAAATATTTAATGCAATCCAATACACATATGCATTTCTAACCATGTAATCCCTTTGTGTCTGCTATAGAAGATACATTATAAAAAGAAACAAAATAGCTTAAACATAACATAGTCCCCTATCCTTAGATTACATAAACTACAGTAGATTTCATAACATGGTACAATAATAATGTTTATGGTTCTCAGAACATCAAGCACTTTTGGGGTTAATCATACATTTTTAATTAAAGTAAGAAAGTCACCATCAGGGTGTAAATGAATAAAAAGAAGCATAGCAAGCAGAACTGTGATGTTTTAGTAGCGTGGAAATAGTGCTTACAATGAGTATATTTTAGGAGTTAGAACAGATTTAACAATGGCAGGACATATATAGACTGCTCATCACAAAGCCTTGTACAAGACATGTGAACTGGAATCAAGACATTCAAAGGAGAGGCACATGCCTCTGTGTTGAAACAAAAATAAAATGCAATTGCATGTGAGTTGATACATAAAGTGCTGTTTGGCCAACAGACACAACAATCCAGTAGATATGTTATAAACACTAGGTAGGAATGTGCTAGGTTATTTCAAATGAGATAAATAACATTTAAAGTTTAAAATGTATATAACCCTTGTTTATATACTTTATATTGTAGCTTGTTTTTTTTAACTGTTTGTGATCACTGTAAGGCATGGTGTTCTATGCGAGTTCAGAGCATCTTTATTCTGGACCATTCCATCTACATAACACATTATTGGAGTGCTTTTAAAAGGACCGTCTGCTGCCCAAATGGTCCCAGACACCGGAAAATGCTTACTGGGCATGCGCAGCATTGTGTGCATGCACAGTCGTGATCCTGGCTTCACAAGCACATGAGTGGCAGCACTGACACCAAACTCCCCAGACTCCGCCCCCTCCCCAGACTCTACCCTCGGGGTCCCTATTTGCCATGGGGCAAACTTGGGAGGTATGTAGATGAATTAATAAAATTACAGCAGTTTGCAAGAAAACAGGTGGCCAGGTGGCAACCCTAGTTTGAATGCATCAGACAGTGCTTATAAATGCTCCTCAGTGTTGGAGCAGATGTGATGGTACCAGGTAGCTTGGCTATTGAATGATGCTTTGTGTGCTAAAGATGGCAGTTGGATTTGAACAAATAGCTTGATTGGTTTGTGGGTTTTCTGTATAATAATATATATAAGATGTATGTAGGGTCTCCTTGTTTATTGTTACAGTTGTGTCAAGGAAGCACATACTTCCTATGGAGACGTCCATTGTGAGCTTGATAGAGAATGAAATGTGTTAAATGCGCTATGAAACATCTCCTTCTGTCCAAATAATGAAAATGTAATTCATACAGTGTAAAAGATCATATGTAATCCCAGCATTGAACATATTTAATGCAGGTAAGCCATACTATAAAGTAATCTTTCGGGGATCTTCCAAACAAAGGCACAGCTAATTCTATATGGCTTATAAAAGACAAAAAACTTGAAGGCCTTTTAGGTATTACTTTACATTAAAAATTTTTATATAGCGCCATCAATTTATGTAGCTCTAGGTACAGAGCATTATAGGGAAGTCCATTCTATGTCAGACAAACTAGAACAGACTGATATGAGGTAGAGAGTCCTGCTCGCATCGTGGATATCCATGGCTGAAATTCTAGCCTTTTAGTATAAAAATATTGGAAAAGAGATGAGCTCTCTCACAGATCTAAGGCTTATTTATAAAGATTATGCTTATATTGCCTTGCTACATATTACACATTTTTTTTTACTTAAAAAAAATATTTTATTCCATCACTTTAAGATTTCTAAAATACAAGGGGGGGGGGGGGATGATTTTAATTGTTCTTCAAATGTCGCTGTGCACAGCTGATCATTGTCTCTGTAGGATTCCTGATTCAATTTCTTGAAGTAGTTTAGAGACCCATGTTTATCATACTTGAAAACTTCATTGAAATGCTTTGATCCAACAAAGCAAAGTTCTAGAAAGGGAAAGTGAAAACGATAATGGTCTTCAACTCAAATTTAAAGAAGAATATTGAAATACAGATCTTTTTTGACTGCACTACAACAGAACATCTTTAATATCATACCTTATATCAAGGCTTCAGAAATAGCGCAAGTATTTTCTGCTTTATAGAAGAATCTGTGCTTCTATTCATGTGCTTAAATTATAATTTTTGAAACAGAGGTGGAAAACTGAAGAACATCAGTATGATATGTTGCCTTCTCAGTCCTGAGTGTAGTGTTCATTCATTACTTTTAGAAGGTTGCTTCTGACCACCAGGATAAGAATTCTGGTTCTGTTGAGAAAGGCCAGGTAGGAATTGAATATCATATCCAGTGGTCTGGCAAATGATGGCAAGGGAGGGAAAAGGGGCAATTGCTGCTCTGTCAATAGGCTGGAGCTCCATGGGCATGTGTGACTATGTGTATGTGTATGCAGCACATATAAATGTGTCAGGGCCTTTACACGGTCAGGTAGGTGTTAGAGGAGGAGTCTGGTTGCATGTTGTTATTCAATATGCAGGGTGAGAACAGGTGTAGAAACAAAGACATAAGGATTGGAATAAGAACTGAAGCAGAGACAAAATGAGACAAAAAAAAAGAGCTTTAGCAGGGACTGTAGAAAAAGCAAAGGTAGAGGTATAGAGAGTTAAACAGGGTGAGGCCTTAGGTAAGGGTGACATCTGAGAAGGGTGACTAAAGCAGGAACACCCTAGAGAAGGTGACTAAAGCTGGAACAACTTAGAGAAGGTGACTAAAGCAGGAACACCCTAGAGAAGGTGACTAAAGCAGGAACATCCTAGAGAAGGTGACTAAAGCTGGAACAACCTAGAGAAGGTGACTAAAGCAGGAACACCCTAGAGAGGGTGACTAAAACTGGAATACCCTATAGAGGTTGAATAAAAAGGAGTGGGCCCTTTAAGGGAGCTGAAGTAATATTGCTGTAGCCAAATGGTCTCAGGAGAAGCTGAAAAACATCCCCCAGCTGGTTAAGCGTTCCAAGCTCAGTCTCCCAGTTCCTGGACAGGGTAGAAATTAAAATGAGTTTTAGCAGAGGACCGGGAACACAAGAAGCAGCTCTCAGAAGTCAGGAATCCAACTTCAATGCAAGAGCAATGTTTGCAACAAATTGCAGGTATTTACCATGTGTGTGATGAACATGTTAACAAGCCCACCTGACACCAACAGAGGGGAAGGAATACAAGAAAACAAAGGTAGGGTGGCCTCCAGCGGCAGAAGGAGGTGTACAAGCACAAAAATTAGGACTTTTAAATGGATAGGTAAAGAGCAGGGGCGGGTTGGACTGGAGGGCAAGGAGGCAATTGCCCCCCAGGCCGCCCTAATGCATGCTAAAAACGGTTGCTGGGCCGTCTTTAACGCTGGGTGCCCCAGGAAGTACAGGGCCGGCCTGGGGCAGCTGCCCAAACCCCCCCCCCCCCCCCCTTTCCCAGTGCTTACCTCCTTGCTGCTGTCGCCCAGTGCTGCAGGTCCGTGGCTGTGAGGGAAGCGTTCTGCGCTCCCCTCCAGCCAATGCACATACATAGAAACATAGAAACATAGAATGTGTCGGCAGATAAGAACCATTCAGTCCATCTAGTCTGCCCAATTTTTGGGGAGTACTTTTATTAGTCCCCCGTTCCCGGTCTTATAGCTAGCATAGCCTTGTGTCTATCCCACGCATGCTTAAAATCCTTGACTGTGTTTACCTCTACCACTTCTGCTGGCAGGCTATTCCATACATCCACTACCCTCTCAGTAAAGTAATACTTCCTGATATTACTTTTAAATCGTTGCCCCTCTAATTTAAGACTATGTCCTCTAGTTGTGGAAGTTTTTCTTCTTTTAAATATACTCTCTTCCTTTACTGTGTTGATTCCCTTTATGTATTTAAATGTTTCTATCATATCAACCCTGTTACGTCTTTCCTCCAAGCTATACATGTTAAGATGCTTTAACCTTTCCTGGTAAGTTTTATCCTTCAACCCATGAACCAGTTTAGTAGCCCTTCTCTGAACTCTCTCCAAAGTATCAATATCCTTCTGGAGATACGGTCTCCAGTACTGCGTACAATACTCCAAGTGAGGTCTCACCATTCAATAAAGTTTGTTGAAAAAAAAAGTTTAAACAAACTTTATTGAAGACACTTGGCTGGAGGAGAGAGAACAACGCCTCCCTCACAGCCACAGACGGGCAGATGAGAGCACCGGGAGACGGAGACAGAGCAGACGCAAGGAGGTAAGTACTCAATATGGTGTCAAAATCATGACATATTGTGGGGGAAAATCCTGGCATATTGAGGGGCAAAATCCTGGTCTATTGGGGGGCAAAATCCTGACATATTGGGTGGCTAAATCCTGGCATATTGTGGGGCATGATCCTGGCATATTGTGGGGCATGATCCTGGCATATTGAGGATAAAATCCTGGCATATTGAGGGGGCATAATCCTGGCATATTGTGGGGCAAAATCCTGGCATATTGAGGGGAAAATCCTGGCATATTGAGGGTGCATAATCCTGGCATATTGAGGGGGCATCATCTTGGCATATTGAAGGTAAAATCCTGGCATATTGTGGGGGAAAATCCTGGCATATTGAGTTGGCATAATCCTGGCATATTGGGGGGGGGAAATCCTGGAATATTGAGGGGAAAATCCTGGCATATTGAGGGGAAAATCCTGGCATATTGAGGGGCATAATCCTGGCATATTGAGGGGGGAAATCCTGGCATATTGGGGGACAAAATCCTGGCATATTGAGGGGGCATAATTCTGGCATATTGGGGGGGGGGGGAATCCTGGCATATTGAAGGGAAAATCCTGGCATATTGAGGGGGCATAATCTTGGCATATTTAGGGGAAAATCCTGGCATATTGGGTGGCTAAATCCTGGCATATTGAGGGGGGAAATCCTGGCATATTGGGGGCAAAATCCTGGCATATTGAGTTGGCATAATCCTGGCATATTGTGGGGGGAAATCCTGGAATATTGAGGGGAAAATCCTGGCATATTGAGGGGGCATAATCCTGGCATATTGAGTGGAAAATCCTGGCATATTGAGGGGCATAATCCTGGCATATTGAGGGGAAAATCCTAGAATATTGAGGGGCATAATCCTGGCATATTGTAAGGAAAAATTCTGGCATATTGAGTTGGCATAATCCTGGCATATTGTGGGGGGAAATCCTGGAATATTGAGGGGAAAATCCTGGCATATTGAGGGGGCATAATCCTGGCATATTGAGGGTTCATAATTTTGGCATATTGAGGGGAAAATCCTGGCATATTGGGTGGATAAATCCTGGCATATTGAAGGGCATAGTCCTGGCATATTGAGAGGCATAATCCTGGCATTTTGAGGGGGAAAATCCTGGCATATTGGGGGCAAAATCCTGGTATATTGAGGGGGCATAATCCTGGCATATTGTGGGGCATAATCCTGGCATATTGAGGGGACATAATTCTTGGCATATTGAGGGGAAATCCTGGCATATTGGGTGGCTAAATCCTGGCATATTGAGGGGCATAATCCTGGCATATTGTAAGGGAAAATTCTGGCATATTAAGTGGCAAATCCTGGCATATTGTGGGGGGAAATCCTGGCAATATTCGTTATAAAACAAGGAAAAGATGGCCGTGGATGGGGAGGCGATTCGGTGGTGCAATGGGCCACTTGACTGGATTTGCACCCCAGGCCTAAGGCTGCCAGCCTGGTCAGGAGGTCACCCCAGCTGGTGCTGTTGGAGCTTTAAACTAACGCAGCCATCTCTGCTACGCGTCTGGCCACCCCTGATAATATTGTTTTTACTTAAACAGTGATATTATTTTATCTTTTAAATGTTTTTTTTTTTTTTATAAAAGTTTTTCTTAAGTCCCTGACATGAATACAGCAATAACAATAGTATAGCAATATATAGACATACAAAAAAAGAGAATATTGCCCAGGACTCATAACCTAAATGGATTTTTTTTAACCTTGAAAGTGCTTGTTCCAAATTTAGAAGAATTAATGAGTGCTCAATACTAAATAATTCTCCTTTTCTGAGTTTGTAGTTTGTGATTTTAGGTAACCCTAAGTAAGGTCAGAAATTCTACCTCAGCAGGTAACATTCAAAATTCCTTCCAGCACAGACAAGGCTTCCTGGCACAATCAGCACTTCAGTGGTTCACAAAGATGGGTTACAATTGAGTTTCAATAACGCCCTCTTCAGTCTTCTCTACATTAATACGGCAGTTTTTGATCATAATACATGAGTCACTAACTATTTGTTAGACTACAAATGTCATAGCTGTCAATGTCTCTGACTGTATAATTTTAGTCTCCAGAGAGACTGCATTTCTGTACAATTATAACATATATGTTTGGAAACAATGTATTTTGATAGGCCACATATTACACACCAAGGTCCACAAGCACTGATTTGCTGGAACAATTTATTAGTGACTTACCACCATTTAGATTGTGTCTGATAAAAATGTACAATCTGAAACTGCCTACACATCATGGTTATTTTCTTGTGAGGATGATAATTGTAAAATATACAATATTACAGCTATTAGTTAAACTAACAAGATGCTGTTTGTAGCATTTTGTCTTCTGTGTTATTGTATTTTTGTGCAAATACTCAACAATTATTCACTCAACTCTCTGGAGATTCTCCTCTTGAACAGATTGACAGGGTGTACACTACTGCAGAAGGAATAAGGACTTCCCTTGCCCATCATTGTGTATTTATCAGGGGGCTTCCCCCCTTTGCTCTACTGCTGTGTGGGTGTGTGTAGCCCTGAGGCATAAGAGGGCTGATGGAATATGCCCCCCCCCCCCCCACCCCGTGTGGAGAAATTATGTTATCAGCCTGTGGACTGTCACAAGTCACACAGATCTGCTCTCCCATGCTGCCCATACAGGGAAGAAAAGCCCAAAGAGGGAAGAAGAGGTAGGCTAGAGGGGACATTATGCAGGGATTTCTCTGTGGACTACCATTTCCGTGATGCTGAGCTAGCATCATGTTAGTCTATAGCAGGCCCGGACTGGCCATCGGGCACACCGGGCAAATGCCCGGTGGGCCGCGGTGGCCATGGGCCGAGGCCGGCGGGGAAGATCCCAGCAGAGCAAAAAAAAAAAAAAACTTACCTCGTTCCTGCTCTGTCCCCCGGTGCTCTGAAGCTGCGTGGCTGCGAGGGAAGCGTTGTGAGCTTCCCTCCAGCCGCGTGGTCAATAAAGTGTGTTGGAACTTTTTTTTCAAACAAACTTTATTGACCGCGCGGCTGGAGGGAAGCTCACAACGCTTCCCTCGCAGCCACGCAGCTTCAGAGCACCGGGGGACGAAGCAGCAAAGAGGTAAGTACTGGGGTCTGGGGAAGGGGGGGAGGTGGGTGGCATAACGAGCATAATATATGGGCAATATCCTGGCATATAACATGGCATATTGGGGGCAATATCCTGGCATAATACATGGCATATTGGGGGCAATATCTGGCATATTGGGGGCAATATCCTGGCATAATACATGGCATATTGGGGGCAATATCCTGGCATAATACATGGCATATTGGGGGCAATAACATGGCATATTGGGGGCAATATCCTGGCATAATACATGGCATATTGGGGGCAATATTCTGGCATATCACATGGCATATTGGGGGCAATATCCTGGCATATTACATGACATATTGGGGGCAATATCTTGGCATATTACATGGCATATTGGGGGCAATATCCTGGCATATAACATGGCATATTGGGGGCAATATCCTGGCATATTGGGGGCAATATCCTGGCATATAACATGGCATATTGGGGGCAATATTCTGGCATATAACATGGTTTATTGGGGGCAATATCCTGGCATATTACATGGCATATTGGGGGCAATATCCTGGCATATAACATGGCATATTGGGGGCAATATCCTGGCATATTGGGGGCAATATCCTGGCATATTGGGGGCAATATCCTGGCATATAACATGGTTTATTGGGGGCAATATCCTGGCATAATACATGGCATATTGGGGGCAATAACATGGCATATTGGGGGCAATATCCTGGCATAATACATGGCATATTGGGGGCAATATTCTGGCATATAACATGGCATATTGGGGGCAATATCCTGGCATATTACATGGCATATTGGGGGCAATATCTTGGCATATTACATGGCATATTGGGGGCAATATCCTGGCATATAACATGGCATATTGGGGGCAATATCCTGGCATATTGGGGGCAATATCCTGTCATATAACATGGCATATTGGGGGCAATATTCTGGCATATAACATGGTTTATTGGGGGCAATATCCTGGCATATTGGGGGCAATATCCTGGCATATTACATGGCATATTGGGGGCAATATCCTGGCATATAACATGGCATATTGGGGGCAATATCCTGGCATATTGGGGGCAATATCCTGGCATATTGGGGGCAATATCCTGGCATATAACATTGTTTATTGGGGGCAATATCCTGGCATATAACATGGTTTATTGGGGGCAATATCCTGGCATATAACATGGCATATTGGGGGCAATATCCTGGCATATTGGGGGCAATATCCTGGCATATAACATGGCAGATTGGGGGCAATATCCTGGCATATAACATGGCAGATTGGGGGCAATATCCTGGCATATTGGGGGCAATATCCTGGCATATAAAAATAAAAATGGGCTGCTCAGTCTTAAATGCCCGGGCCTATTTTTTGTCCCAGTCCGGGCCTGGTCTATAGGCTGGCTGAGCATGTTAAAGGACAACTGTAACAAAAAATGACGTTTTGTTTAATTGAAAGATGGCGGTATTTTATATGGAAATACTTTAATGAAAGCTCTCCATTTAGCTCTACCAGGAGGCAGACATTTTGTTTAGAATCTTTGGTCAGATGTATCAGATCTTATTTCATCTGAACCAAGGTGAGTGAAGATCTGACCCAAGATTCTAAACATAGAAACATAGAATGTGTCGGCAGATAAAGAACCATTCGGTCCATCTAGTCTGCCCAATTTTTTTTTGAGTACTTTTATTAGTCCCCCGTTCCCGGTCTTATAGCTAGGATAGCCTTGTGTCTTTCCCACGCATGCTTATGATCCTTGACTGTGTTTACCTCTACCACTTCTGCTGGCAGGCTATTCCATACATCCACTACCCTCTCAGTAAAGTAAATACTTCCTCATATTACTTTTAAATCGTTGCCCCAACATGTCTGCCCCCCGAGAGAACTATATGGAGTAAACAAGGTTCAATCAGGTACTTAATTTGTATTCTTTCATTAAATCTCTATATAAATTATCTGCACTTGATACAATCTTTCAATTAAACAAAAGTTGATGTTTTTTTCTACAGTTGTCCTTTAAGTGGTCCACAGCACACCTTTGGTTCTCCAATTACTGTGCACTATTCTTCCACTGATGCCAATCCAGCAGGCTTGCCGAACATCTTGGGATCTGTGATGACTAGCAAGCCTCTGTCACTCCAGCTACTGTGGTCTACTTTTCATGTTATACTCTACCAGATTCACGGCAAACTTGATAAGATAAGAATCATGGACACTGTAACCTTTGCCACTTCAGCTGTTGTGGACTGCTCTTATCATGATACACAAACAGCCTTTTGAGTATGTGGCAGTCTCAGTAGCATAGAAAAATGAGTCCTGGGTACTCCACTGTAGACAACTTTTCACCTAATGCATAGACAGCCAAACAGTTCATTGAGCATCATGATAAAGATAGTGAAAAACTAAAATTTGGCATTTCCAGTGTTTGTAGACTAAACATAAACTGTAATGCACCTGCTGTAGTTTTAACTTCCAATAGTGCTCAGGCAGTCTCTTGTCTGGCTGAATAGCATAGGATATCTAACTTTTAGCATAACTAAGCTTACCATAATGTTGAACCAAATGTTAGCCATAGTCAACAGACCTTTGATGTGCCAAAGGTCATTGATAACTTCAGTAGAGATGGAACAGGACGGTATACAATGGGGAAACAAGTAAGAGAGGGAAATGGTGAGAAAGAGAGGATTAAAGAATGAAGAAAAGAAGAAGGTATTGTCATGAGACAGGCTGAAGAGAAGGCATATAAAGATATGAAGAGAGACAGATAAAGAAAAAAGGTCTGGTATTGGTGGAAAAATATGTATTTTCCTTGGGCATGACAAAAACCTTTGCCAAGGCACTAAGGGGAGGAATATCCATGTGAATCAGGTCAAGACGGATGCCCTCAGTAAGTCCTAAATTTGGGAAGGTCCACTATAAACAGATTAGAGTGCTTAAGAGAAGATGTTGGGAACTTTTGGTTCTGATTATCAGATTTCCATCATCCAATTTAATACATCATATATTATCATATTCTCAACCTTCGCTTTTCTTTTCACAGCCCAGTCCGTCTAATTAACAGAATTTTTTTTCTATCCCAAATCTATTTATTTCCTGAATGAATCAGCAACTGAAGGACTCTCCAGTTCCTTACAGAAATATAACACATTGTACAAGTTTATTTCATTATAAAATACATATTTTTGATAAGAGTGGTATGCTAACCTGTAAAAAGGAAAAAGAGCACAATCCCTCCCCTTTGGAAACAATATTAAGCGAGTTTTTTCTACAAGCACCACTGTTTATACAATATCCATCATCAAACCATAACCTTTATTGTTGGGTATTAATTATTAATACCATTTCTTTATTAACCTATTCCATAAAGCTACAATATGCAGAGAGTAATTAAAAAATAAATCACATGCAATTACTATTGGATTTGTGCAATATTTATTTAATATCGAATGCAACGATTCTAGAGAACTCCATCAAAAAGAGGGGGAAAATACAATGAACTACAAAACATATAGTATGTCTAGCTCCTGAAATAATATTCTTTACTGTGTATATATTTTGAGTGGTAAGTAGACATAAACAATGCCAGAAGAGAAGAACCCTCACTTTTTTTAGAGTTCAAAAATCCCAAAAACACATTAAAAAATGAGCAATTAATTATTGTAAGTCTAACACTTTAAAGAATGTTTGATTTATGTATGTCAAGTTGTAAATATACCATATAATAAATGACAGAAGAGAAAACCCTTCACTTTAAAAAAAACAAACAAAAAACACATATTAATAAAGAATTATTCTACAACTGATATCATCCTGACCCTCCAGATTAAAGAAAAACATTGCAGTTTATATCTAGACTCAGCAGTGAAGATTTTGACATAGTGAACAGCATAAAGTACAATATGTATCTACTACAACAGCATGAATTGCAATGTATGCCAATTAGACACAACACAGAGACAAATGGATAAAGCACTATTTCCAAATCAAAGCACATGTAGGTTGTGCCTAAGTATTTATAGTGGCATTACTGACTACTGAGCATCAGTACACAAGCAGAATAAAAACAAAGACACCTGAGAAAGAAAAACAATAAAGCAAAATAACTGACTGCAAGAATGCTAGTTATATGTATTTATTCTTAACATCTCAGCACGTTCTAAGTCTAATTATTGCAATTTCCTAGGAAAAGCTTTTTGCTTTTACAATGGATTTGACTCTAATTATTCATAGCAAGGGGTATACAAATGCAGTGAACATAGGGGGATCATTATATTGAACAGCCAGAGCAGTCAAATGAACTATTCTTTGTAAAAGTGTTTGAAAATCTGTGGGATTTTTAGTTCACGCAGTCAAATCTGACAGTAAAAAAAAAGTATTTTTAAATGTTTAGAGGTAGGTATGGTCTTGATTAATTTATAGGAAGCGCAAGTTTAATTTATTTTTCTATAAATGTTGTGGTCCCTGCCGTCAAAGTGTTTCATTTTCAAAGTTAGGGTTTCATTCTTCTTCCTATCATGTACCAAGAGGTTATTTGCTAGATGTCTGAATCAGAAAGAATCAGCTATTTTGAGATGCATGGAGTGCTTTCTGTAATCTGATTTGTCATAAGGGAATACACACTCCATGTAAAAGCTTGTAATTGATTCACAGAACCTAACATTAAACCCATTAAGACCAAAGAAGATCCAGTAGCATCCTGATGGCATCCATTGCAACTGACAAGTGATTGTAAATTATTTACAAATCATCCTGGGAAGTACAGCCATAAGAAGCTGCAGATTGGTTATTGGCAGTAATGTTATGCCATTTTAACATAGATAAGGTAAATCTTCCTCTAGGACTATTGATGCTGAAGACTTCAACTCACATCAAGCTAATCTGATTTTCATTCAATAGCAGCTAAAGTCCCAAAGGGTGCTATCTCTCTGTCAATAAACCCATTGACTAATATCTGAGAATCTGTGCAGAAGACTTTTTTTTTCACAAGGGCACCTCTAACAGCATCATAGACTTAGTCTGCATGGTGTGTGTTGTTCACCCTAACTCATTAGGATCATAAGCCAAAATACTTAAAAATCCTTATCATACCAGAATTCATCAACATGCATTAAATAATCAATGCGTTTAAATACTTAGAGTTCACATACTCACCAAAAAATAAAAATACATGGATTGCAACAAAAAGAAATAAAAAAAATAATCACAATTTTTGATGGGTATTTCATTAAGTGCAAAAAGTGTATTTATTTACAAAATTAATTTGTAAAATTAATAAAATGTTGTAACTAAATGAATGATCAAATAATAACAATAATCTGCATCTATTCCACAATATAAAGCAGCAGAATAGAAAATTGTGCTTTAAAATGTATTGATATTATGAAGAATGGGTTACATTCCACTGACTAGTTAATTCAGCAGGCATGTATCTCTGGATTACTGTACCTTGGAATGTGGAGGCTTCATGCAGTTACTCAGAAGGTTTCACTGTGAGACAAAAGGAAGAAATTGGTCTCAGCACTAGCTGTATCCACTCTCTCTGTGCCTGCAACTAGTACAGGATGAGCAGCCCTTGAGTGACAGGGGAGGTTGGATTATACCTAGTAAACACGTGGAGGAGGAGGGGACCAGGGCTGTTGGTGCAGAGGATCAGACAGAGAGGAACTGCTGCACTATTTGGATCAGCAGCCTCCGTGTGAATAGAGATATCTAGGTGCTTAATAAACTTGTCCTACGTGTGTCACTAGCTGCATTCGTCATCAGGTAACTGTATTGGGTGCAGTGGAGTCTCACAGATGCACAGATTGGAAGGAAGGTGCTTCTGGCAGTGAAACTGATGATCACAAGCACTGTGAGAGATTTTAGTATGAGATATCCTTGTGTGTGTCTCGGACTTGTCTAAGTACGCTATACCAGTCTGTTAAAGCACACCTGATGTAGAAAAAGGTGCATGTTAAAGAGCAGAGTATTGTATGTATTCAGGTGTGCAAGGGACATGATGTATGTACTGCCTAGTGGCATTGGTAATTTTTTGAAGTGACATTTCTTCATCCCGCTTAAAATTTATGCATATGGTGGAGCAAGCTGCATTAATCCCCAAATAAATGTTTTCTCCACCCAATGGTAAAAGATTCCAGGCATGCAGCTAGAAGGTAAAAATTGTGCCTGTGCAGTGGTTGCAAATGATAATGTTGCTGCTGGTGCACACAGACAGGTCACACAGATGCTCATTGTTACAATTCCTCTCCAAAATAGAGATGGTATTCGTTTCCATCAAAAACTCCCATAGGAACATGTTGCAATCAAACCACATTGCAGGCAGTAAACAGAATGGCATAATCCATCCAACTTCAGGACACCAAACTTGATCATGTTGTTCATGCTTTGAATCTTTTGTTAGCACCTTCCTCTTTGACTTATCTGTATCATGAGCATTATTGTGTGATAATTTTATTTTGCATTTTTGGTTTATACAAGACATAGCCAATATATTACCAAACAGTAAAAGTACACAATGCCGCCACAGAATAACACAACAAAGAGTTAAATTAACACAGTCAACACTAGTCTTGAACCATCTTAGAGAAAGAAGGATTCAAAATTGTTTGCCACTGAAAAAAGGCAGTCTGTGAAATGCGTCTGGTGTCCTTGGTGCTCAGCAAACATGGTGTCAGGCTTCAACCCGTGTGCAGTCTCGTTCAGGTTGTATCCACTTATTTCTGTATGCTTTTTTGCTTTGCTCTTTTGTTTATGTTTTATGCTCTTTTTTTTTCTTTGTATCCCTGTTCCCTGTATACCTTGCCAGTCCGGCCACAGAGTGGCACCTTCACAGTCTGGCCACAGATTGGCAACTGCCCAGTCAGACAACACAGTGTGTTGCCCCACTGGTTAAGTTTACTTCGATCTTTCAGTGTACAGTCTCAGGTATGTTCTGTGTGTTTGTTTTGTAAAGTTTAGTTAAGTAATTAATTTTAGTTTATAGATCCAGGTACTAATTTTATTTGTTAGTTTTAGTGTTAGGGACTTGCCTATTATGAGGTTCATTGAAGCTGGTTGGAAAGCTTACAATCGTATGACCATCACGTATAAATAAACCATCACCATTTACCATCTCAGAGGTCCTGTATTTTTATTTGTGTGTATATTTCCTTACACTCTTTCCTTGAAGCACTTGAGGATCTCGGCTCCTCTTTCCTGTCCCCATGTCCCAGCTTGGAATTTCTTTGGAAGCGTGTGAGGAGCTTGGCTCCTCACTCCATCCCTTGTGCTCCTTAGCCCTTTGCCTTGTCCTTTGTTTGTTCTGTGTTTGTGCCTGTGTATGTCTCTTTAGTTCTGAAGTATTGTCTTGTGTCTTCACCCTGCCCATGTATGGTTTAGTTCTGCATTTTCCCCTTAGTTTGTTCTGTAGCTCTGCACTCTCTAGTTAGTTTATTCAGTTTCTTTTCTGTCCGTACTCACTTCCGCTCTGCTTGATTTATCTGTTTCTGCCTGCAACATCCCACTAATCCTATCAAGTTTATATTCAATGCCTGCTTCAGGATGTTTGCAGGGTTTCTCCCAGTGTTCTATGGTATTCTAAGAACATGAGCAAGGAGAGAAAACTCTGAGGAAACAGCGGCAGCGACCAAACAAGGAAATTTACATAGTCCAGCACACAGATGAAGCTGAAGGTGAGTTTATTTCTCGTGTATATACAGCTTGTTCGTCAAAGTGCCTGCTCCTACTCGGTGAAACAGATAACGCCTACGCGTTTCGCGCCTAAACTTGGCGCTTTCTCAAGGCCTGTCCCTTTAATGCTATATATTCCATAAGCCATGCCAAGCACATGCGTATGGCATCACCTTTTGAGGCAAACTGTTAAAGCTGTAGCTCCAGCCATTTCAGTTGAACTCTGCAAACGTTTAGTCACACCCACTTTTGTACATGTCCTGTTTCTGTGGGGGAAATTTGATATACACATTTTCAAGCTATCTTTAGAAAGATTCCTTTGAAACTGAAAGAGCTCTTAAAAAGTATCTTTTCTTTAAAGACAAACTGTGTCAGTTGCACATATTGAGATGCTATCCAATTTTTTTCTCTGTAAGTGGCTTTAGGTTCACCAAGTCTGTCAGATGAGCAACTGAAGTACTTGGTTTACTGCCTGCTAAATTGCCTGCTGTTTTTCTTGCGGAAAGATACAGATGAGACATGAATGATGAATGATTTAGCTAATCAAGTGTCTGCCGTAGCTGAGTCTCAGAAAGATACATTATGATTGTGTATATGGTATACTATTTGTTCATTTTATAAACGAGATCTGTGCATTTCTTCTTATCCCCGATCTCCTATGCTTCAGTATTATATAAATTAATCTGTATTTATTAATACTGTAGCTGTGTATATTTATGAAGTTGTGGCTGCATTAATGTGTTATGTTTACCCACAGGGAAATTATGATTAAAACATATATAAGGGGTTCTGGATCTACATATAAACAATCCACCCAAAATTCCATTTATGGATCCCTCCTAGTAATGGCACCCAGTTGGGGCAGTTGCTGATTGAGCAGTTGTTATATTAAAGAAGTCCACATTCCCAGTACAGAACTTGGAGTATCAGACTTGCAGACACTGTAACTCTTAATGAAGTGTATTACAGAGATGGATTATAGTGATTATTGACAAGCTGTAGGTTCAGAAGTAATTTAGATCTTTCATCTCCACATGTCATCCTTGTGTAAAGGAATTGTGTTATTACCACCATAGCACACTCTGGCTCACACACAGTGAAAGCAAGAATAAAACCATTTATTTGCAAGCCTCTGTACTGTTACATAGTTACATAGTAGTCCATCAAGTTCAACCCTTTTATTATCCCATGTTTACCGCTGTGGATCCAAAAGAAGGAAAATAAACCCCCCCTCAATACTGCATTATTTATTAGTATACAGAATAAGGTAAGTTTGTTTGCTTTATAATATGGAACATATTTTAGATCAGAGTTCACAGTTATTAGTGCATAGGAAGCCAGGCATCATTACATAGAGCAGCTTTACGTGCGTCACTATCAGTGTAGAGAGCAAGAGAATTGAAAGAAGGAATATTGAATGAGCAACGAAACTATAGACAGCGGAGAGGGAGAATCAGTGACCTGAAACAATAGTGTCTGAAACCTGGAGGCATTGGTAAGGCAGGATTGTGTAAAAAAAAAAAAAAAGAAGCTACATGAGGAATGAAAAGAAGTCTAAGACAGACCCTTTTTCTGCGGTTTCCAGCCTGGAACACCCCTCACCTTATTTGTATAGGGTAAGGGGGAGTGAATCATTTCTTTTGCTTTCCTAGATAGCCTCACTCGTGAAGCTTCCAAGAAAGCTGAAAATGGTGCTAATCGTAGCAAAAACATTGGACAAATTTACCAATGCATTGGGCATTGTCATGAAGAGGTTAAATAGAAGTTTTACTTGCACTTTGCCTGTGGACTTCATTTGTTTTTTTTTTTACAGCATTATTGTTCCCTACAGCGCAGTAGGCATATTACATCCGTGTTCACGTCTTTAAATGAGTGAGGTGATAGAGGGAAAGTAAACTGGTAAGGAATGGAGGGGATGAGAAGGAACACACTGCAAGTGAGACGAATGGTACCAGGGTGATAACAGAATTTGAGATGATGAGAATAAATTGGAAAGTAGGTAATACAACAGGAGTGTAAAATCTGCACCATGAGAGAAGCTTGTCTAGTTTCCTCTATATCTTACTGGCATAAAAGGTTTTTATTTTAAGATGTTTTCAGAAACAGTGATATTTTGTTGTTTTGATCAACCAACTCATGAGTTTAAAGGTTCACTCCAAGCAGATTATTTTTGTTTATCTGCAAATAAAGAAAGTTTATCTAACATGCATACTCCACCCTTTCTGCTGTCTGAGTTTGCCCATTGAAGATAATGGAGGAATGATTTGGCATGCAAGACGGTTGGAAAAGAGATACATAGGGGGGGGGGGGGGGTATGGATAAAAGCGCACAAACAGATTACGCAAAATACAAAAACCACCACTCCTCGGCCGCTCCCTACATTGCCTCCCTAATTAACCAATACTACCTTATGGGACCGCTATATTCACCTCTTCCCATGCAACACTTTACCATAGCTGCCCCCTTTCTCTTGAACTAAAGCTTCTCAGTGCATCCAGCTCTCTTTCTCGGTCTCAATCTTCAAAAAGTCCCTCAAAGCTTACCTCTGTAACGAAGCTTACTATTGAGCCATCTAGAACACCCGTTATTTAACCTCTGGTCAAACCCACATAGCCCCAACTGTTTCCAAATACTGTTACTACCATCTTCTTCCCCTTTGACCTTTTCAGTCACCGTATGTTTCTCCTGTCCCTCACACGCGTTAGAGTGTAAGTTTGCAAGCAGGGCTCTCTACTAGACGGGCATTCGTTTTCGGACGAATGCATTTTTGTCCGCAAATATCAAAAAACGAATAATGAAGATGCTAAACTAACGAAAGCCGAATGAACTAATGGTTAATAAACGAACTAGAGTCCCCATTCATAAGAATTTCGGTTTATAGAAAGCCAATAGCATTACATGTATTCCATAAGCCGAAAGTCTATAAACCGAACGACGTTCGGTTTATAGACTTTCGGTTTATGGAATGTGTAGGTCAATTGATTTGTACGAACGAATAAAACTAAACGAAAATAATGAACGAATTTCATCTGAAACGAATGCAGTAATGAACGAAATTCGTTTTAGACGAAATAAATAACATTTTCGTCCGAATGGACGAAATTTAAATGAAAATTTTAGTTTTGCACATGTCTACTCTCTACCTCATGTATCGGTCTGCCAGTGTTCATCTAATGTAGTATGTTTTCCCATCTATGCTCTGTACCAAGTGCTAAGCAAATTGTTGTACTATATAAATAAATGTAATGTAAATATATATCTGTCTATCAATCTCTGTACCTTATCTTTAGTATACCTGTCTGTCTTTTTATCTCTGATAACAGGTAGGCTGATGAAGTGGTACCAAGGGTAACTAAATCCCCCCCACCCCTGGGCCAACAGTTACCAGCCCTCATCTGGGCAGTGGAATATCGAAGCAGACTGAGGAGAAATCTAATTGCCCTTTGGAGTCAAGAAGGAATTTTTCCCCCTAGGAGGCAAAATTTGAAATAGCTTTCTTAGGGGGGTTTGCCTTCTTTTAGATCATTAGCTGGAATAATAGGTAGAAGGGTTGAACTTGATGGACTTGTGTCTTTTCAACCCAAATTACTATGTTTCCATGTTACTATATTGTTCCTTTTCTAGAACCTTGACAACAATACTACTGTTTATACATAAACCTCAATTCTTCTGAACTAGAATCTCATGGTATTATTAGAGATACAAAAACATGTATAACTGATGTTTTGTTAGCTGATAATTAGCAACTACCCTGCAACCTATCTGGCCCATCAACAGGGTGCACGACCCAGTAACTTCATCTTTAAATATCACATCCACCTGTCTGTATATGTTTTAGAACTAAGATTACTTTGAGCTGGGCTGCTATGCACCGTGTCAGAAATGCAGCGGGATGGAATTTTTCAGACAGCGGAAAATGGAGAAAGCAACAAATGAATAGGAGAGAGCAACAGAAAGAATGCACGGAAGGCGAGAACTGTTTCAAATCAAGAAAAGAAAAAAAGAATAATGACACCTTTTAAGGTTCCTGTGTGCACTATATAAAAAGGAAATAGTCTTTGTAAAAGACTGACAAAAGGAAAAGAGAAAATACTGGATTCTCTGTTAAAGAAGGCCCTGCTCTCCATGTTAAAGGATCTACTCAATATGCCCCGATCCATTCCGGATTGGATAGAATAGCCAAATCAAAGGCATCCCTGAAATGCGGCTTCTCAAAATATCTGAATTCGGCTCTGAATCAGCTGTTTGTGCCATTTGGAAACTGAAGTATCGGAGGGACATTTTCACTATGAAAACCACAGGTTTTTGACTACTCAATATGTGATGATCACCACTGAATCCAGTTAAGATTCTGGAATGATAGCCACATTGCAGACAGTTCAGTTCTACAAATCTGATCTTGAGAATAGAAATTAAAATGTTAACAATGAAATAAAAAATGAAAACATAATGCCTTGGGCCAGTGGACTTCTGCTGGCCCCATAAAAAAAAAAAGAACCCTTGCTCCAATTAAAATTATGGGGGCTAGTAGCCATGGCCCCACCTAATAATAAACAGGACTGCGTCCCAGTCAGCCAATCAGATGTCTATTTTGTTAAAATGAAATCCCTGCGTCCAACACCCGCCGCCATTTTGATAGGTGAATTCATTTCTATTTTTTGGATGGCCCCTTTCTCTGGGATGAATATAAAGACTCGAGTGCAGTGGCGTCCAGCGGGGGGGCGGACCGCACCGGGTGACACCTCCAGCAGGGGTGACACCCGTGCTGCCGGCAATCCCCCCCGCACCGCGCTACTTACCTTTTTTTTGGGATGCAGCTGCCGAATACAAAAAAAAAAATATATATATATTACAACGACCGGATGTGACGATACGTCACATCCGGCGACTGTCTTTCCCTCCTCCGTGCAGGAGGGAAGACTGCACGGAGGAGGCGTCCGTCTGGCGACACGGATCAGCCATTAGGTAAGTGATGGGGAAGGGGGGGAGGAGGGTGGTTTCAAACGAGCACTGGCATGGCACACTATTACTGGGCGCTGACTGGCACAATATTTCTGGGCTCTGAGTGGCACACTATTACTGGGCACTGACTGGCACACTTTTACTGGGCACTGACTGGAACAATATTACTGGGCACTGACTGGCACAATATTACTGGGTTCTGACTGGCACACTATTACTGGGCTCTGAGTGGCACACTATTACTGGGCACTGACTGGCACAATATTCCTGGTATCTGACTGGCACACTATTACTGGGCACTGACTGGCACACTATTACTGGGCACTGACTGGCACAATATTACTGGGCACTGACTGGCACACTATTACTGGTTTCTGACTGGCACACTATTACTGGGTACTTACTGGCACACTATTACTGGGCACTGACTGGCACAATATTACTGGGCACTGACTGGCACAATATTACTGGGTTCTGACTGGCACACTATTACTGGGCACTGACTGGCACACTATTACTGGGCACTGACTGGCACAATATTACTGGGCACTGACTGGCACACTATTACTGGGCACTGACAGGCACAATATTACTGGGTTCTGACTGGCACACTATTACTGGGCACTGACTGGCACACTATTACTGGGCACTGACTGGCACAATATTCCTGGTATCTGACTGGCACAATATTCCTGGTATCTGACTGGCACACTATTACTGGGCACTGACTGGCACACTATTACTTGGCACTGACTGGCACAATATTACTGGGCACTGACTGGCACACTATTACTGGGCACTGACTGGCACAATATTACTGGGTTCTGACTGGCACAATATTACTGGGTTCTGACTGGCACACTATTACTGGGCACTGACTGGCACCCTATTACTGGGCACTGACTGGCACAATATTACTGGGTTCTGACTGGCACAATATTACTGGGCACTGACTGGCACAATATTCCTGGTATCTGACTGGCACAATATTCCTGGTATCTGACTGGCACACTATTACTGGGCAAAGACTGGCACACTATTACTGGGCTCTGACTGTCACACTATTACTGGGCACTGACTGGCACAATATTACTGGGCTCTGAGTGGCACACTATTACTTGTATCTGAATGGCACAATATTACTGGTATCTGACTGGCACAATATTACTGGGCTCTGAGTGGCACAATATTCCTGGTATCTATAATTGTACAATTGTCACCTCGTGGGGCTCCTGTGTGTTGCATAATTATTGGTGGTTCCATGTGTGCATAATTATGGGGCGCTTGTGTGTGGCATATTTATCGGGCCCCATGTGTGGCATAATTAAGGGACTCTTTTGTGTGGCATAATTAAGGGACTCTTGTGTGGCATAATTATGGGGCACCTGTGTGTGGCATAATTATGGGGCACCTGTGTGTGTGGCATAATTAATTGGGCAGAGGTGAGGCATAAATAGTGGGGCTCTGGTGTGGCATAATTTATGGGGCTCTGGTGTGGCATATTTTATGGGGCTGTGGTGTGGCATAATTTATGGGGCTGTGGTGTGGCATAATTTATGGGGCTCTGGTGTGGCATAATTTATGGGGCTCCTGTGTGTGGCATAATTTATGGGGCTCTTGTGTGTGGCATAGTTAATAGGCCATCTAACTGGCATTACTAAGGAATCTGTTTGGCATTGTATTGGAGGAAATCCAGGGGGGTGACAAAATGAGTTTCCGCACTGGGTGACACCAACCCTAGTGACGCCCCTGTGCATTGCAAATCGGAATAATTTTTTTCACAGAGCACTTTTAGGCTGTGAAGTGATTTTTACTGCCCACCCCCTGTCAGCAAAAGGGTGTTATTTTCAGGTGAATTGTCTCCCCTACCTGGGCAAGGTAGAGGTGAATAGTAGGTAGGTAATTAATTTATTTGAAATATTTGTTTATGGTGGTCTGGGTCCTTTAGGCAGCCTTTATTTGCCATTGGTTCATAATTTATTTGTTTGGAGGTCGGGGGGTCAGGTCATTATTTTGTACTTTTTAGGGTGTCTGGGAGCATTTGAGTATATAGGGGCAAGGTCTACACTACTCGGTGGGAAGCAGGACAGTGGCTTAAATCCAGGCGCAAAGCTGGACAGTTGGAATTCATAGAGACATTTTATTTAATTTGTCTTGCACCTAACCTGATACAAGGCTGGGCGCCACCTATGTGCTCTTGCATTATAGTTGCAGCTGATAACATCTCAATACTCACGTGTGGACATCTCAAGCAGAGTAAACACATAGACTCCCTCCTCGTGCAATATAACCAGTTCATTTTTCCAGCGATATTATCATCCTAGCATTTTAAGCATTACAGGAGTTGTGTATATTTTCCATGTAAATGAGCACATACTTTAAGTATTCCATTCCCACACACATAAGCCCTGTACTCCAAACCTGCTGTTACTTTCCTATTACAGCAGCTGTGCTATTATGCTTACATTAAGATGAAACAGCCCATAAACATGGGGAGCTGCAGGAGGGACTATAAATTGCAGGACTGATATATTTGTTTTCTGCCATATTATTTTTTGAAATCTGCTCAAGATGTAGTTTTAGCATTTTTTCTCCTGAGATATAATGACACACAACAATGATTTTTATTACTTACCTTTATACCATAATCACATAAGTTTTCCCTATGCTGTAATGGCACTCAGGGAAGGTAGCATTTTGATTTAATTTTCCATGATTTGCAAAACATTGGATGGCGAATCAATAAATGAGTTTATTCTGCAGGAAATTAAATGTCAATTAATTACACTCCCAGAATGCGATAATTATCAGAGACGTCTTTTAAAATCCATGATCCCTTTGGGAAGCCATGAAGGTTAATTGACCGTGCAGCCTGAATTATAATTAAAATGCTGCAATAGGCCCTTTTTTAAATTTTAATATATGTTTATTGACTGTTGTTTCTGAACACAAATGGTACAGATGTTCCATCAATATGAAATAAAAGGCAATAACATTCTGCAGAGTGAAGAAAGGAACATTTAAAAGGACAGAGGTCAGAGTTAAGCAGAAACTAAATAAAAGGTTTACCAGGCAGTCAAAGACAGAAAAGGAATGTGGTGATACACCTCAGGTGGGAAAGGCCACCTGTGGCCAAAGAGTGCTACAAAATCTGAAGGCGACCAGGTCATAACAGGTCTATTCCCAGACTGGACTGTGGCCCTGAGGAGAAGGGTAATAAAAAAAAAGCCAAGAAAAAAAACAATTGTGAATGCCAAAGATAAATCCTGGCGCTTAAACTATAACACAGCAGCACCAATCTATGTGTTACTCTGAAAACACACGTGAAAAAAACATCAAAATAAAATAAAACCAAAAGATAGGAGTGACTGGTGCGCTAAAGTAAACCCCACACGGTAAAAAGAGTATATGGAAGTATAGTAATTGCCTGAAAGTTGTTGATATGGCAGTGGAGTATGGACAAAGGTCTTCAATGTTTCATAACGTATATGAGGAAACATAAAAACAAACAGAGACCATAGTGTAATTCAATATTATAGTAAATATTGGTGCAGAATGAACAAATGCACTCACAAACGTAGTTGGTATGTAGGGCACGTCAAATATCTGATAGAATCTTCTCTCTTCCCCATATAGTCCTCACATATAGCGGAGTAAAACGAGGAGATAGATGATTAGTAGTTGCAAAGATATTTAATAAAACAAACAAATGATATCTTACATAAAAGTACTCAGCATCAGGTTTCTCCACGAAAAAGTCCCAAGACAAAGTCTTTCAGTCCCAGTATTTGAGTCAAAATCTGGAAGATATAGCAGTATTGGTAGGCACGCTACGTGTTTCGCCTTAAAACAGGCTTCCCTCACTCCTATCTTTTGGTTTTATTTTATTTTGAAGAAAAAAAACAAGATCGTCCGAGAGCCTGCAAGGACCTCACAGGCATACCAGGGATTGTGATTCATTTGTTTAACAAGTCGATCGCTTAAAAAATAGAAGTAGAGCAAATATGGGTCATGTCCCCTACCAGTCTGGCCAAGACAATGGAATCATAAATAGTGAGTGGAAGGATTGGAAGAAAGCAGAAAACGGCACTCCAGGAGCCAATTTGAAGGCGATAAAAAGTGTTTAATCTTACAAAAAGTAGATATTTCCACAACAGCAGTGCATGTATCAGATATGTGGTAAAGTTTGACGTGTTTCGCCCACCAGGCGCTTAATCATATGCTCATTGAGTGGAAGGACCTCTAAGCTGGTATGTGTTAAATTAACAATTCAGGTCAGTCGTCTGAGTGACAGTCTCAAGCTAGTCCATGTATGGTGTTTGGTGAGGGCTGGTATGGTGCTTTCAAAAGTTTCCTAACCCGCACAGTCCACGTGGGGTAATGAAGAGTGGGGGGCCGGTTATTAAGCTTGTCCTTGAGTCATACTCCTTCCTTCTGAATAAAGTGGTAATGCCCCAAAAGTGCCACGCCAGCCAGGCAGCTCAACACGGCATCAGATCTTCCTTGTGCCAGAGCAACAGTTGCCATAACTTTGTCTGGACTCATAGTGCAGCTTCAATGGACATGACTGCTGCAGTGAACTTTGTGGCAGTCATGTCCCTTGAAGCTGCACTATGAGTCAAGACAAAGTGATCACAACAATATCAATGAGATCATGGGACCATTGAATCCTGTGCAACTGTATTTGAAATAATGACTTCATCAGTGGGCTAAGGATAGTACACCAAGCCATGATAAATCCAAAGGGCTTAGGATGAAGTGATGCTGCGAGATATAGTCTGCTCAGCTATTGATTCCTGATATTTGCATGCCTCTATGCAGTTCACCACAGATCACTGTTTAGTGACAGGAACCATGACCTTTTTGTGCCCTGGTATATGACTGTATGTATCTTAGGTTTATTTAATATTTATACAATATAAAATATATAGCTGACTGGAGGGGCTGGATAGCTGGCTGGGGGGCTGTACTCTTGCACACACTCACATAGACAACCTCGCACACATAGTCACACTTACACACTCACATAGACACACTTACACACTCACATAGACACACTTATACACTCACAAAGAAGATATGTTAACGTGAAACAGAACATTCCATCCTTTCAAGCAATGTCTTCTTGTTCCAACCACCGCTGCTACGCAATGCGTCTTCCCTTAGAAACCTATAAATGATCTTCATAGCACCTAATGCTTAATACGCAGTACTCTCCATGTTGGCATGGACCCTTTAAGATCAACTGTAGACAAAAGATTGCATCAAGTGTACATGTTTGAAATAGGAATGCTGTAACAAAAGTAAACATGGAGACTTTATGCAATCTTTCGACCTACAATCCCATCTCTGTGCCAAAACACCATCCCAGTGCCATCTCTGTGCAAAAACACCATCTCAGCCCCATCTCTGTGCCCTAACACCTTCCCAGTCTATGTGTTCAGAGCCCAAGGTCCAGGCCAAGATACACAACTAATGGAGACACTGAGTCTTAATCAGTGGTGCATCTTATGAATAATATGTGTGTATGAGTATGCGTGTGTGTATTTGAATATGGATGAGTATATGTGTGTGTGTATATGAGTTGTTTGGGAGTATATGTGTATGTATACAGGGAGTGCAGAATTATTAGGCAAATGAGTATTTTGACCACATCATCCTCTTTATGCATGTTGTCTTACTCCAAGCTGTATAGGCTCGAAAGCCTACTACCAATTAAGCATATTAGGTGATGTGCATCTCTGTAATGAGAAGGGGTGTGGTCTAATGACATCAACACCCTATATCAGGTGTGCATAATTATTAGGCAACTTCCTTTCCTTTGGCAAAATGGGTCAAAAGAAGGACTTGACAGGCTCAGAAAAGTCAAAAATAGTGAGATATCTTGCAGAGGGATGCAGCACTCTTAAAATTGCAAAGCTTCTGAAGCGTGATCATCGAACAATCAAGCGTTTCATTCAAAATAGTCAACAGGGTCGCAAGAAGCGTGTGGAAAAACCAAGGCGCAAAATAACTGCCTATGAACTGAGAAAAGTCAAGCGTGCAGCTGCCACAATGCCACTTGCCACCAGTTTGGCCATATTTCAGAGCTGCAGCATCACTGGAGTGCCCAAAAGCACAAGGTGTGCAATACTCAGAGACATGGCCAAGGTAAGAAAGGCTGAAAGACGACCACCACTGAACAAGACACACAAGCTGAAACGTCAAGACTGGGCCAAGAAATATCTCAAGACTGATTTCTCTAAGGTTTTATGGACTGATGAAATGAGAGTGAGTCTTGATGGGCCAGATGGATGGGCCCGTGGCTGGATTGGTAAAGGACAGAGAGCTCCAGTCCGACTCAGACGCCAGCAAGGTGGAGGTGGAGTACTGGTTTGGGCTGGTATCATCAAAGATGAGCTTGTGGGGCCTTTTCGGGTTGAGGATGGAGTCAAGCTCAACTCCCAGTCCTACTGCCAGTTCCTGGAAGACACCTTCTTCAAGCAATGGTACAGGAAGAAGTCTGCATCCTTCAAGAAAAACATGATTTTCATGCAGGACAATGCTCCATCACACGCGTCCAAGTACTCCACAGCGTGGCTGGCAAGAAAGGGTATAAAAGAAGAAAATCTAATGACATGGCCTCCTTGTTCACCTGATCTGAACCCCATTGAGAACCTGTGGTCCATCATCAAATGTGAGATTTACAAGGAGGGAAAACAGTACACCTCTCTGAACAGTGTCTGGGAGGCTGTGGTTGCTGCTGCACGCAATGTTGATGGTGAACAGATCAAAACACTGACAGAATCCATGGATGGCAGGCTTTTGAGTGTCCTTGCAAAGAAAGGTGGCTATATTGGTCACTGATTTGTTTTTGTTTTGTTTTTGAATGTCAGAAATGTATATTTGTGAATGTTGAGATGTTATATTGGTTTCACTGGTAAAAATAAATAATTGAAATGGGTATATATTTGTTTTTTGTTAAGTTGCCTAATAATTATGCACAGTAATAGTCACCTGCACACACAGATATCCCCCTAAAATAGCTAAAACTAAAAACAAACTAAAAACTACTTCCAAAAATATTCAGCTTTGATATTAATTAGTTTTTTGGGTCCATTGAGAACATGGTTGTTGTTCAATGATAAAATTAATCCTCAAAAATACAACTTGTCTAATAATTCTGCACTCCCTGTATGAATATGTGTGTGTATATGGGAGGGTGTGAGTATATGTGTGTGTGTATATGAGTATGTGTAAGTATATATGTGTGCATATATCTTTCAGAGAACAAGAATTTTCCATATTTGGCTACTCTTGATTATCCAGACTATAACCATGATCCAGCAAGCACAATTAATACACCATAATAGAAGAGAGACAACAACAAGGATTGAAAGTTCAACTCGTTTTTATTGTATTTTACTGGGTTCTGAAGGACAATGATCCAGAGGAAGGCGAAAAAAAAACATTTTTTACAAGTAAAAAATTCCTTCCTGATCCTGAAAACCAGTGATCGACTGAATAACCCTGGATCGGCCTATTGACCATGGATGATAATGGATTTATTTTACACTTGTATTACCAAGTGTAAACACCAAACACAGGTTTAAAGTTTGATTTTTTTTCATTCGTAAAGACCAAGCCAAATGATCCAGAGGCAGTAAAACTTCCTTCCTGACCCTGAAAACCAACGATCTGCTGTTTAACCCTGGGTCGGGGCAGTATAACTTATACTCTGTGCATGAATTCTGTGGACAAAAGATCTTAACTCATACTAAATAACTTATATTGTAACTTATACTATACACATATAGCTTGCTTTTTAAAGACAAATGATCTAGAGGAAGGCAAAAAGATTGGATGCAGTAACCGCATCCCTGTCCCGTGTCTACCTCTGCAGCATAGGAGAGAGCGCAGAGCGAGGGCTGCATGCTCCACTCCCATGCTCCGTGATATTGTCGGAGCGCCTGGTGTCAGGTGTAAGTGTGTCAGGGTGTGCGTCTGTGTGTAAGGGTGACTGTATGTGTATTTGTGGCAATGAATATAAGTGTGACTGTGATACAGTAAATTGCAGCGTGAGTTTTATTTCTGTGGAGTCTGTGATACACTCACACAATGCACATTAATGTGAATTTTATATATGTATGAACATAAATAATGAATATAATATAAATTGTATATCATTTTCTCTCAATGAAAAATTAATGCGGCACATGCACACATTCATTTCTGGTGAAGTGGCCTACTGAATAAAACCTTGGACATCCCTGCACTATGTGGTGCTCCTTGGCCACAAGCAGTAATATAGTGCCAGCCAGATGCCCAGTAATATTGTGCCAGTCAGATGCCTGTAATATTGTGCCAGCCAGATGCCCAGTAATATTGTGCCAGCCAGATGCCCAGTAATATTGTGCCAGTCAGAACCCAGTAATATTGTGCCAGTCAGAACCCAGTAATATTGTGCCAGTCAGAGCACAGTAATATTGTACCAGTAAGAGCCCAGGAATATTGTGCCAGTCAGAGCCCAGGAATATTGTGCCAGTCAGAGCCCAGGAATAGTGTGCCAGTCAGAGCCCAGGAATATTATGCCAGTCAGAGCTCAGGAATATTATGTCAGTCAGATACCAGGAATAGTGTGCCAGCCAGAGCCCAGGAATATTATGCCAGTCAGAGCCCAGTAATATAGTGCCAGCCAGATGCCCAGTAATATAGTGCCACTCAGAGCCCAGGAATATTATGCCAGCCAGAGCCCAGTAATATAGTGCCAGCCAGAGCCCAGTAATATAGTGCCAGCCAGATGCCCAGTAATATTGTGCCAGTCAGATGCCTGTAATATTGTGCCAGCCAGATGTCCAGTAATATTGTGCCAGACAGATGCCTGTAATATTGTGCCAGACAGATGCCCAGTAATATAGTGCCAGCCAGAGCCCAGTAATATAGTGCCAGCCAGATGCCCAGTAATATTGTGCCAGCCAGAGCCCAGGAATATTGTGACACTCAGAGCCCAGGAATATTATGCCAGTCAGAGCCCAGTAATATAGTGCCAGCCAGAGCCCAGTAATATAGTGCCAGCCAGATGCCCAGTAATATAGTGCCAGTCAGATGCCCAGTAATATAGTGCCAGCCAGATGCCCAGTAATATAGTGCCAGCCAGAGCCCAGTAATATAGTGCCAGCCAGATGCCCAGTAATATAGTGCCAGTCAGAGCCCAGTAATATAGTGCCAGCCAGATGCCCAGTAATATAGTGCCAGTCAGAGCCCAGTAATATAGTGCCAGCCAGATGCCCAGTAATATAGTGCCAGTCAGAGCCCAGTAATATAGTGCCAGCCAGATGCCCAGTAATATAGTGAAAGTCAGAGCCCAGTAATATAGTGCCAGCCAGATGCCCAGTAATATAGTGCCAGCCAGAGTCCAGTAATATAGTGCCAGCCAGATGCCCAGTAATATTGTGCCAGTCAGATGCCTGTAATATTGTGCCAGCCAGAGCCCAGTAATATAGTGCCAGCCAGAGCCCAGTAATATAGTGCCAGCCAGATGCCCAGTTATATAGTGCCAGACAGATGCCCAGTAATATAGTGCCAGCCAGATGCCCAGTTATATAGTGCCAGCCAGATGCCCAGTAATATAGTGCCAGCCAGATGCCTGTAATATTGTGCCAGCCAGAGCCCAGTAATATAGTGCCAGTCAGATGCCTGTAATATTGTGCCAGCCAGAGCCCAGTAATATAGAGCCAGTCAGATGCCTGTAATATTGTGCCAGCCAGAGCCCAGTAATATAATGCCAGTCAGAGCCCAGTAATATAGTGCCAGCCAGAGCCCAGTAATATAGTGCCAGCCAGATGCCCAGTAATATAGTGCCAACCAGAGCCCAGTAATATTGTGCCACTCAGAGACTAGGAATATTATGCCAGCCAGAGCCCAGTAATATAGTGCCAGCCAGATGCCCAGTAATATAGTGCCAGCCAGATGCCCAGTAATATAGTGCCAGTCAGATGCCCAGTAATATACTGCCAGCCAGATGCCCAGTAATATAGTGCCAGCCAGAACCCAGTAATATAGTGAAAGTCAGAGCCCAGAAATATAGTGCCAGCCAGATGCCCAGTAATATAGTGAAAGTCAGAGCCCAGTAATATAGTGCCAGCCAGAGCCCAGTAATATAGTGCCAGCCAGATGCCCAGTAATATAGTGAAAGTCAGAGCCCAGGAATATTATGCCAGTCAGAGCCCAGTAATATAGTGCCAGCCAGATGCCCAGTAATATAGTGCCAACCAGAGCCCAGTAATATAGTGCCACTCAGAGCCCAGGAATATTATGCCAGCCAGAGCCCAGTAATATAGTGCCAGCCAGAGCCCAGTAATATTGTGCCACCCAGATGCCCAGTAATATTGTGCCAGCCAGATGCCAGTAATATTGTGCTAGCCAGATGCCAAGTAATATTGTGCCAGACAGATGCCTGTAATATTGTGCCAGCCAGATGCCCAGTAATATAGTGCCAGCCAGAGCCCAGTAATATAGTGCCAGCCAGATGCCCAGTAATATAGTGCCAGCCAGAGCCCAGGAATATTGTGCCACTCAGAGCCCAGGAATATTATGCCAGCCAGAGCCCAGTAATATAGTGCCAGCCAGAGCCCAGTAATATAGTGCCAGCCAGATGCCCAGTAATATTGTGCCAGCCAGAGCCCAGTAATATAGTGCCAGTCAGATGCCTGTAATATTGTGCCAGCCAGAGCCCAGTAATATAGAGCCAGTCAGATGCCTGTAATATTGTGCCAGCCAGAGCCCAGTAATATAATGCCAGTCAGAGCCCAGTAATATAGTGCCAGCCAGAGCCCAGTAATATAGTGCCAGCCAGATGCCCAGTAATATAGTGCCAACCAGAGCCCAGTAATATTGTGCCACTCAGAGACTAGGAATATTATGCCAGCCAGAGCCCAGTAATATAGTGCCAGCCAGATGCCCAGTAATATAGTGCCAGCCAGATGCCCAGTAATATAGTGCCAGTCAGATGCCCAGTAATATACTGCCAGCCAGATGCCCAGTAATATAGTGCCAGCCAGAACCCAGTAATATAGTGAAAGTCAGAGCCCAGAAATATAGTGCCAGCCAGATGCCCAGTAATATAGTGAAAGTCAGAGCCCAGTAATATAGTGCCAGCCAGAGCCCAGTAATATAGTGCCAGCCAGATGCCCAGTAATATAGTGAAAGTCAGAGCCCAGGAATATTATGCCAGTCAGAGCCCAGTAATATAGTGCCAGCCAGATGCCCAGTAATATAGTGCCAACCAGAGCCCAGTAATATAGTGCCACTCAGAGCCCAGGAATATTATGCCAGCCAGAGCCCAGTAATATAGTGCCAGCCAGAGCCCAGTAATATTGTGCCACCCAGATGCCCAGTAATATTGTGCCAGCCAGATGCCAGTAATATTGTGCTAGCCAGATGCCAAGTAATATTGTGCCAGACAGATGCCTGTAATATTGTGCCAGCCAGATGCCCAGTAATATAGTGCCAGCCAGAGCCCAGTAATATAGTGCCAGCCAGATGCCCAGTAATATAGTGCCAGCCAGAGCCCAGGAATATTGTGCCACTCAGAGCCCAGGAATATTATGCCAGCCAGAGCCCAGTAATATAGTGCCAGCCAGAGCCCAGTAATATAGTGCCAGCCAGATGCCCAGTAATATAGTGCCAGCCAGATGCCCAGTAATATAGTGCCAGTCAGAGCCCAGTAATATAGTGCCACTCAGAGCCCAGGAATATTATGCCAGCCAGAGCCCAGTAATATAGTGCCAGCCAGAGCCCAGTAATATTGTGCCAGCCAGATGCCCAGTAATATTGTGCCAGCCAGAGCCCAGTAATATTGTGCTAGCCAGATGCCCAGTAATATTGTGCCAGACAGATGCCTGTAATATTGTGCCAGCCAGATGCCCAGTAATATAGTGCCAGCCAGAGCCCAGTAATATAGTGCCAGCCAGATGCCCAGTAATATAGTGCTAGCCAGAGCCCAGGAATATTGTGCCACTCAGAGCCCAGGAATATTATGCCAGCCAGAGCCCAGTAATATAGTGCCAGCCAGATGCCCAGTAATATAGTGCCAGCCAGATGCCCAGTAATATAGTGCCAGTCAGATGCCCAGTAATATAGTGCCAGCCAGAGCCCAGTAATATAGTGCCAGCCAGATGCCCAGTAATATAGTGCCAGTCAGAGCCCAGTAATATAGTGCCAGCCAGATGCCGAGTAATATAGTGCCAGTCAGAGCCCAGTAATATAGTGCCAGCCAGATGCCCAGTAATATAGTGCCAGTCAGAGCCCAGTAATATAGTGCCAGCCAGATGCCCAGTAATATAGTGAAAGTCAGAGCCCAGTAATATAGTGCCAGCCAGACGCCCAGTAATATAGTGCCAGCCAGAGCCCAGTTATATAGTGCCAGCCAGATGCCCAGTAATATTGTGCCATTCAGATGCCTGTAATATTGTGCCAGCCAGAGCCCAGTAATATAGTGCCAGCCAGAGCCCAGTAATATAGTGCCAGCCAGATGCCCAGTTATATAGTGCCGGACAGATGCTCAGTAATATAGTGCCAGCCAGATGCCCAGTTATATAGTGCCAGCCAGATGTCCAGTAATATAGTGCCAGCCAGATGCCTGTAATATTGTGCCAGCCAGAGCCCAGTAATATAGTGCCAGTCAGATGCCTGTAATATTGTGCCAGCCAGAGCCCAGTAATATAGTGCCAGTCAGATGCCTGTAATATTGTGCCAGCCATAGCCCAGTAATATAGTGCCAGTCAGAGCCCAGTAATATAGTGCAAGCCAGAGCCCAGTAATATAGTGCCAGCCAGATGCCCAGTAATATAGTGCCAACCAGAGCCCAGTAATATTGTGCCACTCAGAGACCAGGAATATTATGCCAGCCAGAGCCCAGTAATATAGTGCCAGCCAGATGCCCAGTAATATAGTGCCAGTCAGATGCCCAGTAATATAGTGCCAGCCAGATGCCCAGTAATATAGTGCCAGCCAGAACCCAGTAATATAGTGCCAGTCAGAGCCCAGAAATATAGTGCCAGCCAGATGCCCAGTAATATAGTGAAAGTCAGAGCCAGTAATATAGTGCCAGCCAGAGCCCAGTAATATAGTGCCAGCCAGATGCCCAGTAATATAGTGAAAGTCAGAGCCCAGGAATATTATGCCAGTCAGAGCCCAGTGATATAGTGCCAGCCAGATGCCCAGTAATATAGTACCAGCCAGAGCCCAGTAATATAGTGCCACTCAGAGCCCAGGAATATTATGCCAGCCAGAGCCCAGTAATATAGTGCCAGCCAGAGCCCAGTAATATTGTGCCAGCCAGATGCCCAGACTAGATGGACCGAATGGTTCTTATCTGCCGACACATTCTATGTTTCTATGTTTCTATGTTTCTATATTGTGCCAGTCAGATGCCAGTAATATTGTGCTAGCCAGATGCCCAGTAATATTGTGCCAGACAGATGCCTGTAATATTGTGCCAGCCAGATGCCCAGTAATATAGTGCCAGCCAGAGCCCAGTAATATAGTGCCAGCCAGATGCCCAGTAATATAGTGCCAGCCAGATGCCCAGTAATATAGTGCCAGTCAGATGCCCAGTAATATAGTGCCAGCCAGATGCCCAGTAATATAGTGCCAGCCAGAACCCAGTAATATAGTACCAGTCAGAGCCCATAAATATAGTGCCAGCCAGATGCCCAGTAATATAGTGAAAGTCAGAGCCCAGTAATATAGTGCCAGTCAGAGCCCAGAAATATAGTGCCAGCCAGATGCCCAGTAATATAGTGAAAGTCAGAGCCCAGTAATATAGTGCCAGCCAGATGCCCAGTAATATAGTGCCAGCCAGAGCCCAGTAATATAGTGCCACTCAGAGCCCAGGAATATTATGCCAGCCAGAGCCCAGTAATATAGTGCCAGCCAGATGCCCAGTAATATAGTGCCAGTCAGATGCCCAGTAATATAGTGCCAGCCAGATGCCCAGTAATATAGTGCCAGCCAGAACCCAGTAATATAGTGCCAGTCAGAGCCCAGAAATATAGTGCCAGCCAGATGCCCAGTAATATAGTGAAAGTCAGAGCCCAGTAATATAGTGCCAGCCAGAGCCCAGTAATATAGTGCCAGCCAGATGCCCAGTAATATAGTGAAAGTCAGAGCCCAGGAATATTATGCCAGTCAGAGCCCAGTGATATAGTGCCAGCCAGATGCCCAGTAATATAGTACCAGCCAGAGCCCAGTAATATAGTGCCACTCAGAGCCCAGGAATATTATGCCAGCCAGAGCCCAGTAATATAGTGCCAGCCAGAGCCCAGTAATATTGTGCCAGCCAGATGCCCAGACTAGATGGACCGAATGGTTCTTATCTGCCGACACATTCTATGTTTCTATGTTTCTATGTTTCTATATTGTGCCAGTCAGATGCCAGTAATATTGTGCTAGCCAGATGCCCAGTAATATTGTGCCAGACAGATGCCTGTAATATTGTGCCAGCCAGATGCCCAGTAATATAGTGCCAGCCAGAGCCCAGTAATATAGTGCCAGCCAGATGCCCAGTAATATAGTGCCAGCCAGATGCCCAGTAATATAGTGCCAGTCAGATGCCCAGTAATATAGTGCCAGCCAGATGCCCAGTAATATAGTGCCAGCCAGAACCCAGTAATATAGTACCAGTCAGAGTCCATAAATATAGTGCCAGCCAGATGCCCAGTAATATAGTGAAAGTCAGAGCCCAGTAATATAGTGCCAGTCAGAGCCCAGAAATATAGTGCCAGCCAGATGCCCAGTAATATAGTGAAAGTCAGAGCCCAGTAATATAGTGCCAGCCAGATGCCCAGTAATATAGTGCCAGCCAGAGCCCAGTAATATAGTGCCACTCAGAGCCCAGGAATATTATGCCAGCCAGAGCCCAGTAATATAGTGCCAGCCAGAGCCCAGTAATATTGTGCCAGCCAGATGCCCAGTAATATTGTGCCAGTCAGATGCCAGTAATATTGTGCTAGCCAGATGCCCAGTAATATTGTGCCAGACAGATGCCCAGTAATATTGTGCCAGCCAGAGCACAGTAATATAGTGCCAGCCAGAGACCAGTAATATAGTGCCAGCCAGATGCCCAGTAATATAGTGCCAGCCAGAGCCCAGGAATATTGTGCCACTCAGAACCCAGGAATATTATGCCAGCCAGAGCCCAGTAATATAGTGCCAGTCAGAGCCCAGTAATATTGTGCCAGCCAGATGCCCAGTAATATTGTGCCAGCCAGATGCCCAGTAATATAGTGCCAGTCAGATGCCTGTAATATTGTGCCAGCCAGAGCCCAGTAATATAGTGCCAGTCAGAGCCCAGTAATATAGTGCCAGCCAGAGCCCAGTAATATAGTGCCAGCCAGATGCCCAGTAATATAGTGCCAGTCAGATGCCCAGTTATATAGTGCCAGCCAGAACCCAGTAATATAGTGCCAGTCAGAGCCCAGTAATATAGTGCCAGCCAGAGCCCAGGAATATTGTGCCACTCAGAACCCAGGAATATTATGCCAGCCAGAGCCCAGTAATATAGTGCCAGTCAGAGCCCAGTAATATTGTGCCAGCCAGATGCCCAGTAATATTGTGCCAGCCAGATGCCCAGTAATATAGTGCCAGTCAGATGCCTGTAATATTGTGCCAGCCAGAGCCCAGTAATATAGTGCCAGTCAGAGCCCAGTAATATAGTGCCAGCCAGAGCCCAGTAATATAGTGCCAGCCAGATGCCCAGTAATATAGTGCCAGTCAGATGCCCAGTTATATAGTGCCAGCCAGAACCCAGTAATATAGTGCCAGTCAGAGCCCAGTAATATAGTGCCAGCCAGATGCCCAGTAATATAGTGAAAGTCAGAGCCCAGTAATATAGTGCCAGCCAGAGCCCAGTAATATAGTGCCAGCCAGAGCCCAGTAATATAGTGCCAGCCAGATGCCCAGTAATATTGTGCCAGTCAGATGCCTGTAATATTGTGCCAGCCAGAGCCCAGTAATATAGTGCCAATCAGATGCCTGTAATATTATGCCAGTCAGAGCCCAGTAATATAGTGCCAGTCAGATGCCTGTAATATTGTGCCAGCCAGAGCCCAGTAATATAGTGCCAGTCAGATGCCTGTAACATTGTGCCAGCCAGAGCCCAGTAATATAGTGCCAGTCAGAGCCCAGTAATATAGTGCCAGCCAGAGCCCAGTAATATAGTGCCAGCCAGATTTCCAGTAATATAGTGCCAGCCAGAGCCCAGTAAAATAGTGCCAGTCAGAGCCCTGCTCGTTTTAAACCCCCCTCCTCCCCCCCTTCCCCATCACTTACCGAATGGCTGCTCTGTGCTCCCGACGGACGCCTCCTCCGTGAGGTCTTCCCTCTTGCACGGAGGAGGGAAACACAGTCACCGGATGTGACGTAACGTCACATCCGGTTGCTGTGATTTTTTAATTTTTAAGTTAAGCAGCGCGATGAGGGGGGGTGCCGGCAGCACGGGTGTCCCCCCCGCTGGAGGTGTCACCTGGTGCGGTCCGCCCGCCCCGCCCCCCCCTCGGGACGCCACTGTGCCCCAGCCTCCAGATTTGCACACAGGACGCCTTGTGGAGTCTGCCACATGACCCCCGACGCTCTGATGTGTGAGGAGTCCCACGCAACCTCAGAGGATGTCTGTGTGCCTGGGTAGCTCACAGACATCGACTGCCTGCCCTCCACTTCCACAAAGAGGGCGGGTGAGGATAGAGCTTTATCAACACTTATTATCTTTTACATTCACAGAATAATCAATGCTACGGTCAGGGTTGTTTTTAATATTGATTGGACCTTGGACAAGCCTTTGATTGGGCCCCCTTGACCCTGCCCCCACCTTCGCTATCATGCCCTCCACCCACTCCTCCGCAAAAAACATATCTACAATTGCTGCCTACAATATGTAAATGTTCACTAGTATCCAGGTATACATTTGTAATAAAGACACAGAGTACTATTATTGCAGTATATAAAATGTATAAAACAAGTATATCATTATGCATAGTATATGCAGTGTATAAAATGTATGTATAGAACACAATCTATATATATGGCTGCAAGATGTTTACTGTCAATATGCTAGGATTTTGACCCTCAATATGCCAGGAATTTGCCAATTAATATTCCAGGATTTTGTCACTCAATATGCCAGGATTTTGCCCCTCAATATGCCAGGATTTAGCAATTCAATATGCCAGGATATAGCCCCTCAATATGCCAGGATTTAGCCACTCAATATACCAGGATTTAGCCATTTAATATGCCAGGATTTTCCCCTCAATATGCCAGGATTTCCCCCCTCAATATGCCAATTAATATGCGAGGAATTTGCCAATTAATATGCCAGGATTTTTCCCCTCAGTATGCTCGTTATATACCAACCTCCTCCCCACTTCCCCAGTACTTACCTCCTTGCTGCTGTCTCCCGGTGGTCTGCAGGTCCACGGCTGTGAGGGTAGCATTGTGCAACAATAAAGTTTGTTTTAAAAAAAGAATGTGACCAGTTACTCCAGTCGCATTTTTTTTTTAAACAATTTTTATTGAAGCTGCGCGACTGGAGGGGAGCGGCAGACCGGCTTAATAGAACTTTTTTTTTTTTACCTGGTGTGACTCGGGCCCACCAGGCCCGGGACGCCAGAATCGCCTGTCAACCCCTGATGACGGGCCTGATTGAAACAAAATTTTAACTTTTCAATGTGCCATTTAATATGCCAGTATTTTACCCCTCAATATGCCATTTAATATGCCAGTATTTTGCCCCTCAATATGCCATTCTTTTGCCATTTAATATGGTAGTACTTTGCCCCTCAATATGCCATTCTTTTGCCAATTGATATGCCAGTATTTTGCCCTTCAATATGCCAGGAATTTGCCAATAAATATGCCAGGAATTTGCCAAATAATTTGCCAGGAATTTGCTCCTCAATATGCCAGGAATTTGCCAATTAATATGCCAGGATTTTGTCACTCAATATACCAGGAATCTGCCCCTCAATATGCCAGGAATTTGCCAAATAATATGCCAGGATTTTGTCACTCAATATGCCAGGAGTTTGCCCCTCAATATGCCAGGAAATTTGCCAATTATTATGCCAGGATTTTGTCACTCAATATGTCAAGATTTTCCCCCTCAATATACCAGGATTTAGCCCCTCAATATGCCAGGATTTTGCCCCTCAATATGCCAGGATTTAGCCATTCAATATGCCAGGATTTTTCCCCTCAATGTGCCAGGATTTCCCCCCTCAATATGCCAATTAATATGCCAGGAATTTGTCAATTAATATGCCAGGATTTAGCCCCTCAATATGCCAGGATTTTGCCCCTCAATATGCCAGGATTTTGCAATTTAATATGCCGAGATTTAGCCCTTCAATATGCAAGGATTTTGCCCCTCAATATGCCAGGATTTAGCCATTTAATATGCCAGGATTTTTCCCCTCAATATGCCAGGATTTCCCCCCTCAATATGCCAATTAATATGCCAGTAATTTGCCAATCAATATGCCAGGATTTTGCCCCTCAGTATGCTAGTTATATAACACCCTCCTCCCCCCTTCCCCAGTACTTACCTCCTTGCTGCTGTCTCCCGGTGGTCTGCAGGTCCACGGCTGTGAGGGAAGCGTTGTGCGTCAATAAAGTTTGTTAAAAAAAAATTGCACAGTTACTCAGGTCGCATTTTTTTTTAAAAACAAACTTTGAAGCTGCGCGGCTGGAGCACAACGCTTCCCTCACAGCCACAGACCGGCTTAACAGAATTTTTTTTTTTTTTACCTGCCGGGCCCGGAACACCAGTATCGCCCGTCACCCCCTGATGAAAACTAAATTTAAACTTTTCAGGAAGTGATAATTTAATGCAAGAGCACAATTTGGCCATCATTAAAATTTGTACCCTAAATGTTTGAACAATTAAATGTAATGCACAATATTTGAGTCATGTTATAGGTCAGTGGTCACATGTTTTGGGGAATTGCACAGCCTATTTTCAAAATAATGTTTTTTTTTACCATTTTTTTCATTTCACCTGGTGGGTGAGCTCTTAAAAAAATCTTTTCTTTATATATGCCCACTAAAGCACTTCTTATATACATATTAAAATATTTTTTTCAAAGAGCTCACCCATAAGGTGAAAAGAGAGTAATGGTAATACATTATTATGACAATAGCTATAATGGCTATAATGAAATCCAGATAGATATAGGCAGTGTCAGAGTAAACCCCTGGATTGCTTGCAAGCCCGCTATCAGGGGGTGACAGGCGAGACTGGTGTCGCGGGCCCAGTGGGTCCAGGGGGCCCAGCGGGCCCGGGTCACACCAGGATAAAAAAAAAATCCATTGTTTAAGCCGGTCCGCGGCTGTGAAGGAAGCGTTGTGCGCTCCCCTCCAGCCGCGCGGCTTCAATATAGTTTGTTAGGAAAGAAACTTTTTTTTTTAACAAACTTTATTGAAGCCACGCGGAGGGGAGTGCACAACGCTTCCCTCACCGCGAGTACCTGCACCGTGAGACAGCAGCAAGGAGGTAAGTACTGGGGAAGAGGGATGAGGGTGGCAAACGAGCATAACGCTGGCACATTGAGGGGCAAAATCCTGGCACATTGAGGGGCAAAATCCTGGCATATTGAGGGCAAAAGAATGGCATACTGAGGGGCAAAATCCTGGCATATTGAGGGCAAAAGAATGGCATATTGAGGGGCAAAAGCCTGGCATACTGAGGGGCAAAATCCTGGCACATTGAGAGCAAAAGAATGGCATACTGAGGGGCAAAATCCTGGCATATTAAATGGCAAAATCCTGGCACATTGAGGTGCAAAATCCTGGCCCATTGAGGGGCAGAATCCTGGCATATTGAGGGCAAAATAATGGCATATTAATTGGCAAAAGAATGGCATATTGAGGGGGGAAATACTGGCATATTAAATTGGGGAAGAATGGCATAATGAGGGAGAAAATCTTGGCATATTGAGGGGCAAAGTCATGGCATGTTGAGGGGCAAAAGAATGGAATTTTGAGGAGCAGAATCCTGGCACATTATCTTTCATATTGAGGGGAAAAATACTGGCATATTGAGGGGCAAAATACTGGCATATTAAATGGCAAAATAATGGCATATTTAGGGGCAAAAAGAATGGCATATTGAGGGGCAAAATACTGGCATATTAAATGGCATATTGAATGGTTAAAGAGTGGCATATTGAGGGGCAAAATACTGGCATATTAAGTGGCAATAGAATGGCATATTGAAAGGCTAAATACTGGCATGCTGAGTTGCAAAATACTGGCATTTTGAGTGGCAAAATATTACTGGCATATTGGGTGGCTAGACAGATCTAGGCAGTAAATGAAAAAAGAAAAAGATCCAAAACCACAGGACTTGTAATATAAACCAAATTCTATGGGATTCAAATCTCTGCACTGATGCCCCTCAGCTGTCCTGGCGCTTCCGTCGGGCAAAGAAACATGAAGAGAACGGAGTTATGAGGTAAGTAGGTGGAGGCTCCAAGCAAAAGAAGATAAAAATGGCCAGACACAGGGTGACTGCAACAGGTAGTTTAATCCAAAATACAGCAGTACACAGGCAATGATGAGCTCCTACCCGGTGAGGAAAAGACAAACAAACCTACGCGTTTCGCGCCAAAACCGTGGCGCTTTGTCAAGGCAGTGTCAGAGGAGTTAACCCCTTGGGGGTATATGTGTGTGTGTGTGTGTATATATATATATATATATATATATATATATATATATATGTGGCTGGTTTATATATTATTTTTATATAGTGATATATGCATAATAATACATATAATAGTAAATATGGCTGGTTTAAATAAAATATATGGCTAACATATATAATAATTATAGTATATATATAGATATATGTATATATAGCTTGTTTATATAATATTTTTTATATAGTGATATATATGATACAGCTTATATATAAAATGTATAAATGGCTGCTTTTTATAATATTTAGCTACCTGAGCCAACCCTTTAGAGTCTTACAGGTTTTACAATGTAGCCAGAAGAGTTTTCAATCTGTCTGTAGTCGAACTTTGACGAACCAAACTGTATGCTCTACTGGACAGATACTATACATTAAAACAAGTGCCAATGCTGTAGGTCAGGACACAGGAGTCACTTTAGGTGACATCACATTCCAGATACATTTTAGAACAAACTGCCATCTCTTGAACTAGTCTTTGTTACTTTATTACCACTTATTTTTCTTTGATTAGGATTATCTGAACTGGAGTGCATACCCAGACTGGAATCTGAGATAGATGGAAGATGGATGAGAGTGTGCCCAGGATCTCAGATAGGTGGATTAGCACAGAAGCACACCCCGCAACATTTCAAATCGCCAAAGAGGGACACATGTTTTTGTGAGAGTGGCTTATAATGTTGCTATGGGGGGCATTGTCAGAGCCATTTCAGTGGCCAATCATTAACTATGTATGTCATTTGGGAAGTCATTTCAAATTAAAATCATTTTACACAAATATAAAAACACATTAAATGGAGTTTTAAAGAATATTGTTATGTGTTTTATGGCACTTTGTGTAACACTCATACACAGTAAGAATTCTGATATCCCAGAAAAGAAGGTCAACAGAGGAGGAATGAGGGACAGGGGTGCAATATATGGACAATTGGGCAATAGGTATACGGAGTGTCTAAGCTACTGTGTATTTGCAGTGAAAACCTGCAGCTCAGAAGATGATAGTTGGGAGGAACAATGTGTAATTGTGTGGGGGTAATATATCATACAGGTTATGTTGAGGATGGCAGATGCTATTTGGGAATATTTATTTAATAAGCTATATCTTTCTACGGGCAGTGGTGTATTGCGCATTTGTTTGAGTATGGTAACTGCCTGCCATCGATGGCGATGGTACATGCTAGTTTCCTTCACTCACTTTAGTAAGAAAGGTTTACACTTACCTGCAGCTTCCTTCCTCATGTCTTCTGATGCTAAGTTACAGACCTCGAGAGAACCTGCAAACCTCAAAAGTCGTATGTTCAAAATCTAATCACTCTCCAGCCACAGTGCATAGTATCCAATTAGATATCATCTAGATCCGGACTTTTCAACACCAACCATAGTTGAGAACTTTACTGATAACTCAAACGGGATTGTGGCCCTGAACAGTGTTCCCATCTGTTCTCTCTCCCCCCTCCAATCTGTTCTCTCTCTCCCCTCCATCTGTTCTCTCTCTCACATCTGTTCTCTCTCTCTCTCACATCTGTTCTCTCTCTCCCCCTCCAATCTGTTCTCTCTCTCTCCCATCTGTTCTCTCTCTCCCATCTGTTCTCTCTCTCCCATCTGTTCTCTCTCTCCTCCTCCCATCTGTTCTCTCTCTCTCCCATCTGTTCTCTCTCTCCCATCTGTTCTCTCTCTCCCATCTGTTCTCTCTCTCCCATCTGTTCTCTCTCTCCCCCTCCAATCTGTTCTCTCTGTCTCCCATCTGTTCTCTCTCTCCCATCTGTTCTCTCTCTCCCATCTGTTCTCTCTCTCCCCCTCCAATCTGTTCTCTCTGTCTCCCATCTGTTCTCTCTCTCCCATCTGTTCTCTCTCTCCCATCTGTTCTCTCTCTCCCCCTCCAATCTGTTCTCTCTGTCTCCCATCTTTTCTCTCTCCACCCTCCAATCTGTTCTCTCTCTCTCGACATCCATCTGTTCTCTCTCTCTCCCATCTGTTGTCTCTCCCCCTCCAATCTGTTCTCTCTCTCCCCCTCCAATCTGTTCTCTCTCTCCCCTCCAATCTGTTCTCTCTCTCCCCTCCATCTGTTCTCTCTCTCTCTCCCGTCTGTTCTCTCTCTCCCCTCCATCTGGTCTTTCTCTTTCCTCCATCTGTTCTCTCTCTCCCCCCTAAATTTTCTCTCTCTCCTTTCCAATCTGTTCTCTCTCCCTACCATCTGTTCTCTCTCCCCCTCCAATCTGTTCTCTCTCCCCCCAATATGTTCTCTCTGTCTCCCTCCCAATCTGTTCTCTCTCTCCCCTCCATCTGTTCTCTCTCTCCCTCCCAATCTGTTCTCTCTCTCCCCTCCATCTGTTCTCTCTCTCCCTGCCATCTGTTCTCTCTCTCCCTGCCATCTGTTCTCTCTCTCCCTGCCATCTGTTCTCTCTCTCCCTGCCATCTGTTCTCTCTCTCCCTGCCATCTGTTCTCTCTCTCCCTGCCATCTGTTCTCTCTCTCCCTGCCATCTGTTCTCTCTCTCCCTCCCAATCTCTTTTCTCTCTTAATGACCAATTGATAACTATTTATGTAATTTGATAAGTCATAAAGAATAGGAGTAACATGTTTTATTTACACAAATTAATATAAAAACCCATTAACATTTGATTTATACAAACTGATTTAAAAACACATTAACATATTTTATTTACACAAATTAATATAAAAACACATTTACTGCAGTTTAAACAAAATTACTGTGTGTTTTATACCTGTGGAGCTCTGTGATACTGTTATACAAACTAAAAATTGTGAGCCGTCCAAAAAATGGCACAGCAGAGGAGGGAAGAGAGACAGGGGAATGTGAGTGAACAATAAGCGCTGTCCCTCCTAAATAGGGACAGTTGGGAGGTATGTTAAACTAACGCACAATATTTTAGACATTGTATTACCACGTGCACCACTGACAACAGAAAACTAATAATGTTAGTGCAGATAGGGTGACCACATGTGCGGGATTGCCTGGGACCAGAGGCATCACTAGGATTGGTGTCACCCAGTGGAGAAACTCATGGTGTCACCCAACCTGGATTTTCTCCAATACAATGCCAGATTCCTTAGTAATCCCAGTCAGATGGCCTATTAACTATGCCACACACAGGATTATTGTTCCATTTAAATACCAGTAATATTGTGCCATTTCAATCCAACCAATCAGAGTGCTAGCCATTTTAAACAGAGTGGGAAAGTTCAAAAGAACTTGAAATCCAACCAGAGTGCTCTGAGCTTAATTGCATTTTTTTTTTTCCGCTCAGGTTTTTTTTTTTTAACAGTTGCGGCACGTATTAAGTTTTTTTATTTGGCCTTTTTTGGGGCTGAAGAAAGAAAAAAGAAGAATGAAGAAAGAAGCAAGAAAGAAAGAAGTAAGAATACTTACCTCAAATGGTAAGTATAAAATTGTTTTTTTTTTTTTACAGGTTTGCTTATTGCCCACCCCCCTCACTATTATTAGGGTGAGGGGGGGGTAGGTAGGAATTTTTAATTTTATTGGGAGGGGGTAAGTGACTAGGGGCTGGGCACCCGTAGTCACTTTATTTGTGGTCCCAACCAGGGGACCGGGGGGACACTAGGTCCCCCCCTCATTCTTTTTAGGGTCCCCACCCGCCGGCCATGGGTGGGGACCGGCTCTGTGTCATTTTACACAGCGTGGGAAAGTTAAAAAAAAAAGAAAGTTCCAAAAAACGTATCCACTAGGTCCCCCCCTCATTCTTTTTAGGGTCCCCACCTGCCGGCCATGGGTGGGGGGACGGACACTAGGTCCCCCCCTCATTCTTATTAGAGTCCTCTCTATAAACTCTATTTCGGTTTATAGAAAGCCAATAGCATTACATGGCTATTGGCCTTCTTAAACCGAAATAGAGTCACCATTCATACGAATAGGTCAATTGACCTATTCGTATGAATGGGGACACTCTTACCCACATTTTACTTCATTTTGCAGCCCTCTAGCCCTTTCCAGGACTTTTTTTAGAGGCATTTTAGTGGCCAAAAGTTTGCGTCCCCATTGACTTCAATGGGGTTCGGGGTCAAGTTCGAGCACGAACCCGGACATTTTTTCGAAGTTCCTGCCGAACCCAAACATCCAGGTGTCCGCTCAACTCTACCCCATATCAACTACAGATTCCTACTGTAATACTCTTGAGTCATCTTTGTCCATTGGGAGTTACAGCCAGAGTACTCCTGACGGCTGGAGAGACAGTTGCAATTTTAGCTTAGGGGCTGGCAGTCTTAAGAAGAGGCAAACAACTGGTTGCATTCAAATCCTCAAGATCGGGGAAAAAAAGAGCCAAGGCCCTCCTGTTAAACCCTCAAGGGATTTTCTTCTTGAGAATTGTCAGCCTTGTGAGCATTGCCTCTGATGGGCGGTTTACCTGGCTGGCCTGGACACCCGCTAAATGTTGAACGAGAAGGTTTATATGGGTCCTGTAACAGTCGAAGGAAAGCTTTGGCCAGATCTGATGGCCAAATGATCCTGAGGGAATTGATGACTGTGGATTATAAACACACAGGAGATCTCCGCTAGGTTGTAATCTATAGTTAGTTTTTTTTTAAGCTGCTTCTAAAGTGTCTCATAAAATCTTGAGCAAAGGTGTTTGACTTCACGTCCAAATTTACCCGGGAAATCTGTACATTTTTAACTCTGAAGGTAAAAGAAGAGGTTTGTTGGACAAACCAAAATATTTTCCAAGTTGATGCACTTGTCTAGGACATGAACTCCTAAACACTCTTGGAAAGAGTCAGAGGTGTTATTTATTTAACCTCTGACTTGCCCAGTGGGACACTGATTAGACAAAAAACAAAAACTGTCTGCGCTTCTTACCCTAATAAAGTTGGCAGCAAATATATAAATGAGAGGTTTTGGTTATATGAATTGGCCAAAGCATAATTAAGCTCACCCGCCACGTCAAGGCACACTCTCAATAGGGTGAGAGTTAAACCCTTTAATGGCACCTCTTTCAACACATTAAAAAGGTTTTGGTAGCAGTATAAACTGCTTTGTGTGCCCACTCGATAGGAGGTGAGAGTAGGTTCTCACCCTATTGAGAGTGTGCCTTGACGTGGTGGGTGAGCTTAATTATGCTTTGGCCAATTCATATAACCAAAACCTCTCTTTTTTATCATGTTTATATATTTGTTGCCAACTTTATTAGGGTGAGAAGCGCAGACAGTTTTGTTTTTTTGTATACATTGTACAGCCAATCGCACTGTATTTGCAGCATGCTCACACCTGTTTGGTAAGCATCATTTTATACATTTATATATTTTTTGAGCCTGTGACTAGCTTAGCGCACCGACATTTTTCTTTTCCCTGCGGACACTGATTAGAGACTTTCATGAATTTTGCGTCGGGAGGAAGAAAGTTTGTTCCTATTGATTTGTGGGAACTTTCATTGGGACTTGGATAATATGATGAGTTATTGTCACCAACCTGCCTTTTGCTCCCTCTGTGTCTGTCCATGCAGTCCTCAAGCTGCAGCAAGTTTCAGTTTCAAAATCCTGCAGCACCATGTTTTTGGAGCCCTATGCTCTCCAACATGGCTGCCACACTTATAACCTTTATCCTGCACCACCAAGTTTTTGGAGCCCTATGGCCTCCAACATGGCTGCCACACTTATACCTTTATCCCACACCCCTGGGCCGTCCTAATGGCACCTATTGGTATAAATTCAGCTCATTTACCATCTCTCATTGCCTGTGTTAGCATCCTCTGCGTTGTCCTGGCTCCTGAGTATTATTCTGTGTTTGGCTTTCCTCAGACTACTCTCATTCTACTGCGTCGGCCTGGCTTTATTTACAATGTTGTCCTCTCCATTCCTGACCTCGGCTTTCCAGTCCAGTCCTCCTGGCTCCACGACCCTGGCTCATACCCTGACTTCGCTTCCTGTTTTCCTGGTGTGCTGTGACTATTCTCTGTTGTTTTAACACTGTCCCAGCTTGGTATCCGGAGAGTGGTAGGGGTGCAGCAACCTTTCTTTTGTGCCTGCGGCTCAACCAAAGGTAGCTATGGTTGGGGCAGAAGACCTCCTCTCACCACTCAAAGGCCCAGGTTACAGACGTGTCTGTCTCCATCACATCACAGTGTCAAGTATCTGCATCGAGGATTCACCTGCTATCGTTACAGTTATCCACCTGAGGCTTGAACTTTTCAGCTTTAGACATTATGCGGAAAGGCTATTTGGAAGAATTAATTTATACTGATCATTTTATAACCAGGGTATATACTGTTCATGGTCTTTGGGCATGTCTCTGTAGTCCTCTGGTCATTGAACTTGTGGAAGGGTAAGCCACTATTTGAACTGCTGAAAAGATATAGGGAAGTCTATATTATAAGTTATGTTTTTAAGAATATTTATCTGTGTATAAAATACTGTTATGTTGTTTTTGAACTAGTTGAATGAGGTTCCTGTAGATATTTTTATTTTTGAAATCTTGGGATGTTGGGATAAGTATCCTCATTGTTAATGTGGGGGCTTCTCTTTGAGCTATTGGGGCATCTATTGTAAAGTCATCTGTGTTTAAACACCGACTGTTGGGTTGGTCTGGAATCTCAGTATAATTTCTGCAGGTAAAGCTTTAAGATAAACTAAGTAAATTTAGTGCAATCAAAATACTTCCAAAAAAAAAGATAAACTGGGAAATGAGCAGGATAAAAATAAATCAATAAATACATATTATTCTTTCAAGGGGGATTTAAACAAACCACAACCCCAGAGAAAACTTTAAAACAGCCATTGCTTAGCACACACACACACAAAAAATCTCTAGTCACAAACGGGTTAAAGATACTTTGGCAATACAAGCCAGGTCTGGTTGAACTTTTAACAAGCACATTTTCAAAATGATTTCAACTCACGTATCCATATGAAATTCAGATCACAATTCTAGCTTGTTCATTGCCCTCTTCTGGTTGTACTAATCCCTAAAGGAACAGATTGCTATTATGAATCCGATTTTTACCTAGCAGTGTTCAATATCATGTATTTTGCAGTACAGGACATTGGATTTTGATACATAAGCATCAGTTATAATAAGTGAATATTTAAACATTTCAACTGATTTCACTGTAAATATAATTAAAACTTATTTATACTAAATGCAATTCAAATGTAATTCATAATCCTTTTAGCAACATCCTTGAGTTTAAAGCACTTAATAAGTAATGGCTTTTTGAAAATGTACATCATTATATTCATGGTGAGTGGACTGTTGAAGATAGGGACATTTTTTTCTATGTTACAATGTGGCTAAAATATCATACATCAAAATTAAAACTGGCCTCCTGTATGAAATCTTAGAAGATGTATTTTTTGCTTGTCAGCTCTAAATGGTTGATGAATGAATCAATGTAGACATCTAAGGCTCAAAGCAGTTACCAGGGAGTTGTGCCTTTCAAAGAAGCAGTCTAGAATTGTTTTTAATAAGAGAAAGAAAATGGTATGTACTTTAAAAAATGGATTATATTCAAGAAACACAATATAAATCACAGGATTCATTACACACTCATGTATGGCAGGGATTAATTGCATTTGTGTATCAAATAAGCAATAAGTCAAATCCTTGATCCGCTAAAAGGAATAGTATCACCTAGAAACACGCAAAAAAAGCTTGTATGCTGTCAAATATACTCAGCCAGTGGTATTAATTGGAATTCTAAAATCTCTTCCTCGGAATGTGCAATGAGCCATTAATTGACATGATGCCCCATTGGTTTAATACACTTCTTAAATAATAACTGATAATACTGATCAGTTTTTACAAAGTATGATTATTCTACAAAAATGTTTTTCTCATGCTGTCTGCAGAATATATGCTATTCTTCTATTTGCTACAAGAGAGAAAATGGACATGCACAGCACTGTTGAAGGACAAAGGCATATACTGTATTTATGTTCTGTGTGCTACGGCTGGTATATACAAAGTACAACCTTCACTGCTGTATCCCAGCTATAGCATATTAAACAGCATATACAAATAAAAGAAATCTGCTTGCACCAATTCTTCAGCTGCAAATTCCAAGTGTAGAAAACACAGATACCAAACCGAAATGCTTCAACAGGGTATGAGCTCCATAGGTAAACTTGAGTTCAGAGTCAAGGTGCCATAAATAGGAGATTTAATTCCAACATAAGTCATGCAGAAGGGGGAAACAGCAGAGGCAAGGAAAACATGAGGACTCACTATGCCTTCTGCTTTTGAGCTCACAGGATTGATTATTCATAGGTTCTTAATAGAAGGATAGATTTGTAAATTATGAAAAATACTGACTTTAAGAATATAGGTTGGCTTTCCACTCAAGTCAGTCATAGAATGTTTAGACTTGTATATGTATTTGTTTATAGTTCTTGTATATGCTTTACTGATCTTTAATTTAAAATAGACAGGTCTGCTTTCACTACATACTATACACCATGCCGGAATCCATAGTGTGCACAATCATTTAACATGCATTCTTACCTAAATAACATATCTGGAAAGCCCAGAGAACAACCCCTTCCTCAGCCTTAAAAATGGTAATGACCAGCCCTAAGACAGAACATGACAGGATGACCTGGAAGTAAATCGTATCACCTCGTAAAATGATCAGTCAGAGGTTGGTGGAGCTCAACATTAATGCTCCACGAATGAGCCAGAGTCTTGGAAAGCGGTTGTCATGCTTGGAGCCTCTGAGTCAAACACAGGAATGTCCAGTGCTGCCATCAGGAGGTAACAGGTAATACACTGCTTGGGCCCCTTTAAAAAAAAAGCCTTGCTGGCAGAGACGCTGGCTCTGGGAGCGAGCAGGCAGCTTGATGTTTGTGCAGCGACCAGACACACAGACATCCTCCCATGCTCCTCATGCAGACCATCAGAGGTCATGTGACCCACCCATTTTCAGACTTCAGACCACATGGGGAGCACACGGGGCAGCATGCTAGGGTGTCTATGTTCCTGGCCAGTGCACAGATATCCAGCTGTCTACCACTAGACACAAGGGAGCTGCAGAACAACTGTGGGTGCTGGCTGGGGTAAGTCTTGGGTATGCAATGTGGGTGCTGGGGCATGTCCTAGATGTGCAGTGTGGCTGATGGGGCATGTCCTGGCTGTGCTACGTTGCTGATGTGGCTCGTCCTGGCTGTGCAATGTTTTTGATCTGGCATGCACTAGGTGTGCTATGTGGGTGCCTGAGTATGTCCTGTCGATGCAAAGTGGATGATAGTTGTAGTTGGGTGATAGTTGTAAGTCCTGGGTGTGCAATGTGGGTGCTGGGACATATCCTGGGTGTGCAAGGTGGTGCTATGATAAGGAATGGGAGGGTGATAATGAAAGGAGTGCAGTATAAATGGAATGGGAGAGGTGTGGGCCCAGAACATTTGTTCTGTAAGGGGTCCTGGGTATGCCATTTAACATCACTATTGCACAAACAATAACCTTTAAATAGTCAATGTTTAGAATGGTTAAACAAAAATTACGGATGTATTTTTATTCAGAAAAAGTAATTAGTATTTCTTTAGCAATTGTGTATGGAAATTCAGTATAATAATGATTTTTCTCAACCGTGAATTTACATGCTTCAGATTGCTTGAAGTATAATAAATGCACAGCCTATTACCTCAGGGTTAAAAAGCCAGTTTCAAAGTATGAGTTTGTGTTCTGTCAAACTTTAAATGGCAACATAAAAAAAAAATATACAATCAACATTCTGGGCGTAAAGCCAGGTCACAGTTACAGCGAGAATGACAGAAAGTGTGTAATTCAAATATAAAAACATTTTCAGATTACATTTCTTGACATAACTTTTAATAGACAGTGTTTTAAACTGTGAAAAATAACTCCCCCCCCCCCCCCCCCTTTTATACTGTGTATAATCTCCTAGGAACACACGCTGGTCTCAAATTTACATTTGAATAATTATTTTTCTACATTTATAAAACATGTAACACATTGGAATCTAAATGAATGCTACTGAAATTGTGAGGTATTCTGTATTGATTTACTAGAAAACAAAACTTTTGGTATTGATTTCTTATACGCTTCTTCCAGTCAAATAATATGGGGATGCCAGTGTCTACATAAAATGTCTGCGAACACACTTAGAAGCAGAAGTTGTAATTCCTCCAGCCTTCCATTCCTCAAATTAAAATACAATAAAAGGCATGAGGTTCCCCAGACTGCGCCTAGTTTGTTTAAAAACCAATGAAGTTTCGAACAGAGTTCTGGGTAAAGGATAATTCAAAATATGCCCTTGTTTAAAGATATATACACTGGGAGCAGTACTTTGCTGCTCCAAAAAGCATAAAGGATACCTCCAATGAATCCTTGTTTTACTCTTAACCTTCCCTGTCCTAATAGTGGATTTGTCCCCACCTCCTGGGGGATTTCTAATAATAGGTGTGTGTCGAGCCCTGTTGTGATAAATATTTGTACATGTTTAAACAATAACAAGCAGGGAAATGATAATATCATTATCCATATTCTGCAGAACTTTTACTTGTGAGAGAAAGAGAGACTGAGCAGAATGTTCACACCAGGAACAAAATGCTGCAGTGACATTACTGCAAAGGTCACAAGTCCCTTATGGAATATATCAGTGAGTTTCAATATATCCACACAGATGATGCTAGCATCTATTAAGTTACAAAGTATCTAGACATTTGTTGTAACATTTTTCTGACTGGGATTATTGAGAGTTATAAAAAAAAAAAGAAATGGGATCCACATCTCAGACTAACAGCGCTGAATAGCCTGCTCTATAGGATGGTCCCTAATATGCCACAACATAATCTTTTTTGTCAGGGTTCCCGGGGATCCTGGTGGTCCTGCTGGTCGCGAGTCAAGACAGAAGGGAACAAGTAACACTGTATGGGAACAGATAGGAGACAATCATGATCATTTGTTCACATGACAATGTTATACTGTCCACAATGTACTTATCAAGCTGCATTGTGGGAGATATTCCCGTTTTTTTTATAAAATTGTGCTCACACAAAGCAATACATATACATATATTAGTAGATGATTTAGAAATGCCTGTTGGGTTCTGGACGTCTGTCAGGTTAGTTTAGCTGTTTCTAGGCCTATTAGTCTGGATCATCTAAGTAACTTTCATTTGGTATCAGGCTTAAAACAATGTCTACTGTCCTTACTCCATCTCTACACTGACTCTCTGTGCCCTATTACCATATCTAATATATTTGTTAACCTGCATCTGTCTGCTCTCTATAACCAATGCTCCTGAGCTCTGTGTGGTGTTTTTCAGAAGGAAGCAGCATAAAACACTTCTATTCAAACATGCTGCAATGCATGGGATCATGATTCAACTTCACTGATGGTAGTGCAACGGGTCACGGATGCCCCTATATACAAGTCTTGTTAAATCATGTTATATTTATAATATGACAGAGCTTTAACTTCCAAGGAGAACATTTTTAGTTGATGTTCATTACTTTTCACCAAAGATAAATGTGGACCTTGTAAAGTGCACCATATTTAGATTATAGAATGAAACGCTATAGACTATAGATCCATTTTAGACTTTCCATTCCTATTCTTGTTCCCCGCTCCTTTTTTATTGCTCATATTCCACCAGTTTTTGTTAATACACAATCAACTTCTCAGCTGTTCCATCCCCCACAAGGCCTTCATGTTTGCATTGTTTACCATATGTGGGCCATATGCATTTGTTTTGGATACAGGGAATTGGAATGTAAATCTAGCAGTGTTCATTAGCTAAATGTACATGTTTAAACATAAACAAGCAGGGAAATGTGATATCATTATCCAGATTCCACGGAACCTTTGCCGTACTTGCGAGAGAGTGAAAGACTTAACAGAATGTTCACACCAGGAACAAATGCTGCAATGACATTACTGCAAAGGTCACAAGTCCCTTATGGAATATATCAGTGGGTTTTGGTATATCCACACAGATGATGCTAGAATCTATTAAGTTACAAAGTATCTAGATGTTTACAGTAATATTTTTCTGATTGGGGATCTTTAGAGTTATAAAAAACAAGACAAAATGGAAGCCACATCTCAGACCGAGAATGGACAGAGCTGAAATAGAGTAGAAGAAAGAGACTAAACAGGCGGGGGAGAGGAAAAGATAAACAGACCTGAATGGAGAGGAAAAGAAAGACAGATGGACATGAGGGGGGAGAGGAAAAGAGAGACACATGGACATGAGGGGGAGAGGAAAAGAGAGACAGATGCACATGAGGGGGGGAGAGGAAAAGAGAGACAGACAGACATGAAGGATATAAATAGTGGTAAATTTTATGAGAGTGGAGGGATTTCCTATTCTTGCCTTGGGTGTAAACAAAATCTGAAAATATATCCTTGGTAGGCCAGATCCTTCCTGAGCCATGATTTGCAAACCAAATATGTGTCAGTATTACATGCTAATCCCATACAATGGATATTACCTTTCATGTTTGTCAAAGTGTTGCTCTCGCACTATTCCTAGCTTGATCCCATGGTCTGCATGACAGTAGCTGCTGATGTCAGTGGTGATTATACAATCTTGTATGCACACAACTATAGCTATCCAACCTTGAAATTATACTTCAAACTGATTTCTTAAAGGCTGAAATCAGGATTTCCAAGAATAAAATGTAAAAAAAGAAACATACTGAAAAACATATCAAGTATGAAATTCAAGGTTACGATCAAATTACAGATGTCCCTACTACTTAACCAACTACCTGAAGGGACTCTATCATGCATAACATACTCCTAATGTCATCTAAACAATTGTTAGTGTGTTTGCCAACAACAGAATATCTTGGGCATTATTTTAACCCCTTCGTGACAGATGACGTGCCAGGCATCGTTTGTGCACGATTGTTCGCTTCCTAAGCACCTCCGGTAACGAGGCACTTAGCAACACCATGATGCTCCCCCAGAATCGATGGTGGTCGCTCTCCTGAGTATCTTCTCTCAATCCTCATTTTGCATTGTTATGGTTAAATTCCATAGAAAAGCCTTAAGTCTGGAATAAGTTCCTTGGTCAGGAGCACTATCAAATCTTTAATTATTTATGTACAAAGTGTTTTATCATGTATACCAGATTTTCTTGTTTCCCAGTAAGTATTTTATTTATATGTCATTTCTTGGACAGCTGGCTGTCTCTTCCAGGGCTGCCATCAGGGGGTGACGGTAGATACACCTTTCATGGGCCACGGCCATTTAAAAAAAATAAAAATTTGAAACAAAAAAGCATGCCAGCAGAGACACTGGCTGGGGAGATTAAAAAATCTCCCTTCGCCAGCATCTCTGTGCGAGAAGGCAGAATGGTGTTGGTGCAATGCACAGACATGCTTCCATGCTGCCTCTCTTGTGCTGTGTATGCACTGATCTGACGTCAGAGCGCCAGGGTCACGTGACCTTCCGATGCTGATTCAAATAAGTGTGCGTGAGCGCAAAAGAAGCTGCATGGAAGGCTGCTGTCTCTCGTACAGGAGGTAAGTACCGGGTAAAGGGGGGACTGTCTGTGTCATTTTAATGGGCTTACTGTCTGTGGCCAGGGCCAGATTAAAACATTGTAGGCAGCTGGGCTACAGGCTTTGTGAGACCCCCAGTAAATATAAGATGACCTTACATAAAAAAAAGTTTTACTAGTAAATAATAATTCACATATAAACTGTTTTTTTTCATATTGAATAAAACCTATGATTGAGAAAATGCATTTATTGTTTTGATTTGCCAGTCTTCCTCCTTATTTGCCAATCTGCCCCTCAGACCTGTCAATCTGCATCTCAGACTTGTTAATGTATTCCCACAGCCAGGTTGCCCATTAATATGCCACTTTTAGTTTACCCATTAATATGTCACTGTTAGTTTGCCAATTAAAATGCCAGTATTTGCCCATTAGTATGCAACTGTTAGTCTGCCCATTAATGTGCCAAAGACAATTTGCACATTAATATACAACAGGCAATTTGCCCATAAATATACCACAGCCAATATGCCCATTAATATGCCACTATTAGTCTGCCCATTAATGTGCCACAGCCAGTTTGCCCATTAATATTCCATTATTCTATGCCCATTAATATGCCATAGCCAATATGCCGATTAATATGGCACTATTACTCTGCCCATTAATATGTAACTATTAATATGCCCATTAAAATGCTACTCTCAGTATGCCCATTATTATGCCACTATTAACATGCCTATTAAAATGCCACTCTTAGTATACCCACTGATATGCCACCACCAATTTTCCCATTAATAGGCCACTATTAATATGCCCATTAATATGCCACACCCATTTTGTCCATTAATATGCCACTATTACTATGCCTTTTAATATGCCATGTTCACCTCAAAAAACGTTTACTCCCTGCCCCAGCCCCCAGTACTCCCCTTTCTGCTGCTCTCTGTCCCATCCTGTTGCTCTCTGGCCATAATCTGGCTGATGGAAAAAAAATGAAGAAGCTTGTCGCAGAGGCACTGGCTCTTTTTTTTTTTTTAAATTGCCTGGATTGAGGCATGGGTCTCGAGCTGCAGTCCTCGAGGACCCTATTTTGCAGAGGCCCCTGGGCTGCAGCCCATAAAGCCGTGCCTTAATTCTGCCCTGTCTGTGGCATATTAATTGGCATACTGTCAGTGGCATATTAATGAGAATACTGGCTGTGGCATATTAATGGGCATACTGGGTGTGTCATATTAATGAGCATACTGGCATTGGCATGTTAATGGGCAAATCAGTTGTGACATATTAATGGTCAAATAGTGGCATGTTAATGGGAAAACAGTGGCATATTATTGGGCAAACAGTGGCATGTTAATGACCATGCTGGTTGTGGCATTTTCATGGGCAAACTGGCAGTGGCTTATTTATGGGTAAACTAAAAGTGACATATTAATGGGCACGTTGTGGCATACTAATGGACAAACTGGCTGTGGCATATTAATGAGAAAACTGTGGCATATTAATGGAAAAACTGGCATATTAAGTCTTGAATGTGAAATGCGGGTCATGGGGCAATTCCTGGGGGGCAGCAGCAAATCTTGGATGTGCAATAGAGGTGATGGGGAATGCTCTGGGGTGTATTTAAATCATTGGCATGATATACACAGACATGAATAAAATGACTTTGGCAGGATGGGGGGGAGAGGGAGATATGGGAGTCTAACCTCTGGTATTGCTATCCTCAATAGGACATATTCCTATCACCAAGGACGGTATAGCAGTGACAACTTTGGCGGCAGGACATTCAGGTACAGGACCTACTGCCCTCAGGTCTACCTGTCATAATCTCCCCCATTGTCCTATAAAATACAGGTCCCCATGAGACCAGGGGCCAGGACATGCCCCTAGTCCCATCAATAATGTTAAATACAGACACCCTAGAGCCAAGGGCGCTGCCCAAATGCATCTGGCCCCATTCAATACAATAAAGAAATATAAAACTTTTTTTAAAATACTGTACCAATCCAAACCGCTACCTCCATCTTACACAGGTGGGGGGAATTAATCAATGAAAATGAAAAAATGGAAAAGAAAATCCCTGCTCACACCCCTGAAATAACACGGCACTGCTTGGGGGAGGGGCAATTGCCCCATTGCCCCCCACCCCCCCCAGATCCGCCACTGTAGGGCATGGGGACATGGTCATTATGGCTCACCCAGCATTTGTTTTTTGTTTTTCAGTGTAGGGAGCACTGTTTGTTAATGGGTGCAGTAATTTTTTTACCACTGCTGTTAATGGCATTGAATCATAAATGCCCGTTATTTTACCGCTTTGTTTAACTGGTATGCTTAAAAACTGAAGATATATTTGTTTCCCTAGCTTTAGTCTTGTCATGAATTCATATTACAAATGTTTGACAAAATACAAGAAAATCTGTAATCTTTTTAATCTGTCGCAAGAATAAACATTTATATTTTTTTATTTTTACACGGCTCTTACAACACGTCAAATATTCTGCCAAAGGGCCTTTGTCTGAGTGATTTAACTCAAGGTGTAAAATACATTAATAGTTAGAGATGTGATGTTCTCCAGAAGAATTAAGACACCAATGGAATAAAGAATAAGCATGCAGTTTTTGCAGTGTAAAATCAATGACTCAGAACACAGTCATATTATTAGGGCTGTATAGTTTGTATTTCCTTTATATATTATATATCTGCTTTGCTTTAGCTGCAATTTTTTTTAATCATGTTTGGTCAATTTACTTTTTCCCTGAAACCTATTTCACGCAATGTATCATAACATTAGTCATTTTGAGACACAAAAATATATTCAAGTGCATATATGAATAGTAATGATCGTAATCTAATCTAACTTCTAATGTAACTTTGGGTATTTTAAAGCCAGTGTGCATAACATTCAGTGGATGATGGATACTGAAAATATTGCAGACTTTAAATTGTTTTGCACTTGCTCCTTTTATTGCCTTTAACGTATTTTGAAATGAGTTAGGATTATAGCTCAGGCTGTTATTACTATTATTTATTTGCAAACAAACAGAATCTTGGTGCATGCTTTGGGTCATCAACAATTCCTCCAGTTGAACCTTCGTTGGCAAAAAGTGTAGAGTAGGAAGATACTAGTGGGACTGTCCATATTACAAATCCACAACGAACTGACCAGATAGATCAGCTTTTTAGCATGCATATAACTAGAGTTAAGCGAACACCTGGATGTTAGGGTTCGGCGGGTTCGGCCGAACTTCGGAAAAAAGTCCGTGTTCGGGCTCGAACTTGACCCCGAAACCCCATTGAAGTCAATAGGGACACAAACTTTTGGGCACTAAAATGCCTCTAAAAAAGTCCTGGAAAGGGCTAGAGGGCTGCAAAAGGAATTAAAATGTGGGTAAGAGTAGGACAAGTGCCCTGCAAACAGGTAACAAATAACAAATAACTTCAAAAAACATAAAATACATACAAATTAAAAATACAGCTGAGCCATAAAATAGCACTAGATGGAATCTTTGATTTTAGCTTTGGAAGAACATAAATCGAAATTTAAAGCATGGCTGCCAGGAATATCAACAGCATTATCCATTTGAGAGAGGGTTGGAGTGCAGGGTATTCTCTTTCAGTTTATACTAAGTGACCCATAGGTTGAGGAGGCGGTGACCGTGGCGGTGTAGAAGCGGCACTGGAGGAGGAGGAGGTAGCCAGAATTTTTCAAAGTGCGCTGCAAGCACAGTATTTGACGGTTCTATTTGACTCTCAGATATGAAGTACACCGCAAGACACAAATGTACTATTTAGCACCCAAAACTATTAGAATTTTTCAAAGTGCGCTGTAAGCACAGTATTTGACGGTTCCATTTGACTCTCAGATATGAAGTGCACCGCAAGACACAAATGTACTATTTAGCACCCAAAACTATTAGTATCAGTTGACCTATTCTTATGAATGGGGACTCTATTTCGGTTTAAAGAATAGCAATAGCATTACATGTATTCCATAAACCGAAAGTCTATAAACCGAAAGACATTCGGTTTATAGACTTTGTTTTATAGAATACATTTAATGCTATTGCTATTCTATAAAAAGAAAGTCTATAAACAGAATGTCGTTCGGTTTATAGACTTTCGGTTTATGGAATACATGTAATGCTATTGGCTATCTATAAACCGAACTAGAGTCCCCATTCATAATAAATTCTTATGAATGGGGACTCTAGTTCGGTTTAAAGAAAGCCAATAGTATTACATGTATTCCATAAGCCGAAAGTCTATAAACCGAACGACATTCGGTTTATAGCTTTCGGTTTATAGTCGAACCTCGAACTCCAACCCGAACATACAGTGAAATGTTCGGGTTCCGGTTCGAGGTACGAACACCGTAATGTTCGGTAGGAACCCGAATAGTGCGGTTCGGGTTCGCTCAACACTATTTATAGAAAGCCAATAGTATTACATGTATTCCATAAGCCAAAAGTCTATAAACCGAAAGATGTTCTGTTTATAGACTTTCTTTTTATAGAATAGCAATAGCATTACATGTATTCTATAAAACGAAAGTCTATAAACCGAATGTATTTCGGTTTATAGACTTTCAGTTTATGGAATACATGTAATGCTATTGCTATTCTATAAACCGAAATAGAGTCCCCATTCATAAGAATAGGTCAATTGACATCTGAGAGTCAAATAGAACCGTCAAATACTGTGCTTACAGCGCACTTTGAAAGATTCTAATAGTTTTGGGTGGTAAATAGTACATTTGCGTCTTGCGGTGCACTTCATATCTGAGAGTCAAATATAACAGTCCAATACTGTGCTTACAGCGCACTTTGAAAAATGATGGCCTCCTCAACCTATGGGTCACTTAGTATAAACTGAAAGAGAATACCCTGCACTCCAACCCTCTCTCAAATGGATAATTCTGTTAATCCTCCTGACAGCCATGCTTTAGATTTAGATTTATGTTCTTCCAAAGCTAAAATCAAAGATTCCATCTGGTGCTATTTTATGGTTCAGCTGTATTTGTAATTTGTATGTATTTTATGTTGTTTTAAGTTATTTCCATATCCACATTTGCTTGCAGGGCACTTGTCCTACTCTTACCCACATTTTACTTCCTTTTGCAGCCCTCTAGCCCTTTCCATGACTTTTTTAGAGGCATTTTAGTGGCCAAAAGTTTGTGTCCCCATTGACTTCAATGGGGTTCGGGGTCAAGTTCGGGGTCAAGTATGAGCACGGACCCGGACATTTTTTCGAAGTTCAGTCGAACCTGCCCCTCTGAGATGCCTTTTTTATAAAGTATATAAATACAATCTTTGAAGTCTCTCTTCATAACTAAGATCCTCCAATCCCCTTATTAATTTCCTAGTTCCAAAATGGGCTTTTTAAGGACTGGTGCCCAGAATTGTACTGCATATTCAAGGTGAGGTCTTACCATTGACTTGTAAGGAGGCAAGATGATATCCTCCTCCCGTGAATTTATACCTCGTTTTATACATGCCAATATCTTATTGGCCGTTGCAGCTGCTGACTGGCATTGAGCACTGTTGCTAAGTCTGTTATCTACAATTATTCCTAAGTCCTTTTCATTAGTAGTTTTTTTCCCATGGAAATACCTATTAAAGTATATGTTGCTTTGTGATTATGTTTACCATTATGCATAACTTTACATTTGTCTATGATGAACCTCATTTGCCACTTAATTGCCCAGTCCCCCACTCTGTCCAAATCTTCCTATAAAGAACAAACATCAAAATTAATCTGTATTATTACCTAATTTAGTGTCATCACCAAACTCTGAGACATGGCTCTCAGCACAACTTGGGACATCATTAATAAAACAAATTAAAAGAAGAGGGCCTAAAACATACCCATGAGTTACTCCACTCAATAACCTGGTCCAATTTGAGGATTTTCCATTTACCACAACCCTCTGTGTTCTATCTTTTAGCCAATTTGCGATCCAAATACATACATTTGCTCCAAAACCTAATTCTCTCAATTTGTAGAGTAACCTTTTGTGTGGAACTATATCAAATGATTTAGCAAAGTCTAAATAGATCACATCAACTGCCACACCTAGATCTATATTTTTACTGACTTCTTCATAGAATGTTATTAAGTTTGTTTGACAAGACCTGTCTTTCACAAAACCATGTTGACATTTACTAATTATATTCTGATTCAAGATGTATTCTTAAGTGTATACCTTTAGCAATCCTTCAAATAATTTCCCCACTGCAGATGTCAAACTCACTGGCCTATAATTATCCTACAGAGATTTTGATCCCTTTTTAAATGTTGCTATGACATCCGCCTTTTGCCAGTCTGTTGGCACTATACATGAACTGAAAGAATCCCTAAAGATCATAAATAGTGGTCTGGCCAGAATTATGCTTTACTCTCTAAGGACCCTTGGGTGTGTACCATCTGGCCCAGGGGCTTTCACTATCTTAATAGAGCTTAATTGCTTAAGCACTTTTTCCTGTGTCAGCCATTCGCATGTTTGCGGTGACTGTTCCGTAACTTCTGGTAGCAGAGGCTCATCCATTGGTTCTTCCTTAGTATAAACAGAAGAAAAAAAAGTATTTACAATGTCTGCTTTCTCTCTGTCCTCACATTTTCTGCCTTTAGCTTTTTAACATTTATATACTTACCAAACTTTTTGGGGTTAGTTTTAGTCTCCTTAGCAATCCTTTTCTCATTTTCCAATTTTGCCATTTTATTTGCCTTTTTGCAGGCTTTGTTGGCATCTTTGTACTCTAGAAATTATAATGCTGATCCCTTGCTTTAATAATGTTAGAATGCTATTTTCTTGTTTTGTATTTCCTCTTTCATGTTACCGGTAAGCCAAATTGGTTTTGATTTGTGTCTTTTGCATTTGTTTCCCAAAGGTATATATTGGGTTGCGTACATTTGTAATGTGTGCTTAACCCCTTAACGACAGGTGACGTGCCAGGCACGTCACGGCAAATCGAGGACTTGCCGACAGGTGACGTGCCTGGCACGTCATGCACTAAATGGAGTAAAGAAAGCGACCAGCGGTTTAAAAATGGCTGCGCCCACTGCACACATGTGCTTAGAAAGCGAACGATCGTTCGCTTTCTAAGCATCTCCGGTGTTGTTAAAGTGCCTCGCTAGCAAGGCACTTAACAACACCGTTCTGCTCCCCAGAGCCGATGGTGGTCGCTCTCCTGAGCGACCCCATCGGCTCAGTAGAAGGGAACGCTGCCTGTACAGGCAGCGTTTCCCTTCTAATGGCAAGAGCATCGGAAGTGAAAGTATTTCACTTCCGATGCTCTAGGGGGAGCCAGTCGATGCCGGCACAGCAGATCTATGTGATCTGTGTGCAGGCATGTATGGTAAGTGCTCTGATGAGCACTTACCATACTGTCAAAGGCAATATTACTAAATATTGCCTTTGACAAGTATTGATCTGCCTCCCTCACCTTACTACTTTTAGTAAGGGAGAGAGACAGATCAGATCAAGTAAAAAAATAAAATAAAATAATAAAAAAAATATTTAATAAAATTTTAAACCCCAAGGGCTTTTATAAAAGCCATTTAACCCCTTCGCTGCCATTGATCGCTGTGTACGCAGTGATCATACACAGCAGCACATTTTTTGCTGTCTGTGCATTTTTTAGGGGTTATTTTTTTTTACTGTAATTCATTACAGGATAAAAAAAGGCTCTTTTAAGAGAGATTAACCCCTTTCTTGCCGTAGATCACTGCCTAATCAGCAATCTGACGCAAATGCAGCAATCTTGCTGCAGAAGCATTTTTAATTTTTTTAAAACTTTTTTATTACACCCGTCACGTGTTAATTATACCCGCTAGGGGACTACGTTTAACGTAAAAAATTTTTTTTAGCTGTCTGAGCGCATGTATAGCGATCAGTAACAGCTGATAAGTGACAATGGCGGGTTGGCGTTTGCTCAGATGAGCATCACCATTCGTCTGGTTAGATCAATATGTGTAAATATTTGATCTGACCAGTGTAGATCTGCCTCCCTCTCACTTGAGTTTTAGTGAGGGAGACAGAGCTGTATAATGTAAGTTTTTAATTATAATATATTTAATAGAATTGAGACCCAAAGGCTTTTATAAAAGCCGTTTCCAGTATTTAACCCCTTCCCTGCAATTGATCGCTGTGTACGCAGTGATCTTACACAGCAGCACATTTTTTGCTGTCTGTGCATTTTTTTAGGGGTTATTTTTTTTTACTTTGATTTATTACAGTATATCAAAGGCTCTTTTAAGAGCTATTAACCCCTTCCTTGCCGTATATCACTTCCTAAGCAGCACATATGGTCACTGCCTAAGCAGTGCATATGGTCACTGCCTAAGCAGCGCATATGGAGCAATCTAGTCGCCGAAGGATTTTTTTTTGCTATCAGCATTTTTTTTGTCAGACTCACTAGGGGTTAATTATACCCACTAGGGGATTACGTGTATTCCTTTTGAAGCTGTCTGAACGCGTGTATAGCGATCAGTAACAGCCGATCAGTGGCAAAGGTGGTTTGGTGATTTCTCAGATGAGCATCACCATTCGTCTGGTTCGTAAATATTGTTCTGACCCATATGGATCTGCCTCCCTCTCCTCACTTGAGTTTTAGTGAGGGAAAGAGACAGATCTGTATAACATAATTTTTAAATTGTAATAAATTAAATAAAATGTTAATAAATTGTGAGTCCCAAGGGCTTTTATAAAAGCCATACCTTTTGTATAGTGTAGTGTATTAACTCCTTCCCTGCCACTGATCACTGCACAGCAGAATTTTTTTTCTTGTCTGTGCATTTTTAGGGGTTAATTTTTTTGTACAGTACTACAAAGGCTCTTATAAGAGCTATTAACCCCTTCCTTGCTCTACATGTTCAAATTCCAAGTTTGAAAATCAAAAAGCGCACCTCTCAAATGTAGCCTTTCAACCCCTAACAAAGCTGACAAAGCTATGCATGGGTGGTATCCCTGTGCTCGGGAGATGTTGCTGAACATATATTGTGGTATTGTTTGTCAGTGACACATACCGAAATATGTGAATTTGTGTCTAAAGTGCAATGTATGTGGGAAAAAATACACAATAAAATGACTACCACAAACTTTGACAAAGGCTGGTGGTAGAATTGGTGCATGGAAAGTGTTAAAATAACACCATTTAAAATAGCCTAGGGTGTCTACTTTTACAAAATATATACTTTTTGGGGTAAAATACACTGTCCTACTTAAAAAAAAGTCCCAAATGAAAGATGGGCTCAGGCTGACTACACGTCAATATTCCAAGTTGAAAATGCGCACCTTCACAATGTGGCCCTTTAGCCCCCAAACAACCCAACAAACCTATGCATGGGTGGTATCCCTGTACTCAGGATATGTTGTTGAACACATATTGGGTTATTGTTTGGCAGTGACACATACCAAAATCTGTGAATTTATGTCTAAAATACAATATTTGTGAAAAAAAACCACACAAAAATTACTACCACAAACTTTGACAAAGGCTGGTGGTAGAATTAGTGCATGGAAAGTGTTAAAATACCACCATTTGAAATAGCGTAGGGTGTCTACTTTTAAAAAATATATGGGTTGATGGGGTAAAATACACTGGCTGGTTTCAAATATGTCCCAAATGGGACATGGGTGCAGGCGGTCTGCATGTCAAAATTTTAATTTGGAAAACCAAAAACTGCACCTACCAAATTTGGCCTTTTACTCCCCAAACAACCCAACAAACCTATGCATGGGTGGTATCCCTGTACTCAAGAGATGTTGCTGAACACTTATTGGGGTGTTATTTGGCAGTGACACATACCAAAATCTGTGAATTCATGTCTGAAGTACAAGGTTTGTGAAAAAAAACCACAAAAAAATGACTACCACAAAGTTTGACAAAGGCTAGTGGTAGAATTAGTGCATGGAAAGTGTAAAAATACCACCATTTGAGATAGCCTAAGGTGTCTTCTTTTAAAAAATATATGGGTTGATGGGGTAAAATACACTGGCTGGTTTCAAATATGTCCCAAATGGGACATGAGTGCAGGCGGTCTGCATGTCAAAATGTTAATTTGGAAAACCAAAAACTGCACCTACCAAATTTGGCCTTTTACCCCCCAAACAACCCAACAAACCTATGCATGGGTGGTATCCCTGTACTCAAGAGATGTTGCTGAACACTTATTAGGGTGTTATTTGGCAGTGACACATACCAAAATCTGTGAATTCATGTCTGAAGTACAAGGTTTGTGAAAAAAAACCACAAAAAAATTACTACCACAAAGTTTGACAAAGGCTGGTGGTAGAATTAGTGCATGGAAAGTGTAAAAATACCACCATTTGAGATAGCCTAAGGTGTCTTCTTTTAAAAAATATATGGGTTGATGGGGTAAAATACACTAGCTGGCTTCAAATATGTCCCAAATGGGACATGGGTGCTGGCTGTCTGCATGTAAAAATTTCAAGTTGGAAAACAAAAAACTGCACCTCACAAATTTGGCATTTTAGCCCCCAAACAACCCAACAAACCTATGCATGGGTGGTATCCCTGTACTCAGGAGAAATAGTAGAATCTATTTAGCATGTTTTTTCGTTCGCTATTGTCGATGAGGAGAAGTTGTTTCAAATAAAAACAAAGAAATTTGTGTATTTTTTTTTTTTTACCATATTTTATTATTTTTTTTAATAATATGATAAGATATGATCAAAAAGATGGCATCCATAGAAAGCCCTTCTTGTCCCGATAAAAACAATATATAATATGTGTGGGTACAGCAAATGACAAAGAAGAAAATTACTGCTAAACACAAACAGCACAGAAATGTTAAAATAGGCATTGTCCAGAAAGGACAAAAATGTTTCAAAGGCTCTGTCCTTAAGGGGTTAAAGGAATTTCATGGGTCTTCTGTGTTTAGTCCAGAAAACAATCATTCCCAATCTACATGTTCAATCAATGCCCTTAGTCCATCAAAGTTGGCCCTTCTAAAATTAAGTGTTTTGGTGGCATAGTTACCAGTTTGCTCAAACTAAACCATGTTATGGTCACTATTCCCCAAGTGTTCTCTTACTTGGATGTTTGGGATAAGCTGCTCATTGTTTGTTATTACTTTGTTATTACCACATACAGACAGGCATCTATTCTAGTTGGGGTGTCTACTAATTGTGCCATAAATTTGTTATTAAGCAGGTTCAGAAACTTGCTGCCCTTAGTGGAACTAGTTGTGCCACAATTCCAATCTATATCTGTGTAATTAAAATCTCCCATGATTAGAACTTCATTCAGATTTGCAGCCTTTTCAATTTGTAATAAAATCTTCTCCATCAATGCTAATATTTGGTGGCTTGTAGCATATACCTACAAGTAATGTGCGATTCTTTTTAGTGTCTAAGCTAATCTCCACCCACAGTGTCTCCACATCAGTTCTATTTTCATCATGCACACCTTCTTTAATACTGGGCTTTATTTTGGGCTTTACATATAGACAAATCCCTCCCCCTTTTCTATTTACTCTGTCCTTTCTAAAAAGTGAGTAGCCTTGTAAATGAACTGACCAGTTTTCATGATTCTGATTAAATCCTACTTTTCAGCACTTACCAGTATCTCCAGCTCACTTATTTTGTTTGTCAGGCTTCTTGCATTTGCTAAAAGACATTTAAGATTGCTACCCATTTTCTGTTTAGTTGACAAACACTTAATGCCCACAGGTTTGATTGTATGTACCTCCCTATGATCTATACTAACTCCACCACTGCTTTCCTCCTCCTTTCCCATAGCTGGATCCACCTTCCAATCTACTCTAGCTACTGTCCATTGCTTCATTTTGATCTTGACCCTCCCCCTGAGCCTAGTTTAAAAGCTCATCTAACCCTCTAGCCATCCTCTCCCCTAATGCTTCAGCCCCCTCATCATTGAGGTGCAGTCCATCCCATCCATAGAGTCTGTGGCCGACTGCAAAGCCTACCCAGTGCTCCAATAACCCAAATCCCTCTTGCTTACACCACCTTCTTAGCCACGTATTAATCTCCATAAGCTCCCGCTTTCTACCTGATGTAGCGCGTAGTACTGGTAATATTTCAGAGAATAATACCTTGGAGGTCCTTTCCTTCAGCTTATTTCCTAGTTCCCTAAAATACTTTTTATGGACCCCCCACCTACCATTAACTGCGTCATTAGTACCTATGTGTACTAAGACCTCTGGATCATCTCCAGCCCCTCCCAACAATCTGCCTACCTGGTCCGCAACATGCCGAACCCGAGCACCCGGGAGACAACATACAATTCAGCATTCAGGGTCCTGGAGACAGATTACCCTATCTACCATCTTAATAATATAATCCCCTATCACCAGTACCTGTCTAGCCTTCCTAGTGTCCTTGCTCCCAACTATGCTGGCGAGGCTACTCACCTGGCTGCTAGGATAGTCATCCTGCCCCAGAAATGCCTCTTCAGAGCTAATCTCCCCAGCATTCTCACACAAGCTGGCAAACATGTTAAGGGGTGAACTAGCCCAGAACAAGCCTCCCTAGTTCTCCGACCCCTACTTCCCCTTACACAGCTAACCCAGCTCTCTTCCTTCGAAAACCTCTTCTCCTGCATCATCACCCTCCACTACACTGGCCCCAGCCAATGCCTAAATGTGTAATGTGTATGTATTATGCATGTTAACATTTTATAGAGTAACTTTCTACACAATACTTATAATAGCTTAACAACAACTGCTACTAAAAGGAAGTTAAAGTGGAACAAACTTTAATTTCAACATCTATAAATGTAGAATTAGCATATTTAGATTAAGCATATCGCTAGATAATGTGAGTAGACATGTGCATTCGTTTTCGGACGAATGCATTTTTGTCCGAAAATAGCATTTTCGTCCATTCGTCCGAAAAACGAATAACGAAAATGCTATGCTAACAAAAGCCGAATGAACGAATGGTTAATAAACGAAAATCATTCGTTCATTCGTCCATTCGTAGTACTATTGGCATTCTATAAGCCGAAATAGAGTCGGTTTATAGAATACAATAGCATAGTACACTACATTCCATAAACCGACATAATGAACGACTTTCGGTTTATGGAATGCATGTAAGTCTATTGGCATTCTATAAACCGACTCTATTTCGGTTTATAGTAATGCCAATACTATAGTACGAATGGACGAATGATTTTCGTTTATCTTAAACCATTCGTTCATTCGTTCAACTTCTTAGCTTTCTATAAACCGAAACAGAGTCCTCATTCATAAATTTTTATGAATGGGAACTTTAGTTCGGTTTATAAAAAGCCCATAGTATTACATGTAATCCATAAGCCGAAAGTCTATATACAGAATATCTAATAGTACTATTACATGCATTACAAATGCCGAAAGTCTATAAACCGAACGTTCGGTTTATAGACTTTCGGCTTATGGAATACATGTAATCCTATTGCTATTCTATAAACCGAACGTTCGGTTTATAGAATAGCAATACGATTACATGTATTCCATAAGCCGACAGCCTATAAACCGAACGTTCGGTTTATAGACTTTCGGCATTTGTAATGCATGTAATAGTACTATTGGGTTTCACTACACGGAGACAGAGTCTCTATTCATAAATTTATAGTGTAGTGAAAGCCAATAGTACTACTATTACATTCATTACAAATGCCGAAAGTCTATAAACCGAACGTTCGGTTTAGAAACTTTCGGCTTATGGAATACATGTAATCCTATTGCTATTCTATAAACCGAACGTTCGGTTTATAGAATAGCAATAGGATTACATGTATTCCATAAGCCGAAAGTCTATAAACCGAACGTTCGGTTTATAGACTTTCGGCTTATAGAAAACGAACAGTAGTAGTGCCTTTCTATGAACCCATTCATAATTCTTATGAATTGGTTCATAGAAAGGCACTACTACTGTACGTTTACTATAAGCCGAAAGTCTATAAACCGAAGGTCGTTTGGTTTATAGACTTTCGGTTTATAGAATACAGAGAATTACATGTAATTCTATGTATTCTATAAACCGAAAATCTATAAACCGAACGACCTTCGGTTTATAGACTTTCGGCTTATAGAAAACATGTAGTACTATTGCCTTTCTATGAACCGAACGAGAGCCCCATTCATAAGAATTTCTTATGAATGGGGCTCTCGTTCGGTTTATAGAAAGCAAATAGTATTACACGTATTCTATAAAACGAAACGAAACGAAAATAATGAACTAATTTTGTCCGAAACGAATGTAGTAATGAACGAATGGACGAAAACGAAACGAAAATTTTAGTTTTGCACATGTCTAAATGTGAGTTACTCAGTTTACTTACCTCTAGCAAGATTGGGCGCCATATTGGATTGCCTGCAAAAAATGCTCTCTTGGCACTTCAAGCACGTTCCGTCATTGCAGTTTTGCTTTTTTTCTTCTTCTGGTTCGATTACAACAGAAGCGTGCGCTCCCTCCACTGTATAATCGTGGGAAATGTGTTGTCCCCACTGATTCGTCAGTAAGAAAAAGGTAAATGATGTTACCTGCCAGAGGACTTTAATAAATGGATTAACACTTTCAGTAGCGTCTATCGTGATCTAGATGTTGCAGTTGTTTGTGTTTTATGTGCTCTAGCAGTTCGATTGGAAGTCAAAGCTTTAAGAATCCTATGAGAGGTGGAATTAATACAATTAATAGACTGCCTTAAGTGACTGAGCTTTGGTTCATTTGTATTTTTCACATTTTTTCTTAATGTTACTTGTGCGTATCTTTACCTAACCAAACATGGAGAAAAAAACAGATGTGCCAGGGGCAGAAAGAAAGCAGGAATAACTCCTCAAATAAAAACTTGGATGAGCTGCTGGATAACAGATAATGCCAAATGAGTTTCGCAAACATAAAACGAGAAGCCTGAAAGAAAGGAATATAATAACCATAATACTTGCATCCTGCTGTAAAACTGAACCAACAGCAGAAAGTCAATTAAATCACCTTTCTCAGGTGAAGTGCAGCTTGGAAGCAGGCCATGTTTTCATTAAACGGTAGACAAATACTTGCTTCCCAGTGGTAACATACTGAAATAACTGGTTGATTAAATATTGAGAGGAACTTTGACACATATTGATGATAATAATGTAGTGTGATGCATGAACAGCAAGTTATTCATAAGTCTTTATTAGTATTTGTCAATTACAACAAAACTGTTTATAGAAAGGGATAGTATTTGTAAAGGAAATGTGGATGGTATAGATTATGTCAATTGGTTTATATATTTTATGGTTACTTTTCAGAACAACATATGCTTCCAACTCAGCTCTTATTACTTCAGTTCCTGCATTGAGCAGAAACGTTGTGGATGCTTTGTTTCATTCTTGTTAGGAGACTGTCTTATAAAATAAAATGCCCTAGGAAGTTTATCATTGGCTGTTGATGCAATGAAAGTTAATGGGACACGAACATTTACATAAGTTGTTACTCGATCACCTGTGCATTTAAAACAAACACATATATAAGACAAATGTCACTGGGATTTTTTTTCTCTTTGTTTGAATTAATTGCATAAAAAAGTTAAAATAAAATTAGGTGTCTGTCTCCAGCACTCATTTTGAGAATTTTACCCATGATGTAACATTCTCCAGAATATTACAGCATGTCTCACTTTACAACTGTGGCCAAAGCCTGCATGATGATGTCATATGATACACCCCTTCTCTCTTACTGGCTCCTGTGTATCATAGTGGGCAGGACAAGGTCGCTGTGTACAACCTTTTTTACCTGCATTCCAACACAAAGAGCAGAGACTTACTTGATCAAACAGACTCAAACAAAATAGCCACATAAGGTGTAACGATTTGCAGTGGTAATTACCTCCTGGTGCTCTGCAATTCACCTCTCCAATAGAAAAGTTTCAATGAAAGTTTGCAACTCAAAATACTGGCCCCCTTAAAAAAGACTTGATTC